>OX459015.1:14965950-17365950 GCA_949774965.1 Diarsia brunnea
AAATTCAGAACTCCTCAAGGAAATCAGATTTTTTTCGTATATAAAAGTATAAACATCCTTCACCAAAACATAAATGGACTTGCTAGGAAAATGGATTTATTATCTATTTCTCTGTCGTCACTAGAAAACGCAAAAAATCCAGTAGATGTCGTATGTCTCACAGAGCATAATATGCTGAATACTGATACCGATTTAATCAATATTCCTAATTTTGTTCAAGGGTCCTTCTTCTCAAGGAATAATCGCCGAGGGGGCTCATGTATCTTAGTACGCAATAATCATGCGTTTAAACAAATAACAACACTAAAACAATACTGTGTCGAAGGCGTCCTGGAGTGCTCGGGCATCGAACTTCTAAATCATAATATCTTAATTTTTTGTATATACCGACCACCAAGATCAAAAACAGGTGACATAAACACATTTTTTGACACTTTAAACCAACTACTTGGGAAGTACTGCTATAGTAAAAAGAAAATAATAGTTTGTGGCGACTTTAACATAAATGTATTAAATAAAAACAAAATGACTACAATGTTTATGGAAACACTAGCTTGTCACAACCTACAGTTAGGATTATTTGAACCAACAAGGACTATTAGTGGAGCATGCATTGATAATTTCTTATATAACATCCGTGGATGTAAATGTAAAACAATGGAGTTTGCTTTATCTGATCACACGGCACAATTACTAACTTGTCCCGTGAAACTTAGCTGCTCCCTAAAACATTGGTATGTAAAAAGACGAGATTACAGTATAGATAATATTAAAAAATTTAATGATTGTATTAATTCGACTTCGTTTAATGACGTATTTGAAAATAATGACCCACAGGAAGCTTTTGACATTTTTTATGATTTGTTTACTTTATTTTATAATTTATGTTTTCCATATATTCGAATTCGAAGATATTCTCAAATACGACCCCGGTGGATGACTAAAGGAATAAAAAAATGCTGTAAGCGTAAACAACAACTATTATGGAAGTATCGTAAGAACCGAAATATCATAAACAAAACCAATTTAAAAAAATTTGCTAGTAGATTACAACGTGTTATAAAACTGACAAAAAAGTCACAAAATAATTACTTTATACATACAGCTCAAAACAAATGTAGGGCTACTTGGAACGTTATTAGTAAAACAACGTGTAATGTGCCAAAAAACGAAATCAATCAAATTAATATAGACGGTAAACATTGTACTGATGATCCTCAGACCATTGCGGATTCCTTTAATAATTTTTTTATAGACCAACTAAAAGGTAACTCAACTGGTACGAACAAAACAGAGACCTTTCCTAATCACTCGGAAACATTATTCATGTATCCAACTACACCTCAAGAAATACACAAAATAATTTTAAACTTAAAAAATACCAACAGTACTGGATATGACAGTATATCGACTAAAATTCTAAAACAAGTGCCAATTAAAATATCCTGCATTTTAAGTCATGTCATTAATCTGTCGATTCTACATGGATACTTTCCTGATAAACTTAAATTAACAATAATTAAACCTCTATTCAAAAAAGATGATCCCTACAATATGAATTGTTATAGGCCCATAGCACTAGTACCGGTGATCTCTAAGGTCTATGAAAGAGTTATTTATGACAGAATAAATGACTACTTTGAAAATTTCAATTTGTTTGCTAAAGAGCAGATAGGTTTTAGGAAAAATAAAACCATTAATATGGCCGTCTACGATTTTCTGAATTCAGTTATGACTAGCCTAGACAATAAAATTCCGGCGTGCGCATTGTATATGGATCTTAGTAAAGCCTTTGATTACGTAGATCACAAAATTCTGTTAAATAAATTATACAGGTATGGCATTCGAGGCACTTCATTGGAGCTGATAGCTTCTTATCTTACCAACAGAAAGCAGTCCACATTAGTTACTCGAGTATGCACCAAAACAAGTACAGAAATCAACTACACTTCAGAATACAGAGAAATCAAACAAGGCGTACCACAAGGAAGTGTTTTGGGCCCTCTGCTATTCATCATTTATATAAATGACCTTCCCAAAGTAACTAATCATCCTACTATACTTTTTGCTGATGATAGTACTGTTGTTTTCACAAGTGAGGATAAAAAATCTCTAGAACAACATATAAACAAAACTCTAGGTGATATTATAAAATGGCTTACTGATAACAATTTAAAAATGAACTTTGACAAAACTAAAATTATGATATTTCGCAATCGTAAAGCCCAATTTACTGACATTAATATAAATTATACAGGAAACAAAATAAATGAAATAGCAACTACTAAATTTTTAGGCATGTCAATTGATTATAATTTGAATTGGAAGACACATGTTGATACTTTAATTCAAAAACTAAATAAGCAATCATACGCCCTACATATGCTGGCAAAAACGGTAGAAACTTCTGCTGTACTTGCAGCATACCATGGCTACGTGGGGTCCTTGATAAAGTATGGTATTATATTCTGAGGTAATTCCACCAATAAGGACATTGCATTCAAGGCGCAAAAGCGCTGTATTAGGGGAATGTTTAATATCAACCAGACTGATAGCTGCAGACCATATTTTGTCAAATATAAATTATTAACATTGCCGTGTGTCTACATTTATGAGATTGCTAGCTTCGCAAGAACTTACAAACATCTTTTTGACAAGTATAGAAGTAAGCGGCATGGTGATAAAATTTGTTGCAAATCTAGCAAGACGGCCTTATATACCAAAAGCATTTTCAGTATGGCACCGCGTATATACAATCATTTACCAAAGTCTATACTAGACAGTCCATCCACTGATGAATTTAAAAATAAATTAAAAAGATTTTTGCTTTTCAAATGTTATTATAGTATTCAGGATTATTTAAGAGAGGATATAAGGACTGAGAAATAATGCGTTGTTGATGTGACATGTAATTATTGAACTGATTAATTATTTATTTATTATTATTTTTTTTTTGACATTTATATACAAATTTAGCTTGACATTCTCAATATTTTAATACATTATTATTTTTAATTTTAATTATTTAATTATTCTAGTGACATTGTTATTTGCTAATGTTTCATTATTATTTGCCACGGTGAAATTACCAAAATTATATTATTAATTATAAATTATTGTTGCAACTAACTGTACAATAAAAATAATGTTGTGATAGCTTTGACCAAGCTTTAAAGTTGCATGCCTTAAGGCGTAATATGGTTGAACTATATTTAAATTTTAACAACTTTATGTAATTACCCATATTAGCAAATAAATGAATTTGAATTTGAATTTGAATTTGTATGTCGCGCGACATAATGTTGTTTCACAACTTTTGGCATCGTTAATAAACCTTATAACGCACTATTCGAATAATAAACTCACAAAATATCTAACACAACAAACGCACCTTGATAACATCGACAAACGACAACGTGGTCGATCTGTTAAATTTAGTTCCACAATTGTCCGCGGGACTTCTTTCGTGAAATGGACTTTACAGTCTCTTCACAATTATTTTACGTCTGACAGCTGCAATGCATCTGCAATCTTATAGCAACAGATATAAATAACACTTTAATTTGAACAAACCGGTCAATGACAGCAACCCAATACCAACCTTACAGTGATAACTACTAACAGCAGTAAATATCATTGTGTTTTCGTCAGTGATTTCAAGACAGAAGTGAAATAAAAGTGAAAAGACTTTATAGTGATGCCAGAATCTTACGTTTAATTGACGTTGAATATAAAAGAACAATGCCCACTTTCCAAACATTTAAAAACCAGATAATGAAAATTAATGTATAGTTATAAGGTATAGTAGAGTCCATTTCACGAAAGAAGTCCCGCGGACAATTGTGGAACTAAATTGGTAATTCTAATTTAATTGGTAATAATAAATATTAATTAATTGTTAATTATTATTATAACAATATATTAATAATATTAATTAATAATTATTAATTATAATAATGATTATAATAATAATGAAAAGAAAGAGTACTTGTAAGTTTAGAAAATAATGTCACATAGTCATTTTTACGATTTAAAGTCTACAAAGGCCAAAAAATATTAATGTTACGTTTTTTTTTTCTTTATAAAATTAAGTTGTGTATTATTAGTTGATAAAAGAAGATGGTAGTTTTATTAGTTCAGATTTCAGCCACGCTTCAAAATATTCTTGTACGGCTATAGTTTTGAGCATAACTTATACCTAACCAAAAAAAAAAACAATTTTAAAATATTTGTCTTTGTTTCTTCTTGCTAATCTTTGAAACGAGAAATCGATTCAAGGAATTTTTACTGGCAGATAGCTGACAATATAAGGAGTAACTCAGACTTCTTCCATTTTAGAAAAAAGATTAGGGTTCCGTGGAAAAAAATAAAAACCCATGAAATTATTATCAAAACGCGATTCAAATAGAAATTAATTTTCTTAGTAATTAATCTACCCTACATTCGCTCACATACATCAATTAACAACAAACAAGATAACTATTTAATATTTATATACGCAGCAAAACTGAAACAGGAAATATTATCCCAGTAAAGTATTTAGGGATCAACAGGGTAGCGCATCGGTCATCATAATCCCGACTTCGGTCTTCCTTATGTAAGGGTCAGCCTTATATAAAATTTAGTTAACATTAAGTTATTATAGGCCCAGCTTTGCCTAGTCAAGCGGCTAAAGCTTATGGGATACCATATTTATCTTTTATATATAAATTAAGAGAGAATTTTGGATATAATAAGAGTGTTTATGGTTAGACTGCCTTGTTGGTCTGGAGGTCGTTAGCGCGGCTGCTGAGCATGAGGCTCTCAGTTCGATTCCCAGGGTGGGCAAAGTGTTATTAAGAAATTTCTCAGTAGCAGCCAGGGAGGCTGGATTCGTGCCCGGAGAGACTTAAGCTTAGTTGGCGAAATGTAGATGTACTTTGTTAGGTACACCTCTGCCAAACTGTTCAGAAATTACAGGCGTGATATTATGTTTTCTCCTGATCCAGGACAGTGCCACTCTTCACCATAACCCATGGTCACAGAAAACTTTTTCGTTTATAATTAAATAAATAAAAATGAAGGACAACAACTACCTAAAAGTGTTCCCTCCTCTAAGAAAATGATCATGATTTAACCAATTTCTCTTTTTTACAGAACCAGTAACCCCCATGAAAGAAATCAACAAAGCTTACGAAGTATGTAAATTCGGCAGATTTCACGTCAAATTACTTTTTGTGTCATTCTTCGGGTGCATAGCCAGCATTCTGGTTACTAACACTACTTCGTACTTATTACCGATCGCAGAATGCGACCTCAGCATGAACCTCAAACAGAAAGGATTACTGAATGCTATGCCTTATTTTGGTAAGTGATTACTATAAAATTAACTAGCTAATGCCCGCGACTTCACCCGCGTGGATGTCTGTCAAATTATATACTAAAACTTTCCTCTGAAATTACTCTATCTATTAAAAAAACCGCTTCAAAATCCGTTGCGTTGTTTTAAAGATTTAAGCATACATAGGGACGGACAGACAGCGACAGCGACTTTGTTTTATACTAGGTATGTAGTGATGGTAAATTTTTAGGTTAAGCCACGCTTGTCTATGTTGGTCTGTTAATGGGTGACCGCCCACATACTCAGTTTCCTCCGTGCCGCGGAGAGCACGTTATTCTGGCTGTTCTGGTTGTCATTTGTAGGTCTATCTCAGCTAGTCAGTGACCTGGAAGTCTGACACACAGTCTTACCAAGGGATATCCTATTACCAAATACTAACTGGGTTGTGGAGGTCAGATAGGCAGTCGCTCCATGTAAAATACTGGTATTCAGCTGCATCTGGCTGGTCTGGAAGCCTACGAGTAGCGAAGGCTTGGCCGATGATTAGGAATGTATCAGTAAAAACTGATTTTACACCTGATATAAATAAAAAAAAAAAAAAAAAAAAAAAAAAAAATTATCACACCCTATATGGATATATGTATGGATCACACCCTTTTACATGAGACTTAAACATACCTGGCGAAATGTGCGCATAATATTAGTTATCACCTCCTTTTTAATTTTTTTGCGGGTGGAAAATCATCAAATAATCCCTCCCGCTCTTGAGCAGAGCGAAAGGGAGTGTCAGACTTCTACTGACTAAAAACCACCCATGTTCCTTCTTAGCCCTTCATATCGAGGCCGCGATATCTCTTGCGAACAACCCGCAGCCCCGACGGGAGATTTCACCTCTGCCTTACCCTTCGGGGATTACAGGCGTATTGTTATGATAATCCTGCTAATCTTTATTCGTCTTTCCAGGGATGTTTATATCAACAGTAATCGCCGGTTTTTTAATAGACACATTTGGAAGAATATATTTTCTAAGGATAGGATTTGGAGGAATATTCCTATGCACATTATTTTCTGCCTCCAGTCAAACTTATGAGATGTTGGCGGCTGCTAAGCTCTGCGAGGGAATACTGTGAGTTAACTTTGTTCCTTATTTATTTATTCATTAAATATTTAATGTAGTCTAAATAAAACATCTAAAATATATAAAAAAAATAGTAGCCCACAGCTACAGGCGGTCAGGTCTTAAGGCGAATATCTGCAAAAATTGAAGAAAATCAACCGGTTGAACAGGCAGGTTTTCGTAGAGGTTATTCGACTGTCGACCACATTCAAACCTTGGAAAGCATAATAGAGAAATATAAGGAATTTCAACGGCCTCTATACTTGGCCTTTATTGATTACCAAAAAGCATTTGACTCTATCTCGCACAATTCAATATGGGAGGCGCTGAAGGCGAACAATATACACGATACCTATTGCAATATAATAAAAAACATCTATGAGAGAAGCACAAGTAGAATTAGCCTGGAAACAAGTGGCCCAGAAATAAGAATTAAAAGGGGCGTAAAACAAGGCGATCCCTTATCGCCAAAGCTCTTTATCGCCGTTCTAGAGACGGTATTTAAAAAACTTGACTGGAAGAATCTCGGTATTCTAATAAATAAGGAGTATCTCAATCATTTACGTTTTGCTGACGATATAATACTATTCTCAGAATCTAGCTCGCAACTGGAAAAAATGATACAAAGTCTACAGGCAGAAAGCGCTCGCGTAGGTCTTCAAATGAACCTACAGAAAACTAATTTGATGACCAATTCCTCAAAATTACCAATAAAGGTTGGAACCCTAGACCTAGAATATGTAGAGACGTACACTTACCTCGGGAAACAAGTTTCATTCCACCAGAACAACAACCTAGAAGAAATAAATAGAAGAATAAACATATCATGGCAAAAATACTGGGCTCATAGGGAAATAATGAAAGGAGATATTCCGCTTTCTCTGAAAAAGAAAGTGATGGATAGTTGCATCCTTCCTTGCCTGACATATGGCTCACAAACTTGGACATACACAAAATATATTAAAGAAAAAGTCAGGATATGTCAAGCCGCCATGGAACGATCCATCCTCGGGCTCCGAAAGAGAGATAAAGTACGCCACACCAAAATAAGAGCTAGAACAAAACTAATTGATTTCCTGTTCCACTCAATGAAACTAAAATGGAAATGGGCAGGACATCTAGCCAGAATGAAGGATGGTCGGTGGACGAATCGCGTCGTGGTATGGAAAGGCCCCAGGGGAAACAGGAAAAGAGGGAGGCCATCCAGAAGATGGATCGACGACATCAAAGAAATAGCAGGCGAAGACTGGCAAACAAAGGCGAGAGATAGAAAACAGTGGATACAAATGGAGGAGGCCTTTACCCTGCAGGGGGGTTCTCAGTTTAATAATTAAAATTTAAATAACAATTACGGAGCAAATTATTAAATAATTAAAAATTACATTTAAATATAATAATCAAATTAAAATTAAATTAATAATTATGAAATATTATCTATAAGTAAATCGAATTATATAAAAATTGTTATTAATTGTTGCATGAAAATAATTGTAAAACTGCATGACATTGAGAAATAATAAAAGGCTTATTTATTTTATTTATTTATTTATTTTACAGGCGGTCAGGGCTCCATAGAGAGGAACCTCCTAACAATACGAGCCGTGTCCAGAAGTACAGCTTTCTGAATCAAGTCTTTCTCCATAGAGAGGAATCTTCTAACAATACGAGCCGTGTCCAGAAGTACAGCTTTCTGAATCAAGTCTTTGGTCATCCATAAATTCACAGACGTTCGGTTTCTCCGAAGAAATCCCCGGGAAGTAGCCAGGCTACAGACGTTGATAGGTCTACATCGGGCCCATACAGGACCCGGATAATACGTTAACTTTTACTCGTATTATCATTTAACTTTACAGAGTTAAGGATAAAGTTCTAAACACTTTATCAAATGTTGTTAAACTTAAGGGCATATCCCACTTTTCCCCCCTGAGAAAATCCCCCTCAGGGGATAAAACTGGACTCGGATGTACAAAATGTCCAGAAAGTCCCCTTGACATTGAGTTATTCCACTTTTCCCCAAGATGTTTCTATTTGCAATCAAAAACTAGCCCCAATTGATTGAACGGAAAATTAGAATCTAGATGTCTTAAAGATAAGGTATACTTTACTTTTTCACGCTTGAAAGTATAATTTCAGCCACTGAAGCAACAACTTACCTGAAAACAAAGATAAAACATGATTAAAAGATGTAAAAAAGCCCCCTAATTTAATGCAGCTGATGTCGAAGTTAAATTGGAGTAAAATTATTATGAAGAGGGGTTGCATTGCCATCCTTAAATTATAACAATAATAATTATAACTGCCTGACTGCCTCGTTGGTTTAGTGGTTGCAAGTGTGACCGCTGAGCATGAGGTCCCGGGTTCGATTCCCGAGTCGGGCGAAGTGCTATAGGATTTTTTCTTCACTTCTCTTTAGTAACTGCTACAGAGTTTGGATTAGTGCCCGGTTGATGGACTTAAACATAACTGCAGTATGTGAGAATACTATTAAGTACATCTCTGCAAATCCCTTCGGTGATTACAGGCGTGATGTTGTGTTATGTTACAACTGTCTAAAGTGATGCCCAAAGGTCTTATCATACCGTAAAGTTAATCAGTGAAATTGTTAATTTGTTTGCCCCAAAAACGTAATTAGCAGGATTAACTCGTCCGTCCACATTAACGGCCTCTGCTGAACCCTTAAGTTTAAAGGAGCGTGAAGATAAAATGAGGCCGCGGACTTGTCATCCTAGCACCATAATAATTCCCCTCTCTGACGGATCCATCAGACCGACGCGATAAGCCGCAGACTCAGTATTTTTCTTTCATTCCCTCTCCGCTTTAAAAACTGGATTTTTTAAGTGAAAAGTTTATTTAACAAACCACTAACCGCAAGTTCAAAGTAAATTTTAAATTGAATGATAAGGAATATCACTCGAAACCAGTGCTTTTCGTCCTCTGTGAAAAATTACGAGGATTGTGTACTGCTTGAAATTAAAACTTCCAAGCGAATGCAAAAATTCGCGTACCTCTAGCAATTTTTTCGCAAAACTTCCGAGTTTTACGTGAATTTCCGACGTAGGCTCGTAGTTGGCTTAGTAATTAAAATCGGTAATTGGACCAGCACCAATTTGGTTAATTAGGGGCGTAGGACTGCATTAAAAATCGTGCAAGCACGTGCGGTGTATGTATTATTTTGAGTACCGTTTATACAATGTTATCAGACTATTGGAATGTTCCTGTGACTTGCCTACTTCAAATGAATGCTTTGAATGAATGATTTTGATGAAATCAATTTTTATTAAAATAGTTATTAAATTAAATCATTTACAATACCAAAATATTGTGAACAAAAGAAATGTATATATTATTATCTAATGACAAATTCAGAAACAAAGAAAAGGAAAACCGGATGCCATAAATTATTTCCGAGGCAAAATTATAGAGTGCTTTATAGTACAGAACAGTTACAGTACACGTCTTGAGTTCACCGAAAATGGCTTTCAAAAACGTCTAGTATTTTGAACGGGTGTATTTTTAGAGGCAGAGAACTTTAAATCTAAAAACACAGAAAAAGTATTTTTATTTCAATGAAAGTAGCTATTAGACTGATGATTTTATGCTATTTCCGTTTGAATATGATTACACAGTGTGTGCGTACAACGTACATCGCGTAAGCGGGGGGTACAGAGGTGTAATTTGCAAATATTCATCGCAATGGACGCTGACGAAAATGGCGCTGTACTTCATTCAGATATCAAGGATTGTCACGAGCATTACATCAGCGGTGAATGGTGATTAAAATATACAGAGTGTAAGGGACAGTTCACCACAAACTGATAACGTGCGTTCAGCTCTTTATTCTGAACCATATTCCACTTGAGTTTGTCCCTGGAAATCATTATTTTATTTATTGTTAAAATGACATTACCAGTACGTATTTTTGCATATAATACGGCAAAAATAAAAATAAAACATCAATGAATGTGGAAATAATCCAACAAATAACGTATAAAATCAGCTGTTCATTTTCTGCCTAGCTACAGAGTTCGTCGAACTTGTCGCCGCGCTTGCCGTATGATTATTGTTATAAAAGAAATAAAATTTATTGAATTTTCATAACGTCCCTAAAATAATTTCTTATGCTGTACTATGATATATTAAATTCACCTCATCAGTCTGCAGAGGGCTGTCCCTCACAGTATATCTATATCTCTAAGCCCTAGGTCCTCTGAAAAGTTTTAAAGTCGATTCAAAAGTCAACCCACATTATTCCCATCACTTCAAACCCCATAGAAACTTACTAACCCACCAGCCTCATGTATTATTTCGTTCTTAACTTCCAATACAATACCGCCATCGCTGCCGGCATCCAAAACGGTAAATAATACAGTATTTGTGCAGTACACTCGAGCCGAACTGCATGTTGGTCGCGTGCCCAGATCACTGACAGCATTATTGCTTTGGCCCAGGATATGCTCCTCTATTGCGTCTAGCTTAATAATGTATTGTGTTTCTCCGATTTTAGTGTTTGATGTTTAGTTGTCTATTAAATAATGAGGCTAAATAATAGTATTATTGAATAAACATTCTCGCAACCGGTGTGTTTGTATGATCAGGGCGTATAAAATAGCCAGTTTAGCTAATCATACTATAAATTTCGATGAAAGCGTAAAATGAACCTTTCGTAATAGTAACTGCGTCTTTGACCATTTTGGAAAATAGATCATAATAGGAAAATAATATAAATTGCGTTTTCGTAAAAGATTTTCGTATGATTTGCTAGTGGCCATTTTAGAACCCCAGATGTACGAACGTGGACAGGAGACAATAGGTGTTTGTAAGCACCGTAGTAGGTGGTATTTTGTAGTTTATGCCTACCCTCACGGTAAAACAGGAGTGAGTTCATGTATGTATGTCTATTAACTATTAAATAAGGCTTAAATAAAACTGCAGGATTGAAGATGTCCTAAAGTACACTTTGCCCTATTTATTCGAGGAACGCTTAGTGATCAAGTATATTTGGTAGAAAGCAGTTTGGTATTTGCTGAATTTTGTGGTAAGAAAGGAGGTGTACCATGAGTTGACGAGAAGCAGAAGTATGAAAGAAAAAAACATGTTGCGCCGACCCCAAATGAATTGGGATAAGGAAGGGCAAGAGAAAGATGATGGTAGGTGTTTCTCAAGGTGATACATATCAATTTTTCAACGATAATTTAAAAGCTGCTCATAGACTCTGACCGGTTTTAATAGCCGACGAAAAAAACTTATGGGGGAAGGTTCAGAATGATCTAGGAACTGAATACATGGGAACAGTTTTAGCGTCGGTAAGGCACACTGTATGAAATATACTAAAACCTTAATAAGGGTAGAAAATTATTGTGATGGTTAGTTTCTTATTATTAGCTTTAACAGTAGATTTATATCATATAATACAATTAAATATTAGTTTTCTTAGGACTTCAAATAGTTGCATACTTTGTAATGACCACAAAGTTTTCAACTTGGCCCTGAATAATATTTTATTTAAATTATTTGCCATCTTTCTACTTTGACTATCATAGCTACCATTACTATCCCACAAATGGTAAAATAATATCGGCAAAAGGATACCAAGCGCACTTGAATTAATTTCGCTACGTTCGGAAAATTATTTCAAAGAAAACTACTTTCAATAAGTATCCTAGAAGGTAGATTCGAAAATAAAGAAAAAATAAATGGGTCCATACATTTTTAATGAAGGCGTGGCTCGGTAAGCAAACTAATACGTTTGATCGGATCAGTCTTCAGGTTAGCCCGCGCTGGCCTAGGTTTGTCTGTGGATGGGTGACCACCCATTACATACCGAGCTTCCTCCATGACTCGGAAAACACGTTGATCCGTTGAATTCCGGCTGTCAATTGAAGATCTTTGACAGTCGTTAAGGTAGTCTGTGGCCCGACAATCTCACAACCAATCTTACCCACGGGTATCGTATTACCCAGTAATTACTGGGTTGTGAATGTGGAGGTCAGATAGGCAGTCGCTCCTTTTAAAGTACTGGTATTCAGGTCATCCAGTTTGACTGGAAGCCTACTCCAAAATAGGGAAAGGCTAGGCAGATAATGAAGACATCTTTAAGGTGGAACCTCCAAGATAGCCCTCGAAATTCGAATTTTCTTACGTTTTTTTGTAATTTTCCGGTCAGTGTCTGGTTGTTTTGTTTCACTTCATCTTGTTATAAAACAAAGTTCTCCACCGCGTCTATCTGTCTGTGCGCTATAAACTTAAAAACTACTGCACCGATTTTCATGCTGTTTCCACTAATGTATAGAGTGGTTCTCGAGGAAGGTTTAAGTATATTATTTGACCGACATCTACGTAAGCGAAGCCGTGGTCTTCAACCAGTGTTAAATAAAATAGGATTCGAGACCGTAATAAATGTGACTTTACTGAGTAATAATGATTCAAATCACACCCCTCTCAGTTCTTGAATGCCTTTTTCATCAAATAGTCACTCAATGGAATTAAATCAACTCAAGAGGATTGTATTCATGATTTTAATGATTATTATATATCTCCATTAATACGTGCGCGAATCATATTTTAATCAACATAAAACCTGAGGCTGACCTGCAAATTGCATAGAACGTGACAAATTTGGCTACCTTGGATGTTTCTACTTAATGAAGAAATACGAGAAGTTGTTTTCATTGAACTGATAAAATGCTTTGCTTACTGGCGAACAACAAACGTAACAAAGTAAACAGAGGAATTGTGATAAACAAACATAAATTATGAAAGGAAATAATATGTGAATAAAACAAAGAACTACACACGTAATAAATAGCAAAGGGTGAAGTTTTATTTATTATGAAGTTAATGAGTACGGGAAATAAAACTACACGAATGAAACTGTATTTACCAGTTTTTTCTTTCAAGTCAAGACTGCATGCATTTAATTAATTTTTTACTTTCGATTTAGAAAAAGAAAAATAATATGCGTTCGTATTTGGAATCTGTTAACCCAACATGCTGCATATGAAACTAAATAACACTGCGCAAAAATAATTACTAGGAAACGACTATGTTTTTGGTATGTATTTATGACATTGTATAATTAATTCGATTTCATTTTTCTTTTTACCCGGTTTATGGTATTAATTGATATTATTTTAGTTGGTTGAGAATGTGTATAATTTTAACTATAAATCTTGCATGCCTAATTTGGTACATCACAGTAAACTGTGCATTCACTTGACATCTATGAATGTATGTGTTGAGCAATACATATTTGAATTTGAATTTTAAATTTGTGTGAAAAATCTGTGCTAGATCTCTAGCACAAGGTGATTTGTGACCTGGGTGGTGTTTAAAACAATATTTAAAATATTTGAAAAAGTTAGAATTTTGACCGTTATTAATATCTTTTTATGGTATGGTCCAGATCACAAAGACGGGAAAAATAAATGCTTCTCTGTTTCATGAAGGGTGTTTTTTACAAACTGTATAGAGATCGACGGCACGATTGGCGCAGTGGCTGAGCTGCTGAGCTGCGTATCGCAGGTTCGAACCCCGCATGGAAGAAATATTTGTATGGCCTCTACAGATAGTTGTTTCGAGTCTGGGTGTGTTTGTGTATGTGAGTTTAAATGTTCGTAAACGCACCCACGATACAGGAGAAATTCCTAGTGTGGGGTAACGTTTTTCATAAAAAAAAATAGATATGGTTTGCTACCTAATTGAAGTAACAAATATATTTATATTGTTTACTTTTTCATCGCAAACCCTGTTTTCCGGCAGTAGAAACTTTATAAGCTAATCGTACTATATTGCAATAAAATTACGTCCAAAAATGACAGTTTCTCAAGTAAATATTTTTTGTTACAGATTTGCAACATCATTAGCGGCCATATCATCACTTACGTCAGAATTCTGCCACACCTCAGTGAGAGATCGCGTGATGTTATGCCAGTCGTCATTCGCTGCTCTTGCGCAGATCCTATGCCCAGCTATGGCATGGGGGATACTTGTACAGAATTGGAAGGCTAGCTTCTTTGATGGGCGTTTTGGTAAGTAAGGTTGTGCTATGTTCTCCTGATTGCGTGGAATGACTTTTTATAATAATATTATGTTCTTTTTTGTGAAAAGTACACATTATTATAGAAAAATATAGCACTTGTCGTAACTTTTTGTGGTGTACACTACCTACCCACAAATTAATAAAAGGAGATCATTCAAGCACTGAATATTATAAGAGACTTTATAAAGAACCACTACCGTAAAAAATATTCCAGCATTATAATGATTTCTGTAGGATGTTTTCAATCTAAGTTTTAATTTATTGCATTCATTGCTTATCCGAAATAAAGATTTTTTTTATTAACCTACTCTGTATCCTCTTTTCAAATATCCAAACTTTAGGCACAACCAAACACACATATATAACAGTAATGTACTTTAAACATTTTTCTTCACCTTTGTTTCCAGTACTTAACATTTGGAACTTCTACCTCCTAGCTATGTCACTATGGTCATTAGCCGCTTTCCTACTATACTCCACAATATTACCAGAAAGTCCAAAATACCTGGTAACACAGAAAAGATACGTTGAAGCAAGGAATATTTTGATCCAAATATATGTTGAAAACAGTGGAAAACCTGCCGACACATTTCCGGTGAGAATATTGAATTTTTTATCACAATTTTGCATGTTCAAGCCTGATCTGGGAATACTAGGGCACAGCTAGTTATTTATTATTCAGAAAGTGAAGCTGGCAGGTTACAGGAGTTTATAATAAAATACCTGGTACAAATGAAAAATTTGACGGCATGGTTGGCGCAGTGGCTGAGCGATTGGACTGCTGTGCTGCGTGTCGCGGATTCGATCTCCGCACGGAACAAATATTTGTACGACCTACAGGTAGTTGTTCCGGGTCTGGGTATTTGTGTAAGTATGTGAATTTAAATGTTTGTTAACGCACCCACGATACAGGAGAAATTCCTAGTGTGGGCAACGTTATAAAAAAAAAATGAAATGGGTTTTTGTTAGTAAACTGCATCTGGGCTGACATTATTAATTTTCTTTACAGTGCTATAGGGATAGAGTGCCTCAATGGGATAGTCTGGTTGTCGCAAGTGTGACTACTGAGCATTAGGACCTGGGTTCGATTCCCTGGTCAAACAAAGTGTTTTTGGGTTTTTACATCAGGAATTTCGGAGAAGCAGCCACTGCCTGTCTTGCACAGATTTGATCCCCCTATAACCATTTGTGTAGTTATTTTGTGAACTATACAAAGTGTAACATAACAACATAACATTTCCCAGGTGGTCTCCCGGACCATCCAACTAAACAACTTTTGTTCAACGAATAGGGTAGTTAATTAAAAAAATATAATTAGTCCGTCAGATAGATTTCCAAAAAATATTGGACACGTATTTTTTCTTTTTTCTCGTAAACAAACAGTGAAGACGATACAGTGCTTTGAAAACTCGTGTGACGTCATATTCTAAGACATTAGCTTGTCATTTATTACCGGTGAGTGACGTCACGACCCCCGACTCAAATCTTTGACGCGTTTTATCTTCGTAAATTTTTATTGATTTGATAAAACAAAAAATACGTATCCAATATTTTTCGATAATCTAACAGACGGACTAATTAGAACCATATTTTTTTTATTCAGTTAACATCCCTATTCCTGAAATTCGCATAATTTCGCATAATCACCAAAAAAAAAAATTGAGGCTGTATATTGATTTGTTTGTCGACTTTGTCAGTCGGTACGGTTAGTCAGAAGCTAGCAAGTTCAACAGCAGTCTCTATGTGTACTGGTATTGAAGTAATGTATCGATTTTGTATGTCTAATAATAATAATAATAATAATAATAATAGCATTTATTTCGGGCAGCGCCCATAGTGTTAGTAACAATGATCTTAAAAGCTAGTGTTAGTAGACATAATACACAAATTAAACAGTATGGAGTTTCATCCAATGACGCAGCATTGGAGACTCCCATCTATCTGCGAATAAACTAAAGATAGTGTTGGTACTGCTACGGAGACGAGCAAGCAGGGAAGCGCTTCTTTTACGTATGATGGCCGCAAAACCATCAATATGCCTTTCCGCAAACATCCCTGACGCACTACATCGCCATGGCAGCCCCAACAATATCCTGAACGCGTTATTATACTGGACACGTAGATCGCTGTAAGCACGCAAACTATAACTAGTTTACAGGCTGCACGTGTAAAAAGACGAACAAAATGATCTAAACAGAGTCATCTTGACCGCCTCCGTACATCGCGCAAACCTGCGGGCCAGCATGTTACAGCGTACCGACAGCGATCTACGTTCCCTGTCAATATCCATATTATCCCTCAAGTCCTCGGTAACCCAATGGCCCAAGTACTTAAAGCTTGTCACCCTATTTAAGGGAGCTCCGCAGAGAGATATCTCTGGTATGGTTGGGTAACCTAGGGCACCTGCCTTAAAAACCATTATCTCACTCTTACCAGTGTTATACTTGAGTCCTTGGGCCACCGCGTATGCTTCACATATTGAGACCAGTTGCCTCAAGGCACCGATCGATGGGCTCAGCAACACCATGTCGTCAGCATAGCTAATGTTATTTACGCATACTCCATCAATATGACAACCGACATTAGTGTTGCTGAGCTCAACGATCAGCCGGTTCATGTACAGATTAAAAAGGCGAGGTGAGCTCAACCCCCCCTGCCTCACCCCGCACTCCAACCTATAAGCATCAGAGAACGATCCCTCCCACTTAACACTGTTTTGTTGATTACTGTACCAATACTTATACAACCCTATGACGTCACTAGGCAAGGTAGTTTCCTCTCGTAACTTACGCCACAGTGCGTTATAATTTACGAGATCAAATGCCTTTGACAAATCCAGAAAACCGGCAAACACCGGCCGGCGTTTTTCTGTCAGTGTAGTACTGTACAGTCTGCTTGAGGCATAAAATGGCACTCTCAGTGGAGAGCCCTGGTCTGAAGCCGAACTGACTATCTTCTAATGAAATATGCTTCGATAACTGTTTGTCAAGCAGACTGTCCAACACCTTAGCGATGACAGTCGCCAAAGATATTGGCCTGTAATTGGAAATGTCAGAGGCATCCCCAGTTTTATTTTTAACAATAGGCACTACAGTAGTGTATATAAGGTCGTCCGGTAAATAAGAGTGACTAAGACAAAGGTTAAAAAACATGGCCAACACTCGCGGTAGGTGTACACCGGCGTGCTTCAGATGTTCGATGCTAAGACTGTCGTGACCGGGCGACTTACCTCTCCTCATTCCCTAATGTTGTATGGGTTTTTATTTAAATAATGTGATAAAAGTTTCTTGGGAAAGTCGTTTAAAATGTCTGGGTGATAGCGACACCGACGCACAGTTGATTACCACATAATTAGTAGGTACTAGGTGTTGCCAGCGGCTTCGCCCACTACAACTCGACAATGATCACACGGGAAGATAAAAAACGGATAAAAACTATCCTATGTGTTAATCCAGGTTATAGACTATCTGTGTACTAAATTTTATTGAAATCCGTTCAGTAGTTTTTGCGTGAAAGAGTAACAAACATACACATTCACACACAAACTTTCTCTTTTATAATATTAGTGTGATATTAATCTAAAACCCCACATACAAAATATAATCGTCATTTATTTAAAAAAAAGTCAGCTGCGCATTTAAACTTGAAAATGACCGATGACAAATCTACTGAATACACGGTAACCATGTATGTTTCGGTGTATCTTCCTACCTATATCGTAACATGCATACATACATACATAAACTCACGCCCTTTCCCCATGGGGGTAGGCAGAAACCACAGAACACAACCAGCTACGATCCTTACAAACTCCTTTTGCCTCTACTAAATTCATACATCTGGTCATACACGCACGCCGCTTGCGAGTACCGTGTATAACAAACTTTAAATATTTAAAAAAATGTAGGTATTAATTTATACGCTTCACTTTTTTCTAGCAGACAATATTGAGAACAGCGGTGGCCCAGTGGTGTCGGCCCCGACTTACGAACAGTACGTCGTGGGGTCGAACCCAGGCAGGCGCATTTCTTTGTCTAATTTATTTCATCACCGCTCTGCTCTCAAAACAGTGAAGGAAACCATCGTGAGGAAACCGGCATGTCTTAGAACCAAAAATTCGAAGACATGTGACATTTGCCAACCCGCACTGGGCCCGCGTGGGGGATTATAGCCCATCCCTCACCTGCCGGAGGCCTGAGTCCCTGCAGTGGGAACATTGTAGGCTGATGATGATGATGAATATTGATTAACAGCATTGACATTTTTTCTCTTTATTTTTAGTATCCAAACATATTTGAAAAGGAAATCAAGGAGGTAGACTCCCAAAAGGCTGATGATGGAGAAACCAGAGTGAAGATTCGAGATAAAATCGTAACTGGCCTAAGAAACATGAAACCATTAACTAGAAGACCATTAAGTGGCTATGTGGCATTAATTGCGTTAAGTCAATTTATTACTTTGGGAACGTACGTATATATAATTATTTATTTTAATGTGTTAAGTTGCTTTTCAAGAGCCTTAATAGAGACTATGACCTCTGAGTTTGTTTCATAATGTTTCTTCTTAGAGTAGTTCTTAGGTACGTAACACCGGCCGCATATAGTTTTAAAAGTGACTTGTAAAAAGTGTTTTTATCAAATCAAATCAAATCTATACTAATATTATAAAGCTGAAGAGTTTGTTTGTTTGTTTGTTTGAACAGGGTAAACTCTGGAACTACTGATTGTAATTGAAAAATTCTTTTAGTGTTGGATAGTCCATTTATCGAGGAAGGCTTTAGGCTATATAACATCACGCTACAATCAATAGGAGCGGAGCATAAATGAAAAATGTTGCAAAAACGGGAAAAGATATTCCTTTTTGAGAGTTTCCGTTGCGTGCGCTGCGAAAACGGTTTAAGTTACGTAAATATTATGTACGAAGGAATTGTTCCCCTTTAAAAGTTCTAAAAAAAAGTCCGCGACAGCATATGTTTATCTTTTACGATTGACTCACTGTAAATTTTTTTTTATATTAAAATGTTAGGTTAAAAAGAATTATATTTTGCGAAGCTTATTTAACCCATATGGTATTAATCTATATCTAAATAAATTTATTTGTTAGCACGGTTTAATATAGAATATTTGTGCCTTTTACTTTATACAGTTTAAACAAATATCTTAGAAGATATCGCAACGAAAAATATACGGGCGACAAAATAATTAGCGCGTTGCAGTCATTCGGTCCGGTGCGGTAGGTACGAGTACGTGGGGATTCTGGCCTTTGGGGGCTCGGAAGAAATTCAAATTCAAAATATTTACTGCACCATAATGTTTACAAGTACAAGGTGTTACTGTATATTAAACAGTAAGAGATACCTATAGTAATTGTTACCTACTTTAATAATATAATCGAAGTCAATCTATGCAAGGGATACCGCGGCCTCGACATGAAGGGCTAAGAAGGAACAAGGGTGGTTTCTATGTAATAGGTATTTTATAGAGGAAAGGTGAGATTTTTTGTTTGTTACAAGTACGATATAGCTCAATTTAATAAGTTGGATAGTCGATTTATCTAGAAAGGTTATAAGCTATGTTATGTGTTGCAGACGAAGTTGCGTGGGTCAGCTAGTCATTTATAAAACTTATTTGCAAGATACATGATTTATCAAGCCATAATAAGCTTTAAAAATTCTCTTCAACGTTTCTTTGGTTATGATGGTTTTGTAAGTTTGTTTTTTTTAATGGAATTTACGTTTCGTTTAGGTACGTCGCGCATTAATGTTAAAAATTATGTAAAGATTGAAAAAGCAGCCCTATTAATTTAATATTAAATTGTGACCTTGCCATAAGGAAGAATTAATTGAAAAGGTAGGGGCTGAAATTGGTATGTCAAATCATATTGTTTTAAATTCATGGGGTTATGTCACCCTTTCTCTTCACACGGGTTAAGGGTAGGATATACGGGAAATTGGATAGAGGTTTTGTAATTACATAATTCTAATTTAATTATTTGATATTTCATAGTGTCCAGGCTGGCCCTGAATCGACAGATTTGGCGTTCATGGGGGCTTTGCCCAGCAGGGGCTTACACAGGCAATGTAGGAGCCTAAAGAACTAAAGATATTCAAATGAAGATTTAAATGAATTTCATATTTAGTTCCTTCATCATCATCATCATCCACAGCCCGAACTCACCCACTGCTGGGTATAGGCCTCTCTTTTCTTGTGCCAATCTCCACGGTCCTGTGCCAGCCTCATCCAGGTTTTGCCCCCGATGGCAACTATGTCGTCTGCCATATGTAGTTCCTAACTAGGAACTAAAGAATGGACAAGATAGAAAAATTCAAGCACACAGCTAAAAGTGCGCCTTTCAATATTCAACTTTCCATGCTGATCAAAGCCTTTAAAACCCAACAGGCTACTTTTATTTTATTTTTCATTTGTATTGCAAAATGTTGGAGGAAACGAACTTAAGGTTTTCCTCGATAAATTCAAACACCATTGCAGTTTTTCCAACCATATTAATTATTATACCCTGATGAAATATCTCTCAATGTTTCAGTTTCTACTGGAACGTTGAAAAAGATGTTTTAACATAAAAGAGGGTACTAACCAAGCTTTCTACCTCTTTTTTATTCCTAGATTTTTGCCTTATTCCAGTATTTTCACCAGACTCAAAGGGCAATTTCGCCTGATTTGACGGTGTTGGCGTTATTTTTTTCTTCTAGCTGAACCGACGTCAAAGCGTTTAAGGTTCCGAAAATCGAGCCGTTACGAACCGTCAGCGACAAAAGTCTATGTAAAATACTGGTATTCAACTGCAGTCAGTTGGACTGGAAGGCGGTTCCAATATAGTTAGGAAATAGCTAGGCAGTTGATAAATGATATTGCTTAGTTATTTGAAACAAATTGTAACACTTGTGAAATTATTGTCGAAGCGCTAGGGAAGCCCATGAAATTCAAATTATCTTATGCTTCTTGCAATTTATAGGTCGGAATCTGGTTGTATGTTGATTAAAATATGATTCGGGACCGTAAATATTATGGTTTCGCTGAGATATAATCATTAAAATCATCTATACAGCCCTTTAAACTTAATTTAACCCTATTGAATGATTTTTTCATGAAATAGTACAAAAGTAACTGTACGGCCGCGAATCATATTCGTTCAATATACCTACAGCGTAACACTGGCCGGCAAATTGCAAAAAAAGTAAGAAATCTTTAATTTTACCGGCTGGCGCTGCCATCTTAAAATAATATTAACTTTAAACTCAATGGATACATTGAGTTTGTTTTGTTAAGCTATTGCATAGCTTCTATCGCGGGCCTTGAGCGTGGGGACCGAATCCAGAAATTCCGTAACGAAAATAAAAACCTAACAAACTGACACTTGACAAATTGATACTTGACAATTTCTTGAAATTAAAAATTGTGAGTTGCCTGTATTTAAAACGGCCTATATTATTCAGTCAAAAACTTCCTCAAAGAATTTCTTTGAGCGTGTTAATTAATTTTATAAGCGTAAGATAAGATACTATTAATAGAAATTATCAATAAATTATTGAGCATACATATTACATACATATTAATAAAAATAAATTAAATTAAATAAATCAAATGTAACCTTCATAGCTCTAACCACTAAGAAAAACTATGACACAAAATAAAAGAAAAAGTAAATGACATCTTGACAACTGACGTAATGTCAGATGAAAAGTAAACATTGAAAAATTATTAGATTTAATATTTTAAAACAGCCAAATCAAAGTTAATAAATCGAATAAGGTCGATTATAAGGCTGCCAACAAAAATAGTTGTCGCCAAGGCGCGACATGAGACGTAAAAGGACATTTTATAAAAGATGAGGATGATTAGTAAAAGTGTAAGTATAAATACTATGTTTAAATACTGCATTAATAAAATAAATAAATAATTATAATTGCATAAGTTGATAAAAAACGCTATGCAATAGCTTTACCGCGGCAGTCTCTGAGTGCCACACGTCTTTTTTTTTTTTTCATTTGATAAAATGTGTATTAAGATAAAGTATTTATTATGTTAATTGACTTATGTTTCTGACCGTACCTGCAATTCAATTCAATTTATTTATTGCATCAAATATGGTAGGTGGGTACGGTCAGCAACAGAAGTAGCTTAACATTTCGGATTTCTAATTGTTTGAAGTACAGGAGTGCAGCTATTATTTTGAATGTGTTAGAAGATTATTCTTTAAAATATTCTTTACTCTTTAATAACTTGTTAGTAACGAGTAATATTTAAAAAGTTTTTAATAACAAACCTGCTTTGAAACTTTGAGTAGTGTGAATCTACTTCTGATGCTGACTGTACATGAAGTTCTTATTAAATAAAATATTTGGTAACACACATTTAGCCAATATATGGCATGCAATAGTATACAAGTAAACGTAGTGGGCAGAGATTAATTGACCTACTGAAATTCAAATTAAAACACAACCTTACTTTGTATGAAATTACCGATGTTCCAATTCCAAACAAATAAACTTAACGGCTCAAAACACAAGGCACAAAATCGCGTACCCACAATCGCAGCGACAATTTCCATACGAAATTACTACCTAGATAAAACTGAACAGATAAAAGAATTTCAGTTTATTTTTCAGACACAATGTCATCAGGCTGTGGTTCCCACAATTATCTACAATCGTAGAACATAACAATTTAGATGCAAATCAAAATCTATGCGATCTACTGGATTCCTATACTGGGAGTTTGAAAATCAAGAGTGCTTCTAATGCAACATCAGAAGTTTGTGTGCCGGTAAGTTGATTTCTTAAAAAAAAAACCAGCCAAGTGATTTAATGGTCTCAAGCTTAACTAAGAGAGCAGCTGTGGCCCAGTGGTGTCGGCCCCAACTTACGAACTGTAGGTCGTGGGTTCGATCTCAGGCACTTTGTGTAATTTATTTAATCACCGCTGCTCTCAAAACGGTGAAGGATAACATCGTGAGGAAACGGCATGTCTTAGAACCAAAAATTTGAAGACATGTGACATCTGCCAACCCGCACTGGGCCCGCGTGGTAGATTATAGCCCATCCCTCTCCTAGAGAGGAGGCCTGAGTCCCTGCAGTGGGAACATTATAGGCTGATGATGATGATGAAGCGTGACTAATATGTATGAGGTCCTGGTTTCGATTCCAATGTCGGGCAAAGTTTACAGGGTATTACCATTTGGAATTCCTCAGTTGCAGCTACGGAGTCTGGATTTGTGCTCGGTTGATGGCAATAGGCTAGCCTCCTATTACATGGGACTTAACCATAACTGATGAATTATAGGTGTACTTAGTAATTTTTTTTTGGAGCGTGGGAAATCATCATATTTTATGACTCCTCCTGCTAGGGCGGAGCGGTAGGGAGTTTCAAACATCTACTGACTAAAAACCACCCATGTTCCGTCTTAGCCCTTTGTGCCCGCGGTATCTCTTTCGAACAACACCCTTAGATCCCTTCGGGGATTACACGCGTGAAGTTAAAGTTAGTCAAAACCTTATTAAAATAAAAATCCCATTAAAATCGAACACAGAAAATCTAGTGGTTATAACTCAACAACTTCCCCGACTATTGAAGGAAGAAATAACTAAAAAGTCCAGGTTTCCATATCTTTGGAAACAGCTTGAAAGTAACTAAGTAAGTTATCGCCAACAAATATGAAGACAGTGATATATGATTCTGGAAACTTCGGCCTGCAGTTTTACCCACTTTGAAATCGATGATAGGACCCTCTTGAGACCCAAATTGAGTTCCGGCCGAAGATTTATAGCGTTAGATTCACTTGTCGTGTCAAAAAATAATCACGTTTGTGTTTTATTGACATTTTGTGTAAAACTCTGTGAAAAAGTACTAAGTAATATCATATTTTCTCTCATTTGTCGAAGTTATAATAATCATTTTGGTTAGTTTACCGCTTATTAGTTTATAATTTGCTGTGACAATGTTTAGATGTATAATTTTGGTAAAGTTTGACATATTTAACTGAATTAGTAAGAGATTGTGTCTAAAGTGCAGTATTTTAAATAGTGTAGTCAAAGTGTCCCTGAAGAGCCTAAAAACGCCACAGACAACACGATTATTGTGGCCACAAAGTGCCTTTAAACAATTATCATATTTATATATCAATATATATTATATATCAATACTGTAGATGTGTTCTCGCTCACTCTTACTGAAAATCATATCTATTGTTCCCCACGAGATCTGTGAGCGCACACTTCTCAGTATAGACACTTTTTCGCACGACCTCAGTACACAGAGGGCACATCCGACGCTTTAAAGCTTTGGTTCCGGGGAAAAATATCCTACTTAGTCCCTCCGCCATGATTTATCTCCGTATAATGTTTCACTGAAATCGGCCGAAGCGTTTTCGCGAAATTGGGTAACAAACAAACTGTTTCAGATTTGTTATGTAAGGGAGGAAGCTGTGTGGTTCTCAATTTCAAAAACCGCGTCGTAACTTAGAGGGCCTTTGAAATGGGAGTGCGCAAATTAGGATGTAACTTATCTGCCACTTACTGATGGGTAGGGTGGCTTAATCAACTTATTTTAGTCGTTTTTGACATAATATAACATCACGCTTGTAATCTCTGAAGGCTTAAGCAGAGGTGTATCTAATAATACACCTACATTTCGTCAGTTATTTTTAAGTTCTATTTAATAGGGCGTTCTATTCCCATCAATAGGGTACTAATCCAGGTATTGTTGACTCGAGAATCGAAACATGCTCAGCAGTCGCGCGTGCAATTGACTTGTGTGTGTTAAAGTGGAACTAGGTCAGAAAGATTTAACTAAAACTTATGTTGACCAAGTCTTAGTACGTGTCAACAAAACTTTTCGACAAGTGTATAATTATTTATTTTATACTAGCTGTTGCCAGCGGCTTCGCCCGCTACAACTCATAAATTATCCCACGGGAAGATAAAATCGGAATACAAACTATCCTATGTATTAGTCTAGGTTATAAACTATCTGTGTACCAAATTTTATTCAAATCCGTTTCGTAGTTTTTGCGTGAAAGTGTGACAAACATCCATCCATACTTACAAACTTTCGCGTTTATAATATTAGTAGGAAAATCTTTCACGTTTATAATACTTGTAGGATTTTACTAGCTTGTGCCCACGGCTTCATTCAACTTAATATAGCAGTGACATTGTCCTACGTACTCGTACTAAATAATGTATATTGTTACCCAAACTCCAGTAATGATGTTATCAATCACCTGCTTCTTTTTCCCGTCTTTTAATTTCGTTTCGTATCAGTTACTATTTGGGCTTAATAAGAACTGCCACTCGGGTCGATCTTTAGGTAAAGCTGTGCTTGCCTAGGTCGGTCTGTGGATGGGTGACCGCCCGACATACCGAGTTTCCTCCGTGTCTCGGAAAGCACGTTAAGCTGTTGGTCCCGGCTGCCATATATAGATCTTTGGCAGTCGTTACAGGTAGTCAGTGACCTGAAATTCTGACATCCAGTCTTACCTTACTGGTATTCAGCTGCATCCGGTTAGACTGGAAGCCGACCCTAACATAGTTGGGAAAAGGCTAGGCAGATGATGATCAGTTACTATTTGGGTCATATACTATTTACTTAATTAGTTCCTCGTTCCAAGTTTTTCACTGTGTACCTTTTATTAACAAAGTAACGCGAAAGTTTAAATCTACCCCATCCAATTAAGGCGAATGTGCTTCAACTAATAGCGGGCCCACAATAATTCGATGTGGTTTAGTTAGGAACTACACACAACCCTTAGCAATGCGGTTTTGATTCGAAAACCGTAATGGTTTCTATAAATTATCATGGTACTGCGTTTATTGATATTAATTTGAAATGACAAAGAGGCAAAAGTTCAACCTTGGTTACGAAATTCAGTGACTTGCACGTATCTACGTAGGTATTGACGGCAGAACGTCTTGCCAAATTATTCTGCCCCAGTTATAAGTGGACAAACGATTAGCTGGTGCGCGGTCACGGGTTCGATCCCCACATGAAAAAAGTATTTGTATGGCCTAAAGTTAATTGTTTTGGGTCTAAGTGTTTGTGAGTTTAAATGATTGTAAACGCACCGACGATACTGAAGAAATGTAAAAAAAGAAAATTGCTAATAATGTACACAATTCTATGCTTGAAGATTATTATTTTTGATCATTTTTTTTTGTTTGTTGGAAAATCATCAAATAACCTCTCCCGCTCTTGGGCAGAGCGAAAGGGAGTGTCAGACTTCTACTGACTAAAAACCACCCATGTTCCTTCTTAGCCCTTCATGTCGAGACCGCGGTATCTCTTGCGAACAACCCGCAGTCCCGACGGGATTATTTTTATACTAACACCCACTTCTGATGTCCGACCCAAAGCGAATCTATTATTTATCTGATGACGTCACGAAAAGAGGACGTCCCTTAATGTCGTTAATAATGAGAACTATTAATGTCCTTCCAGTCTAAAGATAGCATCAGTTCATTAATTGGGTCAAAGATATTTCTTTAAATAATTTTATGACTGTCTTTGTGTTCCAAATTCTTTGTGCGGAGGTCAAACATTATTATAAAATATAAAGTTTCCTTAAAAACAAATTATACTGAACTTTGGTCCTGGTTTCGATTCCCGGGCCGGGCAAAGTGCTACTGGTTTTTCAATCTGAAATTTCTCAGCCGTGTAATCTGGATTTGTGCCCGGTTGATAGCAATAGGTTCGCCTCCTGTTACATGAGACTCCAACATAACTGGTAAAATTGTGAATAAGCACACCTCTGCCTAACCCTTTGGGGATTACAGGCGTGTCGTTATGTTATGAGTCACTGAGAATTCCGACTTAACTATCACTATCACTTTATCATCACTATCACTACATAGTATAAAACAAAGTCGCTGTCGCTGTCTGTCCGTCCCTATGTATGCTTAAATCTTTAAAACTCCGCTACGGATTTTGAAGCGGTTTTTTTAACAGATAGAGTGATTCAAGAGGAAGGTTTTAGCATATAATTTGACCGACATCCACACGGGTGAAGCCGCGGGCATCAGCTAGTCATTTATAAAACAATATTTTACGGCACGGTTGGCGCAGTGGCTAAGCGATTGGACTGCTGCGCTGCGTGTCGCGGGTTCGATCCCCGCACGGAACAAATATTTGTATGGCCTGCAGATAGTTGTTTCGGGTCTGGGTATTTGTGTATGTGAATTTATATGTTTGTGAACGCACCCACGATACAGGAGAAACTCCTAGTGTGGGGCAACGTTTTTAAAAAAAAAAAAAAAAGAGAAAAAAAAATGAAATTTATATTTTTCTTACAGCACGTAAGCGGCACAGAAACTTACATTAACAGCATCATCATAGGCCTCGTCTGTCTGCTTCCCTACTTCATAAGCGGAGTGGTAGTCAACAAGGTCGGGAAGAAAGTCCTCCTCTTCATCGGAGGTATCATGTCTGCATCCTCCTTGCTTGGCATGAGGTGGTCTAACTCAAAGACTATGATGGTGGCCTTGTTCTCAACGAATATAGCGGTTACGCAGACGATTAAGAGCCTGATTCAAGTTGTGCTGATTGATGTTATTCCTACTGCTATGAGGTGAGGATCTTATTTTTATCTTATGATTGATTGTCATAATTATTATATAGGCCATATGAAGCAAATCACGAGGATATACGAGTAGAGGAAGACCAAAGAAACAATGGATGGACTGTGTTAAAAATGATATGGTAAAAAAGGAGGTGTCTCATGAGATGACGAGAAACAGAGAAGTATGGAAGAGGAAGACATGCTGCGCCGACCCCAAATGAATTGGGATAAGGGCAAGAGAATGATGATGATGAAGCAAATCCTGGTGAAGGTTGCGGGGACCCGCTGGTGCGAACCGCACGGGACCGGTCAATGTGGCGACACCTATGGGGGAGGCATATGTCCATCAGTGGACGTTTTTTGACTTCTTTTGATGATGATGATGATGATGCAAAAGAATTAAAAGTAATTCGTGAGGTAAGTTTGGACTACCTATGCCTGTAGGTAAGAGTAGGAAAGGAAATATTTGTGGCTTGATAATAACAGTCATCATCATCATCATTTCAGCCATAAAACGTCCACTGCTGGACATAGGCCTCCCCCAGAAGGGGGAGATTTGCCATAATCGCCACGCTTGGCAGGCGGGTTGGCGATCGCAGTATGGTTGATACGAAGGCACAGAGAATGCTGCTGCCGATTCTCTGGTAAGTCCCTTAGTCGCCTCTTACGACACTCACGGGAAGATCTGGGATGGTGCTATTCTTCACGTCCGACACCATACGGGCCATAATAATAGTCACTCGGATCAATCTTCGGGCTAAACCGTGCTTGCCTAGGTTGGTCTGAGGATGGGTGACCACCCAGTACATACCGAGTTTCCTCCGTCCCTCGGAAAGCACGCTAAGATCTTTGGCACTCGTAACAGGTAATCAGCGAAATTGTGAAAATGTCTTACTATTTTCTTTCGATTAGTAGAATAAATAATTGGCGTATTTTGTATTCCAGCTTCTAAATTCCACTATTTTCCTTCACCAGGACCCTGGCTTTATCTCTGGTGATGGTTTCGGCTCGTGTGGGCACTTTGGTCGCCAATGTCACCTTCCCCATTCTGCTGGCCATGGGCTGCGCCATACCTTTCTACACGATGGCTTCAATGATGGCTTGTAAGTTTATCAAATTTACTATTACAGAACTTAGGGGTTCTCGATTTTTCCACCTTAAAGATTGCCTGGGAATCCTGGCCCTGATTGGATACGGTCAATTGTTTACGAAGGCCGTTATAAGAAATATATAATTACTAGCTGTTGCCAGCGGCTTCGCCCGCTACAACTCGAAAATTATCCTACGGGAAGATAAAATCGGGATAAAAACTATCCTATGTGTTAATCCAGGGTATAACCTATCTACATACCAAATTTCAACCAAATCGGTCCAGCCGTTTATGCGTGAAAGAGTAACAAACATCCACACATCCATTCTCACAAACTTTCACATTTATAATATTAGTAGGATTCTTTCAAAATGCCTTTTCAATGAATACCCAATTACAATATGGATGTTGTTATTCAAGAATAAAGAAAATTTAATTCTCATGGATAACTTTAATATTGATGTAAAATTTCAATCAAATCTTTGCGCAGTAAGAAAGAAAAGATGAACTATTTATTTACTGTGACATAACAATATAATATAACATCACGCCTATCCCCGAAGGTGTAGGCAGAGGTGTACCTAATAGTAGACCCACATTTCGGCAGTAATTCTGCTAATAAGACATAATATAAACTAACACGAAGTAGCCAGTAGATGTTTTCAATATGCTAAAGCTAACGTCGAAATCCCGTTAGCAGTCCTTAATATAAGCTGGTTCTCAACTCCGTGCAAAGGATTTTGTTACTATAAGCTGTTACGACTAAGTGCTATTTTGCATTCTGATGTAACGACACATTTTGCTTAGCTAGAGTGCAGCATCAGGTTAGTTCACAAGGCGATATATTAAGCTATTCATTTCCACTGTTACTTAGCTTCCCTTTGTATAGGTTTCTCGTTCAATAAGTGACCCGTATAAACTGGATTTGCAAAGTTTAATTGATCGTCTTGTGTACTAACAAACTTCCCAATCCTTTAAAAATTCCTGGTACTGTAACCATGCTTGGTCTTCCGAAAACCACTGTTGCCAAAATGCCTGAAAGGGCCATTTAATCATCCTATGTAATGGCACAATTACGAGCTCATTATGTTCACTTGATCATGCCATCAGCGTTTGAGTATTCGTGGTATAATTATTATAATATCCGCTAATGGGAACTGTTGTTTCATCTCTCGACATAATCCATTAAGAATTTCTCAGTAGCAGTCTGGATAAGTGCTCGTTTGATGGCAATACCTAACCCTCAATTACATGGGACTTAAACATAACTGGCAAAATCTAGGACCTAAGTACTAATGCTGCATGCTGTAACATGAAACTATTGTAAAAAAAAACATTTTAAAAGAGTAACCATGGAGTTTCTTGCTGTTTCAGGAAACGTACAACTCGAACTGTGCACCTTTTGTCGATGTTTTATTTAATAAGTGGCCGATGTAAAATAAAATATTTTGATTTTGAATTTATTTAATATTTACTTTTGTTCCAGTTGTGGTTCTCCTGACAATATTCCTGCCAAAGAAGAAAGAATAGAAGACGTACTTAATGGACATAATAAAGTTAATTGTTCTTGTTCACATTTATTGTTTTATTTTATTAATTAAAAACACTCCAACCTGACAAACACAAACCTGGATTGTGTAAAGTTTTTTCGATTTCAATAAGGGGTTATTGAAATCGAATATTTTAACATTTTTAGTATAAACATAAGGTGTTGCAGTAGTTGTTTTGTTTCTGGTAAATTCTATCATTTGGCATGCAAAAAATTATACTTATAAACAATTGTACAAATTCGTGCTTATAATTATTGTACAAAGTTATAATTTTAAACAATATCGACAACGGCGGCTTTCCACACTGAGCAAGATGAACTCACACATCCCGTAAAGATTTTGGTGATTTTATTATTTATTTATTCAAACTTTATATTTATAATAGTGGTCATGTCATGTCAGGCGAACTTAATGCCACAAAGCATTCTCTCTCAGTCTGTATCTCTCAGTCTGTATCAAAACTACTCAAATGTCTAATAAGCAAAAGCATGACCGTGATTGAATACGGGCTAATTTAACGATTTAAATCAATCACTCTACTGTAATATCTTTTCATTTGTGAAAATCTTTTATGCACAAAAACATTGTACAGACGCCAGCAAAACAAGCTACACAAAATTAAAATTTTCGTCAAATTTTCAATCAAATTCAATCAACCTTAAATCTTCAGCGATAAAGTTCAAAATCCATAAAACAAATTCGACAGATTGTGCTAGCTTGAGGTGCTACCCTCTGTACAAAGGCAGACTTAATGGCACAGGCTTTCTCCACAAGCCTACCTTGCCTTTGTTTCTCCTGGAAAACCTATTATCGCGATATCAGATTGAATGTCCACTATAAAACAATGAGACTGCAAAGAGAAGCTGCTGAGTATCTGTAGAGGTATAAATATATATTGCAAAATGTATTGTCAACGAACGGATGGATTGAAATGGAAGCTGGAGAAAATAGTGCAGAATAAGTCTTTTGTGAATCTATGATAGCTATTGAAGCCACTGATATAATAATACTGGATGAATGGAAGGATGCAACGAATTCAGATGTAAAGATAAATGCATGAAAGTACATGACGTGTTGCACTGAATTTGGATTCGTATAGGAAAGCGGTTTGATATATTTTGGTCTTCCCATCTTCCGCCATTTTAATTTATTTTTGTGAGTTACTGCCGCACTCAGAGAGCTTTAATGATTACTTAGGTCATCACTTAGTAAAGGTTTTGACAGTTTTGTCATACAAAAGTATGTCAAATCTTTACTTAGTGACGGCTTAAGTAATCATTATATATCTCTGAGTACCGCAGTTAGTTTCCTATTTTAAGTGAGCTCTATAATTTATAATGTAATATTTCATACACCCGATAAAACACGAGAATGGTGAACGACTGGAAGTGAGCTTCTCAGCGTGTCGATGGTAAAATAAAATATTTTGCCCAAACAGCTTCAACTTTGCAAACAGCTTCGCTCGCTGAAATGCATCTGCTTGCAGGTTTCAGGGTATGCAGCACCAGATGAGGTGCACGATTTTTCGGTATAGACAAGGTGCACACACACTAGAGATTTCACTCGCCCATGAACCATAAAGTTTAAAGCCCCAAATATCAAACTGTGAACCCCACTACAACAACAATACACCAATCTTACGACTAATTTATCCACGACTAGCTACTTCGTCCGCAAAAATGTGATAACTCGGCTAATACGCATGATATAAACATAATTTATAGCCTATAGCACCCACGAATAATGTAGCTTTCTGCCAGTGAAATAATTTTTAGCATTGGGTTGTTAGTTCCGCAGATTACTCCCTACAAACAAACTCTTTGTAATACATATTTGTATAGATAAAATGTCCACTTCATAAGAGTTTAATAATCTTTCAGAAAGAAACCAATCAATTCAAGCTGAGATCATTTATTTTCTCCATCTACACAGTACTACTTAACGATTGACTACCCTCTTGTACTGGTAAATAAAACTAAATACTTATTTGTATAGAAATATGACATAAGTAATCGGGAGAGCTTAATCTAAGGCGATTATGATTACCCGAAGGATCGAGTGGGCGAAGGTATTAGTTTCATGACGTGACGCAACGTGAACTTGCTGAATGACGTCATATTGACGTAGCGTATGATATGATGTAGGTGTAAGATGTCTATTGTAGTATTGGAGGAGTGAATTTTGTGAAAAGAATTTCGGGCCGAACTGCTGAGCTGAATGGAAAATAAATTAGTTTTTTTTGTTCGGCAAGACAAATATTGATGAAATATGACAAATATAGTTTACACCACGAATCACCAAATTATTTTAAGGTGAATGCGACAAGGTAGCACACGAAATTCGATTTTTTTTACGTTTTTTGCACCGTATCAGTTCATACATATTATTATGTCTCTTGAATGCCTTTTTCATCAAATAGTCACTCAAGAGACTTACTCGTATATTATGGACTCAGACGGTTGTAATGGTGATTTCAATCATTATTACTAGTGATCGGATATTCGGATGCATTTTTACCTAAAGTTCATTTTTGGTTAGGAAATTATGGAAGCGGCTTCTTTTATTTTTTTAAATATAAATCCCGGGATTCGGAAAATTCGGGAATGCAAAACTAGTCTGTAACATGATGAGGAAACGTCGTCTTTAACATGTGGTATAAAAAAAAAACAGGGGGATTAGGTACATAGGTAGTTAATAATGTGTATTTACTTGAAGTTAATTTTAAGTTCCCTATCAATTTATGTCTATGTTGAGTGTAAGAGGAATAGTAGGTAGTAGGTAGGTGTTAATTTAAAAAAAAATATACTATTATACTTTATTGCACGTAAGTACACGATACAAAAAATATTAAGTACTATAAAAATTCTTTATTGAAGTGTACAAAAGTGAGTAAGAGATATCTTCCAACCAGCCCTACAGATATCCTGATTGGTCGTAAATATTACCTCGGTTACTACAACTTTAATCACTATATCACTGTGCTTTGGTCACTGTTGATTCCGAAATTCCGGGGTTTTTTCGGTACAGAAGTGCATTCCATAATATTAGCCAACACCTTAAACTAAGTATATTCCTACACCCGATTTGATTCTATAGTAAAAAAACTAAATTTGTCGATTCCGAATTCCCGGGATTTTTCCGATGCAAAAGTTCATTCCATAATAGCCAACACCTACACTTTAGGTAAATATGCATCCGAATATCCGATCTATAATTATTACTCAGTAAAGTCACATTTAATTTTGTTAAGGTCGCGAATCCTATTTTTAACCGACTTTCCAAAAAGGAGGAGGTTCTCAATTCGATGGGTATGTTTTTTATTTTTATTTTTTATTTAACATACAACCTGACACTGACCCGATTGCAAAAAACATAAGACAATTCTAATTTCGCGGGCTACCTTATCGCATTCACCAAGCACTAAACGAATTGAAAAATCATTCTGTTCTAGCACACACAAGTAAATTAAATAACATAATTATGGAAACATTATAACATAACAAACTTAACATAATCATCTACTTTCTCAAATAACATAAACTGTTTTATAAACCTTGCATAAAATGAAGCTGTTTATGTTTTATAAACCTTGCATAAAATTAAGCTGAATTGTTTGTGTTGATTGTTGTGTAGTTACTAAAATCAAACAAAAAAATACTTTGTGCGCGAAAATTCCCGTGAATCCCGCTTTTGTTGAGATTTTAAATCCTACACTAATGAAACCACAGATAAAATATATACAGATGAGTTTTCCAGCGACGCACTGTATAAACAATTAAAATAAATTGTGTTCCACGTAAAATATTGCGTTTTTTCTCCGCAAGTTGAACAAAATTGGAAGTACATATTGTATAATCAACTTGGTAAATAATTGTTTTACCTATGTGTTTCACTCTTTATTTACATTAATATTTTTACATACGGTAGCAGAATGTACACGGGATGTGTACATTCTGCTACCGTAGTAGCAGAATGTACACATCCCGTGTGTTGGAATTTAATCTGGTTTTACACGATGAGTTTTTATTTTTGACTTGCTTTTTTACGTGCCTTTACTTGTGTGGAGGTCGTAAATCATTCTGGAATATATATCTGAGATAAAAAGTATTGTAGTAACATCACACCTGCAATCCTCGAAGGGTTTGGCAGAGGTCTACCTAATAGTACAACCCTGCATTTCGTCATACTAACGGTGATAAAATTTAAACTGATCTTGTGTGCCAAATTCATTCAAACACGTTCAGTAGTTTTAACGTGAAAGAGTAACAAACATCCATCAATTCAAACATACATCCACAGTTATAAAGATTTCTCGCAACTGCATGGTCTGACTACTATTATATAGAGTCTGGTTCTTTTAACCCAACTTACTGACAGATGTGTTGCTGGGGAGTTTGTTCCGCCACTTCTTCTTTCCAGCTAAAACACTAGGAAGTGTTGAAGCGTGGGCATTTTGGGGGACTGTCTCTTGTAAATAAGTAAAGTAAATTTTGACGTTCGAAAAGTGCTGATTATCAGCCTAGTTTGAATAAATGACTTTGGATTTTGATTTTGAAGTCGTCGTGCACTACTTCTTGAAGCTCTTTCATTGGAATCACCTCTGTTAAATTTGCACAAGGTACAATAAAAGATGTAAATAGACTCTTAACAATGCTAAGATTCACTTGGTCTCTCCGTCAGTTTGTTAAAACCAAACCATGTTTAGAGCGAATAATTTCTAAGAAACCTTATCGTGTACAACTACCTTATTTAAACACTGACGTAAAACCTGTTAGTCGTCAGTAGCAAACCAGAAACAGAAAATGATAACATTATCTAAAGTTTACTCACTCATTAAGAACAAGTATCAAGACCTCTCACTCCCTCTACTCTAAAGAGAACTCACTTGGCCGCGAGTAAAACTAGGGATCAAGACTACTTGGTCGTAGTAACAAGGCCTCTGTCATCTAAGATAAATTAATTGTATTGCGTGATATTAAATCATACAAAAATGTTATTAAAGCCGTTACATCTGATATGATAAGTAGGTGTTATGAAACCTTTATACGTCTTTATTTTTTGGTGAAAAAAAGAAATAATAGGTTTAAGAGAATGAGTGACCTGGATTTACCGGCTTTAGCGGCGAAGGAAAGAGGTGAGTGAATAGAATTTTATTTATGTGTCAATTACACACACACTTACATGTTTTTGAAAAGGTATTAGTTGAGTGTCCAGTCCATGTAAAATACTGATATTGAAATGCGTCCGTTGAGATAGATAGCCTATTCAAACGTAGTTGGGAAAATGTGCTCTCAGAGGGCCTAGAGGCACGCGCGGTAAATTGTGACGCAGTTACGTCAACTTTAAATCTAAAATATAATTATCTCATTTTACTTTAGATTAGTACCTGCATTTTAGTCCAATTGTGTTGCGACAAACAGGGTATTTTTAATTTTAAAATCACCATATTTACGTGAAGTTTACATAGCTCTCGTGCTAGGGATTCAAGTGGTAATATCTATAATATTATTATCTAAACACATTCTATAGCAACTTACTCTAACAGTTTCTCTCTAAAATGTTTGAAACTAAAAAATAAATACAAATGAGACTGAAAAATATTGTCGAGGCACATGAATTGCTTTTTCTTGTAACCTTAAATTTAGATATATCAAAGTGTCGAAATATCGCGATCGCCGGGGAGGTTTATTTTAGATATAGCCGAAAGCAAATGTGATTTAGAAGATATTTGTATGAAGGCTTGGAGTTTTTCAAGTAGGTTTTTGGTAGCCAGACTAGCGATTTCAGCGCTATTTTAGAAAGCATTTTGTTTTGATGGTTTATAATTTCGACAATTTGGATAATCTTGCCAAGCCAAGCGGTCATTCTTGAATGCCTTTTTCTTATTTTTCTCTAGACTTTCGGAAAGAGATGACGAACACTAGACCGTCAATCTCCTTTTGTTGCCATTAAGTTTTTATTTTCAACAGATATAAATGAAAGACTAGTGCATAATTGGATGTAGCTGATTACCAGCATTTTACATGGAGCCACGGCATCTGGCATCTGACCTCCAGAATCCAATTATGGGGGTATGGGTACCCCTTGGCAAGACTGGTTGTCTGACTTGCAGGTTTCTTACTACCCGAAAGCACTATTTTAAGATCTACGTACCAACTGCTTAACGTGGTGTCCAAAAAAAATTATAGTACCATCATGTATTCGGCCCAAAGACGTTCACTACTCGACCTAGGCCTCCCCCAATGAAAGTATTATAATAACAAAATATTTTGCATATTTCTAGACAAATAAGGAAAATCATAACATTGTTTGTGCGACATACATTTACGTAACTTTTATTAAACATTAAATAAATAAACAACCGCAATCTCGTGTTATTTAATAGACTGTACCTATTATATCGACTTGTTGACAAGATCATTAATTAATACAAATACCATTGTAATGTGAACTAGAAACCTGTGTTATTGTTCAATATACACCCATACCTGCCGTTAGAGGATTGGTGACGTCATAAAGGAAAAACTACCGTGTTACAATTTCTAATGAAAACAACCTTTAATTTGTGTACGGCTGTTTGTGATGCTAATGAGGTTAAAAATGCCTCTAGCTACCGTTAAAGAATGTAGGTAAAAGTCGTGAGAAAAAAACTTTATTTTCTTGAAAATGGTTTGGGTGCCCAAACCATTTTCAATAAGGTATAACTCGAAAACTATCAATAATCGCGGAATACACAAGGGGTCATTTCGGCTACCCACAGGCGTGGGGAATCTTTGTTATCTTCATGACGTCACTGTATGAACGACCCTGTATTTAGTCAAATGAAGATAGTTCGGTACTCTCATCGCATTTAAGATGATCCTGACCTTAGTTGCGTAGGTAACACCTACGCGGATCTGCAAATAGTCGGCGAATTTGTAAAAGAGGATTTGGTTGGATTCGTCTGCAGGCTTATAATAATACAACAGTACCTGTAATTAAGAATACCCACACAAGTTGGGTTCAGTGAACCGTTTGTCGTAACAGGAATGGATAACACTACGAACACAGTTAATTCTGATCGTGTGTTTTTCCTTTTTTTTTGGGGGGGGATTGTGAAATTATCAAATAACCGTTCCCGCTCTTGGGCAGAGCGAAAGGGAGTGTCAGACTTCTACTGACTAAAAACCACCCATGATCCTTCTTAGCCTTTTATGTCGAGGCCGCGGTATCTCTTGCGAATAACCCGCAGCTCCGACGGGCATCGTGTGTTATTCCTTAGAAAAAAAGGAATTACTGAATCTTGGTAGGTACGAAAACTGTCTATATTTACATTTGCTCACGCTTTTTCTCATGGGGGCAGGTACCTGCTACAATCCTTATAATCTCCTTAAAAAATTCCTAATGGAAAACTTAATAACACGATGCCACACCCGAGAATCGAACCCAGACTTAGCAGTCGATCTTGCGATAGACCAACGAAGTAGTCCTTGAGAATAAATAAATATCTATGAATATGACTAGTATCTTTTTATCAGTTTCAAAACAAATATCACAGAATTCACGCAAATTATTAAAAATAGAATCATGATTTCGGTTACGTAATGTAACATTTGCAAGATGGAAAATTTCGGGCAAAGAAAATCGTATCACATCATCATAATTATTGTGCCCAGCTTTTCTTAAACATATTGGGAAAAGATTCTAGTCTAACCAAATGCAGCTGAATAAATAAGTAACCTAAAAAAACATGTTTGGTTAAAATGATACAGTAGAAAAGTGGTAGAGTAAGAAGTTATGTAATGATGAAAAAGTGTAATTACAATCCACCTTCGTCAATCAATAATAGGGAAATATACCTTTTTGTTTTTTTTTTTTTTTGGGGGTGGGAAATCAAATAACCCCTCCCGCTCTTGGGCAGAGCGAAAGGGAGTGTCAGACTTCTACTGACTAAAAACCACCCATGTTCCTTCTTGGCCCTTCATGTCGAGGCCGCGGTATCCCTTGCGAACAACCCGCAGCCTCAACAGGAGGGAAATATACCTCATTAAATGTTTTAAAATGCATCTATAAAATTTTGTTCAAGAATCGGCGAACTAGCTATTAACAAAAAAAAGAACAACAACAAGACAAAAATAAAAAGTATTCTTTTAAAAAGTTATATTTGTTATTTAAAAAATATAAAATGTTCTGATTTACTAACTACCTTCCTACATATTTTCATATTTCCGTGCCTATGAAAAGCAGTAAATAACCTAGTTTCTTGAAAGTCTGATTCATGAAAAGGCAAAAATAAAAACGTATTTGAATGGCGACCTAGAACTACATACATAAAGGTTCCAAGACCTTCGTAGAATGACCTAAAAGCGTCGATTCTTCTTACATTATTTTTCTTTGTTGCCGCCACAATTTCTAACGGCAGCCGATTTTTACTTGTCCAACTTGATTGCTCCTGGAATCGACTTCATTTTTTATTCACACACAAATATTTTATTAGATTACACCATTTCATTTGATTTTTTGGCGAACGAAATTGGAAAATTGTAAAGGGCGTGACCTGAGTGTGAATAACACTAGAACAAAAGTTCTTTCAATAATATATAATAATATTATGTTCATCAAGAACTTCTGGTGAAATGAATAATTTCTAGATCATCATCTGCCTAGCCTTTTCCCAACTATGTTAGGGTCGGCTTCCAGTCTAACCGGATGCAGCTGAATACCAGTATTTTACATGGAGCGACTGCCTATCTGACCTCCACAACCCAGTTAATACTAGGTAATACGATACCTCTTTGGTAAGACTGGATGTCAGAATTTCAGGTCACTGACTACCTAAGCTGTAACGACTGCCAAAGATCTATATATAGATCTTAGATTAACATATGGCACCCGAGCTTTCCAAGGCACGGAGGAAACTCGGTATGTCGGGCGGTAACCCATCTGCTCTGTTTTTTGTTCTAGATATTCCCTTTAAAAGTCTGTTAAATCTGGTTGTTTTTTTTGGGTTACTCATCCAAATAGTAAAAACTGAACCCTCTTAATTTCATGCTGACCGTCCGTCTATTTGTCACGTATTAGTTTAGTAAGCACAATAAAGGTTAAAAGCAGAGTAATTTATCAATAGAAAACCTAATATAACAGGACATCAGGCCTGTAATCCCCCAAATGTTAGGCGGAGGTGTACCTAATAGTACGCCCACATTTAGCCAGTTATTAACTCGCATGTAATAGAGAGCGAGTATTTGCCATCAACCTGGCACAAACACAGACTCCGTGGTTTCAATACGAGAAATTCTTAATGGAAACACCCAATAACAATTTTTCTGGATCCGAAAATGGAACCCGAGACTCAGCAGTCGCGATTCATCATCATCTGCCTAGCCTTTTCCAACTATGTTGGGGTCGGCTTCCAGTCTAACCGGATACCAGTATTTTGCATGGAGCGACTGCCTATCTGACCTCCACAACCCAGTTAATACTGGTAATACAATACTCTTTGGTAAGACTGGATGTCAGAATTTCAGGTCTGTAATGACTGACTGACGGTATGACAAAGATCTATATATGGCAGCAGGGACCAACAGCTTAACGTGCTTCCCGAGGCACGGAGGAAACTCGATATGTCGGGCGGTCACTCATCCACAGACCGACCTAGGCAAGCACAGCTTTACCTAAAGATCGACCCGAGTGGCAGTTCTTATTAAGCCACGAGCTCCTCCAGTAGTCACGATTGCGAATTATAAAAAAAAGTTAAATTATTAAGTACTAGGTATATTTATCACATATTAAACGTTTAAAATTCTAAAGGAGGATTCTAAATATAACAAAACAAAATAAAGCTGACCGCCATTTCGAATGCAACGAGCAGGAACAAACAGCTTACTATACAGCACTAGGAATAAAATACAAAACAAAACATTGGCTTATCTCTTTGCACGTGAGTGGATATCCGAACCAACGAGCAGCGAGGTGACTTTAAATTGGTCACAAACACAATATTATTAATAATCTATACAGTTTGCAGTCAGGTTGCAACTAGAACAGATGCGTTTCAGAAACATTGTGTTGTAAGGTGTGAGAACCTAAACTTTTCGATCATAATCATCATCAGCTTATAATGTTACCACTGTAGGGACTCAGGCCTGGGCTACGGGTTGTTCGCAAGAGATACCGCGGCCTCGACATGAAGGGCTAAGAAGGAAAATGGGTGGTTTTTAGTCAGTAGAAGTCTGACACTCCCTTTCGCTCTGCCCAAGAGCGGGAGGGGTTATTTGATGATTTTCCACCCACCATAAAAAAAGGGACAAACTCAATATAATAATTATGGAATAACGCGTCATCGGGAAGCTCTTTCAAATTGTTGCATGGTTGACTGTGGTAGCACAATATGCTGTTTCTCACAGGGGAACTATTTTCTCCTTTAGTGATATTACCTGTTCATCTATTTGACAGAATGCAGATGGAATGCCAAAGCTAGATGTAGTTAGATGTTCAGTAATAGGTAAACATAAGGAATGCGTCTCTTTGGTCGCGTCGACAATTCCGTTGATAAGCATTGTATCATTCAACGTACATACTATTATATTTGCTGGAGTGTCTATAAATGGGTATAAAACCATTGATATAAAAACTATTTAAGATACGGTCGTCCGAACATTTGCTCGACGCGTTCGCCATACAGAGAATCGGTGTAGTCTGCTCGTTAACGTAACCTTGTATACTCGTAAGCGGCGTGGTAGTTTCGGGGTATAAAGAACATAAATAAAGCTTTTAATAAAATTTACGACCGCACCCGAAGAGAGCCGATCGTGGACTAGTTCAGTTCGGCTTAGGAAATACCGTTTTAGGACCAAGTTCGGGGCGTCATGTTAACATGCGGTCCGCCCAGTCCTTACGCAGTAATATATAAGTCAATGTATAAAACAATATGTATTTCATGAACTTGTCTACGTTCCCTTCTAACAACATCGATCTCGGTGTTGCCTCTCAATATGAAATAATTTTCTTTGATTACAATGAGGAGTATTGCGAAGAACAAGTCTTGTCTCAAAGCTTGTGGCTTGACTAACGCCTCTATCAATTTGTTAAGTGTTTTGTGGAACTGGGCCGAGATCGCCTTATTCTTGTTCGAACTGAGGTTACAAAGCCACTCCATTGTCCCTGTCCTCTAAAGTTTTCCGATGTTTTATTTTATTACCTATTAATTTCTGCTTGGCTTTTTTGTGATACTTCGTTATCCGCACGTCATCTTGACATTTTGAGATTTTTATTGTTATCTGCTTTATGGCTTTATGAGTTTATGGAAGACATTTATTTATGATAGGAATAAAAACTTCTTTTCTTTTTCTGCGAGAAATAAAATAATTAATCATTGTGACTGCCGCCTCATTGGTCCAGCGATCGCAAGCGCCACAGTTGAGCATGATATCCTGGGGTCGATTCCCGGGTCGGGCTAAATGTTATTCGGTTTTCTTTTATCAGGAATTCCTCAGTAGCAGCCACGGAGTATGGATTGGGCCCAGTTGACGGCAATAGGCTTGCCCTCTATTATGCGGGGGTTAACGTGTACTATTCCCCGTCGGGGCTGCGGGTTGTTCGAAAGCCCGTCGGGGCTGCGGGTTGTTCGAAAGCGATAGCGATACCGCGGCCTTCGCACAAGGGCTAAGAAGGAACATGGGTGGTTTATAGTCAGTAGAAGTCTGACACTCCCTTCCGCTCTGCCCAAGAGCGGGACTTATTTGATGATTTCCCAGCCCCAAAAAAAAGGGTGTACTATTAGGTACACGTATATCTTTCGAATCATTTGGGCATTACAGACTGTTTTGTAATCATTGTTTGCTTATTTTTATACAACTTAATTTATAAAAACTTTGACTATTTTTTAATCTAGTATTTTTTATCATAATATATTCAAATACAAAAAAAGACGTGTGGCACTCGGAGACTGCCGCGGTAAAGCTATTGCATAGCATTTTTATCAACTTATGCAATTATAATTATTTATTTATTTTATTAATGCAGTATTTAAATATAGTATTTATACTTACACGTTTACTAATCATCCTCATCTTTTATAAAATGTCCTTTTACGTCTCATGTCGCGCCATGGCGACAACTATTTTTGTTGGCAGCCTTATAATCGATCTTATTCGATTTACTAACTTTGATTTTGCTGTTTTAAAATATTAAATCTAATAATTTTTCAATGTTTACTTTTCATCTGACATTACGTCAGTTGTCAAGATGTCATTTACTTTTTCTTTTAATTATTTTGTGTCATAGTTTTTCTTAGTGGTTAGAGCTATGAAGGTTACATTTGATTTATATAATTTAATTTATTTTTATTAATATGTTAGCTCAAATAATGTAATTTATTGATAATTTCTAATTATAGTATCTTATCTTACGCTTATAAAATTAATTAACACGCTCACAGAAATTCTTTGAGGAAGTTTTTGACTGAATAATACAGGCCGTTTTAAATACAGGCAACTCACAATTTTTGATTTCAAGAAATTGTCAAGTGTCAATTTGTCAAGTGTCAGTTTGTTAGGTTTTTATTTTCGTTACGGAATTTCTGGATTCGGTCCCCACGCTCAAGGCCCGCGATAGAAGCTATGCAATAGTTTAACAATTTAAGAGATCTAAAACCAGGCCAGTCTTAACAAAAATTAAGCACAGACATCAGATACAGAATTTTAATCAAAAATTCCTTTGTAGAGGCACATTTTGATTTCAAATTATTTACAATAAATTAAACTTAGTAGATTCTGTACAGTAATACTATTATCTATAAGCCCAAGAAATCCTTAAGTTAGGAAATCCTTTCTGTTTCCTTTCATTTCCAATTACAATAAGAATATAGTTTCAGCAATTTTCTTAGCTATTTCTCATATTTGCTTCTTATCTATACTTGCTCGAAGAAAATACAATCTTTCATAATGTTTTCTGATATTGACACAAGTATTACTCCGTGATATTATAGCTTCACGAATGTTTTATATATTCTTGATTTGGTGGTCTTATCGAAATCTTGGGGAATCGAATGGTCTAGTGAATAATATTATGCATTGGTTTACTTATAGTCTGGAAAAATATATTCTTTTCTTTGCGGCTGTTTACTTAGTAATACATTCTTTATTAATCCGTCTGGTCTTTGCTGAGCACGAGTACTTGCTGCGTTTGATTCCCGGCTGCAGGTTGTTCGCAAGAGTACGACATGAAGGGCTAAGAAGGAATATGGGTGGTTTTTAGTCAGCAGAAGTCTGACACACTTGATGATTTTTCATCAAAAAAAAAAAGGTTAGGAAAATAAATATTTGGCGTTAGTAGTATTTCTCAGTAAATGCCTGTACTTTAGTGTTCTGATAATTCCTTGCCTATGAGAGCACGTAAAACCGTATGAAGAACAGGGTGTAAAGTTCTTCATCCCCCCACAGAATAGGGAGAATCTTCCAACTAGATGGGTGTTGTGTCTGGTGGGCTTTAGCAAGACAGTTGTTGACGGTTTCTTTTATAATTTTATAGTCTTAATAGGGTAGTTAACAAAAAAATGTAGTTAGTCCGTCAGATAGATTTCCAAAAAATATGTGTCCGACGTATTTTTTCTTTTTTCACGTAAACAAACAATGAAGACGATACGGTGCTTTGAAAACTCGTGTGACGTCATATTCTAAGACATTAGTATGACATTTTTTACCGGTGAGTGACGTCACAACCCCCCACTCAAATCATTGACACGTTTTATCTTAGTCAATTTTTATTGATTTGATAAAACAAAAAATACGTATCCAATATTTTTCGAAAATCTAACAGACGGACTAATTAGAATCATATTTTTTTTAGTCAGTAAATAATAATAATCAATTTATTTTCAGGCAACAAGGCCCATAGATAAATACCTTACAGACTAACATAAATATGATAAAATACAATTTGTGTTAGTCAATAGAGCCTTAAAACTATGTTAGTAACACTTCACTAGCGCACTAAGTCACTGCGCGTTCTTGTGGCACTTGCCCGCGGAAGCGACGGAACACCACTCCCTGCGGCCAAAAGTCCTCTTCCAAGACGAGATGCAGAAAACATGTTGGTATTCGCACCACGAACGCCCTAAAGTTAACGTTGCAGCGCGACACAAGTAATTGCACTCTCGCCACATACTTCGTCTTCTGGCGCACGTACTCCACGATGTCCTCTGTCGTAATGGTGTAGTGCAGATGGGAGATATACACCGGAGTGTTCGGCTTTGCGGCAACAATAAAAAAAAAAAAAAAAAATCCCTATTCGCGGATAACGTTAACTACACGATAATATCACTTCTTAAATGTTGTCATAAATGCTGCTATAGTTCTTTTTGATTTATGTTATTGTAAGATTTATGCAATGCTAACTTGACTAGCCTCCGACCCTTCGTCAATAGGGAATGACCCTATTACCACTACAAATACCTATTACAGCTACAAATCAATTCTTAACTGCTACTGAGAAATTCCTAATGAAAAAAATCCTAATTATAATAAAGACGAGAACCTCGTGAAAGCAGATAAAGATAAGCAATTCAAGTATCCAGATCTGGCTCGCGAGGTTGTCGACTTGTGGCACGTGAATACGGCAATCATTGTGCCGATAGTCGTGTCTGCCAATGGCTTAACAGCCAAGAGCCTCGACGAACATCTAAGGAGGCTCTCGCTTGGCAGCTAGAAGAAGTAGAAGGCAGAAGGCAGTACTTCTGAACACGGCGCGCATTGTCAGGAGGTTCCTCTCTCAAGAGTCCTGACCACCGGTAGCTCGGACCCTGTTCCCAATGCCGGTGGGCTACTACTTTTTATATTTTTAAATGATTTTGTGTTTTTTTTTTAAGAAATATTTAAAAATGTATTTAGTATGTAAGAAAATGAATAAAGGAAATAATAATAATAATAAAAAACTTAATAATTGGTATAGGGGGCGAGCCCTAATTAACTCTATTTTGAACTATAACTTTAACACGTGATCAACAAACATTTCTATGGGGGTTATTATTGAATACTCATTATGTTCGAGGGTACAGTAATTACTTGGATATGGGTTAGATTACTTTCGTGGCTAGTAATTACATATTATGAGCGTATTTGACCTACAATATGTGTTTGATGTATTATATTGATTAACAGTGATTTTGAAGCACGTGCAAAGTCAAACTCAAAGCAATTATTTAAATTATACCATTATAGGCATTTTTGAATGTCAGAAAAAAAAACAAATAAAACGAAGCTACAGTCTCAAGTCGTACTAACTTGTGAAAGTACTGAAGTTGTCCTATCTAAAGCGTGGATCTCTATGGAGAAGAATGGGCAAGAAACTCCATGGACACTCTTTTATTTATTTATTTAATCACACAAACTATCATTACACGTTAACCTAATACAACAATGTAGTTATAGCTAAAGTTTAGATTACAATTCACTCAGAAAAATAAATTAAAAATAATTCATTGTTTTTTAATTAATCATTTTTTTATTTTTTCTATTCATACATGTTGAGATCATATTATTTATGTAACTATGTATGTGCTGAGTAACAATCGGTATATTACAATGTTTTCCGCAACATTTTATGCTAGAAAACTCTAGAACAAAATAATGTTGCCAGTATCAAGGGTGCTACAGAAATGTTTAAGTCGGTAGCAATAAAAAAAGTATATTTATTTCTCAAAAAACTGAACAATATTCTACAGGAGCAGTTTGGCAGTATTAATTTCTAATAAATGGATAACTACTGCAACTAGGTAATACATGTATTTAGAATTCCAGTGGCTTTTTCTTGATATATAAACAATAAATGGTTGTATTACTAATGACTCAAAATTAATTTAACGATACTAATTTACTTATACAATACTATAAACTTTCTTTTGCGGTCATCAAGATTTTTGTATTTATTTTCTTTCTGTTTCAGCCCAAGCTCGCGAAGAATGGAAGACGCCGATGAAAGAAATCGACGCAGCTCTCATAGCATGTACTTTCGGGAGATTTCATATAAAGGTCCTGTTCATAGCTTTTGTGGGATTCATGGCAGGAATTCTGGCCAGTTCTACGACAGCTTATCTGCTACCTAGCGCAGAATGTGACTTGGAGATGGATTTACTGCAAAAAGGATTGCTGAATGCCATGCCTTATGTTGGTAAGTTGAAATACGTGAATTTTCAGCGGCTTGCAAACGCATATAGATCACTTAATTAAATATTTCGCACTCGTTAATCGCGCTTCATCTCTCTTTCGGCCATCTCATCGAACTGAGAGTGACTGAAATTAAAATGCACAATTGTTTGCACATTAACTTGTGTATATCTCGTGTGTCCGGTATAGTACAGCTCGTTGACATAACTTAACGGCTGTAATCTCTGAAGAGTTAAGCAGACGTGTATCACTAACGCTTTAAATACAATATCACTAACCACGACACCACTTTTTTTTTATTGCCTGCTGGGCCTTCTCCTGACCTTTGCCCGACCAAAACATCGAACTCAGCACCTTATGCTCAGAAGTCGCGCTTACCACTACTAGACCAATCAGACAGTCCAGGTCTGTCAATTATAGTTAGGAATTTGAAAAATAACCAAAACTATGAACGGAAATATTTCCAATATTGCCGAAAATATCACGAAAGTAAGGGAACAGGGTGAATTTATAGCACCAAGACTTATGCTGGCTAATGGAAAAGTAGCACCTGGACATAAATTTATAGCTAAAGGGACATGGCCCGAGGTTAAGCGTAAAAGAAGTAGCAGTGAACCGCAGCTAAGGCACAGGTCCCACTGCTGTCGATTCGAGCGACAAGCAAATAGGCCTTTTTTTTGGGGAAAATCATCAAAATATGACTCCTCCCGCTCTGGGCTTAGCGGAAGGGAGTGTCAGACTTCTACTGAGTAAAATCTGTCACTGTCGTCGTCATAAGAAGGACGAACGGTGAGCTAGCCCATTACTCACCGTCCACAAGCCCACGAAGCGAATAGGGCTATACATTAGAAATGAGTTGGCGAGCAAGAGGCAATGAGTGTGTAGCTCTGATAATTTTGGCACTGGACAATGACAGCGATAACTCCAAATCTGCCTTTGCTTTACTGGATATTTTCGTAGCGGGATCTGAGACAGTGAAATTGTTTCTATGGGACTTTCGTTACTTTTCTGATGGTTGCTACGGTTGATTCAGGAAATGCAGTGGTTTAATACTAGAGTGTCGGGTTAGTTAGTTACTGATCTACTCGCCAAGGCACACAGGCTAAGCGATCTGATCATCTTTTAATATGCACACAAGAGTTGCACACTTTTAGTGTGTAATCAGTCCCTTATGTGCCTATGCATAATGTCTCTTCATAAGATTAGATAGGAATAGTAGTGCCATCCTCCCCGTATTGTTTTATGAGTAAAAAAAAACAGTCGGTACCGAGACGCTCCTCGCCATCGGTGGGGCAGGTACCTAACGGTTGCGATCGATTCGAATGCATGATATATGAAGGTTGAAGTATCGAACGTTCTAGTACTTGCACCAAAGATAATTAGAAAGACTTCACTGACGAATTAATTCCTTTGGTTTATAGAATTGTTGATATTGTGGCCGTAAAACTGATATTTATTCATTTATTTAAACTTCATGTACAAAAGTGGTACATAGGCGGACTTAATGCCACAAGGTATTCTCTACCAGTCAACCTTTGGGTCAAATAAGACAGCACTGTGGTAGAGTCCAAAAAATAAGGATAAAACTATTTTGTAATCATAATACATAAACAGGTGCATACAAGTACATAATTATATATGCAGATAGAATGAAATAAACTAATAGATATTTTAATACATACAGTAAAAAAAAAAACGAGAAACCTTATAATAATTACCTGATATCCTTTAACGTAACTTCACGACTGTAATCCCTAATGGATAATGCAGAGTAGTATACTTGACGTATACCCATATTCTACCAGATATGTGTCAGTTCCTGGTTTTGAACCTACTGCCAACAACCTGTCATGAATGCTCATGTTTTTTGTGAAGATAAAGTGTTAAAGTAATGATTTGTTGACAGGGCCCAGGGGTTTATTAGAATTATAATAAGATATTTATAAATCACGATAAACTTCTTAAAATGGTCACAGGAAATATAGTGAATTGTCATTTTGTGACTTATTAGCCGAGGTCTTGGTTCGTGCGAAATGATTATAAAGTTACTACTACAGTTTCTATAATAATCTAATTCAATCACAATTCTCAATTCACGTGGCCCCATCTATTAATATAAAATGAAGAACGTTCTTGTTGTTTCCACGGGAACAATATTTTTTTTCGGAATAAAATGTACCCTATGTCCGTTTCTGTACACCTTCCATATGTGCATTTATTATATTTTTGAGCACTATACTAAATATAATCTCCGCATCATTCGCAATATGTTGATAAAATCTTATTGGTAATATTCGGACTAGAAAAAAGTTGAACCAATTCCATATACATTAATAATTTTGCTGTGTTTCCGTTTATTTATTCAGTAACACGTTCTTTGTCGTTTCCAAAACCTTACAAAAATCACATATGGAATTTGGCACCCGCAGAGACGGTATGCAAAATTTCAAGATGATCGGTTCAGTGATTTAGGTGTGAATAGGTTACAAACAAACAAACTTAGTTTCGCACTTATAATTTCATAAATAAACTAGCTGATGCCTGCGACTTTGCCCGCAAAATCTAGACAAATTATATACAAAAACCTTTCTCAAGAACCATTGACTTATATATTACTGCGTAAGGACTGGGCGAACGGCATGTTAAAATGACGCCACAAACGTCCCAATAAGGTCTTTCCTAAGCCGAAGTGAACTAGTCCACGATCGGCTCTTTTCGGGTGCGGTCGTAAATTTTATTAAAAGCTTTATTTATATTCTTTATACCTCGAAAATGCCACGCCGCTTATACAAGGTTACGTTAACGAGCAGACTACACCAATTCTCTGTATGGCGAACGCGTCGAGCAAATGTTCGGACGACCGTATCTTTAGTTTTTATATCAATGTCAAGAACCATGTTCATGCTATTTTTACCAATGGATAGAGTGCTATCCATTGGTAAAAATAGCATGAAAATCAGTGCAGTAGTTTTTCAGTTTATCGCGAATAGACAGAGAGACAGACAGACAGACGCGGTGGAGGATTTTGTTTTATAATATGTAGTGATATAAGTTAGGATTATGATTTTGCTAAAGCAGCCATTTTAGAACCCCAGCTCACTTTTACGAAGACCAACTAAGTCTGTTGTCCTTTTGTTTTCGTCACGTTTCAGAATGATTTACGCTAGACTGGTTGGTTTTAAACCGGGCTTAGCCAAACTAACGGTGCTTAGACAAAGAAAATGTTCGTAAATAATGACTTCATTCTAAATCGGCGGCTCGTTTGTGCCTCTTTTAGGGACAGTGCCAATCTGAATTAGGCTATTTAGTTATCACATTTGTGAAGATTAACGGTGTTTTATAACTAAATTTAACGCATGGTTAGCGCAGTGACTCAAGCACTTGACTGTTGCGCCGCGTGTCACGATTTCGATCACCGCACGGAACAAATATTTGTATGGCCTGCAGATAGTTGTTCCGGGTCTGGAATTTGTGTATGTGAGTTTAAATGTTTGTGTCGCACCCACGATATAGGAGAAATTCCTGGTGTGGGGCAACGTTTTTTAAAAAAGAAAAATAACACTTACGAATATGTTGTTTAAACGCAAATTCGAGCTATGATAATTAAACCTGACTGCCAGTGTGCCTCGTTGGCCTAGTAGACACAAGCGCGACTGTTGAGCTTGAGATGCTGGGTTCGATTCCCGGGTCGGGCAAAGTGTTATTGGGATTATCCACCAAGAATCTCTCGTCTGGATTTGTGCCTGGTTAATGGCAATAGGCTCGCCCCCTTTAAATGGATCTTTAACATAACTGGCAAATGTTGGCGTACTGATGTGTTTATTGCCCGATCCTTCGGGTTTTGTTAAGTTATGTGTTTTAATACTGTGGAAATTTATTTTCCAGGAATGCTACTATCGTCAGTAATTGCAGGTTTTCTAACGGACGCATTTGGACGGAAAATATTCTTAGGAGTTGGTTTCCTTGGACTGTTCATTTGCCAACTAGTTGGAGGTTCCAGTCAGACATTCGAAGTACTGGCCACTGCTAAGTTCTTTGAAGGATTATTGTAAGTACTTGTAGTATTATTTTTGTACCGTAGAAGTAACAAAATGATGTATAAACTAATACTGTGTCACTTACCTACGGAATATTTGCAGTGATATTGCATTATTATGAGCACCTGATAGCATGCAGCCGTATCATCTTTTAAAGGCTTTTTTTAACTGGTGAAAATTAGGTGTACTATCATACGGAGGAGCTCGTGGCTTAATATGAACTGAAACTCGGGTCGATCTTTAGGTAAAGCTGTCCTTGCCTAGGTCAGTCTAAAGATGGGTGACCGCCCGACATACCGAGTTTCCTCCGTGCCTCGGAAAGCACGTTAAGCTGTTGGTCCCGGCTGCCATATTTATATCTTTGGCAGTCGTTACAGGTAGTCAGCGACCTGGAATTCTGACATCAAGTCTTACCAAAAATTCAGCTACATCCGGTTAGACTGGAAACCGACCCTAAGTTGGGAAAAGGCTAGGCATATGATGATCATTAAGAACATCACACCCGCCACGTTTATTTCATCACCACTGCTCTCAAAACGGTGAAGTAAAACATCGTGAGGAAACCGGCATGTCCTAGAATAAAAAAATACGAGGACATGTGTGACATCTACCAACCCGCCCATCCCTCCCCTAGAGCGGAGGCCTGAGTCCCTGCAGTGGGGAAATTATAGGCTGATGGTAATGATGATTCTGCCTAACCTCAATGGGGATTACAGGATGATATTATGATGATAATGTATTAATTTGTTTTGTATTTGTATTAACTGCCACTCGGGTCGATCTTTAGGTAAAGCTGTGCTTGCCTAGGTCGGTCTGTGGATGGGTGACCGCCCGACATACCGAGTTTCCTCCGTGCCTCGGAAAGCACGTTAAGCTGTTGGTCCCGCCTGCCATATATAGATCTTTGGCAGTCGTTACAGGTAGTCAGTGACCTGAAATTCTGACATCCAGCCTGAAAGAGTATCGTATTACCTAGTATTAACTGGGTTGTGGAGGTCAGATAGGCAGTCGCTCCATGTAAAATACTGGTATTCAGCTGCATCCGGTTAGACTGGAAACCGACCCTAACATAGTTGGGAAAAGGCTAGGCAGATGATGATCATTAAGAACATCACACCCACCATGTTTATTTCATCACCACTGCTCTCAAAACGGTGATGTAAAACATCGTGAGGAAACCGGCATGTCCTAGAATCAAAAAATACGAGGACATGTGTGACATCTACCAACCCGCCCATCCCTCCCCTAGAGCGGAGGCCTGAGTCCCTGCAGTGGGGAAATTATAGGCTGATGGTAATGATGATCCTGCCTAACCTCAATGGGGATTACAGGATAATATTATGATGATAATGTATTAATTTGTTTTGAGATTGAAACGTAGCAAACTTTATTAATTACACCTGAATAATCATACACACGAGCAATCAACACACTGAGCGTAAAGTAATTTACATCCATCCTGAAATTAATAGGATTTTCATAATAATTATCTATAGAAAACATTGTAAATAAAATAATTATCCTTTCAATAAAATGTAATTAATTCGCGTAACCAGTAACGTGTGAAAATATTATGAACAAAGGCGTTCAATCGTGACTGGTAATTCAATTTAATTTATGATCAACAAAAATAATATTTCTTGTGGAAGCTTATTTCAAAATTTCAATGTTGACGAAGTTCCAGTTAAAAATTTAAACTTAACTTTGACCTGCGTTTATTTTAAATGCAGTCGTTTATTTATTTTATTTGCAATTTTCCCTTTATATTGGTCCATGTTTTTGATCATGAAAAGCTTATGGCAAAGTTTATTTAAAAAATACATGATTATAATCTATCTTTGTGCTGAATTTCATCAAGATCCGTTCAGCCGTTCTGGGGTAATTGAGTAACAAACATTTATTTAATACTAGCGGACGTCACGCGGTTTCACCCGCGTAGTTCCTGTTCCCTTGGGAATACAGGGATAAAAAGTAGCCTATGTCACCCGCGGATAGTGTAGCTTCCCAACGGTGAAAGAATTTTTGAAATCGGTTTAGTACTTTCGGAGCCTATTCGTTACAAACAAACAAACAAATCTTTCCTCTTTATAATGTTAGTGTAGATAATTTCACATTGAACATAAATGGTCTAAGACTCTAGGCAAAGACCTTACCCAAAGACAGATTTTCACGGTCTAAAAAATTTTCCTTTGTTGTAACAAAATTAATGTCTAGTCTAAGTTTCCTTCAGACATCTTTTGGTTTCGTAGACCTTTATTCAGTAATTTTTCTTTGCCTTTTTTGGCTACGAACGCAGACTTGGAATTCTTCTCATTGTTTGGGCACAAAAGAATAATGTTTTTAGGTTGTTGTAATTATTTCGTCACAATAGAACATTCTGGATTTCTCAGGATACCGTTGCTGTTTTAGCTGGCTTTAAAATGAAGCTTTTAGTTTGATATTATTTTCGTCTATTATTTGTCTCGTTATTATTTTCGTTGTTTGTTAGGTTAGGTACTAATTGATTAAGATAGATTACTTTTGCGTCACATTATTAAGTTTCTGAGCCTTTGTGCAGCATTCAAACCATACAAAATTGTTGATCGTCAGCTGTTGTTTCTTATTTAAGACAATAAGGCCGTGTCTTTACTAAAGCGAAGATTCGTGATTGTTTCGTCCCTTTTGTTATGTGTAAACGTTGTCACGTAAACGAAGAGCGTCTTCCTTTTTCCCTAACAATGAGATACATATTTTCAAACGCCACTGATCGCTTGTAGTAGTACACAGGGTAAAGATACCGTGATCAAAGGTTTCGATATTAAACTTATCTACATACTATAGCAGCTATATCTGAAAGTATTTTCATAAAGTACTTTTTATTTTGTCTGCTAAGTCTGGCTTTAGTTTATCCAGAAAAAATCCTTTTGCCAATTTCATCTATATGATTACTTTTAAGATTGTTTTCTCTTAGCCTCTTGCTGGGTCCCATAGTCCTAGTCCTGGGTTCGATTCTCGGGTCAGGCAAAGTGATATATTCAACATCATCATCATCGGCCTATAAGATTAAAAGATCCCACTGCTGGGACACAGGCCTCCTCTCTATGAGAGGGGAAAGGCTAAAATTCACCACACACGCCCAGTCCTGGGTGGTAGATGTAAAATAATTCTTTATTCAAAAACACAGAAGGTAAATACAATAAAAATCTCAAACTAAAAATGTAGGTCTAATAATGTTAGATGCCTGTACTAGGATAATCCTGTATCACAGGCTGCAGGAGCTATAACAATATGCTATGTAGGACAGTAGTTTTTTTGTTTAATAAAGATAAAATAAAAAAACCAAAACAAAAAAAAAAACAAAAAAAATTACCAATACTTGTAAAATACATATATTTTAGTTATACATAGTTCACTTGTACTAATTATAACTTTGTAGGTAAGCAACAGTACTGTGCCAAAATGTACACCTTTTTGTATTATTTTTTTTTCTTAAATAAATTATTCTTATTACTTAATGACACAATTATTATTTTAATTTACTTAATGGCTTTGAATTTTTGATTTAGTACATGCCGGTTTCCTGATTACGATGTTTTCCTTCACCGTTATTGAGAGCAGTCATGGTGATGAAATAAATTACACAAACTATTGCGCTTGCCTGGGTTCAAACCCACGACTTACTTCTCGAAACTCGCAGCCGCCACTACTGGGCCGCCAATGTTCTCATATTGATATTCTTTGATTCTATGATACATAATAATAAATAGTTTTCTCAGTAGCAGCCACGGAGTCTCGATTTGTGCCCGGTTGATGGCAATTAGGCTCGCCCCTTATTACATGGGACTTAAACATAACTGGCAAAATGTGGGTGTACTATTAGGTACACCTTCGGGGATTACAGGCATCATGTAATGTTTTCTGTTTGTTTTGCGGTATTCTTATTAATCATTCTAATAAATCTTTATTTTTTTTCCAGATACGCCACAGCATTCAGTGCCTGTGTATCTTTAACTGCCGAGTTCTCTTACTCTAGTATAAGAGATCGGATGCTGCTGGTCCAGTCTTCATTTATTGCTGTATCTCATATTGTGATCGCGGCTATGTCATGGCTGATCTTAATGAATGATTGGAAGGTTTCTTTCTTTGACGGGAAATTTGGTAAGAAAATGTTTAATATAGAAATAGTTCGGTATACCTCTGCCGATCCCCTCGGGGGTTACATAGTGCTTCATGTTATGTAGTTACAATCATAAATTAGTCATATAGGTGGCCTATTAAATGTGGGTTCGACTGATAGGAAAGCATTGTAATTTGACTTTTAAATCGTTTTAAATACGGTATAATTTTCAATTATAAAGTGTGCTCTTTATTTCACTGACTGCTTGGAGTCGAGGAGTCCGAAATTGAAGTCCAGTTTTAGTCATGAACGAAGACCTGTATCACGTCTGAGTTTTGTTCTATATTAGGCGTGTATACTTGGTTGTTATTATTTTTTGCTACTAGATCCTAGATAGATTAGAGGTTATGGAGGTCAGATAGGCAGTCGCTCCATTTAAAAATCTGATATTCAGCTGAATCCGGTTAGACTGGAAGCCGACCCCAACATAGTTAGGAAAAGGCTAGGCAGATGATGATCCGAAATAAACTATACACATCTCCCCATTAATAAAACTATAATACATAGACCGGTTGAGCAGAATAGCAAATCTATAGAGTTGCACAGCGAGAGGCCCTACCTAAAAACAATATTTATGGTGTTCCGAGTCTACTTGTACTTTAGCATTTACAAAACTACACCCACACCTCTAAAACAATTCACCAGCAAAACCTTTTTTTTAAGGCAAAATAAAAAAGGAAGTCCGCTATGGTCGCTACCGTCAACCTTCCGGACATTATTCCTTTCTCGGCCCTTTTATTCACTCAAAAAAGGAGGTCTATCCCTCAACGAGACTCCTAACACGACTTAAAGCCTAAAGTACTAAAATAACACACTCCAGGTTAAGTTACTAAGCATGTTTGCCCAAACCTCCAACAATAAATCTCAGCAACAAAGGGCTGAACTCGAAAAAAGGGATTTTGCTCAATCTTTTTGAAACCGTAATTGCACCGACATTTCTCTTGACTTTTCACGTTTGAGGTAAAGGTGTGGTTTTACTGCTGCGTGAAATGTGCAGGTAAAAGTGAACGGGTGTTACACACTTCTGCGATTCGGAAGTACTCGTTGAACGACGAATCTTGTCCGAAAGATTCGGCATCAATCGCTTTTGCATTTTTAACTAAAATTCTATAGTATTTCGAATTTGTCCCCCATTGTACCTAAGCATGTATAAAGCACCTTAATGCCTTGATTACAGGAGTGCGATTCACTAAGGCAAAACATCTTTACAACCAAGAAATCATCGTTGAAACATCTGATGAAAACATTTCCGTATTCTTTAGTTAAAACTGCGCGATCGTAGCGCCTCAACGATGTCGACGGCGCGACGTAGAACTAAAATATGGTTCCGAATGTATGAAAAACGGTATTCAGGAACACAAATCATCCTCGCCTTCGACGACAACGGCCCCTTCGCCTTCGATTTTAACTGTCAAACCGTTAGGCTTGTAAATTGTGGATGTTTCCTTGGTTGTAGACAATCAAAATGTAAGTAAAAAAAGTATTTTTTTTAATTTAAATGCTTAGTATTGTTTTGTTTATCGTACTTTAATTCCTGAAACCTATATGGAGCCTATATGCCTATTTTTAATGTTTTAGATGGCAGTTCGTCTTTCCTGTATGATTTTTTCGTTGGAAGAAGCTAAGCGTCAAGATAATTTAGAAAAAAGACGTCAGGCACATGTGATTCGTAATATGGATCTTCTTACTATTGATATAAACTATATTAAGATATTCAGGTTAACTGAAGAGCTAATTAAACAATTGGAAGAAGATATTTCCCAGCAAAGGCGAAACGTCGAGGAGGAATTAGCAACCTAACCAAGGTATTACTATTAGATCAATATATAATATAAATCACCATAGGCACAAAAATGTCTGAAACTTACTCTTATTCCAGGTTTTATGCACTCTCGCATTTTTAGCTAGTGGAAGTTACCAAAAAATATTATGTGAGAATGAAAGAACCTATATCTCGCAAGCATCTGCCTCGAGGGCTATAAGAACCGTAGTAGATGCCATCAACCACCCAGTTATTATTAATACCTAAGTACCTAATACGATTTCCTCAAAATACAAACAAACTGTAGAAAAGAGTTTTTTTTATTATTTCATTAAACTTATTGTAGGGATAGGAACGTATCTGTTTCAAACCATATTTTAATCTTTTATTTTTGCCTTTTAAGATAAATGATCCAGACTTAAATATGCATGTGGATGTAACTTTTGGAGGTGCAACACATGACAGCTTTATATGTAATAATTCAGTCATAAAAATGCATTTGGAGCAGCTAAATAATACAGGAGAAACAGTGTATTGCTTGGTATGTATTTTAAAATGTTTCTTTACTTTTACCATCAAAAATTGAACCTGTTTACGCAGTTATTTAAATATTAATAATAAAATAAATTTGATTATTTTAAAATTAAATTAAATTCCTATTTAATTTATTTCAGGGTACTCCGGCTTAACTCATGATGGTTCCATGTAACAACCCTGAGCCTGGATCAAGGGAAGAATACTATAATGATCTGCATGCAACTGCAAGAAATACTGCAGAACGAACCATTGGCATCCTTAAAGACCGTTTTAGGTGCCTTTTGGTTCATCGTGTTCTTCACTATGATGGTGGGAAAAATTATTAAAGCTTGTTGTGTGTAACATAACATTTGCAATCAAGCCGGAGTTTCTCCAGTAGAATTACCAGCTCATTTACAGAGACAAGAAGGGAGGGTGATCCAGTCACTACAAGGAAGCCAGAACTCTATCAGTGATTTGGATAGTGGACGTCTTGCTAGAGGTCGTCTAATGAATAGACTGAGGCGTGGACAAAATAGTTAATAATAGAAGTAAATACTAAGATAGACTTAAGATATTACTAATTCAGGTTATAAGACAGTTTGTTAAATAAAAATTATAGCGTATGTTAAATAGTAATGTATATTGTTCATCTTAAAATATAAGTGGATGTTTTTTTAAATGTTGTTTTTTATAATGTTTTACTTGAAGATAAAATTAATATAGTCTAACAAAATAGTATGTACCTAGTAAAAGTCTTAATATAATTAATTAATAAATAAAACAATCTTTTAGCATACATTTTATTTTTATTTATTTATTAAATCTCGAATTGCACTACTTATTCTATATAGAGCCTGAGCCATAGCCCGATAGCCCTCTACTTGTCGACTAATTGCTTGGGCAATCAAAAGTTCTGCTTGTGCTCGACGTTCTTTGATGGCTATGAAAAGCTCTGTGATGCTAACCATTTCAGAGCGGCGTTGTGACGAAGGTAACCTTCTCAATAGTCGCCGGCGCGCTGCAGATTGACGCGGCGATACTGGTGTATGCGTCGGCGACCCCGTAATGTCTCTCTATGCACACGCTGAGTAGGAGCTGCAATTAACATTTTGTACTTATTAAAGTTATTCTTATCTTATTATATTAGCCCATGGTGTCTCACTGCAGGGCAAAAGCCTCCCTTCCTTCTTTCCTAGGCCCATAGCCAACCAAAAGTTATTCTTATCTTATTATATTAGCCCATGGTGTCCCACTGCAGGGCAAAGGGCTCCCTTGCTTCTTTCCTAGGCCCATATCCAACCATGGTTTGCTTTCCAAAAAGCTTACTAGCTTTTCTAGCTGATTAAACGAAGGAGCTGCGTTGCGAGACACTAAAAGATAAATAATTTTCATATTTTGGTTACATAGATAGTAGTTACAGAAACTGTGCTGTATATTTAAATAGAAATGTACTTACTTTCGATAGATGTGGAACCAAACTAAAATACAGAACAAGTAGAACGCCATTGGGTTGGGGTGCAGAGTTTTTTTAAAGTCCACTTAGCCACTCAAAACTACTTGGAACTTTGGAATTTCGAATTTTGATAAAAAAACTAATCAAGATAAGATGAAGTTGTTTGTTTTGAAACACATCATAACCTACAATTACAAATGTCAAAGATTTGGAATTGTTTTATTGCTATAATCCAAAATAAATATTTTCCAAGTCGAAAATGATCTTAATTAATTAAATATTTGTTGCATAATAAATATAACGGGTTTTAAACATACATTTTGTGCATTTGTATTAATTTAAAATGACGAAATAACTTAAAAATAGGTTAGTCGAGATTTTCTCGATTATAACTCGAGATTAAACAGCAACACTGTAAACATCGTACTCATCATCGTTGTTCGGCAGATCGTCGACGAGCATAGGTAGCTTAGCGAATACGGTTTTTAACAACGTTGTTTTTAAAAGCGATCTTTACGATGAAACATCAGAGAACTCGTCGTTGTTAACATCTATGATGAGTCTGTTAGTGAATCGCATTGCAGGTATTGAGTACAATGGCGAGTCAAACCGAAACAGTTTATCTCCCAAGTACAAACGCCAAGCTCAAGCTACTCGAAACTGTCTAATATTCCCAATCAACTTTGAACCTAATGCTTTAGCGATAAAGTTAAAAATCAATTGAAGTTATTTGAAAGATTATAGCAGGTAATGTCTGTACCCGAGTTCTGTGTCATTACATTGTCCCACAACTTTACTCGGCACAAAAAATAATCAAGCCACTAAGCTCGCTGTCGAAGCTGCGGGTCTGTCGAGGCTGCGGGTTGTTCGCAAGGGATACCGCGGCCTCGACATGAAGGGCTAAGAAGGAACATGGGTGGTTTTTAGTCAGTAGAAGTCTGACCCTCCCTTTCGCTCTGCCCAAGAGCGGGAGGGGTTGTTTGATGATTTCCCACCCCCCAAAAAAAAAAAGCCACTAAACTCGTTAGCAGTGCGACTTTTTTTAAATTACCATCCACGTAGTATTACGTGTAGCCGCATCAATGGAACTGCGCCTTAATTCAAACATTTTGTTTCAACCTTCCAGTCCTTAACACATGGAACTTTTATCTTTACATCATGTCATTATGGGCCTTAGGAGCCTTTTTGATGTACGTGTTATGTCTGCCGGAGAGCCCGAAATATTTGCTGACTCAGAAAAAGTATGATGAGGCGAGGGAGATACTGATTCAAATATATAAAGAGAACACTGGGAAACCTGCTGAGACTTATCCGGTAAGAGATTTTAATTGGCTATTAAGGTACTTGCTTTTTGGTTTATTTTTTCGCTTTGTGTTTTCAAAGGTTACCGTGAGACCTTCGCTTGTCAGTGCATGTTTTCACGGACGTTTTCTCAGTATTAACCTTTTAATTTGGCAGACTTTTATAGGGCTGTTCTTGTGAAAAAAATACCTAAAAAAACTGTCAGTTATCCTTCTAACTCAACATCATCATTCTCTTGTCTTTGTCCCAATTCATTTGAGGTCAGCACAGCATGTTCTGTTCCTTCATATTTCTCTATTGCTCGTCATCGCATCAGATAGCCTTCTTTCGTTTAATTTCATCCTTCATACTGCCATCCTTTTGACATGAAATGGGGACTTAGAAAAAGCATTTATTAAAAAACAGTAATTTGGTAATAGAAACGGAAACGTTTCGAATGTAGATTATTTAATAATATTAGTAGAGATTATTAAGACGAATGACGTAATTAGAAATACCCTGTTATGAGCACGGTCTGTGTTTAGTTTTCTTCGGCACCTATTATTTTGATAAATAGTTAAAAAAAAATGCGCCCAAAGGTTTTTAATGGAATGAAAGGTAGTCCACTCGATGTATTCCCCTTGAGTGGACTACCTTTTTAAGACAACTAAAAAGTCACGGGGTATACAGTCGTTATAAACTTTTATTAGAAAAGTTTAAAAATAATTGATTAACTTTTAGGTAATCCTAAACTGAATTTTATAGCAAGATTGAACTTGAAATTGATCATCGATCGGACACTACTTATTCTCGGTTCATTAACCTGTAATTGCCAACCGGTCCATTTTAATTAGCTCCAAATACACCTTATGAAACGTAATAATGAAATTGGTCGAAGTCCTTTAGAAACATTATAAATTAATTTAAAGTAATCATTTTACACTAAATTATTTTATTTTGTAATGTTCATTTTGAGTAACTGTAACCTAGAATTTCTAAAACAATCTCAATATCAAAGAGACTTTATTAACTACTAAGATTTTGTGTACGTAAATATTTCAATTTTAGAAATAGGGTTGTCACTTTTTGTTCTATTGCTAGATGTCAATGTCGGAACGTCACTTTGAAAAGTGAATTAATTGCCATTTAAAATAATGATAAATTGCATGTTTTTAATTGGATCGTATACAAATCACATTTTGTTAATTTACTTTGAGATAACTAGGGAGTTACCTAGACCGTGTAAATTTTAGTATTTTACATAGGAGCCTAAGCTACTAGGTATAATGCGTGCATTTCATCATCGCAATTACTCGGCAAAGGCAAACTCATGCCTTTTAAGGGGTCTAAAATGGCCATTTTACACCCTGTTATTTCGATCCAGATCTAATGTAAACAATAGGTCTGCAGTCTATAGACACATATTACATCTGAAGTAAATAATACAAAATCATACATAGTAAATTAATTAATTACTCTAGTCTTAATAAGGGCTAATAAAGTGTGGTCTAAAAGTAAAAAAAAAAACATAATAGAAAAACAATTTACAACTCTGCTGCGGTTTGAACATGGACCTGTCTGGTGGAGTTACAATTATTATTGACAACCCTATTCCGTCTGAAGTTAAACATTTAATTTTGATTAATATACCTTTTGCACTTAACAAGTCGTTGTTTATTTCAAATTGAAGTACATTATTACTCCGTTTGAAGTAAAGGTTTTAGTTTAAAAAAAAGTGTGAAGATTGCTTTTAGAGATTTTATTGAAATTGAAAAGTTATGTCACTTAGGATTTATTGGAAAGATAGCACTTAGATTTATTCAGTATTTGATTCATTGGATGCTTGAAATATTCGGACAACATTATGTTTATCAAAAATGCTTTTTTTATTTGTTATCTGAAAAACATAATTGTGTTCATCTACCAAATGAACAAGCAAGGAAAAACCAGTTTAATATACCTCGTATTAAATAATACCAGTAAATATTACGGCGGAAATATCTTGTGATTATAACATACTACCTATTATGACACGCAATAGGAAAATCAAGAAGGCTCAGTTTCAACAACAAGAATTTACAAGAACAGTAAAGGAATATTAATCATTAAATTTTTGTGATTTAAAAGTCAGTTATTAATCGTGCCTTTGGAAGTCAGTGGCCCAAAAGTCTGACAACCAGTACTTTAACTAAGGGGTATTACCCAATACTTACTAGGTTGGCAGTCAGTTGGTAGACAGTCCCTCCATGTACTATAGTATTCATCTGCATCTGGTAAGACTGGATACCGACCCTAACATAGTTGGGAAAAGGCTAGGTAGATGATGATGATGAATTAATAGTGCCATAGCCCAATGTAGCCGTTTTCATAGTAAATTTTACCTTTACCCGTTGTATACTAAAACTTCTGTACAAATCAATATAGTGGCTTGCGTGTAATATTGTATCCATTTGTAAAAATTATTCCGCCATTCGCTCGCATCATCAACTTGAGTTATTACATCGATAAATATGTGGAAACTCCACTTATTATGACGATATTTCCTGATTTTTGTATCGTTGCTATGTCATGGAAGGTTGTCCTAGATTTTTTGCGAGTAAACTGAATTACCAACGAGGTAATGGAAGTTTTCTTTGAAAACATGATTATGATTAACGATTCACTTTGTAATACAATGTTGGACGTAAAAACTTAAGTTGTGAAAAAGTTATGTGCTGTTGTTAGCTTTGTTGAAGAATTAAAACCCTTCTAGAAGAAGGTTTTATTATTTTGTAAATTGCTTGCTTTCAAATGTACTGTGTTGTATTTTGCTATGGAAGTTCCGGAGGTTATAATAAGATTTAGTATGTCTTTCTTCATTGAGAGTTTTTGTTTCAATTAAAGGTGTATCGTTACCATCAACCTGCGCTTCACGATATTCATCAATCTTTTATTTTGTTCAATTAATGTTACTCAAGCGGTATGGTCGCAAGCGCGACTGCTTAGTACAAGGTCCTGGGTTCGATGCTTATGGTTGTGCAACATGTTATTGGGTTTTTCCAGCAGGCATTTCTGAGTAGCATTCACGAAGTATGAGTTCGTACCCATTTGATGAGAATAAGCTCACCTACTATTTCCTGGGCCTTAAACATAACTGATGAAATGTGGGTGTCTATAGACACCCCTGCTTTACTCTTTGTGGATTACAGGCGTGATTACTTGTAATATTTTTTACCCATTTCAGTACTACAACATCTGGAAGGACAAGAACAAGCACTCGATAGACGAGACACCCGAACACCATGTGGAGACGAACATCCGACACCAAATAGTGGAAGGACTTTATAATGTCAAACCGATGTTCCAGAAGCCGCTAGTAGTGCACCTGGCCATGACGTGCTTCTCCAATTTCGTTATTATGGCTATGTAAGTATTTTAAAAGAAGGGCTTCATGACTGTTTATGCGTTAGGCGCGTTCCTCCTCAATTTGTGGGTTTGAATTTGAAATGAGACTTCCTGGTTTCTCCAATATAAAATGATTTATTCTCATGAGAGTTAGTTACTTTGTACAATAGAAAAACGGTTCAATTTAAAGGTTTATAGTGAAGCTATACAGAGCAAGGTTGAGATGCGAATGTTAGTTTTTTCGTGAAGAACCGAACAGCTAACGTTCCTCGTAAGGATTTCGAGAATCTTCTTGGACTGCTCCCATTGGTACTTCCTCGACGACGACTCTCGAGGTCCCCTCATTGGCTGTCCGAAGATGATGAGCTAATTTTGATTTTATAGGTAGGTTCCCCGAAGAATTGAGCGCCTACGGTTTTTGTGGTAGCAATCAGCACACCATCAACATCTTGCGTGAACAATGACCTGATCCCACCATCAGCCTTTTAATATCCTGACGAGTCGTACTCAGGTCTTTTCCTCCACGTTAAATATGCGCACAGCTAAAGTGTGGAACTTACATCTGTGTTTCCTCCCACATTTACCTCGTCTGCCGTCTAAGCAAGAGTGAACAGCCACCTTCTGGGCACGCTCATCCATTGCTTACCATTAAGCGTGATCGACGTCAAGAGCAAGCCCAGTTGTCACAGTGGCTCAAACAGTTGACTATGTTCGATCCCCGCACGGAACAAATATTTGTATGACCTACAGATAGTTGTTTCGGGTCTGGGTATTTGTGTATGTAAGATTATATTAATGTCTGTGAACACACCCACGATACAGAAGAAATTAGTGTGGGGCAACGTTTAAAAAAAACAAAAAGCGTTGGTAAGTTGGTCCGAGGTAACTCTGTAAGTCTGTATGTAATCATACAGAGTTTCTTTCGTGCCTTGGAAAGCTCATAAAGCCGTTGGTACAGGCTATCATTTCTAGATCTCTGATAGTCGTTACAGTGTGGCCCAAAAAACTGACAACCAGTCTTACAAAGGGGTATTGTTTTACCCAATACTAACTGGGTTGTGAATGTCAGATAGGCAGCATCATCTATATATATATAAAATTCTCGTGTCACAATGTTAGTTACCGTACTCCTCCGAAACGGCTTGACCGATTTTTATGCAATTTTATATGCATATTCAGTAGGTCTGAGAATCGGCTACTATCTATTTTTTATACCCCTAAGTATTAAGGGTTGTCCACACCAAACATTTTTTTAGTCACCCATCAAAGTTACCGGAAACGAAGTCGCGGGCATCAGCTAGTAATAATATAAAATATTGAAATTAAGCTGGCATACAGTTAGACTGGAAGCAGACCTCATAATAATTAAGAAAAATCAGATGATGAGGTATTTTAATATGTCTTAATGGACAAATAAAACACAGCATATACAGCTGAACCGAGAGGTCTACAATTAATGTTCCTTTTGGAACGAAGGTAATTTGATTTTTTTTTTATGTCGTCGGTACTTTTTCTGACTAGAAATTCTACCGTGCTCACAGCCTCTTTATGCAAAAAAATTTTGTAGTATACCGAGAGAATTAATAAAAATCGGTCACCGGGATGACCTATTTTCTATTATTTAGGTTTTGGTAGCATGTCAATTAATTTTAAACGAGAATCACTTTTACTCGTTATAATAACAAATTCTGTATTGATTTTGAAGCTTTCTGTTTCTATTTAATCAGTTAAATTAAACGTCATTTGAAATCTACTCTTGTTTATATTTTTCATTCGGAAATATAAACATAATACATAACCTGTAATCCCAGAAGGGTTAAGCTGAGGTGTACCTAATTAGTACACCCACATTTCACCAGTTATGTTTAAGTTCCTTGCAGTAGGGGGCAAGCCTATTACCATCAAAGCACAAATCTAGGCTCCGTTGCTACTGAAAAATTCCAGATGAAAAATCCTAATAATTAATTCATTCTGAAAGTCAAACAAAGTATATAAATGAAGAGCCATTTAATGACACATTCAACCTTCTAATATAACCTGTTTGCAAATGGTAGTACACAGTTAGTATCGATTGAGGGACTATTGATTGCTTGCGACCAGAATAATTATGTTATTGCAACTGTGCTACGCAATTGTTAGGTATTCCCATTTTCTTGTCTTTAAAGCTAATATAGCAACTAACGCTTTAATCGAGTATAATTTACTGGAATTGCTGTTCATTTTTGGATAGAACAACAGAATTATATAATATAAGAATGAATGAAATAATAATTTCTCTTTCTATTTTGAATGGAAGGGCGACTGAAAGATGTTGATTTTGGAAATTAAACGTCGCGGTCGTCGCTGTATTATGATCTTTTTTTGAGTCACTAATTGTTCAAACAAAGTTTTTTGCTATGAAATACATAAATAAGCAGAAAATCAACTATTATTATCTGCACTAAAAACGGCATATTTTCCATGTTTACTAATTTTGTTTTAAAGTGATACCCAGCGCAAAAAAAAAACAAACAAAAACGACGGTAAACCAATTTGCCAGCTCATAAACACCCACCTGCAATTACTTCAGTTTATCCGTGATCATGGAGCTTGGAGCAGCACTTCAAAACAAATAGTAAATAAACATGTTTTCGGTGTATCTGAACTAAAACAAATTCACATAAATAGTATTAAAACACCTACAGTTAATGAGACTTCCATTTCTAATCCCTAGGTACAACGTCCTAAGGCTCTGGTTCCCTCAGCTCTCGGCCATCGTGGAACACAACCCACTGCAAGAAGGCCAGGACCTGTGCTCCGTTCTAGACACGTACACTGCCAGCTTGAAACCAGTCATACATAACTCTTCGTACATACAAGAAGTTTGTGTACCAGTAAGTATAATTTTGTCTGTTAATTAGTTCCTAGAAGGAGCTCGTGGCTTAATAAGAACTGCCACTCGGGTCGATCTTTAGGTAAAGCCAACTGAGCTTGCCTAGGTTGGTCTGTGGATGGGTGACCGCCCGACATACCGAGTTTCCTCTGTGCCTCGGAAAGCACGTTAAGCTATTGGTCTCGGCTGCCATATATAGATCAAGTTATTATTAAGCCACGAGCTCCTTACTTAACTTTTTTTACTTAACTTTATCAATCTATATAATAATATAAATATATATATTAGATAAAAATAAAGTTGTTACCATTAACAACCTTATTTTTATCTTTGAATCCAACACGATCACCAGAATTTCATTTTACAAGTAAATTACAATTTAGTGAAACTACGTGTAACGTGAAAATGAGGTCAAGAATTTCATGAAATACAATGTGTATTAATTTGTCAGTAGTAATTTGGTCACTGTCACTTCGACCGTCACTTATTGGCCCAGATAAGATTGTTGAGTCGGAAAAACGGACAGAAGGGTGGCAGGAGTCGACTCCATTTCTTTTTCATGGTTGAAACTGATTTTAGTCGGTAAATAAGACACATGAAAAATGCTAGTTCACTAACCACTACCTACTAAAATCTAAAAAGAAATGAAGATTTAACGAGCAATAAAACACACAAAAGTACTTAAAAACAAACTGATTTAGTCTCATACTAAAATTAGACTTCAATCAAATTAGTAGACAAAATTACACAGGAAAATCCCTCAATACGCCCATACTTATTTGTAGTAGCTAGGATTACGTAGAAACTTTTATTAATTTGACGGCTCTAAGCAATTACTGTTTCTGTTTTATTGTTCTTTTATTTTCGAACGTACTTAAAAGTGTAATTACGACCTTAAATTCAAAGATAGCAAGAAGTTATTTAGTCTGTACGAGTGTACGTATACACCAACAAAATAAGTCAAACACCGAGTCATCGACAAACATAAATGAATGATAGTCTCCCTGGGTGCATAAACTCGGCAAATCTACCCCGTTCATATGGACCCGGGGTAACATGATGTTAGGCGTGAATTTGCCAATGTCTGCGCAATCTTAGGCCCCCGGGACGAGACCTATCACCTGCGATAATTGAGTAGGGACTGCTGTTACGCGTTCCGGAGCACTAAGATGGCGCTTCGGTAGCAAAATGGAAGACGTAGACGGGAGATTGTATTTGATTAGTAGAATATAACAGAAACACGAGTTCTTTTAGGGGAAGCCAAGAAGCTTTCACTAAACTTATTAGGAAATACGAAAAAAAACGGCTTAATGTAACTTAGAATAGAATAGAATCCATTTATTTTCATAAAAGGGTTAAGGGTTTGTTTTTTTCGGAAACTACATAATTATTGTGTCGTTTATGGGTAGTCAGTAACTCTTATAAAATATTATAACTAGTCTTACTAAAGTATATCGTGTTACCCAGTAAATAGAGTAGTGGAGGTCAGATAGGACGTCTTTCTATTTTAAATACTAGTGTTTAGCTGCATCCTAGTCGACTAAGTTTGAGTGAAGGCTAGGCAGATTATGAAATGTGATTTCATGTATTACTAATCCTTATTCACTGAAATTTCCATACATTCATACTTTTCCCTCAATTGAAGTGAATTGTTCGTCAAATTCGTGGAGACGCCATGTCGTATTCGGTGCGGGTAACACTGCTGACAGGAGCTATTTCACTGTTTCAGTCCGTAATTCATCAGTCTGTGACATTCGTGTCCCATTTCTGCGGGCTCAAACCGCATTGATTTTGCATTGATGAAATTTTAACATTGTTGTTGAGATTAGGCGCGGAACAGATCTCATATAACATTATGTATGGCCTATGACCGCATTTTACTTGGATTGTTTTATTGATTAAATTATCTAAATAGTGAGGAGGTCACAATGGCAGTTGCTTGCATGCACTTGCTGCGGAATTTCAAAGACAAGAAGCTGACCTATACATAATGATTTTACGGAAAAAGCTAGAGTCTAGCCACTAACCAAATAAGGGAAAAAAAAACTTGAGAGGTGTCAAGGAACACCCGGATGGAACGAAGTTATTGTTATTATTTTTTATTATGTAAAAAAAAAAGAAATGTAGAAATGAAAATATCTGGCTTGCTTTCTATAAGAGAGAGAGAGACAGACAGAGAAACATGCGACGCCGCACAGCTTACAATAGCTTACTATAGCAAAAAAGTGTCGTGACAACTTTTCGTAAGAATTTTTTCCGTCTAGCCCCCTTTCACAACGCGCGATAAGGAACTTCGTTCCAATAATAACAATCCATTTAGTTGTCAACTAACAAAACTACTGTTACTGTTAGCCTGTGTTAACTCACTGCTGGGCAAAAGTCTCCACCATGACTTCAAAATATGGACGACTGGTCATTGGTTCTGTCCAGCTCATCCCGCCAACTCCTGCGAGGTCGCGAACAAAAAATACTAAAATAAATCATTTCTTGACTTACAAATAAATTGTGACATAGATCACACTCTCCAGTTTGCATCTTCACAGGACAATACTAGGAATACAAAGCCTTGACCCAATTCTATACATAGATTACTATGAGTATTCCAACTCACGATTCAGTAATAACATTTACTATTTATAACTTGCTATCTATTCAAGTTAGTAAGCACGCGAATGGAATACAAAGGACTTAGCATTCTAACCCATGAGTGAAATCGTTCATGGTTCGAATACCCATTATTTTACTTACTACGGTAATAAATATGGTTGGAACAAGGAATATTGATTCTGTTATTATCATATTTTAGTTTGAACATGAATTGACTCGCGCAGCAAACTGTTCAAGGTCTAAGTTAAATGCGTGCCTAGTTATAAGTTATGGGTGTTCCTTTGCAATGGAAGACTGTTTAACAATAAATTATAGTTGGGATAGAACCCTGTGCGTTTGAGACGCTGATATTTGGTAGTTCATCATGTCAGGTTTGTAGTTATAAATAATAGGAACCTTAATAAAACTAGGTAAAGTTCTTTTTGATTTATGAAAGCGTTATGTATTTTAGAAATAAAGATCTGGAAAATGAAGTCATGTTTAGTGTGTTTCTTTGATCATGTTGCTTTCGGTCTTCGGAATGATTAAGGGAATTTGCTGCCTTGTTGGTCTAGTGGCTGCGGGTCCTCGGTTCGATACATAGGTCGGGTGAAATGTTATTCAGTTTATTCCATCGGATTTTTTTCAGTAGCTGCCACAGATTTTGGATTTGCGCCCGGTTGTAGCAATAGGCTCACCCCCTTTAGGGCTTAATTATAACTGGTGAAATGTGGGTGTACTATTTTTTCTTCCTCTTAGCGTACACCCACTTAAGGAAGGGCGTACCGAACCCCTGCCTAATACCTTTGGGGATTACAGGCTAGATGTTATGTTATGTTAGGGAATTTATTTCAGGAGGCTTAAACAAAACATTAATAACATTCATATTACAACGTACACAGTGCAAAAGAGCTACAGAAATCTCAAATGTTTCTGTGAGTCGTAATAAAGGGCAAGATGCTAGTTATTTCATAAATCACTATCACTACACAGTATAAAACAAAGTCGCTTTCTCTGTCCCTATATCCCTATGTATGCTTAAATCTTTAAAACTACGCAACGGATTTTGATGTGGTTTTTTTAATAGATAGAGTGATTCAAGAGGAAGGTTTTAGTTTATAATTTGACCGACATCCACGCGGGTGAAGCCGAGGGCATCAGCTAGTAAGAAATAAAGTAAATGGCCTGCTTAGTCCTAAAAATAAATCTAGACATTCAGAGTGAGAAGAAAGCCTACAAAGTTCCCGTCCAATAGCATAAATCCGATTACCAACTTTTAATGTTACTGCCAAAATTTCCCACTGAGAGAGTAATAACAGCCAGAATTATACTTTAATTTCCAAATTCCTTGTGAAGGGTCTTTTCTTTTAAAAAGCGACTTTTTCAAGCAAACTTCATTTTACACAAGTTTGAACAATAGGCCGAAGTAAAAAAGGGTTATTTTCGTACCTTTCAAGAATATTAAGGAATAATTGAATAGGGTCTTGGTACCCGTATATTCATTCGCCTTCAAGATTACTTGGGTGTTAAAGAATCACTGTCGTTTCCAAGAAATCTATACATATAATAAATCTGTAGAAAAAATTTTTTTGTACATCGAAAATATTTTAAAAAAAAATTGTCAGGGTATTAAAGTATAACCAACAGAACACATTTCCAGCATTTTTGGAATTTTTGTCTGTTTGTCTGTTTGTCTGTTTGTCTGTTTCGATGACTAAGCATCACGTCAAATTTACGAAACGAATGTAGGTAACTTTTATACATAAATGTTGTGCGTAACTTGGGCTATTACTTAGGCTTTGTTTCATCGTAATCGGTGCTCTCTATCAAAAGATATATGCATTTATAGTTTTCAAGAAGAACTTTTCATTATAGTCAAGAATGAGACAAGCAACGACATCTATTGAACGAATATGGTACTTAATAATAAATTCCTTCACAAGATAACTTTAAATAAGTTACGATAGTAAAAGGTACGTATATTAGTCTAAATGACGCTTTCAAAATTTACATAGCCTAAACCCTATAGTGTGTTTGATCGCTCATTTTTAGCAGTTTATCTTCGTCTTCGACAGATGGCGTTATTCATTTGATGTCATTTTCTGAACGGCGGTGTTATTAAATAAACATATGTTTCGTGAATAGTCAACCAATAAAGATTTACCAATTACACAGTATAAAAATACTATTTTTTTTAAACTAAATTAAAATTAGATAAAACCCACGACATATTTTTTTTGTACCGTGTGGGAATCGAACCTGCGACACGCAGTGCTACTGTTAATCGTCCAGCCACTGCGCCTAACATGTCTTAATATAGATGTGGTGTGTTGTTAGCCCTATGTGTCGAGGCCGCGGTATTTCTTTCGAACAACCCGCAGCCCCGACGGGCGTCGGTCCTTGGGAGCCCCTTCAATGTTGCTGACATCCCTTTGAGACGCGCGTGGAACACGAATTCGCCTCCATCGTCATAGGACGGACGAACGATTAACTAGCCCGTTACTCACCGTTCACAGGCCCGCGCCTACGGTGGCCGGAAGCCATCACGTGGCCCCCGATGCCCGGAGCGTCTCCCGCGGCGGCTGGGAAGAGGGGTTGTGTCCCTCTTACGTTCACCTCTTTCGCTAGCATTACTGCTTCGCAGAAGGAGGTGATGGCGTTCCATTTCAGATTCGATGTCCCAGATTCGGTACAGGTACCTCTCGAAACAGCCTCTAATCCCCCCTTTTTTTTGTGGTTCGTAAATTATCAAATGACTCATCCCGCTCTGGGCGGAGCGGAAGAAAGTGTCAGACTTCTACTGACTAAAAACCACCCACGTTTCTTCTTAGCCCTTTGTGTTTCGGGGCCGTGGTATCTCTTGCGGACAACCGTTAGCCCCGGCAGACGACGGCAACAACAATTAAGGGGGACCCCTTAATTGTTGCTGACATATCTTTGAGGCGTGCGTGGAACACGAACGGGCCAACGACAGTGCCTGTCGACTATAATGTACCTGTTTCAAATTTATTCAAGATCCGTTCGGCCGTTCTGACGTGGTTGATTAACAAACACCCATCCATCTAAACTTTAGTATTAGACAAATGTACTTTGCATTACCCTCTTCTTATTTTCTACAGTTAACGCAGGGCAATGATTTAATGTACTTTTATCTAAGCGACGCATTTTAGTTTCCGACAAGCACGCGAACGAAGTCGCGGGCACAGCTAGTTGATAATAAGATTATTATGTTCTCTTTGATGGCACACAGGCAGTGAGTGGGCCATGATCAACCACGCGGCCTTAGTGATTAATGTCAAGGATCCAAGAAATTCAAAACAAAATAAGATTTCAGGTTTTCACATTTGCCCGTAGGGCTGCGGGTTGTTCGCAAGAGATACCGCGGCCGCGACATGAAGGGCTAAGAAGGAACATGGGTGGTTTTGAGTCAGTAGAAGTCTGACACTCCTTTTCGCTCTGCCCAAGAGCTTGATGATTTTCCACCCGTCCAAGAAAAAAAAAAGGTTTTCACATTTTAAATGTGCACCATTACCATTACCGACTAAATAATATTTGTATATACTTAAACGTGCCTCCCAAAAGTTTGATAAACAGTATTATCAAGAGGTATTCCGTCATGTACGAAAATCAAGTCATGTCAATCATTATCAATCAAATATTGCCATCACGGTTTTTCAGTATTTACCTCAATTTCACTCATCCACTCATTCGCTGCGCATTCATGTGCTAAAAGATTCTTGTAACTCTTAATGCAGGCGACTGTTTATAAACTGTCAGACTGGCCTTTATTCAAAAGATATCATCATCTGCCTAGCCTTTTCCCAACTATGTTATGGTCGGCTTCCAGTCTAACTAATGCAGCTGAATACCAGTATTTTACATGAAGTGACTGCCTATCTGACCTCCACAATCCAATTAATACTGGGTAATACGATACCCTTTGGTAAGACTGGTTGGCCAAAGATCTATATATGGCAGCCGGGACCAACAGCTTAACGTGCTTTCCGAGGCAGGGAGGAAACTCGGTATGTCGGGCGGTCACCCATCCACAGACCGATCTAGGCAGGCACAGCTTTACCTAAAGATCGACCCGAGTGGCAGTTCTTATTAAGCCACGAGCTCCTCCTCTTCTCCCCTTATTCAAAAAATAATCATATTAAAACCGATGGCACAAAGCGGTTTGCTTTGTTTCTATCGATATTAATCAAAGGTTCTATAACAATAATCTATTCATTCACTCATGGCTTACGTGTCTGGGCAGGAGATGTCAAAGGACTAGTTTTGCTTGTGTCTTCATTTTTCTGTTCATAAAGAACCTAGGTAAGAGTTTTTGCCATTATTAGCGTCCATGAGTTCCTATAGTGTATGGCAAGAACACGCAGGCTTATAATTAACTAGCTATTGCCCGCGACTTCGTTCTTGTGGTTTTTTAAGTTTATAGAACTAGAATGGAAACCTTACATTCAGTTTGGTAACTGGCTGTGGCTTCGATTTTGGCATGCAACTCGCGGGCGCTTCAACCCATCCCTTTTTAGATGACCATACCAGTGTCTATATCATTATACTTCTGCTTGACTATCTTTTCAAAAAACTTCGAGAGACGGGCCTGTGGCTAAATCGTAACAGCCACACGGGTAAATTTTCAGGTTAAGGCTCCTCTCTCGAAAAAGCTTAAAAACAGCGTGCAGATGAAGCAGTTTTTCACCGGCACTTACAGAGAAATTACATCTGAGAAAAATTGTTAGTAATCTACATGATATGACACGTAATTTGGTTTAGCCATAATTTTTGTATCGGTATCACATAATAAGAAAAAAAATCCACAAAATCACCTCCAAATCGTTGAATGGAACCACTTTACTCCTTCATTTTTTAACAAAATAATATAAAAAAAATATCTACTGCTTTGAAATACAAAGGAAAATAATTTGGTTTTGTTACTTTTTAAAAACATGTATTATTTTAATTATAATAAATGAAAAATGCGTCCGTTTAAAGTCCGTATCTACGACCGAGAGGGGTAGTTTGTATGCACAAGGTCATTGGCGTGAATACAAGCCTTAAGCCACGCTTCCGTAAGTTGGTCCGTGGATGAAGGACCACCCATTACATATTAAGCTTCCTCCGTGTCTCGGAAAGCACGGAAAGCATCCAAGTAGACTGTGGCCCAACCCCAACATAATAGGGTAGTTAACAAAAAAAAAAATAATTAGTCGACAGATAGATTTCCAAAAAATATTGGACACGTATTTTTTCTTTTTTCACGTAAACAAACAATGAATACGATACAGTGCTTTGAAAACTCGTGTGACGTCATATTTTAACACACTAGTATGACACTTTTTACCGGTGAGTGACGTCACAACCCCTCCCCCTCAAATCTTTGACGTGTTTTATCTTCGTCAATTTATATTGATTTGATAAAACAAAAAATACGTATCCAATATTTTTCGATAATCTAACAGACGGGCTAATTAGAATCACATTTTTTTTAGTCAGTAAACATCCCTATTGGGAAAAGGCTAGGCTTTTGATCATAGATATATTTTTTTTATACATATTTCAATGCTGATGATAACCAAACTAACCAATATTTTATTTTTCAGACAAAATCCGGCCACGAGACCTACATAAACAGCATCATTCTTGGCGTCGTCTGCGTGATCCCTTACTTCATCACCGCTATGCTGGTCAACAGGGTTGGCAAGAAGCCTCTCCTCATAGCAGGCGGAGTGATCTCTGTGGCCAGTTCCTTCGGCCTCCGCTATGCTAACACCAAGACCTTAGTAGTAGCTCTCTTCTCTGTGAACGTGTCTTGTGCACAGTCAATGCTTAGTATCAATCAGGCTATGACGGTGGAAATGTTCCCGACTACAACGAGGTTAGTTGATCATGACGACTTATGGTTTTGTGGTAGAATTCCGTCGTAGTGGCAAGAATGACTTCTAAGCATAAGATGTTACGTTCGAATCTCTATTTGGACAAAGCGTTATTATTTTATGGGATTTAAATAATGTCTGGCGAAATGTGGGTGTGCTATAGATACCTCTGCCCTACTGTTTGGAGATTACAGGCGTGATTTTATGTTACTGCAACCAAGCCGCAGTGATAAAGTTGTTGAATCGCCCAAGAAACGCTTCCGTAGATGGAGTATTTGCTATTTATTGCCAATAGTGGGCAGGTCAACAACAATCTTATAAAACACATAATTCTTATATAAGTAGGTACTAAAATAAAATATTTAACACAGACACTAGTTGTGCGAAGATTATCTTGATATTGGGAAAGTGTTTGCACATAAAAACTATTCATGCTGATTTCAATTCTGTTGAAATACGAAACACTTCAAAAACAATTATCCATTATCTAAACTTTTTTTCTCTTTACTTGTTTATAAGCCCTTTTACGCATAACATATTATAAGTCCCATCGAACAATTGTACTTTCACAAAACGTATTCCATGAATTTAAACAAACCCTTAGTATCGTCGCCATTTGGTTGGGATAGAATTGTATGTAACATGCCCACATCAGTTGAGTTAAAATTCAGGGACCTCACTAAGTTATTTCTAATATACTCATATTGGACACAATTCATCAATAAACGTTGTAAGTCCTCGACAACTCCACATTCTTCACAATATCTAGGCATTCTGTTTTATTCTAAAAACATGCTATACAATAAGAAAATACATTTATAATGGTCAATACACAAAGCTAAGAGATCCTTGATTTATAAGGGTAACCCACTTGTCGTATCCCAAATCAGATTTATCAACCAAGAAATAAAAACTCCCAGATATACACTCATTGTCCACAAAAGACAGTCTATTTCAGTTCCATTGTCAATCTAGCAAGTATTAAATAATAGACAATAGCGTTAGATAGCTATTGGTCCATTGTTCAAGGGTCGACTGATTTCAATAGCCCTCGACTGGCTCAAAATAGGTACAATATGTACCTGATACCATCTGTTCTGTTCTTGTTTAGCAAAACGGTCGCATACTGTTGTGATAGAAAATTAAGATTATCTTAAGCCTGATAATTAATTTTGGCAAAGTTATTTCGTTTACGAGTCCATTTTAATTATGATCTTAAGAAATTTATTGTTGAATTTATATAATTTATTGTTTATTTACAATGGATTGTTATGTTTCGATGATGAAGATAATTTAGGCGTACTGTAACGTTTCGCGTGCGGCTCGCAAAAACGGTGAAACGTTTCACCCCCCCCCAAGAACGCGCAAAAAACGCGCGCCGTACGGCCGGGCTCATAAATTATTTTTTTGTTGACGTTTTATAAACAAAGGACGCTTCGAGTAATGTTTTTGTTCAAGCCTATGAATGACTCTTTCAAGTGGTGTCAAGTGTTTGTTAGTATTTCGTTTCAAATTTATTATACTTAGCGATAAACATTGACTGTAGTTGAAAAAAACAATATGTGGTGAATAAAAATAATATTTATATAAAAAAGTAAATCGGTAACACATATATTTTATGGCTTCTAAAGTTGGAACGGTTCTATTTACGTACGATAAAATAAAAATAAACATACTTAACAGTATAAAAATATTTATTTACATTTTTTCAAGTAACTAAGCCAACCGCCATTTTTGTTTGTTTACTTTAAAATTTTTTCAAGGTTATCTTGAACAAAACATGTAATCTTGAATTATATTTACTATTTTTGCATATGTTTTGACTGAAAACTATTGTCGAGTAAATATTCAATGCAATAACTATTACTTTGGTTACAGAACTGGTCTTACAATTTTATTACGAAAGCATTCTGACAAAATTCTAAAACCGTTACAAGCACACGTAAAAATCACTCAGAATTTGAAACATACTTACCTTCAGGTTAAAATCCGGTTGCACACACATAATCACATATATAATTAACCATTTAATTAGTAGTTTATTCAAAAATACTCACTTAAAACCAATAAATTAATCGAAAATAGTCTGGAGCTATTTCTATCGCGCGCGAGTTTCAACGACTGACTTTTGACATTTTTTTTTTTAAATTGAAATGAATTTATATGAACTTTTGTCGTATTTTTAGCATGCAAAATTTAATAAAGTATCGAGTAGAAAAGAGACAAAGGATTGAAACTTCATGGGATAGAAAGAAATAGATATATTCCGTCGCCATGCTGACGAAAACGTAAAAGGGGACAATAGTCACCCAGAAACGCTTTGGCGTCAAAACGTCAGGGGACAATAGTCACCCAAAAACGTTTCAGTGGGAGTTTAATGTTTTGAATTATTGCACAATCATGGTGTTTGGTTGGTTCTATTTTGAGGATTTCTCCTTATTTGTTGTTGTAAGGAGTATCATATTACCCAGTACTATTTAGGTTTTAAAGATCAGATAGGCAGTCGCTCAATGTAAAATACATTAATCTGCGTTCGGTTAGACTGTAGGGCCTCAACATAGTTTGGAAAAGGCGATGATGGTGATTTTTGGCGATTTAAGGCACCTAAATCACCAACAAATTAACTTTACAAATAATGTGTTCTATTTTAAATAACAATAAGTTTACGTGTTACATAAATCAAAAACAGGAAACCATTAGTAACTACTAATAAGTAAACTCCAAAATAAAAATACCATTTCATAAAAATACATTTTTCTAAAGCAGAATAAAAATGTATTTTTATTAAAAAGCTTCCAGTATCGGTTATTTATCTATTGTACCCGATGTTTAAGAGTAGAGTTCCATTGAAAATAATATATATTTTAGTTGGCATTTCGCTTTGCCTTTTGAATGTTAATACTTAGTGCTCGCTGCAATCAGAAGTAGATACAATATCGTTATTATCTTGTACGTGACAACTTCGAGTCTTAAGTATTTTAAATTGTTATTGCTTTCGAATGTTATAAGTTTATAAGACTGGTATTTTGTAGTAAATATGAAACATTTTTGCAATAGCTTCAATTAAGTATTCTATCATAACATCAGGCCTGTAATCCCTGCTGCGGGTTAGGATACCGCGGCCTTGACAAGAAAGGCTAAGAAAGAACATGGGTGGTTTTTAGTCAGTAGAAGTCTGACACTCCCTTTCGCTCTGCCCAAGAGCGGGAGGGGTTATTTGATGATTTTCCACCCACCATAAAAAAAGGCCTGTAATCCCCGGAGAGTTATGCATATGGAGTTATGCATTATGGGGCGAGAATGTGGCCATCAATTGGGCACAAATGCTACTGAGAAATTCGTGATAAAAAACCCAGTAACATTTTGTACGACCCGGGTATCAAAACTTGCAACCACTATGACAGCGAGGCAGTTTGTATATTTTATACTAGCTGATGCCCGCGACCTCACCCGCGTGGATGTCGGTCAAATTATATACTAAAACCTTCCTCTTGAATCATTCTATCTATTAAAAAAAACCGCATCAAAATTCGTTGCGTAGTTTTAAAGATTTAAGCATACATAGGGACATAGGGACAGAGAAAGCGACTTTGTTTTATACTATGTAGTGATGATGTTAACGTAATAGGTTGTATGATTTTTCCGTTGACTTGTTGACAAAACATGGTAAAAAGCACTGCTTAACATAACTGAGTATTGATAATAACATATAATGTGCTTATTTTCAGGACATTGGCTATTTCATTCATAATGGTCATCGGCCGTATTGGTACCTTATCGGGCAATATTGCGTTCCCAGTGCTGTTGGAAATGGGGTGCGCTATTCCATTCTTTGCTATATCTGGATGTATGGTCTGTAAGTATACTTTAGAACATATCAAAAACATTTAGTCGTACACCGAGTTTACACCTTGGTATAGTTCGGTTCAAACTTTATGGCGGCTCGGAAGTTAGCTGCGAGTTAATGTCTGGGCATTATACAGTCGAGATAATGCGTCCTCTGTGCCGCTCCGATCCGATCTAAAATTGTGTTTTGCGCAGCTTTACTTTAGAATTTTCGTGCCGGATTAAAGTTTGAACCGTCATGGCGTCATTATACCCAAGCAGACCATCACTTGCAGCTAACTTCCGAGCCGCCATTAAGTTTGAACCGAACTATACAAGCAGTGATACTTGTTAACGACATGTCTTGTAATAGACTTGACGAATACAATGATATGACTGTGTATGTGTGATGATTTTATATGAGACATGTATTGTTAACTAATTTAAATTCACTTTTGTGAAGTTTTTCACAAGCATTTTTATTAAAGAAGTAAACTATAGCAAACCACAATGAGAATACAATGATCATGTTTTTATCTTGATTTATGGTTATGAACTTAAGACGTGAGTACATACCCTTAAAAAGCATCTAATCTTCAATATTATGTTTGTAACGAGAAGACCCTTACTACACTTGGGAGCAAATAAATCGAGCCACTACCTTTTTTCACGTAAAATGGTAAATATTTTTGGTAATATGGAACGTATCAATTCGAACTATATATCGCCTAAAAGTTTAGTTAATAACCTTTACAATGAGGGTAAATTATTGAATAATAACCTTATTGAATGATAAATTATTGGCTCTGCAAGAAAAATGGTAATTTTGATAGAAAATTTAGTAGGGCTAAAACAGTCCATAAAAACAATAAAAAACAAAATTATTGCAAAAAAAATATTCTTAATAACTGGTATTACCCCCCCGTGCCCTGATACATTCTTGTACCTGATAAAATGGATACTACACCGACGGAAGCTGCCCAAGTTGTAGCTTTACTTGAGGTTGGACACGGACAACGTGAAGTGGCACGCAGACTTCATTTGAGTCGTTCAAAGGTACAGCGGGTATACCGCAGGTATCTGGAGACTGGTGCTTTTGTTCGGCGACCTGGAACTGGCCGACCACGGGCAACAACAGAACGTGACGACCGCTTTATTGCAACCAATTCGTTGCGCGACCGTGGACTTAATGCTGTTCAGCTACAGCAAGCGTTACGTGACGTTCGAGGAGTCTCAATCAGTAGGTGGACAGTGAGACGAAGACTAAAAGAACGAAATTTAACATCACACAAACCAGCAACTGGCCCAAAATTGACTGTAGCTCATCGCCGATCTCGCTTGGAGTTTGCTCGAGAACACATTAATTGGACGTTAGAAGACTGGAGGTCAGTTTTGTTTTCTGACGAGTCAAGAATCTGTCTTTTTAGCAATGACGGGAGAAACCGAGTGTATAGACGTCCTGGTGAAAGATTTGCCCAATGTTGCATTCGAGAAACTGTGAGTTTTGGTGGTGGTTCTTGTATGGTGTGGGGAGGAATTTCTCTAGACGGAAAAACGGAACTTGTCTTCGTCGACCCCGCCAACGATGGCAGTGGTAGACGTGGATTAACAGCTGACCGATACATAACTGACATTCTTGAAAACCACGTAATGCCGTATGCTGGTTTTGTCGGAGAAAATTTCTTGTTTATGCATGACAATGCGAGACCTCATACCGCGCAGATCGTTACGGAATACTTGTCTGCGATCGGGATTCAACAAATGGTATGGCCAGCACGAAGTCCCGATTTGAACCCGATCGAACACCTATGGGACGAGCTAAAACGGAGAGTCCGAGCCAGGGTTCCCGCTGTTTCATCCATTCCCGAGCTTAAAGTCGCTGTGCTTGAAGAGTGGGAGAACATACCACAATATGTCATCGTAACGCTGATCAGATCGATGACTAATAGGCTACAAGAATGTATCAGGGCACGGGGGGGTAATACCAGTTATTAAGAATATTTTTTTTGCAATAATTTTGTTTTTTATTGTTTTTATGGACTGTTTTAGCCCTACTAAATTTTCTATCAAAATTACCATTTTTCTTGCAGAGCCAATAATTTATCATTCAATAAGGTTATTATTCAATAATTTACCCTCATTGTAAAGGTTATTAACTAAACTTTTAGGCGATATATAGTTCGAATTGATACGTTCCATATTACCAAAAATATTTACCATTTTACGTGAAAAAAGGTAGTGGCTCGATTTATTTGCTCCCAAGTGTAGTTAAAAAAAAATGGTGTTATTATATATTATAGTCCTCCTCCTATCTTTTAACGTTTCAAGTTCAAGTGTGTCTTATTAAAAAATATATTTCTGTAAAAAGTTATCCTACTAATATTATAAATGCGAAAGTTTGTGAGGATGGATGTATGGATGTTTGTTACTCTTTCACGCAAAAAGTACTGAAGGGATTTGGATAAAACTTGGTACACAGATAGTTTATAACCTAGATTAACACATAGGATAGTTTTTATCCCGATTTTATCTTCCCGTGGGATAATTTTCGAGTTGTAGCGGGCGAAGCCGCTGGCAACAGCTAGTTAATAATAATTCCAATTTCTTTCAGTTGTCACCGCCTTAGCGTTCTTCATACCGAGCAAGAAGCAATAGGCATCTATACAAGTAGAGGGGTTTACCCTTTTAGAATAGTTTAATTTCATAAAATTAATGTTAAATTAGAGGTAAGGATTCGTCAAGTGGATTAAGGGTGATTAAGAAGGAAAAAGAATGACTGTAAAATATTTAAAAATAAAATTTTGAAAATATATGTGTTTTATTTTCTTTCGATCTCGTAGCCAAATAATAACATCCACTCGAATCCATCTTGAGGTTAAGCCACGCTTGCCTAGGTTGGTCGTCGTCGGTTCCGGTAGCCATATACAGGATGTAAATCAACCCAACACAGCCGTCAACCAAGCATTCTGTACATCAAACTAAGTACCCCTACGCAAAAATTTTTGCTGGGAAACGACTTTTTTTTTTGGGTCAAAAATCTAATTTTACGGTAAAGCTCAATGTAGCACTGTGAAAACATTGTGCTAGTGGATGCTTTGAATAGTAAACGGGTCATCGAGGTAATTTAAGTAAAGATGTTGAGAAGCACAGCCATCTTGCCAACTTGGCATGATATATGTATATATAGGTTAAGTAGAAATAGAGAGATTTTTACCTATATATTTAAAATACACTGTATAGGGTCCATATATTGTAAATTAATATTAATCAGACGCCGTGGCCCTAACATTGTAAAGCCGCCATTTGGGCTTGTGGTGGGGGTACACCACGCGGGCCGCCGCTACGCGCGCCTTGTTGTAAATAGATAAATAGCGCCGAGTTTTGCGCACAGACACAGTCGTTCATCACCGCTACCGCGCGCAACATCTCCGCTGTTATTCTGTTCGTCTGTAAATTCGCTGTAAATCATTATCGTGTAAAAGTGATTGTGAATAAATAGTGTTTGATCAAGTCTATCATATCATACGCGTTTCAATCCTATCCACCCTGCGCCTGCATCGCCTACAAAATTTGGTCCTTCGAGCCGGATCGTTTTGATCGCGTAAAATGAGTGATAGAAGCACTATTACGACGAGGAGCAAGTTGCGCAAGATAGAAGCGGACATGAACAAGCGTCGAGTATTGGAAGCTGATTCTGGGGTGCCGTCTGAAATGGCACCAGGCTCACCTTCGATCGCACCTACAACATCGTCGGTTCCTGCACCTGTGATCCCACTGGCGGGAGGTCGTGTTATCGACCACAGAATTTTGTTCACGCCTGTGAGATCGGAAAGAACACAGAAGGCAAGATCCGGGACAAACCACGTCTCCACGAAGAGCGGCCAGAGGAGTGCCGACTTTCTTCGTCGGAGGGTTGAGTACGAGGCTGAACGAGAGTTAGTGCGTCTAAAGGAGCAACTAGTGAAGAAGAAGCTGGAAGCCGATCTCGCTGAAATAGACGCGGCTGTCGAAGAAGACTCGGGTTCTGAAGATGAAGGGACAACGCGTCGAGTTGAAGAATGGGTCACAGACACGGCTCCCGTTGTTAGGGAAACAGCCGCGCCCGCTGTGTGTCGCGACCCGCCGCCGCGTCAAGTGTCCGCGCTCTCCCGCGAGGTGATAGTATCCGCGCCCTCTCGCGATACTAACACAGTGTCCACGCCGCCTGACCAAACACCTGCGCTCCAACTGTGTGCGCCCGCGTCCGTACAGTTCCGCGAACCGCCGTACCTAGGGAACGTTACGCCCTTAGCTACGGCTAGTGCTCCGCGAGTGCAGGCTAGAGAAATGCCTGAGTGGGAAAATACGTTCGCCGACGACACAGACAGGAGCAGGTCTCGTGACAGGAAGATAGACCAGTTAGCAGACGCCATATCCAACTTAGCGCGTCCGCGGCCGGTACCGAGACAAGCCTACGAGTTGCCATTTTTCAACGGTGACCCAGCAGATTGGCTATCTTACAAGAACATGTACCACGACACTACGGTATTGTACCAGTTCAAGCCGCACGAAAACTTAGCGCGCTTGAAAACATCGCTACAAGGAGACGCAAAGATAGCTGTGGAGGACTTACTGCGGACGTCTACAAACCCAGCGGAAATTATGAAGACACTTGATGAAGAGTTCGGGCATCCCAATCTAGTGCTTGAGTGTGCCCTGAAGAAAGTGCGTGCGTTGCCTAAAGTGACTGAAAGTGGTCGTGAACTTAGAAAGTTCTCAACGACAGTGAGAAATTGTGTGTCGCTCCTGAAAAGTGTTCGTGCTAATGGATATATCAACAACCCACAACTGGTGAGTGAACTTTTGAATAAGCTTACATCTGTGCAGCGTGCTCAATACGGTGATTTTGCAATGGGCATGTCGGCCAACCAGGGCATAGACGTGCGAGTTTCGCCAAGTCTAGAAATACTCGCTGAATTTCTGAGTCATTTAGCCAGAGCCACGTCCTATTACGTACAAATGGACATGAGTACGCCCACACCGTCATCTAGCACCGCCAAGCCTAAAGGAAATGTACAGATGTTTAAGCAGTCTAGAAATGTTCAACGATTGCACGTTCACTCAGACACTGAACAACAAATGATAAATGAGCAATGCACACTATGTGGAGAACAGCATAAATTACCCAAGTGCGAGAAGTTCACTGGGTTAAGTGTAAATGAGAGATGGCAACACGTCAAGCAAAATAAGTTGTGTTTTAAATGTATTGTCAAGAAGCATGGGAAGAATTTCTGTCGTGCAAGTAGGTGCGCGTCGTGTAATTACGCGCACCACACGTTGTTACATGCCGACAAGAAAAGTGAAAGCATCACAAATGTGAGTGACTACACCGGAAAAGCGCTGCTGAAGATAATACCAGTGTGTGTATCAGTGGACGGTGTGGAAAACCAGTGTTATGCCCTACTGGATGACGGGGCCACCGTATCACTGATAGATGACTCGTTAGCTGAAAGTGCCAGTGGAAGACAAGTTCCGTTAACATTACACAGTGCGCGCGGACAAGTGATAGTAGACAACACGTCGAAAATAATAAGTGTTTCAGTGCGCGGGCCAAACGGGCAAACACATAATGTGAAGTGTCGGACATTGAAAAGCCTAGACTTACCCGCGCAAACAGTGCCCGCCGCAGTGATAATGGAGCACGCCCACATTCGCGACTTGGGTTGCGAGGAAATGAGAGGAGCCAAGCCACTACTGTTGCTGGGACAGGACAACTGGGAGTTGCTGGTCAGCCAGGAGACTCGCCGAGGGAAATCCGGTAAGCCAGTTGCCTCTTTGACCAATTTGGGGTGGGTTGTGCACGGACCTGTTGGGAAATTTCAGGACGCTAGCGAGCAATTGTTGAACTGTGTTGTAGAGTCAAATATAGACTTACATGAAGTCGTTAAAAAACAGTTCGAATTGGAATCCATAGGGATAACAGAAGTGCCTCGGAAGCACAAGGACGTGGAAAGAGCTAAGGCTATTTTAGATTCTTCTAGTCGTCAGACAGAGAGTGGCACGTGGGAAATAGGTCTGTTGTGGCGTCGGGACAACCCTCAGTTGCCCGACAACTATAAATATGCTCGCCAACGTTTGTCGGGAATAGAGCGTCGACTTAAGAAAGACGCTGAGTATGCTGCAGCCTATACAGCACAGATAGATAGGTTGATAACCGAAGGTTATGCCAGTAAGGTAGAAGGCGGTATCGATTCCGATTCGGTGTGGTATTTACCTCATTTCGGGGTAAAGAATCCCAACAAACCGGGGAAATTAAGATTGGTTTTTGACGCCGCGGCTAGTTACAATGGAACTAGTTTAAATGATAACTTGTTAACTGGACCTGACCTACTCAATTCCCTTTTAGGCGTACTATTTAAATTCAGATTAGGACCTATTGCCTTTACCGGTGACATAGCCGATATGTTCCTTCGAGTGTTAATTAGAGAACAAGATCGGGGGGCACAATTATTTCTTTGGACTAGAGACAACAAGGAGCCTGACGTATATGTTATGAATTCTATGATTTTCGGGGCCGTGTCGTCGCCAACATCGGCAATTTATATTTTAAATAAAAACGCGGATCAATTTAAAGAAATGTACCCCGAAGCGGTAGTCGCCATACACGAAAAACATTATATGGACGACTACCTAGATAGTACTTGGTCTGTCGCGCAAGCCAATCGATTGATTGAGGAAGTGACACACGTCCACGCCAGTGGCGGGTTTGTTATACGGGGGTGGGTCACCAACTCCCCGGAGCTACGCGACAGGCTGAGAATGGAAATGCCTGATCGGGTCTCCTTAGACAAAGGCGAAGGTGCTACGGAACGCACGTTAGGAATGATATGGTCACCGAGCACAGACAAATTGGCCTTTGACCTGTCATTTAAAAGATTGCCGAAAGCAATAGTAGAGGGTCACGTTGTCCCAACAAAACGGGAATTTTTAAGTTTTATTATGTCAATTTTTGACCCCTTGGGTTTTCTGTATCCGTGTGTTATACAGTCGCGGATTCTCATGAAGAAGATATGGCACACGGGAATACAATGGGATGAGAAAATAAAAGACGCGGAAGCCAAAATATGGTTTGAATGGCTACAAAATTTAAATCATTTAGTTGATTTGACCATACCTCGGTGGTACGGCTTAAGGCCGGAGAATTTAGAATTGCACGTGTTCGGTGACGCGAGTGAATCCGCTTACGCAGCGGTAGCCTATATAATAGGGATAAACAACGAAGGGAATAGGGATGTCGCTATGGTCATTGGTAAAGCAAGGGTAGCACCACAAAAGTTAGTTTCAATTCCACGCTTAGAATTACAAGCAGCTGTGTTAGCTTGTAGGCTGGCTGACACAGTCATCAAAGAACTAGGTGCGACTATAGAGTGTAAATATTTGTGGACTGATAGCAAAACAGTTTTAAAATGGATAAATTCAGATGCGTTAGAATTTCAAAGGTTCGTGTCACACCGCCTAGCTGAAGGTCAGAAAGAGATAACTGGCGCTGGGTTCCGTCAGCGTTAAACCCAGCAGACAAATCTACCAGAATGGACTGGCCTAACAACAGTAACGAGTGGTTGTCGGGTCCCTCGTTTCTTCGTTGTCCACAGGAGCAGTGGCCGATTGACACCGAGCTCGACACGGTGGTCGAGCAAGACCTCGAGAGGGTGCAGCGAGTGCACACCATTGCAACACCGGGTGAACCGTTATTGAATTATGAACGGCTTACCACATGGACGCGCGCCTTATACGTCGTGGCTCGTCTGTTGATTTTCTCAGACCGATGCCGCAAGCGGCGTCAGACATCCGTCGTGACTACAGACGACCTGCACGAGGCTGAGATGCGCCTCTTACGTCTAGCCCAAAAAGAAAGTTACGCAGCGGACATCACGGCACTGCGAGAAGCACGCCCACTTCCACGCAACAGTAAGGTACGGGCACTAAATCCCATGATGTTTGAAGATGGGCTGATGAGAGTACGCGGCAGGCTGGGCGCCTGCAGTGAGCTCAACTTCGGAGAGCGCCACCCGATCATTTTAGATGGGAAGCATGAGCTGACGCGGCGCCTCTTACATAAGTACCACGTGGAGGCACTACACGCCAATCAAGAGACCGTAGTGAACAGGGTACGTGAAAAGTACTGGGTGACCAATCTACGATCAACCGTGAAAGCAGTCACCGCAAAATGTCAACGGTGCCGCCTGGAGCGGGCCAAGCCTGTGACACCCAAGATGGGTGACCTTCCTGCGGCAAGGCTCGAGATCACACGAAGAGCGTTCGTGCATTGTGGGGTCGATTATTTCGGCCCAATGGAAGTCGCCATCGGTCGACGCCGGGAAAAGAGGTGGGGTGTATTATTCACCTGCCTCACCACTCGCGCCGTCCATCTGGAGCTGGCGTCATCGCTGAGCGCTGACTCAGCAATCCTGGCCCTGAGGCGCTTAATTGCGCGCCGCGGACGACCCGCGGACATGTACTCCGACCGCGGCACAAATTTCGTCGGGGCACACGCAGAGCTACGTGCAGCGCTGCGCGAGATGGACCACGGCAAACTCCAAAGTGAAGCAACCGGCCGCGGGATTGCGTGGCATTTCAACCCCCCGGCATCCCCACACATGGGTGGTTGCTGGGAGCGACTAGTGCGTTCCATTAAAAACGCACTAAAGGCAACGCTGCGAGAGCGTGCCCCCCGCGAGGAGGTCCTTTACACCCTCCTCGCCGAAGCCGAGCTGACTGTGAACAGCCGGCCTCTCACCTACGTGAGCAGCGACATCGAGCACCCAGTGGTGCTGACCCCGAACCATCTCCTGCTGGGCACTGCCGCGGGAGATGCACCGTGCACGCGTCGGCATCCTGCCGAATTGGACTCTCGTCGCATGTGGCGACGGGTGAACGCGCTGGCCGACCTCTTTTGGAGGCGCTGGCTGCGCGAGTACCTGCCGACGCTTCAACGGCGTAATAAGTGGGCAAACGACGTGCCAAATGTGAAAGTGGGTGACGTGGTGGTGATAACGGACGCCAATAAACCACGAAACCAGTGGACCAAAGGGGTCATTAAAAGGGTTTTTCCTGGTGCGGACTCTGTAATAAGAGTAGTAGACATAAGGACCAACAGTGGGGTCCTGCGTCGACCCGTTGTAAAAGTGGTTGTGCTTCCGACCGATGGGTATGTAGTCGGTTGAACCCTCCTACAGGGGGTGGAAATGTTGAGAAGCACAGCCATCTTGCCAACTTGGCATGATATATGTATATATAGGTTAAGTAGAAATAGAGAGATTTTTACCTATATATTTAAAATACACTGTATAGGGTCCATATATTGTAAATTAATATTAATCAGACGCCGTGGCCCTAACATTGTAAAGCCGCCATTTGGGCTTGTGGTGGGGGTACACCACGCGGGCCGCCGCTACGCGCGCCTTGTTGTAAATAGATAAATAGCGCCGAGTTTTGCGCACAGACACAGTCGTTCATCACCGCTAACGCGCGCAACATCTCCGCTGTTATTCTGTTCGTCTGTAAATTCGCTGTAAATCATTATCGTGTAAAAGTGATTGTGAATAAATAGTGTTTGATCAAGTCTATCATATCATACGCGTTTCAATCCTATCCACCCTGCGCCTGCATCGCCTACAAAAGATAAAACCTGAAAAACTAGTATTTACAAAAACAGCTGTGAAAAATTTGGAACTTTGACCCCCAATATCTCCGTAACTAGGAGATTCCCAGGTATGGTCTAGAACAAAAAAATGATCACAGTGGTAGGAAAAACAAGTGCCTCTCGTTTGCGTTAAGGGTACTTTTACACTTTGTATAGATCTTTGGCAGTCGTTACAGGTAGTCAGTGGCCTGAAAGACTGACAACCAGTCTTACCTAGGGGTATCGTATTACCCAGTACTTTCTGTGTTGCGGAGGTCGGATAGGCAATCACTTCATGTAAAATACTTTTATTCCGCTATATCTCGTCGGACTGCAAACCGACCCCAACAGCAGATGCACGGCAATTCGAAGACGGCAGATGATAATAAATTGAAAAATATACCAATCTTCAAAAATAAAACCAAGTTTATTGCTCAAATAAAACCTTAATAATACTTTAAAAAATTACATTTTAATTACAAAATGAGAAAACATCTTTATTTACGCCTAACAATGCTCCTTTTTGAGTTAGAAACAATTGACTGGAACACAAAGCGGACGGAGTAGCGCTATTAAGTTTCATCTGATAATATTTATCTTAACACAGTTTCAAAACTGTTGAAACTGTTTGAAACCTACTAGACCAGAAATTTTAACACTCTGTATACGGGGCTCGAGTCTAGTATTTTCAGTGTGTGTGTGTGTGTGTTGTGTGTGTATTGTAGTTCATAATACACGTTATCCTGTATTAGGATACGCGTGTGGTATTATAATTAGCCATAGTTAGTACGGGTAGAGATACACATAAAAGCACGAAACAAACAATCAACTAAGACTGCCTCAATGGCCTAGTGATTGCAAGCGCGATTGCTGAGCACGTGGTCGATTCCCGGATTGGGTAGTGTAATAACAATAGAGCTCCATAAAATTCATAATAGCAGCCAGTCTGAATTTGTACCAGGTTGATGGCAATCGGCTTGGACCTTATTACATGGGACTTAAACTTAACTGGTGAAATATGGGTGTACTTACTAAGTACACCGGTGCCTAATTCTTCGGGAATTACAGGTATGGTGTTATGTATGTACGAAACCCTTTTTTTTTGGCGTTTGGAAAATCATCAATCCCGCTCTTGGGCAGAGCGAAAGGGAGTGTCAGACTTCTACTGACTAAAAACCACCCATGTTCCTTCTTAACCCTTCATGTCGAGGCCGCGGTCCTTCATCTCTTGCGAACAACCCGCAGCCCCGACGGGATGTATGAGACCCTTTGAAAGTAATTGCTGATTGTCTACGCCTTCGGGACTTATAAGAAAGTACCAACTCGAATAACCATCCCACACTGTGAAAACGAGCACTTTTACTGTGTGAAAAGGCTCATTTGCCCTGCACACTGCACTGTCTGGAAAAGTTACAGGTCGGTAAAATAAATGTCGCTGTAAAACTCAGCTAGATTCACAGACAATTGTGAAACTCCTTGTTATAAAGTTGGTCCGAGAAAGTATTACAATCATACTGCATACGAGTAGTTAGGTACCTAAATCTGACGTCAAGCAGTTGTGCCTTGATTCGAAGTCGGGTGAGGGTAAATTATGGGGATATTAATTTGAGATATTTCAATTTTGGGGTCATAAAATATAATGGGTAAAATAACATGTTATTCTTAGCCATCCAATCCAATCCAACAACTCGCCGGGATCCGTGTTAAATCAAATCAGAACCCGGGATCGGTGGAGACAATCCCATTCTTAGAACCGTTCTTCTTACTTCATCATGAGGTTAGTGTTTCATCTGGTTTCAGAGATTTTATGCCGCCCACGAGCCTCGCGAGGTGCCACGCCGGCTATCAGGGCAGATACACACGCACTTTAGGTCCCCGCCTTAAGTGCGTGTGTGTACGTGGACCTATCCACACCCATTTTTTTTTTTTTTTTCTGGTGGGTGTAAAATCATCAAATGACCCCTCCCGCTCTTGGGCAGAGCGGAAGGGAGTGTCAGACTTCTACTGACTAAAAACCACCCATGTTCCTTCTTAGCCCTTCATGTCGAGGCTGCGGTATCTCTTGCGAACACCCGCAGCCCCGACGGGAGCCTATCCACACCATTATCTTTTAAATTAATTTAAAAAATTTAAATATTTATGTTGACCAGGTTACGTGGTTTTATTATATAACCTGCGCCACGCAAACCCTTTTAGTCACATACTTGACTCCACACGCCATCGAGAAACATCTCTCAGGCACCTTCTTTTTCTCACGATGTTTTCCTTCACCGAACCAAGTGATAATAATACAATATTATGCACATGAATCCAAAATTCGGTTTGAATTAAAGACCTATGAATTAGCAGTCGAACGATTGATCACACTACTAGACTATCACTGCAGCCCAAAACTGAAACACTAAACAACTGTGCTGCGGATAACGTTACCAGTGAGATACCTACGACACACATACACACATACATAAACTCACGCCCTTTTCCCATGGGAGTAGGCAGAAACCACAGAACGCCACTTGCTACGATCCTTACATACTCCTTTTGCTTCGTCAATATTCATACATCAGGGGCCCGAGTCTCCTGTCGAGGCTGCGGGTCCTGTCGAGGCTGCGGGTTGTTCGCAAGGGATACCGCGGCCTTGACATGAAGGGCTAAGAAGGAACATGGGTGGTTTTTAGTCAGTAGAAGTCTGACACTCCCTTTCGCTCTGCCCAAGAGCGGGAGGGCTTATTTGATGATTTCCCACCCCCAAAAAAAAAAAAAAAAAAGGGCCCCGAGTCAGCCGGGGCCCTGGTCATACACGCACGCCGGTTACGAGTACTACTACGCCCCTGTCCTTTCAGAAAAACGGCACAATAACATCAGTGTGTCTTTCTATGGCGTCCCCTCCCGGCATTACCACTTACATCTGCCTTGTAAATACCTTTACTTACCTACCCTTACCTTTCCTTTTTCTACGATATGTGCTGAAATAAGTATGTATAATAGGGATGTTTACTGACAAAAAAAAATATGATTCTAATTAATCCGTCTGATAGATTATCGAAAAATATTGAATACGTGCTTTATGTTTTATCAAATCAATAAAAATTGACGAAGATAAAACGTCTCAAAGATTTTAGTGGGGGGGTCGTGACGTCATTCATCGGTAAAACATGTTATACTAATGACTTAGAATATGACGTCACAAGAGTTTTCAAATCACTGTATCATCTTCATTGTTTGTTAAAAAAATAAAAAATACATGTCCAATATTTTTTGGAAATCTATTTGACGGACTAATTAGATTTTTTTTAGTTTACTACCCTGTTCTTTCTCACAAAATCTTTAATATTACAGCTAGCACAGAGGCTGGACGAGATGGGCTAGGTGCTAGGGATTACGAGATCGCTTCTTGGTCATAACAAAAACCAAGTTTTACAGCAGCAGAGAGCAAAATGGGAGCAGGTTTTTCAAAGAAATCTATGGTCTAAAGTCAAGAAAGTCAAGTTAAGTCATCCATTTTCTTTACGAAAATCTATCCATCTCGAGATCCAATATTGAATGCAATGACTTCGCATCTGAAAAAATATGTTCCTACGAGAACTTGCAGGAAAAGTGAACATTGTTAAAACCCTCATAATTAAAATTAAATCACTTTCGATTTTCAGTAAAAAGTAATTGTGCTTTGTCTCAAAACATTTATCAATATCACGAAACATCCAAAACATTGTGTAACTCGCTCTAAACAACAAATAAAGCCAGCCTGTCGACATGACGGCACCAAAGTGAAAATATTTCAATTAATTCACCAACAATGCGCCATTTTGTGACAGAAAACAATTGCATGGGAGACAAAAGAAGGCTGTAATTAATAAATAGAATAAATTAATTCAGCTGAGTTTGTACCTGACGTGCTAATTAGGTCATGCTGCAGGGAAGGCACTACTATTTTGAGCCAATGAGTAGTTTTAACAAGTTTTCTGTTTTCTGGTATCCCGAAAAATATTATATAAGTAGGAAGTAATGTAAACTGAATAGATTCCGCTTATTCTTAATTAGGTACTGTTATAATGCAATACATTTTACACGTCTATGTCTCACTTATCTTGAGGACTTTCAGGTTAAGCCACGTTTGTCTAGGTTGGTCCGTGGATGGGTGACCACCCATTACATACCGGGTTTCCACCATGTCTCGGAACGTCCGTAAAGTCGCTAATTGGTCTTGGCTATCATGTGTAGATCTGTGTCAGTCCTTTTTTTTGGGGGGGTCGAAAATCATCAAATCCTGTTCTTGGGCAGAGCGGTAGGGAGTGTCAGACTTCTACTGACTAAATACCACCCATGTTCCTTCTTAGCCAAGGCCACGGTATCTCTTTCGAATAACCCGTAGCCCCGACAGGATCTGTGTCAGTCCTTACAGGTAGTCAATGACCAGAAACAAAAGTCTGACAACCAGCTTTACTAAGGGGTTTCTTATCACCCAGTACTTAGGAGGTTGTGGAAGTCAGATATTCAGTCAGTTCATGTAAAATATTGATTATTCTTCATATAAAATCTAGACTGGGAGGTAGGCAAATGGTGACTAATTATTATTATTATTAATCAGTTTATTTCAGATAAAAAAAAAAGAACTTTGAGAATCGGATCACAAATGGAGGAGAAATCAGGTAACATACATAAAAAAAAAAAATACATACACACGAACATATAACCTCCTCCTTTTTTGAAGTCGGTTAAAAATAATCCATATAAATTAAATTTCGATCAAATTACAATATTAAACAAATGAAATATATACCTAAAATACAAAAACATAAATTATTACAACTATTGTGTTAGTAAACTCTTATGTCAAAACTGAAACTGATCATTTTTGAACAGGTATAAAAATATATCTTTCCGTGGGTGTCGTAAGAGGCGACTAAGGGACTTACCAGAGAATGGGCAGCAGCGTTCTCTGTGCCTTCGTAACAACCTTACTGCGATCGCCAACCCGCCTGCCAAGCGTAGCGATTATGGCAAATCCCCCCATTCTGGGGGAGGCCTATGTCCAGCAGTGGACGTTTTATGGCAGAAATGATGATGATGGTGATCATAAAAACACCACTAATGAAGCCGAGATAGAAATTAAAAAGCCACTACAAATACTTATGTAACTTTTAAGTTGAAGCCAGCTTAACTCAGGCCTGTGATGTCGTGTATTTCAGCGGAACATGTACCTGAAACGAAAAATAAACCGAAATGTTATAATCTACTTAATCCAGATTTATACGGCAAAGTTCAGAAGCTTTTCTGGGGCTTCTGAACAAACGGAGCAACTTTAACGAGTCAGGCAAGATGATTAATTAATGTTTCATATTTAATTTGGAGACGAATTTCTAAAAAATATATTATTATTAGAATTTATTGGCCTTCAGAGGATAATAAGAAGAATAAGCCTGGAATCTGAAATCGGACACATAAATTTTAATAGTGAAATCATTCGGTTCCAAGGTGTAATGGTTAGCACTCTGGACTTTTATCCAGCGATCCGAGTTCAAATATCGGTGGAACCTGAACCTGATTAAATGCTACTATTTTGTCTAAAATAAATCATAAGGTTGAGTATGGACCCGTCGGGGCTACGGGTTGTCCGCAAGAGATACCGCGGCCTCGACATAAAGGGCTAAGAAGGAACAAGGGTGGTTTTTATTCAGTAGATGTCTGACATGGGCAGAGCGGTAGGAGTTATTTGATGATTTCTCACCCTCCAAAAAAAAAACAAATAGGGTATCATATAACCCGGTGCTAACTAGTTTGTGGAGGTCAGATAGGCAGTCGCTCCATGTAGAATGCTGGTATTCAGCTGCATCCGGTTAGACTGGAAGCCGACACCATCACAGTTGAGAAAAGGCTAGGCAGATGATGATGCTTTGTAAAATATATTGTATTATGTAACTACAAACTTTTCAAAAACACCAGCCCTAGTCAGTAATAATAATTATCACAAGGGAGAACGCGTTCGTATGATATAACACGTGCAGCGAGAAATTATAACAGTTTTATTGATAACCTAATGAGCTATTTCGTAGGGATGTGCTGTAAATGTTTTATTTCTAGTTTGAATATTTAGACAGTACTGTACATAATAGTTTACACAGTTTTTGTCAGATGTGCTTAAGTCTCATGCAATACGGGCGAGTTTATTGTTATCAACCGCATACAACACAAATTCAGACTCTGTGGTTCCTACTGAAAAATTCCTGATGGAAAAACGAAATATGCTCGACCTAGGAACTCAGAACCAGAACATCATGTACAACAGCCGGGTGACTACTAAACCAACGAAGCAGTTAAAATTCTAGGGATCGCTAAAAGTGATTCCAGTTACTATTTTGAATGTCACTTTTGAATCCAATAGGCTAGTTAACTAAAAAAATGTAATTAGTCCGTCTGAAAGATTTCCAATAAATATTGGACATATATTTTTTCTTTTTTCACGTAAACAAACAATGAAGACGATTCAGTGCTTTCAAAACTCGTGTGAAGTCATAGTCGAAGACATTAGTATGACATTTTTTACCGGTGAGTGACGTGATCTTTGACACGTTATATCTTTGTCAAATTTCATTGATTTGATAAAACAAAAAAAATACGTATCCAATATTTTTCGATAATCTAACAGACGGACTAATTAGAATCATATTTTTTTAGTCGGTAAACATCTATATTGATTGTCTCCTAGCTCAGATTGCTTTTTCTTCTTTCTCCTCGTTCATTTGCTTCATAATGTACCAAAGTAAGCTACAATATTAAAAAATAAAAAAAACCTTTCCAATTACCTCTGAAATAGTCCAATGAAATACCCAGCACCGATCACACACTGAGTCTTAAATTAAAAGAAGAATACTCTTCAATAAATTCCTTTGCTCAGCGGGAAATTAAACAAAAAGAAAATGAAAACGTGCTGCTATTAAGAGTCACCCCTATTTTCAAAGCTCTCGTAGCTGAATATTCCATATATTGGTTTTGCAAATGTACGACGCGGTACGGCCTGGGTTTATTGCCGTAGCGATTTACGAATTCAACGGTTGTTAGAATAATACCACCTCGATTTTGTATTCTAGAATATTTAGACGGGAATTTTGTTGTAAATTAGGAGCTTAACGCTAAATAATAGACCGTGCTGTAAATTTTAGATCACAGTCGTTACAGGTAGTCCGAAAGTCTGACCACCAATCTTACCAAGGAGTCTCGTATCACCCCGTACTATGGGTTGTGGAGTTAAGATTATATCGCTCCAAGTCAGAGGCCCGAAAGTGTAACAACCAGTCTTACCAGGACGTATCGGATTAATCAGTACTAATAAGATTGCGGAGGTCAGATACGCAGTCGCCCAAAGTCAGAGGTCGCCCGAAAGTCTGACAATCAATCTTATCAAGGACTATCGTATCACCCAGTACTATCGGCTGCGGAGATCAGATAGGCAGTCGTTTCATGTAAAATACTGATATTCAGCTGCATACGATTTGACTGAACCGGCCTGCATGTTTGGGAAAAGGCTAGGCAGATGATGATGCATACTTTCAAAGAGCCAGTCGCAGTTTTTTTTTCTTGTGTACAGACAAAAAAGCTAATAAGTTTACAGGCAGATTTTTTTTATAATTCTAGTTCACTAAATGTATTGATAGCAATTTTAAGTTTCATAAAGCGTTTGGCATTAAGCGATCGATCTCATCAGTCTTTAAATGTATCTGTATAATCTTACATGTAAATGCAGGTTAGCTGACTGTATATTATACTTAATAGCTTGTTCAACCATACCAGCGGAATTTAACTATTGTGCACCACGTATCTCTCGTTCGGCTTGTTCTGAAGCACTTCGCTAAATTTGTTTTAAAAAAGACACCTGCTTGCGCTTGAATCGCTTACTCTCCAAACTATTTTATTTCTGACGCCCTAATTAATGGCTGCAGGTTGTTCAAGGGTGCGGGTTGTTCGAAAGATATACCGTGGTCTTGGACACAAAGGGCTAAGAAGGAATTTGGTCAGTAGAAGCTCTGCCCAGAGCGGGAGGAGTCATTTGATGATTTCCCACCCTCCAAAAAAGGCCCTAATTAATAAAAGCTTTTAAAGGGGGATACAGGAAATATATTTTCGTCTCGTTTAGTCTCTCAACTGAATCGAAACGGTGAGCTCTTGCCTCAATTTTATTATGACCCTAACTTGTCTATTCCTTTACTCTGTCTAGGTTTCGTTAGTAACTAAGATAAAGAGAAATTCTTAGGTAGAAATTTATTTCGCCTGTTAAGCAGAGCAATCGATCCATCTTACTTGTTAGGAATTAGGAACAAAATATTCCTCAAGGGCATCAGTAAGTAAAGGTTATTAGAGGTGTAAATCAATCATTAGTGTGTTGTTAGGTAAGTCTTAGTTTGTTACTAAGAAAAAAGAAAACTAGAAAGAATAATTAACTTACAAACTATGTAGGTAGGTTTTGCTACGATGGCTTTGCCAGTCTGATATTTTAGCAAGTAAAGCTCGTGGCTTAATAAAATACGCCGTGCGGGTTGGTTTAAGCCATGCTTGCCTACGTTGTGCAGTGGATGGTTGACCACCCGTTACATTCCGAGTTTCATCTACTAGCAAACAGTCCTACTGAGCATGAGGTTCTGAATTATATTCTCAATTCGCGTAAAGTGTCGGGTTGACTCACCACGAATTTCTCGGTAACAGCCCAGGTTCAAAATTTTGCTGCTTACTCCTTATTAACTATGTACATAAAGTTTTAAACATAACTAGCAAAATGTGGGTACTTATACTAAAAACCACCACTCTGTCTGACTCTTTGGCAATTACAGGCGCGATATTATGTCATTTTCAAATAAACTGACACACTCTGCAACACATTTTACTATCATCATCATCACTATCAATACATAGTATAAAACAAAGTCGCTGTCGCTGTCTGTCTGTCCCTATGTATGCTTAAATCTTTAAAACTACGCAACAGATTTTGAAGCGGTTCTTTTAATAGATAGAGTGATTCAAGAGGAAGGTTTTAGTATATAATTTGACGGAGATTCACGCAGACGAAGTATCAGCTAGTAAGAGTCCTCTCAAAAACTGCCTCAAGTCACACACTTTCAAAATTACAAGAAATTCCTAACTAGACTAAAAAATTCAGGCCGTCCACCTCCATCTTTGGTAACATCAAACGAGGCTTCATAGTTTAGGAACTGCCGAACTGAAGTACAGTTCCCCGGAACTGTTTGACTAAAGTTAACAAGTTGGGTCCAGTAGCACTATTTATAAATAACTTAATACCAACTGAAGAGGATGAAATACAGGACGAAGTTGGACTCTGAATTTAGAAGTAAGTGCCGTAATTGTCTCTAATGTTCTTGTTATTTTACCCTGACCTAGACCTTATGTTAGTGATAATAAAGGTGTAGGTTGGATAACAATGAAAGTTTAGCAGTGGTGTTTTGTGTTCATTATATTTTCACATGGTTTGCCTGTAAAGTGTTGCGGTTAGTCTATTTTAGGAGATGAATTCGAATTTTATTTTAGCATCCGTTGACTTTGGTGCTACCTATCTTAGCTCATCTAAAAATTTTACAGATTCTTAGTACCTACTTTTGCCTAGCCTTTTAGTATTAGTTGCGACGAGATTAGTTTTTTCAATTGTCAGTTCTTCCGTGATTATCCATTGAGCTCTCGATATTTCAAAGCTGTTGCAAGCACCATGATCCCGGGTTGGCTCCATCGAGTAGAGTGGAAATATCGGGAGCTTGTAATATTTGATAATCATGAAAGATATCCCACCAGTAACAGTATAAGTTAAGTTGTAAACTGCACCCGTAGTATGGCGATTCTATCTCTATTCTTCCAAGAATAGACAAAGCTTTTTCCATACAATTTGTCATGAAATTTTGCTACAATCTGTCATTTTATCGATTCTTCCGTCGACAAAACCCGTTTCTATGGTGGCATGCTACGCGTGCTGTGAAACCTTAACAGTATTTTTTTTAGTATTGGGTTATATAATTATGAAACCAACGTAAGACTGATTGTCAGACTTTCGGTTCATTAAATACCTGTCACAACTGTCAAAGATCAACCATTGACAGCCGAAGCTGGTCACCCATCTACAGAACAAACTAGGTAAACGTAGCTTACCCTGAAGATCACACAGCGTCTTCTATTATTTAGACACGAGCTCGCTATGAATGAATGCTTCCTCCTTCTAGAACGTCTCATTCCAACGTTCACACTCAATAAATGATTTAAAACCATCTGAGACAAGCAATATTACTCCAATGGGATTGTGTCTCTAATGCTGTCAGCAATGACATTGACTAATGCTCTCTTTGGGGCCCCATCAATGCAAAATGTCTTGATTAAGAAACGTAAACGATTTCTGACAAAAGATTGATATTACTGAGCGATACTGAATATTAAAAGTATTAATTATTTGTTATAGGAGTCCGTAGGGAAAGGGTGTTAACAGAACTTTAAGGTTTTGAGCTTAGCTCCTTGACAAACCCGTCGGGGCTGTGGGTTGTTCGAAAGAGATACCGCGGCCTCGACATAAAGGGCTAAGAAGGAACATGGGTGGGTTTTAGTCAGTAGAAGTCTGACACTCCCTTTTGCTCTGCCCAAGAGCGGAAAAAAGGGCCTCGACAAATGACAATCGATTTCAAAGACTTTAATATTTCCACAGAACTTTAATTTCTAATAACTGTGCCTCTTTTTTATGGGGCGTGGAAAATCATCAAATAACCCCACCCGCTCTGGGCAGAGCGGAAGGGAGTTGTTCGGATCAATCACCGAACAAATCAACATGTTAGCGTAATCGCGACACCGCGGTATATGCCTTGAATATTTTATGTATTACTTAAGTCATTACGCTTTCGGATAGCATATCGGGCGCGACTCAATCCCATCCTATTCACCTCATTAGTTTTATTACTTATTCTTAATTACTGAAATATAGCATCTTTATAATATTTAATCTTAGTTTATCTCAATCTCACTCCAACCCCGAACAGAAGTGTCAGACTTCTACTGACTAAAAACCACCCATGTTCCTTCTTAGCCCGCGATATCTCTTTCGAACAACCCGCAGCACCGACGGGTAATAACTGTGGCTCACACATGACTTTAACATACATAACATAACACCTCCAATCCCCGAGGGGTTAGACAAAACTGTACTTAATAGTATGCCCACATTTGGCTGTCTACTAAGAAAGTTGGTGACCGAAATACCCAATAACACTTCGCTCGACCCGGGAATCAGACTCAGGACCTCATGCTCAATAATGTGGATGTTTGCTGACTAAAAAAATATAATTCTAATTAGTCCGTCTGTTAGATTATAGAAAAATATTGGATACGTATTTTTTGTTTTATCAAATCAATAAAAATTAACGAAGATTTGAGTGGGGGGTCGTGACGTCACTCACCGGTAAAAATGTCATACTAATGTCTTAGAATATGACGTCACACGAGTTTTCAAAGCACTGTATCGTCTTCATTGTTTGTTTACGTGAAAAAAGAAAAAATACGTGTCCAATATTTTTTGGAAATCTATCTGATGGACTTATTAGATTTTTTTAGTTAACTACCATATTGCGCTTAAGACTACTCAACCAACGAGGTAGTCTAAAATCATCGAACACAAAGTCGTAAAGTCCAACTTCTAAAATGAAAAAAGACGATCAAGTGGCTTGATTGCCTTCTAGCAAATAGGCAAGCATCGATACGGCACTTGTTCACCAACAAGCAAATTGGAGCATGAAAAGTGAGTCTGATTGATTCCTTTTTAATGCAGAACTAGCAAACTGGCTGAAAGGTGACTCGGATGCTATTGAATTACTAGAGGACCTAGATTAAGTGAGTTGTATCTGCTATTACTATGATACAGATGGTATATATATACCAGATACAGATGGTATAATAGCTATTAAAAACTGGCCAAGTGCGAGTCGGACTCGCACATGAAAGGTTCCGTACCCCTGTCGAGGCTGCGGGTCCTGTCGAGGCTGCGGGTTGTTCGCAAGGGATACCGCGGCCTCGACATGAAGGGCAAAGAAGGAACATGGGTGGTTTTTAGTCAGTAGAAGTCTGACACTGCCTTTCGCTCTGCCCAAGAGCGGGAGGGGTTATTTGATGATTTCCCACCCCCCAAAAAAAAAAAAAAAGGGTTCCGTACCAAAACGGCAAAAATATCGCGTTTCTTGTGAATATTTATTTTATTGTGTTTTTGTTACAGCGGCAACAGAAATACATAATTTGTGAAAATTTCAACTGTCTAGCTATCGCGGTTCTTGAGATACTGCCTGGTGGCAGACAGACTGATGTACAGACGGACAGCGAAGTCTTAGTAATAGAGGCCCGTTTTTATCCTTTGGGTACGGACCCTAAATAATGAAAATTGCTACCATTATTAGACAAAATCGCTAGGATTTATTTGATAGTTTAAAAATGTTCCTATGAACTAGAACTACCAGTGGTTTCATTTATTGTCGTATTGTCGGCACCACCCTGTATATCATGTGATCGTTTTATTTAGCCCAGTGCTAGTCGGATTATAGTTGTAAAGGTAGGTAGGTAGGTGGTAAGTTGTGGCTGCGGGTTGTTCGCAAGAGATACCGCGACGACATGAAGGGGTAAGAAGGAACATGGGTGGTTTTTAGTCAGTACAAGTCTGACATTCCTTTTCGCTCTGCCCAAGAGTAGGAGGAGTTATTTGATGATTTTCCACCCGCCAAAAAAAAGGTATCAAGTTGTTTCATTGCGATAACCATATCCTGGCTTCCCGACGACTCCCTAAATATCTCAGTTTTCTTAGAATATCAAAGAACTAGAAGGCCTAAATAAAACATTTTAAAATCAAAGTATTTACGCTACGTTTACACCGTGTGCTAGTAATACAACCTCTGGTCTATAAAAGTGGTATTTCTAGGAAAAGTCGATAGCAACATATTCAATGTATAAACGAGAATGTACCTATTGATTTCTGTGGAACAATCAGGTTCGGTTTAACAAGGCCGAGTTAATGATCGTGTGTTAGATTTCTAGATGAAGTTAGCCGTAGTTTGAAAGTACTAGGGCTAATTGAGGGTATATTTTATACCGTCGGGGCTGCGGGTTGTTCGCAAGAGATACCGCGGCCTCGACATAAAGGACTAAGAAGGAACATGGGTGGTTTTTAGTCAGTAGAAGTGTGACACTCCCTTTCGCTCTGCCCAAGAGCGGGAGGGGTTATTCGATGATAATTCACCCGCCAAAAAAGTAAATTTTATTAAAGTATGTTTTATTATAACTGGGTATGTTATACAAAATGTAAAATCAAGCTTGATGTCTGATTCTGGAAAATATAACGGGAGACTAATGACTAATTTGACTACACAAGTTGTTAACAGACCCATCACGAACAACCAAGCATTAAAACTTTAATATTTAAAAAAACTTCGAATTTTTTTGGTAAATAAAAGCTACTGCTCATTAAATGAATATCTAAGTGATAGACTTATAAAGTCATAATTTTAATAAGTAAGTAGTTACTCAAAATTAAATATTTATATATTTATTCATTAACACATACCCGAGTGACCCTATACAAAAATTATTGCTGGGAAACGATTTGATTTCAGCCAAAAGACGTCCGCTGCTGGACATAGGCGTCCCCAAGTGTCGGGGACGTTGACCAGTCCTGTGCGTTATAATTATGTGCTTATCGAAGAATTCTTCTGTACAAATGGTTCCTATTCCTAACAAACCAACCCTAACATAACCAACATTGCTAACAGCGCTTTCCAGAGCACCAAACAATGTAAACCTATTACCGACCGCCGTAAATTGAACCGAACCAGAAATTAAAACGAAGTTAAAGTAACTAACGACGGTAACTGTGTTTCCTCGCTCAGTTTGTGACGACACCTCGTTCAAGGAATATAGGGGGAATTTCCCATCCCTCTTTTAGTGAAGCGAACGGGTTTATTATCGAATTATTAGGTACTGTTATAAATGGGAATAGGCTCGCTCCCGGTTCGATGGGACTTAAACATAACTGTTGAAACGTGGATGTATTAATGGGTACACCCATAGGTACACCTCAGCCTAACCTTTTGGAGACTGAAGGCATGATGTAATGTGTATTATTAATGAGAATAGCACTACATACTTATTATAAAATAAAGTCCTCTGCCGCGTCTGTCTGTCTGTTCGCGATTAACTCAAAAACTACTGCACCGGTTTTCATGTTGTTTTCACCAATGGATAGAGTGGTTCTCAAGGAAGGTTTTAATATATAATTTGACTGACATCCACGCGGTTGAAGCCGTGGGCATCAGCTAGTGTATTTTAAATGTTTTTCTATCATGTAGTAACAGGAGCTGAAGAAACGTGATATACTTTATACTTGAACCAGAAATTGGCAGAACCGTAATTATTTATGTTACCAGGAAAGTACCAGAAGTGAAAACGACTCGCTCAAGTAACATAGAGGGAGTTCCTGCAACTCAATTAGATTAATGAGGAGTTGGTATCATACGGTAACTGTAGTAAATACTGAAAAATATGAAAAAATAATCAGTACTTAATTTGACTTGCCATTATTCATAATGCCCTCATAATAATTCTCGAAAAATAAGAAATACGAGACAGACTAAAAATGTTATATGAAATATTTTTTGCATAATCTTTTTATCAAAAGATGAAAGGTTGAATGTAGATATTTCGTTAGCTAATTTGTTACTTATTTTCGTAAATTTTGTAATCAATTTTAAACAAAATATAACCATCAAAATGTTTGAGCTATGTCGTCTTTGTCGCAAACGCGTGACGCATATTGAAGGTTTCTACGAAACATATTGTGATTGTGGTCGCTCAGTGAAAATCAAATATTCACAAACGAAAATAAAACAAAAACAAAACCCATAATAAAAATACGGGACTAACAAAATTAACGAATAACAATCGACAAAGTCTTGCGAATCGAACAAAAAAGAAATACAGCATCCATTGCTGAAATCAATCTTCTTAGAGAGTCGCAAATAACGTTAACTGCCAAACATAATGAACTCTTAACTTAGTTACCAACGCTCTTTCATCAGCAAGTCAGATCGATACTAAACAAACAATCTTTGTAGGTGTCTAATAATATTATTGTAAGTAAGTAAGTTTCTTTTTGCTTCATGGTATGTACTTTCTTAGTTTTCTGGAACTTTTCTAACATAGGTAAAACAAAATACATATATAACAGTTATCACAGTCATTAACAGATAAGTTCAGGAGGTAGGCGACCTAAATAATGCTAGATTTAGCGATATAAAGACATGATTTTTTGGGAAAATATTAAGAACAAAAACTATTTCTAATGTGATTTTCTGTGATTTTTTAATGTTTTTCCAGTGTGAAACCATGTAAAATATACCAAAAGTACTAATACAAAGTGCTTTTGAAGTTACGACCACGTTTCCATGTTAGAGACAGTACGAATATTTAGCAAAGAAAAATCTGACAGCAATTGTCAGGCAGTAGCCCGCCAGACACAACACCAGTCTGGTCGGAGGATCCCCCATTTTCTATGGGGGATGAAAAACATTACATTCTGTTTCTCACACACATAATATACAGATAAACACATAGTTTCTTAAAACATTGAGCTCCGCCTTTTCAAATTACCATACTTCATTTTCCACACAAATAATTGGTTACTCGTCGTCAGCAGTTGGTTAAAACTACCTACACTCTGCAAGAACTTGGTACCGTTAAACCAGCCACAGAACAAATTTAACACAGAAAACTACGCTTGTTTCGAGTACTGCAGTACTGCATCAAACGAAGGACCCGCATTCACGGGAACTTCATTATTTCATGTAAAGGTGAGTATACACTGGAGCTTTTACTTGTAATGTTACGTTACAGCGAATGCTCGTTATGGTGGCAGAGTTGAAAATCAGACAGACGTTTACTTTATAGTACACCCTCATTACGCCAGTTATGTTTAAGCCCCATGTAATAGGAGGCAAGGCAAGAGGACAAGCTCATTGATATCAACCGGGCACAGAATCACTGCCGTCCTAACTAGAAAGCCGTTAACCGACAATAATGGTCGATTTTAACTTTTTGATACAGCTTGATAGAGTTCAAAAAATTCACTATATTTCTGTCTAAAAACATTTCTGGAATATGAATAGTTCCAGAGATATAAAAACTTTTCAGTTCGTTAATTATTAGAATTTATGATGATTCCAACTCTTGAAAGCACACACACTTCTTCGCTGCTAATTTGACAATTATTTTTTGGTCTTTCACTTAACTACAAATAAGTTATCAGATTTTTTAGAAACAACGAATCGCGCATTTTTCGCCATTTTCTCGGAAACTACTTTTTGGAGTTAACGGCTTTCTAGAGAAAGGACGGCAGATCAGATTCTGTGTCTACTGCTGCGAAATTCTTGATGAAAAAATCTAATCGTTCTAGCAATCGAACCTAGGAACTCATTGTTGACAGTCGTCGATTGTGACTAGACTAATTAGACAGTTGCAAGGTGAGACAAAGTAAGCGGCCTGAAATAGTGACTAGGAGCTGGAGAAGAGATGGCGGGACGGCCTGGATGCTTTCTTTGTAAGTGTCACACAGAATTTTAAGTGATGGAAGCAAGCCTTCGGTAAAAGGATTTTTTTTAAACATTGCCCCACACATGAATTTCTCATAAATCGTGGGCGTTTACAAACATGTGAACCCACATACACAAACACCCAGACCCGGAACAACTATCTGTAGGCCATTCAAATATTTGTTCTGTGCGTGGATCAAACCCGCGACACGCAGCGCAGCAGTCTAATTGCTTAACCACTGCGCCAACCGTGCCGTCTTAATAGATATTGTATAGCAATGGGACAGTTTTGGCTAGTCATCATCTGCCTAACCTTTTCCCAACTATGTTGGGGTGGGCTTCCTCCGTACCTCGGAAAGCACGTAAAACTGTTGGTCCCCGCTGCTAAATGTAGATTTTTGGAAGTGGCCCTAAAGTCTGACAACTGGTCTTACCAAGAGGTATCATATTACCCAGTAGGTTGTGAAGGTGACGGCACGGTTGGCGCGGTGGTTCAAGCAGTTGACTGCTGCGCTACGTGTCGCGGGTTCGATTCCCGCACGGAACAAATATTTTTATAGCCTACAGATAGTTGTTTCAGGTCTGGGTATTTGTGTATGTGACTTTAAATGTTTGTGAACGCAACCACGATACAGGAGATATTCCTAGTGTGGGGCAACGTTTAAAAAAAAAGAAAAAGGTCAGACAGGCAGTCGCTCTATGTAAAATACTTGTATTCAGCTGCATCCAGTTAGATGTCAAGCCCTACATACAGACCCCTACATAGTTGGATAGTTTGGTCTAGTAATAAATAAATAATAATGCCGTAGTCTATACTCACCTTAGTGTTACTAACATACTCGATACCCTTAATATGTCATTACGTATTCGTAGTGAGCTGATTCGTACTCAATGCTCAAATGCTCCCGATAATTTTGGTTTGAATTTCCAATGTTCCGTAAACATACTGTGGCATGTTTAATTTGCAGGCGCTCTCAGAATACGAGGGCTTATAAGAGAATGTTGTTCGATTTTGTAGGTAGCATTCTTCTTCTTAGCGTGTCGATGGCAATCTAAGTTGTGTTGGCCCAGAATTGAGCTACCAGTTTCTGTAGTGAACAACTAGCAGGACAGGCAGGGCACGATATTAAGTGCCCCATTGTTTGAGGAATAGCACCACGTTTACACTCCAGTGCAGAGTCATTTATGTGTCCCCACCTCAGCAAGTTTTCTTTGCTGCGACCAACCTGGATCCGGAGCCTGTTTCAAGACTTCCAGGTCAGCCACGGCCACTCTTGTCCAGGTGGGACATGTTCAGCAGGTGGAACAAATGGATAAGGTAAGGATGCACTACCTTGCCACAGCTTCAATCTTTCCGTAGACCGCTCGCCAGTGAGTGGGGTGACACACTTCAGAAAGCTGTTTCGGCTTTTCAGCCTTTGCGTAGCATTAATCTATCTATCTCTTCATTATCATCACTCTACATAGTATAAAACAAAGTCGCTGTCTGTCCGTCCCTATGTATGCTTAAATCTTTAAAACTACGCAACGGATTTTGAAGCTGTTTCTTTAAATAGATAGAGTGATTCAAGAGGAAGGTTTAAGTACCTATATAATTTGACCAACATCCACGCGGGTGAAGCCGCGGGGATCAGCTAGTCTATATATTAAACTCTCATGTCACAGTGTTAGTTGCCATACTTTTCAGAAACGGCTTGACCGATTTTAATGAAAATTTGTGTGTATATTCAGTAGATATGATAATAGGCCGTAAAGTACTTTTCACTCGATAAACCCACCTGATGGTAGGGTAGGTAGAAAAAGGTGCAATGCAAGGCTAGTTTACCTATATTATATTTTAGACGAAACTAACGCTTTACGTTTTATTGATATTGTAATGTGGGCAGCATTACAATCTCAATAAAACGTAAAACGTAAACCCATAAAACAGTTTAAGTGTTGTACAAAAAACTGGCCATATATACGAGTTGGATCTGGGAGTGAGCTGGCGATGTTGCATTCGTGTACCTTCCTATGGGAAGATCAGTCACTGGACGCTCGGTTTCACAGTAAGGTAAGATCGTTGTACTGTACCAGCGTCAGTGTATGACCAGCGACGGAAGAGGCGATAGTATTTTAAAAGGATCGGTGCAGGTAGGCAGGGGCAGGTCAACGGCTTAATACACGAGTGTCAATCTAATGACAGCATGCTTTTAACAACAAACATCGTAAGGAAACAGGGTGGAAACAGGGTCTTAGGCCCGAATTACACAGAAGCGGCGAAGGTGATGGCGCGGCGGACTGCTTGCAACGCGAAACATCCAACGATACGACGTGCCTGTGCCGCTTGAGTATAATTGACATCGTGTCGCCTACCTACTTTTTGTATTGAAACGTTTTGCAGCGGCGTAAGGTGAAGGCGCGGCGGACTGCTAGCAACGCGGAACATTCGACGAAACGACGTACCTGCGCCACGTCGCTTGAGTATAATTCACATCGTGTCGCCTACCTACATTTTGTATTGAAACGTTTTGAAGCGGCAAGATGCCTGCGCCGCGCCTTCACCTTACGCCCCTTCTGTGTAATTCGAACCAAAAGATTCGAAGACATGTGACATCTACCAACCCGCACTGGGGACGCGTGGTGGATTATAGCTCATCCCTCTTCTAGAGACGAGGCATGAGTCCCTGTAATGGGAACATTAACAACAACATGAAATTAATGATTAGATAGTACCTATAATCCTTGAAATGGTTCTGCAATAAGCACAATTTTTATAAACAAGACAATCCCCACTATTTCTACAGACAAGATCACTCTACTTCCATAAAGCGACTCATACATTATTCTCTCTCCAACTACACCGTAATGTACAACTAAGTTAAGGTATAACAAAGTCCTAACTTAGTTAACTTAACCATAACTTGCCAGCAGAAACTAATGACACGATAGTGTTTTTTTGCACCTCTAATGCTTTCACCAATGCTAAGTTAATTAAAACTTAAGTGAGACTTGAAAGCTCTTAGAATATGCGTTAAAGATATTCTGTGTTCGATGCTAAGGTTCGATGATACTCAAGGACATCTAAATGGCATAACATCACGCCTGTAATCCCCGAAGGGTTAGGCAGACGTGTAGGTACCTAGTATTACACCCATATTTCGCCATCATATTTGGGTCCCGTGTAAGACAAGCTTTTAATTCTAAGTTACTACTTTTTTTGTTAAGCCGTTGTCATTTGTAAACATGTAACGGGTAGTCAGTAGCCCGCAAGTCTGAAATCCAGTCTTACCAAGGGCTTACCTATTAATATTACCCAGTACTAACTTGGTTGTGGTATTCAGCTGCAACCGGTTAGACTGGAAGCCGACCCCAACATAATTGGGAAAAGGCTAGGTAGATGATGAATTCTAAGAAGACTTCAACCCACTAAAAGGAAAACTACTACTCCCTAAAAGAATCTAAACAAAATTACAATATTAATTAATCAACAATTTAATTATCTAATTAATTAACAAGTTATAAACCAACCATTATTAATTATTTATTAAATAAGGCTTGCATTAAAATACCTATTAACCCTTAAACAGTCTACGTCGCAAAGACTACACGAACACAATGAGCTGTCATATTGCAGCTGCAACGTTATTAATAGTGCTGTCGGCACACTTTAATGTATTATTATATCTTATGTGTCTATTACTAAACATCGTAAGAAACTCAGTTGATGTATGTGTGTTGGACTGAGTAATTGCTTCAATTTTCTTTATTAAACCATGGATTTGATCCAAATTTCCACATCATTAAGAGCGTGGTTGTTTATTTAAACGTTATTTTTTAACTTGGTAATAAAACTTCTTGAAAAGTGAAAGTGGTTACTACTATCGAGTGGTTTTACATGCCATCGAGAAATCTTTCTCCGTCATGCTGGCTTCCACACAATCTTTTTCCTCACCGAAGCATGACTGGATGTTAAACAAAACACAGTATGAATCCGCAAAATCAGAGGTGTGTGTGTGTCTTAGGTTCAAACTCGAGACGTAAGATTTGGCAGTCCGACGGTGACGACGGCACATACGTTTGTAAAATATGAAAAAAAAACAATCATGTTATTTATTCATCATCAGCCTATAGAGTTCCCACTGCAGGGACTCAGGCCTCCTCTTTAGGAGAGTGATGGGCTATAATCCAACACGCGGGCCCAGTGCGGATTGGTAGAAGTCACATGTCTTCGAATTGTTTGGTTCTAAGACATGCCGGTTTCCTCACGATGTTTTCCTTCACCGTGTTGAGAGCAATGGTGATGAAATAAATTACAAAAAGTAATGCGCCTGACTGGGTTCGAACCTACGACTCACTGTTCGTAAGTCGCGGGCGCCACCACTGTTCTGCTGTGCTGATGTTATTTATTAGTAACAACTATTTTACTTTGCATACCGATATATTATTATAATCAATCGTAACACACAAGACTTCTTCCTATCGTGTGGGCAGTAAGGTCTAATGACCCCACACACCCTAGTCTCAGAGTTTTTTTTCACACACAAGACTAAAATAATGTTAAAATTACCTCACTCATCATTGAAACTTAATGAAAATAAACCCTAGAACAAAATAACCGTTAACCCTAAAACGGTCCACATAACGAACACAATGAGCTGTCTTATTGCAGCTGCAACATTATTAATAGTGCTGTCAGCATATTTTAATAACATGCAACTTGAGAACACTTGTCATGCTTTGAGAAGTTTTGTGTTCAAGTGATGTAGTTAGTGTGTACTTAGTTCTGATGAAGTTGGAATGCTACACGCGTAGACATGTCTTGATTTGTGAATTACATTAGGGATGTACCGGAGCTTCGACTCCGATTCCGATAGGTCGGAACTTCCGATTGATAATACAACTTCTGGTTCCGAATCGGTTGCGACACTTTTAAATCGGAGGTTTTAATCGGAGGTCGAAGCATATCAGGTAGTGGCAACAGCAGAGCGTGGCAGACGCAGTCAACGTGTACAAACAGGTTTATGCATGTCGGTTTATTATCATGTACCTGTATATTTTTATTTAAATTAAAGAAGCTGACTAATGTATTATTTTATTTTACTAGGCCCGCCCTTCATAACTCATCTCTCTTCTACCACCATCTCGGGCTCCACCTCCGATTCCGATTCCGACTCCGATTCTGATTCCGGTTTCGGTTCCGACTAACCAAATTAAAAAACTCCGATTCCGGCTTCGGTTCCGATAAAACCATCTCCGTTACATCCCTAAATTACATTTTCGTGTGTTGTTGATGTTTAGCGAGTGTGATGAAGGTGTCGATTGTACTTGCTTTTGTATCTGTGACAATCTTACGTGAGCAAACTATTGCTCGAGCACCTGTTTAATTAGTTTTTGTTTGCACAAGGAAGATATTTTCTCAGAATCAAAATTCAGTACCTATTGTGTTTTTTATTTAAAAAAAAACAGCAAAACCGATACCGCAGCCCCGAACACACACACTACAAACATAAGTAGTTTGTAGTCAGTACAAGTCTGACACTCCCTTCTGCTTCGCTCAGAGTGGGAGAAGTCATTTGATGATTACCCAGGCTCCAAAAAAAAAGTGAGCTGAAATGCGTTTGGAGAGGTGGTAAGTGATCGTCACTCATTAGATATTTGACGGAGAAAATAGAGAAATTAATAAGCGAGGTAGCCGGCATCGTTTTTTTTTGTTTTTTGGCGGGTGAAAAATCATCGAATAATCCCTCCCGCTCTTGGGCAGAGCGAAAGGGAGTGTCAGACTTCTACTGACTAAAAACCACATATGTTCCTTCTTAGCCCTTTATTTCGAGGCCGCAACCCGCAGCCCCGACGGGGGGTAGTCCGCACCTGCGGTTAAGATGGTGTGAAGATCTTGTCTGCGGAACGAACATGACCAGATATTTGCACAGAATAGAGAGGTTTAGAAGGAGATAGGGGAAGCCTTTGCCCAGCATCTGGATTAAATAGGTGACGAAATAGGCTAGCAAAAATTAAATAATTTTATTCTACACAAGCTTTTGTTCCGTATGGTGTCGGACGTAAAGAATTGCACCATCCCACATCTTCCCGTGGGTGTCGTAAGAGGCGACTAAGGGACTTGCCAGAGTATGGGCAGCAGCGTTCTCTGTACCTTCGTAACAACCGTTTAAAAAAAAACCATACTGCGATCGCCCACCCGCCTGCCAAGCGTGGCGATTATGGCAAATGCCCCCCTTCTGCTGGAGGCCTATGTCCAGCAGTGGACGTCTTAAGGCTGAAATGATGATGATGATGATGATGATTTTGCTTAGGCTTTGCCTTAGGAGTTGAATTTCAAAACAAATAACATACTCAAACCTAGCTCAAGAACCACTCTATCCATTGGTGAAATCAACATAAAAATCGGTGCTTTCGTTTTTGAGTTGATCGCGGACAGACAGACAGACAGACAGACGCGGCGAAGGACGTGGTATAAAGTATTGTCAAAAGAAATAAAACTCTAGTTTGCTTACCCAAAATAATCGTACATGCTCATCACGCCTGCGATAATGTGTAACCTTTACTTATGAATGTGAAAGTGCTAGTGTAAATTAAAACCTTTAGTGAAAAGTGATATAACTCGACTTGTAGCAGTTTTGAGTTCTGTATACAATCTTGAAGCTGGAATTTTATTTGATTTTTCTGTCTAATTATTATAACTCTATCTCTTATAGAACGGGAAATAAGTTTCGTGTCTAATAATACATGTTGCATTCTTGGTTAATTCTTAACTGATTTCAAACCGCTAACGTTAATGATTACAAAATAAAATTATTTCCACACAAAGAGCTTCTCTGAGTTCACCTGAGAATAGAATTGCACAATCGCTCAACACAATCACTTCACAACCCCACTGACAGCAAAATCATAAAGTGCTGTAAACAGACTTTAATAAGACAGCACAACGGGACTACGGGACTACGGGACGATGGCACTACGGGACTTGTGCAACATTTGTCAAACACAACACTACCGAGACATTCATTGCATTGAAAACTTTTGTCGAGATGATGAAGTGAGTGTGCTCGTTCAAAGAGGATTCTATACGTTCTAGCGTGTTCACTATGCTTTATATTATATTGTATTCATAAGCTACTTTTACGTTCTATGAATTGGAAGAGCCTTGCTTTGGTAGAATTATTGTAAGTAGAACTGACAGTAAATGCAGTTTTGATGTATGAAAAAGTAGTTACACCGGCAACAATGCTTTGTTATTCTATGAATATATAGCTAGGATCTTTTCTTGTTGTATCTCTTCAACTTTAATACCTACTAAAAATATACGTATAAAATACAGGGTGTAAATCAACCCATCACATAGCCGTCAATCAAGCATTCTTTACGTCAAACTAAGTACCCCTACGAACAATTTTTTGCTGGGAAACGACTTTTTTTTTGGGTCAAAAATCACATTTTACGGTAAAACTCAATGTAGCACTGTTAAAACATTGTGCTAGTGGATGCTTTGAATAGTAAACGGGTCATGGAGGTAATTTAAGTAAAGTTATAACCTGAAAAACTAGTATTGACAAAAACAGCTGTAAAAAATTGCTTGCACCAGGCCCGGACGCGAGAGGTCGCCGCCGCCGATCGCCGCTACGAGAACACGGCAGGGCTCCGCCCAAGCGGGACACACCTCCACAGTGTGCTCCACCGTGTCCTCCGGCCGATCCTCGCGATGGTGGCATCCGGGCGTTTCCTCCCGCCTGATTCGGTGCAGGTACCTCCCGAAACAACCGTGTCCGGTGAGTACCTGCTTCAGACGGAAGGTGAGGGCGCCGTGGCGCCTCTCCAGCCACTCCTCAAAGAGGGGACTTACCGCCACTATCGTGGCGTGCCCTAGAAAAACTTGCCTTCGTTTGCGTTAAGGGTACTTTTACACCCTGTATGTGTGAACAAATAAATTTCTATGTATGATCTATCCTCCTACGTACACACGTAGGAGGATAGATTTGCTAATTACAGTTATATAAGTCGGAAGGTTTACATTACCACCACACAACTGTGGTAGGAGAACAACCACAACTGTGTAGTTGTGGTTGTTCTCCTATGTCTAAGTTTTAACAAGGGGTGGTGATGTAAACCTTTATGGGCTCGAGATTTTATGAAATCGTCACTAATTTGTCGAGTCATTAGTTTTATCTATAAAATTAGATTTAAATAACTGTAATTAACAAACCAATTGTGAAATCCTATTAAATTTTAATAAATATACAAACTAACAAAAACCCTTCCGCTTAAAATCAAGCTCAAAGATTCAACACATAGAATTCACATTTGCATAAACCAGAAACGAACATACGATTCCCCGATCGAAGTTCCGATCACAATCATACATACGAGTAGGTACGTAATTATAGTCTAACTTAACTTCAGTCAAGTTCCTCCTAAGCCTTGCTTAAGTAACCAATAGAACTTGAATGCTACTGAGAATTTTCAATTGAATATGAATTAGAATAACTTGAATCTTCTATTAAGTTATATCAGAAGGTAAATGAATGAATGAATGCATTCATTGGTCTAATGATGTCCGATTGAATGGTATGTGCTTACGTACATCTTTATGATGCATTGTCAAAGAAATGTAGAATAATAATGGTAAGAGTAATGAGAAAAATATGTCTTTAATAATAAATGGAGAAGGTTTTGTGGTTTAGCGTAGGTAATTTAGCAGATCTTTGAAATACTGGATAAAAAAATCTTTTAAGACTGTTTGTTCTTCTTGAATCGATAGAAAAAAAAAGATTATTAGATTACTTAACAACGGTTTATTTTATAAATAAACAGACGTGTATCAAATGTTGGTTTACTATTGGTTGCACCTCTGCCTAACTCTTCTTGGAATATAATCCTAATGTTATATCATGTTTTGTTTATTAAATAATCAATTCACAAATCCCCACAATTCTTAATCAAAACTCAAGGAGCGACATCGGATATAACACCTAAACCAAACTCGACAAACACTAACTAAGTTTGTTACTCGACGCAAAAGCAGAGTTGGACACGGTTCCAACTGTATTTTAGCTTTGATAAATACTGGAACCTATGTAATTCAGTTTCGGAACTTAAAACCGGTGCTCAGACCAAAATTCATGTTTCCTTTGGCATCAATTATTTATGGCACTTTAGTGTTACTTTGATGTATTATTTAGTGGTTGTTGATGTTCAGCTGTAGTAGTGTTAGGCTGTATGCTGTAGGGTTAACAAACTTTGCTCCCAGCACTTGTTCATGAGTTGCATGCGTGTTTTCACTGCAACAAAATAATATGCTCCTCGCAATTGAAAATCGTTAAAACAAAAAAACACGTTGTCTTCTCTAGGAATTTAACCAGCGATTTACAAATATATATACACAAACATGTAGACTCCGAACAAATACCAGGTACATGTAACAAAATCATCCAGCTTTCAGTCCAAACGGATGCAGCTGAATACCAGTATTTTTCATGAAGCTTTTACCCATTTGGCCTCTACACCCCAATATACGATAATACGATACCCCTTGGTTCCCTTGGTTGGTCCCCTTGGTTTTTTTTTTTTTTTTTTATTTAAAATGGGCTTGCTCTTGACCTTAATCTTGCCCTAAGGGCAGAGATGAGGTCGACGATGGAAAAAATCTTCAATAGATTAGGGTTATATGAACTCGGGAAAACCGACGAAGGCAGGGAGTTCCACTCCTTGGCTGGTTGTTAGACTTTTGGCCCATTGACTAGCTGTAACACCCGTCAAAGATTTACAATTGACAGCTTGGACCAGCGTCTTTACGTGCAACAACTTAACAAATTGATTCATTCAATTTATCATGTTGTAAAGAGGTCTTCTCTAAGCCTCGCTGTGCAAGTGTGCACGGCAGCTCGTGACCACTGTTGCAGTCTTTTACCTAGTCACTTGAGAGGCGGACACCCTACTCTGCACACCCGCGACATGGAGCTGCTTCAAGTTAAACAGGCAGGGTTTCGGTGTGTTACGCATCAAGGTAGCTGCCTCCTGCCCGTCGGGGCTACGGGAAAGAGATACCGCGGCCTCGGCGCAAGGGCTAAGAAGGAACATGGGTTGTTTTTAGTCATTAGAAGTCTGACACTCCCTTCCGCTCTGCCCAAGAGCGGGAGGGGTTATTTGATGATTTCCCACCCCCCCCAAAAAAAAAGCTGCCTCCTAGATGCCTTCTCCTCCAAGTGAGATTGGTCCTCTCACGATCCAGCTTGGCATCCTTCTTCTAAAACATTACACACTATCTCACAGAACACCACCTTGACTCACCACGACCTGACTTGCAACGCGATGGTAAGTACTAATGGTTAGGAAACAAGTGAAACGTGCGTGTTGAGGCACAAACCGCATCGTCGTGTGAACGGGTTGTTACGAGTACCGGTACTTAATATGCACAGAAATTTCTAAGGTACACTAGAGATTCCTGTGGCACTCAGCATAAGCTAAATGCAGCCACCGAGGGAGATTTATTGAATTAAATTTGCAAATACCAAGAGATTCAAGCAAGTTGGTTCTCCCACAGGGATTCTTGGAATTTTATTGGGTTATAATGAGATAGCTAGAAGTCGTGGATAAACAACTAGAATAAGTGGAATCTGTGTTGTTATCTTCCTTGTTAGTTTGAACGCGAAAGGAAACAAGCATAAAATATAGTTTGTCGACGCCGGAAAAGCGTTATTCAGTTTTACATTTCTTACAAGCCTGGCGTTAGTGCTTGTCAAGTTTTTTTTTTTTTTTTTTTTTTTTTTCCTTATCCTAGTGTTCATCAAAACGATGGACCCTAATCTTATTACAATCTAGCCTTATATATAGACTAATAAGTAATTTAATTATAACTTAAACTGTTAAAAATATTGTCTTTACGTATTAAGAATGTGTCCATTGGCACTTTTCTTATTGTCTCTATTAAGGGGAATACACTTTATCTTGTGTTTTATTGGTAACACTTGTGCTACATTTCACTAATCACTAACACGAGCACTAAACACTAACTCGAACGGTTTTGTTCTTTTTAGTCTTCTCACTATGTCCGTGTGATCGAGAAGCTGGATTGCCTCGACGTTCACATGCTGATGAAGTCTCTTGTCGTGAGCTTCTGCGGATTTTTGAATCACTTTATCGATGAACTCAACGTTTAGGTCCCGATGGAGGTCATCATTTCGTACGTACCAGGGTGCATTTACAATTTCCCGTAGTACTTTGTTCTGGAATCGTTGAATGATTAATGCATTTGTCTGTTTGGTGCAGCCCCACAGCTGAATACCATAAGTCCAAACTGGCATCAGGACTTGTCTGTATAGTAACAGTTTGTTCTGCACGGACAGCACGGAGTTTCTTCCAAGCAGCCAATACATTCTTTTGAACCGTAGGTCGAGTTCATCTTTTTTCTTCTTCACGTGAGTTTTCCAGCGTAGCTTTGCATCAAGGGTCATACCGAGATACTTGGCTGTATTCTCATAAGGTATTTGGTTGTTATTAATATAAACTGGAAAATACTGTTGCTTTTTGTTGGTAAAGTTTATATGTACGGATTTGGATTCATTTAATTTAATCCTCCATTTTTTGGTCCAGTCATAAACTTGATTAACAGCCATTTGAACCTTTTCTACTGCTTCTTCGTGGCTGTTTCCAACGGCCATTATGGCTGTATCATCAGCAAAGGTCCCAATGGTATTGTTTTCGGATTCGGGTATATCGCAAGTATATAGTAGGTACAGGACCGGACCTAACACACTTCCTTGCGGTACACCAGCGTTTATTGGTTTAAATTCTGAATAAGTATCTTCTTGTCTTATTCTAAAGACTCTGTTTAAAATGTAAGTTTCCAATATGTCTGCAAACGGTTTCGGTAGCAGGCTGTTTAATTTATGAATAAGGCCTTCATGCCAAACTTTATCAAATGCTTGGGCTACGTCTAGAAAAACAGTAGAACAAACTTGTTTGTTTTCCAACGCGTTTTCTATTACGTTTGTGATTCTGTGCACTTGATCGATCGTTGAGTGTTTTTCTCGAAAACCAAACTGGTGCTCAGGTATAATGTTCCTGTTATCAATGAAAGGTTTAAGGCGTTTGAGTAGTAGCTTTTCGAACAGCTTTGACATTATTGGTAGCAGGGAAATAGGTCTGTATGATGTTGTTTCGTGAGCCGGTTTCCCAGGCTTTGCTATCATTATTACTTCAGCAACTTTCCATAACTCTGGTACATATTTAAGCCTCAATGCGGCATTAATAAGGGTTGTTAACTTAACCAGACCCTTTCTTGGTAAGTTATGAAGAATTTCCCCTGTTATTAAATCGTAACCTGGTGCTTTCTTTGGGCTTATTTTCTGCTTTATTTCTCGTGCAACTTCTCTCGGTGTTACTAGTTTTATGGCATCTATATGATCTGGCATCACTTTATTAACCAGAGTGTGGTCTTCAATGGTTTCCCCCTCGTTTGGTTGAAAGATGTTTTCTAGGTGTTCTGCAAACCTCATGGCTTTTTGCTCATTAGTTCGTGCCCATTGACCGTTTTCACACTTGATGGGAGGGATTTGGGCTATCGGCCTCTTTAGATACTTAGTAGCCTTCCAAAGGGAGTAGTTTGTCCTTTGGTCGTTACTTAGTTTCTGAAGGTAGGTTTTGGTTGAGTCGTCTTTGTAGTCCTGGATTAGTCTTCTTAGTTTTTTTGTAAGTCTGTTTAGTACTCTTTTGTCATCAGGACACCTAGATTGATGCCACATTTTTCTTTGCCTTCTTTTTTCCATAATGAGCTGCTTGATTCTGAAGGGGAAGATGTTTCCCTTCGTTCTTTTGTTGAAGTCAGGTGTATTTTCCCACGCTGCTTGTTGGATGTGAATAATAAACTTCTCAACTTCGATGTTTAGATGTTCTGGGGTTTTTAATGGAACTTTAAGGTCTATTTGATCATTCAATCTGACCTTAAAGCTCTCCCAGTCCGTAAACTTATTAACAAGAGTGAAACTGTTTTCTTTATACAGAATACTCTCGCTAATTTCTAAATAAATTGCAGAGTGATCCGAGTTCAAGTCATAGCTTTGTTCCGTTTTTATATAGCTATTTGATAGGCCTTTAGTTACGAAAAAATCTATTAAGTCTGGGATTTTATTGGGATCTGTTGGCCAATAAGTGGGCTTTCCAGTAGATGTAACGTCACATTTTAGTTCTTTTATGGCACTCAGTAATTCTTTGCCTTTAGTAGTTGTTAGTCTGGAACCCCAATACGTATTTTTAGCATTGAAGTCACCTCCTAAGATAAATCTATTACCAAGGCGGGCTAGAAAAGACGTATAGCGATCTTTTTTTATCATGTACCGTGGTGGACAGTAGATGGCACACACGGTTAAGGGGTATTTTTTGGTTTGAAGACAAATTGCCACTGCTTGAATATCTTTCTCTTCGTATTTTAACATTTCATAGTGCTGCAAATTATCTTTAACAATAACGGCACTTCCGCCTCTTGCAGTATTGTCTGGGTGTAGCGCATGGAATACTTTGTATCCTTTGAATTTAATGTGACATTGTTTTGTGAAGTGTGTTTCTGATACAAGGCAAACATCAATTTTTTCAATTTCTAGCACAACTTGCAACTCATTCTGATGTTTCTGTAACCCATTTGAGTTCCACGCCATAAGTTTAAGTGTAGTATTCATTTTTTGGTTTTTAGGGTAGCATTTATGTTGCTATTTTCAATTTTTTTTAATCTCTCGTCGAATGATGACATTAACTTTAAGATTTCATCTAACTTTTTGTTGCTGTTCATATCTGTCAAGGGCGCTTTCGCAATACCTGTTAAAGTCGCTTGAGCGTATGAAATGTTTTTAGTTGTTGTTTGCATCGCGCTTTGGCTTGGTTTGGACTTGCTAGCGTCATCTTTTCGGGTAGGTGCACTTTGTTGAGGATTTAAATTTCCTCCTTTCGTTTTTTTTTAGTCTTATCTGCTGTATTTCTTTAGCTACAATACATCCCCTGTAGTTAGCCGGATGTGGGGCTCCACAGTGGACGCATTTTGGCTTCTCTTCTTTCGGTTTTCTGCAATCCTTGGTGAGATGTTTACCTGTACATTTTACGCACCTCGGTTCTTTAGAGCAGTACTTTTGAGTATGGCCGTACGCCTGGCATCTTTTGCATTGTGGTACCAGTTTTGTTGATTTTACCGGTTGTATCTCCACATTACATCCTAAAATATGTTTAATATTGAAGATTTTATTGGTTTCCTCATCATTTGAGAATGAACATATTGAGTGGCTCTTTAGTTTTCCAGCTCAATTTGTTGACTGCTTCTAAAATTTTGTAGCCTTTGCTGCGCAAGTCTTCGACTACTCTTTCTGGAATGCATGTGAAATGCAATTTTTTTGCCATAACTCTTATTGGCCTTTCTTGCTTGTTCTCATATGAGTGCCAAAGACAGTTGTTATCGGAAAGGGCTTTAGAGATTACTCTATACGATTCTTCGTTTTTAGCATTTACCTTTACGGTATCTCCATTCATCATTTTGATGGTGAACGTGTCAGCTGATTGACTTTCACATAGAAAATCGAAGAATTTTTGATAATCCTGAATACCATCTACAACAATAGGTGGTGGCAGAGGAATTTTAAGGACTTTTTCATTACCTCTATTCACGTCTCTTCCGTGTTCATTTTGAGTAAGTTGGGAGAGGTGGGCAGGAGAAGTGTTCAATTTTCTTTTCTTCCTGCTCTTTTGCCTTATCCACCCTGTTTCTCGAGCGAGTTCTTCTTCGTCTGTTGCATATTCAACAGGTGGTGGAGAAGTCTCAGTGGCGGTTGATGCTGATTTGGCTGCGTTTTCCGCTTGAAGTTTCAGCTGTTGCTGGAGGTTTTCTATTTGACTTTTTAGGTCATTTATGTTCTTTTGGAGCTTTAGACGCTCATTTTTCTCTTCACAATAATGCTTGTACAACAGATGTTCCGTCTCTGTTTTTAAGGCCACTTTGGTATTACCCGGTGTATCCTGTTTCGATTCCATTGTAAATTTTAAGCCAGTATTAACTTGGCCTTAACAATAATATTTGCCGTCAGCCGTCAGCATTACGCAATAACTAGGTCATTACGATGCAGCCGTCTTGGCGACGTTGTTTTGATGCGTAAGCACTAACACTGTGGTACGCGCGCGATCGCATGCAACACAACTGTTCTCAGCGAAAATCGAACGCGAACTCCCGCTTGTCAAGTTGATGACAAAAGGCTAAATGCATACTCTGTTACATGCAATTTAAAAATACTTTATACAGTATGGATGGGGTTGCAACTTGCGACCCACGGATGCCCCTCAAGTTAAAGGGGAAAATATACAAGTCCGCGATTAGACCTGTCGTACTGTATGGATCAGAGTGCTGGGCTTTGAAAAAGATGGATGAAAAAACGATTGCATGTAGCGGAGATGAGAATGTTGAGATGGATGTGCGGAGTGACAAGAATGGATAAAGTAAGGAATGAGTATATTAGAGGAAGTTTGAAAGTGGCACCTGTTACAGAAAAATTGAAAGGAAGTCGTTTATCTTGTTATGGTCATGTAATGAGGAGGGATGAAACGCATGTGACCAAAAAAGTGATGGATATAAATATATGAGGGAGAGGAAGGCCAAAGAAAAGATTATTTGAGGAATTAATGATTGTGTGAGGAATGATATGAATGAGAAAGGAATATATGCCACCTTGACGTGTAACAGGGAAGAATGGAAGAAGAAAACGTGTTGCGCCGACCCCAAATATAATGGGATAAGGGCAGGACGATGATGATGATGGATGGGGTTACCCATTCTGTTCATCATTCTCAAACTTTCCACATAGACATTTTTCATCATTCGGTAGTTGGGCGGACGACAAAAATCGAATTAGTCCGTCAGATAGATTTCCTAAAAACATAGGACATTAATTTTTTTTTTACGTAAATAAAAATGAAGACGATGCAGTGCTTCGAAAACTCGTGTGACGTCACAATTAAGTACATCTTTACCTAAAAGTAACGTCACAAGGCCCCACAAGGACTCATAGTCATGATCTTTGACGCGTTTTATCTTCGTCAATTTTATTAGTTTGATAAAACAAAAAACACGTATCCAATATTTTTCGATAATCTAACTGACGGATTACACAGAATCATATTTTTTTAGTCAGTCGACATCCCTCTTAAAAATCTCCCGTCCCATAAATTTTGATCGTGTAGGTATTGTACTTTTGTGGAAACAGCTGTTCTATCATAATTTACTGATGAAATATTATATTTTATGTTGGTTCAGAATGATGCACTGGCGTTTATGCACCGGTGTCCCTTCCACGATATAGATATACTTTTGTGTTACCCATCACAGAAATAAAGACGTGATGTTACGTGTAATTTTAATTGTAAAGTCTTTTTGGAAAGTTAAAATGTTTTGTCTTATGATGAAGTACCATAGGTTACCGTCACCCAAATAACTCCAAATAACAGAAGAACCCGCCGTAACAGATATGAAGGGTCACCATAAAAGATATATGTGAAAGGACACTGAAGAACCCTTATTAAAGATATATTGGGGTTCCGCATACAGTATGCGACACCCATCTTGATCTATGACCTCACTTCTTTTACAGATTGCATTTTTGGGATCTCTGACAGTTTATGATGCGAGATTTTGTTCGTTCAGGTGCTCGGTCAAAATTTTGATTTGGAACGTGAATATAAGGTTATGTTGCATGAGTAATATTTTTGAAACGGAGTTCCTTATCACTCTGAATTAAATACCCTTTTTAGGGCTCCGTAGCCGAATGGCAAAAAACGGAACCCTTATAGAATCGTCATATCTGTCCGTCTGTCTGTCCTTCCGTATGTCACAGCCACTTAATTCAAATACACAGTTGAAATTAGGAAGGCGATTTACGATTTTTCTCACTATGTATGTGATAAATAATATAAAGAGTATATTAGCATTGTTGCACATTACAAATTGTTTTCATGCGTAGTTGCGCAGCATGTTGGCAACACCGACAGAGCTTTTCTAGAATTGCAACATCGATTTGATTGTGTCACTGTCAAGTTTCTAAATATGTAGGTTGTAAGGTCCTGCATTTATTAATCTATATTTGAGAAGAAAAAGGAGTTTTGTATTCCAGTCACCACACACCTTGCCTCCAACGCCAAAAACCCAACCGCCTACAAAAATAATACAGTCCACTCATCAAGTTCCCAACAGCATATCAGTTTGTATGTACGAGTATGTAACGTAATTATGTATTTCTGCAAATTCTGACGGCACCGTAATTTGCAGATGGAGATTCCTCGAAGGGCTTAGCAATGACATATCTGTAATGACCTCTTGATATAGTATTGTTATATGTGATATATTATCAAGCATGTTTAACTGGAGGGTTTGGCAGGTACCTGTGGCACATTGAGATTTTTACATCATCATCATCCCAATTAATTTTGAGTCAGCGCAGCATATATGTCTTCTTCCATACTTCTTTGTTTCTCGTCATCTCATGAGACGCCTCCGTTGTTGCCATATCATTCTTAACACAGCCCATCCATCGTTTCTTTGGTCTTCCTCTACTCTTATACTCATCCGCATTCATACTTAAAATCTTTCTCACGACATTTTCCTCATTCCTCCGCATCACATACCCAAAAGCCCATACCACGACAACCGATTTCCTCTTACGCACTCATTTATTCTTTTATCCATTTTCAGTTCTGTAACTTACAATAACTGATAATTTCTTTATCTATGCTTACGTCATACACAACAGTATTAGTATCATTATAATGTAACGCTAATTTAAAAATTAACAGAAAACCGAAATGTTAATATAAATTAATCAACGATTTCCCAATAAACGTTACACTATTCTGTTTGTAGGTTACGCCGCAATGTTGATCGAGGTCGGATTCGAACCCGCAAACTCGTGGTTTAAGTCAACACATACCCTCCTAGTATTGACTGATGAGACCACGGCATTATAAAGTTCATGCGTAGCCTTTTCTCAACTATATTAAGATCTAAGTTTTAAACTGACATGGTCACTAACACTATTATTAATTCTGAAAACGGGATATTTACCATGTTTTACATTGTGTCTCGAGATTGATTTTGAGATAAAATTTGCGCCGAAATATCGGGAACTCGAAACACAAAGTAAACATAGTAAATATCCCGTTTTCAGTTTTAATAATAGTAGCAGTGTAGTATATTAAGATCGACTTCCAGTGTTACCGGATGCAACTGAATACCAGTATTTTCCACGGAGTGTCTGCCTATCTGACCTCCATAACCCAGTTAGTACTGGGTTATGATATCTCTGACTACCGGTAACGTTTTGACGTTACCGGTAGTCAGAGTATGACTGGTGACTGACTGACATTTGCAGATCTTTGGATCTACAAAATTAAATGTCAGTCAGTCACCAGTCATTTTTTAATAGTAGGTATAGTTAGGGTGCTGGCGAACAAAAAATCTATATGATTTGCTCGTGTGGCAGACTTTATTAATAGCGTTAATTATACGATAAGAAATATTAAGAGCCGCGTCTGCCACCATGGTAGCGCTGCGTTGTCAATTTACAGCCCTTTAAAAATGTTAAAAAAAATAGGTATACTATATCATTTGCTCGTGTCTGCCTCTAAGGCTGATGTTTAGGAACCTTGTCAAAATGAAAAAAATCGAAAAGGCAGACATCTAGGACTCTGACTTTTGAAGTTATGAATTTTTAAAGATTTTTTTATGATTTAAAAAAAAATAAATGATTTGCACGCTTGGCAGACTTGCAGTGTTCGTTTAAAAACCCTGTGAATAACCGCAAAAAAATAGTCTGCCATCATCGTAGCGCTGCGTTTCCAAGTAACAGCGCTTCAGAAATGTCGTTAAAAAAAACTGTGCCATATCATTTGCTCGTGTCTGCCTCTTTGACCGTTGTTCATACTGCTTATAAAAAAGAGAACATAAATGAGGCAGACGCCCAGGCCACTGATATTCCGAAGGCAGACCATTTGAATTATATTTTCATTTAAATCTTTTTTTAATGATTCCAGTGTGTAATCACTGGTATAATACCTTGAAAAGCGAAATGCGCGTTAGCAAAACGTGCGATTCAAAGTACCCTGTATGTACTATGCCCAAGGCTTTGAAACCACGGGTATTTTGTACGTTCGCACACAGTAACTAAAGATGACACTACCATCGAAACATAAGACACTAGTGTATGGCGGTCGGTCTCGTCGCAGCTGCACACATGCATACATACGTATTTGTATTATGTACACAGATTTGTAAAGATGTTTCGGAACACCTCTTAGCTGCCTCCGCTTGTTTGAATTATTATTTGGTTTTTGAATCGTCGTTTTTGACGTTACTGTGGACACTTTTATTGTGCACATAAATGCTACATCGTTCTCACATAATATACCATCTCAACATGAATAATGTAACCAAGGTTTTGTAACAATACTTTGATTTAAAAGAGTGTCCATGGAGTTTTTTGCCCGTTCTTCTCCATAGAGATCTCCGCTAGGGAATGGGCAACTACAGTACATTACACCACTAGTGGTGGGTCGTTGTCGAATTTTTGACGGACGAAACCCAAATGTTTTCCCGACGACGAAAACATTTAAAGATAATTGAAAGATAGTTGAATCATTGCGTTCTCGACTTTATTTTCATAGGCGTATAATAAAAAATCGCCAGTGACATTTGTTTGTTTGTTTCGTTTTTTTTGCTACCGACTTCAGAAGTAGATTTTTCATCTGAAGTTTATTTTTCACTTTTTTTTGTGTTTTTGAAGTCGGTTTTTTTGAAAAAAGGTTTTTTATTTTTCCGTTTAAAGTTGTAATAGGTATCCTATACAAATATTTACTATGCATTTAACATTCAACCAAGAAACCAAACCCTCAACCTTCAAGATTCCCTTATTATTGCTTTTAACTCCTAACTATTGAGGAGTAGTTGTACCTTCCATCATCAGCGCATCCACATGAGATTATGATTATCAAACGCAAATAAATGAACAGCTTTGGAAAATATATGGAAAACGTAACAAGTGCCTATAAAATTTGAGAGTTGTCCTCGATTTCCCTGGGATCCCATCATCAGATCCTGACTTGGTGACAATGGGACCATTTCGGAAGTATACTCTTTTGAATACAAAAAAAAATTTGAAAATCGGTTCATTAATGACGGAGATATCCGCATTAATTAGCCGTAATACCCGCTTTTCCTCAAATTCGCAGACTTCAACGAGCTGTAATGGTTAAAGTCAGTAAGTAAAATGTCTGCCATTTTTTTTTTGTATTCAGGGGGTTCTAATAAATCGATTTGACCTAATTAAAGCAACGAGCAAATGATTTAGTAGAGCTTTTTTATTTTACATTTTTATATCTACCTCCTGTGATAATGCAGAGCCCTGGATGTCTGCCTCACAGATTTTCTTCGTTATCAAAATAGTATTGACCACTAACCCCAGAGGCAGACACGAGCAAATGATTTAGTACAGATTTTTTTTTGACAGATTCAAAGCCCTGTAGCTAAAAAACGCAGCAACATAGGACCTTAATTCCTTAAGAAAATTTTGTCGTATTGATCCGAACTTTAATGCCTATCAATACGAAGTACGAGCAAATCATATACTTAAATGCTCACCAGCTCCCTAGCTAGTAGTTTATACCCCGAATACGTAATAGGGGGCAAGCCTATTGCTATCAACCGGACAAATCCAGACTCCCTAGCTGCCACTGAGAAAATCCTAAAAAGCTCAATCTTCTTCCTCTTCTTATCGCGTGGGCCAACCAACAGGTATAACAACCCCACACACCCTATTTTCAAAGTTTCTATACCGCCTCAAGGGCCTCTGACACCCCGTCGGGGCTGCGAGTTGTTCGCAAGAGATACCGCGGCCTCGACATGAATGGCTAAGAAGGAACATGGGTGGTTTTTAGTCAGTAGAAGTCTGACACTCCCTTTCGCTCTGCCCAAGAGCGGGAGGGGTTATTTGATGATTTTCCACCGGCCAAAAAAAAAAAAATGGCGTCCTGCCATCTTCTCTTCGGTCTGCCGCGCCACCGTCTGACTGTCCTAAGGCTCCAGTTTTGATAAAGTTAAGTAAGATTATGTGACAACAATAAAAATCTTTTATGACTTCATTAGTTATTATTAAGTTTATAAGTTTAAGCTATCGGCCTTTTTGCCAGTCCATTTAATACGAAAAAAAACTTTTCTTTTTACATAAACTTTGATTGAAAATAAAACTTTTATTATTTTCTTTTCTCAACTCATCAAGCCTTTTCCCAATTTGTGTGCGACAGAATTTCATATGAACTGACTCGAATCTTGTCGTCTGAGTTTTTCAACTCAATTAGGAGGGAGAATGGTAGATGCCATTATTTTAGTACCTACTTATGAGGTGTCAAAATGGGTGCTGGTCAATATTTTTTACGAGGTATCCAATAAAAAAACACATAATTGAATACATAGAAGAAAAGACACATGGTGAACTATACTATCCAAAATATAGTATCTGCATACATAGCATATCATCACTCCTGTAATACGCGAAGAGCTAGGCAAAGGTGTGCTTAGAGAAAACCCACATTTCGCAAGTTATAATGTGTTTTTGTTGTTGTTGTCCATATTTTAATTCTAATAAAGAAGAAAGAAAGAAAATTTTTTTTTTTTTTGTCGCAGAAACATGGCGAGCATTCTAAAGAGTGTCCATGGAGTTCTCTCCAAAGAGGTCCACACTTTGGAATTGGCAGCTACAGTACCTTTACAAGTTATTATGCTATAAGCTTTCTTTGTTACTCTGACATTCAAAAGTGCCTGTTATGGTTTAAATGAAATAAATGCTTTAAGTTTAAACTAACTATGTACATTAATTAAACTAACAGGAAACTATAAAAAGGCATCAAAAAACTGCTCCTCAACGCTGTCAGCCGGTAATGTGCCGAAAAGACTGGCGACATTGCCACGTTGTATGGCAACACTTAGCATCTGGCCAAGATAAAAGCCAGCCCTTGGGTCACGAGAAGCGTCAACTAAGCGTTTTGAAATTTCCTTAAACAGAGTTTAAATCACATGTAATACATACAACGAGCAAATCATAATGGCAATAATCTTGCCCTATATGACAGGAATACCAAATGCGGGTGAACTATAGGCACACTAATGCCTGATCCTTCGAAAGTTACAGGGGTTATAAAATGTTGAAGATCAAAATTTGGTTCTCACCACATAATATTTAAGAATACGGACAGGTCCTTAGTCTTGCCAGATCGATATCTAAACGTGCACATTTGCCTCAAGAACGCGAAGTGGTGATCTAGATGTGCAAAGGATGTTCGCCCGGCCAAGCCTTGACAGGGGATAGGTCCATTAATTTTAGTCGGCAACTACAACGCCCTAGTCTTAGATTCAAATGACTATTACTTGAATTTATGGCCAATGAACCAGTTTGAAGATACAGCAGGTAAAACTGAAAATACAGATTCAGAAGAAGTTAAATTAATACCTTTGTGCCCGTATATCAAGGTATTAATTAAGTCTTCTATTAACTTAGACAGTAGATAAGTTAGGTTATTATATACACATAATCCGTAAGTTTAAGTTCAGATTAATTAACATGTTATTAATCTTTTGGTTTCACGCCCACATTACTTAAAATTGTTAGTTTTTACTTAAAAATTAGGGTTTGAGTAAAGAAACTAACAATATTTATTAGTTAACAAAAAAAACTAATTAGTCCGTCAGATAGATTTCCAAGAAATCTTTCGACACATATTTTTTATTTTTTTACGTAAACAAATAAGGAAGACGAAACAGTGCTTTGAAAATTCGTGTGACGTCATATTCTGAGACATTAGTAAGGCATTTTTAACCGGTGAGTGACGTCACAAACCCCTACTCAATCTTTGACGCGTTTTATCTTCGTCAATTTTTATTGATTTGATAAAACAAAAAATACGCATTCAATATTTTTCGATAATTTAATAGACGGACTAATTAGAATCATATTTTTAGTCAGGAATTATCCCTATTTTATAACCTATAGTTTATAATCATCACACATGCCAAGTACTTTCCAAACTATGTTGGTGTCAGGTTCTAGTTTTACTGAATGCAGCTGAATACCAGTAATTGACATGGGGCGACTGAATATCTGACTTCCAGAACCCAGTGAGTACTGGGTAATTCGACACCCTTTGGTCAGACTGAAGTCGGTGGCCAAAAAGTCAATAAAAGAAATAAAGTCGCCGACTCATCAACATCATCATCTGCCTAGCCTTTTCCCAACTATGTTAGGGTCGGCTTCCAGTTTAACCGGATGCAGCTGAATACCAGTATTTTACATGGAGCGACTGCCTATCTGACCTCCACAACCCAGTTAATACTAGATTAGAACGTGCTTTCCGAGGAACGGAGTAAACTCGGTATGTCGGGCGGTCGTCTATCCACAGACCGACCTAGGCAAGCACAGCTTTACTTAACGATCGACTCGAGTGGCAGTTCTTATTAAGCCACGAGCTCCTCCAATCTCCAAAGTCACCGGCTCCTGGAAGAAAACCTAATTTAGACTTTCTTAGTGTTTTTTGAAGTCAGTTGTTTTCGTTTTATTTTTGCATAACGTTTTTAATACACAAATATCACTTATTAATGCTTGAATGCGTTTCTCAATTCAAATCCATTTATGTCTGAATACATTGTCAAAGTGAGATTTCGATGCATTATAATATTATCTATGCATTACAGCAACGAAATATCAATCTATCATCCTTATTGTATCGATCATAATTTATATATATCGAAGCTGGATAAATGACAGATACAAATTGTTTTAAAAGTGAGAACTTTTTATACTATAAAGGTCACTGTATTTGCCATTGAGAGAACCTTGGTGAGGATAAATACAAAGAATGTCAACCGCCTTATATTAGTCTCTATATTTATCTTATAGTTTTAGTTATTTAGGTACTTGTAAAGAAATGTGTGGGTATACCAATAATTATGTTTGCGACTACGGCAGCAAAGGCGGTAGTATTTACAGCTTACCTACCTATAGCACCTAAATACTAGCAAAGAAAAATCGTAATTATTGACTTGAGCATAACTCTTAATATTACAAAACATACAGACGAATTGAGAACCTCCTCCTGTTTGGAAGTCGGTTAAAAAGAGTTTTTATCGCCGTTTTACTAAGATTAGATTAGAAATAGAGGATTAGAAATAGACTGAGATTAGGAAAATTTGCAGGTAGGTATTGTATTCATACAAGCGTAAACGGATCTTCACAAAGCTGTCCAACAAGAATTCCGTACGTCTATCTAAATAACTTAACGCAAAAATTATTGCTGGAACGTCATAAGTAATCAAAAACTGACACTTTCGGATTACCCACAGAACAGACCTCTTTTATCTGTTCTGTGGGATTACCCCTAAAATAAGCCCCGGAAAGTCTTCAGTCTAATAACATGATAAGTTTGCTAAAAACAAAGCTTTATTCAACCCTGCCCCTTTAGCTTTAGTCAAACCTGTTAAAATTATAAGTTGGACGAAACCTCCACATTTCTTTCTGACTATTCCAAGAAAACCCTAATAAATTCAAACACTCTCGCGAGATACATCACACAATACACCCTTTAAAATGCCTAGGTACAAATACTTTATCCTCTAAAAAATAAATACAAAATATTCGTCCCGTACGGCGATAAATGCTGTCCTACACGTCTCCCTTGGGGCGAAACTTGAAGATATAATAAAAAACCCGAGCAAGCTCTCGTCATATTTCTATATGTACCTCTTTACTTGTTATATATGTGTTGTTAGGGAATCTTGACAAACTGTTTTCCGTAAAGGACGAAAGATTTCTTGTGATCACTGTTTATTTGTAGTTTCAATATTTAGCTTATGGAATTTTCCTAGTAAATGTTTGAAACACCATTATTTTAGAAGATAACAAACAACAGAAGATCTCTGTTCTGGAGATTCTTCACGCAGACGATGTGTGTCTCATGTCCGACAGCATGGTACATCTTCAAAGCTACATTAAGTATCTTCCAGTCTTACCGGACGCAGCTGCAGAATACCAGTATTTTACATGGAGCAACCAATATTTTATTTTGGACCCAGACAGAGTGACATTCTATCGTTAGTAATGAGAAAAAACTTCTCAAAAATCTTACGAATCATCATCATCACTACATAGTAAAAAACAAAGTCACTGTCGCTGTCTATCCGTCCATAAGTATGCTTAATTCTTTAAAACTACGCAACGGGGTTTGAAGCGATTTTTTTCTTTACATAGAGTGATTCAATATTCAATTGGTTTTAGTATATAATTTGACAGATATCAACGCGGGCGAAGCTTCGGGCATCCGCTAGTGTACTATATTTCATTAAAATTCGTCGGAAAATACCAACTACCAATCATCCAAATAACATACAAACGAATCAATTCACTATCCGAAAACCGATTAATCAAATACAAAGAAAACAACATAAAAATAGCCTCACAGCCCTAATAAATAATCCAAACACATAGCCCCCAAACCTAGGTAATACCCTCACTAAGGCCACGTCATAATAATCTTGAAAAATGTCCCGAGGAATGATGTGAAAAAACGTATATCTTCAACAAAATCTCTGAAAGCTGAAGAGGAAAAACTGTCAAGTTGATTCTGTAGGTCCACAAGTTGAAAAAGAAAAATAGGGACAGATAGATAAATAATACATGAATTGTAGTTGCCATTTGTCAGTATAACCACGAGTTATATGGGTGTAGAACAAGATATATATGTAGCTTATATATAGGGACGAGGTTTTAGTAAGTAAATAGCGGCCAGTCGTGGTTGCTAAGCAATCGGTGGATATTTGGTTACGTAGGCCTAAAGGGTCACATTTTTGTTGGCAAATAGTCCGGATGGATGTGGTTATATTTATGTATACAGCATGCATTCAACGTTGTTCCATGCTATGTACAGATTGAATTTATGTGCGCAAACTGAAATGAAAGCAAACTTCGGAAAACTAAACAACGTAGAGTAAGAGACTTTTCCCAGAAACTGGACCACAAAATTATTGTACTAGCTGTTGCCAGCGGCTTCGCCCGCTACAACTCGAAAATTAGGCCACGGGAAGATAAAATCTATATCCAAATCTGTTCAGTAGTTTTTGCGTGAAAGAGTAACAAACATACACACTCACACACAAACTTTCGCCTTTATAATATTAGTGTGATGTGATATAGTGTGATAGTGTGATATATTGCCTGTAATATAACATAACAAAACGCATTGAATCCTCGTAGGGGTTATAAGTGGAGGAGTGGGGGAAGGGGCAGTTATAAGTCCAATATCATTAGAACGCAAACTGGGCACAAATTCCGGCTATCGACTAAAATTGAAAACTTACAGCGAAATCTCAAAAACACTTTCTCATATTATCTTGGAGTCGAAGTCAGGACCAGCCCTTTTTTTGAAGGATGGTAAATCATCAAGTGCAAATGTGTGTCTATTACTAACTAAAACTCATTGAGTGTTCTTTCTAATACCCTTTGCGTTAAAGGGTCGCTGTGCGTCTTTCAAACAAATTTTGCAACCCTAACAGGCACAAGGCAGGACCAGCCCTGCAGTCAATATCTTTTGCCCATCTGTAGCATGACACTAGATAAGAAAATGATTAAGATTTTAAAAAGAACTTGTAAATTTTTGGTAAATAAAAGCTAATAGGTACTCATTAAATGAATAGCTAACTACGGTACTCAGAAATGTTTAATGATTACTTAAGCCGTCACTTAGTAAAGATTTGACATACTTTTGTATGACAAAACTGTGAAAACATTTACTAAGTGATGGCCTAAGTAATCATTAAAGCTCTCTGAGTGCGGCAGTAAGTGATAGACTTATAAAGTCATAATCTTAGTACTCAAAATTAAATATAATTTGATTTATTAATTATTACCAGATCTCCCAATAGATACCTATTTATATTCTATATCCATCATTCATCATTTCAGTCATAAGACGTCCACTGCTGGACATAGGCCTCTCCCAGAAGGGGGGGATTTGCCATAATCGCCACGCTTGGCAGGCGGGTTGGCGATCGCAGTATGGTTGTTACGAAGGCACAGAGAACGCTGCTGCCCATTCTCTGGTAAGTCCCTTAGTCGCCTCTTACGACACCCACGGGAAGATATGGGATGGTGCTATTCTTTACGTCCAACACTATACGGAGGTCCATACGTACGTATATTCTATATTATATTTTATACCTACTATTAGTTTATCTTAGAAATTACCTACCTACTATGTTATAATTATAATTTATAAGTGCTTCCTCTCTCCTCACTCACTTATTTTGCTGTGCCCGACAGCGTTCATGTGATCACATGTTAAGTTTTACGTGCGGAATGCAATAAAATATTAAGTATTGAGTAAGATTTATTTGTTCAAGCCAAAATGATGGACTAACTTCACAAATTACTTTGAAACCCATTTGTTATGTTATCCTCGCGTGAAACGTTTAGCACAGTGCTCATAATTTCAAGGACTACATTTGACACAAACGACTTACAAGGAGTTACGACTATTTCCCTTGTGGGACGCCCAGTTATGTTTTAATTTATTTGTGTACTGTTATACGCAATTGAATTTCAGAGGCAAATGTTAACTTTCTTATCTTGTTGTTTATCGTGTATTATTATTCCCAAATCATCATCTTCCTGCCCTTATCCCATTCTATTTGGGGTCGGCGCAACACGTTTTCTTCTTCCATTCTTCCCTGTTACACGTTAAGTTATTATTCCCAAATAATTTCTATATAAAGTCCAAAGCTTATTTATTCTTTATTGCTTATACTAGGAATCTCTGAAAGCATCTTCAAACTTACTGATTTAAAAAAAGAAAATTGAATTTCTTGGTACCAATTCCAACGGATGTCTGACATTGAGTGGCATCGATGGTTCTAGAAAAAGTATTTTTTCCGTTGCTTCTCTGTTTTGGTCCCTGTTCATCGACATTATTGAATCAATAAACTATGTACCTTCATATTCATAAAAATCTTCAATATCCATGTCAATATTATATCTAAATGTGAAAGTAACTCGTATCTCAACTAGTTTGGATGAAAAGGCTTAGAAATGGGGTACTTTTTATACCATTTACATTATCGGATGAAACCGCGAGCAATAATAGCTAGTGAACAAAATATAGTTTAAGTCAGTTTAAATTGTTGTCTTCATTCATTTACGAAGAGAGGTGAATAAAGCCATTACATAATATATATTATACCAATTTTTGGCAAAATACTCCCATGATTGCACCACTTTCCTACGTTATATCAGCCTCTTACTTCCCAAAGCCCACAATGTTCCCCCAACTGACATTTGGGCATCTACCCAAGTTTCCAGGCGCGTCCATTGACATCGACGCTGCGATTGTGATCAAATCACAATAGATTCCCGCTCGATCAAGTGTGGGTAGATGGTGTTTTGTTTCTAGTAAAATGTATTTTTCACTAACAATGGATGTGACAGGTTGAGTGTCATGCAATTTTCACGCGTAAACGAGGTTCACCTCGGGAAATGATATTATTTATTTAAACATGGAATTTTTGGAAAGAGATTGCTGTACACCTTTATGTAGAGCAGTCTCTTCATACCAATTCAAAGAATCTTATTTTTGTCACTTTGTCTTTACAAAGTGACAAAGATGAGATTCTTTACAAAATCGATCTTTATTAAATACTAGCTGTTGACAGCGGCTTCGCCCGCTACAACTTGAAAATTATCACATTGGAAAATAAAATCGGGATAAAAACTATCCTATGTGTTAATCCAGGTTATAAGTACCAAATTTTATCCAATTCCGTTCAGTAGTTTTTTTGTGAAAGAGTAACAAACTTTCGCCTTAAAATATTAGTGTGAAGTGTGATGTGATGAGGTTACTGTCGCAGCAAGTTAATTTGTTTAAGACAATAACGTTAACAACTCAACAACTTAATTCTACACATTTAAAAGAACAAAAAGTATTCTACATATTTCATATTAGTATTATAGGAACTTGTTTGTACAGTATCTAAAGAATGCTTACGACGCCATAGTAGGTATAGCCAAGAAATGTCACGCTTGGTATCCATAGGGATCGTTTACGTTGGTCTAGGTATATACCTGTGACCAGTATCCACGTATTTCCTCGTATAAGAGAAAAGTTATGACCATGACTAGCAAAGTCGGCAAGATCGAAATGTCATCATTTTCTGTCTAGTCTTTACCCAACTATGTTAGGGTGTGCTTCCAGTATAACCAGATGCAGTAGAATATAATATAATTATGTACCTTCTATTTATCTTGAGCATCAGTCCATTTGACTTCAACGGATATGTTACTGGGAATCATAATACTCTTCGGCAATCTAAAATAGTAGTGGACTTTCCTCTATTGTTTGTTTTTGACTCCTTTTTTTGGCGGGTGGAAAATCATCAAATAACCCCTTCCGCTTTTGGGCAGAGCGAAAGTGTCAGACTTCTACTGACTAAAAACCACCCATGTTCCTTCTTAGCCTTTCATGTCGAGGCCGCGGTATCTCTTGCGAACAACCCGTAGCCCCGACGGGCGTCGTCCCTTGCGGACCCCTTCCATGTTGCTGACATCTCTTTGAGGCGCGCGTGGAACACGAACGCGGCTGATCTTGAATCCTCTATTTAATTGACCTTAACCTCATGGTCTTGACCTCAGAAACCATGATTAAATAAAGTACCCAATTGAATCAAACACGATTACCAAATCATGCTGATCTACATACACGTAATTTTCCCAAACAAGAATTTCCACTTACACAAAGTACCTATTACATAAAAATCGACCAAATATTGGCTGTAGTTTTATTTCTACCGTAATAACCTAGCAACCTGTCTATTGTTTTTTTCCATTATGATTCTAGGTCACCTTATTGAAAAATAGCTTCTACTAGATGTACTAGAGTATGGCAGCCGCGTCAGACAGGCTTATTTATCGATACAAAGGCACTGTTCAAGGTTACGAGCTGTCTTCAGTGTATTGAATAACGGTGTGGTAAGACCTCGGCTGCGTTGGTAGCTGAGCGGGAGCGGGGAGCTGTCGTGATTTATAGTAGGCTTGTGTAAATTATGTCTCTCTACACAGATATTTATTAAGGAATGAACTTTGTTTGTGTCTGACAACAACAACATTCATTTATTTACAGGCAATTTAGGCGTATTGACTTTACAGACTAACATAACACATACATAAACTACCATCCTTTCTTTTGGGGGTAGGCAGAAACCACAGAACGCCGCCTGCTAATATTCTTACATATACTTATTTTGCCCCGTCCACAATCATACATCTATAGTCATACACGCACGTCTTCGCTCGTCGCCACCGATATCAGCCTTTTTTTTTTGGCGGTTGGGAATTCATCAAATGACTCCTCCCGCTCTGGGCAGAGTGGTAGGGAGTGTCTGACTTCTACTGACTAAAAACCACCCATGTTTCTTCTTAGCCCTATGTGTCCGAGACCGCGGTATCTGTTTCGAACAACCCGCCTTTCGTTAGTCACCTTTTACTTATCCTCTCCACATGGCCAAACTTTATAAGCTTACACTTTTATTTTTTGTCACTACTTCTAAACACACACAAACACTAGACTAACATAAATAAATATTTTTTTGTTAGTAGCATTTCACGTGTGCACTATGCCAGTGTGTGTATATGTGGCAGAAATACCTGTGGAAGAAACGGCAACGACGACAGCCAGTGGCATCAAAAGATATCTGTCACGTAATAATTGGGTTTTGGGGTCAGATAGGCAGTCGATCTATTTTGAAATACTATAAACCGCTGCAATAAGACAAACTAGTAGTCGTTTCTACCTTTAGATAGTGGATTGAAGTCAGTTAAATTAGTCAGGTTTTTGGCAGTAGGCTAACCTAACATTACTACTCTGTTCTTCTTCTTCTAGAATCGATGACAGATGTACAGCAGGGCTATTGCGTATCTTTTTAAATGTCAGTGGCTATCATAGTGTCCATCGATTAACTGTCAGTTTGGTACAAAATGGAACGATGGACACTATGATAGCCACTGACATTTAAAAAGATACGCAATAGCCCTGCAGAAGTCATTTACTTCATTGAAGTCCTGGTGGATGCAGTTAGTTGTGCACGACGGGCAAGAGAGGAGATGTGGCATATCCTGTGTTAGGGCTTCATACTTGCATTGCATTTGCAGATAAGTGTGGCTAAAACAAAAATTGTAATAGAATAAGTTTTTTTAGACATTAAATAAATAAATAAAATAAATTCGAAATGGGTATTATTCTCCATCTAGGCAAACTATATCGGTAGCGGCCAACTTGAGCACGCAGTCTGTTAAAAGGTTTTCAATTTTGGCTATAAATCACACTAGACGCGGTTGCATAATAAATTGAGTTCTATATTACCTAACCCTTATACCCAAAGGCATAAGGTAGAAGTTTAGTACCTTTGTGTAGAAGTACAAAGGTACTCGTAGGTACTTGTCATGTTGTTCGAGTTCAGTCTATAGAAGATGTTGATAACGTGTTTAACTGATGTGTTAGTATCTTAATACTTTTAGCCTTTTTGGCGAGTTTCCAACTCCTTTGAGAGAGGTTTCGGGATGAAATACGGGCTGCTAAAGGTGTGGTAAGAGGTTATTATGTAGTTTAAATAGAGTTATGGTAGTCATTGAAATTTTTGACTGTTATAAACGTTTTAGGGGTGATAATTTCCCGTCGGGGCTGCGGGTTGTTCGCAAGAGATACCGCGGCCTCGACATGAAGAGCTAAGAAGGAACATGGGTGGTGTTTAGTCAGTAGAAGTCTGACACTCCCTTTCGCTCTGCCCAAGAGCGGGAGGGGTATTTGATGATTTCCCACCCCCCAAAAATAAAAGGGGTGATAATTTATCATCATCATTTCAGCCATAAGACGTCCACTGCTGGACATAGACCTCCCCCAGAAGGGGGGATTTGCCATAATCGCCACGCTTGGCAGGCGGGTTGGCGATCGCAGTATGGTTGTTACGAAAGCGCAGAGAACGCTGCAGACCATTCTCTGGTAAGTCCCTTAGTCGCCTCTTACGACACCCACGGGAAAATATGGGATGGTGCTATTCTTTACGTCTGACACCATACGGAACGTTTTAGGGGTTCCGGTCTTTATTTAGGAGTACCGTGGGACTGAAGTAAAATAATTATTTGCCGTGTAGTTAGTGCGGATCCTTGGTGTCAGAATTTTTCTTGTTATATAAACGAAAAAACAAAACATAACATAACATCACGCCTGTAATCCCCAAAGGGTTAGGCAGAGGTGTACCTAATAGTACACCCACATTTCGCCAGTTATGTTTAAATCCCATGTAATAGGGGGCGAGCCTATTGCCATCAACCGGGCACAAATCCAGACCCCGTGGCTGTTACTGATGAATTCCTGATGGAAAAAGCCAATAACACTTTGCCCGACCCGGGAATGGAACCCAGGACCTCATGCTCAGCAGTCGCGCTTGCGACCACTAGACCAACGAGGCAGAACGAAAAAACTCCGAGTACAAAGCAAACATATCAGAATACCATTGACGATATAATAAGTGATAGTTGTAAGTAGTCTAGCTTTGGTCTGTATGTTGAATTTAATCATTATCATTTCAGCCAGAAGACGGTCACAGTTGGGCATAGGCCTCCCCTAAGTGTCATCACGTTGACCGGTCCCGTGCGTCTCACTTTAAACAAATCCCTGCAACCATCACTAGGTGGTCGCCACTGTTGATTCTGGCTAACAGGAGTTACAGTGGTTTGGGAATAGTGTAGTAATGGGCATAGTTTAGGGTTCCCCCCCGCTCCAGCCGCCGCCGCGAACTGACGTGTTTACAAGCGCTCCTCAGTATTATTTCCTAAAATAACGTATTTTACCACCAATAAAGCTAAGCTGTATCAGTTTCCGGCTATAAACTAAGTGACAGAGTGAACTGTGTAAAAACATAAACAATCTAGCAAGCAACAGTGAACAAAATTCATTCGAAAAGTTTTAAAACAAGTGTTGGTGTTGTCACTAGTCAGCTGTGCGAGGTTGACTTTTAAAACAATTAAAGTTCTCGGCTACGAACAATGGTGTCAAAGTAATCGTTAATCAGTGTTTGAACATAAACAACAAGCAACTGTGAACAAATATCACGCGAAAAAACAAAAAAGAAACCACGTGTTGTTGTGACCAGTGAGTGCGTAGTGACCTCCAAAACAAATAAAGGTGAACTACTTTTTAACCGCGCCGCACTTACTGGCAGCAGATACATAATTTGCACTTTACTCCTGTCGCACATTTGGTCTCGAGGCACGAGGATCTGATCGACGACGAATTGGTTTCAAGTTCAAATCTGGATCATAACTTCACTTTTTGGATTTTTATATGTTTTGTTTGTGGTGTATTCGAGTTCATACCCAGCCAAGAAACACTTTTTATTGAGGAGAACTTTATTTTTTATCTCATTTTATCTTTTTCTGAACACTAATTATGGCGCTAAACCGCACCCCATCAACTTCATCACCTTCTAACCTCCATGTCTCCGAACCCGACTTGTCTACCAAGGCGCTAGATCTAGAACATAATGTAACAATGAGGAAACGCAAGTTTCAAGAGGTGGATGAAATAAATGTGTTTATGACTGAGATGAGGAAGCTTTTCTCAGATTTTGAAAGGAAACAAAATGAAAAGTATAATACTCTACAGATATCTGTTAATGAGCTAAAGGAACTCAACTCTTCTATTAAAAAATCAGCTGACTTTGTCTCTGGTAAATACGATGACCTGCTGAAAGAATTTGGCAAGTTAACTGCTGAGCGGAAAGAAAATCTCGCATATATCCAGTTGTTAGAAGAAAAAGTCGAAATCCTGGAAAGATATCAGAAGGCCTCTTGCTTGGAACTTAGAAATATACCTACCCATACAAACGAATCCAAAGATGATCTTTCTAAGATTATCATCAACACCGGCAAAACTCTGAACCTACACATCAATAAAACTGACATAAAGGATATCTACAGGTTGAAAACTAAATCGGAATCGAATAAACCCATTTTAATTAATTTCACAACAGTTATCATGAAAGAAGATTTACTAAACTCAGTGAAAAACTACAACAAATCTAATAGCCACAATAAACTTTCAACTGTGAAGTTGCATCTGGAAGGCCCAGACAAACCTATTTTTATATCTGAAAGCTTAACATATAAGGCCAAGAGACTATACTACTTGGCACGAGAATTTTCTAAAGCCAACGATTTTAAGTTCTGTTGGACTGCTCATGGCAGGATTTATATTCGCAAGAAGGAGGGTGCAAATTCCTACTCGATAAACTCTGAGTCAGACTTGGAAAAAATGGCTTTAGAAAATTGACTAGTAATAAGGTACTATAATTGTTACTGTTACCTTTTTGTGCTAATAATTTTTTACTTAAAACATCATGCTAATTGTTATTCAACTTTTTATTCTTGTTTTACCATACTTACACGTAGAAAAACATACACCTTTCACATAAATGGCAAAAAACACTTATATTATTACCTACACACGTTCATCATTACTACACATATACATAAAAAACACCTACATACTTTAACTAATAATTTACCTCGTATTACACTTACACACGCACAATCATACCCTTGCTCACTGACACCTTCAAACATTCATGGAGCTTTCATCAGTCATCAGGATCCTTCATTAAGATTATCGTACAAGTTTCACTATACCTATAATGCCTTAACCAGAGTAGTCCAGCCATATCAAGGTTGCCATCTAATCTTGAATCCTTGTTCAACTTTCAACTCGGAATATGGATAATGAAATCATTAGTATTACAGAGGATTTAGAGAATCTTTCCGTTACCAATGCACATTTATGTTCTCCAGAACAATGCCACACATATTTAGGTTGTGTACCTAATGGACTGAAATTCTTCCATCTCAATATAAGAAGCCTTGGCAATACCTCCAATTTTCATAATCTTTCAATACTACTAAACCGAATTAAACTAGAATTTGACGTTATTGTATTATCTGAGTGCTGGCTAAGCAAATGTCCTATGTTACCTCCCATGACTGGGTTTGTTGTACACACGTCCGAATTTGCAAATCAGAACGACGGCATAGTAGTGTATACTAAATTAAACTTACGCTGCACAGTGGTGGCACATACCATTCGCGACGCAAATTGTATCATACTCCAAATTAACTCTGACGTAGCACTTATAGCAATTTATCGCTCTCCATCATATCGGAACACCCAAAATTTTATTGATAGCTTGGATGAAACTCTCGATTTGTTAAAAACATTTAAAACAATTGTCTTACTTGGAGATATAAATATTAATATTTTACCAAATAATAACGATACAAATGCGGACTCGTATCTGAATACAGTTGCTTCGCATGGAATGCTACCTGGTCACCTATTCCCTACCCGTAATCAAAATTGTTTGGATCACGCTATTATTAAATCTAATAAACCTGCAATCGTTCTTGTTCTCGACTCATATATCACAGATCATGCCCCCGTAATTATTTTTTGCAAACTTAACACTGAGTCTCCTAAATTTACTCACTCACGTAGCCGCGTTGATATTGATGCTTGTGTGACAACGCTAGAAAGTACTGATTTTTCATCTGTAACAGACAACAATAATGATGCCAACCACGCTGCAGCTACTCTTGTTGATATAGTCTCCTCGGTAGTTGCAAAGAATACAACTGTCAGTATTACTCCCAGTAGGAAAAGAATTCTCAAACCGTGGATTACTCCAGGGCTATTGAAATGTATACGTAATCGTGACAATCTTTATCGTAAAACAAAACGAGATCCCGGTAACTACATTCATAAAGTAACATACACACGTTATAGAAACTTTTGTAATCATTTACTGAAACAACTGAAATGCCAGTATGAGAGATCTGAATTCCTGAAACACCGTAAAAATCCAAAAGCCACTTGGAATCTCATCAAAACGATTTCTAACTTAAAAACTAACAAAACTCCTCCAAATGAACTTCTGTATCTTCATTCAGATCCAGGACTGTCACTGAATCACGTTAACGACTTCTTCGCAAGTGTGGGAAAGACTCTGGCATCCAAAATTACAAGCGAAACTTTTGACTCCCAGTCTGATATTGGTAATGGGGTACCACAGGACTCAATGGCCTTATTTGGTACAGATTATGAAGAGATTGAAAAAATTATCCTTGGTTTGAAACTTAATACCGCAGTTGGCTGGGATGGCATATCCTCAACCCTAATTAGAGCCGCTAGAAATACTCTTATCCCTATTATCTCCCATGTCTTCAATCTCGTTTTCGAAACCGGGGTTTTTCCCACTGTGTTCAAGAGGGCCATTGTACACCCTATTTATAAAAGTGGGGACAGGGCCAGTGTCAACAACTATAGACCTATCTCAGTGCTCACTATTCTTTCTAAGATTCTTGAAAAAATTTTAAATAGTAGACTTCTCAGTTATTTGAACAAAAACAAAATTATTGCTGAAAATCAATACGGATTTCGGTCTGGTAAAAGCACAGAAGATGCTGTACTTGATTTAACTGGAGCTATTGCTAACAATTTGCATCATAGACACAAAACAATAGCTATTTTTCTAGACCTCTCAAAGGCATTTGACACTGTCTCTGTCCCGCTTTTGCTCAAGAGATTGTCTCAGATTGGGGTAAGGGGATTGCCCCTGGATATCTTTAAAAGCTACCTTAGTAACCGCTCGCAGGTTGTAAAGATCGGTAACCATACAAGTGAAGAACAGTTTCTCTCCTACGGAGTTCCTCAGGGCAGTGTCCTAGGGCCCACTCTGTAAACTGTAAACTGTCCCTTACAAATTGCAAAATCATAACGTATGCGGATGACACCGTGTTGTTAGTTCATGGTAGTGACTGGGCGGACGTGCAGTTTCATGCGGAATCAGCCCTACGAGATATTATGAATTGGTTAAATAACAACTTGCTCACCCTGAACTTAGAAAAAACTAAATTCATAACGTTTGCACCTCGGCTTATATCACAACCAGATTCCTCCTTCACACTAACTGCTCACAAATTCCACTCGAACACAAGTACAACTTGCAACTGTACTACAATTACGCGTACAAATGAAATTAAATATTTAGGGGTGATTATAGATAGCACTATGACCTGGAACGGACAGATTGGGTCTTTGGTTTCACGTGTCAGAAAGTTGATATTTGTGTTTAAAAACCTCAGAACCTCGGCAGATCTTGTAACATTAAAAACCGTTTACTTTGCACTGGCACATTCCGTAATAACCTACTGCATTACCGCGTGGGGATGCTCTGGTAAATGCCTTCTACTTCGTCTGGAAAGAGCACAAAGAGCTGTTCTAAAAGTCATGGCACATAAACCAATTCGCTTCCCCACGCACGACTTGTATGCTTTATGGAAAGTGCTTACTGTAAGGAAGGCATTTCTGGTATCGACTTTGTTACGTAAGCATACTGATATAAAATATGACCCTAATCTCAATACTCAAAAACGTCGAGTCAACAGAATATGCCCGACAGAGAGTGTCAATCTCACAATAGTGAGAAGACAATATAATTTTTTAAGTCCTGTTATTTATAACAAAATTAATGAGAAATTACATATCTATCCGCTCTCGTCACGAGAGTGTAAACTAAAAATTGAAAAATGGCTCCAAAACATGACTTATGAGGAAACAGAGAGCCTCATAAAAATTTAAATTATATTTGTTCACATCCTCAGCATACACATACACGTACCCTTCCCACACACACACACACACACACACACACACACTGACGCGCGCACTTTCACACACTTCCGTAACACACACACACTCACTTACTCTCTCACACACACTTACTCACTCACACACTTCCTTATATTTGCTACAAGTATCATTAACTTGTTTAGTTTTAGTTTTATTTTATTAAATGTTTAACTAGTTTCTACCTACTTATAAGCACCAAAATTATTGTTAAGGAACTTCTGTTGCCCTTCGCTCCAGGGGTGGGCGCTAATAACTGCGACACAGTTACTAAACTAACGCAGTATTAACGTACACAAAAATTGTAATAATCTTTTTTGTTCCAATAAAATATTTGTATTTGTATTTGTATTTGTAGTGTGGCGGGCTTGTCCCAAATTTAATCATCACCAGGTCATCGGTCTACCTAGTAGGAGTCCTTCCATCGCAACGTCTTCTGGTTTGCGGGTGCCACTTCAGAACTTTTCGGCCCCATCGGCCATCAATTTATTCTGCGAGCAATGTGCCCTGCCCACTGCTACTTAAGGTTGGCAATTCTTTGGGCTACTTTAGTACACTTGATTAACTTGCATATGTTTTGATTTGACCACTCAAAGAAGCTACAAGCATAACAATATTAGGAATCTGAATTTAACAATATTACAATCGATTCTGTATTTTATTTTCTGCTCTATTGAATTCCAATAGCATAATCTTGGAGCCGCGAGCACAAAGGGACTAGATAAAGGAGTAACCTATTTAATCCGTAGGTACTTAAGAAAGACGAAATCCTCTCGTACAAAGCGAGCTTTAAATAAAGAAAACGGAAAGATTAAGACAGAAAGAAAAAGACGAAAGTTTAAATTGATGTGAGAAACCTAACATATGGAATTTATCTTTCGAACAGAAAATTCTTGAAAACAAACGAATAAAAGAAAGTAGGTACAGTCGTAAGCGTAAATAAAAGGAAACTGAGCAAAATTCTAAAGCGATTTTCTCGTAAAGCAACAATTGTTACTGATGCCTTTTTTTTTTTTTATTTGGAATGGGCTTGCTCTTGACCTCAATCTTGCCCTAAGGGCAGAGATGAGGTCGACGATGGAACGAGCTTACCCAGAAGAAGCCTATTTACTCGCGACTTAAATAGATTAGGGTTATATGAATTCGGGAAAACCAACGCAGGCAGGGAGTTCCACTCCTTGGCTGTGCGCGTAATAAAGGACTTAGCAAAGCGCTTCTAGCCTTCTAGCCTTCTAGGATTTAGAAAATACTGTGTCCCCTAAACAAAATTATTAAATTAAAATCTATGGAGAATGAGCACAAATTACTACATATTAAAACAAAGTCCTCCGCCGTGTCTGTCTGTCTGTCTGTTCGTGATTAACCCAAAAACTACTGCACCGCTTTTCATGTTGTTTTCACCAATGGATAGACTGGTTCTCGAGGAAGTTTTAGTATATAATTTGACCGACATCAACGCGGGTGAAGCAGCGGGCAACAGCTAGTATGTAATCACTTTGTTAGTATCTACACGTTCGTGGTCATGACAGTACCCACCCAAGTTTTCTAGTAAAAAACATCGAAATTACGCAAGTTAAGAATTTTATTTTTACATTCGATTACGTTTATATAATGGAATAATGGATGAGAAACTTGTAGGTACGGAGTAACGAATCGTGAAAATGGGACTGGAAAGGTCCTTTTTTAACAGAATTATTATTTTGTACCTAATGTCCTCCCGAGCTTTCAAATTATATTTTTCTATTGAACTTATATACATAAGTAGGTAAGTATGAGAATAAATTAGAATTTGTTGGGGTGACCGTATGATGTAAATAAACATATATAATGAAACTAGCTGTTCCCGGCATGCGTTGCAATGCCCTTTTTCCTACCTACTACCTGCCTGTGTACCAACTACCTACCTACCTACTACCTCCTACCCTACCTACCTACTACCCTACCTACCTACTACCCTACCTACCTACTACCCTACCTACCTACCTACCTACTACCCTACCTACCTACCTACTACCCTACCTACCTACTACCCGACCTACCTACTACCCTACCTACTTACTACCCTACCTACTACTCTACCGACTACCCTACCTACTCTACTATCCTACTTACTACCCTACCTACTACTCTACCTACTACCCTGCCTACCTACCTACCACTTTCTCACCTTTTAAACCTTCCCTGGACTTCCACGAATAATTCAACACTATAATTAGCCAAATCGGTCCAGCCGTTCTCGAGTTTTAGCGAGACTAACGAACAGCTATTCATTTTTATATAATATAGCTGTACCCCGCGTGCGTTGCAATGCCCTTTTACCTGCCTACGTACCAACTACCTACCACCTACCTATTACCTACCTACCTACATACTGCTAATTTCTCACCTTCTCTGGACTGCCACAAATGTTTCAAAACCAAAATTAGACAAATCGGTCTAGCCGTTCTCTAGTTTTAGCGCGACTAACTAACAGCAATTAATTTTTATATTATACGCAAACACCATTTGAAAAATCGTTTTTCTATTGGGAAAGAAACAGTAATTATTTGTGATTATTGTGATAATGTCGTATGGTCTGTTTGAAGTTGTCATTCGTTGACTGAACAACTGAACGTCACTCAATTGTTTTGCCTTCCCGGAACCTCTCCACTAACACTTGAACTTTATAGGTACGGTATTAAAGCTCAAATTGATTTGACGTTTTAGTTAGAAAACGTTTGTATGGGAAAAAGAAAAGGGCTGTTTTTAGGGCTTTTCCGGCCATTATTCGAATTTTTCTCGCCGTAAAAACCATCCTTGAACTTCAACGAACATTTAAAAAAAAAAATCAGCCAAATCGGTCAAGCCGTTTTCATGCCAAGTCGTGACAACGAAAAACGGGTTTCATTTTTATATATATAGATAGATAACAGAAAATCTAAAGAGCTGCCTCGTTATTTATCATCATCATCAGCCTATAATGTTCCCACTGCAGGGACTCAGGCCTCCTCTCTAGGAGAGGGATGGACAATAATCCACTACGCGTGCCCAGTGCGGATTGGTAGATGTCACATGTCTTCGATTTTTTTGGTTCTAAGATATGCCATGCGGTTTCCTCACGATGTTTTCCTTCACCGTTTTGAGAGCAGTGGTGATGAAATAAATTACACAAAGTAATGTGCGCTGCTTTGGTTCAAACCCACGACTCACTGTTTGTAAGTCGGGGCTACAACCAGTGGACCACCACTGCTTACTGCCCCTTATTACATGTGACATAAAACATAATCGACAAAATGTGAGTGTACTATTAGGTAGACACCTGCCTAACCCTTGGGGGATTACAGGCGTGATGTTTTGTTACAAAGTTATTGTCTATTTATATGATTACCACCCATACTAATTATTACAGCACCTACAGGCCGTTAAAAGATACAATAAGTTTTCCTACTACCCAAAAACGTACTACCGCTACCACATAAAATATCTAAAATCCATTGTAAAATTGCAAAACCAACAAAAATTAACACTTCAATACCGCTTGGATGTTCGCCAAAGTGCCGTTAAACTGAACTTGTCTACCAGACAGGTTCACAATGAAAATCCTCTGCGCTACCGACAAATGAAATCGGGAACTATAAGTGAAGGGTACAAGAAATACTGGTGCTTCTTAACCCAGGGATATATTTTGATAGATGAGTATAAAGCCTTGTGAGTCGATCGGAGGGAAGAAAATACTAAATATGTTCTGTTTTGATGGAAAAATAAAGCTTGGGAGAACACACGGAACAGAAAAAAACGTGGACGTGCTAAGTAGGCGTGGCACGCATGACAGAGTTAAGCATTGTTACGCTTACTTGGTGGTTCTTAGTCGTGTTTTAATATTGATTCGAGTCGCTAGTCTTTCGACAATTTTATTTTTTTGATACAGTATTGGTCCATTTTGAAGTTCAAAAATACATTACGAGAAAAAATCGTAAGATTTGAGGTTTTTCCAATTTATTTCTGCCCGAAGCACAATTATTTTTTTCCTTGAACACGAAAGTAGTTATCTAGGTAGGAAGGTTTATTTAAAAATGTAGTTTGAGCGACCTAGGCTCGTTGTTACTGAAACTGAAAACGACTTATCCATTGAATTGTTTGAAGTGCATTATCATGATTAGTGGTTTATTTGCGTAAGTTAGGTGACACCGGCTTCCATAGAAATTTTGTTGCTTAGCACTTCCACGGCTTTTTCTGTTCTGAGAAATACAGTTAGGATATTGATGGAGAAATTTGGAAAGATTAGTTAAAGTTCAATAAAAACAATTGAATGTGAATTTGTACCAAAAAACTTGTAATTGTAAACGATAGCTATCGCATCAGATAATTATCCGAAGATAAAATAATATCGCACGCGTTTCATAATACACAGGGCCTTTTTTTTCCGGGTGGAAAATCATCAAATAACCCCTCCCGCTCTTGGGCAGAGCGAAAGGGAGTGTCAGACTTCTACTGACTAAAAACCACCCATGTTCCTTCTTAGCCCTTCTTCTCTTGCGAACAACCCGCAGCCCCGACGGGGCCCGCATCCCTGACGGGAATACACAGGGCCTGTATTATGATACGCGTGAGATATGATATTTGGCGACAGTTAGTACGTGTAGCGATAAATATCGTTAATAATTGCGAGTGTTTGGTACAAGTTCACATTCAATTGTTTTGTTAATTTAAACGATTTTACTATAGTAGTATATTGGTATATGTTATTACCCTTTCCGTTAGTATGCAGGCTGTCAGGGACATTGACTTGCAATCTTTTACCAAAAGTTAAAAGTTTTTGAAGTTTAAAATAAAAAAAACAGCTGTTTCATGCAATTGAAACTGCGATTTTTTAATAAAAGTTGAAATTTTTTTATGGTGTCTAGAAGCATGCATGTACTGAATTCATAATAACAGGTCGCACGTCAACGCCCCTTGCATCTTGTATAAAGCCCGATATTGGGAAGAAAAATGGCAGACAGGTTAGACCAACACACATGAACGTTATTTGCTTTTTTTATTAAATTTATTTGAAAAAGCTTTGTGTTAAAGTTCTTTTACTTTAACACAAAGCTTTTGCATGCATATAGTGTGTACTAAAAACAATCCAACTTGGACGCAAGACTGGTCGTCAGTTTTTCAGGCCACTGACAATCTGTAAAGCCTATCAAATATCTACAAATGACAGCCAGAACTGACGGCATAGCGTGCTTTCCGAGATACGGAGAAAACCCGTTATGTTATGATGATCACCCATCCACAGAGCGAGCTAGGCAAGCGCGGCTTAACCCTGAAGATTACCCTGTGTAGCTGTTATTATTTAACCACGAGCTCTTTGAGTGTTACGCAGAACTGTTCCATGAATATTGAATAGGAAATTTTCAGTACAAGGTCACATTTTATCCTGTTCCTGGAATCCTTACAGTCCTTCATCTTTCGGCCATTTTTAATTAGCCCCAAGCCCAACAAACCCCATTCATGTGTAATTAAATATTTCCCTTTAATTATTTTTTTACATAATTTATATCATATTACACACGTTCGTTCCTGTATTATGATACGCGTGAGATATCATTTATTATCGTCAGTTAGTACCAGTAGCGATAAATATCGTTTATAATTTCGAGTTTTGGTACAAGTTCACATTCAATAAAATTGTTTTGCTATTTCTCATTACTCTCTTATGAATATTTGACAGAAAATTTTCAGGACAAGTTCACATTTCATCCTATTCCTGGAATCCTGAAATACATTTCTCCGTCTTCCGGCCATTTTTAATTAGTCTCAACACACCCCATTCAAGTGTAATTAAATATTTCACTTATGTATGAAACATTTCGATACGGGCGCCGCGGAAATTTTCGACATCATTTTGAAGCAGATAATTGGACAGGGAAATTAACGTTGGGTTTTTTAAATTTGAGGGTAAGTATAATAAGGGATGATTAAATTGCTTTTTCATTTTGAAGGTGTTAGTCAATTTTATATTAATTAGGTATTTTGTAAAAATTCATGAGAAAGTGTTTTTGGATTGATTTTATTAATAACTTTCTCCTAATTACATTCTATTACATGGGTTTAGTAGGTCAGTTTTTATACTCGAAAGATAAATAATCCGTGTTCAATTAGATGTTTCAGAGTTCAGTCTCTGTTCAGGTACAAGCAATGTTTTGGATACTGCGAATATGATCAGCCTGCACATCACATTTTATGGGAGTGTAGTCTTTGGCAGAATGAACGTAATATTGTGTTGGCGAATGTAACTAGAGTTATTTACTATACGGACCTTGTAGAACACCGTCCGTTCAAGCATTTTTGTCATACCTATTATTGGAATCAAATATACTCAGCTCACAACTTAGGACCCAGTAATATTAATGTCAATAATATCCGTGGTGTTAGGAAACTGGGCTTATCCCAGTTGTATACGTCCCTGTGTGCCTAATGGCCTTGTTCTGTTCTGTCTCTTGCTATTAGGCAGGGAAGTGGAAATTATGTTTTTCCTACTCCTCCGCTATTATTTTCTGATCAATTTCGTTGCGAAATCCCAGACAGTTAAATCGTTTCTCTGGGACTTCGTCGGGCTTCATTGTCTCGGCGCTTGTCTTATGGTCGCCACTGTTGATTCTGATTAACAGGAGTTACAGTGGTTTGGGAATAGTGTGGCGGGCTTGTCCTAATAAAAAAAGCATTGTCTAGGATAGTTCTAGTGATCAAGCAGATTATTATCCCAGATCGTCTTTTGGGTATATATCGAACCACACCGATCTGAGTAACCCTGTCCCTGTAGACAGATCTGTACCTACTAACATATCTGTACAAATACTGGACAGGGTATTCTGTACCTCAACTCAGGATTTGAGGAGGTCAACGGTATTTTAGTTCTGTAATGGCTACCTCTTTCATATTTTGAGTGATGTATGAATGTGGACGTGGCGAAAGGAGTATTTAAAGATCGCGGTAGGTGGTGTTCTGTAGTTAGTACTTATCTCCACGAGAAAAATAAATGAGTAAGAAAACATGTGTAGGTACTGTGCTTTCTAACTCACTTCTGCGAATCCAAATAATTATCCTTCCAATATTCCATAGTATTGGAAAGATTATATTTGAATTCTTAGAAAAAACTTACGTAAGTACACGATAACGTTAAGTAATTTATAGCTGCTTTGTAAAAGAAATACCTTTTCCAAACTTAATATCCACGAAATTTTCGTGATGGATGAGTAATATTCCGCTTAATTATAAAGATTACGATCACTTTTTATGAATGACAGCCTCGGAAAAGTACGAAATAAAAAAAAAAGCCGGCAAAAGTTCTTAATATCTTTTTGAAGTACCAAACGTACAAGGTCTTGCCAAACTTCAGTAAAACTTTAAGGCTTTTAACCTTCAAATTTCAGTGTAAGCAACAAAAGGCAATTACTTAGGCATTTTAAATTCAGGTGGGGATACAACGTTTTTGTTTTGAGCCTCGTGTCACCGTCTGGGTCACAAATACGTGACTTTTATGTTGTTTGTCCTAAATTTGGAACCAAAGGTTCTAAATAAATGATGATTTAAAATACTCGTTTCACAAATAATATTTTCATAATTTTAAAAATTTATTCATACCTATGTGTGAGGAGCTCGTGGCTTATTAAGAACTGCCACTCGGGTCGATCTTTAGGTAAAAGCTGTGCTTGCCTATGCCGGGTCCGTGGATGGGTGACCGCCCGACGTACCAAGTTTCCTCCGTGCTTCGGAAAGCACGTTAAGCTGTCGGTCCCGGCTGCCATGTATAGATCTTTGGGATACACTGTTTTAATTAAACTCGGGCACAGTTTCCGAATCTCTCAACTCTGGTCAATCAGACAGTAAATATCGTTCTCGCGAGAGCTTAAAACATCACTACTCATGACGTAAAAAACGCCGAAGAATGATACTCAATGATATAATACCGTGATAGATATTCGAAACCCAACAATTTGACGTTATATGGCGTCCACCTAAACACCCTGGGCATGCGTGTTGGATTAAAGTGCACTGTGTTCTCTCACCTAAAGAGAAAGCCTGCGAGCGAGCAGAGTGGGAAAATTCTGTGTGTAATTTAACATCACACCTGAAATCCCTGAAGAGTTAGGCAGAGGTGTACCTAACAGATAGTGCACCCACATTTCACCAGTTATGTTAATAGGGGTTGTCCCGTGTAATAGGGGGCGAGCTTATTACCACCAACCGGGCACAAATAAAGACAGATAACTGAGAAATTTCTGATGGAGAAACTTTACTTTGCCTGACCTTGGGATCGAACCCACGACCTCACGTTCAGCAGTCGCGCTTTCGACCACTTGAACCAACGAGCCTCTTTTGGGTATAAAGCTATAAAATATTCTTTTTTTTTTCAATTAATCATGAATTTTTCTAACGTAATTGAAGGGAGAAAATTTCAGACTTTTCATGGCTCATATTTCAGCCGTGAAAGGTCATGAAATTCTACGAAGGGGCGTTTACCCAGACAATGATTAATTACTTTAAGAGACGCCCTAATTTGTAGTTATTTTATAGGTAAAATTACTGGCGACAGGTTTATTATTGAATGTAAAGGTAATTGCGTACTTCAAGAGGTTTTGTTTTATAGAGGTTCTACTAACGAGACGCAATTTACTGATTTAATTGTTGCGTGACAACTTCATCAGTTCAAGAGTAGACTTTGTATTAATTGAAACAAATAAAAATAGTCTGTAATAATAATAATAGTCAAGTGGTGTGACCGTTGGACTGCCAATAAGAGGGTATCGAGTTCGAACCCTCTAATTTTTCGGATTCATGTGCGTATCGATGAATGAAAACATCGTGAAAAAACCAACATGTATGTAAGATGTATTGTATTAATTTTTTTTTTGGACAATCCCGCCGCCCTATTCCCAAACCACTGTAACTCCTGTAAGCCAGAATCAACAGTGGCGACCACAAGAAAAGCGCCGAGACAATGAAGCCTGACGAAGTCCCAGAGAAACGATTTAACTGTCTCAACGAAATTAATCAGAAAAGAATAGCGGAGGAGTAGGAAAAACATAATTTCCACTTCCCTTCATATCACCAGGAGACAGAACAGAACAAGGCCAATAGGCACACAGGGACGTATACAACTGGGATATGCCCAGTTGCCTAGCACCACGGATATTATTGTCATTAATATTACTGGGTCGTAAGTTGTGAGCAATAGGTATGACAAAAATGCTTGAACGCACGGACATTTGTTCTAGTTTCTACAAGGCCGTATAGTAAATAACTCCGGATGTAACCTGCACACTATCTAACGTAATACTACGTTCATTCTGCCAAAAATTACACTGCCTATTATAATTTAATTAACGTATTTGTTGGTACAATGTAATTCACAAAGGAAAAACCGCCTCATATGAGATAAATTGAAATAATAATAAAATTATGGAGTACATAATATAGGTAAGAATACAATTAATTAATTGTTGTCGACTGTTATAATTAAAGTTGGCAAATAAATACACAATAATTGAAGTCAATTAAAATACCTACCCCATTACAAAAATTAAGTAAATTATTAAAAAAAGTTATTCGTGGTCATACATTAAAAAAAAACATACGTATCGAATTGAAAACCTCTTCCTTTTTTTCGTCAGTTATAAAATAACAAAACGGTATCTATTTGTAAAACACCAAAAAAAAAATACACAAAACTAAATGTACAATCGACAACAGCCAGCCATTTTAGTACATACACTTACATCTTTACAATATCGACCCCAGTACGACCAAATCCTTTTTTAGCAGAATACACAAAAATGGAATAAAAAGCAAAGTGTACGCGGGGCAAACAGCCACGATCCCTGGGGTCGAGAGCTGATGGAAATCGAATGGAAACATGACTAACACGTTCGCGATGAATGCGACGATTCTCTCAATTAAAATGGCTGCCGCAATATGCTGTGTTAGGGGTGGCGAGGATGAAATGTTTGTACAATATTTGGTTAGAAATATTTTGTAGTTACATAACATAACGCGTCTGTAATCCTCGAAGAGTTAGGCACCCACATGTTAATCTCCACTAAGATTGGCCGCCGTGACCGAAAAAGGTCAGGAGGATTTTTATTTATTTGGCCTTTTTTTTTGGCGGGTGGAAAATCATCAAATAACCCCCCTCCCGCTCTTGGGTAGAGCGAAAGGGAGTGTCAGAGTTCTACTGACTAAACACCACCCATGTTCCTTCTTAGCCCTTTGTGTCCGGAGTCGCGGTATCTCTTTCGAACAACGCGCAGCCCCCGGTCGATTAACCCGCAGCCCCGGCGTCAATGTTTTGTCAAGTCGTAAATACGTGTGACTCAAGGGCGTGGCATAAGTCTGACTTAAACATTACAAAACCAATCTTATGAAAACAGAGAGAAACAAATATTTATGGAGGGTCTCTTAATTTGATGTCCTATACATGTATTGTCAATGTGATATATTTGACTCAAATATTAAATTGTAAAAATATTCTGAATTTTCTTGAGTTTTTATCTCAGACGTCCAAAAAAAAAATCTTTTATTGGCTTCTGTTTATAATGAACGAACCTACTTTCCATACTTTTTCAGCAGTTAAAATAATTTAGCCCAAACTGAACTTCAGTCTGCTCATTTAATTTAAGTGGTCCCTAAGTATTTTTTTAACATTAAAACAGCTCAAAGTTTTGCCTTTATTATTTTTAGTAGCAGTACACGTCCATGTATTTCTTTGAAAGCCATCAAAGCTCTTTCTGTAAAACCATTTTAAAATTCTGGTCGCTTTGCATAAAAATGGAAATGAGTGCGAAATTACATTAGTAGGTCATTTTTAATACATCTTTTATAAAGGACACGAAGTAATACTTCATTAAAACATTACAAACACATCAAAATGTACGTAAACAATATTAATATGAATCTTCAGCATGTCAACAAATGATTTATGAGACCTGAAATATATTCATGCAATGATTCTGTATTCAGTTTGTTTACATACGTACTTATTTAAATTAAAAGAAAATTATGTACATATTTTTGAAGTTCATTTCGGTGAGTTGTGTTGTTTTATTTCAGTGCGGTATATAAATTCAGTGTTAAGTTTACGTAAGCACTGTTACCCTGTGTACAAGTTGTTATACTTGTTTGCAACAAGTCTTTAACAATACTTATCAAGAACAAGTATCATACCTGGGTCTGTAATCTATTGATCGTTTCAGACACGTATTGTTAACTTATATTTTGTGGACTTTTTTGACTTGACTATTTACATTATGCGTAAAGAATAGCTAAACGCATCTAGACACACAAAGAAAAGAAATGGTTATGAAAGTGAATTGGTCATACATGTCGCAGTCTGGATGGAAGATGGAAAAAGAAATGAAGTGGAACCCACGAATGGGATATTGGAATGTGGGAAGACAACCGACCAAGGCCCCGAGTCTGCTATTCAATTGTGTCAGAATGGTCTATCATTGATCTCATAATTGTTGATTTTGACAACACCAAACTTGTCAAAATCAACAATTAAAATTAATCGCTAAAAGTGGAGAGATTTGGAAGAGACCTTTTATTTTTTTTGTGGGGTGGTAAATCATCAAATAACCCCTCCCGCTCTTGGGCAGAGCGGAAGGGAGTGTCAGAGTTCTACTGACTAAAAACCACCCATGTTCCTTCTTAGCCCTTTTTTTTTTTTTTTTTTTTTTTTCTCCTTCTTAGCCCTTGCGCCGAGGCCGCGGTATCTCTTTTGAATAACCCGCAGCCCCGACGGGCGTCGGCCCTTGTCTGCAGAGATATCAGACATCTCTTTGAGGCGCGCGTGGAACACGAACGCGCCGTCGACATAAGACGGACTGACGGCGAGCTAGCCCATTACTCACCGTCCACAGGCCAGCGTCTACGGTGGCCGGAAGTCGGCGCGTGGCCCACGGCGGCTGTTTGGAAGAGACCTACACTCAGCATTGGGTGTCTTAAAGTTGAGAAAGAAGACGAGTCGACACGACATGTAGAATATGTGTTTTATACTTTGGTCTAAACGGGATGCTTTTTTATGTATGACATAGTTTAATGGATCATCTTGAAAATGTTCTTCTCAAATGATTTTTAGCCACGAAATTACAATATTTTTATAACAATTAACAATTCCAAACATAATTCAAACAGTGTTACATTTCAAACGAACTTTTTCTACGTTCTAAGAAACGTTCCGTATTTTCTTAGGAATGCGATTAAAGGATTAAATTCATTGGATCCATGAGCTCAAACGAAACTTTATTCTTGTACCTAGACTACCAGAGAAGCACGTTTTCTTTAAGAAAGGTGATATCAGATTATAAAACGACTGTTTGTCTGTGAAAGCTAGAATATAAGTTCTACTTGAATTTTATTCAAAGAAAAAGTACGTAAAGGCAAGGCGAAGAAAATAAACTGTAATGAAACTAACTTGGTTTTAAAAATTCACGTATCGATTTTTTCTACAGTTTCGCACCAATTCAAAGTTAATTAAAATTTTCAAAAAAAACTTTTTACCGTTTCTTTAAAATGAACATGACCCTAAATTAAATTAAAACAACGCAGTTACATCTTCAGGAATTTAATTTTCAAATTTATTTCAAAACTCTTTGACTTTTAAATCACCCAAAAAAAGTTTTCCAAATCTGATTCAATAAGAAAATTTCTAACGAAGAAAAAAGGAATCGATATCAATATTTCCATAAATTGCGTAATTTTTTTGCTGGTAACCCTAAATGCGTGAGGCTCGCAATATGGCGGCCGTTCCCGCCAGTATCGAATTCAATACGAATCTCTCATCATTATGCATGTTTTTTATTGAATCTATTCAATTTTTTGCTGGAATCATAACTAACGGACATTTTATTCGTTTCTGTTTACATGTGTTTTTAGTTAGCTTCGGAATTGGTCTGTTTTTCCAGAATGATAAAGGTTTTCAATGAAATTTAACTTGCCTAAGAGAAAACTACTACTACGAGAGTTTTCTGTTCTTACACTTGTGACTATAAGAGTAGAGGGTGATCAAAAAATCTCTGTGTAAAGGATGATAATTGTTATTATAATAAAAAATAATATACTTTTATTTCAGACCAAGTTTGTCCATAATTGTTAGTAACAAATTTCTTAAAACTACGTTAGTAGGTACTTATTATATCAATTAAAATTCAATAATAATACAACATACACATGTTAGTAACAAAAGTCTTAAAACTATGTTAGTATGCAAGATTCACTAAAATTCAAATAATCAAAAAAACAATAATTAACCAAAACAGCTGTTAGTTATAAAGGTCTTAAAACTACGTTGGTATTACATCATCATTATGCTTAATAAAAAGGAGGTGACTGCTGACATGGCGAGTATTAGATAAGTATGGAAGAAGAAGACCATACTGCGCTGACCTCAAATAAATTGGGATAAGGGCAGGAAAAAAAATTATGAATGACACAAAAGTCATCACTCTTGTGTCAATTAAAAAATAAGTGAATTCTTAGACCTGGATTTGTAGACAAAAATAAACTCGAAATTAAGCTTAAATAAATAGTTCAACCCAGGTCAATTGTTATTAATTGCTGGTCTGAATAATGAGTAGCCCATCGGATAATTTAATTTTGACATGTGGATTATTTTCTTTCCATAAAGTGGACTTTACACTTTATTTCATCAATGGAGTTTGTGTACATTCCGATCACGAAAATGTTTTATCATTGGCTCGGTCGTCATTGCAACAACAAAATTTAAAACTTTACAGACAGATTCGCGGTCTAAACTAAACTAGTTCCTTCATCAAAGGATCTTTTTAAATCGACTGTAAGCTGTATCGCCTCAGCAATGATACTCAAAGCTTTCCTCGTCTTCGTCAGGTAAAAAGGGCCTACTGAGATAAATATCTCTCGCAACATCAGAGAAACGGCACGAAACAAGGAAATCTCGAGCAAAAGCTACAATTGGCAGATAGGCAGGCTGACGTAAACGTAAGTAGGGTAATTGAAAGGGAATTATTTTCAGCCTTGTGTCACAGTGTATTGTAAACAGTAGTGTAAAGGCTGACGTAGATTTTTGTAGGCCATAGTGTAACGTCAAAATTCTTCAACATCTTTTTCGTACATTTTATAGGAACTACCAGCCGCTAAGGGCAAGTGGCACCGTACTTTTTGTATGGAAATTTGGTATTGTAATGGCCTTAGTTATTACTTTTTTTTAATTGAATACATAATCCATGTTACTGTTAGTAGCACTGATAAACTATGTAAGTGTAGTACTATGACATACGAGTATTGGTGGCGCCATCTCGCAACCATGTTTTGAATTCTAATGCTCATGAATTAACTTTGCACATGGCGTTAATTATAGACACAAGCGACGACATTCGCCCTCTCTTTCCCTCCTATTTTTTCCTTGCCGTCGTTGAAGATTTGACAGCGACGAGACACTCACCAAAAAGACACGCATCGAAAACGTTCGATTATCGATCGCGCTGCAAAAACAGCTGCTGGTCGATCCGCTATCCGCCGGAATCGCGATATACAAATGGCCCCGGGGTCCATCAGCTCCAAAGCTAAACCTGGTGCACCAGAAGACGCGCGAAGATCGTGTTGCGGCCGACGGACGCCCCATTGGTTTGGACACGTCACCAGGTAAGAGCCAAATTTCCCGTTCCTTAATGTCGCTTGTTCTTCATCAGATAATTATCTAGATTCCCCGAGACGATTACCAAATCCTCAAAGATACAGTCCACTTTTAAAAACAACACTATTCCCTAAGTAAAATAATTTCCTCAAAATCGTCTCCATATATTGGTGAATTTACCCACCATATTTTTGGTCCTTTCGAGCGGATTATATCTGTGTCCTATTGGTTGGTGTCACCATAACTTAACCCGCAAGAGAAGGATTCATAATCCATATTCCCCCTATATAACGCGTAGGTATCTTCTATAAGTACCTACCTAGGAGGTTATTAGCACAAAGCTAGACCCCCTATTCAATCGCATACCCGCTACGTGGTTACTCCCGCAGGTAATATACTCAAAGTAGCTACCTACATACTTAATCTAAATAAAAAATTAACATAGTTGTCTAGAAACTTCCATATTTCAAGCAACTTTAGACATACCCCCGACTTTATAAAAAGTTTTCGCTTAGTTAAGAATATCACCGCATAATCATCTACCATCTACCTTACATATTTATCGTATCCGCTTAGGAAATATAGTAAGAACATTAGTTAATTACTTAGGTGGTAGGTACATACTTATACTAGCGGAAACATGTCAAAAGAAAGGGAATTAGCCATTCTGGAAGCTAAACGTAATGTTTTATTTGAGCGTGTACAAAATATATACGAGCGTTCAAAGACAGCTAACGCTTCTGAAGCTAATAAGGAAGCGTTTCTAAGTTACTGCGTAACAGTAGATAGTTTAAGAACAGATTTTCAACATTTGCTGGACACCTATAACGCGAAGTTGTTGGCTATAGATCCCGACGCAAAGCCGAATTTCCAGGCGTATACATCGTTCGAGGATTTATATTGCATTATCAAACGTATACAATCGCAACTGGAAGGTAGTAGTAATTATACCGCGCGGGCGACGCCAGCGCGAACGCCACGATTACCTTCAATAGAACTTATGTCTTTCGATGGCGATTTACGGAACTGGCCACTATTTTACGCTAGCTTCAAGTCAACAGTGCATGACAATGACTCGCTGACGGATGCGGACAGGTTATACTATTTGATAGGCAAGCTGTCACCGAAAGCGCAGTCAGTCTTCGCGGGAATTACTCCCAGTGCTGAAAATTATCAGTTGATATTTCAGTCACTCTTAGATAGATATCAGGATATCCGCGTACTCGCATCCTCGTACTTTGACCAGGCTTTAAATCTTAAATTGACCGGCCCAGCTTCTGCCTCGAATTTCCAACTGTTCATCGATAACTTTACGACCGCAGTTAGCGCACTCAAAAACATAAAATTACACGATCTTTCGGATTTCATGCTGCTACAATTAGCGCTAAAGAAATTCGATACGGAAACCATTCGTGCCTTCGAGATGACGGAACGTAACAACAAGATGCCTACATTAGCCAGCTTTACTTCTTTCATTCAAGATCAATGCCGAATTTATAACAGCACGCAGCCTAATCCATATAGCTCGTCTTGGGATAACAGTAAACAAAGGTTTAGCAAAGCGCAAAATAATAAAAACATTCGCGCTCCGAATCCACAATCTTATGTAGCTTGCTCAGAGTCGAATAATGGTAATAACTCGATTAAATGTTTGTGTGATAATATAGAACACGACCATTATTTCAAGTGTGCAGCGTTTAATAAGTTATCCCCGTCAGATCGCTTTAAATGTGTAAAAAATAACAGAGCATGCGTTAACTGTCTAAGTTTAAAACATACTACTAGAAACTGCACGAGCGGTACTACTTGTCGTTCATGTAAACAACGACACCACACGTTATTGCACTTTGATAAAAATACTGATAAGTCGATTCAGAGCGCCGGTACTACGAACTTACCGCCCGCCTCACAAAACGAAGTTTCCTTGTGTGCGACGTCCATTGCGTGCGCGCGCCATAGCGTGAATGCTTGCCATGTTCAGCGCGATGCTAACCAGCAATGTATATCGTCAACTGTATTGCTAGCGACAGCCCAAGTTATCGTTCGCGACGCAGACAATAAGTCTCACGTGGTAAGGTGCCTACTGGATTCGGCGTCACAATCTAGTTTCATAACAGCTGATTGTTATAATCGCCTCGGTTTGCGAGATAATTATAAGGAAACGAGATTAATAATTAGAGGTATCGGCGGTTCGGAAAAACCCTGTAAGGGTTCCGTAGATTTTAAAATATATTCGCGATTTAATAAAAATATTAATTTTGAGATTTCCTCTCTTATAGTGGATCGTATTACGGATATGTTGCCGAACGCTCAGGTAGACGTGTCTCAACTGAATCATTTGTCGAAATTACCATTGGCAGACGCGGACTTCGCGCGGCCGGGTACGATCGATGTTCTTTTAGGTGCCGCAGTAGTACCACACATATTCTTACATAATGTCGTGCGCAGTGATCAAGCGAACATTCCTCCCGCTATTGAGACGGTATTGGGGTATGTGATTATGGGTACCGTACCTACGTCACACGTTTCTAATTACGCAACGTCCTGTTGTGCCGTTATACAAGATAATAAGATTGACACTCTGCTCAAGCGATTCTGGGAGCTTGAAGAGATTTCCGCACCGCCCTCACATAGCCGCAAGGAACTAGAATGTGAGGAATTCTTCTGCGCTACCACCGTTCGTGATGACGACGGCAGATATGTTGTGGCGTTGCCCTTTTATGGTGATCCGTATTCGTTGGGTGACTCCTACGCCGCCGCACTGAGGCGCTTTCATTGTTTAGAACGCAAACTTGATGCGTCGCTCAAGTTGAGAGGCGCTTACAATGACGTCATCCGTGATTACCTAGATAAAGGCTTTCTGAGTCCCGTTGTCAGTGGCGGAGATAAATCTTTTCCCGCGTATTACATCCCGCATCACGGCGTGGTTTGCGAGGATAAAGCTTCTACTAAGCTTCGCGTGGTTCTGGATGCCAGTTGTAAAACTACATCGGGTCAGTCTATTAACGACATTTTGCATGCCGGCCCTAATTTACAGGGTGACTTATTTAATATCTTAATAAAGTTTCGTCTTTTCAAAGTCGCGCTGTCAGCTGACTGCCGTCAGATGTTTCTCAATATCGGCGTTCGTGAATCCGATCGTAGGTTTCAAAGGATTTTCTATCGCTTTAACAGCGGTGAACCTTTGTCCGTTTATCAATTTAACAGAGTTTGTTTTGGACTCAAGTCCAGTCCATACCACGCGTTACGCGTTGTCCGCAAGTTGATAGCCGATGAAGGCGACAACTTTCCTGCTGCCGCAGCTGTAGCATCTTCCGCTTTATATATGGATGACATCGCCTGTAGTGTCACATCCACTCCGCAAGCCATTTCGCTTTGTGAAGAGCTTATTCAGCTTTTCAAGCGAGGCCAATTTGATCTTGTCAAATGGACGAGCAACTGTAAAGAGGTTCTCGCACACTTGCCTGATTCTCACAAGGCTTCTCCAGACATTGAGTTTGAGAAGTCCGTACCGCATAAGGTCCTCGGTTTGCGCTGGGACAAATCCTGTGATGGCTTCCGATTTGATGTCGCATCACCCAACGATAGGTGCACCAAGCGCACCATGTTGTCAACAGTGGCTCGACTGTGGGACATACTGGGGTTTGTGGCTCCCACAATTTTGTACGCTAAGCTCTTGATCAAAGAGCTTTGGCTATCAAAGTGTGAGTGGGATGACGCACCTCCCGACCATATCGTCGTAGCTTGGAAACAATTTTGTATTGAGCTTTCTACACTCAATCAGATTGTTATACCACGACATCTTGGGTTGGTCGACGGATGCATCATCAATCTAATAGGATTCGCCGACGCCAGCGAAAGCGCTTACGGCGGAGTCGTATATTTGCAAGTCCGCATTGGTTCTAGCTATTTAGTGCAGCTAGTTTGTGCCAAGTCTAAAGTCTCGCCAGTTAAGACCATATCAGTTGCGAGATTGGAGCTGTGCGCGGCACTCCTGTTGTCTCAGTTGCTTTGTAAGGTTCGAGACACAGTTTTGCCCCACTACCCCATTAATAAAATATACGCATTTTCCGATTCTAAGGTGGCGCTCGCTTGGATTCGTTCGTCACCGCACCGTTGGCAGACCTTTGTCGCTAACCGTGTTACTAAAATAATTGATCTGGTTCCCGCCACTTGCTTCTATCACGTCGCTGGTATTGAGAACCCAGCTGATTGCCTTTCTCGTGGGGTTACTCCATCTAAACTTCTGCAGCATCCTTTGTGGTACTGTGGGCCATCCTGGATTTCCCATGATCCGTCAGAGTGGCCCATGCAATCCTGTGACTACAGTGCAGAAGCCGAGGATGCTCCCGAACGGAAGTTAGTCTCCCATCCCGTGGTCGTTGAGGTGGAGGAATCCCCGATCTATGCACTCGCGCTGCGCATGTCGTCGTGGTCTAAATTACTGCGCGCAATAGTCTATGTCTGTAGGTTTCTTAAACAACTCCCTAACAGAACTTATGTCTCAAGCGCTGACCTCGGATTCGCAGAGAATAAACTGTTGCGGGCGGTCCAGGCTATTTATTTTGGTAACGACATTAAAGCCTTAACAAATAACTTATCTTGTTCTCCCGCGCTCCTTAAGCTCAAGCCGTTTCTCGATGAGCACGGCATCATACGCGTTGGCGGTCGCCTGACTAACTCAGACGAATCTTACAATTACAAGCATCCTTGTGTGTTACCGCGTCACGACCATGTCGTTGACCTTCTTGTTGATTTCTATCACAAGAAGCATCTCCATGCCGGACCGGAGTTGCTTATGTCCTTACTCAGGCATAAATATTGGATTTTTGCTGCAAGGCGAATAATTCGCCACAGAATTCATAAATGTAACGTCTGCTTTAAATCTCGTCCTCGTCCGGTCTATCCTTTAATGGCTAACCTTCCGAGCCATCGCGTTAAGCAAGTAGATAAAGCGTTCACACATACCGGTTGCGATTATGCAGGACCGTTGCAGTACACGCCAGTGCGTGGTCGAGGCGTCAAGAGTCGCAAAGCTTGGTTGTGCATTTTCACGTGCTTGACAACGCGCGCTACGCACATTGAGGTGGCAACGGATCTAAGCACGGTGTCGTTTATAGCGGCCCTAAAACGATTTCTCTCGCGGCGTGGCCCGGTACAGTGCTTGTATACGGACAACGGCACGTGTTTCGTGGGCGCGAATTCTTACTTGCGTGACCTCTATAAGTTTCTCAACCGAGATTATCGTGACCGTCTTCAGGAGGAACTCTCCATAAATCGCATTGATTGGAAGTTCATTCCACCTGCTTCACCACATTTCGGTGGTTGCTGGGAGAGCATGGTCAAAGTAATCAAGACGCACCTCTTCAAGGTCATAGGTCAACAGATCCTTTCATACGAGGAACTTTTGACGGTGCTCGCTCAAGTCGAGGCACTAGTTAACTCACGCCCACTCACGGCAATGAGTAGTGACCCCGCAGAATCATCCGCGTTAACACCTGCGCACTTCTTGCACACCGCGCCATTATCGTCGCTTCCCGCGCCTGAGGCAGACTCTTCTAGCCTGCTTCAGAGACATACTCTACTGGATGCGCTTGTGCAGTCGTTCTGGCGGCGTTGGCGTTCGGAATACCTTCACCAGCTTCAGGCTAGGTCCAAGTGGAATAGCCCTGCATCTCCTATCCAGGAGGGTACAGTGGTCGTTGTCATAAAAGATAACTCTCCGCCACTCTCGTGGCCATTGGCTATTGTAGAGAAATTGCATACTTCTAAAGACGGTACAACCCGCGTTGTTACCGTAAAAACCGCGAAGGGCAGCTACGTACGCCCTGTCGTGCGTCTCTGTCCGCTACCAACTCAGTGAGATCTAGCCTGAAGCTGGACCTCTCTCTCTTTTAGATTAAGTTTTAGTCAGCAGCCTCCGTTATGGGTGTTTCGTTTAGTAGTATATTTAATTTAATCATAACGTAGCCTTAGTTATGGATAGGTTATGCGGTGATGTATGTAACATAGCTTATCCCATTTGTTTCCCTTTACTTTCTAAAGGTAACCCTTTAACCCCGGGGGGAAATGGTGGCGCCATCTCGCAACCATGTTTTGAATTCTAATGCTCATGAATTAACTTTGCACATGGCGTTAATTATAGACACAAGCGACGACATTCGCCCTCTCTTTCCCTCCTATTTTTTCCTTGCCGTCGTTGAAGATTTGACAGCGACGAGACACTCACCAAAAAGACACGCATCGAAAACGTTCGATTATCGATCGCGCTGCAAAAACAGCTGCTGGTCGATCCGCTATCCGCCGGAATCGCGATATACAAATGGCCCCGGGGTCCATCAGCTCCAAAGCTAAACCTGGTGCACCAGAAGACGCGCGAAGATCGTGTTGCGGCCGACGGACGCCCCATTGGTTTGGACACGTCACCAGGTAAGAGCCAAATTTCCCGTTCCTTAATGTCGCTTGTTCTTCATCAGATAATTATCTAGATTCCCCGAGACGATTACCAAATCCTCAAAGATACAGTCCACTTTTAAAAACAACACTATTCCCTAAGTAAAATAATTTCCTCAAAATCGTCTCCATATATTGGTGAATTTACCCACCAAGTATAACTGTAATTGTTTGAGCGGGCTAAACATGTGATGCATGAAATACCAATTAAATGTGTTCCACCATTCTCTCCATCCATTTGGGTAGAAAGCCGAAGATAACAAAATCAGCTTGTTGTTTATCAGCACGTGGTATCCTGTAGTTTTTCCCATGGGGTTGGTATGTACGTTATTTTATCAATACCTAACCGTTAACTGCGTACGAAACGTAACCTACAATGATGTTCGTTTCAGCACCAAAATAAAAGGTAGGTAATTAAAAAGACGCACGGTGAAATTGTGTTGTCACAGCGGGTTAGTCGTCCTCTCCTTTCCTATTTCAATTAAATCAGATTAATAAAAAATACAAGCATGTTCTCTAATCAAATATGAGCTATCATTTCAATCCCGTCGGGGCCGCGGGTTGTTCGAAAGAGATACCGCGGCCTCGACACAAAGGGCTAAAAAGGAACTTCGCTGGTTTTTAGTCTGTAGAAGTCTGACACTCCCCACGAACGGGAGGAGTCATTTATTTTGATGATTTCCCACCCTCCAAAAAAAACAACTATTATTTTAAAGACATGTTCTAGTTGCACTACTGTATCAAACTACACTACACTAGCGATCCGCTAAACTTTCTAGGGATAAAGGAGAAGGCTTTTATTTCCAGAGCAAACTTCTGAATCGGGTACAAATCTATACATCAAGCTTCTACAGACGTATAAGATAAAGAGTACCCTCTTACCGTCTATTTATCTTACGTTTATCATTTGGAATATCGAAATTATGTTTCGATATTGAAAATGGTTTTTTCGCTTATATTTTCTGGTTGATCTGAGTCTATATGACTTTGTCCTTCAATGTTTTGTTTGATCGAAGTCACGTTTCGGTTTAAATGTGGTGCCGTTTTGATTATTTTGAACCTTTAAGTATTATATTACAATAATGACTTTTCCCCGTTTATCTGGCTGAGTATGCGATTCTGGGTTCGTTTTCCGGGTCGAGCAAAATGTACTATTTGGTTTTTCATAAGAAATATCCCAGAAGTAGCCCGGAGTTTTTTAGTTGGCGGTATAATACCTCCGTGCCTCGGAAAACACGTTAAGCTATTGGTTCTGCGCCTGATCTCGCTCCCAGCGTGTGGGATTACAGTCCAATCAGACTATGAGAATGAAGGAACAGAGTACACTTGTACCTAAATCGGCGTGGAAGATATTGTAATGCACAAAATTTGTGCATTACAATATCTTTCAGACTTTCAGGTTTTCCACACAAAATGTTTTCGAACTTTCATATTTTCTTCTAAACGTCTAACATTACTAACGTAAAAATACCTAATCCAGTCATATTTTCAACTATACTGAAAGCTAGACCTTTGGCATTTTAATAACATATTGGCCTCGTCTAGTCCCTAAAATAACTCGGCCGAGTGCTACAGCTAGTCTAGATGATCTATAGAGATTAAGGTACAATGTATTACAAGAATATTTTAGATACTAAAGAAGATGTTAGCCGTTTATTTCCAACACCGAATTTACACTTATTGTAATACAAGTGTACGACAAGTCTTGTAAAATATCTGTAAGACACCATGTCGTGTAAAAATGTATTGACGGTTTTACAGAATGGGCTGAATAATTAATTTCTTCGTCGTTGTGTTGTTTGTTTAATAATTCCATTCTTTGATATTCTTAGTCATGACGTTGACGTCCTTGGGTTATGTTGAGCTGCACGATAACAGACAATTAATGATTGCACTGACTGTACAGGTTCACTCAAATCTTTGTGGTACTTTCTTCAAAAGACCGTCTCAGACATTAATATGCGTAGTCCTTTTGTTTTTTTTTTGGGGGGTGGTGGGAAATCATCAAATAACCCCTCCCGCTCTTGGGCAGAGCAAAAGGGAGTGTCAGATTTCAACTGACTAAAAACCACCCATGTTCCTTCTTAGCCCTTGCGCCGAGGCCGCGGTTTTCCATGTCCTGTACCTTAACATAGACCTTTGGGACATACCCAATTCGGCAGTTTCTTCTTAGAGTAATCATGATTATACAAAACACCACACGGCACCAGTTTAAAAAAAAAACTACGTGTAAAAGAGTTTGTAAAAATCTATTTGCAAAATAAACATCATTCGTTTACAATGTTTTATGCAACTAGTCTTATTAACCCGTTTTAGCCGAAAACTACTAACAAATGATAGGAAAAAAAAAATATTTTAACTTGTTTTTTTTTATAAGATTTTAAACTGACATGGTCACTAGCACTATTATTTATACTGAAAACGGGATATTTACCATGTTTACTGTTTGTTTCGAGTTCCCGATGGAGAACCCACCCCCCCCCCCGTTCTGGTTGGTGGTGTGTTTGTTTCGGGTTCTGTTTGTTTTTTTTTTTTTAAATAAACGTTGCCCCACACTAGGAATTTCTCCTGTATCGTGGGTGCGTTCACAAACATTTAAACTCACATACACAAATACCCAGACCCGAAACAACTATCTGTAGGCCATACAAATATTTGTTCCGTGCGGGAATCGAATGCGCGACACGCAGCGCAGCAGTCCAATCGCTCAGCCACTGCGCCAACCGTGTCGTCATTCGCCATGTTTTATAATACCTTGTTATTTTCTAATAAGAATCGGGGTTATTAGTAATAAAATCTCATAACCATGGTTAAAATTAAGAGTCAATACTGTAACTATTTCGTCAAACAAACATTAACATCACAAAATGTTCTATTCTTTCAATACAATATTTTTCACTGCAATAGAAAAATAGTACGTTTTCCTCGAGAGTGTTTTATCGCCCTGCGCAAATTCTAAGAGCCAATTCAGAGCACCACCGCGATAGCTAAGTACGTGAATGGGGTTTTATTTTCATTTCTATACGTTTATTTTTCTAAATTTCACTGTTTCTGCTGGAAATTGAGCTGAAAACTCTGAAGGTATTAGTTTTCGGCATAACATTGGCATTAAGACTTATGATTTATCACCTTTTTGCGTTTAAGATTTAGGCTTATGCGATATCGTTGGGGTGGCTTTGTGATTAATTAAACGAAGAATCATCATCATCATTTCAGCTGAAAGACGTCTACTTCTTGACAAAAGCGTCGCCAAGTGCAGCCACATAGATCGGTCTCGTGCGTCTCACATATCAGATCCCCGTAACCTTAACCAAGTCATCGGTCCATCTATTAAGAGACCTTCCAACGCAACAGAATACAAAATGATTCAGGTCAAAGATTGTTATTTTTGGAGAATTACTACGAGTCCGAAGCATTTAACATGAAAATATATTTAACTTTGAAGTGTCACAGATCCGTCTGTTAGATTATCGAAAAATATTGAATATGTATTTTTTGTTTTGTCAAATCATTAAAAATTGACGAAGATAGAACGCGTCAAAAATTTGAGTGGGGGATCGTGATGTCACTCACCGATAAATAATGTCATACTAACGTCTTAGAATATGACGTCACACGAGTTTTCAAAGCACTGTATCGTCTTCATTGTTTGTTTATGTGAAAAAAGAAAAAATACGTGTCCAATATTATTTGGAAATCAATCTGACGGACTTATTAGTTTTTTTTAGTTAACAACCCTATTATAGCTCAAAAAACAATAATTTACTTTAAAATAAACTTCAAAACATCTACGTTAAACGTGCCCTTTACCCACATCCTCGTGTTTAAAGTGGGGTGAAGAGGTGACGGAACAAACTCCCCACCAACATCTCTTTGCGGCAAACTTTAATCAGACCACCCAACCAGTACAAAATGCATTATTTCCCTCTAATCGCGAGTACCTTTTGAAACTTTGCCGAAATCAGCGTACACAAAGCCATAACTTCCGAAATGAATTGGATCCAAATCTCTAAACCTTTAATTATTAATCACCAGCAAAATAATGTGCGTACGTACCTCGGAAACCACACGAAAAGGTTAGTTTCAAAAGGTCAGTCTTATACAGCGAGCGAAAACGCTTCATGGAATAGATGCCATACCTGAAAAAAGGAAAAGGACAATAAATAAACAGTCACAGAATAGCTGAAAATTGACACAAACCAATACAAAAAATGAATAAATCATTTTTTTTTTTTAAACATTGCCCCACACTAGGAATTTCTCCTGTATCGTGGGTGCGTTCACAAACATATAAAGTCACATACACAAATACCCAGACCCGAAACAACTATCTGTAGGCCATACAAACATTTGTTCCGTGCGGGAATCGAACCCGCGACACCCAGCGTAGCAGTCCAATCGCTAGCCACTGCGCCAACCGTGCCGTCAAAATGAATATAATTGATCACTCAGCTGATGCTTTCTGATTTTAGGAGGTCAAATAGGCAGTTTGCTGAATGTAAGGCATACCTTTTTTTTGGTGGTTAGAAAATCATCAAATAACTCCTTCCGCTCTGGGCAGAGCGGTAAGGTGTGTCGATGCCGCGGTATATCTTTCGAACAACCCGCGGCCCCGACGGATGTAATGTATCCCGAATACTGCATTTAGCAACGCCTGAAGACGACTCGCTAGGGATTGTCATTTTTTTAAACCTTTTGCAATTGCCGTGAGAACTTTGTCCAACAAACCACTTACTCGTATTATTAAGTATTGTTGTATGGAGCTGGTCTTCTGTCTACCTATTCAGTGGTAACCAGGTGGCCGCTTGATTAAAATTGCACGACGGATAAAGAAACCGTTTTCGTTTAAATCAAAATTGATTGAAACTCTTTGGTGCTAATTTTATATTGAAAATGTTGATTGTTTATGGATTCGGGATTTACTGTAGAGTTTTATCGTTGGTTGAGTTTTGTAATAAATGTCGTTGTTAAGTTGAGGTTTCATTTGTTTTTGTGACTGTATCGTTTGAGTTCAAAGATTGATTTAAATAAGGAAAGGTGGCGATGGGATTCCATGATAAATTTGAAATCGAATTACCTTGTTACTTAAGTAGTCGTAAGCCAAGCCGCTAAGTATAAGATTTTGGGAGAGTTTAGTTTAACTTTTTGACTTTAAGGCAGAACTTTCTAATAATAACTCGATGCCTGGAATTATATGGGACATAAAATATTATATACTCCAGGTTTGATTTCACAGTCCAGTTATATTAACCACCCGTCGGGGCTTTGGGCCCCGTCGGGCCTGCGGGTTGTTCGCAAGAGATACCGCGGCCTCGACATGAAGGGATAAGAAGGAACATGGGTGGTTTTTAGTCAGTAGAAGTCTGACACTCCCTTTCGCTCTGCCCAAGAGCGAGAGCGGTTATTTGATGATTTTCTACCGACCATAAAAAAAAGTTATATTATTAACCAGTTTTAGTTATTTCTTTGAGGTTTTTATCTGGAACTTATCAGTAATAACCCGAAATCTAGATACATTAAACATGGTTATAATTCACAAAATTCTGGTAAGTACTATTAAAGACTGTGTCTAAAATTAGGACACCAAATATTTTAAGTATCTAAGTTGCTTTTAAAACACTTTAACATGCCATAATATTTTGAAACTAGCTAATTCATAACACTCAAAATCTAAAATCAAACGAGGAAATAACAAAAAGAAACAAAACACCTCCTTTAAAAAACAAACACAACATAAATACTGTGTTGCAACATAACTTGAAAAGGGCCGCCCTCACACCGAATTTAACCCTAAACACACATCCTACCTTTCACATTCCTCACCGCTGTCCTCCACGGGCCAAATGACACAGAATTTAATGAATGCCCATCATCCTACACTTTCATCTTATATTTGCGTTTGTTGGGTTGGCTGTCCTTTTGAAGGCGACCTTGTACCCTTTGGCCCAATAAACGTGTGATCGTATTGGGGTTGTATTTTTCTCACATATACGTGAAGCGTCGTAAACATGAATGATATTTATTCGTTCTGTGGGGTGTGGGAATTGGAAGGCAGTTTGGGGTTGATGGTGCGGTTATGAAGTGAGAAGTGGTTGGTGATATCAACTTGATTAGTGACGTAGCCTTTTCGAGTGAACAAGTTTAGAATCATCTTCCTGCCCTTGTCTCAAGTTACTTAGGCTGGGCACAACACGTTTTTTTTTCATTGTTTTATTTACTGACACAAGCTGTATTATATCGTATAATATATGTTAGTCTGTAAGGTATTTATCTATGGGCCAATGTAGCCTGAAAATAATTAAATGAAGTTATGTTAATCTATCATTTACTCCTTTTGTTTTCACGTCATTACTCACAAAATTAATCCATCCGTTTCCTTGGCCTTTCTTTCCCTCTCCATCCATTAACAATTATATTCATCCATCACTTAAGTTTAGAATAAAAAAATTAAATCATTTAAAACAAGGAGGTAAAACTAAACTATAAATATAGTTGAATGGAAGGCTATGCGAAGAAATGATGTCATGATTCAGTAACGCTCTGAAATAAATGATATAATTAAATACAAAGTCAAATAATAATTCGTATTTACTTGTAACGTTCACTACTTTAATAAGAAAATAAAGAAAAAATGTTTAATCGTCGCATGGTCATGATGTGCATACAAAATGACCAAAAAATTCAGTGTATTGTTTTTTTCACCTCAGCACCTCAAACAAGCAGGTTTTGCTGTTTACAGACAGTGAGCAAAATTCGATTTTGCTGCGAGCGTGAGACAAAGTAACTTTTAATTTTTTTTTTTAATACCGAGAACTGTGCAGATCTACTCACAAAATTCGAAAGATTTTAACTTCGTTTTGTTCTGTCACTTTCACTTTGATACGAAACAAGCGAGAGATAGAAACAAGTCGATTCGAAATTAGATTTACAAATTCCATATTTATTATAGGCCTAAAAAAGAAACAAACAATATAACGTTCGGATACCGATATTGTAAATCGATAACCGTAATATTGTAAATCACGTGATGAAATGAAAAATTGTTATATGTATTTCGAATAATCGAATTATATTTTTTATATTTAAATCAAGATGAAGAATGTTGAAGAAAAAAATACGAAGTTTATCATGTAGGTATCTACTTATTTATTTATAGTTTTAACAATTTTTAATATTGAGACAGAATACCGCGAGTGTAGTTTCAGAACGAATTTAAAAAAAAAGCGGGATTCAAATTTTTATTGTTTTATTCTCTGATAAGCTAGCTACAAAGTACAATAAAATTTGGATAATAAAGTATTAATAATACATAAATATGAGTGAGTCCAGTGACGAAGTCTGCTATTTAACACCCGAAGAATTGAAGAATAATGTAAAAAATGCAGAATTAAGTTTCCTGCCTGAAAAATCTCGCGAAAAATATCTGAAAGCATACCATGTCTTCAAAGAATGGAGACTTACAAAAGGCACAAGCAGTTTTTCGGAGACGGTGTTGCTATCATATTTTTTAGATTTATCATAGACGAGGCGATCATCTACAATGTGGAGTATTTACTCAATGTTGAAAACTTTAAAAACAAATAGTGGAGTGCCCTAAGGCATAAATATTGTAAAACCTCGGAATCCAGGGCCGGTCAATGAATCTTCATAAAAAAAATTGGACTGCATTGGTAAAAGCCCAAATAAAGAAGTTAAAAAATAAAATTTGCGCGCTCTTCTTTTTTTTTTTTTTAAATCGGCAATTTACTGAAAAATGAGAGGGACAAGGGAAAAAAAAGTTTAGAGCTACTAAATAATATTTTCACCGTGACTTTAATGTTAATTAATTAATATTTCGCAAAAAAGAACGATTTACAGCAAAAAAAATATTAAAACGTATCTATCTACTATACTACCATCTACCTTCATAGAAGCAATTTTTGTAATATAGTATAATTTGAATCTCGGTTACGGCTTCAACGATTTTCATGAAATTTAGTATGCAGGGCGTTTTGGGGGTGATAAATAGATAAAGCTAGATTTCATTAAAAAAAAAACGATTTACCAAAACAACCAAGCAAATTCCGGTCATCCAGGTACTATACATTATAATAACATTATTGTTAATTACTGTCGTCGTCATCGTTGATGTGGATTGTTGGTGAAGGATAAGTACCTACAGCTGTCACAAAAGCATTCTAAATTTAAAAAAATCCTGTGGATGCCTTGAGTTTAAGGCCTCCTGCCAGAGTCATATCCTTCTAATATTATAATTGCGAAAGTTTGTGAGGATGGATTGATGGTTGTTCCCCTTTTCACGCAAAAACTACTGAACGGATTTGGAGGTTAAATATCGCAAATAGATAGATGGTTTACAACCTGGATTAAAACATATGACACAATTCTATCTCGGTAGTATGATCCCGTGGGGCAATTATCGAGCTAGTAACTGATATACTCGTACCATAAGTGACTAATCGCTAAGGAAAGCTGCTGTGGGGTACGGAACTCGGTTTTGGACGTCACTGAGGGGGGGCAACAAAGGGACAGGCTGAATCTGAGAGATATTATTTAGGGTCTGGTTTAATACTACTGTCTCAGCTTCGCAGGCTGGCTCTAGCAAGGGTCGGGATATTTGTATTTCTTATTTCTAAGTGTACTGGTTTCCCTACTACTTTGAGGTCCATACCCCACTGGAGGTGCCCTTAGTGATTAGTCACTTATAGTATATCAGTTACTAGCTTATGGCCGCGGCTTCTCCCGCGTGGAGTTCGATATACCATCTATATACGTTATCCAAATCCGTTCAGTAGTTTTTGCGTGAACGAGTAACAAACATCAATCCATCCTCACAAACTTTCACACGTATAATATAAGTAAGATATGCCTCTGGCAGGAGGCCTTAAACTCAAGGCATCCACAGGATTTTTTAAAATTTAGAATGTTTTTGTGACAGCTGTAGGTACTAATCCTTCACCAACAATCCACATCAACGATGACGACGACAGTAATTAACAATGATGTTATTATAATGTATAGTACCTGGATGACCGAAATTTGCTTGGTTGTTTTGGTAAATCGTGTTTTTTTTTAAATGAAACCTAGCTTGATCTATTTATCACCCTCAAAACGCCCTGCATACTAAATTTCATGAAAATCGTTGAAGCCGTAACCGAGATTCAAATTAAACTATATTACAAAAATTGCTCCTATAAAGGTATTAGATAGATACGTTTTATTTTTTTTTTTGCTGCAAATCGTTCTTTTTTTGGGAAATATTAATTAATTAACATTAAAGTCACGGTGAAAATATTATTTAGTAGCTCTAAACATTTTTTTCCCCTGTCCCTCTCATTTTTCAGTAAATTGCCGAATTAAAAAAAAAAAAAAGAGCGCGCAATTTTTTTTTTTTAACTTCTTTATTTGGGCTTTTACCAATACAGTCCAAACGTTTTTATGAAGATTCATTGACCGGCCCTGGATTCCGAGGTATAAATCTTACGGCACTCCACTAAAAACATAACGTGCATAATTATTGAAACATACGCAAAACTCGTATCTTTTCTAAAAAGAATGTCAGTTGGGCATAAGGCTAATTTTATTGAATTGGTACCTCTACCTACAATGTTAATTATTTTGATTCACAATAAATAGTTATTTCAATCTATTCCTGTTTATTATTTTATCTCCTAAAGTGTTCTCGCTGCTGAAGTGAAAAGTAATGTGTGTTACACGAGAGCTAAGTTTTTTTGCATCTCGTGCCTTTGAATCCCTCGCCACACTCAGGATTCAACTTTAGAATCACTCGCTACGCTCGTGATTCAACTATAGACTCCTTCGCTTACTCGGGATTCAAAATCAACACTCGCAGCAAAAACCCACTTTGCTCTCTTGTTGCACAAATAACTATTTACATACAATGCGAAACATAATTGTATAAAAACAACGGGACAAAAAAGGGTTTAAAGCAAATAAAAAACTGCACAAAACAGTAAAAAAAATAAACTTTTTACTTTTACTTACTCAAATACGGTCAATCAAAACCCTGAATGACAAATAATCCAACATTTATTTTAACACAAATAACCCAGCTTGTCCTGTCACGCCGTTTATCAACATTCAAAAACAAAAACCTCCCAAAAATAGTTTAAAACTCGTTCCACAAACGATCCATCACATGCAGAAAATAAATCTGGGTAAAAAAACCTTCGAACAAAATCGAGTTAGCGGTTGCCGTCACCATGTATAATAAAATAATAAGGCGACCAACCATTTTTCATAATTCTCCGGACCAGGCGGGGTACCCATAATTTACTTTTGTTTCAATTGTTACGAGTTTAGAACGAAAAAAAAAAGATTCATTCCTCTCCCTTTTGTTGTTAAAAGCGGTGCCCCAAGATTTTGATGAGATTTCTTACATTTTCTTTGGGAATATTTCAAGAGGTCTGAGGGTGTTGCGTTTCTATTAAATTTTGAAGAAATTGCCCTTTTATTGTTCGAACGAAGGGGATTGTAGATTAGTTTTGTCTTCCTGGAGATTATTAAGGTTGAACGTGGTTTCTAATTTAGTGAGTTTCTTTTTTCCTTTCTTTTTGGGGGAAAGATAATATATATCAGGTTTGTTAATCTTGTTGGATTAGATATCGGAGCAGTGTGGAACGTCATTACTGGTTAGATCTAGCTCTGATGTGTTTGACAGGCGTGTTGATTGCGATTTCCGATTACCGATGGTTGTTTATAATTCGCAATTCATGTTAATCAAACATCAGTAATGAGCCCACAGATATAGATAGACCTAGATAACGCAAGTATCACGATCTGTATGAAAACCAAGCGTGCCATTTATTGACTACCGATTATGACGTCACAAGCACTATTTAGTGATGGAAAATTATATCGATTCAAAGACGCCGCCGCGTCCAGCAGCGCCAACGTCCGACTAGCGCTATACACCGATGCAGACTGAGCGTGAAAGTGGCCACTTACGATTTTTGTACGTAAGCTAGACACGCGAAATGGCATACAAAGTGTTGCTCTTGCGTTATCTAGGTCTATCTATATCTGTGAATGAGCCAATCGCGTTGCATTAATCAGTAGGCTATACAAGGTACCTATCCAAGATGTCCACCATCTTCTCTTCGGTTTGCCGCGATCCCGTCCAACCATCTCAGGCACCAGTCAAACATGACCTGCCCAGTCCCATTTTTGATCTCGCAGCTTTATAAGTTACGTCAGCAATTTGCGCAGTGTGGTGTTTCTTATCCGGTCTTATCCGGTGTACAACACCTCAACCTAAGCCTCCGGGGCCTTGGAGATAAATATGCACGGTGTTTCCATGTACCATCATATTTTGTCAACACCTAGCTCCGGAGCTACTTATAATTTAATTAAGTTTGTTTTGTTACGATTTACATAAGAAGGTTCGATGGAACTGGCATGTATAAAAGTCCCTAAAAATAAATAAAAGATAAAAAATACCCTCCGGGGCTTATAGGTATGATGACATGCTATGTCTGTTATGTAATATCTACGTATATATACAAAATCGTACTACTTTTTTCCTTAATCTTGACATAAAAGTATCTATCTACCAATATCTTACTAAGCCCATGTTCGATTCCTCAAAACCAAGAGATCCGGAAGAATTATGGAGTATTAACGGCTTTTTGTCCCACGTCAGTTGTAACAGGCAACTGAGCGATGGCTTACTTAGCGGGTGGGAGGGGGGGGCTGATGCCTCCCTATGAGGAAAATGGTATTGACCACACTGATGTACCTATGTATGTCTTAAATAGGGTGTAAAGAGATATTGGGGGTCAAAGTTCAACATTTGTCACAGCTATTTTTGTAAATACTACTTTTTCAGGTTATAACTTTACTTAAATTACTTCGATGGCCCGTTTACTATTCAAAGCATCCACTAGCACAATGTTTGAACAGTGCTACATTGAGCATTTTTTTGACCCAAAAAAAAAAATTGTTTCCCATCAAAAATGTTTGCGTAGGGGTCATTGATATAAAAACTAAAGATACGGTTGTCCGAACATTTGCTCGATGCGTTCGCCATACCGAGAATTGGTGTAGTCTGCTCGTTAACGTAACCTTGTATAAGCGACGTGGCATTTTCGAGGTTTATAGAACATAAATAAATCTTTTAATAAAATTTACGGCCACACCCGAAGAGAGCCGATCGTGGACTAGTTCACTTCGGCTTAGGAAAGACCTTATTGGGACCACGTTTGTGGCGTCATTTTAACATGCCGTCCGCCCAGTCCTTACGCAGTAATATATAAGTCAATGGTAGGGGGTACTTAGTTTGATGTACAGAATACTTGGTTGACGGCTGTGTGATGGGTTGATTTACACCCTGTATAGATTCATGATGCTCTTTTTAGCTCAGGCTTGTTAGAATATCTGAGAGTTTAGTAGATCTATCACGAGTATTTGGAACCATCACCATTTCAGTCGGAAAATGTCCATTGCTCCCAAGTGTGACCGATACCGTTCGTCTCGTATCCAGCGGATGCCCGCGCAACCTTCACCGGGTCATCAGCATTTGGAATAAGCTGCTGAAATTACTTAGTAGCAAAAAGTGTAATAATTCCATTATTGTGCAAACGGAATGAAGTGACAGACTAATTGATACAACGTCAACTGGATCATTTCAACGAAAATTGAATTGAGATTTCAAGTGGCATTTTGAAATTATCAGATGGAAAATTGACAAAAAACATAAATTCCTAAAAATTCTTAAATGCCTTTTTTCTGCACCAGTAAATTATAACTTAGAAATATCTGAAACAAACCAAGAGAAATCAAACGAAAAATATCTGTCGACATCCACCCTTGTTTATCACCTGTCAAGTTTCATTTGCCGTATTTCAACGTTATAATAATAATAATAATAATAATAGCATTTATTTCGGGCAGCGCCCATAGTGTTAGTAACAATGATCTTAAAAGCTAGTGTTAGTAAACATAATACACAAATTAAACAGTATGGAGTTTCATCCAATGACGCAGCATTGGAGACTCCCATCTATCTGCGAATAAACTCAAGATAGTGTTGGTACTGCCACGGAGACGAGCAAGCAGGGAAGCGCTTCTTTTACGTATGATGGCCGCAAAACCATCAATATGCCTCTCCGCAAACATCCCTGACGCACTACATCGCCATAAAAAAAAAAAATATAAAAAAAAAATATAAAATAGAATGCTGACACTACAATTTTGCCGCTGATCACGACAATTTATAACTCCCTACTAAATAATTTTCGCTCGTTTATGGAGATTTAAAAGGTAGTGCTACGTTTTTACCTATCGGCCACGACATACTTGCTCAAGCGACACGCGGTTTGCGATAGCGTACAAAACATTTATATGAAGTTTCTTGGAGCATACGTGACATCGATACGCGACTTACGGATAGGCGATGGACAAGGACATGTGACACGTGCAAACGTTGCTTTTATAGGCATTACAACACAATACTTTTATTGTTTACTTACTTTGTATTGTTTAATACTTGCCTTTGTTTAATTTAATATTAATTAATAAAAAAAAATGTTGTTTCAATTACATAAAGTTATAACATACATGATCTGAAGGCAACCTTTAAGCAAGGTAATGCTTGTGTTTGGTCACTCCACTCTTCCACTTAACATTAAACAATGTTAGAAATATTATTATATATTGTATAAATAGTACTTATTGTGTCATTGTTGTACGCCTCGCAAAGTAGCACATAGTGTGGCATAATTTTACTGATATTATGAACCATGTACTTTATTTTCTTTACTAGCTGATGCCCACGGCTTCACCCGCGTGGATGTCGGTAAAATTATATACTAAAACCTTCCTCTTGAATCACTCTATCTATTAAAAAAACCGCTTTAAAATCCGTTGCGTAGTTTTAAAGCATACATAGGGACGGACAGACAGCAACAGCGACATTGTTTTATACTATGTAGTGATAGTGATGATGATAATGATTTAAGCGCTGTCATCAAAATTAAACTCGTAGCAAAGCTAACCAACGTCTATCCTTTGGTTTTTTCACAGACGCAGTAACACGCGCGTCGCTTAAACGTTTAGATCGTGGCCAAGCAGTTATGGAGATTTAAAAGCCACTGCGACAGTGTGACATCCTTGGTACAGATGGAGCGGTCGGGCGCGACATAAACAGTGATCAATCATACGACGCGCTTTAGTGGTTAGGGCTGCCGCCGAGAAGATTTTTTGTATGTGTTTTTTTATTATTCATGACACATTTTCGCATTTGAAAAATGAAAATAGGTTGCGAAGCCATGGTCGGTGAGACTTTTGGGAGAATGATGTCAAATTGGTGTTACGGTAATCGTTAAGTATGGTGTCTGTTGTTATTAGATTTTGGAAGATATTTTTAACCGACTTTAAAAAAAAGGAATTTATCATTTCATATTTTGAAGGTGTTTCTTGTATGTTCTTCAGCGATTTTTAATCTACGTCGGCCAATTTTAAAGATTCTTTTTTTTTGTTTTTATGGTGATGATGCTACTAGTTATAGCTAATGTACCACAGCTAAACATGGTATAATATAAAAAAAGTAATTTTGCAAAAAAAAAAGCTTATTTCTAAAAAAATGCAAATTGAGCTTAAGGTTGGAAGTGGCTGGCTAAAAAAAACAATTAGTCACTGACTTCCGAAATTATGGTTATTTCACACTATTAAAATCAGTTGTAGGTATTTTTTTTTTGCAAAAAAGTTATTTTTTTCTCCTTCTGAAAGTCAAACCAATTATTTCAGTTAGACCATTACAAGCACCTTTGAATGCCAGAAAAACAGAGAAGGCTAAATAATAAAGTACAGTAATAACTTGTGAAAGTACTCCTCTCGCGTATCAAAAGTACAGCATATGTAGGTACGGTCAGCATCAGAAGTAGCTTCACATTTCGAAATTTCAATTATTTGATGTACAGGACTCACTCTATTATTTTTAATGTTTCAGAAGATTATTCTTAAAAATATTCCTTACTCTACAATAACTTGTTAGTAACGAGTAATATCTGAATAGTTTTTATTGAAAAACCTGCTTTGAAACTTTGAGTAGTGTTAATCTACTTCTGATGCTGACTGTACATGAAACAATGGTTTTTTAATTGTGTCTATAAACTAGACATGCAATGGGTTAAAACATTAGGCCGGTTATCTTTGTATGCTTTTTTTTTTTTTTTTTTTGGGGGTGGGAACTCATCAAATAACCCCTCCCGCTCTTGGGCAGAGCGAAAGGGAGTGTCAGACTTCTACTGACTAAAAACCACCCATGTTCCTTCTTCGTCCTTCATGTCGAGGCCGCGGTATCCCTTGCGAACAACCCGCAGCCTCGACAGGCGTCGGCCCTTGCGGGGGCCCCTTCCATGTTGCTGACATCTCTTTGAGGCGCGCGTGGAATACGAACGCGCCGTCGACACGGCCTGTCGTCGTCATAAGACGGACGGACGGCGAGCTTACCCATCACTCACCGTCCACAGGCCCGCGTCTACGGTGGCCGGAAGCCATCACGTGGCCCCCGACGCCCGGAGCGCCTCCCGCGGCGGAATCTTTGTATGCTCAAGTAGAGGTCGTCCAATGGCTATCAAAGCAGACACAATTTCAGGCTAATTGGGAAAATTCCAATAACACAACCACCTATCTAATACCCGAACTTTAATATTCCGTAAATATTCAGATTTTCCACGTGTAAATTTCGTGCTAAAATGCTGTTATTAATAAGTTTGGTTATTTAATAGGAAGGTAACTTTAAACAGAATCAATAATTCAGGCTATCGTCTAAAATGTTAGCCTAGCCCCAGTTCAAACACCAATGTTTAATGCATAAATTAATAACGTAAAACCGATACTGTAAAAGAGGCACCTATTTTATAGGCATAAATTAACGCCTGTTATCTCCGGACGGTTAGGCAGAGGTGTACCTAATAGTTCATCCACATTTCGTCAGTTATGTTTAAGTCCCATGTAATGGGGGCGAGCCTATTGCCGTCAACCGGGCATACATTCTGAAAAAATCTTGACAGAAAAAGTCTTATTACTGATAGCGGTATCAGCGAGACAACTTCTTAATGGAATGTTCGAACGTCCACTAATCACTATCATTACATATTATTATAAAACATAGCCCTCCACCGCGTCTGTCGGTCTGTTCGCGGTAAACTCAAAAACTACTGCTGCACCGATTTTCATGTTGTTTTCACCAATGGATAGTGTGGTTCTTGAGCAAGGTTTTAGTATAATATAATGTGACTAACATCCACGCGGGTGAAGTCATCTGCTAGTTATATTATAAAGCGAAAGAGTTTGTTTAAATTTTGGTTAAATGAGCTAATTTCAAGAACTACTGATTGGAACTGAAAAAATATTATTGTGTTGAATACTCCAGTCTTACTTCTTTTAGGCTATATAACATCGCGCTACGACCAACAGGAGCTTCTCAAAGTCGCGAAGTCGCGGAGAAAACTTAGTAAAATATAAAGGGTGGGTAGTTTAGGCAGTGGACTACACAAACATTAAAAATTATCAAAGTAAAGTTATTTCATAAACAAAATAAGGGCTATCCCAAAACCCTAACCCGCAAGTGCCGCAGGCATTTATGTCAAAAACAAATTAACAGTATCAAACTTATAAACAAATTACTGAGTCACTTTTGGCAGGTGTCAATGTCAGATTAAATTAATTTAACGGGAACAGAGTAGGATTTTTTTAGAAATTTTCTTCACTTTGGTTTAGAAACAAAACTGTAATTTACTGAGTTTTTTTTTACCATTATCACTATAACCTCGATAAAAAAAATCGATTATAACCTCTTCACAAGTTTTTTAGTTTAATCATCTGGAGCTCGTACCAAAATGATAAAAGCTGCTCGAGTCAACCTTCAGGTTAAAGTGAAGGTGCTAAGGTAGTCCGTAAAATGCAAATATTCTTACATTTTTTGCAATTTGCAAATCAGTGTCAGTATTTCTGTTGATTAAAATATGATTCGGGCACATAATGCTTAAGTATATTTTTAGAGATTTTCATTGAAATCATGAATAAAGTCCATTTCACGAAAGAAGTCCCGCGGACAATTGTGGAACTAAATTTAACAGATCGGCCATGTTGTCGTTTGTCGATGTTATCAAGGTGCGTTTGTTGTGGTAGATATTTTGTGAGTTTATTATTGGATTAGTGCGTTATAAGGTTTATTTACGATGCCAAAAGTTGTGAAACAACATTATGTCGCGCGACATACAGCGCTGCGTCTGCGGGACTTCTTTCGTGAAATGGACTCTACAATCCTCTTGAGTTGATTTAATTTTATTGAGTGACTATTTAATCAAAAAGGCATTAAAGGAGATTAAATGATCTGAGAGGGTTATATTGGTGTTTATAATAATTATGACTCGGTAAAGTCACGTTTATGTCACAGAATACGCAAGTTGAAGTGGCAATGGGCAGGCCATATCGCTCGAAGAACCGACAACCGATGGGGAAGAAAGGTTCTCGAGTGGCGACCACGAACTGGAAAAGGCAGCGTTGGTAGGCCTCCCACCAGGTGGACTGACGACATCGTGAGAGTCCCGGGCAACCGGTGGATGCAAACGGCAGGTTGCCGTTCGTTATGGCGTTCTATGAGGGAGACCTTTGTCCAGCAGTTGACGTCTTACGGCTGATGATGATGATGATGATGATGATGATTGTCACATTTGTTATGGTCACGAATACTATTTTATTTCACATACAACCTAACACTGACCGGTTAAATGTAATAAACGTAAGAAAATTTCAATTTTACGAGTTAAGTACCCTATCGTTTTCGCCTTTAACCTTGCATAGGTTAGTGACCATCCATAACATATCGAGTTTTCCCTGTGACTCGAAAAACACACACACTCTTTTACAAACCATGTCACAACGTATAAAATCGAAACTTTGTTCATAAAAAATGTTCCAAAATATGGTCAGACGAGTGCACCCATTAACCACGGATTAGGGTCCACCTTTTCATTTCTAAGGTCACTGCGTAACAGTCCTTAATTAAAAAGGGCTCACAGAAAAGTCTTTTATGACGAAAACTTAAACAATTGTACTTTGTGGCAAGGGTCCCGTTGACATTTTGAAAATTTTTGATGAGTACAATTATCTTAATGTGTTTTCGCCAACAAATGAGGTTAGTCTGAGAGTCAGTGTGTCTAAAACTAATTCAGTTTTATTTTAAAGCTTTCAGTAATTATCTGGGACATTGTGGAGTTTTTTGATATTAATTGGTTAGTTTATTTAAATTATAATTGGTCTGCGTTGGGTAGTAGGTTTTAGATTTAGGTTATTTCGTGTGTTAATTTTATATATGTAAGGATCAACCAAGAGATAAATTGACCAGTTTTGTTAAAAACTTGCACAAATCTGAAACTGCTGACCAACGACAAGTTAGAATGAATAAGCGTAGGAAGGACTTGCCTAACACAATCCAGCCGAAAATAAACGTGGTTCATCACAGTCCTAGGTACCAATCAGTATTTCTATACAATAAGCTTCCCCTAGAATTTAAAAGCATAAATAGCACAAACTTATTTAAAAACAAATTGAAGACATATTTATTGGGGAAGGGGTATTACAGTGTCGATGAGTACCTAGATGATAAGCCATAGCCGTAATATTATTATTGGAATTAATTTTAAATTGTATGATGATTATTATTTAGTTTTCTTTTTTGTACATAATATTGTTGTTGTTTTTATTTTTTTTATTAAATTGTCATTTTGTTTTAAATTATTGAATTACCTATAGATTTTTAAATGACATATTATTTTAGTTTTTTTTTTTTTTTTTTTTCATTATGCAGTACTCGTTATTGAACGGTTACTCATACAATTACAATCTAGACCTTGAGGCTAATAAGTAATTTAAATTTAACCTAATTTGCTAAAACTTACAAAATTAAGAATGTGTCCATTGGCACTTTTCTTATAGTCTCTAATAAGTTTAAGACACTTTGTTCTCGTGTTCTTTAAGCGTAGCGAAGCACTCACTGCACTGTATTACACTAACTTTACTAAATTAACTCAAACGGTTTAGTTCTTTTTAGTCTTCTCACTATGTCCGTGGTGTCAAGTAGCTGGATAGCCTCGACGTTCACATGATGAAGAAGCCTCTGCTCGTGTGCTTCGGCGTGTTTTTTTATAACTTCAGTTACAAGATCCACTCCAAGGTCTCGGTGGATGTCATCATTTCTGACGTACCAGGGAGCATTTACTATAGTCCGAAGTACCTTATTTTGGAATCTTTGTATGATTTCAACGTTAGTCCGTTTTGTACATCCCCAAAGTTGAATGCCGTATGTCCATACAGGCATGAGTACTTGCTTGTATAAAAGTACTTTGTTATACACTGACAAGGTAGAATGTCTGCTAAGTAGCCAGTACATATTTTTATAGCGTAGGTCTAACGCTTGGCGTTTCTTTTTGACATGTGCCTTCCAGCGAAGTTTTGCGTCTAGCGTCATGCCCAAGTACTTTGCCGTATTTTCGTATGGTATTACACGATTGTTAATATATACTGGTGTATAATTAGGTCTTTGGTTTGTGAAGTCGATATGTATCGATTTTGAGTCATTTAATTTGATTTTCCATTTTTTTGTCCAATCAGTGATGGCATTGACGGCAGTTTGTACCTTCTCCACTGCTTCTTTATGTGTGACACCTGTGGCCATGATAGCCGTGTCGTCTGCAAATGTAGCAATGACACTGTTATTTGTTTCTGGGATATCGCAGGTGTACAATAGGTACAGGATAGGTCCAAGAACACTTCCTTGCGGTACACCAGCTTTTATTTGTTTGATATTTGAATAAGCATCCTCATGTCTCACTCTAAATGTCCTCTCAGTTAGATAGGATTCCAAAATATCCACAAATTGTTTTGGGAGCATTTTACCTAATTTATATATGAGGCCTCTATGCCACACCTTATCAAACGCCTGAGCTACATCTAGAAATACTGTAGAACAAACTTTCTTCTCTTCTAATGTTTTTTCAATAACATTGGTTATCCTGTGTATTTGGTCTATTGTAGAGTGTTTTTCTCTAAAACCGAATTGGTAGTTAGGAATCAGTTCTCTGTCTTCTATAATAGGTTTTAAACGCCTGAGTAGTAGTTTTTCGAACAATTTAGCTATGATTGGTAAAAGTGATATGGGCCTATATGATGTTATTTCTCGAGGTGGTTTTCCAGGTTTAGGGATCATGATAACTTCAGTAACTTTCCACATACTAGGCACATGTTTTAATCGAAATGTGGCATTGATGAGGGTTGTAAGTTTCACAATTGCTTTCCGTGGGAGATTTTGTAAGAGTTCTCCAGTGATTAGGTCGTATCCTGGTGATTTCCTTTGGGCCAAATTTTTGATCATATTGTTAACTTCTTTTGGAGTAACAAGTTTTATTTCTAAGTTGTCATGGTGAGTCATGTCCAGTCCTATATTTTCAGAGCTTTCCTCGTTGTTCGTCTGAAAAGTTTGCTCTAGATGTTCTGCAAATACAGTCGCTTTCTGTTCATTATTTTTGGCCCATTTGCCATCTATTTTTTGAATAGGTGAAACGTGAATGATAGGTTTTTTTAAGCTTTTAGTGGCTTTCCATAGTGAGTAATCAGATGTGCCATTACTTGACAGTTGACTAAGGTAATCATTTGTTGTTTCATCGTGGAATTCCTGAATTGCTCTACTTAACCTTTTTGTGAGTTTATTTAGCAGTGTTTTATCAGGCGGATATCTAAATTGTTGCCACTTTTGTCGCTGGGCTCGCTTTATGGCTATTAGATTTCTAATTTCCAGTGGATATCTTTGGGTTGCAACTCTTCTTTTCATGTCAGGTGTATTTCGCCAGGCACAACGTTGTATGTCAGTAATAAATTTTGTTACTTCGTCATCTACATGCTGTTTATCTTTGAGGGATACTTTGAGGTCTATACAGTGGTCTAAATCAAATTGAAAGCTCTCCCAGTCAGTGTTTTTGTTCACTAAGGTTGGACCGCTTTCTTTTTGTATTATTGTCTCGCTTAGAGTTAATATAATGGGTGAATGATCAGAATGCATATCATATCCTTCTTCTATGTTAAGGTATGCAGCTGACCGATTCTTATAAATGAAGAAGTCTATCAAATCTGGTTCTCTTCGAATATCGGTAGGCCAGTAAGTGGGTTTGCCCGTTGAAATCACATTGCACTTGATTTCTTTGATAGCACATAACAATTCCTTACCCTTCGTATTAGTTAGTCTAGACCCCCAATGTGTGTTTTTTGCGTTAAAATCACCTCCAAATATGAATGTGTTTCCTAGAGCTTTCAATAGATTTCTGTACTGCTCTGTTTTCAGCGTATACTTAGGTGGAATAGATACGGCTGATATGGTAATATCATGATGTTTGGTTCTGACCACAACAGCTACAGTTTGTACAAATTGTTCTTCGCATTTGTGTTCCAAGTAATGGTAGATGTTGTCTTTAATAATGACGGCACTGCCACCACTCGCTGTGTTGTTGGGATGCAGTGCGTGATAAACGTTATAGCCTTTTATATGAATAAAAGATTCTCTCGTAAAGTGGGATTCTGATATGAGGCATATATCAATTTGCTCTGTTGTTAAGACTGCTTGCAACTCGTTTCGGTGCTTCAGGAGTCCGTTTGCATGCCACGTCATAATTTTTAGTGAGTTTTTCATTTTTGGTTTGAATGAATAGGTAATTGTTTACTTTCTATGTTCCTCAACCTTTGGTCAAAGGAAGTCAACATGTTTAAAATTTTATTAATATTTTCGTCTGTATTAGTACTTACAGAATTTGGGGGCACCGTTGGCTGCGAGTGTGGTTGTGGTCCTTTTGTCATTTGCGCAAAAGACACATTATTTGTAAATTATTTTAGTAGGTAATTATAATTTATTATCTTTGACATCCTATTTTACAAGATGACATTTATGACTTACCTTTTTATAACAATTTGTACCTAATTTATTTTTATTTTATTTTGATTTGACATTCTAGTTTTAATTTTCAATGCAATACACGAATGTTTGATGACATAATTATTATTACATTATTCAAACCAATTGTATTTTTGTTTAGTTTTTCACTTTTCGTTTTATTTTGTTATTAATTATTTTTAATTGAATGACAATCATTATCGTTTTGAGTTAGTTAGTGTATAATTATGTGAATTATTATGGTTGTTATTTTTGTATCTTAGACATGTTTGATTGTAATATTTTAATTGTATTGTACTGTTTTATTTTAATTTTTTTTCAAATTTCAACACAATGTATATTATTGTTTCGAAATAAATGACTTATGACTTATGACTTATGAGGTCTAAAGAAATTTTCTTTAAAAACTAAAATTTACTATAAATAATTCACAATTAAAATTGGTTAAATTGGTTTCTAATTCACAAATTAAAAAGCAACGTTATCACTGAACACGCATTCAAGAGCTGTCTGATTCTATCACACAAATTGCAGTAATAAAATATATAAATAAATAAAGCAACTACAACTCGAAAATTATCCCACGGGAAGATAGAATCGGGATAAAAACTATCCTTTGTGTTATTCCAGGTTATAAACTATCTGTGTACCAAATTTTATCCAAATCCGTTCAGTAGTTTTTGCCTGAAAGAGTAACAAACATACACACTCACAAACTTTCGCCTATAGAATAATACTCGTATATTAGTGTGATGTAGAACAACTAGCTTAACCAAGAATTGAGTTTTATTTCTATTAATTCTTCATCAAGTTGGGGTCGGGTTCAGTCTAACCTGATACATGTCATGATCATCAGCAGCTTATTAATGTTCCCACTGCTGGGACACAGGCTTCCACTCTTTGAGAGGGAATGGGCTATAATCTACCACGCAGGCCCAGTGCGGATTGTAGATGATTGTCACAAGTCTTCGAATTTTTGGTTCTAGGACATGCCGGTTTCCTCACGATGTTTTCCTTCACCGTTTTTGAGACCAGTGGTGATGAAATAAATTACACAAAGTAATGCGCCTGCCTGGGTTCGAACACCACTGGGCCACCACTGTTCTATACATGTAAATAGCAGTATCTTCCACAGAGCGGCTGGTTAATATGACCTCCACAACCCAATTAGTACTAGATAACGATACAATACCCCCTTTTTTATTTTTTTTGGGGGGTTGGAAAATCATCAAATAACCCCTCCCGCTCTTGGGCAGAGCGAAAGGGAGTGTCAGACTTCTACTGACTAAAAACCACCCATGTTCCTTCTTAGCCCTTGCGCCGAGGCGAGGCCGCGGTATCTCTTTCGAACAACCCGCAGCCCTGACGGGGCGATACAATAGCCCTTGATCAGACAGTTTGTCTGACTTTCTGGCCATGACTACCTGTAATGACTGTCAAAGATGACGGCTTAACGTGTTTTCCGAGGCTCTAAGGAACCTCGGTCTGTAATGTACGGTCACCCATCTATTGATCAACCAAGCCACGCACGGCTTAACCAAAAGATCTACCCCATACGGCTGTTATAATGTACCAAGGTCATCAGCTGTCCCGTCGGGGCTGCGGGTTGTTCGAAAGAGTCACCGCGGCTTCGGCACAAGGGCTAAGCAGGAACATGGCTGGTATTTAGTCAGTAGAAGTCTGACACTCCCTACCGCTCTGCCCAGCGGGAGGAGTCATTTGATGATTTTCCAACCCGAAAAAAAAGTTCATCAGTGTTAATATTCAATCAGTCTGGTACTGATTTAATTTTCATTGTTTTTTTTTTTCATTTGAACGTAATTTTAGTGTAAGTCAAACTGAATTAGTTTCTGATTTAAAAGAGTGCTCAATACAAACTTAGTAATAGGTCTTGAGCCTATAAACCAAAATATCTAAGTACTTTTACCATTCTCACAAAATATTAAGACTAGTTTTATGTCACCTCATAAAAAGTATTGCCATATTTCAAGGGACAGATGGTAATATCAATAAATAAATTATATGAACAATAAAATCGTATGCGTACTTAAAATTAAAATGAATATGGCTTTTACGACTGTTCGAATAAAGTCTTCAATGACATGACATTGGCATGAATTGAGGTTAAGGGACATGAAATATTATGTTACAATCTTATTGGCATGGATTTTATAAGCACAATTTGTGTTGTCTTCAAAACGTTAGCAGTTCCAGAGCTAGAGGAAAGCGAAGATGGTTAGACTAGATGGTTCCTATCATAAGAATAAGGGGTAAGTTCACATACTTTTTTTTTTGGGGGTTGGGAAATCATTAAATAACCCCTCCCGCTCTTGGGCAGAGCGAAAAGTAGTATCAGACTTCTACTGACTAAAAACCACCCATGTTCCTTCTTAGCCCTTTATGTCGAGGCCGCGGTATCTCTTGCGAACAACTCGCAGCCCCGACAGGCGTCGGCCCTTGTGGGCCCCTTCCATGTTTCTGACATCACTTTAGGGCGCGCATGGAACACGAAAGCGTCGTCGACACGGGCTGTCGCCGTCGACGACGAGGTAGCCCATTACTCACCGTCCACAGGCCCGCGTCTACGGTGGCCGGAAGCCATCACGTGGCCCCCGACACCCGGAGCGTCTCCCGCTTAGACCAAAGGAACAAAGGAGGCCTTTAGTCGGCACTGGCAGAAAACAGGTAATCTTTAGCTGTATCAGTCAGTCAATCAGCTGCATCTGGTTAGACTGGATGCCAACCCAAACATAGTTGGGAAATGGCAGGTAAAATGATGATGAATCATATTGACTTCGCAATTTTGTAAGTTAGTTGATTACCACGCCAATTATACCATCCCATATCTTCCCGTGGGTGTCGTAAGAGGCGACTAAGGGACTTACCAGAGAATGGGCAGCAGCGTTCTCTATGCTTTTGTAACAACCATACTGCGATCGCCAACCCGCGCCAAGCGTGGCGATTATGGCAAATCCCCCCCTTCTGGGGGAGGCCTATGTCTAGCAGTGGACGTCTTATGGCTGGCTTATGATGATGATGACGCCAAATAAATATATTTTAATGTATATTAATATGGTATTGGACGCAAAACTTTATTATATGGGTTAATGGAGTATTAAACCTCTGTGATCGACAACCTTTACAGAGGTTAAATACTTATGAATGTCAATATGTCGATATCAAAGAAAATGTATTTAAAATGAATGTATTCCATCATAGAAATGGAGCCATTTATAAAAGAAAAGCACTGAATATTTCGTGTATGTGTTGAAACATGTTTATAGATTGGTTTAAATTTACCCCTAAAATTATGTTGAGACATAAACGGGCTTGATTTTGTGAAAACTTTGAAATTGCACATTTGTTTGAAATGTTCACAAATGTGATTAAACTGGTTCGGTTATGGTTCGGTTAATATTTATGAAAACATATTTAGTTATTAAGTTGAAACATATAGACATTAAGAGCTTAAATGTGATTTTGACGATGAATAATTTATATTTTGAAGAGCGCGGGTTGTCTAATGATGTGTTGATGAATTTATTAGATGAGAAAGTCATGCTGTATTTCAGAATTAACTTAGGCCCACGACTTTCGTACGCACTAAATTGTTACAAAAATACGAAATAAGTCTTCAAAATAACATTATTCAATCATAATTCGAAAGACAGGTGGCGCCATCAATTATCTTATAAACATTATTGTGGTTTTCCTCGCGAATAGTATTTTTTTTCGGGATGAAAGGTACCCTTAGTCCGTTTCTGTATACCTAACAATGTATATGCAAAATTTCAGGATGAACGGTTTAGGCGTGAGAAGGTAAAAAAAGAAAACAAGTTTGATCAAATAGATACAGACCCCAAACTCAAACAGACAATTCCGTGAATTCACAGGTCCGCAAACTGTACGTGTATACCGATTTAACTAAATCTTTAATCTGATACTGCTTTATTGATTCAAACATCATTATTTAAGCTGCTCTATTGAAGTTGCATTGACAATTCAACGGCAAGATACAGAAATATTCCTTTAAGAGTCTGAGTCTAAAGCGTAACATTACCTTTAATTACTACTCTATGGATCTTTTTGTGTCCGAAATAAAATAAATTATTATTATTTACTTATTTAATGAAACCGGAAGGCCTATTCACCCCGTCATTGGGATCAGTTTATTGTTAAAGAGCGAACCATTAATTCTTCTAGTTACGGAGATATTGGACGTCAAAGTTCCGAATTGTATGCATGTTTTTTTTTTAATACCAGTTTTTAAAGTAGAAACTTTACTTTAGTTGCCTACATGTCCCGTTAAATATTCAAAGCATCCATTAGCATGGTGTTTTACGTAACGGTTAGATGGCACGGTTGGCGCAGTGGTTCAAGCAATGGACTGCTGCGCTGCGTGTCGCGGGATCAATCTCCGCTCGGAACAAATATTTGTATGGCCTACATATAGTTGTTTCGGGTCTGGGTATTTGTGTATGTGAGTTTAAATATTTGTGAACGCACCCACGTTACAGGAGAAATTCCTAGAGTGGGGCAACGTTTTATTAAAAAAAAAGGACTACATTGAGTTTTGCCGTAAATCGTTAATGTTCACCCAAAAATAAAAGTTATTTCCCAGCAATAATTTTCGCGTGAGGTTGCATATTTTGATGTCCATAATGCTTGGTAGACGGCTTCGTAAAGGTCACGTTTACATCCTGTATCAACATCATCATATCAGCCCGGCATCACCCACTGCTGGGTATAAGGCCTCCCCTTTCTTCCGCCACATGTCCCGATCCTATGCGTCTCTCATCCAGGTGTTTCCCGCGACTTTGACGATGTCGTCAACCCAACGAGCTTTAGGATGGCCCTGGTTCCTATGGCCTAACCTTGGCCACCACTGAGTCAATGCCTTGCTCCATCGGCCATCTCCGCGTCTAGCCAGATGTCCTGCCCAGGTCCACTTGAGGCGCAACGCCCGGTTAGCTCGCCGTCCGTCCGTTTTATGATGACGACAGGCCGTGTCGACGGCGCGTTCGTGTTCCACGCGCGCCTCAAGGAGATGTCAGCAACGTGGAAGGGGCTCGCAAGGGCCGACGCCCGTCGGGGCTGCGGGTTGTTCGCAAGAGATACTGCGGCCTCGACATGAAGGGCTAAGAAGGAACATGGGTGGTTTTTAGTCAGTAGAAGTCTGACACTCCCTTTCGCTCTGCCCAAGAGCGCGAGGGGTTATTTGATGTTTTTCCACCCGCCAAAAAAAAAAAAAGCTGCAACGCCCGGTTCCCGACATCGTAGACTTTCGTGCATAACTTCGTTTATCCTCGTGACATCAAACCTTCGCAGTTACCGACTTACGTAGCTTAACCGTAATAGGATCTCATAATGCATTCTCTCTGTCCTCTACCAAACTAGACTAGACTGTTTAGACTTAGACTGCTGTAAAGTCTAACTAATTTGGCTAAGTTTAACTTTAAAGTCACTGGATCAGACTGCTCAGGCTGTTGACCGATTAAGTTATTCACCTTGGGAGCATTTCTAAGAAGATTCAGTGATGTGAGTTGGGGTATTAAAGTTTCAAAGGCACGTGCTTGGTTTCAGATGACAGTGGAATAAAATTATAGGTATGTATTAGTATGGATTCAGATTTAATAATTATTTTATTTTATTACTTACTAGCTGATGCCCGCGATTTCACCCGCGTAGATGTCGGTCAAATTATATACCAAAACCTTCCTCGAGAACCACTCTATCCATTGAAGAAAACAGCATGAAAATCGGTGCAGAAGTTTTTGAGTTTATCGCGAACAGACAGACAGAAAGACGCGACGGAGGACTTTGTTTTCTAATATGTAGTGAAGTTTAAGAATTGATCAAAATAGGGGAAAGAACAGGGTCTCCACTGATCGCGGTGTTAGATTGAATAAGCCGTGAATCTCTACGAGTTGTATCCGCTAATACCGTCAGCGTGACTCTTGTATAAATGAATGAAATAGGATGAATTAATAGGAAATCGATACCTAATATTAAAACTGCGATAATAACCCTGTCGACTGTCTGTTTGTCTGTTACGCTTACGCCTTCGGATGTGGCACACAGGTAGAACATGGTATGGATTAAAACTTTTCATCCCGGTGGTACGTTCTCGTGGGATCATAATGTTTTATTACCTGAATTGTTTCAGGTAAGTTAATTTATGTAACAAAATAAATAGCCTTTGGTTCAGTTAATCAGTTAAAATTTAATTTTATTGCAATTTCGTCTTAGAATAATACCATAGCATCTTAAATCCAACTACAAAACCTCAACACGATGGATGAAGACGGACGGCGCCGCCGAGGCCGGCCCAGAAAGAGGTGGCGATACGATCTGGACGCACACCTCAAGGGCTGGTTCGAGGTGGCGCAAGGAAAGAGAACTTGGAAGGAATTGGGGGAGGCCTTGGTCCAGTAGTGGGACAGTACAGGCTAATAAAATCAACCCAACTACATTAAAAATTAATCCGTGCAATTTGCCCTCTCCTGTAAAATGTTTGTTTTGTTGTATAAAGTTGGGGCATTTACAAACTTCATGTGGGTAAAGCCTCGAGAAAAAGTTAGTGAAACGTAACGTGTAAATATTAACAAAATTTCTTGCCCTTATCCCAATTTGTGGTTTTTTAATATTTTCTATTACACTTCATCTCAGCAGCCACCTTCTTTTTAGCCATATTATCCCTTACACTGTCCATCCATCTTTTCTTTGCTCGTTTTCTACTCTTTTAGACAAATAATTATTTTATTTGTTTTCTCTTTGTGTTTATCATCACACGAAATATATCGTGTCAGCACTCTTACACACAATAGTGATCAGAAAAGGGTGGCAAAATAAAAACTCTCCATCTTATCGGAACTCAGTAAATCCTTTATAAGAACGCTTCGCTCCCCTCCCTTTCCATGTATGGGGTACTTCACCCTAAAAAAATACATTTTAGCTCCGCATTCATCTTTGTTTACAAAGAAAACATTCTCGTATACGAGATTATTGAATATGATGCTAAGTTGAATGAAAATGGCTGATGTTATAAAAGGAACGTTGGTTACCAACGGGTGTGAAAGAAAGTAATAAATTACTTGAGCGCTAAATTTATACAATGGTTATTACGATCTACATAAGGAGTAGAATGGATTTTTTCTTATGGAATTCAACACACATCTTTCTTGTATATTTACATAAAAGAAAAAATGTTTTGGTTATTTGTCCTATTATAACGTACACTTTCTTGTTGAGCTGGCCTGCGTATCTTTTTAAATGCCAGTGGCTATCATAGTGTCCATCGATTAACTGTCAAATGGTTATGGTTTTGGTACAAAGTGAATCCATTTGACAGTTAATCGATGGATACTATGTTAGCCACTGACATTAAAAAAGATACGCAATAGCGCTGCTGGTGTAGTATGGAGTTTTAATGGAATGAGAGACCAGGAAACACTGTTTTCGAAACCATCATCTGCCTAACCTTTTCCCAACTATGTTGGAGTCGTCTTCCAGTTTCCCGGATGCAGCTGAATCTGGAGTATTTTACATGAAGAAGTAAGGCTGGTTCAGACTTTCAGAACCTGGATCCCTGAAATGTCACAAATGACATTCGGGAGGAAGTTCTGTATGTAATGGGTGGCCCCACCCATCCACAGACTAACCTAGGCAAGTGCGGCTTAACCTGAAAATTGATTCTAGCATCTGTAATTCTTTTGCCAGTTTTCAAAACCAAGTATTATAAATCAAGGCATCACAAATTGTAATAACAATTCAGAAATGCCATTTATTTAACAACTTTATACTTACATTTAATAGTGTACATAAAAAATAAATAGTGTGACCAGTAGAATTGATCGTTAAACTAAAAATGTGATATTGCGTGACCTTAAATAATATACAGGTTGAATTTTGAAGTGTGCGTGGATAGCTTAGTTTGAAACTAAAAGAAATAATAAAAACAAGAGTGTTTTTGGGACTAATTTCGATGTTTCTATACAAGTAACATTTGGTTTTCGAAAAAGAAAACGGTTTCAAGAAACGAGTAGTTATAATACCTGGAATAAGGGTGACTGATAAATATTAGGAGTATGACCAATACGGGCCCGCCACTCCAGAACTTTTCGGATAGGATCGAAAAGTTCTGGAATGGCGACCGCGGACCGGGAGACATTGCGTTGAGAGGCCTCCCACTAGGTGGACCGATGACCTAGTGAAGGTTGCGGGGACCCGCTGGATGCGAGACGCACGGGACCGATCAATGTTGGGGGGACACCTGGGGGAGGCCTATGTCCAGCAGTGGACGTCTTTTGGCTGAAATAACGGGCTCGGGTGTGGGATCAGCCCATCTCTTAGAGAGCACGACCAGCAGTGGAAAAATTATAAGAGTGTAAAGCAGACTTGAAAATTTTAAACTAAATAGTGAAATAGTTATAGCATAAAGGTTTACCAAAGTTGCCAGCACATTTCTTGCAACTGCAAATGAAAGATTCTAGCAAGACTTTGTAAGCGTTAGTTCAAGAAAACTTTAATGCAAAAGTTTTATGCAGCCATTAAGTTTAAAGGTTAATTAGTCGGGCCAGTGAATGGGAGTCAACCACAATCATTACTATTTACTACAGTCTTGCTGAAGAACTATAATATAAATGGTTCTTATACACTGGAATCGTTAGTCGTGGACTGATCTTGAGTCGGACTTACCACGCCTACATTCCACCTCATTAGACATATTGACAGCTACATATTGGTCCCGTCGGGGCTGCGGGTTGTTCGCAAGAGATACCGCAGCCTCGACATGAAGGGCTAAGAAGGAACATGGGAGGTTTTTAGTCAGTAGAAGTCTGACACTCCCTTTCGCTCTGCCCAAGAGCGGGAGGGGTTATTTGATGATTTGCCACCCGCCGCAAAAAATTAAAAGCTACAGTTTGTTTATAATTATTTTGACATAAACGCTCACTTTTTAATATATAATTACATTATAGACATCACACTAATATTATAAAGGCGAAAGTTTGTGTGTGAGTGTGTATGTTTGTTACTCTTTCACGCAAAAACTACTGAACGGATTTGGATTAAATTTGGTACACATATAGTTTAGAACCTGCATTAACACATAAGATAGATTTTGTGCCGATTTTGTCTTCCCGTGGGATAATTTTCGAGTTGTAGCGGGCGAAGCCGCTGGCAGAACCTAGTATTTAAAATTGATAACAGTGACATAATATGATATCTTTAGCATTGATTAAAGCAGAATGCAAGTATGGATTTGACAAGGATGACTGATGTAGGAGGCAACGTACATATAATGAGAGGAAGTACCTTATTCGAAGATCTGCCAATTGTGGCCAAGTTTACAAACTGTATGTAAAATCGACGAACTTCCATGCAAGCTTTTTTTTTGGGGGGGGGGGGGGGGGAAATAATCAAAGAACCCCTCCCGCTCTTGGGCAGGGCGGAAGGAAGTGTATATGTGAATCATTATCTTTTGAAGTTACAAATTATACTTTTTTAGACTAGTGGAAGTTAGATTAAACGGAGTGCTTTGTTACCAATAGCATGTGTTTACATTTTCCAGTATATCTTACACTTATCATCGCATAGCTTTTATTTCTGAAATTCGCAATAAAAATAACTACTTCTAATAGATAACTATTACTACAATATACAAAATTAAAATAACAGCATCGACCTAACACTGACTTGAATTCTTATTCAGATTCTAATTCAGAATTCGGCCGTATATAAATGACACTGGCTTATCGGCTTACTATATAACCCTAGAAAAGAAGTCGATAAAATCAACCCGCTAAACCTATAACCTTTCACAAGAACAGATGATCACCCCAGTTCACCCCCTCGACGTGGGTTATTAGGTACAGTCGAACAAAGAAAACTGTCGACACGCAAAAATATTCCACTTTCCACACCGCCAATCATCTGTCTCACCTTTTCCAACTGTATTCCAGTCTAACCGAATTTAACTGAATCTGAATACCAGTATTTTTCAGTGAGCGACTGCGTCTGACCATTATTTTTTTTTTCGTAAACTTTGCCCCACACTAGGAATTTCTCCTGTATCGTGGGTGCGTTTACAAACATTAAACTCACATACACAAACACCCAGACCCGGAACAACAACCTGTAGGCCATACAAACGTTACACTACCTATATTCATTTTAATTGTATATTGATGTACTTATCACATATTTGCGCGTCGCAAGTGGTTGAATGTGATCAATTGACCATAAAACGAGTATGTACCATATTCGGACAATTAAATGAATTTGAATAAGAGTGATACAAAGGTTTTCCTAAAGCGCAATCTCAAAAGGCACCTAAAGTACAAGTTCTTTGTCTGTGCACGATCACGAGCACTAAAATGTATTTAAATAAGAAGATTCGAGAGTGATTTTCTCGCTACATAGCCACTCCAACTTTGATGAAACATATAGATCATTCTTCATCATCAGATTTCATCAATGTTGCATTAATAAAATAAAATATATTAAAAAAAAATATGACGTGTATTATTATGGGGATGGGGACGGGAAGATTTGGGATAGTGCTATTCTTTACGTCCGACACCATAAGGAACCTTCACTAGGCTATTTTTAATATTAGAATAGATTCTACCTAAAATACACCTCTACAAAAAAGTTCATAGATATCACCTCAAAATAGCTTTCACCAACAGAAAATCCATGAATTTCATCAGTGAGTAACATGATATCAGATTATTCGCACTACCACATAATGTACCTTGAATAGTAGATAAATCACCCCTCCTCCACACATTAAGGAGGGAAAAAAAAAAAAAAAAATTATGTCCCTAATATAGTATGATCCTGACTTTAAAATAACAAACAAGAGGTGAGCAGTAAATCACTTTTAAAAGTCGCTATGTGTATACGTGTTAGTGTTCGAGACTGTACATTTGAAAGGGTGTGAAAAAAGATCAGAGTTTCGTCACTCGTATACCTAATATTACATTTCACGTAACCCAAATATTTTCGAGCCTTCTTTGTGCCCTCCTTAATGTGTGGAGGAGGGGTGATTTATCTACTATTCAAGGTACATTATGTGGTAGTGCGAATAATCTGATATCATGTTACTCACTGATGAAATTCATGGATTTTCTGTTGGTGAAAGCTATTTTGAGGTGATATCTATGAACTTTTTTGTAGAGGTGTATTTTAGGCAGAATCTATTCTAATATTAAAAATAGCCTAGTGAAAGTTCCGTATGGTGTCGGACGTAAAGATTAGCACCATTCCACATCTTCCCGTGGGTGTCGTAAGAGGCGACTAAGGGACTTGTCACAGAATGGGCAGCAGCGTTCTCTGTGCCTTCGTAACAACCATACTGCGATCGTCAACCCGCCTGCCAAGCGTGGCGATTATGGCAAATCCCTTTTGGGGGAGGCCTATGTCCAGCAGTGGACGTCTTATGGCTGAAATGATGATGATGATGAGTGAAGGTTGTGGAAATACGTAGGGTGCGAGATGTACGAGGCTGCGGGTTGTTCGCAAAAGATACCGCGGCCTCGACATGAAGGACTAAGAAGAAACATGGGTGGTTTTTAGTCAGTAGAAGTCTGACACTCCCTTTCGCTCTGCCCAAGAGCGGGAGGGGTTATTTGATGATTTTCCACCCGCCAAAAAAAAGGGGGATGAGGATCGTTTTCCAAAAAATATTCTACGGATACGTCAATAGAATAGTAACTTTTTTAACTGTTTTAATTTAATGTTTAGTTGAAAGGTCGTTAAATCGTGAAGAATCTCAAAACCGCAATTCAGCATTGTGACATTTAAAGTTCAAAATTGAGAAATAGACACTTTGCGGATTAAACTAGGGAACTAAATAATTTGAATATTCATTCTCATAATAATTTCTCAGTAGCAGCCGAGTCTGGATTCGTGCCCGATTGATGGCAATTGGCTCGCCCACTATTACATGGGACTTAAACACAACTAGCGAAATGTGGGTGTACTTTTTTGGTACAACTCTGCGTACCTCCGGGATTACAGTTATGTTATGAACTAAAAGACTCTTATATAACTTAATTCAAAAGAAAGAATCATGGCATGATATTTTTCAGATATTTTAGTACACGTCATATTACTTTTTTTTTCATTTTTAGTGGGTTTTTTTATATTTTTGTCTGTATTTTATATTTATGTTGTATTTCACAATCGGATTGAACGAGTAATCCGATTAAAAGTCAAAAGGCTTATCGTCTGCGTTCTTTTTTATCGTTTGAACCTTTTATGTTTCAAGTTTTAAATCAACCAGATATAATATATTTTTCTGTAGTATTTTATCAAATCAACTGCGGCATGTTACTGAAACTGTTTGAATAATAACATTTTTGTAAGCTCATTTATTTGTTTTTTTTTTATTTTCCCAATTTTTTTGTAAGTATTATTGACCATATCATCATCTGCCTAGCCTTTTCCAAACTATGTTGGGGTCGGCTTCCAGTCTAACCGGATGCAGCTGAGTACCAGTATTTTACATGGAGCGACCTCCACAACCCAGTTAATACTAGGTAATACGATACTCTTTGGTAAGACTGGATGTCAGAATTTCAGGTCACTGACTACCTGTAACGACTGCCAAAGATCTATATATGGCAGCCGGGACCAACAGCTTAACGTGCTCTCCGAGGCACGGAGGAAACTCGGTATGTCGGGCGGTCACCCATCCACAGACCGACCTAGGCAAGCACAGCTTTACCTAAAGATCGACCCGAGTGGCAGTTCTTATTAAGCCATGAGCTCCTCAAGTAAGTATTATTGACCGATTTCGTAACAAAATACTTACTTATATTTTCAGTTATGAGAAACTCAAAAGTTTTTAATAACCTTTTTAGCATCATTATCTTCGTACGCAAAATACACGCTTTGAACGTGGAGTTGCGAACACCAGCCTGTTCTCCCACATAAGGTCCTATGCCCTAGGTCTAGGCCTAGGCCTCTCTTGTCTTGTGCCAATCTCCATGGTCCTGTACCAGCTTCATTCAGGTATTTCCCTCGATGGAAGCTATGACGTCTACACAGCCAGCTGCCGAACGACCCACATTTCTTGCCTCAGTTCTTGCCCACTTGTTGACAACCTTAGTCTACCTGCCATCACTGCACCTAGCTATGTTCTTGCTCAACTCCATTTGAGTTTTGTTACGCGATTTCCAATATAGTTTTTGGTTTTTAATAACTTGTGACGATTCGGTTTCGACTCACTGCAACCTTCCACTGGCCCAGCAAGCATCACAAGATCATGGACGACTCAACCTGCTATCGACCTTCAGTTTCAGAGGGGAGTGATGTGGCGACAGCGACATCTATCGCAACACATGTGAACTAAATTACATGTCCTACGTACATCGCGCAATCAAAGTTATCCGCGACATTAACACGTATAGAAAATCCCGACTTACATATGTCGGGCAGTTAGCCCACCAGACACAACACCCGTCTGGTCGGAGGATATCCCCTTTTCTACGGGGGATAAGGAACTTTACACCCTGTCCCTCATACCCTAAAAAAACTAAAGGCAACATCCTATTATCTTATAACATTTACATTTTTATTTTCTATTTAAATTAAATGAAAAACGAAATGATTAAAATAATATACAAATGAAATCTGAAAGCGACTTTTGCGTCACACATCAATGACCTCAGTTCATTCCTTATTACAAAAATAACTTTACAAAGATTTTATTTGTAATATTTTTCTTCTCAAGTTAAAGTTTTGCAATTGTAAGTGGTTGATTTAAATATAGAAATAGACTTGAATTGTTAAATGAGTTATTACTCACTGTGGCAAAGAAACGTGCTGACATTATATAACATCACGTCTGTGGTCCTAGGAAGATTAGGTAGAGACGTAGGTACTATTGTACTATAACTAGCGCAATATATGGGTGAACTGCAGGCAAGCTCTGTTTGAACGCCTTTCTTTTTTTTTTGGGGGGTGGGAAATCATCATTAATAACCCCTCCCGCTCTTGGGCAGAGCGAAAGGGAGTATCAGGCTTCTATACTGACTAAAAACCACCCACCCATGTTCATTCTTAGCCTTTTATGTCGAGGCCGCGGTATCTATTGCGAACAACCCACAGCCCCGACGGGACCCGCAGCCCCGACGGGTGGCTGAACGCCTTACACTCAAGGCAGCCATAGGGCCGTACGGTTAAACAAAAGCAAGACACATATCGAAAAAATAAGTGACTGTTCACCTACATTTCGCATATTATGCATATTTTAAGCGCACCTGCGATCACCATAAATAACAACAACAAAGAGACTTTACTTCTACCTACCTAAAGGTTTATAAATAAAAGCAGGACATCCAATATCTAACACCTTGCCGGACCTGAGAATCAAACCCCAGACCACATACACACCCCCGTCGGGGCTGCGGGTTGTTCGCATGAGATACCGCGGCCTCGACATGAAGGGCTAAGAAGGAACATGGGTGGTTTTTAGTCAGTAGAAGTCTGACACCCCCTGTCGCTCTGCCCAAGAGCGAGTTATTTGATGATTTTCCAAACGATAAAAAAAAAAGAAAAAATGGTCAAAATACTCGCTGTGAAAACTTTACAGAACGAGAGAGTTAGGAAGGGGTTATTTGATGATTTTCCACCCGCCAAAAAAAATAAAAATAATAAAGACCACATACACAGCACTAGTGATTGCAACTACACAGCTAGGAAAAGCGGATGTGAACACGTAAATTCGGATAGCTCTACATATTTATAATTAAGATTAATGTTAACAAAGGGATATAATTGTTCCCAAAATCACTTAAAACAGCCATCAACAGTGACGTCATCGTCATAGTAATAGGGTAGTTAACTAAAAAATCTCATTAGTCCGTCAGATACATTTCCAAAAAATATTGAACACGTATTTTTTCTTTTTTCACGTAAACAAACAATGAAGACGAGACAGTGCTTTGAAAACTCATGTGACGTTATGACGTCACACGTCGTCGACAATATGTTCTAAGACATTAATATGACATTTTTTACCGGTGAGTGACGTCACGACCCCCCCCCCACTCAAAACATTGACGCGATTTATCTTCGTCAATTTTTATTGATTTGATAAAACAAAAAATACGTATTCAATATTTTTCGATAATCTAACAGACAGACTAATAAGAATCACATTTTTTTTAGTGAGTAAACATCCCTATTTAACACGAGATTATCATATTTTATACAATGGCAACTTCATACCGACAATATTCTCTTTTATGGCTTTCTTGTGCTCTCATGGGTTTTCCCTGAGTTTTATCGCCCAACTTTTACTATCAAAACCTGTTTTTGTTAGTAATCATTGATTTTGATATCTTTTTTATGATTTACGAGCTAGATTTTTTTTCATACATTTTACGACATCTCTTTCCAGGCAAGACATGATAAAGAAATTGCTCGACGCACCGAGAATGCCTGGAAGAGCTAATGGTCGATGAAACATTTAATGAAGGGATCTCTTCCTCTTTCACATAAACGAAAGCTCATGGACATGTGCATTCTCCTCACCCTCACCTATGGAGCGCAAACATGGTCGCTTACAAAGCGTCAGAAGTCCGCACTTGGGGTCTGTCAACGAGCTATGGAGCGTAGTATACTGGGTGTCAAACTTACGGACCGCATCAGAAACACCATACTTCGTTTCAAAACCCAAATAGCTGATGCTGGCCTAACAGCTGCTAGGTTAAAATGGAACTGGACTGGGCACATCTGCCGCATGTCGGAGGAGCAATGGGCAAAAGTTACCACTCAGTGGATACCACAAAGCAAGAAACGACAACGCGGCAGGCCCAAAAGGAGATGGCGGGATGAGCTGGACTCTTTCTCTAAGAATTGGTCTACTGTTGCATTAGATCGCAAAAAGTGTAAGGAGGGAAGGGAGGCCTTTGCCCTGCAGTGGGACAGTATAGGCTCATAATAATTATGACATCGACTGCCTCGTTCGTCTAGTAGTAGCAATTGCGACTGTTGAGCGCGGTGCGGTTGATGGCAATAAGCTCGACCCCTATTACATGGGGCTTAAACATATTTGGCGAAATGTGGGTGTAGTATTAGATACATTACTTTCCCATCGACGATTACAGGCGTTCTGTTATGTAATGTGTTAATGACATCGCTTAAAATTCAAAAAGTTACTCCAAACTTGTTGCTTTTAGAAGGTTGTTTTGCTGAATTTGGTTCGAGTTAAGTTATTGGCCGGCTTAGAAACATTCTAGGCACGGAACTGCGCTGAAATGGTCCATTAAGTTTAAGTGTTTTTTTTAGTCTGACAGAGAACTGGCGGGCTTTCGGATATAGTACAGCTGTAACTTGATTTACGGGTAGAAATAAAATTTCTATTGTACTCTGCAATTTTACTCCACTGCAGATGAGACTTTATGAAATTGAAATAAGTACTGTTATTAAACTGACCTCATTCCACACAGATCCTTCACAGTCGTTGATTTTATGTCGCCCATATTCTTCGTATTTTTATTGCCTAATATGATTTGATAAAGTACAGCAATAAAACAGTATCATAAGAAGAAACATATTTATCTTGTTTCCCCCTATCAACAAGAAAATAAGACAAAAACAAAAACATACTAAATCACGTGGCAACGGAAGGGTTAAATAAGTTTTGCTAAGTCAGTCGTAGCTCGTAGCAATTGTAGCCACGTTGCTACAGTAATTTATCGTAGCGGTCGGCATCATCTACGGCGTAGCTCCTCTACGGGGTAGCTGTTCTACGGCGTAGCTCTTCTACGCACATGTTGCCTAATGTATGTACGGTAGAGAAAGTTTTCTTAGGATAAGTACCTAGGATTATTATGAATGTGTGTGTGCTTAATCCGCATGGATCCCTTCATATTTTAGGGACCAGTGGGTGGGTACAAAACTGTGCTATATGTATAGTTTCGGTTTCAGAGACGAAACGAGACAACTTTAATCATTGTAGCTGCAAACAAATGTTTTACTCATTTCTCACTAATACGTTACTAATTGTTTCACAGATTTATTATTTTGGAAAAATGGTACAGTGTATTGAAAATTAACGTAATGTTTCACTTTTAATTTTAACCACTATGGTGGTGGTGGTGTGTGGTTCTTCTCTTCTATGGTTTGGCATCAAATGAAGTTACAATAGAAAACCCAAAAACAGCAAAATTCTATTAGTTTATAATATTATAAACTGCGGCTGCGGGTTGTTCAAAAGAGATACCGCGGCCTCGGCTAAGAAGGGAAATGGGTGGTTTTTTAGTCAGTAGAAGTCTGACACTCCCTTTCGCTCTGCCCAAGAGCGGGAGGGGTTATTTGATGATTTTTCACCCGCCAAAAAAAAGGGTCAAAATACTCGCTGTGGAAACTTTAAAAACGAGGGAGAGCTGCAAACACTGCCAAAACTAACTACAGTACAACGTTAGCCATTTTACAAAAAAATACACATTCCAAATCCCCAAAGACGTATAGCGGAGTTCGAAAAAGTTACAGGTACAAAACACCCTTACGTAATACTAAAGGGCGAGGGTGAATATTTACCTACCGACAATTTACATCAAATGGGATTCCACTGAATGACTTTTTTAAAGAAAAAAGTAACATTCAAATATACCATTAAACTACATGGCTTTAATAAATACAGGGTGCTCAGGAGTTCTTGGTAAGGGTGAACGGGTGTTTTAAATGAATATACGAGAAATGGGTGACTATTCTATTGTAATGTACGAAGGGTGGTAAATTTACTTTGACGCTTTGCAAAAAAAAAAGAAAATATTTATTTATACAGGATGGTGCCGACTATACGACAATAAATGAAACCACTGATAGTTCTAGTTCATAGAAACATTTTTAACCTATCCAATAAATCCTAACACCGTCGTGGTGCCGACGATACGACAAGAACCTACCTAAATGTCTTTGCCAAATTCGTTTGTTACATTTTATTTCCACACGTTATTCGGTGCAAATTATTCCTAAGGTTAGTAAACCAATATTTTTTTATAAATTGTAATGTTTTTCGTTTACAGTCTTATGCTACTTACTTTTATAGTTTTTTTTCATTTTTTTTAATTTGTTGTTAAATTTGATAATTTAGGGTGGTGTCGACAATACGACAATAAATGAAACCATTTATTGTCGTATTGTCGGCACCAGCCTGTATAACATATTGCAAGCTTTATTCTTTGGAATTTAAAGTTGCGTTGTTGGCAAACCACGGCACGGTTGGTGCAGTGGCTGAGCGATTGAACTCCTGCGCTGCGTATCGTGGATTCGATCCTTGCACGGAACAAATATTTGTATGGCCTACAGTAGTTTCGGGTCTGCGTATTTGTGTATGTGAGTTTAAATGTTTGTGAACGCACCCACGATACAGGAGAAATTCCTAGTGAGGGGGAATCGTTTAAAAAAAAGATTTTTCGCAACATGTTTTCACTCAGTTTTCATACTAACTGAATTCGGCTAAATACCAGTATTTTACCTGGCGCAACTGCCTATCTGATCTTAAGAACTGAGTCACAAGACAACACGAAACCCTTAGCTTTTTTTTCAAGGGTTTCATTTTTTTTATAATAATTTGTTGGTATTGATTATATTGGTAATTTAACCAGTTTACTATTTTGTGCTGTACGAGACAAATAAATGCTTTTTCTTTCTTTCTTTCTTAAACAAGATTGATTATCAGGGTTTAGAACAGTCAGAAGCCTGCCAGTTATAATATAATGTATGAACTTAATGCATCTAATACAGAACATCACAAATTAACCCTAATTAGCTCCCAAAATGCACAGTGGGACATCAATTTGAATAAATGTAAATGGAGGCACGGAAATGTAAAATTCACTAAACTTTATGTTAATTAACTACCTCGTTGGTTTAGTGGTAGCAAGCGCGACTGCTGACCCCTGACCTGGGTTCGATTCCCTGCTTGGGAAAAGTGTTATTTGGTTTTTCAACAGAAATTGCTTGCTTTTTTGTCCAGTACAAAAAAAAATATAATTAGCCCGTCAGATGAATTTCCAAAAAATATTGGACACTTATTTTATACACAAAAAATGACAACGAAACAGTGCTTCGTAAACTCGTGTGACGTCACATTGCAGTACATTTTTTTTACCAAAAAGTTACGTAGCAAGCCTGAGCTCATGATTTTTGTCACGTTTTATCTTCGTCAATTTTTATTAATTTGACAAAACAAAAAACACGTATCCAATCCAATATTTTTCGATAATCTAACTGACGGACTAAACAGAATCACATTTTTTTTGTAAGAAATGTAGCCAATTGCGTAAAATTCATTCGGTTCCATGTAGCATTGAGATACAGGTCGCTACTTTGTCATGGTAAATAAAGGATCCATCCAGTATCCAACCCGCCCACTCAAAAACAAACTACACACTCAAAGGTGAACCTAAAGTCAATAAGGAACTTCCAAAAAACTTTCAGGTATGAGGACATGTACCCTACGTGAGGGGGCAAAGGGGGGCAAATAGGGTACGGGTCCCCCATTCAATAGGGGCTTCTCGTTTAGAATGCATAGAATTGTTACGGTGTATTCGCACTATAATTGGCCGTTTGAATGGTAAAAGGCGGTGCCTAATGCCTTCCTTCCGCTGTGGAGCTTCTGAGGTAGGTGGTGGGTTGTTGGATTAATCGCTGTTTGGTTTGTATAATGGGTACCTTTTTTAAATTGAATATTTTTGCAGGGTATTTAGATTTTTTGTTGGTGGGTCAAATTGCGTTGGAAAACTGTTGTTTGCGCTTTTGGGTGATATCCGTAAATTATTGCAAGGCCTTTTTTTTTTGGCGGGTGGAAAATTATCAAATAACAGCACAACAATATTGGGCAGAGCAAAAGGGAGTGTCAGACTTCTACTGACTAAAAACCACCCATGTTCCTTCTTAGCCCTTTATATCGAGGCCGCGGTATCTCTTGCGAACAACCCGCAGCAAGGTTTTATGGATATACTTTTTGTTTTAGATGACATCCCATCTTCATAAATCTGTAAGTTCTTTAGTATTAACATTTCTACCTTATTATTACAAAACAAACCATGACACCTGTAATCCCCGAAGGGTTAGGCAGAAGTAAGGAGCAGAGTGTTAAACATAACTGGCGAAATGTGGGTGTACTATTGGGTTATAGTACACCCACATTTTACCAATAATCCCGTGTATTAGAGGGCACACCTATTGTCATCAGCCGGGCACAAATCCGAGCTCCGTAGCTAACTACTTACAAATTCCTGTTGGAAAAATACAATAACAATATACGCGACTCGGGAATCAAACCCAAAACCTCATGCTCAGCAGTCGCAATTGCTTCTACTAGACCAACGAGGCAGTCATACTCGTACAAATATCTCCTAAATAATTATATTTTATAAACAACACACATTACTCACCGCGTAGTGCGTGCAATATAAATATTTTATCATACTATTTAAGATCTCAAGGTTTGAAAGATAAACTAGAAACCTTTTTCGACCCCTGATTTATGTATTTCTAGATAGTAACGTACCTAAAGGTTTTGCTAAGTATTTTGTACAGGTACACACATTCACATATTGTACCTAAATGCTCTTAACACCTGTATATTAAAAAAGAAGATATATGGGGTTAATGGATTGCTTGTTATTTATTTTGTTTTGCTTAAATAAAACTCTTTTTTCACACAGGGTTTATTTATCTACTTAGCCATAGACCGGTTTTTTTAAACGTTGCCCCACACTAGAAATTTCTCCTGTATCGTGGGTGCGTTTATAAATATTTAAACTCACATACACAAACACACCCAGTTGACAGCAACAGACTCGGCTTCTATTGTATAACTGGTCAAATGTGGGTGTACCTCTGCCCAAGTGGGGCAAGTGGGGGGGAGTGGGGGTGTGGGTGTGTTTTTGTGAATAATGCCAAATAAACTCAATTTTATTTCTTTTCTTTCTTTCTTCTTTCAAGTAGATTTACAGAGATAACGTTTTAAATAACTGAACATTGTGCCATCATTACGCGGAGAAAACAGCAGTATGGCCTGAACTTGATTAATCGCCTTTACTACAATAACTTACAAATAAAGCTATTAACTCATTGTTATTTTAATAGGGTTATTAACCTCACCATTTACTTAATTCAGTCTACGATGAAGAACAGCAAATAATTTGCCAAAAGCATGAGTAATACTCATAATAATATCTCTATTAATGTTACATGCCTTATTGCCATGTCTACTGGCAATTATAATAACGTTCAAAGTTTACGACCTCTGGCGTTAAATTTAATTCATTTTAACTACGTTCAATTTATGAATGAGTGTTTTAACTATTATTTTTATTAGTTATGGTTGTTGGAAAAATAGTAAAATAAATCGGTGAAATTAATATTCATTATTTGAGGATAAAATTAATTGTTTGTAGTTGTAATAGTTGTTGTAACAATTGAATATTATTATGAACTAATTTAATTAAATTAGACTATCAATCTACACTATAGAATTTTACCCATATTCCTTTTTATTTTTTTAAACAAAACTCTACTACTTTTTGCTGAATTTTCGAATGGAAAAACTAATAACACGTTAGGTACCCGACTTGGAAATCAAATCCGGGACCTCATGCACAGCAGTCGCCCTTGTGACCACTAGACCAACAAGCCACTCCATTTAAATATTGTAACATAACCATATAACACTTTCTTCAGTAACCCTTTGACCTTTACAAGATTAATTGATTTCATCAACAAAAAAAAACATTTCTCACGTAAAGTTAACCCCATTCTAATTATCTTTTTATTATTGAATGGACTAATGGTGTATCGAACGCAGGCACGAATATTTTATGGTGTTTTTATGGGCCCATTTTGTTTGCCTTGTATTACCCTACGACTGTGGAGGCAAACACTATAGGAATTTATGAGAAGGTTAACCCTTCGATCAACCGTTCGGAAAAACGTTAATAGTTTTTTCAATCGGTTACCAATAGTTGATGCCCACGACTCCACCGGCGTGGAGGCTGTCATTGTCCCACGGGATAATAGTAACGGAATAAAAAGTATGTTGTGGGTATGTAAACTATCTGTGTAACAGGTTTTATCGAAGTCTGTTCAGTAGTTTTTGCATTACAGAGTCATCATCATCTGCCTAGCCTTTTCCCAACCATGTTAGGGTCGGTTTCCAGTCTAACCGGATGCAGCTGAATACCAGTATTTTACATGAAGCGACTGCCTATCTGACCTCCACAACCCAGTTAATACTAGGTAATACGGATACTCTTTGGTAAGGCTGGATGTCAGAATTTTAGGTCACTGACTACCTGTAACGACTACATTATTTATTGTTATTTATTTATTATTACTGCATTACAGAGTACACAACCTAAACTGCAGAATCCTTTTAGAGTATTCCTTTTTATGTTTTCGTTTAGTTCCAACAAGTATTTTTAATAATCCGTCAATCGATTTAGAAAGCGGTAGGTAGTATCACAATAAAACGTATTTTAAATTTGAAATACATTTATATAAGTACCTTTCAATATTTTTATCAGAGCCTCTAAAAGTTACAAGATAACTTGCAAATGACTTTTACGTATATGTGAAGACGTTTGAGAAAATAATAAGTACATATTTTAAAAGAAGCTACGCCTATCACTGTTTTACAATTTGGCAATTTTTTTTGGTGTACTAGCAACCCACTCGTCTTCGCACATGTGTATTGTAGATACTGAATTTTCCGGCTTTTTTTTACTATAATATCAATGAATACTGCATAAAAACCTTCCTTTTGCAAGCTTTTCTATTCTTGAAATTCGCATTGAAATCCGTTGCGTGGTTTAAAAGATCTAAGCAAACAAACAGCGGAAGTGACTTTGTTTTATACTATGTAAAAGATTGAAAGTCATCATCATTCTCTTGCCCTTATCCCAATTCATTTGGGGTCGGCGCAGCATGTCTTCTTCTTCCATACTTCTCTGTTTCTCTTCATCTCATGAGACACCTCCTTTCTTACCATACCATTCCTAATACAGTCGATCCATCGTTTCTTTGGTCTTCCTCTACTCTTATACCCATCCATATTCATGTTTAAAATCTTCCTCATGACATTTCCCTCATTCCTCCGAATCACATGCCCATACCTCGACAACCGATTTCCACACAACTTTTCAGTCACCGGGGCCACTTTCAGGCTTCCTCTTATGTACTCATTTCTTATTTTATCCATTCGCGTAACACCGCACATCCCTCTAAGCATTCTCATCTCAGCCACATGTAAAAATGCCTTTCATTCATCCCAAAGTCAATAAACACTTCTTTGGGCTTAAACCTTTACAGTGTGCAGATGATCTTCTGCACCTCACTAAGCTGTGGCAAGCTATGATGACGTCACATTACCGTTGACGCGGACGTTAATATGCGCCCATAAACTCGTAATGTTAATGTAACTGGCGTCAAACATGACACGCGGTTTTAGGAAACCGCACCATTAATTCACACTTTTACTTGATTTTTGGAGGTAATAAACATTAGGCCTTAGCTACCTAGATGTTTTTATGCTTATACGACCAACAAGACAGTAAGTTCATAAAGCAAGCAGACTGTTCAGAAACCCTAATATAATGAAGAGTACTAGGCTTTATGGGCTAGCCAAGCTTTTAGCCTTACGTAAAGGTACCGCTACTAATACCTGCCTACTTATAAGATACTAGCGGACGTCACGCGGTTTCACCCGCGTAGTTCCCGTTCTCGTGGGAATACAGGGATTAAAAGTATATCTATGTCACCCGGGAATACTGTAGCTTCCCAACGGTGAAAGAATTTTTGAAATCGGTTCAGTAGTTTCGGAGCCTATTCGTTACAAACAAACAAACAAATCTTTCCTCTTTAAAATATTAGTGTAGATAGTGTAGACTACAAGACCAATGGGGCTCCCCTATTTGTACATACATTGTGCTGTATATATATTCTGCATCGATTGCTTTAATTCACTGAGGTTGTCCACCATTACCGAAAACAAAGAGGAATAAGAAGACTGCCAGGCTAAGAGTACAAGAAAACTCAACATCATCTGCCCGTTTTTTCCCAACTTTGTCCGGGTCGGTTTCCAGTCTAACTGGATGCAGCGGAGTATCAGTATTGCATATGGAACGACTGCATAATATCGAAACTCCACAACCCAGTTTGTACTGGGTAATACGATGCCATTTGATCATCATCATCATTACAGCTGAAGGACGTCCACTGCTGGACACAGGCCTCCCCTTAGTGTCGCCACATTGACCGGTCATCGGATTCACCAGGTCATCGGTCCACCTAATGGGAGGCCTTCCAACGCTACGTCTTCCGGTTCGTGGTTACCACTCCAGAACTTTTCTGCCCCATCGACCATCCGTTCAGCGAGCAATGCAATTTTAACTCCTTTTTTTTTTTTTTTTTGGGGGGTGGGAAATCATCAAATAACCCCTCCCGCTCTTGGGCAGAGCGAAAGGGAGTGTCAGACTTCTACTAGTAAAAACCACCCATGTTTCTTCTTAGCCCTTCATGTCGAGGCCGCGGTATCTCTTGCGAACAACCCGCGGCCCCGACGGGGCAACCCGCAGCCCCGACAGGGATGCAATTTTACCCCTTGGTAAGACTGATTTAGTATCATAATGAGCTTTTGTACAACATCACCGACGCCATCTTCAAACCAAAACAAACAGCTCTTACACGAGAAGTTCCACCACCAGAGCTTAAACGTGAACTCATCAGTAACTGCGCGATACATCCCAACCGCGGTGCTATTATCATAATTACGCGTAGCTTACATTTTCGCACGTTACATGGATAATTAGACGAAAGCCACAGTGCTGTGGTGGACGCCGGAACAAACATGGCGAGGTTTTTATGTGTCATTTAAACTACGCTGTTATAGGGGAAGTTATTTAGGTGTTAACTACCTCGTTGTTCAGCATGAGGTTTGATTCACGGGTCGGGCAGTAATATTGGATTTTCCCCATTAGGAATTTTTCAGTAACGGCCTTCACAAATTTTTCGATTACGTGCCCAGTCGATAGCTCGCCCCTATCACATACTATTACACTATCATACACACTCACGAGACACACACATACGACACGCATACATACATACAGCCAAGAACCCATTCGCATGTGCAAGTGCGTTCCTTTTTGTATTGCTTTTTCTTTTTCATTCATTGTTTAATGTTAAGTGGAAGAGCAGAGTCACCAATCACAATCGTACAATCATGTGTGTTCTAACTTATATCATTGTAATAAATAGTTCTTTATATATTTGTTTCTCTGTGAGTGCCTAGAAGACGACAAACGAACTTACTAACAAATTCAATTAGTTAATTTTAGAATGACGAATATTTTAGTAACCGTCAATGAATATTTTGAGTTCTTTGTTTCAATGGGTCTAGAACCAGTTTGGGCTCAGTATTAAATAATACATCGTGTAGACACTCGAAATAATTTAATTAAATTTATATAAAGTATCTTCAATATGTTCATCAAAGTCACATTATTATTAATTGGGAATGTAATGTAATTATTTGTAATTAATTTAACGATATAGCGATGGAGTGCTCATTATTTCAGATTGAGCTTTTCTTTCTATGTTTACTGGGCAGAATGTTGTCATCATCTTCTTGGCCTAAAAATCTGTTGTCCCATATTAAATGGGTAGAGCGCATTGATATAAAAACTAAAGATACGGTCGTCCGAATATTTGCTCGACGCGTTCGCCATACAGAGAATCGGTGTAGTCTGCTCGTTAATGTAACCTTGTATATGCGACGTGGTATTTTCGTGGTATAAAGAACATAAATAAAGCTTTTAATAAAATTTACGACCGCACCCGAAGAGAGCCGATCGTGGACTAGTTCACTTCGGCTTAGGAAAGACCATATTGGGACTACGTTCGAGGCGTCATTTTAACATGCCGTCCGCCCAGTCCTTACGCAGTAATATATAAGTCAATGGTAGAGCGCTATGGATTTTTGTTTTTTTTTGTTTAAATTCTTTTCCATTTTCTTTCCTGTTTTCATTCATTCCTTATACAATCTATTTATCTTTACTTTGTCTCCCTCTCCATCTATCAACAGAAACATGTCTCTTCTTCATTTGATAAATATTTAAGAAAATCTCATAAATATTTTTCAGTTTGCTCTTAAGCTAAAAAGGATCTTGATCCCGCAACTATTTATTAAACTTTAATGTCTTCAAAACTAATTCTCTTTGGACGTGACTTTAAACACTACTTATGGATTAAAGATTTATGTTGTAAATCGGCTTAAGTGTATTTTTGTGTTAATATAGCAAAACTATACATATTATTATGTTGCCTATCTATATGAGAGAGAACAAAGTTTTAAAAGAGGATGTAGTGAAAAACATTGAAATCAGTATACTTAGATAGTTTGGTCACAATGAAGAGAATGAGTAAAAGGCGACGAACAAAAGTATTTACAAGGCAGATGTAAGTGACACCCTAGGAAGGCACAGTGTGTATTTCTGACACTACTATGGTATGACCAGATGTATGAATGTGGACGTGGCAAAAGGAGTATGTAAGGATCGTAGCAGGTGGTGATCTCTGATTTCTGCCTGCCTCCATGGAAAAATGGCATCAGTTTTAAGTTTATATGTATACCTTTAGCTAAAGTAACTGTTAAGTTCTAGTAAGTTGAATGGAGTATTTTCCATGTAATCGTTATTTAAACTATATCCAAAAAATGTGTTCTCGTCGTATCAGCTTTATCAGCTTGTCATCAATCATCGAAGCTGATATTTATTTCATAAACTTAATTCTAGCTTGGTAAGGTCGTGACCAGACATCAATATTTTACAATGTAACCAACCTTTACATAAAATACTTACCACACCATCAGACCGACATTCTATGTTCTAACATTTAAAAAAAAACAAGCATGTTTTAAAATGCTGTATTATTGGAACATGAAAATTCGTCTATCAACATTGTACGCGCAATGTTTCATGTTTGTGATGTTAACCGTTGGGAGTACTCTCGTAAAGAGACGATCCTGGACCAAAAGTATGTGAAAAATTTCAGTTTAATCGGTTAGTGGGGTATTGTTTTAAAATTCAGTTGCAAGATTTGACCAATACATTCTAACCGACAAGGCCAGTTATGAAAAAGCTCATAAAAATGTATCGGTACAACACATATGGTACCAAAACAACTATGCCAATTCTGTTAAAATATAAACCTTATCCTGAAATATATGCCTAAACGCTTCGAAAACCCTCTCATCTTCTATATAGTTCGGCTTAACTAGTCAAGTTTGTGTAGCTTTCGAAATTACTTTTAGATATAGATGAGCTACGATTTTAGAATACATTAAGATTAGATTTATTCAGGTGTCTAGGTCTATATCTATATTTTGATTAACTTAGTAATAATCTGTAATCAATCGTGTACTAATTAATACTAAATACCGTATGTAGATAGCGACATACTAAAGTTACAGTAGATACGAGTATAAGTAATAACTAGATTTGGTATATTGATTGAACATCCGTCGGTTTCCCGGATCCAGGTCCCGAGTTTTTGTCTGACTTTGTACGCGCAAAAAAATAGTTTTTATGCCTTTAACATTGTTATTTGAATTTAGAAATACGACTGTTTACAATCATGTTGTCGTAAAGTCTGTAAAACAGGTAGCTTCTCAAAAAGAGAGGGATGGAGCACAAATTACCATTTTGTTCCCTTTAGTCTTAAGTCAATTGAGCTGATTAGCGATGGAAGATTCATCATCGTCGACGTCGACTGCTTTGGTGTATTGTGGGTGCTATTTCACAAAAAAAAAAGGCGCTGACTGAAGGTACCTACATCGTCGCCAAATTTTGAGCAAATTCAACTTGGATGACTTAAGAAGCAGAAGTGGATCATAGCGAAGGTGGTGTGGGACAAGCCCTCCACACTATTTCCAAACCACTGTAACTCCTGTTAGCCAGACTCAACAGTGGCGACCACAAGAAAAGCGCCGAGACAATGAAGCTCGACGAAGTCCCAGAGAAACGAATAACTGTCTTGGATCCCGCAACGAAATTAATCAGAAAAGAATAGCGAAGGTGGTGTGTTAATCTCATCTTGTTTGTGGGGCGAACATGGTTGGATATTGCACAATATAAGGATGTTTGAAGGAGCAAGGGAAGGCCTATCCCCAGCAGTGGGACACAATATAGGCCACTAAATGAAACGATGGAATAAAAAGGGATAAAAGTATGAAAGAGAGAGATTCTACATATTTTGATTTGTATTCCGAAGCGTTAGTCACAGATCTCTGAATAACCGAGGCATGACAACACTACGTGAATACATTACTCCACGAAATAAATAAACATTGTTTCCATACGCTGCAATGGGAGTTCTCTCGGGCAACTTTTAATTCAGTTACAATGTCGTACGTTATCTGTTTCGTAATAAATTTGCGCTGTCTTTGGTATAAAAATAAAATGTGGAATCAGATGGTTGGCTGGTTGTTATGCAGCCAGCGTGTTGTGTGTTTAACAATTTTGGAAAGTCAACTTTTATCTGATGCAGATAATAAAAGAGAAACATACGAAATTGTTGTGTGTGTGAGGTTCTTTTGGATCGGAAATTTCACGGTGAAAGGAAAAACGATGCGAAAACAGTTAGTTCGTGTTACATGTATAGCTTAGATTAACTGCCTCCGTGGTCAAGTGGTTTAGGCGTTTGCCTAGTGACCCGGTGGTCGTTGGTCCGATTCCCACGGGAAGCATACTTTGTAAAGTTGTTTCCAGTTTGGCTAGGACATTGCAGGCTTGAATCACCTGATTGTCTAATAAAAAAGATGATTCCGTGCTTCGAAAGGCACGTATAAGCCGGTGGTCCCGGCCGCCAAATGACAGTCGTCAAACCATGTCAGAGGCCTTTGAGGTGGTTTAGAAAGTCTAACACTAGGGTGTGTGGGGTCGTTAGACCTTACTGCCCACACGATAAGAAGAAGAAGCTTAGCAATGTTACTATTATTTGTTCATTATTTATATACTACACTAACTAAAATGGTTTAGTTCTACTTAGTTTATGAAAAATTACCATTTCGTTTAACAGATGTACGTAAACATAACATCACGCCTATAATCCTCGATGGGTTGGGCAGAGGTGTTCTTAGTACACCCAATTTTCAGTTATGTTTAAGTTTAACTAGCCGATGCCCGCGGCTTCACCCTCGTGGATGTCGGTCAAATTATATACTAAATCCGGCCTCTTGAATCACTCGATCTAATAAGGGCAGGTAGACCAAGCGAAATAGGCATTTAACGCTACCAAGAGTTGCCCGCGATTGCCGCAAAGCGAGCCGTGCGCTTACGTCGCGAGGAGTGTCACCTGTGTCACATTACAGATAAGCAGGCAGTAGGTCAACTTGTCTTATTGATTTATTTTTAAATTAAAATAAGAGATTTGATTAATTAAAAACTCGTTTTATTATAATTTGTAGTAATAGCGAAGTCTTTCGTTTTTTTGTAATAAATTAATTTGAGTAGATATTTTAAATGGAATAAACTCTGAACTATACTTATTACATTAATTGATGTTTTAGTTTCTAGGTCGGGTGTTCCAAATGCAATAAGTAACGCAAGGACGACAATGCCGCAAAGATCGCGTCATTATTATCATTTACGGAACAGATTAGGGTGATCATCGTACCTTTTTAGTCGACCTTGTTTAGGGTTCCGTGCCCGAAGGGTCACCAACGGGAACCGGGGGGGTACCCTATTAATAAGCCTTCGTTGTCCGTCCGTCCGTCTGTCAGCGGTCTGTATCTCATGATCTATAATAAGTAGACTATTGAATTTTTCACAGAATGTGTATCTCTGTTGCCTCTAAAAGAACAAATACGAAAAATTAAAAAAAAAATATTAAAAAAAAAAATTGGTTGCCTGTAAAGTCGGTATACGGGCGAAAGTTTTACGTGACAACGAAAATAGAAGCGCAAGACATGAACCGGTGTGTATGCCTATCTCTCTCACTCTCTCTCTCTCGCTCTGGACGCGTGCCTCTCACTCGCTCTCATTGTGAGCGCATAACGTGAGCGGAGCGTAACGCAGTTTCTTGAAGTGTCACCCGGCAAACCAATTTATAAGACGTTGTCACGTCAAAAGAACTCGATATTTGAATGGAAAATCGTATATTTTTTAATACAACAACGATAACATTATCAACTCTGTATCTCACGCATAATTATGATAATCACCAAATGTGTCAAAATTATTAATCATGTATTCGGAGGGGTATGAGGAACAGGGTGTAAAGTTCCTCATCTCCCATAGAAAAGGGAGGATCCTCCGACCAGACGGGTGTTGTGTCCGACATAATTATGTAAGTCGGGATTTTCTATATAGGCTAATGTCGCGGATAATGTTGATAGCGCGATGTAGGAATTGCCAATTTAGTTCGCATGTGTTGCGATAGATGTCGCTGTCGCCACATCACTCCCCTCCGAGACCGGAGGTCGATAGCAGACTGAGTCTTGATGCTTGCCAGGCCAGTGGAAGGTTCCAGTGAGTCGGAACCGGATGCCGCGTAGTTCTCGGTGAGTCGGAACTGTCTGCGGTGATGCCCCAGTGAGTCGGGGTGATGCTGCATTATGCTCCAGTGAGTCGGAGTGATGCTGTGCTGCGTAGTGGCTGGCTGCTGCGTCGACCAGGAGAGAAGTGCGTCTCTGCTTGCTGACCGGCCGAAGTGCAGTGTGCTGTGCCAAGGTCGCTGATGAGGCTGAGGGTGATGACCAGGTATGCGCTTCTGCTGCATGCTGGTGGTCAGGATACCCTTTGAAGCCGTGGTTGGAATTCATCTTTGAGTACTTTTTCTACGATGAAGGAGTCTTCTGTGTCTTCAGTTTCTCTAAAAAAGAGAAATATGGTAAGTCTTACAAGTTTGTCTTACACATCCGAGTAAAAGCATTGTATGTAAAATGCGGTAAAAACATAAAATGTGGTACTTACGTTAATGTTACAGTTTTTTGTGTATCAACAGGATCCAATCCAATAAAAGAGGTTTTGGATACATCAGCCGTGTTTCTACATGATGCATTATCCATGTAGTACCTGAAAACCCACCCACATTATGTTAGTTAATGTACATTATGAGTATCCAGGACTTTAATACAGTAGAGCATCGATTATCCGAACGTCGTTCAACCGAATGACAGACTCCTTTTTCCGTTTGAGGTACGGAACCCTAATCTTGATCTATGGTAATTACATGACGCGGGCTAGCGGACTGCGAGTAAGGGTAACTCGCCGTCCGATCAAGGACCAAGCCCGGGTCCGCGGCGCGTCGTGTTCCACGCGCGCCTCAAAGAGCTGTCAGCAAACTGACGGGGCCCAAATAGGGATGCCTGCCGGGGCCACGAATATGTCTTACCAGGATACCGTGGCCCTGGAACGCAAAGGGCAACCGAAGGAACAGGCTGGATTTTAATTAGTACAAGTCTGACAGTCCCTTCCGCTCCACTCAGAGCGGCAGGACTCATTTGATGATTTTACCACACGATAAAAAAAATTACATACCTATTTTCGTTTGAATCCTCAGGTATCAGATTTGTTGCTGCGGCAGTGTTCATGTTAGTTTCTTCAGGCTGCCCAACTAACCTAAAACAAAAAGTAAATGGAGTACCTATTTCACAGATGAAATTGATAGGTAGATATAGTAATTTACTGTTCGTTAGCAAACGCCAGGTTGAGATATCGAAATAGACAAAATATGATTTAATTTTATCAAAAATCTTAGCGTTCTCTAGTATTACTGATATTTTTATATTGTGGCTCGCCACTCGCCAGGCAGGATACCGAACGAAAAGACAAAATATGAATTATCAAAAATCGTAGCGATCCTCGGTACTAATATTCATAAACTATAGTACGATGATCGTAAGTTTTAGACATTTACCAATCAGAGACTGAAGTAAAATAAAAATTAATTTTGAGACCAAATTACATTACAATACAAATAAAACATTTACGTAGGTACTTACTTCTTCACATATCTTTGGAGTGCATTCTTTCTATTTGTGTCTTTTATTGCTTTACACGACTTTTTTCGCCTGCGTTGTTTATTGCCCATTATAATTTATAACTAACAAGCAACAAATTCTCAAAAAGAGATAGTATGGTGCGCGTAGTTGTCAAACTGACACAGGTCCGTCGTCCATAAGCGCCAACACGCGACTGAACGGACCTGTCCGAGCCGCCGCGATCGCTTTTAATTCTTATTTAAACATAGTAATTGAGAAAATCATTTTATCAATTCAAACTCTGCGAATTTGTCTTAAACTAATTAGTTTCTTAATTATAGTACAAAAATTAAATGTAAAAAATCAGTAATATAGTCATAATATTGAAAAAACGATCTAAAAAGGGGTAACTTTGCGATTTTTTTCTATCGAGTGAAGTTCATCAGGTCTTGCAACTGAATGCGATTTTGACTAGATAAGATCCTTAACTAATACATATATTTTTTATTAAATTTAAAACACTGTATTTTTTGTCTCAGATTGTTTTAAAAAACTTAAATTCGGGTCCACCCAGCCTTAAAAAAGACCGCTTCAAAATCCGTTGCGTAGTTTTAAAGATTAAAGCATACATAGGGACGGACAGACAGCGGGTTGTTGGGGCTGCGGGTTGTCCGCAAGAGATACCGCGGCCTCGACATGAAGGGCTAAGAAGGAACATGGGTGGTTTTTATTCAGTAGAAGTCTGACACTCCCTTTCGCTCTGCCCAAGAGCGGGACTTATTTGATGATTTCCCAACCCCAAAAAAAAAATAAAAAAAGACAGTGACAGCGACTTTGTTTTATATTATGTAGTGAAGTGACAGTGATAATACTATACCTAACCTGGGAAACTAACCCAGGACCTCATGCGCAGCAGTCGCGCCTAATACCACTAGAGCAACGAGGCAGTCTGGTATATTCCACGCTATAGGGGTTGCCAGCGGCTTCGCCTGCTACAACTCGAAAATTATTCCACAGGAAGATAAAATCGGAATAAAATCTCTCCTATGCGTTAATACAGGTTATAAACTATCTGTGTACCAAATTTTATCCAAATCCGTTCAGTAGTTTTTGCGTGAAAGAGTAACCAACATCCATCCATCCATCCATACATACATTTTTTTTTTTTTACGTTCTCATAAACTTTCGCATTTTTAATATTAGTAGGGTTACAAACAGTAAAAAAACATACAGTTTTAACCCCAACGTTAACGAACCACGTCAACCACACCACATTAACAAATGAGAAGTCCTTTCTGTTACCCATTGCAATTAACCTGAAGCCAGTTCGTGTGACAACACGAATGCTTTAATGGTTTCGAAATCAAAACAAAATTAACTGGGTTTTTCCACCACCGTGTTTACCAGTATCGACAAAATCACAATTATTTTGTTCCCCTGTATGGACATCCATATAGGAAAAGATACGGGTATCGTCCACGGCACGCGATCTCCAGGGGAAACTTTTTAATTCAATTACATTGTCCACGTTATTCGTGCCCTAACAAATTGCATTTGTTACCGCTGCTATTTGCACGGAGTTTTTGTATAAAAGTTTGTTTGGACAAAACTCGCATTTGTACCGTGTAACACCGGTTTTTACTTTACCCGTGTTTGGTATTTGTAGTGGATTTTTTTTTGAGATTTTTATTTATTGACTTTTTGGATTGTGTTTGGGAGTTTAAAGTTGAAAGTTATAGTTCAGTAATTGAGATAAATTAAATCCCAGTATTAGAACCCATTTACATACATAAACTCACGCCTTTTTCCCATGAGAGTAGGCAGAAACCACAGAACGCCACCTGCAGAAATATTATTCTTGTATCTGATTCGCATTATTTGTGTAATTTATTTCATCACCACTCATAACGGTGATGGAAAACCTCACGAGGACACCAGCATGTCCTAGATTTAATCATTAAATCGAATTGAAATAAACGGCTTCAAATTATATTGAAATGACATACAGAGTCCTCATTAACAAATTAAAATCATGAAGAGTGAATAAGAGGTAAAAGATTAAATATTTAATACTTGTTAATTACGTTTAAATTAATGAATGTGTTTTAATTTGTTGACTGTGAATATACTAACGTAGATTTGTATTTAACCATGCCTACAAGAGTGAGACACACAAATGAAACGACGATAGAATTTTGTTTGTTTGTGTATAAGTACACCACGTATATAAACTACTTGCTTCGATTACAACTCTTTCAACTTTTTATATCAATATATCTCTTAAACGGTAGCTTTTAGAAAGGAAAGTGTTTCACATTTTTATAGATTATTATTTGATTTATAATTTCATCTTTGCAAATTTTATGATAAAACTTACCATTTTGCTGAAAATCACGAAAAACCCGTTTTCGTGAACTTTGACCTCGAATATTTTTTTTCCAGGTGTCGGATCGATGGGCACTTTTTACATTTAATTTATAATGGTGTTTTGAACAATCCTACCAATTTTCAGCCGGGTGGGAATTACTGTAACCTTGGATGTCTAAATTGACCGGACTAATACCTATAATGAGATGTTGTAGTTTAGTAGTAATGACCTCGACATTTGCGTTGTAGACAGTGGGTTTGCCACCAGTCAGATGCATTATTTTGTTACTCATTTTTGATCACCACTGCTCTCAAAACAGAGAAGGGACATATAAACAAATTCGAAGATATGGCATAGCTACCAACCCTCACTAAACCCGTTTTCTCTTGCATAAACTAGACCTGTGTTCTAGCAGTATTTTATACACTAATATTATAAAGAGAAAATATTTGTTTGTTTGTTTTTTGTAACGAATATGCTCCGAAACTACTGGACCGATTTCAAAAATTCTTTCATCGTTTGGAAGCTACACTATTCCCGGGTGACATAAGCTACTTTTTATCCCTGTATTCCCACGGGAACGGAAACTACGCGGGTTGAGCCGCATGACGTCCACTAGTGACATAATAAAGGTTGAATAACTATATTTATGAAATGACTTTTTTAAATATTTAATTTTGATACACTATTTGATATTATACAAAGAAAAATAAATTCGAACTCCACAATATGGCACCCCAAATCCGCCATTTTCTTTTTTTTTTTTTTCATTTTAATGTAGCCTGTGTGTGACCCTTAGCTCTTGGTAAAACTGGCTGGGGTGGATCAATTCCTATTAGGTGATTAAACAAGGCGCAAACGGGGCTTTGATGAAACTGTCAACCAATCATTATGTGCGTCAGACTAAGTAACTCTACGCAAAAAAATATTACTGAGAAACGACTTTATTTGGCAAACCGGTTGTACTGATTTGAATATATAATGTTGCTGGGGAGTTTTGTTCCGCCACTTCTTCTTTCCAGCAAAAACACTAGAAAGTGTCGAAGGGTGAGCGTTTTGGGGGACTGTCACTTGTAAATAAGTAAAGTAAATTTTGACGTTCGAAAAGTGCTGATTATCAGCCCAGTTTGAATAAATGACTTTTGATTTGATGTCAATAAAGTGTGTAACACGAATAGATACTGACTTTGATTAAGACAAAGGATACTTATTATCCCAGTGTTACGTTCACATCAAAAATTCCCCACTTATAAACGTCAAAACTGCAGTCAAAACATTCCTACAAACACTTAGATTAATAATACAGCTGTCCAACCACCTAACAGGTCAATAAACCCGATGAGAACAATTATATCTGGGTCAAACTCCAGTGAAATGTGCCAAAGAGTCGTTGAATTGACAAGGATCATTATTAAGATGCCTGAAGCAAGGTTCAAAGGTTTTGTTCCACCATTTACAACTCGTCCGCCAAATAAATTAGGATATTGGATGAGGACTTTGGTACCTTCGAATTTAAGAGCTGGCTCTGAAGAAAGGCGCCTTTTTATGGTTGAAAGAAGCTTTAAAAGTCAAAGAAATGTATGGGATTTCAAAAGTGTAATGGTTGTGTGGAGCTGTGCTTCAAAGTTTCCAATGGTGCAAATGGAGGTATAGGAAAATAAATGGTTTTACTTAATTAAATTGAATATCTTTTGCCAAATGTAGCTGCGATGAGATCATGGACGTGTGGAACATAGCCAGGTTTGTATGTTTGGAATAGTATGAGAGTAAACGTAGCGTGGGTACTGAGTAGGTACACTGTTGGCCAATGACTTTTCTGAAAAGAATTACTTGAAGTAAGTTATCGTTAGTTTGCAAAATTTTTTCTAGTGTTTTTTATTTTATCAAAATTTTGTTAACCACCTAATTTAATGTTCGTGTTTATTCATGTTTGCATATCATTATCCAGTCTTACCAAAGAGTATCGTATTACCTAGTATTAACTGGGTTGTGGAGGTCAGACAGGCAGTCGCTCCATGTAAAATACTGGTATTCAGCTGCATCCGGTTAGACTGGAAGCCGACCCTAACATAGTTGGGAAAAGGCTAGGCACATGGTGCATATCATTATTATAGCGAAATGTGTTATTGCACAAGTTATTTTTACCATCTTTTGAACCACATTTACCTCTAATAAATAACGTTATCTTTAACCAAAACAACGTGATACCAATATAAAAAAATAATCATGGGTAGATGTAAACTCCAAAAACGAATACATAAACAATATCCATTTATATTTCAAGAAACCAACCATAAACAAATTGAAGACTAGGCTCAATACTCGTATATTCTACCTTACAGCGCTTCAAGCTAAACATCGCTGCTGATTACAGCGACATTCAGCGGCACACAGATTACAGACTATCACACCACGCCTTTTTAAAGTTAAATGTTTCAGCTGAATTGCTGAATTGCAAAGCGACCAAACACAATTTATTTAACAAAATCACACTATTTTGTTAACAGTTCAGTTCTGTGAATTGTTTTGTCAGTACGATTTTATTGTTTAAAAGCTTAGGTTTTAGCATGAAGTGGTGTTTAATATTCCGGTTATCGGATTAGTTTAGTTTTTGTTGAAAAGTACAGATTATCTACACGAGCGTGTAGAGTGAATGTTTTTAAAATAATAAATACTCAACATAATCCCCGAAGTGTAAGTTTTTCCAACTGGGTGGATCACGGGTCCTAAGGTGGAGAAATAGGGTCCCGTGCTCCACCTGATGATAAGTATAGTCAATTAATTAATAAAAATACTTCAGTAATAATTTCTGTGTTAACATACGGGTAGTTAGTTGACTGACTCAAAAAATATGATTCTGTTTAGTCCGTCTGTTAGATTATCGAAAAATATTGGGTACGTGTTTTTTGTTTCATTACATTAATAAAAAATTACGAAATAAAACGTGTCAAAAATCTTGAGTGGGGGGTGGTGACGTCACTTTCTGGTAAAAAATGTACCAAACTGTAACGTCGCGCGACTTTTCGAAGCATTGTAACGTCTTCATTTATTGTTTACGTGAGAAAAGAAAAAATATTTTGTGTCCAATATTTTTGGAAATCTATCTGACGGACTAATTAGATTTTTTTTGTCAACTACCTACCCTAATCGTACACGTACCTTCAAAAGTAGTATTAAAATGATAGGATTTTATCATGATTGTATTTTGATTAGTATTTTAATGACATGATGTATCTGACTGATATTTATATTTTTTTCTACAAAAAAAAAGTAATAACAGAGAATAACTTTTTTATTTTAATTTTTTTAATTTTACTATAACATTGTTTACTTATTTAAATGAATCCATTATTTTTTTATTACTGTTAATAGCCTTAAATCTACGATCATTATTGGTTAAAATTGTTGTGACCGACAGGGTATAGACCCTGTGAACTATATTTATTACTTTAAGATCTTGTAAAACACATGTGATTACATATATATCATAAATGATTGAATTGAATTGAATTGAAAATAGACATTTAATAAAATATTATAAACGGCTATTTTGCTCATTTATTTTATTGACTAAAATAGAATAATAACGCCGTTTTAGGTGTGAAGAAAAAGAACAAAACCCATTGAACAATGTTCATTTTGTTTTGAAATTCTTCGTAACTTTGGGATACCGATTAACAATAGTTAGTAGGTACATAGATCTTTTGTTTTAATTTTGTTAAGACTATTGTTACTAAAAGTTTATTTGAACTTGAATAGTACTTTAACAGCTTAACACTAGATCTTTTAAGACTTAGGACGAACTTAAAAAATATCATTGAACTCTGAATAAAGTACTTATTAAAATAGTCATTGGTGATAATTATAGTCATTATCATTATCAACACCATGGAATTGTTAAAAAACCCTGTCTGATCCTTACGTAACAGACATACAATAAAATAATAATAGTTTATATGATAGAGAATCTAATCTAATCTATTTCTGTATGTAAGTATATTATGTAATCCTTTTTTGAGAACAAGTAAAAAAATACCCCTATTTTTTTCAAATAAAATGAGGAAACTTAAATGGCAGCACATGGGCGCGAGCGTTCGCTTCTCGGGTAGTGACGTCAAAGAAGAAACAATTGACTATCAAACTACTAATGCCGAAGATGGTGTTGTCACGTTTTAAAAGTTGGTTAGAATTTAGGGAAACGGTGGTAATTTGGGACAAAAATCATGCATTTTAAAATTAATTTAATTTTACTTTCATGTATAATTTTGGATTTTATTTAAGACTAGCGGACGTCACGCGGTTTCACCCGCGTAGTTCCCTTTTCCGTGGGAATACAGGGATAAAAAGTAGCCTATGTCACCCGCGGATAGTGTAGCTTCCCAACGGTGAAAGAATTTTTGAAATCGGTCCTGTAGTTTCGGTGCCTATTCGTTACAAACAAACAAACAAATCTTTCCTCTTTATAATATTAGTGTAGAAAATGCCATTGATTTATTTACATATAATTACGCCCCTTTTGGATCGGACAGGGTTTTTGGGAAACCTAGACTATAAAATAGTAATATAAATAGTAGAGGATGGTGCCATTCTTTAGTTTTCTTCTATTGCCATGCGATACAGCATGTACTTATCTTTGTTTGGTTGTAATTTCCTTCCAATACCCCTTTCTACAACACGAAAAAGAAACTCACAAATGTATTTTACTTCGTAAAACGTACAAATCGAGGTCAGTAGGGATCGTGCCAAGGTCAGTCCTAATATCAGAAGCGCCGTTCATTATTGTATGTACTCCCCTTAAAATTACTCCAAAAGTGTTGGTTTAACCTGTTTTTACCCGTTTTTCCTTTTACAGGGCCGTTTAAGTAATGTTATTTAGGAGTTTTAAAAGTAATTTTCGTATTTATGGTACCGTTAAATTGGTTTTTTAAGCGTTTTTTTTTTGGAATTAAGATTTTTCGCTTTTTCTATTAATTTATGAAGATTTAGAATTTATTATTGGTTTCGTAAATAAAGTTCCAAACTTTTGATAATATTTTAAATAAAGCTTATTTACATGAATTTCAATTTTTCATAGATTTGTTTATATTACAAATCTTTGAAATAGAAACATATTCGTGTCTGCTATTGCGTGTTTGATTATAATTATATTGGTACAACACGAATTGAAATAGACAATCAATTAAATAAATTAGTACTTTCATGACACAAGATTCTACAAAAAAAAATAGGCAATTTATCGCTTTTATTTGATGTCAATGTAGAAGTGCTCCCAATTCTGCCTAGTCCTATAAATTATTGGTGGACATAGCGGCTAAAAAATTTCATTTGCCTAGCTTTTTTCCTAACTACATTGAGGGCGGCTTCCAGTGTAACCGAATGCAACCGATTACCTGTATTTTGTGTTCAGTATGGTGTCGGACGTAAAGAATAGCACCATCCCATATCTTCCCGTGGGTGTCGTAAGAGGCGACTAAGGGACTTACCAGAGAATAGACAGCAGCGTTCTCTGTGCCTTCGTAACAACGATACTGCGATCGCCAACCCACCTGCAAAGCGTGGAGAGGCCTCCTTCTGAGGGAGGCCTTTGTCTAGCAGTGGACGTCTTATGGCTGTAATGATTATGATGACCTGTATTTTATCTGACCTTCAGAACCTAGTTAGTACAAGGTAATACAATACCCCTGGCAAATTTGGTTATCAGAACACTGACTTGAACGACTGTCAAAGTCGACATATATGACAGACACCAAAATATTATATCGGGACCACCGACCGCAGCCGGGACCAACTGCTTAACGTGCTTTCCATGGCACGAAGGAAACTCGATATGAAATGGGTTTTCACGACGTGACACTGGCAGAAATAGTCGGAACCGGCTCAGTTGCCATAAAATAAAAAATTAAATGGGTTGTCACCCATCCACGGACCAACCCAGGCAAACGCGGGTTAACCTGAAGATCGACCCTAGGGCAATAATTATTTAGCCACGAGATCCTAAAAATATATTCATTAATAAAACCGACTAATTTCCCGCTATGATAACCATCCAACCAATTTTGACTATAAAAATGGAACGTTAACATTCTTTTGGTCAGGAATTTTAAGGCAAATTCCGTTGGAATCCTGAATTACTGGGAAGTATGAGAATTTCAAATAAATTCTTAGCAATTAGAGCGTGCACACAGAAAATGGAACGGAAAAATATAAAATGGGGTGGCAAATGGTCCGGCGGCGGTTACGACACGGAACGGATTTTTATGTTTTTTCATACTACTGCACTATAATGGCATTTTATCCAGTATGTTGTAAGATATCGGTTTAAATGTGGTGGGATATGTAAATATTGGTATTGAGTGAACATTTTTAATACAGTTAGAATGGTGAAAATTATCGGAACTTATCCAAATATCTATCTAGTATTATAATTATAGTACCTATATAGCGGTCTTCTGGTGTGGAATTTTTGATACAGTAAAGGGATGAACATTGATTTGTATGCTCTTGGTATTTCTAGGCAGCCGATTGTGCTCAAATTCTGCGTGTTCAGCTCTATTTAGTGTAAAATTATCCTTAATAAAGCTGAGAGATACATTGTTCTTCTCGTCTTTGCGATATTTTCTTGTACTGAATCCCATTTTTTTTCTCTGTCTGTGTTAAACGAGAATGTCAAAATCAAATCATTTATTTTAATTAAGACTTTAAAACAATAAGACTTTATAATAGCTGTTCACTAAAAATAATAAATCTAAATGCACAGTCAATCCATAACGTAAGCCATTATTCAAATCAAAATCCAGGTGCTCAAAAAACCGAACCATCAACCATAAATCAATCATTTCAGTCAATCCCAGACATCAGATCTCTAGACAAAAGGCCTCATTTTTCATATTTTTCTTTTTTTAAAACCTTGTTCAGAAACTCTGCACACCACCCTGGATAAAATCCAATATTAATACAAAATGATTACCGCTTTTCCAATATGCAAAACAGAATTTAATAATCCCATTTTAATATAGGATATGACGTCAAATCAGCCGAGGGAAATCGTATATAGGTGTCACGCCGGTCTGGGCTTACGTTGAGTGGAATTACAATTACATTTTTATTAGGTATCTAGATCATTTCTAAGCTATACCCATGTTAAGCTGATATGAAGGGGAGTGGAAATTATGGTTTTCCTACTCCTCCGCTAAACTTTTCAAATAAATTTCATTACAGAACTTTAACTTTCTTCTTTCTTTCTTTTAATTCTCTCTATATTATTATTATTAATAATCTTCATTTCTATTGTGTGATGTATAATTTTGTGAATGTTTTATGCTTTTAATTGAATTTTTGTATTTGGTTGAGTATTGTATCTGTCTCATGAGCTGACTATTCTGTTTTGTAACTATTTGCTTATGGATTGTATTGTCCGAAATAAACGTATTATTATTATTATTTATTTATTACAGTATCCATGACAGTTGAATTGTTTCTCTGGGACTTCGTCGAGCTTCATTATTTCTGCACTTTGCTGGGGGTCAGTTGATTCTGACTTTCAGTTGTTAGCAGCAGTTATTTAGTGGTATAAGAGTGGACTTTTCCCAATCGGCTATTTTACAACTGTTAAAAAATCACAAAAATGTTATGTTATTTCAAAGAACTTACAGAAATAAAAGGATGTGTGAAAAAAATTATAAAATCGATAAAAAAATGGAGTAGCTACATGCTTTAGAAGTTTTTGGTGGGAGCACTTTCAATCCTTGTCGCGCGAAACGGCCATTTGTACTATGTAACTATGGCGGTTTGAAATATGACGTCACTTTTTTTGTAGCGCTGTCTTTTTCTAGCACGTCATTTAAAATCAGTTAAATCAGTTTAGATTTTATATCATTTTTCACAATATAGTGTTATTTCTGTTAGTTCTTTGAAATAACATAACATTTTTGTAAATATTTAACAGTAGTCAAATAGTTAATTGAAAAACGCTATACCTATTATGTGTGTGATCGTGGCAAAGCAATAATAACCAGGTCAATCTTTAGCGTTAAGCAACGCCTGTTGAGGTCGTTTTTCGGATGGTTGACAGTTCGTTATGAGTTCTTTCCGGTATCTTGGAAAACGTAACCCAATTAAGTTATACCGGAAACTGATCCTAACTTAGTAAGGAAAGGCTAGGCAGAAGGCGGGCACGATCAGTCATTCAATTTATAGTCGTGTAAGAAATATGGTGTATTTGAGGAGCTCGTGGCATAACAAGAACTGCCACTCGGGTCGATCTTTAGGTAAAAGCTGTGCTTGCCTAGGTCGGTCTGTGGATGGGTGACCGCCCGACATACCGAGTTTCCTCCGTGCCTCGGAAAGCACGTTAAGCTGTTGGTCCTGGCTGCCATATATTATATAGATCTTTGGCAGTCGTTACAGGTAGTCAGTGACCTGAAATTCTGATATCCAGTCTTACCAAAGAGTATCGTTTTACCTAGTACTAACTGGTTTGTGGAGGTCAGATAGGCAGTCGCTCCATGTAAAATACTGGTATTTAGCTGCATCCGGTTAGACTGGAAGCCGACCCTAACATACTCGTAGTTGGGAAAAAGCTAAGCAGATGATGAAGAAAAATGGTGTATTTATCGATAATTGTTGACGTATATGGGGTTGTCGGGTGATAGCAATAGGTCATCACCATATGTCGGACTTTTCCCAACTACATTGGGGCCGGCTTCGAGTCTCACCGGATGCGGAAACATCAAGCGGGCAAATCTGGATATTTGCCCGCTTGATGCCTCCCCAAAAAGACCCACGTAATAAAAGGCGAGCTTATTGCCATCAAGCGGATATGAATTCAGATTTGGCTGCTATTCATAGTAATCAGTAGTTTTTGCGTGAAAGAGTAACAAACATACACACTCACACACAAACTTTCGCCTTTATAATATTAGTGTGATTATGATTCTGCTAAATTACTTACTAATTCAAAGCCCCAGTTTTACTATAACTAGCAATAGAATTACTACGTCATTCTCACTCAAACACTATTTGAGTAACACTATTATTAGAACACTCCTTCCTTCAATTAAATTCTTGCCTTCACTCACAATTTGAGAGCAAAATAGCAAATACACCAAAATACCAAACTATAAGACCTTAGTACAGGGCATAATAACCTTTTCCCTTAAAACCTTCAAGCATTCTATCGTCACTACGAATTCCCTTCAAAATTAAACAGATATTCGTTAACATGAAGAATTACCCTTCAACAAAAACAAATGTGTCGTGACCCTAAGTTGTTACAAAATAAAATGAATGCTGACCTTTCTAGTTGCTAAATAAAATGTATGCTACCCTTGGCTGTCGAATAAAATGAAGTATGTCAGAATAGATGCCCAAATTTTATGTTATAGATACTTGGGTTGAAAGGGGGCGAATGGGGGTGAATTTGCATGCTGATTGAGGTAGGAAGCCGTTCTGTTTTTATTTGGTCGTGTTTTGCTAACGTTAAATATAAATTGTTGGCAATCAACGAGGTTGTGTTAGGACTAAATGAGAGTAAGCAAAAAAGGGAGCAAGGGGCGTTTTTTTTTAGGAAGACAACATTTTTTTTTTTGGTGTTGGGAAATCATCAAATAACTCCTCCCGCTCCCCGGCAGAGCGGAGGGTGTCCGACTCCTACTGACTAAAAACCACCTATGTTCCTTTTTAGCTCTTTGTCCCGAGGCCGCGGTAGCTCTTTCGAACAACCCGCAGCCCCGACGGGATAAGGAAGACACCATCAAAATTAATTTAATTTGAAGGCGAAAAAGACACAGATTACCTTGTTGGTCTTGGTTGGTTGGTATTAGTGGCATTCGATAGTTCGATTCCTGGGTCGGGCAAAGTGTTATCGGGGTTTTCCATCAAGAATTTCTAAGTAGTCGTTGCTGCTACTTAGAGTCGTCCACTCGCCCCTTATTTCATTGCACTTAAACATAACTGGCAAAATGTGGGTGTAATATTAGGTACACCTCTGCCAAACCCTTCTGGAATTACAGGCGTGATGATGTTATGCAAAAAAGACTGCCTCTTCCGTTTCTATTTACCAGAAACAACCTTTTACAGCCAAGAAGACACGCCACCTCGCTCTCGTATTACCAAAAACCGTTAGCCTAATTAAAAGCAATAATAACGTTACGGAATTACACGCACAAAATACGCCAACGTTGAAACTTGCGTTGTTTCACCCTTCTATACCCCGTCACCCCAAAATGTAAAACAGTTTTGTTCAGAAGGTTGGCTACATACGCGTACACAGCGAAAACGTTCGCCCACATAGACACGCTCCACTTGCATACAGCGAGTGACTGTCCCGTTAGTCTCGTGGTTGCAAGCGCGACTGCTGAGCGCGAGGTCCTAGATTCGATTTCTGGGTAGAGCAAAACGTGCAATTGAGTTTTAGATGTTATTTTTGACCCCAAAAATAAAAGTCGTTTTCCTGCAAACATTTTTGCGTAGGGTTACTTAGTTTGATGTACATAATGCTTGGTTGACGGCTGTGTGAAGGGTTAATTTATAATTTTACACCCTGTATATATAGGGTGTAAACGTACCCTTAACGCAAACGAAGGGCACTTGTTCTCCCCACCACTGCGATAATTTTTTTGTTCTAGACCATACCTGGGAACTTCCTAGTTACGGAGATATTGGGGGTCAAAGTTCCAAATTTTTCACAGCTGTTTTTGTAAATACTAGTTTTTCAGGTTTTAACTTTACTTAAATTACCTCCATGACCCGTTTATTATTCAAAGCATCCACTAGCACAATGTTTTAAGAGTGCTGCTTTGAGTTTTGCCGTAAAATGTGATTTTTGACCCCAATAAAAAAAGTCGTTTCCCAGCAAAAATTTTTGCGTAAGTACCCCACTTAGATTGATGTACAGAATGCTTGGTTGACGGGTGTGTGATGGGTTGATTTACACCCTGTATAGCGATTGCAAGCGTACTCGCAACTGTCATTTGTTTAAGATTGCCGCACGTACACGTATATGTATGTGTGTAGTAGGGTGCAACTATTTTGGTTGGTTATATGGAACTAACCTTCTGTAAATACTGTACTGTGCCCTAGGATCCCGCATACTATTCTAAGAATTTCTTAAATTTACACCCTAAGGCACTATACTCAAAGATTAGCTTTACAAATGACTACGAAATAAATAGAATTAGGACTAAGCGAGTAAGTAAGCGTTATATAAAACAGAATTGAAAACAAAAACCCTCAAATCATTTTTAATGCTGTTTTTTAGGGTTCCGTGACTCAGTTGTCAAAACACGGAACCCCTATATTATAGGGCCTATAGGATCGCTTTGTTGTCTGTCCGTCTATCAAGAACTTTTTCCTCACATGCAATGGCGTGGAGATATCAAAAAAATAATATCAAATACTCAAGTTTATTACTCCTTGGAGCAAAAAATATAATGTTGTTAAAGTAAGTAGATATAATGTGTTTTTGTTGCACATTTAGCGATTTTACAAGGTCAATTGATTCGACTCCTAATACACGAAACTTTAACGTAACTGGCGAAATGTAGAAGTTCTAAAAGGTACACGTCTGCCTAACCCTTAGGGGATATCAGCCTTGTAGTTATATCAAGAATCCGACGTTTACAATTTGACAAAAGTGACATAATTATTAATTAAAACGTCATAATTATTTATTTTTATAAAACATAACCCTTATTTACATTACTTGTATGAGCGATTTTTAATTAATAAACTCGAGAACTTGTAATAACATTGACGCCCATTCCACACGCGATATTATTTTAATAATGTTAACTAGTATTTTTATTACCACTGCAGTATGTTTTGCAAATGTATCGATGTCATGCAGGTATTATTATTCTGACAATGTAATTATTGGGCTGTTTATGAAAACAATTTAAATATTTAAAATGATGGAACGAACTTTTTTCTTTTTTTTTTGGCGGGTGGAAAATCATCAAATAACCCCTCCCGCTCTTGGGCAGAGCGGAAGGCAGTGTCAGACTTCTACTGACTAAAAATCACCAATGTTCCTTCTTAGCCCTTGCGCCGAGGCCGCGGTATCTCTTTCGAACAACCCGCAGCCCCGACGGGATGGAACGAACTTGACGCCTACCTATACAGCATAGGTCTATATTTTTTTGCTCCGAACTTCCTCACGGATGTGAATGCCCTAGGTTGAGCGGAGGGTTCTGGCAGACCCGAAATGATTAGAACCCACCACGGTGTTAACTTCCCACACTTACACTGGGGCTCATGGGAACAAGTGCGTCTGCCACGATCCAGCATTGGTACCATACTAGCTCAACAAATATGTATATGATTTCAAATATTTTATTTTCAATAGTTGCAAGACAAATTGACATCGATACTCAAAATTCATTCATAAACTACAAATCCCTGTACTCTGCATAATTTATGAAAAATTGCCTCGAAAAATGCCATAAATGAACAAAGACAAAATTCTACTTTGGTTTCCATAAAACACATTCAAAACTTCATATACGTATTATATATATATATATTATATTATATACATATTCATATATTCTTATACGTAGTAGCTATATATACTGTATTCATGTGTATGACTGAGAAAGTTTGTACCCCAAATGTAATCAAAATCAAAGGTTACACTGTTATTGCTACATATAAAATTATTAGAACAATATTTACTGACTGCTCGTATTATAAAGGAACATACACATTGGATTATTGCGACCTTGGTCACAAATATAATTCATGGTCGCTATAATTGTGGTGAATATAAATAAAATATTACAAAATAATACTGCTTTTATTTGTTTTTGATTATAATGGCTTGTCTTTGATAATATTAAATGTTATTTCCGTATAAATAATAGATGCGAATATAATTCTGGCTGTCTATTACTTTTTCACACTTAAATCAATCTTTATGTTTTACAGACCGGTAACAAGACTCTGGGGCCTGGGGGCTCGTGGTTAAATAACCTCCTCATTTTTGAAGTCGGTTAATAATAACAGCCTCTCTGGTTTAACTAATAGATTGACCCGTGCTTGCCTTGGATAGTCCGTGGACCACCCATTTCATATCGAGTTCCTCCGTGTCTCGGCTGTCAATTGGAGATGTTTGACAGTCATTACAAGTGGTCAGTGACTCGAAAGTATGACAACCAGTCTTACCAAGGGGTATCGTATTACCCAGTAGGTACTAACTGTGTTAAGAAGGTCAGATAGGTAGTAGATACACGTAAAACACTGGTATCCAGTTGCAGCCAGTAAGATTGGAAGGCGACCCCAGCTTAGTCGTGAAAAGGCTAGGTGGAAGAGACCGGTTACCTTAGAACTTGAGAGGAAAATGGACCATGACAGTTTTTTTTGTCGCTGACAAGTCGCAAAATCAAGTGTTGAGAACTGGCCATGCCATTTGATTCAAAATTAGTTCTTTTTTTGCCAGTATTTATCAAAACCACACAAAACATGCAGTTCTCTTAAGTACGAGCAATCAAAGCCTTTCGAGCTATTTACTACTTATTTAAACAAACTCCTATTAAAGCCCACACATATAACATTCTAATAAAATTAATGTTCTGTACTACAATAAAGGTTCAAAGTTTTACACTTACTGATATAATTTAGTATTAACTTGAAAATCTAATCAGTCGTTAATTTTGCTGTTGCAATATAATCGAGTCCATAGACATCTGAGTGGCTTTAATACAGCGTACCATCATCATTATTTTCTCGAAAGGGCACAAGTGCAAGAACGAGAAGGTACGCAGATGTGTACACCCAGATTTGGACAGTAAGATATTATGTAATGTTCCATTTATTGGGGATAAATAAAACCTATTATTTGTTTGGGAACAACTAAAAATGGAAAAATAAAAAACTTTTTGGCAAAAAATAAAACCGACTTCAAAAACACAAAAAAGTGAAAAACACAAAAACGAGAAACACAAAAAAGTGAAAAATAAACTTCACAAGAAAAAGCAGCTTCTGAAGTCGGTGGCAAAAAACATGTAATCAAACAGACAAAATGTCACCGACTTCAGAAGCTGCTTTTTCTTGTGAAGTTTATTTTTTATTTTTTGCCAAAAAGTTTTTTTTCATATTATCACTTCACTTGTAGGTATATCAGTTGCGTCGTGAAAGAAAATTCTTAAGGAAACCAAGCAAAGAAAGAAAGAAAATTGAGTTAATTACGCAATAAATTCTCAAAAACACCTTACATTTTTTTTACAAAAGAAACAAACTGAATATACCAAGAGGGCCCCAGCTCAGCATAATGCCAGATGGCAACAAAGTGTATACCACCTGACGCTGATTTTCAGCTGCTGCCCACGGATGCCATACGCTCGAAAATATAAACAAACACATAAAAAGGTTTAAAATATTTTGCACAAATAACAAAGCCAAGCCAGAGACCCATGGAACCTCTGACACCAGGCTACACACGAAGAAGACCCTTTCACTCACACAGTTCATCCTATGATTTTTTGGTCTTCCATACTCTTATCGCCATTCTCATTCGTATTCAAAACATTTTTCCCTATCGTAAAAATAATCTTATAAGAGTAAAATACAGTGGTGTATCTCCTTCTTCTTTTCAATTACAGACCTACACTAATATTGACATGTATAGTAGATGAAAGTAACACTGACTTACTTACCCTTTCACTACTATTTTGATTCGATTACCCTAACTCGATTTCTTCGATTGCGAAAGTCAAGTGTGCATCACCCTTTACACTACACAAACTTAATAATGTCTAGACAAGGTCAATATGTTATTGAAATGCCGAAATAATAACTAATTTTGGTAAACTTAGCTTTAGATGTTCATGATAAAATATTGTTTGATTATTTTCGCTATTATTTTTAGGGGAATAAACTCTCGATATGAACGAAGTTAAGGATAATTGTTGTGTTCTAGAATATTTCTTGGTATAATACGATTTATTGCTTTTTCAGTAATGCAGAGACGAACGAAATAACTTATTGTTCATTATAGTATTGTATATGCCACTTGAAATTGTACTTGGTAAATCTTTGTGAACATTAAAGTGTGGAATATCTACCAAATTAGTTTTAAGCAATTTTTAGATTTCGAAATAATATTGAATTAGTCAGTTATTTAAAATAGGAGCTTGATGTCTAAAAAATTTTGCTCGTTATTTTATTTATTTTATTATTTTTTAAATATAGTCTATAACACTCAGGAAAAACGTAGCATTCCATTGGTGAAATAGTAATCGAAATCAGAGCAGTAGCACAGATTACGCAGTAGGTGCAAAGCAAAGCATTTATTTTAGGTATGATAGTTACAGGCACATTTGAATTGTAGAGGCAAATGCAACAATAAATATAAGCGACAGTCAACTGTGAAAGTATTGTAGTTGGTCATACCCTATGATACCATATGATCTCTATGGAAAAGAACGGACAAGAAATTCCATGCACACTCTTTTAAATCATATAATACGAAACCTTGATAACATCATTCATGTTGAGATGGTACATTATGTGAGAACAATGTAGCAAGATGTGCGCGATAACTACTCACATCCAATCTTTATTTGTCTCTTTATAATATTATAGTTGATATATGTACGTACGTAGGTACCCAAGTATATCACTACATAGTATAAAACAAAGTCGCTTTCTCTGTCCCTATATCCCTATGTATGCTTAAATCATTAAAACTACGCAACGGATTTTGAAGCGGTTTTTTTTAGTAGATAGAGTGATTCAAGAGGAAGGTTTTAGTATATAATTTGACCGACATCCACGCGGGTGAAGCCGCGGGCATCAGCTAGTATTTAATAAATAATAATACGGGTCAAAGTCTTGTTATAACAATTTAGGTAAGTTCTAGTTCTAACCAACTCTCTAGAGGTAACATAGGTGACTTAGTGTTCATATATTAACATATATGTTTAGTTAACATACCGGTAACTTAGCCCATGTACCCAGTTAGGTCCTTAGTTATAGGTAACTTGTTCAAGAGAAATGGGTAAAGGTTAATGCCCTGTTGTTAGTTTTGGGCTTAAACTGTAGTAATTAATTCACCTAATTAGAATTCGGTTAATTATACGAGAAAGGTCAGTAAACTTAGCAGAAACGTAAGCTCCTTGAACCACACATAATACGTTTTTAATTTTATAAATGCTGCATTAATTAGTTATTGTTCTTTTTGTAAATAAAGAGAGGTAATGAACGGTAACGACCGAAAAATGTAACATTACGCATGTAATCTTTGAAGGATTAGGCAGAGGTTTCCCTTTGGTATACCCACGTGTCGACAGTTATGTTTAAGACCTACGTAATAAGGGGTGAGCCTATTGCCATCAACCGGGGACTAATTCAGACACCGAGGCTGCTACTGAGAAATTCTTGATGGAAAAACACAATGTCGCTTTGCTCGACCTCAGAGTAAAAACCAAGACCCTAAGCACAGCAATCACGCTTGCGACCTGTAGGCCCTTGAACCAAACACTTAAGGAGAGCCTTGACAGCTGTTCATTTTGTTCTTTATTTATTTTCATACCTACTTATTACATTTTTAAATATTCTTTACGAAAAGCAATAAAATAACATTTAAATTTATTACAAAATTTAGCCCAACGGTATCGGGAACAGGGTCCGAGAGAAGTTGCTGGGGAGTCTGTTCCCCTACCTCTTCTTTCCAGCTAAAACATTAGGAAGTGTGGTGTGGTGTGGGGTGTGTGTGTGTTAGTGTGTGTGTGTGTGTGTGGGCGTTTTGGGGGACAGTCTCTTGTAAATAAGTATAGTAAATTTTGACGTTCGAAAAGTGCTGATTATCAGCGTAGTTTGAATAAATGACTTTTGATTTTGGAGCCCTTGATCCAGCTGCCTAACAAGAGCCATTTTGTTCATTGTTAATTCAACCATTTTTTATATGTCCTATGCGAGACAAATAAACACTTTTTCTTTCTTTTGTACAACAAATTAAAATTGAGCTACAGTTCTTCGAAACAAATGCAAGTTGTATTTTCTCAAAAAAGTTAAATTAGACAAATGTGAAGCTGCAGTCGCTTTGTCAAAGTTTTTAGATAAGATTTGGAATACCGTTCCTAATTAAGATCTTGAAGCTAATTCAATGTAAAGTTTTGTTAATTTCTGCTGTTAGCAGATGTTACTTAATCTTTGTCCATTTTAGTTGAGAGCAAGAATTACGATTAATTAGCTAAGGCATACTAGAATAGTTAATTATTATTAAAATGTTTTACAGAAAAATTGTTTTTTTTTAATTATGTCATGGTTTTTTTTCATCATTTTCTAGAGTACGGTACCCATTTGGTACCTTACTAACGGTGCCCAATTAGTGAGCCTCCGCTGTCCGTCCATCTGTTTGCCAGCGGTTGAAGTTTTTACAGAATGAGTATTTCAGTTGTCATACCAAAAAATTATAAAAAATAATTAATTACGATGGTGGTTTTAAGTAGTTTTCTAAGCTCTGAAATACTTGATGGTAAGTCGGTATAATTTTCATGGTAAACCTATGATTCGGTGGATATAATTATTAGAGCAATATCTAGGCAGAAATGTTATTTTCACGCTATGTTGGCCATTTCAAAGAACTTAAGTTAAGAACCACTGCATCTATTTGCTAATTACAGACGTAAAAGATATAGAATTATCGTATTTTGGTAGTGAACAGCTAGGCAGTAACTTCTTGTATAAAACTGGTATGTTGCGTTATACAGGGTGTAAATCAACCCATCACACACCCGTTAACCAAGCATTCTGTACATCAAACTAAGTACCCCTACGCAAAAATTTTTTTTTTGGGGTCAAAAATCACATTTTACGGTAAAACTCAATGTAGCACTCTTAAAACATTATGCTATTGGATGCTTTGAATAGTGAACGGGTCATAGAGGTAATTTAAGTAAAATTATAACCTGAAAAACTAGTCTTTACAAAAACAGCTGTGAAAAATTTGGAACTTTGACCCCCAATATCTCCGTAACTAGGAGGTTCCCAGGTAAGGTCTAGAACAAAAAAATGATCGCAGTGGTGGGGAGAACAAGTGCCCTTCGTTTGCGTTAAGGGTACTTTTACACCCTATATACTGCTGATTAGGGTACCAATACATTCACGCGTGAATACTCTCCACCCCACGCAATCTCCCAATTAAGAAAAGCCTCTGTAGGTTTACAAAATCAAACAGGAAAGTGTCAAGAAAGTTTTAATTAACAAAAGTAACATCATCTCATTTTCATAATAAAATACCATCTACCTCCAGAGTATTACAAAACAATAAAGCTCCGATGGAGCCCAAAAATGTTCAAGTTTTTACTTGCAAGAACAATTATTTACGTAGGATCCTATAACAATAATAAATAGGAAGACAAAAACGTTAACAGACAAGGAAGAACTTGCCTAAAATATCTTTTGAAGATATTTAAAGTCTATTTCGTGCTCGTTGTTAAATAACAATAAATAATGACAGCCACTCGGGTCGATTTTCAGGTTAAGCTCAGCTTGTCTGGGTTAGTCTGTGGATGGATGACCATCCATTACATACCGGGTTTCCTCTGTGCCTCGTAAAGCAGTTTAAGCCGTTGTTCCCGGCTGGAATTTGTACAAAAATCAAAATCAAAAGTCATTTATTCAAACTAGGCTGATAATCAGCACTTTTCGAACGTCAAAATTTACTTTACTTTACTTATTTAAAAGTGACAGTCCCCCAAAACTCCCACCCTTCGACAAATCCTAGTGTTTTTGCTGGAAAGAAGAAGTGGCGGAACAAACTCCCCAGCTCCAACACATCTTTGACAGTTGTTACAAGTGAGTGACCTTATAGACGTATAACCAGTCTTACCAAGGAGTATCGTATATCTCAGTACTAACTGGGTTGTGGAGGTCAGATAAGCAGTCGCTCCATGTAAAATACTGGTATTCAGCTGCATCCGGTTAGACTGGAAGCCGACCCCAACATAGTTGGGAAAAGGTTAGGCAGATGAAGAAGGACATAAAGTCTATCCATTCCAGCTTTTAACTTTTCAGGGGCCTATTTTCTCAATTGTCATTTAATTGTCGGCTAAATGCTGGTTTGGGCTATAAGATTTTTTATTAGTTTCGGGTTAATGGCTGTTTTAGAAGTTTCTGTTGATGGATAGTTTGGGAGTGACTGTAGGGATGAAAACGTCTCTTTTGGTTGTACTTACGAAATGGTACGCTTTAAAACCGATTTTAACTTTTTTATGGGAGGACTGTGTCTTACGGACTGTTTGTTCATTTATTTTATAGTTAGATTTATGCTGTATTGGTCAATTGGTATAATCTTTCCTTATTTTTTGTACCAAATTGTGAAAACAGCTGGAAGAAAAGTTATTGCTCACATAGCTTGCTGTCGGGTAAAAAACCACATTGAGTTCAATGTGCTTTTTCAGCTAAGTGAACAATAATCTGAACCACTTTTAGAAATTACTCTGGCTTAGCCTGTAAAAATCCCTCTCTCGTAAAAAATATCAAAACCTTCAAACAATTTTTAAAACGTGCTATTTGCTTGTATTTACTCAAATACCCTGTTTATAATTCAGGGTATAAGATTAGAGGACGATCCAAGAAACGATTGATGAGGGCTGAAATGGCGTGAGAGGAGGTGACTGGCTGATATGACGAGCAATAGAGAAGTATGAAAGAAAAAAACAAATTAATTGAGACAATTGTGTGGCGACAACGACATCTATCGCAACACATGCGAACTAAATTGACGAAATCCTACATCGCGCTATCAAGTTTATCCGCGACATTAACCTATATAGAAAATCCCGACTTACATATGTCGGGCAGTTAGCCCACCAGACACATCACCGGTCTGGTCGGAGGGTCCTCCCTTTTCTATGAGGGATGAAGAACTTTACACCCTGCTCCTCATACTCCCCAAAATTGCATAAAAATAATGACACGGTCACCAATTCCCCCAACATATTAGAATACCTGAAGAAACTAGTTACTAAGGTCTTAAAACCAGAGCAGAGAGGCTTCTAGAAAAAGGCTTTACTGTGTTGTGGAGCGCACTGCAGTCGGTATGCAGATCGGTACTAAAAGATTTACAGGCTGATACGAGTCTGCAACGATAGGAACACGAATTGAATGTAGCTTTAGATTCACCCGTCTAAAATAGTCATGTAGCGATGCTGAGGAAATGCTGCTCGCATATAGAGGAGGAACGAGCGTTCATCGGATTGGACAGGTTAAGAAATTTTATGATTGTATAATCGGAACTTAGAGCAGCGGTGGGAGCAGTGGTGGCGGCCCCAACTTACGAACAGTAAGTCGTGAGTTCGAAACAAGGCAGGCGCAGCTGCGGGTTCTTCGAAAGAGATACCGCGGCCTCGGCACAAGGGCTAAGAAGCAACATGGGTGGTTTTTAATCAGTAGAAGTCTGACACGCCCTTCCGCTCTGCCCAAGAGCGGGAGTGGTTATTTGATGATTTCACAACCCACAAAAAAAAACAGGAATTTCATCACCGCTGCTCTCAAAATGGTGAAAGAAAACATCGTGAGCCAACCGGCATGACTTAGAACAAAAAAAAATCGAAGACATGTGACATCTACCAACCTGCACTGGGCCCGGGTGGTGGATATAGCCCATCCCTCTCCTAGAGAGGAGGCTTAAGTCCCTGCAGTGGGAACATTAACTTAAAAATAAGTATTAAAAAGAAAGTTTGAACTTTGACCCCCAATATCTACGTAACTAGAAGGTTCCCAGGTGGCATCAACAAAAAAAAAGCTCGCAATGAATGGGAAAACAGGTGCCTTCGACTTCTTTAATCGGTTCGTCATAATTTATATACAAGATGATTTTTTAGTCACCTTACAAATTCTGATATATTAATCTTTGGTGAAAATCATTGAATACGTGTTTTTTCTTTTAGTATCACTCAATACAAAAACATTGAGATATCACATCACAAAGTTTTAACGATTCACGGAGAGCGGATAATTCTTTCGAGAAAATGATTTAATATGAAAATTTTACGTATCGATTTTTTATCAAAAATGGTGTTAGTGAATAATACCTAATGCCTAGAAAATTTTGGACGATGACTAAAAAATCTTCTTGTAAACTGGGTGTAAATCAACCCATCACACAGCCTTCAACCAAGCATTCTGTACATCAAACTAATAAGTACCAGTACGTAAAATTTTTTGCTGGGAAATGACTTTATTTTTGTGGTCAAAAAATCTCATTTTATGGTAAAACTCAATGTAGCACTCTTAAAACATTGTGCTAGTGGATGCTTTGAATAGTAAACGGGTCATGGAGGTATTTTTATTATTTTTTTTTTTTTTTCACAATGTTGTTTTGATCAACCCTAAGGTTGACTGGTAGAGAATGCCTTGTGGCATTAAGTCAGCCTATGTACCATTATTGTGCATAAAGTTTAAATAAATAAATAAAGTTAAAACCTGAAAAACTAGTATTTACAAAAACAGCTGTGAAAAATTTGGAACTTTGACCCCCAATATCTCAGTAACTAAGGGGTTCCCAGGTTTGGTATAGAACAAAAAAAATATCGCAGTGGTCGGGAGAACAAGTGCCTTTCATTTGCGTTAAGGGTACTTTTACACCCTATATTGATGAAAATGCGGTGTCTAAACACCACGACCCAGTTAGTACCGTGTAATACGATAACTCTTGTTAAGACTGATTCTGATGGGAAATTTAAGCCATTGTAATTCAAAGTTTCGTCTTGTAATGATTTCCTTCAACGCCGACTGGTATTAATTATAATATAATAGGTAGATGATCGATTGTTCGTGACAGGCAATTTCACATTGAAATCAGACGATCGACCAGAAATGCGCCACTCGGAATGATTAACATTTTTACCTATCTCGCTTTTATAATACCTAGTTCAAACTAATTTATTTCCAGACCCAAATCCTAAATCCGTCATAATATTAGCCGATTTCCTTTTCCTTAAAATTGTTTTTTTTTATCCGTTTCATTTTCTACAAATTGTAGACTGCATCGTTGGTCTAGTGGTTGCAATCACGGCTGCTGAGCATGAGATTCTAGGTTCGATTCAATTAAATTGTTATTGAGTTTTGTCATCAGAAATTTCTAAGTAGCAGCCATGGAGATTTGTGTCCAGTTAGTGGCAATAGCCGTAAAACAAACGTAACTGGCAACATGAGGATGTACACTTTTTTTTTTTTTTTTTTAAAAAAACGTTGCCCCACACTAGGAATTTCTCCTGTATCGTGGGTGCGTTCACAAAAATTTACACTCACATACACAACCAAACACCCAAACCCGAAACAATTATCTGTAGATCATACAAATATTTGTTCCGTGCGGGGATCGAACCCGCGACACGCAGCGCAGCAGTAGTCCAATTGCTCGGCCACTGCGCCAACAGTGTCGCTTTAGCGTGATGTTATGTTTTCCAGAAATGTTTAATCTCTAATTTGGTGATACACTGGCTTCAAATGTATCCTATAGCACTAAGTGAAAGACCGATGACTTGGCAGTTCAACATTGTTAACAAAAAAACTCAATAGAACTTCCCATGACCTTAGAATTGACCTCAAGACCTCGAACTATTAAAACACCCCACTATAATTACAAAAACTTAACAAAACAAAACACTATACCTCCAGTCTTACCAAAACATCCATAATAACATAGCCCATGAATATTACAGAATTCAATGAATATTTATTCATAATAATTTAACTATGAAATGTTAATTGCAAGGGTCCTAAGTAAACAGATTCCTATTTTGATTACGGGACTGTTTTAGCAAATAAACTTCTGTTACAAAATGTGTTGCTGGATTTTTGACCTCACTTACTAAGGGTTCTTGTTTGTTTTTGTTTCAGGAAAATCGGGCATTTAAATAAAACAAATGATTTGGAAAATTACAAAAAAAAAAACATAACAACGTCTGTAATCCCCAATGGATTAGGTAGAGGTGTGCCTAATATTACATCCACATTTATGTTTAAGTCTCATGTATTAGGGGGTGGGCATATCCATCAACCAGGCACGTGGCTGCTACTGAGAAATACCTGATGGTAGAACCCGAACTATGCACCACCCGGGAATGCAACCAAGGTCCAAAAGAAAATGAGTTAAAATTTCTAAAGTATAGTTTACTAGCTGATCACCGCGACTTCACCTGCGTCAATTTTGCTTAAATTAAATACTTAAACCTTCCTCGAGAACTAATCTTTACATTGGTGAAAACAACATGAAAATCGGTGCAGCAGTTTTTGAGTTTATCGTGAACAGACAGACAGGAAGACGTGGCAAAGGATTTTGTTTTGTAATAAGTAGTAATAGAATAAAGATGCTTGCACTGACTGGACAAATACACTCTATGTAGCTTTTTCCTCAAAAGATCATCTCAGACACTAATCGCCTTAGTCCTCATATGACTTGACTAATGTCTGTTTGCACACATTTGCATCTAATACTTCCATTTTCAGGAGCTCGTGGCTTAATAAGAACTGCCACACGGGTCGATCCTTAGGTAAAGCTGTGCTTGCCAAGGTCAGTCTGTGGATGGGTGACCGCCCGACTTACTGAGTTTCCTCCGTCCCTCGGAAAGCACGTTAAGCTGTTAGTCCCGGCTGCCATAATATAGATCTTTGGCAGTCGTTACAGTTAGTCAGTGACCTGAAATTCTGACATCCAGTCTTACCAAAGAGTATCGTATTACCTAGTATTAACTGGGTTGTGGAGGTCATGGCCATGTTAAATACTGGTATTCAGCTGCATCCGGTTAGACTGGAAGCCGCTCTTTTTTTTTTTGCGGGTGGAAAATCATCGTATAACCCCTCCCGCTCTTGGTCAGAGCGAAAGGGAGTGTCAGACTTTTACTGACTAAAAACCACCCATGTTCCTTATTAGCCCTTAATGTCGAGGCCGCGGTATCTCTTGCGAACAACCCGCAGACAGTGACCCCTAAGTTTATTTCGGCTGTGTCTTCTCAGAGTAGTCAGTTGCGAATAGCAATCACGGGGAAAACAACTACCTCTCGGCTACGTTAAGAATATTTTTCCACCCAAAGCCACCCAAAAAAAATATATTATAATTATAGACAAACTGGTATGTAGGTTTATTTCAACACCTAGGACAGACAGACACCACAATTACCAGCATTCATTTCTAACTACTACCAATTACTGACAACGTGAATTTTTAGTACTACGCCCATTAGATTGGGTACAAAATAATAACATGAAGCAATTTATTTTGTATTCAGGTGACTAAAATTATAGGTATCGGATTTTATCGAAATAAATACTAGCACTCAAATTCACGGGTCTCTAAATATAGAATAACAAATTATATCTAATTTGTACAAATGTTCATGTATGTCTGAAGGTATACATACGTACTTGAGATTCCCGAAAGCATTGCTTGTCTTGGCACTGTCAAAGCACGTAGTACGTGTAACCAAGACAGTGCAATAGGGTAGTTAACTAAAAAAAACTAATTAGTCCGTCAGATAGATTTCCAAAAAATATTGGAGACGTATTTTTTCTTTTTTCACGTAAACAAACAATGAAGACGATACAGTGCTTTGAAAACTCGTGTGACGTCATATTCTAAGACATTAGTATGACATTTTTTACCGGTGAGTAACGTCACAACCCCCTACTCAAATCTTTGACGCGTTTTTATCTTCGTCAATTTTTATTGATTTGATAAAACAAAAAATACGTATCTAATATTTTTCGATAATCTAACAGACGGACTAATTAGAATCATATATTTTTAAGTCAGTTAACATCACTATTCTGGGCATCCTGCTTGTCTTTAATTGACGCGTTGACGTTATATACACGCGATGACTGCAACGTGACTCGTCCCTGGTATTCGGAGAAGTGCATGCCTATTTAACGAACGTAAAACGATAGCAACGACGAGCGACGATATACAAGTACTCTATGATTTATCATATTTATTTTAAAGTATACAGAAATGTATAGTGAGGCAATTAACGACTCATTTACAAACCTCCACAGTTGGCAGTAAACTATTGTTGCACAAACTAATAACTAAGCATATATGATAACATAGAACATTATCTAATAAGCAAGCATAATATCAATCATCATCATGGTGTTGTTTATTACACGCTTAAAACACCTTAGAATGTACAAGTCCTAGTAAACGTCCTTTAGGTGTTTTAAGCATGCTACATTTTATTATGCGATCTTCCGGCCATGCAAAAAAAATCAACTTCATATTTCTGTAAAAAATATCGCCGAAAGCCCTCACTCTGATTCTCCTTACCCGTACAATTTCGTATCTCCACTATAAAATCCTGCTGAAAACAGCTCTATACACAGTTGCCCCTCTCATAATCTGCGTCGCAAGTCCTGAGACAAACAGCCCATTCTTCTGAGAGTATAATGAGACCGCCTAAGAGATTATACTGCTCGAAAGCAGCTCAGCTAGACGCAGACCCCGATATTAGAGCTAGCCATAGTTATAGATAGCTAGATTAGACTTTGCCATGATTTGAATCTTCAGATTCAATGTACATGAAACATTAAAACCTTAGGCAGTGGTGTGACTATTACAACACCCGCTTTTCGTCAGTTATGGTTAATTCCCATGTAATAGGGGGCGAGCCTATTGCCATCAACCGGCACATAATTATCCAAACTACGTGGCTGCTACTGAGAAATTCCAGATGAAAAATACCTAATAACACAATAAAACTTTTCCGGACCTGGGAATTGAACCCAGGACCTAACAAACAGCAGACGGCGACCACTAGTCCAACGAGGCAGATCAATCTAACTTGTCAGAACATTATAGATATAAGTTTTAGTTACTTCACTACACTACAAAATTTCAAATTAGGACTATATTTGGATATAGATTAAACTTATAGATTATTTGAATAAATAGAATCGCTTTACAGCGATACTGCGACAGAAAATTATAACGTTTAAACTACTTATGAAGATGTAGACTTCGAAATTAGAGCTAACCTTAGTTGTAGATATATAGATTAGTCTTCTTTAAAGGGATTCGAATTGCTAGATTAACTCTATAGATCTTTACATTTCTGCTTCGGTGAAAATAGCATAATATTAATAGTACTGTTTCATTCGCACATATTGAGAGTTGGGTTAATAAGAGCTCGTGGCTTAATAAGAACTGCCACTCAGGTCGATCTTTAGGGAAAGCTGTGCTTGCCTAGGCCGGTCTGTGGATGGGTGACCGCCCGACATACCGAGTTTCCTCCGTGCCTCGGAAAGCACGTTAAGCTGTTGGTCCCGGCTGCCATATATAGATCTTTGGCAGTCGTTACATGTTGTCAGTGACTTGAAATTCTGACATCCAGTCTTACCAAAGAGTATTGTATTACCAGTATTAACTGGGTTGTGGAGGTCAGATAGGCAGTCGCTCCATGTAAAATACTGGTATCCGGTTAAACTGGAAGCCGACCCCAACATAGTTGGGAAAAGGCTAGGCAGATGATGAGGAGAGTTGGGTCCATCATTCTATACGGGATCTGCAAACTTTCTCTATAACCAACTTCACAAAAGGAGGAGGTTCTGTGTTCGTTAGTACCAGTTTTCCTCATAATACTAACTTAGCTTGGCAAAACCAACTATCAGTGGCCCACATTGACTCTGGATCGAAGGATTTGGAAGACATGAAACCTTTGGATTGAAATAACACAGCATAACATCACACCAGTAATTCCTAAAGGGTTAGGCAGGGGTATATCCATCCCGTCGGGGCTGCGGGTTGTTCGCAAGAGATACCGCCGCCTCGACATGAAGGGCTAAGAAGGAACATGGGTGGTTTTTAGTCAGTAGAAATCTGATACTCCCTTTCGCTCTGCCCAAGAGCGGGAGGGGTTATTTGATTTATTTATTTAAACTTTATGCACAATAATGATACATAGGCGGACTTAATGCCACAAGGCATTCTCTACCAGTCAACCTTAGGGTTGATCATGACAACATTGTGGTGGGTTACAAAATAACTAAAAAAAAAAACAATGTCAACTTTAATAGAATAAAAAGTATGTACTTATATTAATACTAATAACCATATAAAATTAAATAAACTAATAAATATTTAACAAATACCAAAAAAAAAAACGAATTTGATGATTTTCCACCCACCTTAGAAAAGGGGTATATCTATATAATAGTACTATTACTCTCTATTAGTATCTATATCTATACATATAATAAATCTGTAGAAAAATCTTTTTTGTACATCGAAAATATAAAAAAAAAAAATTGTCAGGGTATTAAAGTATAACCAACAGAACACATTTCCAGCATTTTTGGAATTTTTGTCTGTTTGTCTGTTTATCTGTTTGTCTGTTTGTCTGTTTGTCTGTTTCGATGACTAAGCATCACGTCAAATTTACGAAACGAATGTAGATAACTTTTATACATAAATATTGTGCGTAACTTGGGCTATTACTTAGTCTTTGTTTCATCGTAATCGGTGCTCTCTATCAAAAGATATATGCATTTATAGTTTTCAAGAAGAACTTATCATTATGGTCAAGAATGAGACAAGCAACGACATCTATTGAACGAATATGGTACTTATTAATAAATGCCTTCACAAGATAACTTTAAATAAGTAATGATAGCAAAAGGTACGTAGATATTAGTCTAAATGACGCTGTTTTCAAAATCTACATAGCCATACTAACCCTATAGTGTGTTTGATCGCTCTTTTTTAGCAGTTTATCTTCGTCTTCGACAGATGGCGTTATTCATTTGATGTCATTTTCTAAACCGCGATGTTATTAAATAAACATAAAATATGTTTCATAAATAGTCAACAAATAAAGATTTACCAATTACACAGTATACTAAACTAAATTAAAATTGGATAAAACCCACGGCATATTTTGTTTGTACCGTGTGGGAATCGAACCTGCGACACGCAGTGCTACTGTTAATAGTCCAGCCACTGCACCAAACATGTCTTTATATAGATGTGGTGTGTTGTTAGCCCTATGTGTCGAGGCCACGGTATTTCTTTCGAACAACGCGCAGCCCCGACAGGCGTCGGTCCTTGGGAGCCCCTTCAATGTTGCTGATATCCCTTTGAGACGCGCGTGGAACACGAACGCGCCTCCATCGTCATAGGACTGACGAACGATTAACTAGCCCGGGGCCCCCGATGCCCGTAGCGTCTCCCGCGGCGGCTGGGAAGAGGGGTTGTGTCCCTCTTACGTTCACCTCTTTCGCTAGCATTACTGCTTCGCAGAAGGAGGTGACGGCGTTCCATTTCAGATTCGATGTCCCAGACTCGGTACAGGTACCTCTCGAAACAGCCTCTAATCCCCCCGTTTTTGTGGTTCGTAAATTATCAAATGACTCATCCCGCTCTGGGCGGAGCGGAAGAAAGTGTCAGACTTCTACTGACTAAAAACCACCCACGTTTCTTCTTAGCTCTTTGTGTTTCGGGGCCGTGGTATCTCTTGCGGACAGCCGTCAGCCCCGGCAGACGACGGCAGCAACAATTAAGGGGCCCAAAAGGGCCCCTTAATTGTTGCTGACATATCTTTGAGGCGCGCGTGGAACACGAACGCGCCAACGACAGTACCTGTCGACTATAATGTACCTGTTTCAAATTTCTTCAAGATCCGTTCGGCCGTTCTGACGTGGTTGATTAACAAACACCCATCCATCTAAACTTTAGTATTAGACATAGTCAGTACTTTGCATTACCCTCTTCTTATTTTCTACAGCGGCAGTAAGTTAACGCAGGGCAATGATTTAACGTACTTTTATCTAAGCGACGCATTTTAGTTTCCGACAAGCACGCGAACGAAGTCGCGGGCACAGCTAGTTTCTTATTATAATAGTATTACTGCACGCGTAGCATGGCCACCGTAGGAACGGGTTTTGTCGACGGAAGAATGGACAAAATGACAGATTGTAGCTAAATTTAATGTCAAATTGTATGGAAAAAGCTTTGTCTATTCTTGGTAGAATAGAGATAGAATCGCCATACTACGCGTGCTGGTGTGATGTTATGCTAAAACGAAACGTGGGCGAGACGATGACTTAAATCGTTTTAAGTCTCATGTAATAGAAGGCGAGCCTTTTCCCATTAACCGGGCACAAATCTAGAATACTACTTATGAGAAATCGCTGGTGGAAAACTACTCAGGACCTCACGTTCAGTAGTCGCGTTTGTGACCACTACACCACCGAGGCAGTGTTTGATTAAAAATGGTTCGAATATAAGTTATTTCCACGTCATGAGTTCGTGCCGCGGCTTTAGGTATACAGGGTGGTGCCGACAATACGACAATAAATGAAACCACTGGTAGTTCTAGTTCATAGGAACATTATTAAACTATCAAATAAATCTTAACACCAAAATAAAAAAGTTGAAAATAAAAACAATAAAACTAAGTAGCATAAAACTGTAAACGAAATACATTACAATTTACAAACAAATATTGGTTTACTAACCTTAGGAATAATTTGCACCGATTATCGTGTGAAAATGAATTTGCCAAAGATAATTTAGGTAGGTTATTGTCGTATCGTCGGCACCACGACGGTGTTATGATTTATTTGATAGTTTAAAAATGTTCCTATGAACTAGAACTACCAGTGGTTTCATTTATTGTCGTATTGTCGGCACCACACATATACAGTTAATTAGTTTTTGTTTTTAATATTTAATTTTCATTTATGTTTTTGATTTTAATTTCGATTGTGACATGTTTTATTTATGTGATTTTAAATTGGTATGGATTTTGATATCTGATTTAAAAAATATTATTATAATTCCAATAGTTTCGCATGACTACATGACTTGGTAATACTATTTTCCTTACCCGTAGTTAAATTATCGCAGTACTCATGAACGTTAAAGAATATGGGCTATTACTGAAGTAAAGCCAAAATGAGTACTAGAACCACGCAAACATTTAAATTCATATACGTACCTAACATGAAACTATATGGCCCAACAACGTGTATAAAGGTCTATTTTACGAGTTGCTTTCTTACTGGGCTGTGTTCGTATGAGCCATAACTAGGATTTGGGTATCTACTATCCATATACAGGGTGTAAACGAACCCTTCACCCATTCGTCAACCAAGCATTCTGTACATCAAACTAAGTACCCATCATCATCATCATCATTCTCTTGCCCTTATCCCAATTCATTTCACTAAGTACCCATATTATGCAAAAATTTTTACTGGAAAATGACTTTTTTTTTTGGGGTCAAAAATCACATTTTACGGTAAAACTCAAAGTAGCACTCTTAAAACATTGTGCTAGTGGATGCTTTGAATAGTAAACGGGTCATGGAGGTAATTTAAGTAAAGTTAAAACCTGAAATACTAGTATTTACAAAAACAGCTGTGAAAAACTTGGAACTTTGACCCCCAATATCTCCGTAACTAGGAGGTTCCCAGGTATGGTCTAGAACAAAAAAATGATCGCAGTGGTGGGGAGAACAAGTGCCTTTCGTTTGCGTTAAGGGTACTTTTACACCCTCTACCCAAATCGGCTAACTTGCTTACTGCCGCACTCAGAGAGCTTTAATGGTTACTTAGGCCATCACTAAGTAAAGGTTTTGACAGTTTTGTCATACAAAAGTATATCAAACCTTGACTAAGTGTCGGCTTAAGTAATCATTAAATATCTCTGAGTACCGCAGTAAGTAGTTAAATCGCGGACTGGTAAGTGGGAGGTAAAAGTTTGACTCCCATTTGTGATCTACCCTTTTTGTTTTGGATAGTTGGAAATCATCAAATTACTCCTCCCGCTCTGGGCGGAGCGGAAGGGAGTGTCAGACTTCTACTGACTAAAAACCACCCATGTTCCTTTTTAGCCCTTTGTGTCCGGGGCCGCGGTGTCTCTTTCGAACAACCCGCAGCCCCGGCAGGTTGGGATCTACCCTTGGATCAAGGACAAGATTGAGCAATGTACTTAACTATCATTCGTACATAATATCGATTGTTAAGCGAAAATGATCATTACTGTAACGAAATAAAGTTGACTGTTAAATTGCTTCTATAGACTATTCAAGTCTATAGAATAGACTTGAGATTAAGAAGGATTTATATATTAAATTCTATTGAAAGACTTCTTCATGAAATCATTCAGTGAGATTATACGAACTAAGAGACATCCTTTTAAGTTCGTATAATCTCATTGAATGATTTTAATTATTATAATTCTGTAAATACATACGAGCTATAGTCGTGAATCATATTTTGTTTAATATACAGAGACACTAACCTGCAAATTGCAAAATCCGTAAAAAAAAATTTGAATTTCGCAGGTACTCTGGCGCTTCGGCCTAGTATTAAATACTATTTATAAATAAATCAATTATCTTCCAGACTATTCGATTCACATATTTAAACACCAAACTCAGGATGACAGCCTTTGAAAATTAGGTACTCTATCTACAATAGGGTGCGAATTTAGAAACAGTACATTCAAATTACAATAAGACGAGCTTATACCGCTCGAAATGCACAATAATTTCACTTATCTTCCAAGCTAAAGGCTACGACAAGCTGTTTGAAAGCTACTTCGCTTACGAAGGTCCGATCTTTGCTCTAATCTAACTGCTATAGTTAGGTTTAAGCTCTGACGTAGTTTAAATGTCGTTAGCAAAGTTCGGTTTAAGACGAAGAAGGACTTATAAAAGACTTAATCTAGGTTAAATTCCTTTTGAAAGAGGAGGTCCATTTGGTATAATATGAAGTCTGTAATAATATCCAATTAGGTTTTAAAAGAAACGAAATATCTATATGCTTCGCACTTTTTTCTTTTTTTTGGGGGGTGGGAAATCATCAAATAACCCCTCCCGCTCTTGGGTAGAGCGAAAGGGAGTGTAAGACTTCTACTGACTAAAAACCACCCAAGTTCCTTCTTAGCCCTTCATGTCGAGGCCGCGGTTTCTCTTGCGAACAACCCGCAGCCCCGATGGGATATGTTTCGCACTGTACTGTCATTTATTTTGTTAATTTTTGACAGTCGTTATTACAAGTTGTCAGTAGCCCGAAAGTTTAACCAGTTTTACCCAGTAATAACTGGGTTACGTAGGTCAGATATGTAGGCGCTCCATGTAAAATACTGGTATTCAGCTGCATCCGGTTAGACGGAAGCCGACAGCAGCATAGTTGGGGAAAAAGCTCTGCAGATGGTAATAAAGAGTTCGCACGGTCTTTATGACTTCACAAATACCAAGATACTTAATACGTTTCCAGTATAAAATTAATGTGTTATACTTGTAAACCTTCTGAAATAAATGATGGTGAAAATCGCATCAAAATTCGTGGCGTAGTGGGAAGAACAACACAGTTATATGGACCGGTTCAAAATATCAAGTTCAAAATACGGCGACCTATGTATAATACGTAGATGTATAGATTAGGTGTTTAAATTTAAAAATTAAACGCGAGTTTTCTGCTTGCTTTGTCGTACTCTCATTTAAGCTGTCAAAAATTATTATTTCAATTTTATACTACCCTGTAATCGGAAAATACAAAATTTTCCTTAAGACGATTTTTTCATAACAAAATTATCATATTGTCATGATCATGTAAATGTAATTAATGAATAAAATCCAATTTTATAAAATAGCTACAGATTTTTCCCTTCAATTTCAGTACCATTCCATAAAATTATCCCAAATTTTTCCTCAAAGTAATTTTCTTGAGAACAATCGCTGTCAAGTCAGAATCGACAGTCGGAATAAATAAGAATTGTTCTGAGACTGAATACTACTGCGAATGAATTGAATCCTGAGATATTGACACTGTGATGTGAAAGACAATCGGGGAACATTTCTGCGAGTCGAGAGGCGCAGTTTTCATGATTGTATGTACTAAGGTGTCAAGGTAGGCACTATTTTAGTACCTAGAAAATAGGCAGATAAAATGTTTTGTGAGTTCAAAAAAGAAAAGGTAAAAACAATTTTATATTTGCATTTAATTAATCCAGTAATGAAGCCATAAATACCCCCTCGAAAAAATCCAACGCAATATCATTACCATATAAAAGGAAAAAAAAACCTTAAAAAAGTATTCCAAGAATAATAGCGAGGAAAAATCTCCATAATTTTTATGAAACAACATAAAACCTTATTTAAGATCTTCACAAAATTTTAACTTACCAAATTAATTAGAGGCTTTCAGAGAATCGTAAAAGAAAATTTCGTCTATAAAGACGTTAAGCGCTGCCATTAACTAATCATACTTATCATTAAAAAGTATCCATACCATTTTTCCGAACCATCAAACAGGTTTGTCGGCAACCACGGAACTCTTGGTATCCAACACACACATCATTTGAGTACAACACCAAATTATTCACACATTCGTTACGAACTATGACACCAAATAAACCACATACACCGAAAAATTAACAGTAAAGGCTACGAGACGTAGCCGCTGCGTGAACTACGCGCGGCTGGTACTACGAAACTGCCGCTACGGCGGTACGAAGTTAGCCGAAGGTCGCCGGAAAGAGCCGAGCCAGCGCAGGGGGAGCCGAGGCGAATTTCGCTCAGTCTTTCATATTTTATATCGGTAGGGACGGAGCGGAATTACAGAGTTTGCTCGGGTGGGTTTTTATAGCGTAACGGAACCATAGCGGCTGCCTGCCATTCTATTTCGTAGGTATTTTTTCGACTTGTGAGCTGTACGCGAATTTTTCTACATTGTTTGCGTTACCCTCAGACAACTTGTGATTTTAATAGTGTGACGCGGGCACAAAGGTTCCATTCAACCTAATATGAATTGGCGTGTTTGATGTTATTGTAACGACTAGGAATTATTCGGAGGTAAATTCAAATTTAATGACCTTTTTGGTCGAGTTATTGTGGTTAATATGTTTCCTTGCGTGTTTTAGTTTTGCGATTTCGTCATGAATTGCGTTCTTAGTTGAGAGACGGATCCTTTGAAGTTGGGGCTCAAGTTCGGATTAAATTATTTATGGTAATAAGTGTGTACATGTGTAGTAAACATGAGATTCTCCCATGGATTATTCCGTGGTTGAAATGCCTCCGGGGAAATACCGCCATGGACTGAACGCGTTTCGGGTAAATTGGAGTTAACATTATCTTTTATTTTTTGATACATATTGAGGGTTGGTTGTGTGTGCAATATTCAATTATGTTCTCACTGACATGGTAAGGGAAAACTTCGTGATAAAATTTGGACTTATAGTTAAATTAAGCTCAAAATCGCCAATCGGCCCAGCAGGGCTATAGCATATCTTTTTAAATGTCAGTGGCTATCATAGTGTCCATCGATTGACTGTCAAATGGTTCCATTTTGTACCATAACCATTTGACAGTTCATTGATGGATACTATGATAGCCACTGACATTTAAAAAGATACGCTATAGCCCTGCAGAGCAGACGTGGTGATTAATGCCTTATCAGTATGTGAAGAGTCTTTTGCCCTGCAGTGGGGCAGTAAATACTAGGCTGTTGTTAATAAAATATTAAAGGTTGTGGAAGGTATGTTTGTATGATTTCACCTTGACAAATCACCACATCACTAAATATTATAAAAAACCAAAGTTCTCCGCGGCATCTGTCTGTCTGTTTGTTCGCGATAAACTCAAAAACTGCTGCACCGATTTTCATGCAGTTTTCACCATTGGATAGAGTGGTTCTCGAGGAAGGTTTTAGTATATAATTTGGCCGTCATCCACGCGGGCGAAGCCGCGGGCATCAGCTAGTAAATCATAATTGCAACAACAAGTTGAATCTGTGAATTATTTTTGAAAACCTAGCCATTATTTCATACCATTCCTCGTAAATTCGTTAGGTTACTTATATAATTCATTGAACAAACAAATTATTTGTGTGAATATAATTAACGTACATACTGCACAAAGCTACGCCTTTTCCCGTGGGGGTAAGCAGGATCCACGGAACTCTACCTGCTACGTTCCTTATGTTATGTTATGCTATGCCTCGAAAATTAAAATTATATAGTTAACGTACCTTTTATAAAAATGATTTTTAACCGACTTCAAAAAAGGAGGAGGTTATATGTTCGTGTGTATCCTTTTTTTTTTTTTTTTTTTTATGTATGTTACCTGATTTCTCCTCCATTTGTGAACCGATTCTCAAAATTCTTTTTTTATTTGAAAGAGTATACTCCTGAGGTGGTCCCGTTTAAATTTGGTGAAGATCTGATCCTGATCTTCGGAGACATACAATAGAACTCTTCAAAAATAGACGGCAAATTTGTCGTGATTGCTGCAATCGCTTGGATGTTTATTGTTTATACAACATCATGACGTAACATCACGCCTGTATGATCTGAGGGGGTACGCAGATGTGTACACCCAGATTTGGACAGTAAGATATTATGTAATGTTCCATTTATTGGGGTTAAATAAAACCTATTATTTGTTTGGGAACAACTAAAAATGGAAAAATAAAAAACTTTTTTGCAAAAAATAAAACCGACTTCAAAAACACAAAAAAGTGAAAAACACAAAAAAGTGAAAAATAAACTTCACAAGAAAAAGCAGCTTCTGAAGTCGGTGGCAAAGAAAACGAAATCAAACAAACAAAATGTCACCGACTTCAGAAGCTGCTTTTTCTTGTGAAGTTTATTTTTCACTTTTTTGTGTTTTTGTGTTTTTTTGAAAAATGGTAAGATGTTTTACGGTTAGACTGGAAACTGACCCCAACATAGATCAACATTTGGGAAAAGGCTGTAAGCAGACGTCAAGTAACAATATTATAACTAAAACGGTTTGAACAATTTTGGGGTTAGACTGGAAGCGAACCCCAACATAGTTTAACATATCAGGAAATGGCTGAGCAGATGATGAGTAACGAGAAATGGCCTAAAATATTCTAAAGCATTCTGATATTTAAAAATACTCCGTAGTATTTTTAGAATACCAAGGAATAGATTACAAAAAACTAAGCTTAGCGAGCAAAACAATCAATCGAACGTTCAAACGGGTCTTAAGTACTTATTCTAAATTCAATTCTGGATAGTTTATCATACAATCGAGACTAAAGACTAAAGTAGAATTGATTCAACAAAGTGATTCGAGTGATTTGATTGGATCCAATCGATTCGTATTTACGGATACTGATTTTCAGCTATTCGGATAGTGATTTTCAACTATTCAGATAGATAATTGGGATTTTGTATGCTCACACTGTTTCCATTTAGCAACGATCGGTTTGGAAGTGGCAATGAACGGTTTATATTGAAATGGTTACCAACACTATTGGTGAATATTCTCTGGTAGAGAAATAGCTCCCTCTCTTCTTTCAAATGGATAAAAGAGTCAGATATGTTGGGCAAACTTTTTTTTTTTCTTCTTTCGACCTCATTTATAAATTAATTGCCTGCCTGCCTACTTAGGTACTTATGATATGTGTCTATATACATACTGTTTACATTCACATTATATTGTACCTAATCCTCCAAAGAGAAATCGATCATTTCCCGATTCATTCGTTCAATGTTCGGGCTCACTGTATACATGAAAGCCGGCCGGTGTTCTCTGGTAGAACTAACTAGTAGTAGTAAGTAGTACTATAATATATTATAATATAGCTAGGTACCATATCGATCTTTTATTTTATCTAAAATTCTGTAGCAGTAGTCGTAAGTAGCTTGTAAGCCTCATTACTCGAGCTCCAATGGTATTACGTTTGGCGATAACACAGATAAACAAACTGTCTTTGTATTATATAGTTGACGAATAATATTGTGGCCCTGAAAAGGGCCTTTTGTTTTGTAGGCATGCGAACTAACTAACTAACCAGATGCAGTTGAATACTAGTATTTTACATTAAACAACTGCCTATCTGACCTTCACCGCCCAGTTAATACTGAATAATATATTATGATACTAGACTTTTTGACAGATTTTCCGACCATGACATGTAACGAACTCTATATATAATAAATGGTCACTCATTACTGGAATGGTCGAATATTGAAAGTCGACCCGAGTCTTAAATTATTTAGCTTATAGGCGAAAAACCTGGAAATAGGCGAATACTGCATCTTCAGTATTGACCATCGTTGAAACAATCAGCGATTCGTTCAATACGTGGTGCGCCTTGACATTGACGTTCTCGTTCGTTCGTTTTCGTTTTTTTTTTCTTACTCCTCCGCTATTATTTTCTGATTAATTCCGTTGCGGGATCCAAGACAGTTAAATCGTTTCTCTGGGACTTCGTCGAGCTTCATTGTCTCGGCGTTTTTCTTGTAGTCGCCATTGTTGATTCTGGTAAACAGGAGTTACAGTGGTTTGGGAATAGTGTGGCGGGCTTGACATTCTGATCCAAACGTCAGGTTCAATATGGCTGCACTGACCATTACCACGACGCTCCGCTAGACTGACTGCTGTCAAATCTAGCTCTGCTCTCTTCTTAAATAGTCTCGGCTCCAATTTAAGCTATTTGGATGGCGCTTGCAATACGCCGTCAAGCTTTTAAAATTGACTGTTTAAATTATATTCTGAGTCAATTTTACAGCCAATTTTAATATCAGATATCAGCTTCTAATTTCTATGGCAATATTGACAAAATAATCAGCTGCTGACGTTTCTACCCTCTATAATGATTTATGTATGTCATACGATACGGAACTAAGAATGGGACCCCATATCGCTTATGGGACCGTACGTAACCGGAAATTAAGAGAAGATATCACTGAGGGGTGACAACTACCTTTAGTATGACATTACTAGAATACTTTTGAAGAAATTGTCACGTTATTTACTTGACATTTTACTTACTTCTCACAATTTTAAGGTTTAAGAAATAACCGATGACACATAGGCATACTATTAAGTACAGCTCTGACTTACCTTTGTAGGATTACAGACGTGATGTTATGTTAACTAGGATCACAGGATTCTGCCTTTATTACAGCTAGTATTAAGTAGATATACTTAGCACTTCCTACAAGGGATAAGCAGAGGTATGCCTAACAGCACCTTCGCTAGTTATTTCTAAGTATCATGTAATGAATCACTGGTACAGTACCCTTCTTGAATTTGACGAGGAAAACGACCGCCTGTTATGTGGATTAAGTGAAATAATACCATTTTTTCTTAAAAATGATTAAAAATAAACAACAGGTTAACATACTTGTTACATAACAGCTCATCCTTTCTGAGGATACGTGTTCAACGTTATTATAGAGACAACACGAGTAATGGAAATTCCTGGAATACTTTTTCCACAGCATTAATAAAAGTAACTTATCCACTGTGGTACCTACTTATCTGCCTCTCTTTCATCTAAATTAAATCAGTGCAAGCTTAGACAATAGAACTCGTTTTAACATCATTTTTCTAGTCGTTTCCTGCTATATTGGGGTCGGTTTCAGTGTAACTGGATGCAATTGAGTACCAGTATTTAATAAGGAACGACTGCCGTTCTGAAATTCTAACAAAATTCCCAAAGTTATCAGAGAACTACCAATTCATTATTTAAAAAAAAACTGAAAAAATGGCTCCATAATAATGTTTTTTATACGATAAATGAGTTTCTGACATATAAACCCATTTTAATTAATTGTTAACCTACTTGACATCGACAACTTCGTCTGTTTGCCCAACTTTGGAAAAGGCCTACTCCATTTCTTTCCACTATAAGTATAATAAAACTCACTGAATATAGACTAATACTTTTATTTTTCTATTCGGACTTATATTCACTCTATATCAGATACAGTCACCACCGTAGATTAGAACCAACTGCGCTCTCTCGGCCAAGTCTCGACGTTTTTAAACTACCCGATCCCCCACAAAATTGACGGTTGGACTGTGTTGCCATTTCTCAAAAGTAAAACTGCTTTATTAAAATCTTTGAAACCCTACATAAGCGATAGCAGGGAACCAATGGACAAGAAAAATAAAAAGCTCTAAACCGAGTAGAGTGGAAAGAAATGATTACACGTAACAACTGTCAAATATCTACGAATGTCAGTTGTGAAAAAAGGTGTCGCTGTTGCAGTTTATCACAATTATTATTCTATTTTAAACATAAACCTTATTGTTAACGAGAATAATGGGCACTGTACGTAAAATCATGCATTACGCACAGTTTCCAGTGTTAAATACGTTCATAAACCGCGCCTGTTTCTCATGGGGGTAGGTAGAAACCACAGAACGCATCCTGCCACGATCTATATAATACTCCATTTGCGTTGTCCTCGGTCATACACGCACGCCGATTTCGGTATTACGTGGCGCCATCTATTGTCATAAGAACATAGTTGTTTCCTCGGGTACATTGCTTTTCTTCGAAATTAAATTTCTCTATGTCTGTTTTTGTATACTTATCAACGTCTATGCCAAATTTAGGATTATCAGTTCAGTGGTTTAGGCGTGAAAGGGTAACAAACAGATTTACTATCTCATTTATAATATAAAGTTGGGATAACATAAAATCACGCCTGTAATCCCCAAAGGTGAGGCTGAGGTGTTCCTAATAGTACGCCCACAATTCACCAGTTATGTTTAAGTCCCGTGTAATAGGGGGCGAGCCTATTGCCACCAACCTGGCACAATTCCATATTTCATGGCTGCTACTGAGAAATTCCTGATGGAGAAACCTTATATCACTTTACCCGGCCGGAAATTGAACCTAGGACCTCATGTTCCCCAGTCGCGCTTGTAACCACTAGACCAACAAGGCAGTCAACCCAAACACTGATATGATATAAGTTATAAAAACAAATAATTTAAAAAATTATAAAACACGCCTACCATATCAAAAACTAAACTAAAAAATTAAAAACAAGTCAAATTATTTCAGTCATGACTGAGAACAAGGTCCCGTAAATGTATTCGAAAATGGAAAACTGAAAACTAAAACTTTTATTGCAGTCGGGGGAAAAAAGAAACCTGTAAGGAATTGATGTAGCGAACTGTACCCCGACTGCAATAAAAGTTTTAGTTTTCAGTTTCAGCCTATGTTACCCAGTATGACGCAGAGAATCTAACGATACCACAACATACATCAAAATCGGTTCCGGCGTTTAGAAGTTATGGTGGAATAAAGAAACTCACAAACAAACATACATACATACTTGTACATGAACGCTAAAATCATAACACTCTTTTTTTGGGGCAGTCGTGTAATTATAATAAGTTAAGATTATATAACTCTTCTCGCTAATTGCCAACGGTAGGACAGAAGCCTTATGTAAAACACAATACACTACACGTCACTGCCTGTTTTATCATATTTTCAAAGAGGATATAAGTTTCTGACGTGGATACCGCACCACTATGAACTTCGTTGAAGGCTCTCGATACACCCCGTCGGGGCTGCGGGTTGTTCACAAGAGCTATTGCGGCCTCGACATAAAGAGCTAAGAATGAACATGGCTGGTTTTTAGTCAGTAGAAGTCTGACACTCCCTTGCGCTCTGCCCAAGAGCGGGAGGGGTTATTCGATGATTTTCAACCCGCCAAAAAAAAAAAAGGCTCTCGATACATGGAACTAGGTGTGTTTGGTATTGAAACTCAATGTTTTATAGAAGTAAATAAATGGTAGAATATTTTGAAGTTCCGGATCTTTGTAATACGTTTGTTTGGATGGGTTAATGTTATTCTATAGCTGGTCAAAGACCTCTGTTAAATGCGAATTGGGATTTGTTTTTACCGCAAAACAAAAAAAAATGTGCCTAAAACGCCCACAGGTTTAGGCAGAGGAGTACCCATTAGAACAACCACGTTCGTTTAAGTCCCATGTCATAGAGAGCTAGACAAGCCCGCCACACTATTCCCAAACCACTGTAACTCCTGTTAACCAGAATCAACAGTACAACCAAAAGAAAAACGCCGAGACAATGAAACTCGACAAAGTCGATAGTCAAAGATTTAACTGTCTTGGATCCCGCAACGATAAATCAGAAAAGAATAGCGGAGGAGTAAGAAAAAACATAATTTCCACTTCGCTCCATACCAGCAGGAGACCGAACAGAACAAGGCCAATAGGCACACAGGGACGTATACAACTGGGACTGGAACGTATACAGGGTGTAAATCAACCCATCACACAGCCGTTAACAAAGTATTCTGTACATCAAACTAAGTACTCCTACGCAAAAATTATTGCTGGGAAACGATCAAAGTGCTACAAAGATGTGCTTGATAGATAAACCCAATAACTCTTTGCCTTATCTGGGAATCGAACCCAGAACCTCATCTTCAGCAGTTACGCTTTCGACCACTAAACCTACGAGACAGTTCTCTCGAGGCATCTTGTATTTGGTTATTTAATCTTTTTTTTTTGGCGAGTAGAAAATCATCAAATAACCCCTCCCGCTCTTGGGCAGAGCGGAAGGGAGTGTCAGACTTCTACTGATTAAAAATCACCCATGTTCCTTCTTAGCTCTTGCGCCGAGGCCGCGGTATCTCTTTCGAACAACCTGCAGCCCCGACGGGTGGTTATTTAATCTTCGAATACCTTTATGTGGGCGGGATATTATCATTCTATAGCAGGTCGAAGACCTACAACAAAATACGATTGCTCATTGTGTGTTGGTTTTACCTCATAAACATATAATAATAATAATCATTTTATTTCAGGCAACTAAGGCCAACACACACAACAATCCGCTTGTAATTCTCGAAAGGTTAACGCATATGTTTACACCCACGTTACGTTATGTCACGAAATAAGACTAATAATTTCACAAAAATACTCAAAGGACCAAATCAGATTGAGTTTAACAACGTAAAACTATGTTCAATCTAATCGAATCTAAACTTAACCAGTAAAATGCCACATTTAACTATAAAGTTGCGTTAATCATCATCATGATCATCAGCCTATAATGTTCCCACTGCTGGGACTGAGGCCTCCTCCCTAGGAGAGGGATGGGCTATAATCCACCACGCGGGCCCAGTGCGGGTTGGTAGATGACGCATATCTTCGAATTTTTTGGTTGTAAGACATGCCGGTTTCCTCACGATGTTTTCCTTCATCGTTTTGAGAGCAGTGGTGATGAAATAAATTACACAAAGTAATGCACCTGACCTGGTTCGAACCCACGACTTACTGTTCGTAAGTCGGGGCCACAACCACTGGGCCACTACTGCTCTCAAAATCAAAGTTGCGTTAAAACAGCTTAATTTACAACGAAAACACAAACACATTTTCACATTACGTGCATGAATAGAATACTGCAAATACCTTGCATTGAAATAGCGTCATGTTTATTATGTTGCTCCCACAATGAACTTTCGTCCCCTATTGTCTACAACTACATTACCAACTCGATATTATACTGTGTAAATCATTTTGGTAATAAAATATACACTGCACTAACACACGGCAATTTCGTACGTTGTATATCTTGACAATAGCAATTTGTTACTAACAATAGGTATAAATAAACACTATTTTAGATAAATTATGTACTGTATCCTGACACGGTCTTAGAGAGTGACCAAATTTATTTTATCTCCGCATCTCAGTAACTGAGTACTGGGTAATACAATGCCCTTTGGTGAGATTGGGGGTCAGACATTCGGAGCACTACCTGACAAATACACACATCGAACATCAACTGTCAGTCCAGGATTTACAAATGACAGCGGTTTAGCGTGCTTTCCAAGGCGCGGACGAAACTCGGTATGTAATGTGTAGTTACCCATCCACGGACCAACTTTGGTCGCAACCACTGTTAATAATATAAATGTAACCTACCAGTTTCTAAGTAGGCACTCAAAGACGAATAAGTTGTGCATGTTGTGCTTACCTGTAAAAGGTTGATACACTAGTCTGTGACTCAAATGTATGTATCTCATTTCTTTGATTTAGTGTATTCAATGGTTGGTGAGCCAAATAAATAAAAAAAATAAAAAAAAAAAATAAAAAATAAAATAAAATAAAATAAAATAAAATAAAATAAAATAAAATAAAATAAAATAAAATAAAATAAAATAAAATAAAATAAAATAAAATAAAATAAAATAAAATAAAATAAAATAAAATAAAATAAAATAAAATAAAATAAAATAAAATAAAATAAAATAAAATAAAATAAAATAAAATAAAATAAAATAAAATAAAATAAAATAAAATAAAATAAAATAAAATAAAATAAAATAAAATAAAATAAAATAAAATAAAATAAAATAAAATAAAATAAAATAAAATAAAATAAAATAAAATAAAATAAAATAAAATAAAATAAAATAAAATAAAATAAAATAAAATAAAATAAAATAAAATAAAATAAAATAAAATAAAATAAAATAAAATAAAATAAAATAAAATAAAATAAAATAAAATAAAATAAAATAAAATAAAATAAAATAAAATAAAATAAAATAAAATAAAATAAAATAAAATAAAATAAAATAAAATAAAATAAAATAAAATAAAATAAAATAAAATAAAATAAAATAAAGTAAAATAAATAAAATAAATAAAATAACCTTTGTTACACCATAAACATTTTATACCTCCGTACGTTGCTTTATACTGACCCTTAATGAATTACAATCAACCCAAAGAAAATATAAAAATGTCTTATTGTAGTGGTGTATGTAACCTATGTTAGTGTGTAAGCACATATATTGAAGAATCCTAATTAAACGAGCAGTGTTTTATCAGCATTCATTGGTTTCATTCATCTCGACTCCCAACATCACATGGCGACCCTGCCACATTATTTACAGAACCTCAACCATTATCTGCCTAGCCTTTTCAGAACTATGTTGGGGTCGGCTTCCAGTCTAACTGGATGCAGCTGAATACCAGCGTTACACATGAAGTGACTGACTATCTTAGCTCCAGAACACAGTTAGTACTGGGTAATACGATACCCCTTGGTGAGACTGGTTGTCAGATTTTCGGGCCACTGACTACCTGTTATGATTGTCAAAGATCTAAATATGGCAGCCGGGACCAACGACTTAATGTGCTTAGAGGCATAGATGGAAATGGAACGGAGGAAACTTGGTGGTAATCCATCCACGGACCAACCTACCACCAGCACGCGTAGCATGACCACCGTAGAAACGGGTTTTGTCGACGGAAGAATCGACGATTGTAGCAAAATTTCATGTCAAATTGAATGGAAAAAGCTTTGTCTATTCTTCGTAGAATAGAGATAGAATCGCCATACTACGCGTGCAGAACAGAGACCCAATCGTCAGAATTTACAAAACCTCGATATAAAGTATAAATTCTGCCGTGCATTGTGAATTACCTTGCAATGCTTGTGGTTGGACTGAGCGATAGTGTTTAACTAGAGTATGTTACGTATACGTAACATGTACAACTATAGTTGTACATGTCTAATTACGTGGTAGGTCCGACGCTTGAGAGCTGTGGGCGAGTGCGAATAGATGTATTCTACAATTAACTGGACCTTTTCATTGGAGTGTGATTGAAAATTGCGTACTAGAGTAAATCGAAGTTAAGAATTGACATCATAACATCACACATCACGCCTGTAATCCCCGAAGGGTTAGGCAGAGGTGTACCTAATAGTACACTCACATTTCGCCAGTTATTTTTAAGTCCCATGTAATAGGGGGCGAGCCTATTGCCATCAACCGGGCACAAATCCAGACTCCGTGGCTGTTACTGATAAATTCCTAATGGAAAAAGCTAATAACACTTTGCCCGACCCGGGAATCGAACCCAGGACCTCATGCTCAGCAGCCGCGCCTGCGACTACTAGACCAACGAGGCAGTCAAGTTAAGAATTGAACAGGATTATATATATTAATATTTCAGTCATCATCACCATTTGCCTAGCCTTTTAAAAAAAACGTCAGGCTATTACATAAACCTTCTTTACCTAAACAAGCAAAACCACGGCTAAAAGCAATCACAAATTTAAAACAAAAGTTATACAATTCATTCCTCCTCCCGTACACCACAAACTCTCACAGATAAACACAGTTATATAGTTCTACAAATTATTACAGTTGGCATATAAGAGGTGGTTTGCATAATTAAAAACTTGTTATTTTATAATCACGCCGCGTAAATATTTTAAATAAAATGGCTGAGTTCACTCGCTGATGCTGGTTGCTATGAGAAATAACATTTCCAAATTAAATATGCTAATTTAGACGTGAGACTGAAAATTGTGTTTGTAAAAATACGATTTTGTGTCTTTGTGTAGTTGGGTTTCGTGATGTTATTATGATGTAATTTGATTGTTTTGAGGTTAGTTGGTTTTTTAATTTGTATCTGTCGGCTAATCTATCTATTAATGTTTCAGTCGGCTAATCTTTCTATGAATGTATCAGTCGGCTAATCTATCTATGAATGAATCTCACCGTCATCATTATCTTGCCCTTCTTTTATTTATTCTTCAACAAATTACATTTGTGTCGAACAGTGGTTTTAACATAAACATTTAATAAATATACATTATATGGCTGATAAAAACACATCCTACATTCACGTTATTTCTAAGATTTATATTGTATTTTACCAATTTTAATTTTGAATAAAAGTTATTATTTATTTTATTTATTTTACATTAGTTCCAACATTATTAGTAAATAATTACTTAATATTAATTATAATAATTAAACTTAATATTCATACAAAACCAATATAAATTCAATTAAAATATATATATATAATTAATTAAGAAGAAATGTCATGATACAATGGTGGATTGTTACTTCAAGTCATCAAAGATATTCATTACACAAAAATCAAATAATCATAGCCGGAAAAATAACAAACATTACAATCATATTGATCCTAACATTATTAATTTTAATAATTTACCTGAACATTGATTCAAAAACAATACAAATTCAACAAAAAAATAAAAAGTTAATTCTAATTCATTTTGGTCGAAGCACCATGTCATCTTCTTCCATACTACTCTATTACTCGTCATCTCAGCAGTGCACCTCCTTTCTATCCATATCATTCTTAACACAGTCTTCGAAAGAGATACAACCCCGAACACAAAGGGCTAAGAAGGAACATGGGTGGTTTTTATTCAGTAGAAATCTGACACTCCCTTCCGTTTCGCCCAGAGCAGTAGGAGTAATTTGATGATTTCCAACCCTACACCTGTTTCGACTGTAAGAGATCTACAACTGACATGTTCACTACCCTAAAGCATTACAACGAATTCGCAAAATTACGTACACAGGTTAGTTCTTTTTAAAAAACGAATACCTCATATTCTGAGACTCCAATCAACTTATACCGCAAGCTATCTTTATCGCCCAGAGATCGATAATATCGAACAACAGCTCGAATCGTGTGGCCCTGGTGAAAATAAACCAGCCAATGCCGTCCGGTGACGTCTGCTCGAACTGACCTGTCACCGCATTGGCTGTAGCAGCTCTGACGGGTTGTAGATAGGACTAATTTGAGCCGGTTATATTTTGGGAATTTACCTCTTTTGCTGTTTGTTTGAAGTTGAAAGTTTGATAATCGAAAAAGGTTTCGATGTAAACGAGTATGTACACACATCAAAAGTGTCTTGGGATCAAGCATTTTTATGCGGATTTCTTGAGATTGAGATGTGGCTTTGTAATAAATTTATGATTTTATAAATTTATATGGATCCTTTTTGGTGCATTTCATAATTTGAATCAGGAACTGTGAATCAAATTCGAGTAAAAGATGAAAATCAGCTGTCAATATTTTCCCTATAAAAACATACAACGCATTGAAGACATTATTAGTGCTACTGTTTCCCTACTACTGATTAAAACCAACGTTATTATGGAGCGGCGACGTCATTTAAGCAGGGAAGAAATGCTCAGAGCCGTGGGAATGATAGAAGCTGGTTCCCGGCAACGTACTGTGGCTTTAGCTCTGAATACAAGTCAGAGTGTTATCAGTCGACTTTGGACACGTTACCGAAGCACTGGTACCGTGGCTGAGCGCCATGGAGGACGGTATCGCTGCACCACACGGAGACAAGACCGATACATTCAAATCTTAACTCGAAGAGCTCCAACAATAACCGCCATGATGTTAGCCGTGAGGCTTCATCACTCTTCAGGGAACTTAATTAGCGACCAAACAGTCAGAAACCGCTTGCATGAAGTGAACCTTCATTCCCGAAGACCGCTACGGGTACCACCTATAGCAATGCACAATCGTAGGATTCGATATCAATGGGCTCTTGAACACAGAAATTGGGCAGAAGAACAATGGCGTTTCGTGTGCTTTTCTGATGAGTCTCGTTTTGGTATGAGACCGGATACAAGACGTATACGACACTGGAGAACCCCTGGACGCCAACAGCGATTAAAATCCTGCCAGGAAGTCCATCCTTATAGTGGTGGAACCATCATGGTATGGGCGGGTATTTGGATCGGCGGAAGAACTGAGTTGATTTGGATCAGAGGCAACCTCAACGCTCAAATTTATGCTGAGACGATTGTATCAGACGTCATCGTTCCTCTACAAGTGCAAATCGGTCCCTTATTTCAGTTAATGCATGATAATGCACGACCGCACACCGCAAGAGTTGTAAGACAGACTCTCGCCGCAGCTAACATCAATGTCCTGCCCTGGCCTGCTCAGTCGCCAGACTTGAACCCGATTGAGCATGCATGGGATATGCTACAGAGAAGAGCTCTGCCGAATATGGAGGGTATCCAGTCGCAAGAAGACCTTTTTTTGTTGTTGCAACGAACATGGGCGGCCATTCCACAGCGTGATTTGGATGAACTCATTTTGAGTATGCCAAACCGATGTTCTTGTGTTGTTAGTGTTTGCGGTAGAAACACGGATTATTAATTGTTTAAGTTACCCAATAAAATTTTAAAGAAAACTGTTATTTCAGTCTTTTTTTCGAACTTTAATGTTAGTGGTTCAAATGTCAAAAATCCCTTTATTAGGAAAATGGCAAATTTCTTTATTAATGCAAAGGTGACTTGGTTTATCGTTACTGTGACAAACGAAAACACTTTATTTGATGAATCCTTAAAGAAAATTTTAATTAATATCAATCAGGAGAAAAGTTATTGCAAAAATATATGTTGATCCCTAGACACTTTTGATGTGTGTAGTTTAGTTGTGAATTACGTTTGAATTAGATGTTCCCATTTGCATATAACAAGTATGATGATGATGATGACTTAGTGAGGTCAAGCCACGCCTGCCTAAGTTAACCTGTGAATGCGTAACCAGACATTACATTATTAGTACGTTAAGCCGTTGCTTATTTACTATCTTGGATAGTCGTTACAGGTGGTAAGAGGCTGCTGCGGGTTGTTCGCAAGAGATACCGCGGCCTCGACATGAAGGGCTAAGAAGGAACATGGGTGGTTTTTAGTCAGTAGAAGTGTGACACTCCCTTTCGCTCTGCCCAAGAGCGGGAGGGGTTATTTGATGATTTTCCACCCGCCAAAAAAAAAACTTGAGAGGTGTCAAGGAACACCCGGATGGAACGAAGTTATTGTTATTATTTTTTATTATGTAAAAAAAAAAAAAAGAAATGTAGAAATTAAAATATCTGGCTTGCTTTCTATAAGAGAGAGAGAGACAGACAGAGAAACATGCGACGCCGCACAGCTTACAATAGCTTACTATAGCAAAAAGTGTCGTGACAACTTTTCGTAAGAATTTTTTCCGTCTAGCCCCCTTTCACAACGCGCGATAAGGAACTTCGTTCCAAAAAAAAAGGTGGTCAGAGGCTTGAAAGTCGGATAACCAGTCTCACCAAGACATATCGAATTACTCAGTACTAACTGGAGGTGAGATAGGCTCCATGTAATTCTTTTTTTTTTTTTTTTTTCAAAAAACGTTGCCTCACACTAGGAATTTCTCCTGTATCGTGGGTGCGTTTACAAACATAAACATATAAAGTCACATACACAAATACCCAGACCCGAAACAACTATCTGCAGGCCATACAAATATTTGTTCCGTGCGGGGATCGAACCCGCGACACGCAGCGCAACAGTCTAATCGCTTAGCCACTGCGCCAACGGTGCCGTAACAGTGACTAAAACTACTAAAATACCTTTTTTTTTGGCGGGTGGAAAATCATCAAATAACCCCTCCCGCTCTTGGGCAGAGCGAAAGGGAGTGTCAGACTTCTACTGACTAAAATAAAAACCACCCATGTTCCTTCATAGCCCTTCATGTCGAGGCCGTGGTATCTCTTGCGAACGACCCGCAGCCCCGACGGGGGCTACTGAAATACCTCAAAAGGAAAAAACGGAACCCTTATAGGATTACTCATGTTTCCGTCTAACTGCTCGACCCCCCCCCCCTTTTCTCCGAAACTACTAAGCCTAAAATTTTGAAAAAAATGCAGAAATTAGTTCAACGCTTATAGATTACAGGAAAATCTATAAGAAGTCTATGGTGCTAAAATAACATGGAATCTCTCAGTATCTACTACTATGGTACGGAACTCTTCATAATTATGCAAGTCCAACTTGCACTTGGCCAGTTTTATCTATTGAACAGGCTGTTTCAACGATTGTTCCAATTTTCAATTTAAATCTGTGTTGTTGGTATATTTGTGTTTACGCAATCTACCACAGACCACACCCGAGGAGGGAATCTAAAATAATAATAATAATCTAATTTTAAAAAAGTGACTTGTAAAACCTATTTGCACAATAATCATCATTTATAATACTTGACTAATTCGAAATACTCCCTCAGAATCTCGATGAGGAATATACTCAATTATTATTGAGTAATTGTTCATAGCAAACTTTCGTAGTTCCGTACTTCGCGATAATGAACATTCTGAATACAGTACTTCGTAGTAGCAAACTTTCGGAGTAACGTACATCGGAGTGACGAACATTCTGAGTACAGTACTTCGTAGTAGCAAACTTTCGGAGTAACGTACATCGGAGTAACAAACATTCTGAATACCGTACTTCGTCGTAGCGTACATTCTGAGTCACGTAATTCGGACTCACAAACTTTCTGTATACCGTACATCGGCATTTCGAACTTCGGAGTAACGTAATATAGTCGTTACCACCAATGCCTCATCACTTACCAACGATCATTTTCTCTTCTATCACGTCCCTAATTCTGATGTAAAAACAAGTAATTTTCATGCTCGTTGAGAACCACAGTAATACTTAAAGCGTGTTAATTGTTATCATTGCTATGCAAATTGTGAGTCAATTGAAGAAAATGGGTCACGCCTTGCAGTAGATAGAACCTTGCTTTATAGGAGAGAGATAAGAATCATGTGGCATTGATAAGAAAATCATTTTATGGAATATTGCATTATGATTATTCGAGCTGTGTTACATTTTGTTATCGGTTGTAAGTGGTTTGGCCATCGGAATGTCAGTCGGGGCTCCGGGTTGTTCGAAAGAGATACCGCGCCCTCGGCGCAAGGGCTAAGAAGGAACATGGGTGGTTTTTACTCAGTAGAAGTCTAAGACTCCCTTTCACTCAACCCAGAGCTGGAGGAGTTTTTCCTTTAGAAAACACATAAAAATCATTTCAAAACAAATAAAAGCATAAATAAAAATGGCCGGCCGATGTCGGATCAAAATCAAAATCAAATTTAAAGTCAAACTAGGCTGATAATCAGCACTTTTTGAACGTCAAAATTTACTTTACTTATTTACAAGTGACAGTCCCCCAAAACGCCCACCCTTCGACACACCCTAGTGTTTTAGCTAGAAAGAAGAAGTGGCGGAACAAACTCCCCAGCAATACATCTGTCTGTTAGGTTAGTTAGAAGAACCAGACTCAATACAATAGTAAAGCGTAAGTTAATTTTACGATTGACTACAGACACAAATCAATAAAATAAAAAGGTACATAATAATAAAAAAATACATAACATATCAGTAAACTAATTTTGGAGAAAGAACATAAATAACTATGTGTGGTCTAGGCTACCGGTGGTTAGGACTTCAGAGGCAAGAACCTGCGGCCAATGCGAGCCGTGTAGAGGAATACTGCATTCTGAATTCTGAAGAAGAGAACACGGCCTGCGAGGTAGGTATTTGAAGGAACTTTTGTCACTGTGGAGTGTGACAAGGGCGATGCCATCTGACAAAAAAAAATATGATTCCGTTTAGTCCGTCAGTAAGATTATCAAAAAATATTGGATACGTGTTTTTTGTTTAAATTAGATGAAGAAAAAAGGCGTCAAAGATGTGGGGCTTTTTTTTTTTTTTTTGGGGTGTGGGAAATCATCAAATAACCCCTCCCGCTCTTGGGCAGAGTGGTGGGAGTGTCAGACTTCTACTGACTAGAAACACCCATGTTCCTTCTTAGCCCTTCATGTCGAGGCCATGGTATCTGCGAACAACCTGCAGCCCGACGGGAAGATGTGGGGCTTGTGACGTCACTTTTAGGTAAAAAATGTATTGGTATGTGACGTCACACGAGTTTTCGAAACACTGTATCCGTCTTCCTTTTTTTACGTGAAAAAAAAAAAATGTGTCCAATATTTATTGGAAATCTATCTGACGGACTTATTATATATTTTTTTGTGCTGATATGGACGAAGTATCATTCTATCGAAAGTTAGATTAACATTACCTTAATTTTATATACCTACATTCAATGCAAATAAATAATAAATAATTCTATTCATAAGCTCCCAAATAGCTCATGGCACGTCGTTGTAGAAAAACGCTTGCTTTGAAAACAAGTGGCTTTTAATGGCAGGTGCTTTCAGTTCCTTTACTCGTTTATTAATATTTATGTACAATGGTAGTAGATATTTAAGGCAGAGTTTAATCTTCGGGTAGAGGCATCTTACCTGGAAGCCAGCCACCTTCAGTATTCATAGAAATGTTATTAATTCATGATCCAATATAACTACTCGTATTGTCTAACTTTTCACTTGAAAACATTTCTAGGAAAATCTGATAATAGAACAAGCCGATTTTCAGAATGTAATTTTGGATTTACCTAGAAATTTTAATAGAATAGAATATACTTTATTATGTGCTCAACTTAAACTATCAACGACACGCTAAGAAGAAAAAAGACCACAAACAAAGACAAGTGTAACCCCAAGGGGTCACACTTCCCGTCGGGGCTGCGGGTTGTTCGAAGATACCGTGGCCTCGACATGAAGGGCTAAGAAGGAACATGGGTGGTTTTTAGTCAGTAGAAGTCTGACACTCCCTATCGCTCTGCCCAAGAGCGGGAGGGGTCATTTGATGATTTTCTACCCACCATAAAAAAAAAAAAGGGGTCACACTTCCCGTCGGGGCTGCGGGTTGTTCGAAAGAGATACCGCGGCCTCGGCACAAGGGCTAAGTAGGAACATGGGTGGTTTTTAGTCAGTAGAAGTCTTACACTTCCTACCGCTCTGCCTAGAGCGGGAGGAGTCATTTGATGATTTCACACACCAAAAAAAAAAAACGGGGCCAGACTTGAAGTCAATTAGCAACTAATTATGTCCTGTTAACCAGGGGATCAAAACTGTATGGTTACCAAACTGTCGGTTCTTCGGCTTTTTTTATTTCTGTCTTGTTACAAAAACCAATAAAATTATTATGAAAAAACTACTCCTATCTAAACATTTAGTTGAAACTTTTCTAAAAGCTAAAAAATGAGTGAAGTCTGTGTCGGTGGCAGTTCCCGTCGGGGCTGCGGGTTGTTCGCAAGAGATACCGCGGCCTCAACATGAAGGGTTAAGAAGGAACATGGGTGGTTTTTAGTGAGTAGAAGTCTGACACTCTGTCGCTCTGCCCAAGAGCGGGAGGGGTATTTGATGATTTTACACCCGCCAAAAAAAAAATGGATTGCCGGATTTCAAAATAATACTCAATACTCAATACTTATCACAAAAACACCATCATAATAGAACAAAAACGACGACGACGACGACGACGACGACGACGACGACGACGACGACGACGACGACGACGATGACGACGACGACGTTTCGACGACGTTTGCCTTTAGCTGCATGTAAAATACTGGTATTCAGCCGCATCCGGTTACACTGGAAGCTGACCCTAACATAGTTAGGAAAAGGCTAGGCAGATGATGAATAGAACGTTTGCCAGCAAATAACCCGTCCCGCTCTTGGACAGAGTGGAAGGGAGTGTCAGACTTCTACTGACTAAAAACCACACATGTTCCCTCTTAGCCCTTTATGTTGAGGCCGCGGTATCTCTTACGAACAACCCGCAGCCCCGACGGGTCCCTCAACCCGCCTTGAGTTCACTTCTGTCTGACCAGAGCTTAATATCAATTTCGTACAAAAAAATTGAATGAACAATATTTTAATATAAACCTACCGGAGGCCCCAAAAATTCCCTTTCGACCAGTTTCCAATATACTGGAACTATTTTCTAATAAAAGCCTTTAAGGACCATTTCAGGGGTTCGTAAAGAATAACGAGGTGAAAACATTACCCGCACGTGTATTTCAATGCGAAGGTCGATGTTTGAGCGAGATAGATAATAGCTTTAGTCTTAAGAGGAAGCGAGATAGGACTAGTTGTATAATTTGGACCTAATTGCGATCAAAACCGCTGGTTCATACTATGTTGTCTAAATATAGGTCAGCTCATCTTTTGTTTGTGCAATGACACGCAAATATTTGCACGTGAATACAGGATGAACAAAGGCGTACTTTAAGCCTTAATAGCCAGTTCAAACTAATGGAAATTAAAGTATACTATACCATAATTATAACTATACTTTCTTAGGACCAAAAACTATGGCAGTCATTTTTCAAAATAAATGATGTTTTTCCTTCTCCTCCACTACTATTTTCTGATTAATTTCGATCCGGGATCAAAGACAATTAAATTGTTTCTCTGGGACTTCGTCGAGCTTCATTGTCTCGGCGATTTTCTGGTGGTTGGCACTATTGGGTCTGGTTTTTAAGAGTTACGATGGTTTAGGAATAGTGTGGCGTGGTTCATAAAGACTTTTTGGTCCTCTGAGAATTTATGGTCTTCAAAACAATAGATTTTACTCGATCGTAAGATTTTTAAACCGCCTACGAAAATTCCTAACTTATTTTAAATACAAACTTGTTAACAATCTTTTTTTTATGCTTTGTTGACTGTCAGATATTCACTGCTTTTAAATGAAACTCTTGGGTAAAGTTGAGTTGTGTGGGACGAGTCTCAGCTAGATAGATCAACGACCTTTAAAAGGAGGCTGGGATAGACTACGTAGATTAGGAAGGCTGAGAGGTCAGGGCGTAGTGGCACAGCTTGAAAGGGACCTAGTCTACTAGTAAACTGCTGTGGAGTTGATTGATTAAAACGGTAAATACAATATGTATGGTCACTACTTAGCATAAGGTCCTGAGTTTAATTCCCGGGTGAGGCAAAGTGTTATTGGGTTTTTCCATCCGGAATTTTCTCAGTAGCAACCACGGAGTCCGAATTTATGGCCGGTTTATGGAAAAAAGGCTTAACTTCAATTACATGGGACTTAAACATAACTGAGCCATAGAGAGAGCTATATGCTCGGAGTTTCTTTGTGCTATAAGATCCGAAATGAGGAAATCCGCCGAAGAACCAGGGCCACCGACATAGCTCTCAGAATATGCAAGTTGAAGTGGCAATGGGCAGGCCACATCGCTCGAAGAACCGACAACCGATGGGGAAGGAAGGTTCTCGAGTGGCGACCACAAACTGGAAGACGCAGCGTTGGTAGGCCTCCCACCAGGTGGACCGACGTCATCGTAAGACTCGCGGGCAACCGGTGGATGTAAACGGCAGGCTGCCGTTCTTTATGGCGTTCTATGGGGGAGGCCTTTGTCCAGCAGTGGACGTCTTATGGCTGATGATGATGAAATTAACCCTTCGGGAATTACAGACATGATGTTGTATTATCATTATCGTTTCAGTTTTAACATATTATTTATTAACTTTAACATAACCAACCATTAGCAACAACCAATTATTAGCAATCCATACAAAATTATTCTTATTGCGATACTATAAATACCGATGGTAGTGTTTTTGTAATAGCCCAAGAGCCTACGGCCAGACCTTTTTTTTTTTTGGGGGTGGGAAATCATCAAATAACCCCTCCCGCTCTTGGGCAGAGCCAAAGGGAGTGTCAGACTTCTACTGACTAAAAACCACCCATGTTCCTTCTTAGCCCTTCATGTCGAGGACGCGGTATCTCTTGCGAACAACCCGCAGCCCATAAAATAGTACGTTTTTTTTTTGGGTGGGTGGATTATCATCAAATAACCCCTCCCGCTCTTGGGCAGAGCGAAAGGGAGTGTCAGACTTCTACTGACTAAAAACCACCCATGTTCCTTCTTAGCCCTTCATGTCGAGGCTGCGGTATCTCTTGCGAACAACCCGCAGCCCATAAAATAGTACACAGTAGTAGTTTTACTTTCTATTTCTTGATATTTTCTTCTGAGATAACTTAAGAAATCTCGTCATCCATTGCCGGACACTTCTGACAGTGCAACCCCCTGCCGAATAACGAAGTTCTGGCCGTTCGTAGGCTCTTGCTCTATAATACTTGATATCGATACTTTAATACTCATGAAATCAATGATGAGTGGGAAATCGAATGTGAGAATGGTTTTCGTCTGATTGTTTGTGCAATATCAATATTGGAGTATGTTTGATGATATGATGGTGGATGTGAATATTTGGGGATGTCCGAGTTTCGTATTTTCGTATTTGGGCCACCAAAGTTTTAACACCTCGTTGGGGTTGATGTTTTTACGTTGTGTTATACAGTTGAGTGCCTCATTAGTCTAATGGTTAGACTTGGTTCAATTCCCAGATCGGGCAGTGTAGCTGGATTTTCAAATCAGATTTTTTTAGGACTAACCCATAACCGAAACCGAAATATATGAATGTGGACGAGGCAAAAGAAGTATGTAAGGTTCGTAGCAAGTGGCGTTCTGTGGTTTCTGCCTACCCCCATGGGAAAAGGGCGTGAGTTTATGTATGTATCTATGTAACACATAACCCCACTTACTGTCAACCGTGATTGTGAAGTTTCCTTTAAAAAGAGAAAGACGTGGGAAGGTCAATTAGAAGTCCAAGTAAGATACGAGTAGTACCTACTATATTAATACATACTATGCATATTCAGCTGCATCCAGTCAGCTTGGAAAGAAACTTAGACAAAAGAGACATAACAAAGAAAATACTTTTAATTTAATCAAAGGATAGGGACCTAAAGACAAGGCAAAAATGGTGCATACAAGTCTATTTTTTTTTATTTGAATTTATTTATTTAGGGACAATAAACAGCTACAATATGTTATGTGTGGAAGATACAAAAACTAACTTAAAAATTAACAATATTGCAGCCCACTGCAATATTGTTAATTTTAGTTAGTAGTACATTATCCGCATATTAACAACTAAGAATATGATAATGAGTGTCACTAGATAGGCAAAAATAATAATAATAATTCTCGAAAAATCGATTGATGTCCTATTTGTGACATATTCAATGAAAGACTGTAATCAAGTTCTAGAAGTTCTAGAACGATTTAGTTACAGTATAATTTGGTAATAAACTTTTGAAGATTGCGCTTTCAAGTTTTAAAGTTGTAGATTTATACGTTTTGCATTTCACTTGATGTAAAACGATGATGTAGCCTAGGGTGGAGCAGGCTTGCCTAGAAGAAACTGATACACTCGAACCATGAATAGATCCAGAATATTATGACCGTGAACAGAGAATCCAGCAGTAATTTCCATAAACTGGCGGTTCGCACAATGTTTTACACTTCAGCTTTCACCTCATCCACTGTAATGTTGTTTTTAACTGTTCAAAGTTTTTAGATCTTAAGTTAACAAGTTAAGTAGAGTTGAGTCTTTCCCTTCCAGAACTATGATCAAACACCACCACTTAACACTTGATACCTAACTCATCACTCACTGAGGCTCTCAAAACTTCAACCAAAATAAGGTTAAGAAATTCCCGAGCACCCTGTAAAAACTACGCTATCTTAGCTGATAGCACTCAGCACCAAAACAGGCAACTTTTACTGCATTAACTTTTCAAAAAAGGTACATTTCACCCCCTCTTCGCCCCTCCATTTCTTTACGCATAACTAAGTTTGAAGAATATGAAAGTTTCAAAACTGGACCAAAGAAAAATAATGCGACGACGGGGGTTTTTTTCTGTGGTATTATTTTGAAAATGTAATGAATACCGGCTGGATGCAGAAATTGTTCTTTTTTCAAATTGCTGGACTTGGTTGATAACTTCTAAAAGTTTTTGCTGAATTGGACTCAGGAATGTAACTGTGATTGCAGTTTTCAGTGCTTCTTTTGTTTCTATGAAAGGGAGTCATTTCTTAGTGTGTGTATTTGAGTGGGGATTTTCTGTATGTCTTATTCTGTAGGAGTGTAGGTGTTGATATCGTAACAGGTGAATAAAGTGTATTAATAAGGGTTCCAGATTGATTACATAAACAATGCATTTCAACCAAAAGATGTCCTAATCCGGCTCGAAGGACTATTTTGTTTATAATTTCAGCACAAATCATGTTTTTTGTTTGGTTTTAAACAACAGATTGAATAATAATGTTACATTTTGTATCGTTAGGTCACAAAAAATAGTTAGCCTATAAAAATAAATCACACAGGAAAAAGTTATCAACCACATTCAGCTTTTGCAAAACTAAAATCCACACAAGAGCGCAAAAATAAATTATTAGCACTCAACAATCACGAAACTCCATAAAACAATATTCCCGTTCAACACTATTAAAAAATATAACAGAGAACTTTAATATTTATGCCCAGTTTTCGCAAATAAAACCTATTTTTTGTGGGACGCATTGGAACAGAATGTAATCTCCATGGGCAGTTGGAAACTCGCTGGCCTCCACATTTCAGGTCATTGGTTTTATATAAAACGGCTCTTCCTTATTTGTGGAAAATTCCTAGAAATATCATAAAGGATGGTAGGGGAAAATATTTTTCATTGCTTGCGTTTGTGAATAGTTTGGTTTTCTTAACGGACTTCAAAAATGGAAGCTTGAGTTATGAAACGTAAACTTGGATTTTTAGAATTTTATCTGCGTATTTTGGATGAAATTATAAATAAAGGAATTTTAGGATGGTCTCATAACATAAAATGTTTCTTAATAACGAGTGTCGATAAAACTGAAACTAAACTACTCGCAATGCTGGTACCTACTGCTTGCAATTTTGGTTGTAATAAAAAAAAAAAAAAATACATACACACGAACATATAACCTCCTCCTTTTTTGAAGTCGGTTAAAAATAAGTACCTACTCACTAGTTAGAATGGCATAAAAGTGTTTTTTTTTAAGTTTAGCGTAGTTACTGCGATTTATTCGGTCACCCATGGGCCTAAAAGTAAAATAATGTTAACAATACATTAGAGTGCATGCTTAGTTATCTCTTATTTAACAAAATACTAAATATCATGAGTTCTCTCTCAACAGGACGATATAGAATATACGTATATATAGACGATAAATGAATATGCTTGTGCTCACTAGAAATTCTTAAACATCCTACTAATATTATAAATGTGAAAGTTTGTGAGAATGGATGTGTGGATGTTTGTTACTCTTTCACGCATAAACGGCTGGACCGATTTGGTTGAAATTTGGTATGTAGATAGGTTATACCCTGGATTAACATATAGGCTACTTTTTATCTCGATTTTCTCTTCCCGTGGGATAATTTTCGAGTTGTAGCGGGCGAAGCCGCTGGCAACAGCTAGTTATCCATAATCTTCTGCTTACCTTTTTCCAACTGTGTAGGGTTGGCGTCCAGTCTAACCGGCTGCAGGTGAATATAAATATTTTACATGGAGCGACTAGCCCAGTTGCTACTGGCTAATACGATACCCTTTTATAAGACTGGTTTTCAAACTTTTGGGCCACACCTGTAAATATTACCAGAAATCTAGAAATAGCAGCTGGGGCCAACAGCTTTACGTGCTTTACGGGGCGTGGAGGAAACTTAGTGGGTAATGGGTGGTCACCCATCCACCGACCATATTATAGGTGGTTGATTTATTCAAACATAAAATCAAAATCAAAAGTCATTTATTCAAACTAGGCTGATAATCAGCACTTTTCGAACGTCAAAATTTACTTTACTTTACTTATTTACAAGTGACAGTCCCCCAAAACGCCCACCCTTCAACACTTCCTAGTGTTTTTGCTGGAAAGATTCCTTACCTACTAGTACCTACCCTACAATCTAATAATACGTAAAAAAAGTATCCATGGAGTTCCTTGCCCATTCTTCTCCGTGGAGATCTACGCTTTGCAATGGGCTACAGTAATTCTACAAGCTATTATACCTTGTGACTGTAGCTTCGTTTTTTTGGATTTCTGACATTCAATAGTGCCTTTAATGGAAATAAACCCATGTGCTTCAAATTGAAGTAAATAATAATTAAAGTTTCAAAGAGGAAAATAATTACAGGGCGCCAAAAAATTCCTCCACATCGCTGTCAATGGAAAATGTGCTCAGAATTTTGGCAGCATTGCTGCACTGGATACCAATGCTGATTCTTTGGCCAAAGAAAGAGCCAGCTCCCTGGACACGTAAAGTGTTAACTAGCCGGCGAGATTTTCTAAAAAGGAGACGCTATATTGGTACATCACAATAATTTGATTGGATCAAGAACATGTCCAGCAGATATCTACACCAAATCGAGCTAAGATAGTCAATTATGAACCCTTTGACACAGATCCACTAACTAGATGTATTAATCACCTCAGAACAATTAGTCATAAATGATTTATAGCTCAATAATGCTCTAGTAATGACTGATTAGACATGGTAATCATTTTAATGAGATGGATATACATGAGGTGATCGTGAAGGTATTTAGAAGGCTGTTTTGTGCTTTTTGAAGGTAATAATACTATATTTTTGTCTTGTGTATCATTTTCATCATCATCAATTTAGCCATAGGACGTCCACTGCTGGACATGCCTCCCCCAGAAGGGAAGATTTGCCATAATCACCACGCTTGGCAGGCGGATTGGCGATCGCAGTATGGTTGTTACGAAGGCACAGAGCACGCTGCTGCCCATTCTCTGGTGAAGTCCCTTAGTCGCCTCTTATGACAACCACGGGAAGATATGGGATGGTGCTATTCTTACGTTCAACACCATACGGAACATGTCTTGTCTATGGGTGTCCAAAATTGTCACCCCTTCTCTACTTTTGGATGTCGTAAAAGTTATCTTATCAAATAATTATGTAAAAATTTGAAGTTACTGTTTGTAATTTCAAACTGTTGTTTTTACTGAATGCGTATTTATGTATGCAGTAGATATTTAAAACAAAAAGAAACATTTAAATATTATATGTGTGTCTGTTTGTTCCAGTTAATCTCCAAAACAGCTCGGGCATAAAAATAGGAGAAGGTCGGAGAAAAAACTGCAATTAGTTTATGTACCTGTCATTATGCCTAAACCAGAAAACAACAACAATGCTTGCTAGCAGAAACACGGTACTTTACAACGATTCAGGTGTAGGTACTAAAAGTATGTCTGTAAAATATAATCACTAGATGGTAATAGGGATGTTTACTGACTATAAAAATATGATTCTAATTAGTCCGTCTGTTAGAGTATCGAAAAATATTGGATACGTATTTTTTGTTTTATCAAATCAATAAAAATTGTCGAAGATAAAACGCGTCAAAGATTTGAGTGGGGGGTCGTGACGCAGATGAAGTTGCGTGGGTCAGCTAGTTTAATATAAACGAATTAAGAAAAAATAATAATTCCATTACGCAAACAGCTTGTATCAAAAAACTACGAACATTTAAAAAAACTCGCTAAAGTAGCACAATGCACAGCAAACAAAATAAGGCTACAACACTACTTGTATTGCAAGAAAAATGGTCTTAATATGGGTCAAGAAATAAGGTCGCCTGTGTGCCAGCATCGGGCACCGGGTAACAGTCTATCACAATTTACAAACTATCGTTCTAGGAGTCAATTCCAATTGTGCTAGTGAAAATTCTTCGCAATTCGGTCGTGAGATGGCTACTACGGTTTATGTTTGTACTAAATTGTCTGGGTTTTAGTGCGAACTGGTATTGATAGTTTAGTCTTTGAGCTTCACTAAATTATTAATAGATACTTTTACATGTTTTGCAAAAAGGAGAAGATATTCGTTTTGTTTTTTGCGACAATAATGACATAACTCGATAAACAGGAAATTCATGACAGTGTGTTTAAAAGTTAGATTTAAATATTTTCAGTTTATTGCCAATTTTTTTATGGACACCTTTTATTCAAAGACACATGGGTGATGATGTGTCTTTGAATAAAAGGCCTAGCCTTTTTCCAAATATGTTAGGGTCAGCTTCCAGTCTAACCAGATGCAGCTGAATACCAGTATTTTACATGAAGCGACTGCCTATCTGACCTCCACAACCCAGTTAATACTGGGTAATACGATACCCTTTGGTAAGACTGGTTGTCAGACTTTCAGGTTTACTGACTACCTGTAACGACTGCCAAAGATCGATATGGTAGCCGGGACCAACAGCTTAACGTGCTTTCCGAGGCACGGAGGAAACTCAGTATGTCGGGCGGTCACCCATCCACAGACCGACCTAGGCATGCACAGCTTTAACCTAAAAATCGACCCTAGTGGCAGTTCTTATTAAGCCACGAGCTCCTTTATATTTAAAGACACATAATGAAGGTAATTAATATGAAAATAAATTCAAACTTTGCCTTATTTATCTACTACAAAATGAATGCACACTGTCAACAACAATATATCGCAGTGTTAATATTATTATCTCTTAATGAAATTATTGCAAATCATAACGTCTACATAGATATTAAATTCTCATAATAATATGTCCTGATAAACCGACTACCGCTGCTTCAACCTATTAAAATCAGCTCCTACATAAAAGCAAATACCATCAAAATACATCTTAAACGTAAACCACTACTCACCCTCTTAAAGATAACAAGCTTCACGTCACATAAATTCCTGAACCAACCATTATAAATTCCGTAAGTACACACACAAAGTCGAAAGTGCCGTAAAGGCATTACCCATAATATGGTAGAAACATAAACTAATGAATTTTAACATTAATATCTCGTATCTATGTAAACTATGAACAAGAGGCATAAATCAGGAACTACCTTGAGGCACATTAGTAGGGTAATTCGCATAAATTACTCTTCAACATGGCGGTACAAAATTGCAATTAACCTCTTTGGTTATGGGGATTTCAATGGGGTATAAGATTGTGATCGGGTTTAGGTGCAATTCTCGATTCCCCTAATGATTTTCTAATAATATAATTAGCTACTTTATCGCTATTCAAGCGATAAAGTAGTCGTAAACGTTTACTTAATCGAACCTCACTTTGACAACGAAAATTTCACTAAGATACAAAACTGTACCTTCGCCTAGCTTTCAATTAAACTTTATGATTTTGATTATTTGATGTGAAGTAACAATGATTGGTAGTGAAACAATTACGAGTATGATTATATTAAACGCAGTGTAGAAATTAGTAATTTTATGTCTTTTTGAATAGTAAAATTATGCGTGCTTTATAAAAATGTCATCCCATTTTGAAGCAACAAAGTTAAAGCCGCCGAGCGCTATATTCAAGTTGGTTGCATTTTCCCCAGTATTTTCTTTTTCGTAATCTATAGTTAAAAAGAAACAAGAACAAGCAATTATGCATAATATGTTACGATATAAACGCACGCCTTTTTCTTACGAGAGTATGCAGAATCTACAGATCCGCTATCTCTTACAATCCTTACTTACACCATAATTTTGTGAACGTTTTTCCATCGGGTAATACACGGAAACTGTATATATATAATTACTAGCTGATGCCCGCGGCTTCACCCGCGTGTATGTCGGTTAAATTATATACTAAAACCATCCTCTTGAATCACTCTATCTATTAAAAAAAACCGCATCAAAATCCGTTGCGTAGTTTTAAAGATTTAAGCATACATAGGGATATAGGGACAGAGAAGGCGACTTTGTTTTATACATAAGTAGTGACATAGTACTTTCTGAACAACATCTCCCATAAGCTCAATGTAGGTACGTTCCGAGATAAATGTTATCTTAAACCCAACGAAGCAAAGCAGGTATTCCATTAAAGTAGAGAGGGAGCTACACGATATTAAGTTTGAAATAGATTTAGAAACCGTCTAGGGACCTTGGTTATCGAAATAGTCTGGCTAACGAGAATGGCCCAATTTCAACTACTTTGTAGAGGTTCCCCACTGATATTTTGAGGTTATTTTTGAATTAGAAGTCGCTGATTAGTTTATTAATAGAAATATATGTTATACGTTGTCATGTTTTACAAATGCGTGTCTTCGTAAAACAAGACAACGAATAATCAATTCTTGAATTTATATCAAAAAGAAAAAGAAAGAAGAAGACTACAGTCTAGCTAGAGTGAGAGTTGAGAGAGAGAGAGAGAGTTGGGAGAAAGTGGGAGGGAGTAAGTCGGGAGTCGTACAGAGTAGTCTTTAGGAATAGGTTTTGTTAAACAATTACAATTATATATATATATCTTCGTGATATTATTACATGGATACAAGCTCGCCACACTTTTTTTTTTAATGAATTGGGACAAGCCCGCCACACTATTCCCAAACCACTGCAACTCCTGTGCACCAGATTCAACAGTGACGACCACCAGAAAAGCGCCGAGACAATAAAAAACTTCACGAAGTCCCAGAGAAACAATTCAATTGTCTTAGATCTATACGAAATTAATCAAAAAATAATAGCAATAAAGCGGAAAGTAAATATCATAAGGGTACTTACCCGTCGGGGCTGTACCGCGGCCGCGACATGAAGGGCTAAGAAGGAACATGGGTGGTTTTTAGTCAGTAGAAGTCTGACACTCCCTTTCGCTCTGCCCAAAAGCGGGAGGGGTTATTCGATGATTTTCCACCCGCCAAAAAAAAAAAGGGTACTCAATTAAATCAGATTTTTTATAATAATTTTCAAACCGGTCTTGTCAAACCATCCGATAATAATATTTCCCATGATCGATTTAAACTGATCTCAGGAGTCAGAACACACCCTTAACTAATACCTAAATACTAAGCTGACTTTTTTTTTTTAAACATTGTCCCACACTAGGAATTTCTCCTGTATCGTGGGTGCGTTTGCAAACATTTAAACTCACATACACAAACACACCCAGACCCGAAACAACTATATATGTAGGCCATACAAATATTTGTTCCGTGCGGGGATCGAATCCGCGACACGCAGCGCAGCAATCCAATCGCTCAGCCACTGCGCCAACCGTGCCGACATTAACGTAGAAAAATCCTTTCCCATATTACTCAACGAGCGTAGGCAGATAACTCCACTAATTGATCCTCCAACTTAGTACCAGCGCTTTTGCAGTTTTTATCACAAGACTATAAGTCTGGAGAGCCATTAATTATATTATTAAAACCTCCTTTGTTAGAGGAATTAACAAGGAATTTAATAATGCCGAGTAAAACATTGTTAATAGTTGATCGCGTTTTCTTGGATTATTCCACTTTGTTCTACCGATTTGACCTATAAGGAGAATCACATCACATTAATATTATAAAGGTGAAAGTTTGTGAGTGTGTATGTATGTTACACTTTCACGCAAAAACTATTGAACGAATTTGGAAAAAAAATGGAACACAGATAGCTTATAACCTAGATTAACACATAGGATAGTCCTTATCCCGATTTTTTCTTCCCGTGGGATAATTTTCGAGTTGTAGCGGGCGAAGCTACTGACAACAGCTAGTAAGGTATAAATGTTTTAGTGTTCACTTTGTTTCGTCAAACGCTTATGGTGGAATAAATCATTATAGGGCTATATTCGATTTAAGACTAGACCGTCTCATTGGTCTAGTGGTCACTAGAACGACTGCTGAGCATGGGGTCCTAGATTCAAATTCTGCAAAGTACATTTGTGCCCGGTTGACAGGCTCGCCCCCTATTACATGGGACCTAAACATAACTAGCGCAAAATGGGTGTACTACTATGTATACCTGTGCCTAACCCATTGGGGATTTCTATGTTATGTTTTCGATTTATAAGAATCCGTAAATAATCGGAATTAAAAACATGATAAAAAAAAGACGTCTAATTCCTTCAAAACGTACACTGCTCTTTCATTAACAGTATAAGAACTCTCTTAATACATCAATTAGTACGACAAAGTAGGCATCAAAAGTAATATTTAACTTTATTCCACAAATAGAACAAATGGTAGGAACCAAGTGGAATAAGCCCTTTTCTTGGTACACTTAGGAATCCTTGCTGCAATGTTATCCGCAGCAGGATCTAAGAACACAGGGTGTTTTTTCTTGTTAGTTTGAAGAAAAAACGATGTTTTTAATTACAAAAACACCAACACAACCCCCTCAGTTTATATAACTTCCTTGAATGCCTTTTTTTATGAAATAGTCACTCAATGGAATTAAATCAACACTCAAGAGGATTATATTCATGATTTTAAATGATTATATATCTACAAATACAAATGCATAACGAATCACATTTAAAACCGGACACTTACCTGCAAATTGCAAAAAACGTAAGAAAATTCGAGTTCCGCGAAACTTGATATCAACCATGTATACTTTTCATTTTGTTTTTCTGATAATTCTGGTCTGTGTTTCGGGAACTTAAAATGAATAATAAACATGGTGAATATTCCGTTTAAAATAATGATAGTGTTAGTGTAAACAACTGATTGTTTCCTACATTTAATTTTGTTTTGACCTTGTTTGTATTTCAAGGGAAGTAACCTTATGCATACAGTCGTACAGAGCAATAATACGTACAATATACGACGAGCAATAATATGTTTACACGTGGCAAAGTGTTGTTGTGCCCGGTTGGTGGCAATAGGCTCGCCCCCTATTACATGGGACTTAAACATAACTGGCGAAATGTGGGTGTACTATTAGGTACACTTCTGCCTAACCCTTCGGGGATTATAGGCGTATTGTTATGTGGCAAAGTTCAAATGCGAATGTCTCGTGTTATAACGATTGCAATTTTGAGATGTGAGCCACTTCATGATAATATTAGTTAGAAAATATCGTATTAATTTAGATACGAAACCTGAAAATTTAATTAATATCATCATCATCATTCACAGCATGAATTCACCCACTACTGGACATAGTCCTCGCTTTTTTATGACATTCTCCACGGTCCTGTGCCAGCCTCATCCAGGTTTATCCCCCGATGGCAACTATGTCGTCTGCCCATCTCGCCACCTACATTCCTTTTGCCAGATTTTGAACGCCTTTCGGTGCTGACACGTCGAAGCTGTGTTGAGAGCTGCACAGAGAGTCATGGAGCGTTCCATGCTCGGCATAAAACTGATAAATCGAGTTTCTAACGTAAAAATTCGAAGACGTACTTTGAAGACGTGTGTTTTTTTTAATCCTTGGAACCTCTGATACACGCTCCTGCACTCGTGCCTGTTAGAACGTTCGCCCTCTGCAGCTAGCACACGGCGTATTTTCTAGGGCGTCGACGAAGCGCAGATGAAGCGCGTATACACGGTTCAAATGAGATTTGAACGCAATCTTGTAACCTAAGCACACGGGGCGATCGTGAAACGCGTGTCGTCGGTGCGAAATCCGAAACGACCTTTTGTAAGTGATTCAAACGAGTTTCGAACGCGCTTCAATCGCGCGTTTGTATCGTGTTTTACGCGCGTTTTTTTCAATGAAAACTCTCCATGATGCAACTTTGTGGTTACTGTGATTAGTCTATCAAGACTTTCAACATCTTCCTTCAAGAACATTTACTATATAAAGTCAGTGATGGATTTGAATTTACATTACGGTTTTAATAAATACAGGAATGGATATTCCTTTCACTGAAAATAATTCCCAGTGCTAGAAATTTCCTGCAGCTTCACTTTGAAGATGTTTATCTTCAAAGTGAAGGATTACGTGCAGTCAGCTAAGTAGATACGTAAACAGTCTAAAATTAAACATTTTGAACTTCTCGGCTAAAAATATACCCTATGCGATAAAATACATACAATATGTATACATAAATCGGTCACGGTCTTTCTTATGGGGGTAGGCAAAAACCACAGAACACCACTTGCTGCGATCCTTACATACTCCTTTTGCCTCGTCCACATTCATACATCTGGTCATACACGCACGCCGATTACGAGTACTACGCACCTGTTTTTGCGATAAAATAATAATGTTTTAAACGTAAAACAGTCATCATCATCTGCCTAGCCTTTTCCCAACTATCTTGGGGTCGGCTTCTAGTCTAACCAGATGCAGCTGAATACCAGTATTTTACATAGAGCGACTCTCTGATCTCTGATCTGACCTCCACAACCCAGTAAGAACAGGGTAACATGAAACACTTTGGTAAGACTGGTTGTCACTGCTACTAACTACATGATGACTGACAAATATATACGAATGACAGCCAGGACCAACGGCTTAACGTGCTTTCCGGTATGTAATGGGTGGTCACACTGGTCACCCATCCACAGACCAACCTAGACAAGGTTCCTGAAGGTTGATCCGAGTGGCTGTTATTATCTAGCCACGAGCTTCTCTATAAAATAAAACCCATTTTTTCTGGGGAAAGGGTGGGAAATCATAAAATTACTATGACGTTCTGGGCGGAGTGGAAGGGAGTGTCAGACTTCTACTGACTAAAAATATAAAATGCTCCTTGTTAGCCCTTTGTGTCCGGAGCCGCGGTATCTCTTGCGAACAACCCGCAGCCCCGATGGAGAATATAACCCATTATATTAAAAGCCGCGGTATCTCTTTCGACCAACCCGCAGCACCTAGAATATGACCGCTTTTTTTTTTTTTGGGTGGGTGGAGAATCATCAAATAACCTCTCCCGCTCTTGGGCAGAGCGAAAGGGGGTGTCAGACTTCTACTGACTTAAAACCACCCATGTTCCTTCTTAGCCCTTCATGTCGAGGCCGCGGTATCTCTTGCGAACAACCCGCACCTCCGACTGGAGAATAAGACCCCTTCTATTAAAATCACGTAGAAAGCTGAAATCGGTTGTCTGGCTACCAAACTCATTTCCCAACTGTACATTATTAAGAAACTAAGCTAAATTACGAAGAGCTTTACTTCTAAAGAAAGTCAATGACCTTTCGTAGAACGTTTCGAACATTTCAATAACAGTTCATTGTCTTTTACTATGGACAATGTTATCAATGAATTCGTAATGAGTTATTCAGCATTATGAATAGCTGTTTTAATAATGCTTTCATTAAATTTCTATTGGATTTGGTTTTGTCTTTTGATCAATAATATATTTTTTTTATTATTTATAATTATGTTCAAAAAAACTCGATACTACGTTCCAAAACTCAAATTGCCGACGTAGGTCACACGGCTGCCAAGCTTAAATGGAACTGGGCTGGCCACATCTGCCGCATGCCGGAGAAGCTATGGGCTAAAGTAACCACACAATGGGTCCCAAACAGCAGTAAACGACAGCGCGGCAGGCCCAGAAGAAGATGGCGGGACGAACTCGACTCTTTTCGCAGGGATTGGCATTTAACAGCATTGGATAGGGATAAGTGGAAAGAGGGAAGGGAGGCCTTTGCCCTCCGGTGGGACATAAATGGCTAGTTTGATTTGATTTGATTTGAATTATGTTCAATTACACCTACCACTGTTGTCTCTGCGTTGCCCAAAAGTTATATTAGAAATGCGCTCTTTATAAAGTTAAGTTTACAAAGCTTATCATTTAATCAAGAAGAAAACTTAAAGAATTTAATTATAATAAAATTACAGAGTATTTGATATTCAAAAGTCAATGTAATTTTTACGAAAGTTCCCTTCCTCTCTGGAACAATACTTCTACGGTGTTGCTATCCTAAGATAATTGATCTTGTGAAATATTTTTATTTTGTAAACAATTTGTCACATTCGTTTCATTGCTATGATGATTCCGTGCCTCGGAAAGCACGTGAAGCTGTTGGTCCCGGCTGCCATATATAGATCTTTGGCAGTCGTTACAGGTAGTCAGTGACCTGAAATTCTGACTTCCAGTCTTACCAAAGAGTATCGTATTACCTAGTATTAACTGGGTTGTGGAGGTCAGATAGGCAGTCGCTCCATGTAAAATACTGGTATTCAGCTGCATCCGGTTAGACTGGAAGTCGTCCCTAACATAGTTGGGCAAAGGCTAGGCAGATGATGTTTCATTGCTATGATGGCATTTTCCAATCCCTTCAGCAGTCATTAAAACAATGGTTTTTGTTACTTCTTGAGCCGTTGATTTCAGCATAATAATAACTTTACAAGAACACTTTTTACCCTTATAACTTAAGGCATAAGGTGAACCCGTCGGGGCTGCGGGTTGTTCTCGTCGGGGCTGCGGGTTGTTCGCAATAGATACCGTGGCCTCGATATAAAGGGCTAAGAAGGAACATGGGTGGTTTTTAGTCAGTAGAAGTCTGACACTTCCTTTCGCGCTGCCCAAGAGCGGGAGGGGTTATTCGATGATTTACCACCCGGCAAAAAAAAGGCATAAGGTGAAAAGTCGAAGTGGAAGACCGTCAGTGAACTCGATAGCAATTGTGATGATTAATGTTTTCCTACCAATGTTTAACTTTTAAAACAACGTAGTTATTGAAAAAAACATAACCAAAATGTAAAAAACACAATATTTTACGAACTTTTAAAACTGCTAGTGTCACTAACAGGCATAAATTGCAATATTGAGAGTTCATTGCAATCCATATAAACACAGTTAACGGCAAACAAAATCAAAATAATCTATTTTCAACACCACAAAAGGCCAACGGCTTTTTTTAAATGTTTGTATGAAAAGACTTTTTTATTTTTTTTACAGTTACGACTGACGGTTGGTTTCTATTCAGGCTGTGTGCTTTTTACTCTGACTGACAGGTCTGCATTCAAGGGAAGTTCGTACTCGAAAATATCGCGAACACGGTTAGATTGATCAGTTTTATAATAGACGATACGAGGACGACACGACATGTAAAGTATAATTTCGGAAATCCTGTTGAGAACATCCCGACATTTTGCCTGATCGATGAATCGACCCCAAGACCCCAATCGTGATTTTGCAACCGCTAAACCACTGAGGTAACAAAGAGGCGCAGATAAAATGTAAAGTTATATTTACATATATGTTGTATGAACGTGAACGACGCAAAACGAGTACGTAAGGATCGTAGCAGGTGGCGTTCTATGGTTTCTGCCTACTCCCATAGGAAAAAGGCGTAAGTTTACGTATATGTATGATTGCTTTAATTAGTTTCCTTCACGATAAGGCTGAGCATGAATAGTGCATGAATGGCTAATGAAGACGATGAGAAGTGGCAACTTGCCAGGCCATTTAACCACACTGTACTTGGTAATCTTAAAAATAAGCCTTAATTACGCTAGTTCTTGCGACTTTTATTTTAATTTTATTCTAGACTGTTTTATTACTCATTCAACGTTAAAATTAAAAGTTATTAAATTAATCGTTTGAACTATAACTTAATACTCAGTTCTTTTTGCATACCACAATGTTGGGTTAGGAGGTAAATATTTTCCAAATGAAACAATCATGGACCCTGCCGGGCACGGCAACAGAATAATAATAATATGAGGAAATGAGGACTTAACATTTAAGTATGTTATAATCTTGAATGAAAACTTATTCTAAGAATATTTTTGTTTATTTCATAATAGTTTTAAATATTCGCTGACACTGTAGTAACATTTGCATTTACTTAGTTCGGTTCTATCTACCGGGAGTACCTATATTTGTAGTGATACGACAAAATACATTTAATTTAGCGACATACACGATAACACGTTTACCTAAACCAAGCAAATATCACTGCGTAAAAAAACAAACACACGTAAACCAGACTTAGCGAAAAAAAATCTGTCACCAAAAAATCGTCATCACTAAAAGCAACGCCATTTATTTTCTCTTTTATATTTTTTGTATGTCTATCGTCAGAATACTGTTTTTTATTCACCGCACTTGCATTTTATCGGTGGCCCGACCTTTTTTGTTCGCTGGCCTGATTCTGCCGATGCCTCACTGTAGATAGATTGTTAGCCAATTAGGACTCGATTGAAGCTGTAGGAAACTGTGAGATGCTGTGGCTGAGTGTCTTAGTCAATATAGCATATTGTATGAAGCTTGTTATGAAGGAATCTGTGGGGGTCGGGACTTTGTTAATGTCATTAGGGTGCTTATAAAATCTAGTAAGGATTTTGTAACACAGAGTGGTGCCTGTTTATTTATTTAACAGTTTATGTACACCTGCCAGCATATCAAGCTACTACAGGAAATTAAATTCCTGTAATAGTTTTTTTACTTTATCTTTAAATTATTAGGTTCAAGGCTAATTGGGAAAATTTGGCAGTTTCGGGTAGGTTTAAGTTGTGTTGGTGTCTGTATGTACACTAAAATCAGAAATGAAGCAAGAATAGAAAAATAGATTGATACAAAGGTGATTCTTGTTTCTTAAGAAATCTCTTCCGGCATACCTGCGAAAAGAAGCAGAAAAAATGGAAAATACTTACACATAACATGAAGTAAAGTATAAATCAGCATATTTTTAATTTTAATGACCGAAACTTTGCATGTAATCCAGAGTAATGCACTGAATACGCGGCATTCGCGTGGGTGTTTTCCACTTTGTAAACGGTTCAATTTTTAATAGATTAAATTTATATTTTATTTTTGTAAAAGCGCGTTCCTTTTTTTAAGTTCAATTTATTCACTTGACTGCCTCGTTGGTCTAGTGGTCGCAAGCGCGACTGCTGAGCATGAGGTCCTGGGTTCGATTCCCGGGTCGGGCCAAGTGTTATTGGCTTTTTCCATGCAAGAATTTATCAGTAACAGCCACGGAGTCTGGATTTGTGCCCTGTTGATGGCAATGGCTCGCCCCATGGAACATGGGACTTAAAACATAACTGGCGAAATGTGGGTTTACTATTAGGTACACCTCTGTCTAACCCTTTGGGGATTACAGACGTGATGTTATGTATGTTATGTTTATTAACTTCACCATCACGATTATTTATGATGGAAAATAATTTTCCCTCTGGCCTCTGGACTTACAAGTGTCTGCTAACAAATACTTTTAACCGAGCATGTTGATTAACACTCATTCCTGCTTCACACGAGGCGTTTTGCCGCGCACAGTGACAATTTACAGGCCATTTTCCTACATGCAAAAACCCAGCCGACGTGTCCATAACACGGCAACTCACAAACAACCGAGGCCTGGACACCATTAACATAAAGTTAGCAACGCTTCATTGCATTTAGCTAAAGACTCGCCACTGCTGAAACTTTCAGATCGTTAGGGCGTTGAGTCGTGAAATTTATGAATATTATCGGCGTTTCATGTTTAGGAGAATTTGTATAGTTGGCTGTTTTCAAAGTTATGCTTCAGGGTGTTGAGAATGAAGTTAGCGTTTTCGCGTTCTGTAAAAGTTTTTATAACTGTTTTATAGTTGGAATTCAAGCGGGAATGAAGTAAATGTATTTACGTCTTGAAGTTTGGGATGCCATAAAATTCATGTAAGTCAAGACGAACAAAATTATGTGTTTATTACGTGCTTATTATGTTATACCCAGAGATCGAAATTGTTAGGGTTTTTTTGCCTAAACTCACGCTTTTTGCCATGGGGTAGGCAGGAACACAGAGAGGCAGGAAACACGTAAGTTATCGTAGCAGGTGTGCCACAATTTTCCATACAGCCTTCGCCTGGTCCACGTTCATACATCTGGTCATACACGCGTACCATTTGCGAGTACTACGCCCCTGTCCTTTCTGATGATCCTCATTGATAAAGTCAGTGTATGTCCTTCTAAGGCGTTCTCTTCCGTCCTTGCCACTGACATTAATTTATTGTTTTGCAGATACTATAGTTTAGTTTGTCGCTTTTCAAGTAAGCAACATGTGAATATCACCTCCCTCCATAATAGCTTTATTTCGGAACTTCCAAATTATTCCTGGATTTTATAATGATGTAAGTTTCACGAAGTTTAGGCGATTAAATTATATCTATTCTGATATCTGGTTAGAACTTTATAATGTCAGTAAAAAACCCATGTTTTTTTTTTGGTAGATGAACACTTTAAGAATCTCTGTCAACCAGTCTTACCAAGACGTATCGTATTACCCAGTACTAACTGCGTTGTGGAGGTCAGATCGGTAGTCGTTCCATGTAAAATACTGGTATTTCAGCTGTATCTGGTGAAACTGAAAGCAGATTCCAACGTGGTTGTCAAAAGGTTAGGCAAATGATGATAATTATGAACAATTTCTCTCTTCTTTGTAGTCGTATTCTTTATTACTGAAGGTCGTGTCCTTGATGAAAGTCCTTCATAGATCTTAAAATCTGTCTCCATTTTTCTCGATGTTCGGCTTTCCTTAGAGCAGTAGTTTCCTTAGAGTAACAGAGAGTCCAGTGAGTGCGGTAACTTGGTCACACCAACGGTTCGGTGATCGGCTGCGGGGTCTCTTTCCATCGATCTTGCCCACCACGATTAATTTGTCTAGGTCATCTGGAACACAACAACAATGAACAATTTACTCAGCAAATAAATAAAGAATAAACATGATCCAGCGTAGAGTACTTTTCTACGAAGTAATAAACGTCTTAGCGTGAAATTCAATCTACATTATCATCATATTTTTTTGATAACTTTGATAGTAAACCGTTAATAAACTTCAGACCTGCCTAATTGATGTTGGTCTAAAACGAAAAGGGAGGTGTGTTTTATCACAATAAATAAAACTAAATTAATGTTGAAGCTAATTGCTAACTAAGTACCAAATGTTTCTTTGAACTGAACTTTATTGGTAAAATGGGCCTTTATTTATTATTTCGATGTTAATACTGAAAGGGAAAACCAATCGCCTTATTGTGGAAATATTATTACCTAATAATATAATTAGTGCCTGTTTAGTTGTTAACTTTAATTATTTATTTAAGTGTTTAGTGTTTATGCTACACTTGAATACAGACAAGAGATATAACATAACATCGCGTCTTAAAAACCTCGAAAGATTAGGCAGTGGTGTACCCACTGGTATATCAGCAGATACGTTAGAGTACCGTGTAATAGGGGGCGAGCCTATTGTCATCATCCGGGCACAAATTCAGGGTTCAAGGCTGCAACAGAGAAATTCCTGATGGAAATACTCGATAACACTTTGCCCGACACGGAAATCGAACTCCGGACCTCATGCTCATCTCTCTCGCTCGTCGACCTGTAGGCCAACGAGGCAGCGAGAAAAAAGAATAGAAAAATATATAGTAAGATGATGTTTGATTTCTCCGAAGCGGCCTGGAGTCTAAACTTATGGCTGTTTGACGGGAGCATTAGGTTCGCCCCATTCGTACAATCTTCTCTCTTTTTAACCGACTTCGCAAAAAGGAGGAGGTTCTCAATTCGATTGGTATGTTTTTTTTTTTTTATATACTTAAATGTAATTTTCAGTTTTTATTAAACAATAGCTTACAAAATCATTGTCTCAAATCCCGTTCTTCCTCCATTCAAGATAAAGCGAAAAACACCGTCACAATAACACCCAGTAACAAAAGCTAAACAATTCGTCAAAACAAAATGAAAATTTAACTCAGAGATCCCTTTGGGAAAATTCCCATTGACTACGCAACAAATTCCCAGCAGGTATGTACGCAACAGCTTGCTACCTTCTATAACGACCTCTCCTGGGAAAACAACAAAAAGCCACTTCGAATGCTCAATTACCATTCAATTGTGAAGGGAATCGAAATGATAAATTTACAACTACAACGGACAGTAAGGGGAATGTGAATTAAATGAGATTGTGTGTACATTACAAGTATGCTTAGGTGATTTTAAGGTATTTACAAGGCAGATGTGAGTCGATGATTTTAACTGGGTTGTGGAGGTCAGATAGGCAGTCGCTCCATGTAAAATACTGGTACTCAGCTGCATCCGGTTAGACTGGAAGCCGACCCAAACATAGTTGGGAAAAGGCTAGGCAGATGATGATGTGAGTGGATGATTTTCCACCCGCCCAAAAAAAAAAAAAGATGTGAGTGGCAACACCGGGAGGGGACGCCCTCAAAAGACATACACTGACCTTATTGGTGATGTGGTTCAGTAAGTACAGGCACGTGGTACTCACAACCGACTTGCTTGTATTACCAGATGCATGAATGTGGAAGAGCCATAGCAGTATGTCAGGATCGCAGTAGGCAGATACCTTAGAATGGTGGCATTCTAAGGTATCTGCCTACTAGAGCGTGAGTTTATGTATGTATGTGTGTACAAGATTGTTGTTAAATTGTTAGGCAACAATAAATTATGCATAATGATGTTATTTTCACGTGTATCTTTTGTATTTAATGTTGTGCGTCACTGACAGCAATTTCGACGGCACGGTTGGCGCAGTGGCTCAAGCAATGGTCGCGGGTTCGATTCCCGCACGGAACAAATATTTGTATGACCTACAGATAGTTGTTCCGGGTCTGGGTATTTGTGTATGTGAGTTTAAATGTTTATGAACGCACCCACGATACAGGAGAAAATCCTAGTGTGGGGCAACGTTTTTAAAAAAAAAAAAAAAATTGCTCACCTGCACAAGACTGCGCACGATGCACAGTGCGTCATGCACGGAGCGCTTGGCCTCGGCCACAATTATACGGTTCCCGCTGCGCATCACTACCGTGACAGCGCGACTGTTGGAGCACTCCTCTATCACCAGCATCTGTTTCAAAACGATAGATCGTAGGGATACAATTCATGACATCACGTCTGTAATCCCCAAAATGTTTTTTTTTTATTTGGGATGGGCTTGCTCTTGACCTCAATCTTGCCCTAAGGGCAGAGATGAGGTCGACGGTGGAACGAGCTTACCCAGAAGAAGCCTATTTACTCGCGACTTAGGCAGAGGTTTACTATTAGGTGAAATATGAGTGTAGAATAAGGAGTACACCACTGCTTAAACCTTCAGAGATTACAGGCGTGATGTTATGAATAATGTATCTACGATCCTAAGGCTTTTGCCCAACAGTGGGACAGCAATCTGCTGGTATTACATTACATAATCCTGCTTGACTGCCGAAATAGCTATAGTCATAGTAATTCCTCAGACTAGCTCTACACTACGGTATTAAGCTTGTAAACAGAAGTGGCTAAGCTGATTAATTATCCTAGTGATTTAGACGAATTAGCGTAGCGTAAACTTATAGTCCATGATTATATCAGATAGTCTGAACTTTGGACGAACTTAGGACAGCCTGTGATAAACTAACACCCATATTTATAGTGCCGACTCAAGTTCAAAAATGCACGGTTGACTTTGTGGTTGAGAGATTGCACTGCAGTGCTACGTGTCGCTGGTTCGATCCCTCAATAGAACGATCGAACAAATATGTATATGGCCTACAGATAGTTGTTCTGGGTCTCGGCATTTGTGTACCTATGTGAGTTTAATATAGTGTTTGTTTCATATTTTTGTGTATTTAAACGTACCCACGATACAGAAAAAAAACCTAGTGTGGGGCAACGTTAAAAAAAAAAGAAGTAGAAAGAAAGAAGGATTTGTCGTTGTAATGACAACAGGGAGACATATCCCACCAAATCAATCCTAATTATTTTTGGCCACAATCCCGTATATGTACGGTGCCTCCTACATTAGCCATACTTGTCAAACCCATACTTGCATTCTGCTTTAATCAATACTAAAGATGTAATTTGTCACTGTAATCAATGTTAAAAATGTCTATAATGTCATTCTGTATTGAAAGTGGGCGTTTATGTCAAATTATAAACCAACTGTAGCTTCTTCATCTTCTTTACGTGTCGATTGTACTTCCAATTATACGGTTTGGGCTGTAAAGTTGTAGCTACTAATATTTATGTCTAATGGGGCGGAATCTACGCGTGTCAGTCTGACTCAAGTTCAGTCCACGACTAACAATACCAGTGTATTTATACCAAAACTATGCTTGGCACATAAAATTATTTTTAAAGTGTGATGCAAAGTTTACGACCTATAAAACCTATTTTAAATCTCATCAACGCAAAAATTTCAAGGCAATACAAACATATAAAGCTACATATTCGTATTTATTACTACAAAAGTAAATATGAATTATTTTCGTTGGTTAGTTACGACAATCCATATCTGCCACCATAAAAATCTTGAACCACCCCTGAACCCATAAAAAGTTTACGGTTCATAACATAACTAGGATTCTTTGTTTCTTGAGGTCATTACAAACATAAATATTAGGCTTATTATAATAACTAGGTCGTACTGACTTTGTAGGTTTCGGCCTACACTAATTACTGGCTTTAACGCTTGGCGAAGCCGGTTCGTTGAATATCTTTGGCAGCCTTTACGGGTAGACTGAAGCTGTAAAGTCTGACAACCAGCCATACTAAGCGGATTTATCACTATCACCATCATCATCATCACTTCATCATCACTACATAGTATAAAACAAAGTCGCTGTCGCTGTCTGTCCGTCCTTATGTATGCTTAAATCTTTAAAACTCCGCTACAGATTTTGAAGCGGTTTTTTTAATAGATAGAGTGATTCAAGAGGAAGGTTTTACTATTTAATTTGACCGACATCCACGTGGGTGAAGCCGCGGGCATCAGCTAGTGTTACATAAACTGGGATGTAGAGGTCAGATAAGCATTCTCTTAATGTATGTGTAAATACTAGATTCTAGTAGAAATACAACTACATTCAGCTGTATCCGGTTAGACTGGAAGTCGACCCAAACATGATTGGGAAAAGGCTAGGCAAATAATGATTGTAGATCGAAAAATCGTTACTTCTTACTAATCATTACCTTAAAAGAGAGAGGTGAAAGCGATCTTATTTTAAGCGTGCTGATGGCAATGATTACCTGTAACAACTGTTTAAGATGACAGCTGAGACAAGCGGCTTAAAGTATTTTCACTCGGTACGTAATAGGTGGTCACACATTTTTTTATTTATTAATTTATCTTTATTTCAAAAAGATAAGTAACTTATAAGCTAAGCCCCACAAAACCGTTGCAAAGTTTGACTGTGGTGGGGTCGATGAGTCTGTAGACATACTTAAATGTACTTTAAACTATATATTATTTTTAAAAACGTTGCCCCACACTAAACTATTAAATAAATATAATTAAAAAATATTAAACTATTTAAACTTAAACTTATCATCATCATCATCTGCCTAGCATTTTCCCAACTATGTTGGGGTCGGCTTCCAGTCTAACCAGATACAGAAAAAAATAAATAATGTAAAACTTAAAACATTTCTATATAATATAATTTTAATTTACGTCTAAATCTAATTGTGTTTGTTTCACTCCTTATATCTGCCAGCAGACTGTTCAAAAGGTATTGTTTGGTATTCTCTTGTTCAGTGTTTTGTCACCTAAGTAATTGGTAACTCTGGGCACATTGAATCTGCCAGTAGCCATAGTTCGTGTATTATTTTCATTCACGAACCAACCTATGCAAGCGCGGTTTAACCTGAAGAAGGTAGTGTTCATTTACGCTGTGCATCCATCATGTAAACACTAAACAAAATCAACGCTTCTCTTAACAAATGATGTATAAGTACAGCCCCCGGCGAGTTAATTCCATAAGGCCGCTTACACACTAAATAACAACCGGCCGCGTACCACATCGCCCGCACCTCGTTAGTGAACTCCGTTCGCAGCCCGCCTACATTCCTATCCTACTGAATTTTCCCTTTGTTGCCAAACGCTATTGTTAATAAATGCCCCTGTTTAAGCGTAATTGCATAGTTGTTGGTATTTATCGCGTTATTTAAGTGAAAATTGAGTATGATTGAAAGCGACTTTGGTCTAGTGGTCCCAAATGTGACTGCTGAGGATGAGGTCCTAGTTTCGATTCCCGGGTAAGGCTAAAAAGAAACAGGTGGATTTTAGTAACAGTTTTTTTTTGTAGCAGTTTGACACTCCCTTCCGCTCCGTCCAGCAAGGTTATTGCGTATCTTTTTAAATGTCAGTGGCTATCATAGTGTCCATCGATTAACTGTCAAATGGTTATGGTTTGGTTCAAAATGGAACAACATCTATGCAAAATTACAGGGTGATCGGTTCAGTACTTTAAGCGTCAAGAGCTAACAAACAAACTTACTTTGGCATTTATAATATTAGTTATAATATAATATATAGTATTTGGATTTATATTCATGTAGGTCAGTAATAAGTAATTAAATAGAAGTATAAAGATTTACATATTTATATATACTCAAGCTTATACATTGTTCGATCGGTGGGTCAGTAGAGATCGAAGCTTTTAGCTGATTATTTTGTTCCATCACCTAATGACACTGTCTCCACTTGACTGATGATCTGTCTCGACATTTTATATCCCAACAATAAAAAATCAACCTTATCAACAGTGCCACAGAGTTAATATTTCAGCGAGATATTGGCCTGGACTTTCATGATAATCCCAAGCTAATGTAAGTCGTATTGTTTTATTTATAAAGTCGAGAATTTCAGTATATTATGTTGCTCCCTTTTTTCACTACAATTAATTCAGTTCGGAGAATTGTAACTGAATATTAATTTTATGTAAAAAAAATATTTTCTGATTGTTTGTTTTATTTAAAGGACTTTTATGTAATATCGTATGTATTTTTGGTGCTGAAATAATGAGGATTGCATCGGAAGCGGTATTAACATGCTTCAATACATAAATTATTAATGTTCATGAAAACTTGTATTATGAAACAGAGTTTATAATAACTAAGTTTTCATAATGTTTTTTGGTCTTTATAGTCAGATAAATAGAGTTTTGATACTATTATAATATGGTACGATATTTTGCCTTTGTAAAACTTTCGAAGAAGCAGTGCATTTGATAGCTAGTTATAGATAACATAACCAGATAGGTCATTCACCCGGGCGACGCACACTTCATTTACCAATTCGTAGACTCATTCACTACGCTCAGAGGCTCGTTTATACGTATTCATGAGTTACTGAACTTTCACAACTACTGAAACTTGGTATATTTCAAAGATATGTACCTACTCGTACATATCTTGGAAATATACCAAGTTTGAAATATACCGACCACGAGATCATAAATGCAATATATATAATTATATATTATATTGCCTTTTTGCAATATATATACATAAATATATTGCCTTTTTGGCAATATATAAATACATATATATTGCCTTTTTGGCCTCGTGGTCACAATCGCAACTGCTGATCATGAGGGCCTTGGTTCGATTCCGTGTTATTAGGATTTTCCATCAGGAATTTTTCAGTAGCATCCATGAAGTATGGATTGGTTGGCCTTTTACACAGTAGATATTTTTTTATTTATTTACCTTTACTCCAAAAAGGTGAGTAACTTATAAGCTAAGCCTCACAAAACCGTTGCAATGGTAGATATACTTAAATGTACTTAAGATTAAATATTATTTGAACTTACACTTATACAGGGTGTAAATCAACCCATCACACAGCCGTCAACCAAGCACTCTGTACATCAAACTAAGTACCCCTACGCAAAATTGTTTGGTGGGAAACGATTTCTTTTTTTGGGTCACAATCACATTTTACGGTAAAACTCAATGTTGCACTCTTAAAACATTGTATTTGTGAGTAACTAAGTACTAGTTTGATGTACAAAATAAAAAAAAATAATAAATTGCCTCAATATTTAACGATACAAAAACGGTAATTATATACAGATACAACGCCTTTAGGCAACTATTACTGCTGGTATCCCACCTAATACAATATAGAAAGGCTTCATAAATTTATAGGGGTCCAATAGGGATCGCAATTAAAGTGATTAGACCGCTCTACGACCCGACATGAATAATTAAATAATTGCTCGATAATTCGATTTGTCGATAATAAAAGTACATGGTATTTGATGGTGGGACATCACTATTTAGGGTATTAATGGGTTAAACTGTGATAAATCTTTAAAAGATTGATCTAAATTCTGTGCCTCGGAAAGCACCTTAAGCCGTTTGTCCCGGCTATATACTCGTAGGTGTTTGGTAGTCGTTACAGGAAGTCAGTAGGTAGTGACTAAAAATGTGATGGATATAAATGTTAATGGATGGAGAGGGAGGCCAAAAAAGGTGGATGGATTGTGTGAGGCATGACATGAAAGAGAAAGGAGTAAAAGCCACCGTGACGTCTAACAGAAAATAATGGATAAATAAAACTAAAATAATGGGTTAAGGGCAGCAAGATGATGACAGGTAGTCAGTATCCAGAAAGTCAAAAGGTATACTGTATATAGGGTGTAAAAGTACCCTTAACGCAAACTAAGGGCCCTTGTTCTCCCCACCACTGCGACCATTTTTTAGTTCTAGACCATACCTGGGAACCCCCTAGTTACGGAGATATTGGAAGTCAAAGTTCCAAATTTTTCACGGCTGTTTTTGTAAATACTAGTTTTTCAGGTTATAACTTTACTTAAATTACCTCCATGACCCGTTTACTATTCAAAGCATCCAATAGCACAATGTTTTAAGAGTGCTACATTAAGTTTTACTGTAAAATATGATTTTTGACTTCCAAAAAAAAAATCGTTTCCCAGCATAAATTTTTGCGTAGGGGTACTTAGTTTTTATGTACAGAATGCTTGGTTAACGGCTGTGTGATGGGTTGATTTACACCCTGTATTACCCAGTACTAACTAGATTGTGAAGGTTAGATAGGCAATGGCAGATGGGACTGTAGCTTCTCTTTATTTTGTTTCGACTATTCAAAATAGAACACTTTGATTTTGATTTTACGTGGCTGAAATCTGGACACTAATGGGTGTTTTTTAGTCCGTCTAGGTTTTTTAGTCTGACACTCGGGATTCCGCTCTGCCCAGAGCGGAGGAGTCATTCGATGATTTCCCACTCTCATAAAAAAAATCTTTCAATGGTCACGGATCGCACTAACATTGAGAAACAATCAGTTTTCAAATATTAAATTATTTCTTGGTTTATCTTGTTTAATATCTTGGTATACCTGTCATATCTGCTGAGTTTCGCTAGCCAATTATTCCGACCTTGTGTCAATAACGTAACAAAAACAATATTATGTCACTTCTCGCAAATCGGCTAAATGGAATAATATAGGCTATCTGAGCTTGACTCGACCTTATCCTGTAGGTATTATTTTAGGTGAAACCTAAATAAATACTGGAAGCAACAAGGCTGTATTTTGAATAACAGAGCTGAGAATCAGAGCGGAAAGTTACAGGTGCTTTCAATAAGGAAAATAAATTGTTCTCCTCCTCATTATACTACAAATGCCTCGTAGGTCTAGTGGTCAAAAGCGTGACTGAGTACGAGGCCCTTGGTTCGATTCTCAACTCGGGGTGTTTTTTAAAGTGAAAACTTCTTTAGCGGTGTTGTGCACTTATTTTGGGATGGGTAAAAAATGTTAAATCGCGTCAGAACACGTGACCTGATCGAATTTTTTTTAGACGGCACAGGGCGCCACAACGTTAATGTTCAAGTGTTCACTTCTACCGGCACTCCCGGAGTGCAACCCTTTGTTTTTTTCATCTAAATATTGTCAGCGGCAGCCATGGAGTCTTAAGTTGTGTCCAATTGATGGCTATTGAATTAATTTCAATCAAATCATTTAAATAATTAAAAAAAAATTGAATGAATTTCTTAGAAATTATTACCTATATTAGAGAATTATAGCCGTGGCTGTACAGAAATAAAGGTATTTTTACATAGAATAGAAATGATAAGCAATGCTTCAGAAACCGTTAAAGGTATATTCTTTTGTGATATTTTGATTTCCTATATACTCGAATTATTATAATAATTGGAACAACCTACGCTAACCTTAACAAGATCTGGAATAAAGGAGTTTTATATTTAGGCTTATTCGTCAGCTTAGAAATTTTATTTTTAGCTTTTTCAGAGCTTACACTGAAAAATCATCCACATCCCGAGGGATGACATTACGAATATCATAGATACAATAAAAACTAAAGTACTTGGATACTTCAGCTGTTTGGTTATTATTACCCGACTGCATATAGAAAGAAAGAAAATTAAGTTTATTAGAATAACCCCAAAACCTACCGTAGTTTAAAATAAATAATGAAATAAACGTTGTTTAATGTGTGTGGGTGAAAGCGCGGGTATAGGGCGACAATCAGACAGGATGCGTTTTAACACGGTGGTTCACACTTACTTATTACCGTATCTCATCATCATCATCATCATTTCAGCCATAAGACGTCCACTGCTGGACATAGGCCTCCCCCAAAAGGGGGATCTTGGCAGACGGGTTGGCGATAGCAGTATGGTTGTTACAAAGGCACAGAGAACGCTGCTGCCCATTCTCTGGTGAAACCCTTAGTCGCCCCTTACGACACCCACGGGAAGATATGGGATGGTGCTATTCTTTACGTCCAACACCATACGGAACTTATATTCCCGTATCTAAGAAAACATAAATATCTATCTATTTTATAATAGTGACCAAAAGTAATTTTTCATCCCCCCATTTCAACCCCTTACAACTATTTTTCGCATTTAAAAGTAGCTGATGTCCTTTCTCAGGCTCTAGACTATCTGTGTACCAAAATTTGATTTAAATCAGTTCAGCAGTTTTGGCGTGAAAGCGCGACAAACAAGCAGACAGATAGAGTTACATTTGCATTTATACTATTATTATTAGTAATGATTTGGGTTGCCCATCTTACATTTTACTTACACATCCACTTTGTAATATTCTCTCGACTCAGCTTAAATAAAAATGTCATTTCCCAAACCATTTTACAATAGCACAGAAATCCCAGCGAACCAGTTTAACGATTCCTGTTAAACTAGACCATCTCTTGCTTGTTACTAAAGTTTCTATATCCGGATAGCCGGCAGAATAACCGGATGACCGTCACATAGCCGGATCAATCCCGTTTGTGTGCCTAATGGGATAAGTTTGCCAGTATTACCAAGTTATTGGCAAGTTTTTGCCGTAACCGTCTGTGACGACGATCCGGTCCGAATGATTACGTGGTTAGTTCGTGTTTGTTGACAGTTTATTTCAACAAAATGGACCTTATTTCAGACGTTTTGGCTCATTTAATCTGCGGCTAGCACTTCGCTCGCGAGTTCATCCGCTAAAATTGTGATAGCTCGACTAATACATCATTATTTGCCTAGCCTTTTTCCAAATATTCAGGGTTCAGCGTCTAGTCTAACTCACGCAGCTTAATTCCAGTATCTTACATGAAGCGACTGCCTATCTGACTCCATAACCCAGAACTGGGTAATATGATACCCCTTTGTCATCGTCATTCTCCTGCCCTTATACCAATTTATTTGGGGTCGGCGCAACATGTCTTCTTCTTCCATACTTCTCTATTTCTCGTTATGTCAGCAGTCACTTCCTTTCTAGCCATGTCATCCTTCACACAGTCCATCCATCGTTTCTTTGGTCTTCCTCTACTCTTATAGCCATTCACATTCATTTTCAGCATTTTTCTCACAACATTTTCTTGATTCCTTCGCATCACATGTCCATACCACGACAATCGATTACCACACAACTTTTCGTTTACCGGCGCCACTTTCAGACTTCCTCTTATGTACTCATTCCCTGATACCCCTTGGTGACATTGGTTATAATAAGATTTATTTTTCTCCCACAAAACACATCTACAATGTAGAGGTGTTACAAATATTGGAGGTACAAAGGTTTGTGGGAGTCAGGAATCCAAACTAGGATACCATGTGCTATGAACTCCTGGCTCCCCTCGCCGAGATTAGAATGGTTGTCAGACTTACGGCTTCTGATAACTCGTAACGACTGGTTTTTTTTTTTTGATGATTTCTGCTTCGTGGCAATCTGTTTTCCAACAATAAGCCACTTCTTTGTTTCATTTCTCAGTTTACGTTTTCCTCAAGAGTCATACTTGTATGAAAATTCTTCTCACACGACTCTCTTGCTGTCAAGTGGTAAATCTTTTATGTAGGTTCGGTATGTCACTTCTTTTTAGCCGGGTATGCTGAAGAGCGTTTTCTCCACTCAGGGCGTGTGCCAGTTTGTTTATATGGACGGTCAGTTCCTGGTATTTTAGGCTGTTTTGAGCTATTTCCTGCCGAACTGTTTTTAGGCCTAGGTCGAGGTATATGTATCTATTACAAATATACAATGAGGGATGCCAAACATTGTTCTCAGAGCTTTGGTCTGGAATCTCTCCTGGATATCTATGTTACTATTGCTGGCCGTTCCCCACAATCATCCCGTAACGACTATTAGTAAAAGATCTATAAATAGCAGCCGGGACCAACGGGTTAAAGTACCGAGGCAAGGAGTAAATTCATCCACGAACCAACCTTGGCAAGCACGGCTTAACTTTGAAGGTTTTCCCGTGCTGCTTTTATTATTTAGCCACAAGCTCTCCCTAAAATAATGAAAAACATCTGTACCCTAAACGATGTTGCAATTTGCACCACTTTGCACCAAGTATTATAGCTTTAATATAGAACGGTAAAGTTCTTTCAACTGTGCCAGCAACTGACCCAATTGTAATGTTAGGTTTCATGCTTTTAAAGGAATAAAGACGTACTTTTCGGTTTTTACTCGAATTTTCACTCACATTTGTAAGGGCACGACTGCCTCGTTGGTCGAGTGATCGCAAGCATGACTGCTGGGGAAAAGCTCCTGAGTTCAACTCCCAGGTTGTAATTGGGTTTTATATAAGGAATTTCTCAATACCATCCACGGATTCTGCATTTGTGCCCGTTTGTAGGCAATAAGGCTTGCCCCTGTTATCATCATCATCATTTCAGCCGAAAGACGTCCACTGCTGGACATAGGCCTCCCCTTAGTGTTGCCACATTGACCGGTCCCTTGCGTCTCGCATCTAGCAGATCCCTGCAACCTTCACTAGGTCATCGGTCCACCTAGTGGGAGGCCTTCCAACGAAACGTCTTCTGGTTCGCGGTCGCCACTCCAGAACTTTTCGGCGCCATCGGCCATCCGTTCAGCGAGCAATGTGCCCTACCCATTGCCACTTAAGTCTGGCAATTCTTCAGGCTACGACAGTAAATTGTAGGCGTCGTGATGTTGTTGTGTATTTGTAATTAGAACTTGGGCAAAATTCTATAGATTCACAATTTTTTTTTAAGACAATGCTTAGTTACAATAAATGTAAGTTTTAGGGCGTATTAAATAGCGATTCGCATTTGAATGGCATGGTTGGCAAAACATAGAGATTTCTCTAACCTCCACAACCCAGCTAGTACTGGGTAATACGTACAGTCAGCATCAGAAGTAGATTAACACTACTCAAAGTTTCAAATCAGGGTTATTTATAAAAACTTGTTAAAAATTACTCGTTAGTAACAAGTTATTGAAGAGCAAGGCATATTTTAAAGAATAATTTTCTGAAACGTTAAGAATCATAGCTGAAGTCTTTTACATCAACTAATTGAAATTCCGAAATGTGAAGCTACTTCTGTTGCTGACCGTACTCCTTGGTAAAACTGGTTGCCAAACTTTCGGGCTACTGACCATACATTTCTACATATTTAATACTAAAATTCTAACACCGAAATCAAAATAGATTTCAATCGCAAAACCTTTCACTCGAATTTCAATGATCTGGATAATTCTAGAAAAGGAAAACAACATACACGTGTCACCTCTCCCCCTACTTTTCTCCTCCCCTCCATACTTCAACCACATGTGTTTCACGCATTTTCATAACGAACTTTAAATACTTTAACATCTTTGTACTGAAAGTTGTGAAAGTCGACAGACTCTGAGGAATGTTTGTCATTTTGAATTAGGTAGATATGAGAAATTCGTACGCGAATACTTTCAGGTATTTGAACTATTAGATGGCGGTTCGCTGAAGCGCTTTTGTTTTATTTTGGTTTGCATAAAATGATAGGCTATATACAGGGTGTAAATCAACCAATCACACAGCCGTCAACCAAGCATTCTGTAGGTACATCAAACTAAGTACCCCTACGCAAACATTTTTGCTGGGAAACGACTTTTTTTTTGGGGCAATAATCACATTTTACTCTAAAACTCAATGTAGCACTGTTAAAACATTGTGCTAGTGGATGCTTTCAATAGTAAACGGGTCATGGAGGTAATTTAAGTAAAATTATAACCTGAAAAACTAGTATTTACAAAAACAGCTGTGAAAAATTTGGAACTTTGACCCCCAATATCTCCGTAACTAAAAGGTTCCCAGGTATGGTCTAGAACAAAAAAAATATCGCAGTGGTGGGGAGAACAAGTGCCTTGCGTTTGCGTTAAGGGTACTTTTACACCCTATGTACGGTGTTTTACCGTAAAATGTGATTCTTGGCCCAAAAAAAAAAAGTTGTTTCCCAGCAATAATTTTTGCGTAGGGGTACTTAGTTTGATGTACAGAATGCTTGGTTGACGGCTATGTGATGGGTTGATTTACACCCTGTATAGGTAACATTTCGTGGAGAAACCTAAACATTTATTTACAAAATTTAACTCTAGTTTTTTAATCCGCTTCTTCAGATTGGAAATTGGACAAGATAAAGACAAGATAAAGAATAACTAAAAGGAAACGTATTCAGTGAACATACTAAACACAATTAAATAATATTCAATTCTACAGTAAGAGAATAATAGCTTGGAACTGACGCTTTAAAAAAAATAAAAACGATGGTCCCGATCAGGGATTTCAAATACCTACCTATTAAGCCAAAGTGATGCAGAGGACTCGTTGTTATTAAAAATTCTTACGAAAAGTTGTCACGACACTTTTTGCTATAGTAAGCTATTGTAAGCTGTGCGGCGTCGCATGTTTCTCTGTCTGTCTCTCTCTCTTATAGAAAGCAAGCCATATATTTTCATTTCTACATTTCTTTTATTATTTTATTTTTATTTTATTTTTTACATAATAAAAAATAATAACAATAACTTCGTTCCATCCGGGTGTTCCTTGACACCTCTCAAGTTTATACATTATACATTATATTATTGTATGTTTATACATTGAAAATTAAAAAAAAACAGAACTGTCAAAAGATACTTAAAACCTCAGGTCGATGCCGACGTGCTAATGTGAAACGGTATATAACCTCAACACTTGTAGCTTTTTTAGTCTTGTTACACTTGCATGTATGTCGTCAATTAGGTATATGGTAATATAGACTTTGATATACCAAAAAACGTTTTAATTTACCACGTGTCCTCCCCTTTAGTTTACCGACCAGCTGCAATTTCGTAGTGCGGTACCCCCAGTATAAAAGCTAATATCCTACACACAGAATTACTAATAAACTTAATTAACATGCAATACATTTTTCCTTCAGGCTAGCTCATCTTAATATTAACCCCTCTTGCATTTAAAACAGCTGTATTTCTAACACAATATTTCACCGCCCTATAATGAAAAATTAACCAACCGTGGAACTTTCTAACGAAGAATCCCGTCAACGGTTTGATATCACGATACTTTTGCGTAAAAGTGTTGCAAGTTTTAAAAATAGGCCATTGAATAATAAAGTTATAAAGAAGCGATCGTGTAGCAAATTGTCTAAGAATCAACATTAATTTATAGTTAGGAAAATCATTGTCTATCAATTTTACAAATTGTCTTATTGGCTTGAAATAACAACTGTCATTCTTAATTACTACGACAATTTCCGTAATACGGTTTTAATTAGACGTGAGTCACTTCCGTGACTGCATAGGGTCACGCTTCCGAAAAGTCACGACGAAACCAGAAATAATAGCGTTAACAGTTCAATCTACAAGAGTCAGATAGATGAGCTAGTGCAGATATTCTAGGCAAGCTTGCTACCCACTGCGTGCGATCTCTGGCCATGTTAGCCCCGCAAACATGATCAGATCGTCACGCCGCCTTCGCCGCGGTCGACCTCGACGGCCGGCGCTGTCCTGCCTCAGGCGTCCAGTGTGTGACGGCCTTTGCCCATAACAATCTATACTTAATATTATAAAGCTGAAGAGTTTTTGTTTGTTTGTTTGTTTGAACGCGGTAAACTCAGGGACTACAGGTTAGAATTAAAAAAATCTTTTAGTGTTGGGTAGTCCATTTATCGAGGAAGGCTTTAGGCTATATAACATCACGCCACGATCAATAAGAGCGGAGCATAAATGAAAAATGTTGCAAAAACGGGAAAAGATATTCCTCTTTGAGAGCTTCCGTTGCGTGCGCTGCGAAAACGGTTTTAGTTACGTAAATATCATGTATGAAGGAATTGTTCCTCTATAAAAGTTCTAAAAAAAAGTCCGCGACAGCATATGTTTATCTTTTACGATTGACTCGCTGTAACCAATTTTTTATATTAAAATGTTAGGTTAAAAAGAATTATATTTTGCGAAGCTTATTTAACCCATATGGTATTAATCTATATCTAAATAAATGTGTTTGCTAGCAAAAAAGACGTGTGGCACTGCCGCGGTAAAGCTATTGCATAGCATTTTTTATCAACTTATGCAATTATAATTATTTATTTATTATATTAATGCAGTATTTTTTTTCCTTTGTTTTTTTTTCTTTGATATTAATTCAAGTTACACTTTGAGCGTGGTGACCGATAAAAAAACAATTTTTTTCTTTTATTAAATAAATGAGTGTTAGGTTTTTTTCGTTACGGAATTTCTGGATTCGGTCCCCACGCTCAAGGCCCGCGATAGAAGCTATGCAATAGCTTTAAAAATTAATATAGAATATTTGTGCCCTTTACTCCATACAGTTTAAAAAAATATCTTGGAAGATATCGCAATATAAAAATATACGGGCGACAAAATAATTAAGCGCGTGGCAGTCATTTGGTCCGGTGCGGTAGGTACTAGGGGATTCTGGGCTATGGGGGCTCCGGAGAAATTCAAATTCAAAATATTTACTGCACCATAATGTTTACAAGTACAAGGTATTACTGTTAACAGTAAGAGATACCTATAGCAATTGTTACTTTAATAATAAAATCGAAGTCAATCTAAACTAATAGGTATTTTATAGAGGAAAGGTAAGATTTTTTGTTTGTTACGAGTACGATATAGCTCAATTGAATAAGTTGGATAGTCGATTTATCGAGAAAGGTTATAAGTTATATTATGTGATGCAGACGAAGTTGCGTGGGTCAGCTAGTAAAATATAAAAAACTGCCAAACTGCAAAACAGTTTGTCGGCAGTTATTCTCGTTTCACAATAATATGATTATAATTTAACACTTTTCGATTTTAATAATAAAATAACTAACAAAAAACAAAATAATAAAATAAAACTTGAATAATAAGCCAAAGCGATGTTGATTTATTGTTATTTTTCTACATTCCATTTCATTATTGTTCTACATTCCCAAAACTTGTCATTTAAAATGCTTCTAAAGCGGATACAAAGTTTCACATCTATAAAATATGATTTATTTCTTAATCTATGTTCTGCCCCAGTCATCCTTTTGGTACCATTAAAGTTGGTGGTAAACTCGAAAATATGACACCCTGTGCCCTTCCGTAAAAAGTTGATTGAAATAAAGTTTCTTTTTTTAATGCACCCGTGACTACGCACTTTAGTGCGATGAGTCGTGAACGTTTTGCTTTCCTGAGGGGACATTTTTGCATAACTTTCGTGTTTTTTCTAGTAAATGTTTTTTAGTGTTAACTGAGTAAAATTTTATTAGATTACTAGAAAGAAAAGAAGAAAGAAAATTGTGTTTATTTGGCAAAAAAATCCTTAAAAATTAACAAAACAAATTTAATATAATTAAAAATTAATAATGTTAAAAGGGCCTCAGCTCAGCATAATGCCAGATGGCAACACAATGTGCACCACCTGACGCTGATATAAAAAAAATGTAAAATTATAGGGTTATATTTTTTAATCTTGTAGAAGTTGTAAATCACTATATATGTAAGAAATGGTTGAGCTGAAATGATCTTATGAGCTGAAATCTTAAGCACTGTTAGAAAAATAGTGACAGCCACCAATCTATTCATCATTACAACTCTAATGGAGTTCATTATGATTTGGGTAAACTAAATGCTACAGATGATTGCAACTAGCAACTGTCGAATTCTATTAATAGTGTGGTGGACCAATGATATGCGGTCAACTGAATTGACTATTTTGAAACACTACTGAATAATTAACAAAATCAACTATACGTTTTGCGGAAAAAGTTTTTATCTCTAATTTTGAAAAAAATACAAATCTGAAATAATAATGAAATTATATTTCTATAAAACTTTTTTGCAAAAAAAAACCGACTTCAAAAACGTGAAAAACCCAAAAGCGATAAACACAAAAAAGTGAAAAATAAACTTCACAAGAAAAAGCAGCTTTTGAAATCAAAAACACATAATCTGTTAATAGATTAACTAAAACCTTATGATTTGTTCTCTAAAAAAATAGACACTTAAACTCACATACACAAACCAAAGACACAGACCCGGAACAATTATTATCTGTAGGCCATACAATTTTTTATTCTGTGCGGGTCCGATACGGACCCACGATACACAGTGCAGCAGTTAATCGCGCAGCCACTGCACCAACCTTGCCGGCCGTAGGCGTCTTACACATTATATTCATGAGGCTTTATTTATATTAATTTATCCATAAGTGAACCTTAATACATTTGACACACAAACACAACAAAAACTACATTTGCGTATTTGCGTTTAAGCCGTACGTCCAAGAGCCCTCTGGTATCATTCCCTAACTGCAACAAGACAACAGTTATGCCACAGTAACTTAGCGCTATTCAAATGATCTCGTGTGCCATCGATACAGAACTGCACGATCAAGTCACATAACTCTGCTTATGTTTACATACAGTACAACTACATAATTCACGAGCTCGAACAGCCAGTGTATTGCTGACAAAGGAGTACACACCAGTGCAGTTCTCATGGTTAAATGGTCTCTAAGGGGAAGTTTAGACGAGCCACACTGACGCCACACTGTAGCGGCAAAATGTTGGAGGGCAGTCGCTAAACACGGGGTCATTTTAATTATAGGGTAGTTGACAAAAAAAACTAATTAGTCCGTCAAATAGATTTCCGAAAAATATTGAACACGTATTTTTTATTTTTTCACGTAAACAAACAATGAAGACGATACAGTGCTTTGAAAACTCGTGTGACGTCGTATTCTAAGACATTAGTATGACATTTTTTACCGGTGAGTGACGTCACATCCCCCCCCCACTCAAATCTTTGACGCGTTTTATCTTCGTCAATTTTTATAGATTTGATTTAACAAAAAATACGTATCCAATATTTTTCGATAATCTATTAGACGGACTAATTAGAATCATATTTTTTTAGTAAGTAACATCCATTTTAACCGACTTCAAAAAAGGAGGAGGTTATATATGTTCGTGTGTATGTATTTTTTTTTTTTTTTTTTATGTATGTTACCTGATTTCTCCTCCATTTGTGAACCGATTCTCAAAATTCTTTTTTTATTTGAAAGAGTATACTTCTGAGGTGGTCACATTTAAATTTGGTGAAGATCTGATCCTGATCTTCGGAGATATACAATAGAACTCTTCAAAAATAGACGGCAAATCTGTCGTGATTGCTGCAATCGCTTGGATGTTTATTGTTTATACAACATCATGACGTAACATCACGCCTGTATGATCTGAGGGGGTACGCAGATGTGTACACCCAGATTTGGGCAGTAAGATATTATGTAATGTTCCATTTATTGTGGATAAATAAAACCTATTATTTGTTTGGGAACAACTAAAAATGGAAAAATAAAAAACTTTTTGGCAAAAAATAAAACCGACTTCAAAAACACCAAAAAGTGAAAAATAAACTTCAGAAGAAAAATCAGCTTCTGAAGTCGGTGACAAAAAAACGAAATCAAACAAACAAATGTCACCGACTTCAGAAGCTGATTTTTCTTCTGAAGTTTATTTTTCACTTTTTGGTGTTTTTGAAGTCGGTTTTATTTTTTAAAGTGTCCACTCGGCCCCTAACTATAGTCCACACTCGGACCCTGGGGGCCAAGAGTGGAATTTATAAATTTATAATTTTTTTAAGTTTCCACTCGACCCCCAAAGTACAGTTTCTCATTCTAACCGTACCATTTTACCCAGTGGTTTGTGGAGGTTAAATTACCAATCGATAAAATACTAATATTTAGCTGCATTCGATTATAATGGAAGCCCATCCCAATAAAAGTTGAAAGAAAGCAGATGGGTGATTCGTAGCTATGGCCCATCTGACCAAACCGTAATCCTAGTCTCACGGCTATTTGGCTATAAACTCGCAGACGGAACGCAAACGTTGGTACAATGGATCGATCATTTATCTCTACAGTATTATGATTGATTCGATCCTTGCATTACGTTTGAATAATCATGATTTATGTCGCCTTCAGGACTCGATATGTCTTTGTATTTAAGTATTTTAGATCAATTTGAGATTTTTTGTGAAGATAATAGAGATATCTATTAATAACGGGGAATATATATTTACATAACATAACATCACGCCTGTAATCTCTAACGGATTAGGCAGAGGTGCACCTAATAGAACACCCACTTAAGTCCCATGTAATAGGGGGTGAGCCGATTGTCATCAACCGGGCACAAAGTACATAAAAAGTGTCTTTAAATCATGGCCTGATTTAAAGAGACTATTTCAAATAATGAGGTCCTGAATTCGATTGCAAGAACGGACAGCGTGTCATTGAGATTTTCCATTTGGAATTTCTACGTAGCTGCGAAGGATCTTGGATTTGCGAATGAATGGCTTTTAAGTGTGGAGGTGTATTATTAGGTACACCTATGCCTAACCCTTCGGGGATTACAGGCGTGATGTTATATTATTTTTAAATAACTACTGTACTCACAGTTCAGCATTATCCGCCTAGCCTTTTTCATTCAGTTGCGCCGAACGGATTTAAAATTAATTTACAAGATATGATCAAAACATACCAACTAACAAGCCAAATAAAAAAAAAGATTATAAAAACCGGTCAAGCGCATGTCGGACCACGCACAATGTAGGGTTCCGTAGTTGCCCATCAAAATAATTATGTGAACAAACTAATTACGATTAGCCACCCTGCCTATCTGCCTCCGAACGATGATTTTTATTGTAAAAATAAAACAGCAGTTTTGAGACCGGCGCTCCCATACATTATGTATAGGAAAATATTTCATACAAGTACATTTTATAATTATGTTGGTCGACTATTACTCGTAAACTTGTAAAGCCTGTGATAGTTTTTCTTTTATTTTCGTTTTATTATTAATGCTACTACCATGAATTTTTCACACGCCCAAACACAACCCGTATATACAAAAAATTGCACTTTTAAGCTTATTATTTCACAAACTAATCCTTTAAAATATTTTTTTAAGACCTATCTAACGACATTTCACACAATGGACTTTGCGAGACAAAAACAAGATCCCCACTTTAATGTGTACTGGTGATACCGTAAAAAAAATTCAATATTTTACTTTAGCACTTTGTCGGCGTAACTCATTTGTATATAGGGTGTAAAAGTACCCTTAACGCAAACGAAGGTCACTTGTTCTCTCCACCACTGCGATATTTTTTTTGTTCTAAACCATACCTGGGAACCCTATAGCAATTTATTGATATTGGGATATTCCAAATTTTTCACAGCTGTTTTTGTAAATACTAGTTTTTCAGGTTATAACTTTACTTAAATTACCTCCATGACCCGTTTACTATTCAAAGCATCCACTAGTACGATGTTTAAAGAGTGCTACTTTGAGTTTTACCGTAAAATGTGATTTTAGACCCCAAAAAACAAGTCATTTCCCAGCAATTTTTTTTGCGTAACGGTACTGAGTTTGATGTACAGAATGCTTGGTTGACGGCTGTGTGATGGGTTGATTTACACCCTGTTTTCATGTTTCATATTCTAGTACTAAGAGTCTTTGAGATATAGTGCGGACGGACGGACAGACATACGGACATGGTGAAACTATAAGGGTTCCATATTGACTACGGAACCCTAAAAATGTACTACAAAGTAGACATTTATATTTACTTGTCTTAAATAAACGTTTAAAAATACACCCCTCGGGGTATAAACATGAATGAACCAGAAGACGCACAATAAGATCGTAGTACGTGGATTCGTCGAATATTGTAATTTTGACGTGCCTCGAGGGAAATGAGCTTTCTTCGTTTTTGGTAGCTAGAAGCATATTAATAAGTTTTCCTGTGAGGTAAATCATCGGCAAAGCATTCTATAAATAGAGTTTAATTATGTATAATAGTGTCCACAGGCATTCTTTCTGTTAAAGGGAGTGGACTGTAATTCACCACGCAGGTCCACGTTGGCGACGTTGGTCGATGTCTCATATTTTCATGTACTGGTTTTGTTACGATATTTTTTTTGTAATTTTGAGTGCAGAGGTGATTAAATAAATTAAGAAAAGTAACTCAAGCTGTATGGTGGCACCCGTATGATGTCGGACGTAAAGAATGGCACCATCCTATATCTTCCCGTGGGTGTCGTAAGAGGCGACTAAGGGACTTACCAGAGAATGGGCAGCAGCGTTCTCTGTGCCTTCGTAACAACCATACTGCGATCGCCAACCCTCTGCCAAGCGTGGCGATTATGGCAAATCCCCCCCTTCTGGGGGAAGCTTATGTCCAGCAATGGACGTTTAATGGCTGAAATAATGAAAAAATGGTTAACTCAAGCTAGCACATCCTGGTATCCGAAACCGTCAAATTTTGTTAATCAAACTGGAACCTAATCTTGTACGGATTAAGTTGCAAATCTATTAAAGAAACATTTCATTTTTCAGATTGTTGTACCGTTTTATGCTGACGTCTACACCTAATTAGGAACCTCTTCTCCGACATATTCAATTTATATTCTTATTGATAATATTTACGGCCTAGTTATTACCAGGGATACTTAGTTTGTTTTCTAAGCCGAAGTTAACCAATCTTTCTCCGTTTTTGCTCCTGTTGCCATTACCGTGTAGTTTCTTCAAAAAGAAAAAGAATAAGAAATGGACGTGGACTTCCCCAAATGGACTCTTTAAAAATGAAATCGATTACATTATGACCAATAAACCAAAAGTTTTTAAAGATCTGTCAATTTTAAATAATTTTAATTTTAACTCTGACCATAAAATGATTCGTGCTACGTTACGAGGGACACATACAAAGAAAAGTCGAAGGCTGCATACTGAATCGGTACCGTACACGAACATTAAGAATAACACAGAGATAATGAACAGCTTGAAAAATATTCTAGAAATAAGAGAGGAAAAAGAATACAACCAACCAATTGAGGCGACATACTGCAAATTTGTAAATACTCTCAAAACTGAAGCCCGAAAAGTGTTCACAAATAATAAAGCCATACTATCCGTCGAAACCATTATATTACTTAAAGAAAGAAAATCGCTCTTACAAGGCAAGAAAAACAAAGAAACAAGGAAAGAGATTGCAGAGATAAGTAAAAATATCAACAAAAATATAAGAAAGGACAGAAAGCAAAATAGGGCAAACACTTTCCAATATCATATTAAGAGAACAGGCGGAGTAAAGAAAGCTTTTAAAGATTTAGAATCGAAAAAGAATTGGATGCCAAATATGAAGGATAAACAAGGAAGATGTACTGCAAAAAGATCAGATATATTAAATATTGCTACGGAATATTATAAGGAGCTGTATAAAAGCAAAATTAATAAACCTGCTACGAATATGACAAACGACACGCAAGATACTGAACCAGTACCACCTATTCTAAAAGAAGAAACAGAAAGAGCTATTACTACGCAAAAGTTAGGAAAAGCACCTGGTCCCGATCAAATCACTAATGAACTTCTTAAAATATCAATGCCGGTAATTGTCCCTAAATTAACCAATTTGTTTAACGAAATAATAGCAGCAGAAGTCATCCCTGAAGATTGGACGAAATCAATGATAGTTTTGTTACACAAAAAAGGAGACAAAGGAGACATTAACAATTATAGGCCAATAAGCTTAATGTCAATATATAAGGTGTTTTCTAAAATACTATTGTTTAGACTAACCAACACCCTTGATGAAAACCAGCCGAAGGAGCAAGCTGGATTTAGGAGCAACTTCTCGACCATTGACCATATACACGTCCTACGCCAGATACTTCAGAAGTACAGGGAATACAACAAAATATACTACTTGGGCTTTGTAGACTTCAACAAGGCGTTTGATTCCCTGGAACACCACTATATATGGGAATCCCTAGAACAACAAGGGGTCCAAAAAAAGTACATACGCATACTAAAAATCATTTATGGGAAAAGCAAAGCACAAATAAAACTGGAAAGGGAAGGTGAAGAGTTCCCGATAGAAAGAGGAGTCCGTCAAGGTGACCCTATTTCACCGAAGATATTTTCAGCTGTATTGGAGTTAATCTTTAGGAGACTAGGTTGGGATAATTTCGGACTTAACGTGAACGGAGACAAATTGAGTCATTTGAGATTCGCTGACGACTTAATAATTTTCTCCGAATGCCCGACGACCTTGGAAAAAATGCTACAGCAATTATCAAACGAAAGTGCAAATGCAGGGCTCACAATGAATCTAACAAAGACAAAAGTCATGAGCAATTCCTCACAAAAATGTGCTATTACAATTGATAATCAGCAGTTAGAATATGTAAGCGAATACATTTACTTAGGACAATTAGTTTCACCGACAGAGAGCATGCAGAAAGAAATTGAAAGAAGAATAGCAAACACCTGGAAGAGATTCTGGTCGTTGAGCGAAATAATGAAAAATAACGAAATGCCTATGGCGGAGAAACGAAAAGTCTTCAATGCTTGCATACTGCCATGTCTTACATACGGATGCCAAACTTGGGCCCTTACTGAACAACAGCAAAATAAAGTAAATATATGTCAGAATGGGATAGAGAGAAGTGTACTGGGAGTAAGAAGGAGGGATAAAATACAATTAAAAAAAATCAAAGGAAAGACTAAGTTTGCAAAAGTTCAATCAGTATGTAGAAAATTGAAATGGCGTTGGACAGGGCATATGTTGAGAGAAAGGAAAGAGAAATGGAACAGAATAATAACGGAATGGTACCCAAGAGAAAGCAAAAGAAGTAGAGGAAGACAGCCAAAGCGATGGGAAGACGACTTGAAGCAAATAGCTGGGCCAGAATGGCTACGAACAGCAAAGGACAGAAACAAATGGAAATCCTTAGAGGAGGCCTTTGTCGAAAGACAAGCTGTTAAGAGGGGAGATAAGACGACTGCCGAGAATATGTTTTAGTTTAAGTTTTATGTTTTTTTTAAGTTTTCTTACCTACCTTATTGTAATATTTTTAAGTATTGTTATGTAGGTTAAATCCAACAGCAATAAAGGCTTATTTTATTTTATTTTATTTATATTACCAGGGTTGGAAATGATAATTATCACGATAATAACAAAAATCATTATCAATATCACTTCACGCTTCTCCGAATACGATTTGCCGCTTCGACGCGTATCCAAACAAGCGAGGTATCAAATATCTACATATATAAAAATGAATTGCTGTTCGTTAGTCTCGCTAAACCTCGAGAACGGCTGGACGGATTTGGATAATTTTAGTGTTGAAATTTTTGTGGAAGTCCAGGGAAGGTTTAAAAGGTGAGAAAGTGGTAGGTAGGTAGGCAGGTTAGTGGGTAGAGTAGTAGGTAGGGTAGTAAGTAGGTTAGTAGAGTAGGTATGGTTGGTAGGAAGGGTAGTCGGTAGAGTAGTAGGTAGGGTGGTAGGTAGGTAGGGTAGTAGGTAGGTAGGGTAGTAGGTAGGTAGGGTAGTAGGTAGGTAGAGTAGTAGGTAGGTAGGGTAGTAGGTAGGTAGGTAGTAGATATGTAGTAGGTAGGCAGGTAGTATGTCGGAAAAAGGGCATAGCAACGCATGCGGGTACAGCTAGTTATATATAAAAAATGTTTTTAATCAACAAACAGATTTTGTTGTATATTTTTTGTTAGGTTTGTTTGCTGTTATTTCGCTATGATGATGATGATGCCTAGTTACGCAAATACCAAAAATAAACATACTGTTTGGACTAAATTAGAGTACGTTAAAAAAAATAAAAAAAAGGTAAATCAGCATTGATATTATTCGAAATTTCTTAGTATACAGGGTGTAATGGACAACCCTCCGCAGACTGATAGGATAAATTCAGTATGCCATACTAAGATGACCCTTACAAGAAATTATTACAACGTTAAGGAAACGTTAATTTGGTTTATTTCCACATACGCAAAGTATCGTTCCCGTGGTAAAACGCACGTGGCGAACGAAAAGCGCGATGATGCGTTCGGGGAACTCTGTATGTATACAGGAAGTGTGTTTTTCAAAGAAATTATTTCTTCTTCTCTGCGTGTGTGCAGTAAGGTCTAACGACCCACACACCCAAGTGTCAGAGTTTCTAAACCACCTCAAGGGCCTCTGACATGGTTTGATGACCGCCATTTGGGGACCGAGACCACCGGCTTATACGTGCCTTCCGAAGCACGAAATCATCTTTTTATCAGGCAATCAGGTGGTTCAAGCCTGCAATATCCTAACGAAACTGGAAACAACTTAACAAAGTATGCTTCCCGTGGGAATCGAATCCAGAACCACCGGGTCTCAAGGCAAACGCCTAAACCACTTGACCACGGAGGGAGTTAAATAACTATCCTGATAATTTCGAACCCTGATTATCAGACAAAACTTGATTTAACTTAACCTAAGTCCGGAAAACCAACAAACCTCCGCCGTGCTATCCTTTCTAAAAATGGGTAACAAATGAAGCGGGGAACACTGGAACAGGCGAGGGAGTTAAAACACAATGTTAGGAGCCTGCGACATTTACATAAGGCGTCCCGAGACGTAAAGGTGCTCCGTGCCCCGCTTACTGAGCGAATACCTGATGAAATTTTGAATCAGATTCCGGATGATGGTTCAGTTCATTTTTGATAGTGGGTAGGTGGATGCGGGTGCCGTAGAACGGATTAGGGATGAAGCATGGAGAGGATTCTATAATGCTGCAGTTATTTTTTGGATGTCAGTTAATTTTTGTGGACTGCGTGTAATATTTGTGGATAACTAAGGTTTAACTTCAAGGTAAGGTTTGTTTCAAGAAGAAGAAGTTAATCTTATTAATCAATTCAAATCTAGTTTAGTTCTGTAGCTCAAAAAGATGGCTACTTGCAAAACAAAATGGTTTTGGGTTACCGATTCGCCAGCACACAGATAAACCCTCAGGGGTTTGCGTGTATGGCAAAAGCATTGGAATACTAGAATAAGTGTCGCGAAAGTTTATAAATGATACAAATTAAAAGTTAAATATTTAAGCCTGAAAATGTCTTCATCCAAAGTTAGTAGGTAGCTAAAGTACATCGCACTTTAACCAAACACGAATCCAGGTTATAATGGTTTTGTTACCACCACGTGTCTGCATGAATATGAAGGTAGGTCTTAAAGAAACCGCTTTATATAAAATTTGTCTACCGTCACCATAAAGCAACACATTGTATTTTCAACAAAAAATAACTAACAAATCCAGGCTCATCTTTAAAAATGAACCCACACACAACAGAATACAATACAACATTCCTTAACAATACCGGTAGAAGGACTCTTTCAGACGGCTTACTTACATCGACTCGTCAGACTAAGCTGGCAGTCAGTCAGCCATGCTAGCTTACATGTTCCTGAACGGATAGCCGTGGAAATTACAGAAATTAATAGTTATTCGGTTTGTGTGGAGGCTCGTTTTATTTATTGGGCCAATATTGAGCACAGACATCATACAAGGGCCGACAGCCGTCGGGGTTGCGGGTTGTTCGCAAGAGATACCGCGGCTTCGACATAAAGGGTTAAGAAGGAACATGGGTGGTTTTTAGTCAGTAGAAGTCTGACACTCCCTTTCGCTCTGCCCAAGAGCGGGAAGAGTCATTTGATGTGGTGACGGGTGGAAAATCATCAAATATTCCCTTATTTGATGATTTTCTACCCACCAAAAAAAAAAAAAAGAGGGAGACTGTTAAGAGAGCTGACCTCGCCTAAAGTGTGATAGAGTTACAAAAAAAATATTTTTACCTAACACCACTTTTGAAAACTAAAATCAATCAAAACACTATACAATCCCCAAAAAATACACGATTGAATTTTTATCATCACAGGACAGTTTAATAAAACTACCATGAACGATACGGATTTAAAGGTGTTCCGTAGAAGGCCAAAGTAGGATCTTTTGTAATTAATACTTTCCAAATTCTTACTAAAATTATAAACGCGAAAGTAACACTTATCTGTCGCGCTTTCACGCCAAAACTACTGAACCGATTTGAATGAAATTTGGCAAACATATAGTCTACAGCCTAAGAAAGGACATAAGCTTTTTAATTTTAACTTTTTTATGTGGAAAAAGGGTTGAAAGCAGTTGAAAGGGGGTGATGAAAAGATTACTTTTAGTCGCCTTAACCGACATTCAGGCAGGTCAAACTGCAGGCATCAGTTAGTAATGTAATAATTTATTCTTGACAGCAGGCAAAAATAACTGATGAACTGCAACACAGAGGCAACAGAAGATGGGAACAACAGAGGATCAATGAGCATGAAGATATAAAATACATCGTTGGTAGTTAAAATCGTGTTCTACGTATTAAGGTTCAAAGATCCCGGGGCTGCGGGTTGTTCGCAAGAGGTACCGCGGCGTCGACATGAAGGGCTAAGAAGGAACATGGGTGGTTTTTAGTCAGTAGAACTGACACTCCCTTTCGCTCTGCCCAGGAGCGGGAGGGGTTATTTGATGATATTCCACCCGCAAAAAAATTCATCCCTCCTCATCACATAATATTACGACCGTCTATTCAATTTCAACTTTTCTGCTACTGGCGCAACGTTTATGCTTCCTTTAATATACTCATTTCTTACTTTATCCATATTAAACAGATTTCAGAGCATTTATGGTATCAAATAACTATCAATACAATTTCACATTCCAGTTCGATTCTTCCATCCTTCATACGGTACCCTAAAAACTATAAAGCGTTAGAAATCTGATTTTAGATTTCGCTTTGAATTTTCATATATAACATTTGAGTTTGAACGCTACACAAAATTCTGTTTGACGCATAGAATGCAGTTTCCGTCAATCTTTCCAATTAGTTTTTGTATAAAACGACTGTTATGTTTTTTTTTAAACATTTATTTAAAGGAAATTTGGTACAGAGGTGTTACTTCTAAACTTGCCAAACTTTTACGTTTGATGGCGAGAGGCGGTCTTTTACAAAAACAATGAACCATCTTACTTACTACTAGGTACTATTAATTATTTAATCAACTAACAACAAAATCCACGAACATACACAACATACTTACAATTCTAGAATGTTAGTAACAATTTAACTTTTACATAATATATTATAGTAACTGGCGTGCGTGTATGACCAGATGTATGAATGTGGACGAGGCAAAAGGAGTGTTTCCTTAAGGTGTATTTCTTTACTTCTTACTCTTTATTATAACATATCTTCACGCCTAAAATTCCATAAGGGATAGTCAGAAGTGCACCCACATTTTATCAGTTATGTCTAACTGCGGTACTCAGAGATATTTAATGATTATTTAAGCCGTCTCTTAGTAACGGTTTGACATACTTTTGAGTTGAGTGCGGCAGGAAACTAATTTTAAAATGAATACCACTACTAATATCATGAAGTTACATACATAGAACAAGCGAACTACAAATAAATTGGAAGCGTAATACCGGACAACGATATTTTCTAGTCTGTCGCACAGCGAGCCTGGCGCAATTGGGTGTTTCGGCCTGGAATTATTGCCAACTATGAAACTACAAGATTTACACTGTCAAATACTGTTTTGGTCTTCCAGTACATAATACATGCACAATAAATGCCGGTGCTTGGAATCAAAAGTACGCTTAGTAAAACTTTCCAAGTAACATTTTTTCAGGTAACATTAATTGATGACCAAATTATGAAATAAAGTAAAAAATATTTGTCACACGTTTCATTGATTACAACATTGTCAACTTGGCTGTGAACTCTTGCCGTTGTTACTCTTTAAATTTCGAAGGAATCACGTCTAATACCAATATTGCTAAAGTAGATTATTAAGTTTTCAGCTTCAAATATTTAATTTCGGAAACCGACAAATGGGCACATAATGCTACGGCCAAATTGGTTATGATTAACGGTCGTCACTGTTTTTGCCTAAAATTAACCACAGAAAGTGTGCAGTTGTGCCCCATAATAATTTCAGTCATATGAGGTCAAATTCTTTCTATATTTTATACAAAAATACAGTTACGGAACATCAGACTTGTCTCTCTGAAATTGAATTTTCATGTTATTTTTCAATCTGGAATAAAATCAGCCCAGTTAGATAGGTACCAGTATAGTCGTAGTAACGCAGTTCCCAAAAAACAACAATAAAATCCATTTGACTGGTTCGTCGATCAAGTCGGCACAAGCGCTACTGAAATTGAGTTTTTCCATCAGGAATTTGTCTGAAGTAACCCATACGGACTGGTGTCGGACGTAAAGAATAGCACCATCCCATATCTTCCCGTTGGTGTCGTAAGAGGCGGCTAAGGGACTTACCAGAGAATGGGCAGCAGCGTTCTCTGTGCCTTCGTAACAACCATACTGCAAACGCCAACCCGCCTGCCAAGCGTGGCGATTATGGCAAATCCTCCCCTTCTGGGGGAGGCCTATGTCCAGCAGTGGACGTTTTATGGCTGAAATGATGATGATGATGAACCCAGACTCCAGATTTAAAAATATTGACTGCGAGAATCAGTTATTTGAATTTGACATTTTATTTTTTTCAATCTATTTACAGTCAGTGAACAACAATGAGTCTTGTATAGAACAATGACGCACGTGCGACGCGTTAACAGTTACCTAGAGACAATTAGTATTCGCGAAATCAATGGATATTGGTTCTGCGAAATTTGAAGAGGGTTTTCGATGAACCGTTTATTAAAAAAACGTTCCGTAAAACGTACTTTTATAGAAAAAAAACTTCATATAAAAATCATTGACATTGGCCCAAAACGAATTGTGATTTTGTACAAACGGCGACCCATCAAGCTGTTTAATTCTAGTATAACATGGCCTCACTTTGTACAGGTTTCTTGTACAATGAAAGTTCATAAATAAACTGCTTTAGAATAGCATGATTGGTGTGCGTTAGACAAGAGCGAGCGCTATTTTATTGAAGGTCTAATCTCTTGGTTTTAAAACTTCATTCCATACTTTAAATTAAGTTAGTTTACCTTTTTTTTTGGCGGTTGGAAAATCATCAAATAACCCCTCCCGCTCTTGGGTAGAGCGAATGGGAGTGTCAGACTTCTACTGACTAAAAACCACCCATGTTCCTTCTTAGCCCTTCATGTCGAGGCCGCGGTATCTCTTGCGAACAACCCGCAGCCCCGACGGGAAGTTTGTTTACCTTGAGAACAAATTAAATCCTCAGAGTCTGATGTCCATATTCGCTAATAGCACGCGAAACCTAAAAAAATGCTTAAACGACAGCATAGTGGTAGTTTTCTTAAACGCTCGGGCTCAGTTTCGATAGTTCGAAAACCAACACCAATTCATCATCATCATCATCATCATTTCAGCCGAAAGACTTCCACTGTTGGATATGGACCTCCCCGAAGTGCCACATTGGCCGAACCTGTGCCTCTCGCATCCAGGACTTTCATCAGGTCATCAGTCCACCTAGGGGAAGGCCAAAATAAATATTTTTAGGACTTTCACACAGATTCAGCTACAGAGAAAACAAGCACAAAATATGGATTACTCGTATAGTGGCTATTTAAACACCGGGAAGTCAACAGCGGAGAAAAACAAGTTTTATGTGATGTTGATTCGTCCATCCATTTAATGTCAACACTCAACCTTTTATGACTCTGACCAGGGAGAAATAAAGAGCCCTTTTGTTTTCCTACGCACAGTTATAATTTGTGGAAATTATATGCTACTATACGTGAGAATTTGTATTGCTACGCTGCTAGCTACACGACCCTAATTCACACGTATATTTGAAAAAAGTAATAGAAATACATTAAGGGATTTTTTCAATAAATATAGGTTTTAAAATCAATGAAAAAAACAACGCCGTTATATAGATAGACAGAAATAGTGAACATTTTTCTTACTTTTTGAAAAAAATACGAAAGTTTATGAGGATAGATGCATGTATCAATGAATGGATAGATGCACGGATAGATGCTTGGATGTTTGTTACTCTTTCACGTAAAAACTACAAAATGGATATGGATGAAATTCGGCACACAAATAGTTTATAAATTGAAACTCCTCGAACGACAAACTTCACGCGGGTGAAGCCGCGGGTATAAGCAACTTATACCTATATACATTATGTTATAACGTTCATAGTTATTTGTGTGTCCCAGGTAGAATATATACATGTTTTTAGTTGCCTGGATAATTGCCGGGTTCCCCATAAAATTTAAGTCATATTCAAAGTAATAGTGCCTTTGTTTACCCCAAAATCATGATTTATTGATATAATCTGGGTTTACATCCGGCCTAATGCCAGATTTCCTTTAATGTTATATTTTTGTCGGTTGTTTTTCATTATGCATTACTAGGGTTCCACATGACCCCGTCGGGGCTGTGGGTTATTCGAAAGAGATACCGCGGCCTCGGCGCAAGGGCTAAGAAGGCACATGGGTGGTTTTTAGTCGACCATTCCCCGTCCGACTTACCGCCACTATCGTGGCGTGCCCTAAACTACTGAGCCTGAAATTTTGAAAAAAATACAGAAGTTAGTTCAACACATAGATTACAGGAAAACTTATAAGAAGTCTCAATATCTACTACAATGGTACGGAACCCTTCATGTGCAAGTCCGACTTGCATTTGGCCAGTTTTTTTTTGTTACAATGTTTGAGGGAACTATATTTGTTGCACTATGCCAGATATTTCAAGGGACGTCGTCAGGTTGTCGAGGTCAGATGGGCAGTAGCATCAATTAAAATATTCAGCTGCACCCAGTTTCTTTGTTTCCTTTTTAAAGGTCCCCTACCTCAAAAGGGAAAAAACGGAACCATTATAAGGACACTCGTGTGTCTGTCTGTCTGTCTGTTGTCACAGCCAATTTGCTCCGAATCTATTTTTGAAACTTCATAAACATTATTTTAAAGCAAAATATTGTTACAAAATCTTGTTTATATAATTCAAGTCCTCCATGAAAAAGTAACTGTGTACGACAAACCTAAAAAATATGCAGATCAAACATAAAACATGTTTATACAGCCCGTACTTGCATATTCACTCATAAAATCACCCTCTAGCATAAAAAAGTACGAACCACCCCATCACTTTCGCGGCCGCGACTGTAAACACATGATTAGGTTGGCATACAAAACTCCCCCATTTTTATGATGCTGCACCCCACGTCATGATTAGCTAAGTTATTACAATCTTTCATAAGCTTGCATCACATCATAATAATATTTTTTAGCAATGGTATGAAGAGGAAATTTTCTGGCTATAAAAAAGGGTCGTAAAAATGTTCTCAGTAAAAATGCATAGCTAACTAAAGTCCCTTGTATAGCTGGTTCTCTTTCCCACTCGTGTGAATTAAATAATACCGCTTTAAGTGTCCACGAGAAGCTCGTGACTCGATAACAAGAGCTACCCAATCAATCTTATGCTGCAGGTGCTGAAAACCTCAAACGGTGCAAATACAACAACTTAATTGGCAGTTATGTGTTTGAGCCGTTTGGGGTTGAAACACTAGGGCCTTGGGGTCCGAGTGCTCACCTAATATTTAAAGAAATTGCCAAGCGGTTGGTCGACTCTTCACGTGACCAGAGGGCTGGCCTGTTCTTTGGCCAAAGAATCAGCATTGCCATCCAACGTGGGAATGCTGCCAGCCTTCTGGGCACTTTTCCTGTTGACAGCGGTGTGGATGAGTTTTTTGACGCCATGTAATTCTTCTCTTTTTGATACTTGTATATATTTTATTATAATTTTAGTTCTGTAAATTGTAGTTTGTAAATATTGTAAATAAAATTACATATTAAATTGAATTATATCTTAAGGTTAAGCTGCGCTTGCCTAGGTTGGTCTGTGGACGGGTGACCCTGACCATTCCATACCGAGTGCCTCGGAAAGCACGATAAGCTCCCTGGCTGTTCTCATGAAGTCCCTGGCTGGCATTTTGTGGATCTTCGACAATCGTTAAATGGCTCGATGGTTTGACAACTAGTCTAACCAAAGGGTAACCAAAATGATTTCCAGTACTAGCTGGGTTGGTGAGGTCAGATAGGTAGTCGTTCCATGTAAAATATTGGTATTCAGCTGCATCCGGTTACACTGGAAGCCAACCCCAACATAGTTGGGAAAAGGCTAGGCAGTTAATGCTGTAAGAGGCCGCGGTAAGCCTCCTTGCTGACAGTTCAAGGAATTTGAGTACACGTTAGGTATGTTAAGTTATGAGATACTCGACACACAATATACGTAGTGTAAATCTTGTAATTTTTCTGTTAACTTTAGTAACATTACTGCAGAACGGAACTGCAAGACACGTGCAGTATGTGCATTAGACAAGAAAAGTAAAAAAACATAGACGTATCGTAGACCTCATTCATCATTTTCCACGAGGCGCGATCGAGGTCAAGAGCTGGCCCATGTAGCATTAAAAAACAAAGTCGTTGGTTCATTTAAAATTCATAATGTCTTAATAGTAGAGAGCATTGTAGCTGGACAGCTGTCACATCTGTGACAGCGTATTTGTCCTCTCGACGAATGAGACGAAGTATTGTCTCATTTTTTTTGGATTTTTGCTAGTAATTTAAATGGTCAAGTATTTGTGTCTGTCTGTTAACTTTTTACAGCTTAGAGACTATACCGATTTCGCTGAAATTAGACACAGGTAAACCATAAATACTTAGGTAAGTACTTTTATCCTGGTAATACCTACATCTATATGGAATCATGATGTCGTACCTCCACGCAGGCGAGACCGTAAGTAAAAATAGTTCTTAATAATCGCCTCCTGAACTTGATAAATAACTATAAAATAAATACAAAATAGAACCTAATTTAAATCACTTTCATTTTAACCCTAATCGATATCAGTACATTTTCTGCTGTAATTAATTAATGAGCTCCACAGTTCGACCTACATTCCTTCTTCACAATACCACAGATTTAGAATTTGTAATTAAACGCTACAATTTGTATGCTACTCGAGTACACACTTCGTATAAACAACCACTATAAGTTGAGTTAGACGGTGTGATTACCATAGGAGAATAAAACGGGTAATTAACTGAGGTCAAAGTCAATTGAATTTAGTTGTTTGATTATGGGATCAATAGCAAAACTGAAAATGTCAGGCCCGAGAAGATTACCTTGTGAGCAACCAACTGCAAATTACAAAACTTTCCAGTTCAATGGGAAATCATCAAATAACCCGTCCCGCTCTTGGGCAGAGCGGAAGGGAGTGTCAGACTTCTACTGACTAAAAACCACCCATGTTCCTTCTTAACCCTTGTGCCGAGGCCGCGGTATCTCTTTCGAACAACCCGCAGCCCCGACGGGGCTAGCCAGTTACCTTAGTAACCGAGTCACTTTTATATTTACATACAATACCCAGCTTCTGAATCTCGGGCACACAATCTACGTCTCGTTAAGACGTTCCGAGGAAATTCAAGATCAATGACGATTACGTGACTAGCTTACAAGAGGAACAAGTAACAACAAGAAGGAATATTGAGGAAGATAGAAAGTTTTGTGTAACAATAAAATTGTAGCGAAATACAGGTTCACTTTGATAGGACCATTACTTTAAGAGGAACCTTCTACTACTAACTTTTAGAGCGTCTTAAAAAAGGTATGAAGAGATGAAATGAACAGGAAAAGTCTTGTAATAAAACAACTTTCAGTAGTGGCTCCCGCTAACTCATCAAATTTCTGATGTTATTTTTTTTTGAGCATGAGCTTTTATCTTAGATTGTACTATGCGAGCCAACTAAGAATAGCGCTGTCAAGACGCCATTTTGTTCAGCAAAACTCGCGAACTTCATTACCAAAGCGTACGGTGTGCAGAAAAATCAATGAAGAAATTATACTCAGTTTAATTAATTAATGTTCACTTTTTTGGTATTTGTAGAAAGAAAGAAGAAAGAAAGAAAATGCATTTATTTGGCACATGCCACAAGTACCTACACACAATGTAAAATATTATAAAAAAGGTCTTAAAACTAAACAAAACGTGCCACTGTGTGCCTCACGGCTGCGCCAAAAAGGTCCAATTCAGCAAAATGCCGGTCAACTAGTGCCCGACGCTGGTTTTCAACTGAACCAGAATTAGAGTGGTCACGGATGTAAAACAGTTTTATATGTTGTGTCAATGTTGGTGGTGAATATGTACTTAAATATGTAATGAAGATGTGTACAAAAGAAATAATTAAAAAAATATTACATAAAAAAGACAATAGGTTATTATTGAAATAAACTAGGAAACAACAAAATGTCGTGAGTGTGTAAAACAAAATAGTATAATATACATATAGAGAGAAATGGCACAGGCGCTGGATAGAAAATATGTTTGGCACGATAACTATTTACGGATTACACAATTATAACAGTATATATATATATATATATTTTTTTTTATGCATGCATTTCGTCCATAAGCAGTTATATAGCAGCAATAGTATTAGGTAGGAACGTTATACAAATGAGACATTTAGAGCAACCATATCCAACTTACGTTGTGCTTCCATGAGGAACTGCCGTAAATGACTTCTAAAAGTGTCTATCGTCTTGATAAGTCTTATCGGTGGTGGCAGGTTATTCCATATTTTGGAAGCCGCATAACGAAAGCTGCCTCTGAAAGCTGCTGAGCTATGCGACTGGGTTGAGAGTTGCTGCGAACATTGTCTTCTCCCACATTCCCGTCTACTAGCTATCCAACTCAGTTTGTCATACAAGTAGTCCGGTTTTTGAAATTTGACCACACCGAACAGAAGGCATGCTAAGTGTAGTTTGCGTCGTGATTGTAATCAATTTTACGTCAAATATTAGTTATCATGTATAACTTGTAGGATATGAAAAAATAAGCATGTTAATAAAAATATTACACGATTTTTTTCACTTTTAAAGTACTTGTGCACATTATAACGATTTCTCGTGCTCTAGGATGGAGCACCGCGGCACCTCTCTTTGAGCTCATATTATTTAGTTGAAAAATTATTTATGGAATTTAAGAAGTAATAATTAAATATAATTATGATTAAAAAAACATAACATTTCTTATTCGCATTTATTTTTTTGCTGGCAGTACTTATCTGTCAGATAAGGTTTAGTCATTGAAGTTAAGTGTCATTACGCAGAATTACTAGGTAAATATAAATTAATTTGTTATAATAAGTGGAAAGAATATTTTGATAAAAAGTCTCAAGAAAAGGGTATTTGGTACAAAACATTGCAATGCGAACCTCCTCGAATTCCCTGGTTTACTGATGTGAGAATCAGTCGAAAATATATAGTTATAGCACATAGGTTAAGAACGGGACACATGCCACTTAACAAGTTTGGCTTTCTAATGAAAAAAGTGATTAGCCCTAATTGTGAACAGTGCGAAACTGTGGAGGATGTGCATCACTTGCTAGTGGAATGTGTCCGTAATAGCAGAGAAAGAGACGTTTTGATGACCGAATTACACACTAACAAGCTAGATCTGGGTGCTTTTCAAAGCCTCATATCAAATCCCTGCAGTGCGGATGCTTTGAGAATATACCAGTTTATTTACAATTCTCTTAAGTAATAAGTAGTAATCTTAGTATAAGTATTATAGTTTTATTTTAAGTATTCTTGTAATCATATTGTGATGTGTTACGATGGGACTGACATGGTCAGGTATGTATGACCAAAAGCCCCTAAATAAATAAAGACAATAAAAATAAAAAAACCGTTGGTCTCATGAGAAGAACGGGCAAGAAACTCCGTGGACACTCTTTTAAATCATGATATTGTTACAAAACTTTGGTTACATCATTCATGTTGAGATGGTATATATGTGGGAACGATGTAGCAAGATGTGCACGATAAGTGTCCACAGTAAAGTCAAAAACGACGATTCAAAAATAAAATAATAATTTAAACAAGCCGTGGCAGCTAAGAGGTGGCCAGTCACAACTGACAGCACCCGTTCACGAGCATGACGCATGGATCAGCACCATTCCACTCAACCATTTTGAAGGGAACGAAATGATCCGACACATCCGCCACCATCAGCGAGCCATTTAAGTGACACACTCTCAATCGCAAGGGCATATCCAAGTCAAATCACTACATGTAGTGTATGTACTATGTATAGTATAAAACAAAGTCGCTGTCGCTGTCTGTCTGTCCCTATGTATGCTTAAATCTTTAAAACTACGCAACGGATTTTGAAGCAGTTTTTTTTAGTAGAAAGAGTGATTCAAGAGGAAGGTTTTTAGTATACAATGTGACCGACATCCATGCGGGTGAAGCCGCGGGCATGAGCTAGTAAACAATAAAAAAATATGTAGGTTTGCAGAGAATGATAGCTGCACAAAAAAGTTCAAAAAATGTAGATATCCCAGTTAAAACGTATAACAGTAACAAACGCCTGTTAGAGGCGCTAACTCCAGATATATATAATGGTTGTCGGCCGCGGTTGCGTGATCTATTGGTCGGGGAAACAATAAAACATGGCCGGGGAAAATATTTGGATATATGTACGGATATGGATATATCTGGTGCAGTCGCAAGGGATTTCGTTTGTAACATACGATGATGGTTGTATTTGTTTACGTATGCCGTGCATAGATCACTCCTTTTTGTTGTTTAGTGTGGTTTTCAGGAAAAAATATGGTGTCTGTCTAGCGTTATTGGTGTTTTGGAGGTCAGTTTAGTGATTTTATTGAAATAATTGCCTCGCTGCCATTGACTTATATATTACTGCGTAAGGACTGGGCGGACGGCATGTTAAAATGACGCCACAAACGTGGTCCTAATAAGGTCTTTCCTAAGCCGAAGTGAACTAGTCCACGATCGGCTCTCTTCGGGTGCGGTCGTAAATTTTATTAAAAGCTTTATTTATGTTCTTTATACCTCGAAAATGCCACGCCGCTTATACAAGGTTACGTTAACGAGCAGACTACACCAATTCTCTGTATGGCGAACGCGTCGAGCAAATGTTCGGACGACCGTATCTTTAGTTTTTATATCAATGCTCGCTGCTCTAGTAGTTGCAATAGCGACTGCTAAGCAAGAGGTCCTGGATTCAATTCCCAGGTTGGGCAAAGTATTTATTGGAATTTTAAATTGGAAATTGGTCAATACTTGCCCCGGTGTATGGATGTCTGCCAAGTTGATGGTAATAGGCCCACCTAATAGGTTGTGATTAAAACATAACTGTCGAAATATGGGCGTACTAATGGCTACACCTCTGCCTAACCTATCAGTGATTGAAAGCGTGATGTTATGTTTTGTGCGTTGTCATACCATTTGACGGCGAAACATGGAGAACAATGAACATATAAAGTAAACCATGTTCCTATAACTGTACTTATTGCTTTACACATTGCAAAGGAAATATATGATTTGATTTGCTTTTGTCGCCTTTATTTGAGAGTAGAGATGGAAAAGAATTGGTAATAGAATAAATAATAAATAAGTAAGTAATAAGGGGTCAGTAAATGCTGAGTACTGACTGTTCCATGCAGTTATTTATCGTTTAATTAGTCGTACTGGTTACTGGGTACTGGTTGTGGAGGTCAGATAGGCAGTCGCTCCATGTAAAATACTGGTATTCAGCTGCATACGGTAAGACTGGAAACCGACCCTAACATAGTTGGGAAAAGGCTAGGCAGATGATGATGTCGTATTGGTTTTATCATCATTATCTTCGTGCGCGTGTCCCAAGTTTCTTCGGGTCGGATGCTGTTTTGTCTTCCATTCTTCCCTCCCATAATCACTCTATCATCAACTCCTTTTTCGTTCCATTCATATATTTTTGGTCTTCCTCTCCCTCTCCTTCCATCAACATAATAATATATGTTTATCACAATTTTAGTCTCATGCGATTTATCCCTCCACATCACATACATTCCATGACTGTCAATAATTTTTAAATTTTTCTGTAACTGCGTCTTTTTGCTGGCGCACTGGTTCTAAATTACTATATAACTTGAGCTTTGTCTAATACAAGGACATTCAAAGTAATATTTACGAGTGATAGACGGAACAAGACGAATAAAATCTTAATCCAATACTCGAGTGTAATAAATCGATATTTCTAGGTCAAATGCCCGCTTGTCAGGTATGTACCATTCGTTCGTGTGTCAAAATTGAAAATGTTCGGAATATAATTTTTGTATGACTTTATTCCTAATTTCCTATCTATTTCTGCTCCTTCATTCTTTTCTATCACTTTTTTCTAATAAGATAATTTAGTAACTAATCGTTGATTCTTTTCGATTTTTTTATAGTTTATAGTTAAAATATATATATTATTTATTATTATTATTCAAACGTATTACACCGTGCATAACAAAGATAAAACAGTTTGTTTTGTAAGTAGCACAAGAGGAGTTCAGTAATAACCCTTATTTTCAGATCACGGTAATCTGTATGATGAAGCATATTCGTGCCGCCTTCTACCTAATATTCAAAAACCCAAAAATACATTAGCATAAAGGTTGTGTCCTTTATATATTTTTATATAAAAACCTTATTTAACATTTCAAAAAAGGGTCGCCATGATAACTGATGACTTGCAGAGTCCCTTTAAGCCGGGATTAGGGGACGCACTCTGCTTGACAGTTTCATCCTTTCACTACATAGCTTTTTATAAAACTTGTCCGAACCGGATAAGACCGGAAAAAAGGAAAATGTCCAGTTGTTTACGATTTCCGAAGATTTCTTTTAAGATTCACTTATCGTAGCAAACAGATTAGTGAAGGGTCCGAATCTTCGTCAATTTGGTATACCATCGTTGCGTACTAACAAGGTGAACAAGGAGGAGGCATTTAATTTAATTATGGACTAATTCTAGTAAAAAAAATAAAGTTATTGGTACTTAATAATGTTGCAGTTAAGGAAGGTACGTTCTACGTATAAATTTCTCAACTATGTTGGGGTCGGCTTCCAGTCTAACTGGATGCAGCTGAATATACATATTATAAACAGAGTGGTTGCCTATCTGACCTCCACTACCCTGTTAATACTGGATGATACAGTACTTTTTGGTGAGACTGTTTGTCAGAATTTCGGATCACTGAATACCTGTAACGTTAAAGGGCTACAGATGACAATCTTGACCAACGGCTTAACATGCTTTTCGAGACATGGAGTTGCTCATAAACACCCGTTTATGAGCAGACAAATTGTTCTACCCTCTTTCCTGTTGATAAATATTCGTTTTTGGTGTTAATAATAATACTCCGGTCGCTTCTCATCAGTGACGTCATAAACAAACATATTTTGATTTCATTAATAAAAAGTCAATTGACAATCGAACATACTAATGCGAAAGACGAAGAAGGTGTGGTCACGTTTTAAAATTTAGTAAGATTTTAGGGAAATGGTGGTAATTTTGGTTCAATAATCATGTATTTTTAAATTCACTAATGTTTAGTATAAATATTTTATGATTCTTATTTTATTTGGTAAAATGATTGGTATAAATATATGCCTTTCAGCTCAAATAGAATTTTTTTCATATTGTATACCTACTCGTACATTTTTTTACAGGCACAGGTATAATTATAATTGTATATATTTTACGAACATATTAACTTGTAAGACAACAATAATAATAAATTGCAACAAAGCTCCCAACTATTCCACGTCAACTAAATCCAGGCTCACGCTCGTATGAGCAGCAACTGGTACCCTATGTTATACTTTAATTCCCCAACCAGATTGAGCCGGATATAACCGGATAAAAGCAGAACAAACCGGACCGGGAGCAGAGGACGGCGGTAAATATCTATTCACTGCACATTATTTTTAGTTTAGCTTCTAGATGTATTTATTTTTAGCGCGTAATGCAATATTTTTCCTGCTCATCGTGCCGTGGGGCAGCTTTTTTGTTTTTATATGTGGGTGTAGTGGAAGTTGGTGGGTTTTGTATTAAAATATGGTCTGTACTGCAAAATTTACTTAGTTTTTCCAATGCTTGCCTACGCGACTGTTGTGTGAGTGGTCTTTATTAAATCGTTGGATCTCTTCGGAAAATTTCAATAGGCACATCACGCTTAAATATGACTGTATTATAACCTGCCTGCCTCGTTGGTCTAGTGGTCGCAAGCGCGACTGCTGAGCATGAGGTCCTGGGTTCGATTCCCGGGTCAGGCAAAGTGTTATTGGCTTTTTCCATCAGGAATTTATTAGTAACAGCTACGGAGTCTGGATTTGTGCCCGGTTGATGGCAATAGGCTCGCCCCCTATTACATGGGACTTAAACATAACTGGCGAAATGTGGCTGTACTATTAGGTACACCTGTGCCTAACCCTTCGGGGATTACAGGCGTGATGTTATGTTTGCTATGTGTATTATAGTATAACACAGTCGTATTTCGCCAGCTATATTGTAAGTCCTATGTAATAATAGGGGGCGAACCGGACCCAAGTTTCCAGTCCAGGCTAATACTGAGAAATTCCAGATGTCCAAATTTGTAAGTAGCTTTTCAAAAAAGATGGAGGTTCTCATTCCAGTAGTTGTTTTTAAATCTGCTCACATTGTTTTAATTTCCTGTGTAGGTACTGTAATTGAAGAATCAATTATTTTTTATCGTCTGTCTATTGTTTTTTTTTCTACCTTTCCCTATTAACGGTTTATTCCACTATTCCCCCCTTAGAAAACCCCCTCAGGGGGGAAAACTGGGCTGCGGGTTGTTCGCAGATACCGCGGCCTCGACATGAAGGGCTAAGAAGGAACAGGGGTGGTTTTTAGTCAGTAGAAGTCTGACACTCCCTTTCGCTCTGCCCAAGAGCGGGAGGGGTTATTTGATGATTTCCCACCCCAAAAAAAAAAAAAAACGGGTGAGAACTGAACTGGAATTTTTTAAAAATCTAGAAAGTCCCCTTTTCGCTTTGAGTTATTTCACTATTAGTATTAAATATTAGTATATGTAGGGTGTAAAAGTACCCTTAACGCAAATGAAGGGCACTTGTTCTCCCTACAACTGTGATATTTTTTTTGTTCAAGACCATACCTGGCAACCCCCTAGTTACGGAGATATTGGGGGTCAAAGTTCCAAATTTTTCACAGCTGTTTTTGTAAATACTAGTTTTTCAGGTTATAACTTTACTTAGATTACCTCCATGATCCGTTTACTATTCAAAGCATCCTCTAGCACATTGTTTGAACACATTGAGTTTTACCGTAAAATGTGTTTTTGACCACAAAAAAGTTAGTGTTTATATTTACTTTTTTTTATTTACTTTCACTATTGGTATTTTGAGTTATTTTACTGAGAGAATTTACCTCGAAGGGGGAAAACTGAACCTGGTAAAACAATCCAAAAATTCCCAATAAGCCCTATTTGCTACAACCGTGTTGGTAATCGTCGATAAACCGCTTACCATATCATATTGCCTGCAAACAGTAAATGGTATGCACCAAACATATCTACGATCAATGGCGGCAAACACAGATTACCGTAGTGTGCAATCACTAATCAATTTAGTCGATGCACCTATATTATTTTGGTACGGCCAGCAGCAAGGTTACATTAATCTATATATATAAAAATGAATTGCTGTTCGTTAGTCTCGCTAAAACTCGAGTACGGCTGGACCGATTTGGTAGGTATGGTTGGTAGGTAGGGTAGTCGGTAGAGTAGTAGGTAGGGTGGTAGGTAGGTAGGGTAGTCGGTAGAGTAGTAGGTAGAGTGGTAGGTAGGTAGGTAGGTAGGGTAGTAGGTAGGGTAGTAGGTAGGGTAGTAGGTAGGGTAGGAGGTAGTAGGTACAAAAAAGGGCATTGCAACGCATGCCGGGAACGGCTAGTTTATAATAGACTTATCGGTCTATCATTTTATTTCAATCTATAGCTGTTCCCCTGGTTCGTTCGAGTGGTAAGTTTGTATTAATGTTAGACAAAAGTTAAAACATAAGTGTTATTCTGGACTATAATCTACCTCTGTACCAAATTTCATCCAGACCAGTTCAGTAGTTCAAGCGTTATTGAGAAAAAAACATCCATCCAAATTAATTATCGCATATAAAATATTAGTAGATAAGTCAATTACATTATATTTTAAAAAGGAAAGGCTTTTGTGGAATCTTAACCAGAGATGACCACACATGGATTAAATTTTTGATTAAATCTTTGTCCAGCTGTGGGACAATACAGATTATATCGTTGTTAATGTACTAAATAAAATGCTTTATAACGTGTACTTCAAAATGTTAAAGATAACTTGGTTGTGGAGTTTACAAATATTGTTGCCTTTTAGAAGTAATGTATGGGAAATAGTCAGTTGATAGTAGCTTAGGGCTAGTAGAGTCTGGATAATGCAATGACGTAAAAATATAACTGATGTTCTGTATTAGTAAATCAAATATATTTACAACTCACAACAACAACAGACAACTCAGGTGAGTAGCGTGATGATAATATGGGTAGTTGACAAAAAAATCTAATTAATACGTCAGATAGATTTCCAAATAATATTGGACACGTGTTTTTTCTTTTTCACGTAAACAATAAATGAACAGACAGTGATTCAAAAAGTCGCGCGACATCATAGTCTGGTATTTTTTACCAGAAAGAGACGTCACCAGTCCCATTCACGATCTATGACACGTTTTATTTTTGTAAATTTTTATTAATTTGATAAAACAAAAAATTTGACTAAACAGAATCTTTTTTTTTAGTCAGTCAACTGCCCTGGTGTTCAGCTGCATCTAGTTAGACTGAAATCTAATCCCAACCAACGATTATAATGAAAAGTCATGTAAATGACTTTTCATTATAATCTCCCTTTTTAGTATAAAGTTTAAAAGTAACACAAAAATGTTATAGTTTTATAATATTCTGAGTGAAAATTGATTTGTAAAATTAAGTAACATTCTGACTCTCATATTAAATTGACTTCAAAGAGTAATTGCATTGTAATTAAATTTATTATCTTTTATATTAAACCCAATTACACCGAAACTCTCTGAGGACGTTAGGAATGTAATATGTAAAGTAATGGCATAATACTATTTAATGGAAATGCTATTAACGTAGAATTATATATAAATATTAATCTATGTTACGGTGGGTGCTATATTGAGAGGAGCTCGTGGCTTAATAAGAACTGCCACTCGGGTCGATCTTTAGGTAAAGCTGTGCTTGCCTAGGTCGGCCTGTGGATGGGTGACCACCCTACATACCGAGTTTCCTCCGTACCTTGGAAAGCACGTTAAGCTGTTGATCCCGTCTGCCATATATAGATCTTTGGCAGTCGTTACAGATAGTCAGTGACCTGAAATTTTGACATCCAGTCTTACCAAAGAGTATCGTAATACCTAGTATTAACTGGGTTGTGGAGGTCAGATAGGCAGTCGCTCCATGTAACATACTGGTATTCAGCTGCAACCGGTTAGACTGGAAGCCGACCCCAACATAGTTGGGAAAAGGCTAGGCAGATGATGTAACGGTGGGTGTGATATGGAGCGTCGCATCATTCATTGTATTTCTTGATTGTCTGTTAGTTTGAGTACTTTATGCGGCCAACTCATACAGGGTGGTGCCGACAATACGACAATAAATGAAACTACTGGTAGTTCTAGTTCATAGGAACATTATTAAACTATTAAATAAGTCTTAACACCAAAATAAAAAAAAAATAAAAAAAAAACAATAAAACTAAGTAGCATAAAACTGTAAACTAAATACATTACAATTTACAAACAAATATTGGTTTACTAACCTTAGGAATAATTTGCACCGATTAACGTGTGGATATAAAATGTAACAAACGAATTTGGCAAAGATATTTAGGTAGGTTATTGTCGTATCGTCGGCACCACGATGGTGTTAGGATTTATTTGATAGTTTAAAAATGTTCCTATGAACTAGAACTACCAGTGGTTTCATTTATTGGCCTATTGTCTTCACCACCCTGTATATATCCTTCCTTTGGTATTGTTCGTCGTGTCGTTGAGCCTCTTGAGTTATGAGTCGAGCAACACCATAACTGATAAATGCTTGCACTGACTGGACAGGTCCACTCAAATCTGTGTTGGTCTTGGTTCAAAAGACAAACAAAGGTCACTGACTTCAGAAGCTGAAGTTATTTTTCAGTTTTTTAAATTGGTTTTATTTTTAAAGGAATTTTGAAAGTGGGACCGCGGTTACAGAAAAATTGAAAGGAAGTCGTCTTTCTTGGTATGAGCATGTAATTAGGAGGGATGAAACGCATGTGACTAAAAAAGTGATGAATATTAATATTGATGGATGGGGAGTTAGAGGAAGGCCAAAGAAGAGATAGAAGAACTGTGTTAGGAAAGGAATGGAAGAAGAAAACGAGTAGTGCTGTCCCGATATAGAATGGAACAAGGGCAGGAAGATGTCACTACATTTTCTTATACACCGCAACGTCGACATACCACATCATTAATAAGTCTGAAACCACCAACGAGCCTAAAATGAATAAAACGTAGCCTTTGCTCTTCAATGAGACAATCATAATTTCAGCCAAAAGACGTCCACTGCTGGACATAGGCCTCCCCCAGAAGGGGGCAATTTGCCATAATTGCCACGCTTGGCAGGCAGGTAGGCGATCGCAGTATGGTTGTTACAAAGGCACAGAGAACGCTGCTGCCCATTCTCTGGTAAGTCCCTTAGTCGCCTCTTAAGACACCCACGGGAAGATATGGGATGGTGCTATTTTTTGCGTCCGACACCATACGGAACAATGACACAGTAATCTGCTATTAACCTGTCCTCAAGTCCGGGGCATAAATATCAATATTTTTAAGGTCTTTTAATACAAAATATATTTCAAAAAATAAACTCGTTTGTAAGCTAACCGTACCAGTAACGTGCCGACTAGTTTGAAACACGGGCGATCCCGGGAACGCTTCCAAAGCAATATTAAATCTGATCATTAGTCATGGACGCTTTTGCAGGATAATCCGCTTCGATCGGGCACCTATTACGCACACTCAGCGATTTGGTTAAGGTGACTATGGGTTTTGGGGAAAGTGGGACTGGTCTGAATCATAACATCATGTCTGATTGAAATCAAAATCAAAAGTCATTTATTCAAACTAGGCAGACAATCAGCACTTTTCGAACATCAAAATTTACTTTACTTATTTACAAGAGACAGTCCCCCAAAGCGCCACCCTTCGACACTTCCTAGTGTTTTAGCTAGAAAAAAGAAAGTGGCGGAACAAACTCCCCAGCAACAAATCTGTCTATTAGGTTAAAAGAACCAGACTCGATACAATAGTAAGGTGTAAGTTAAATTAAGATTTACTTCAGTAACAAATCAGTAATAAAAAAAGTATATAAAGTAACAATAAACAATGTAAAAAAAAGAAATACAAAACATACATAAGATTTGAGTGGACCTGTCCAGTCAGTGCAAGCATTTGTCAGTTATCGTGGAGTTTTTTTTTATGGTGGGTGGAAAATCATCAAATAACCCCTCCCGCTCTTGGGCAGAGCGGAAGGGAGTGTCAGACTTTTACTTACTAAAAACCACCCATGTTCCTTATTAGCCCTTCATGTCGAGGCCGCGGTATCTCTTGCGAACAACCCGCAGCCCCGACGGGATCGTGGAGCTTGACTTGTATCTCAAGGAGCTCAACGTCAGGACGAACAATACCAAAGAAAGGACATTTGGGTGTGTCATTTTAAAATTAAAAATTTCGCCTGTTACTGCTGAGATGACGAGAAATAGAGAAGTATGGAATAAGCAGGCATGTTGCGCCGACCCCAAATAAATTGGAAAAGGGCAGGAGATGGACGATGATGATGTTTTCGCCAGTTAAGTTTTATTTCCTTGTAATAGAGGGTACCTTAACAACTATTTGACGTTTTATTAAAGAAAAGTCGTGGAGTTTCACACACAATTAAAGCTAAGCAAAAATTATTAAATGTTTTTACTAATATTATTATGTGCGTGTGGTGTAAAACCTTTGTTAAAACTTCTTGAAAATGTGCTTAGGATTTAGTAAACATTCCCCAACAATTGTGGAAGTTGGAATCAGATTTTGTGGAAGTCATATAAGAGAGTTATTGACTGTAAAGTTGGGCCCTCAGTTCTCACATAGAGGATTGAGGGCCCACCTGTACCTGAGAAACTATGTACACTATAGAAAAAGTCTTTATGGCAAAATCTTACTTAATGCCGAACAAAATTTGTGAAAACAAGATATATAGATTTTAATTTATTGGCATAAACATCGTTTGTGAATCCCTGGTGCCTGTGGTAAGCAGTCAAATACCTGTACGCCCGCACAAACAAGTTGTAACACAATTTATGTAACTGTCAAACTTCTCAAAATAATTTTAAACCATAAAATGTTGACAGTTGAGTTCAAAATCGAAAAAGAAAATTTGACAGTTAGTGGTTACTTGATACGCTGGCTACACGGCGACACATCAAGTTATACGTTACATTTCCAGTATAACTTGGCTTCGCTTTGCATAGATTTCCCGTACAATAGAGATCCACGAAAACTGGTTTGTATGTTTTAATTGGTCATCGTGCGTACTTACCGAACTATATAAAATACTTGCTAAGTGTAAAATATTCATAGGCCATTCTGAACCGAATAGACATGAATAAAATATTAGGTATCGGGAAAACTGAATTTTAGGCATTGAACAGTTAAAAAGGTCTGATAGATTCTGATGAGATTTTAATTGCTTACCTACTGTAAATAACTTATATTTAATGGTTTTCGATTTTGTATGTGACCGAAGTAAATATTTATTTAATTAACTCAACACTGTGCAATCTGATTATCTTTAAGTTGTGATAAAACTCTGTTTTGACAGATTTCTTCATTGATATTATAACATAACATCACGCCTGTAATCCCCATAGGGTTAGACAGAGGTGCATACGCAATAGTGCACCCACATTTCACCAGTTATGTATACGTATAAGTCCCATGTAATGGGGGGCGAACCTTTTTTTTTTTTTGGCGGGTGGAAAATCATCAAATAATCCCTCCCGAAAAGAGAGAGTGAAAGGGAGTGTCAGACTTCTACTGACTAAAAACCACCCATGTTTCTTCTTAGCCTTTCATGTCGAGGCCGCGGTATCTCTCTCCTCGCGGTAGCTCCCTTCCCCCCGGAGCTCTGTGTGGTACAGACGTGTTTTAAGTTGGCTGCTATATTATTAATTTCTAATTTAAATAAATAAAATCAAAGATAAAAATTCGTGCAAGTACCAGGCGCGCATAAGCTACAAAGAAGCTACAGAAATCAAGTGTAACTAGTGTGCGACCGCGACGAGCATCACCTGCGACCTATCTATCTCCACGCCACAACTGCGTGAGTAATCCACTAATTAGCCAATAAGGCACTACCAGCGCACAACGGTTACCGGTTACCGCCCACCCAACGATCCAGTGCACACGCACTGAGAGCGCAGCTGTCGCCGAGTACCAGGAGCGTAGTAGTTCAAACTTGCGCCGCTACAGTACAGTAAATATGATTCGACGTTCTCCTCCGAAAGTAGCGACCTCCTCGGAAGCTTTGCTCTCCCCATACCACGGCGGGTCGGAGCCGAGCATTCCCACTTGCGGTCGTGAAGAAGTAGCTGTTAGTGACTACTCATCAAATGTAAGTACACGAGTACCTAAGCGTAAACACGACCAAGAATATAAAGTGGAGTGGCAGTCCTTCAAAACAGAGATTTTGAGTACATTACAGACTTGGTCTGATTCTCAAAATAATAAGATCGACCAAATACTAACTAGCGTGAACGAGATTCGAGAAGAATATCGTGAATTGCGTAAATCAGTTGAGTTTAATTCAGAAAAGTTTGACGAAATAATTGCAAGTGTAGCGAAATTAGAGAATGAACGGCGCGATAACCAAAAATACATTGAGTCACTCGAAAGTAAACTCGAATCTGTTGAGAGAAGTTTAAAAAGTTCAACTATTGAGATACGGAACATCCCTCTAAACGATACGAAAGAGACCACAGAAGATCTGATCAACGTGATTAAAAACGTGGGCAAAACCGTCAGTGTAGATGTTGAAACAACAGGTATCCGAGATATTTTCCGAGTGAATACCAAAACAGCCGGTTATAAACCTATAATCGTTGAGTTTACCAGTAAACTAACGAAAGAAGTTATGTTAACTGCCGTTAAAAAGTTCAATCAGGTCAATAAGGCCAGCAAACTAAACACTTCCCACCTACAGTTCAAAGGGCCGCAGACTCCGATATACATAACGGAAACTCTAACAGCAAACGCGAAGAAGATTTATTATTTGTGCAGACAATTTGCTAAGGAGTACAATTACGCATTTTGCTGGGTAACAAACGGACGGATATTTCTACGTAAAGCGGAAGGGATGAAGCAAATTAGAGTTGATAGCGAATCTGACCTCACTAATCTAAAAGGGCAACAATGACTATCTACCATAATTGTCAAAATGTGTTTGTTGGCATTTTTTGTTTTTACTTTTTTAATTTATTGTTTACTTTTTATGTTCCCTTTTATGTTTTTTGTTTGTACCTACACAAATTCCACTACACAGATCAACAAACTCTACACTCGCCTATCTTTGGGAACACATAATATTACACCCAAGGCTCATATTAACACATACTCACAAGGCTCTCATTCCCACTTAGCAGCTGTACCCATAAAAACTTTATATTTACATCAGAAACTAATAAAAGTAACTCTTAAGAATTTACGTAATATTCGATCATAATTCCCAATTATCAATTAATAGTGAATTGGATGAGTTAACTGTCGCTGAATCCAGCTCTTGTGATATTGATAAATGCTCTAGTTTAATTTATAGCGAGAATTCTCCCTTGAATATTATCGTACAAAATATAAGAAGTGTCAGCCGAAATTTTTCAGGATTGCAAACCCTCATCGAACGATCACAAGTTGACTGGGATGTGATAATTCTAACGGAATGTTGGATATCTCGGACACCGTTTATTCCACTCATTGATGGTTACCAGTTCGCAAAAACGCAAAGTAACAGGACACAAAACGAGGGCGTTATTGTATACTATAAATCTTCCCTTACTTATAAGATATTAGAGCCATCGCTTGTAGATGGAAATTGTCTGATCATAATTATCAATTCCCAGACTGTGGTTCTCTGTATTTATCGTCCCCCGGGGGAAAGAAATGTCTCTAAATTTCTTGAATCACTAAATAATATTTTACTAACATTATCGTCATACAATAACATTTTCCTTACTGGCGACATTAATATAGACATATCAACATCTACTTCAGATACAAGAGCGGATTTGTATCTTAATTTGTTAGCCTCTCATGGTATGTTGCCTGCGTACTATATCCCCACCCATTCGCAAACATGCCTTGATCACGTAATTGTCAAAACGAAACTTTCGATAAAATGCTTTGTTGCCCATACAACCCTAACCGACCACTACAGCGTTATCATAAGCCTTTCTCTCACGAGCACCTCTCACCATCTTTCAAAAACTATAAAACGTATTGATTATCCATGCCTAGACGAAAAAATTAAAACTATCGACTTTCATAGTGTTTACTGTTTACATAGAGCTAACGAAGCTGTATCTTTCTTCCTTAAGACTCTAACCACTTTGATGATTACGTGCACAAAAAAGATCACTGTTCCAAGACGTAAGCGATTAATTAAGCCATGGATCACTCCTGGTCTACTACGATGCATGCGAAATCGAGACTATCTTCACCTTAAAACCAGAAAGCATCGCAATGACGAAGTTGCAAAAATAACCTACACACGTTATCGTAATTTTTGTAATGGAATTCTAAAAAAAGTCAAGCAGGAGTATGATAAGGCTGAACTGTCGAAATGTCAAGGCAACACTAAAAAATTGTGGAAAACCATCAAAACAATCACCTACACCACTAAACAAAATAGTCCACCTATGGATTTGATTGACCCAGATCAGCCCAAACATTCAGTGAACGAGATTAATAATTTTTTCATAGGAATCGGTAAATCTTTAGCGGGATATAACACAGGGCTTGACCCTACTCTATACCAGACTTCTTCTCTGCCATCGTGTCCCTTCTCTTTTGTCCTTCTGCCCACTGATGTGGATGAGATCAAAATCATCATAGCATCTCTTAAAACCACTTATGTTGTAGGGAGTGATGATATTCCCAGTGAGTTGATAAAAAGATACGTTAACTTATTATCGGATCCTATCGCGTTTATTTGTAACCTCTGCCTTTTCACTGGTGAGTTCCCCTCAGTTCTCAAGAAATCCCTAGTTCATCCAATTCATAAGTCTGGTAGCAGGGACTGTGTCAATAACTACCGTCCAATATCCATTTTGCCTACATTATCCAAAATTCTCGAGAAAGTTATTAATAGGCAACTTATCAATTACTTAGAAGCAAACAGACTTTTATCGGACAATCAATATGGTTTTCGTAAAGGTAGATCAACAAGCGATGCTGTACACCAACTAACTGATACTATAGTTTCTAGGTTAGATGAGAAAAAAAAGGTTCTTACAATTTTCCTCGACTTGGCTAAGGCTTTCGACACAGTCTCTGCGCCACTCTTACTGAAGAAGCTTGAACACCTCGGAGTTCGTGGCGAACAGTTAAAATTGTTCGAAAGTTACCTGAATGGGAGAGCTCAACGTGTGGTGATCGATGAGTGGTTGAGTGATGACTGCGAAGTCAATATCGGTATTCCTCAGGGAAGTATTTTGGGGCCTACCCTCTTTTTAATGTTTATAAATGACCTCTGTCAGCTGAACCTTACTAACGGAAAGATTATTACTTTTGCGGATGATACGGCTCTTCTTTTCTATGGAGATACTTGGGAGGAGGTGTATCACTTTGCTCAAATGGGTTTTTCACTCGTTATGACCTGGCTACACGACAACTTACTCTCACTAAATACAGACAAAACTAAATATATAACTTTTACACTTACAAACAGTCACCCCACTCAAGACGCTTTATTAAACATCACAGCCCACTCATGTAATAACAGCTCTTCCTGCTTATGCCCTAAACTTGAAAAAGTGGATTCTCTCAAGTACCTCGGGGTAACAATAGACAAAAACCTTAACTTTAATTCCCACATTGATCTGTTATCCAAGAGAACTAGGAAGCTAATCTTCATTTTTAAAAATTTGCGACGTGTTGCAGATTCAAAAGTTCTTAAAACAGTTTACTTTGCACTCTGTCAATCTGTACTAAGTTACTGTATTTCTGTCTGGGGTGGTGCCCCAAAATCTTTTATGATTAAAATCGAGCGAGCACAAAGAGCAGTGCTTAAGGTAGCCCATGGTTTACCGTTTTTTCACCCTACCACTGAACTCTACGATAAGTGCAAGGTTCTTACTGTTCGACAACTGTTTCTCGTACAAACAATCTTGCGCAAACATTCTTCGTTGAACTACAACTCATCCTTGCACGCTCATAAACGCATTAAGACAAACGTATGTTCAACTCAAATGTGTAGAAGTAGTCTTTCGCGCCGAAACTTTTGTTTCCTTGGCAGTTATTTATATAATAAATTAAACTCTCAATTAAAAATATACCCTCTTACCAAAGCTAAATGTAAGCTAGTACTCACCACATATCTATTGGACCTAGATTACGATTGCACTGAAAGCCTCTTACTTGTTATAAGATAAATGTGTTTTCAGCCTACCTATCACGCCACACCACACCATACCACACCACAACACACCACACCACACCACATCACACCACACCACATCACACCTCACCACACTACACCACATCACTCCACACCACACCACAACACACCACAACACAACACACCACACCACACCACAACACACCACACCACACTACACCACACCACACTACACCACACCACACCACACCAAACTACACTTTAAATTTCGTATTTCCCTTTTGTTTCCTGTGTTCTTCTATCAAAGGTTACAATATCTTTTTTTTAACCATTTAAGATTGAATACTAAAACACTGTTTTTGGGGGGGGCCTGGTAATCTGTGTGACAGGGTTTTCCTAGTGCAGATACCAGTCTCCCACAAAGGATCTATCTGATGTATTATGTACGTATTTTTAAGGTGCCTTTGTGGAAGAGAAATAAATGTTTATTATTATTATTATTATTATTATTATTATCTTTTCCGAACAACCCGCAGCCCCGACCCCCTTCCATGTTACTGACATCTCTTCGAGGCACGTGTGAAACAAGAATGCGCCGTCGACACGGCCTGTCGTCATAAGACGGACGGACGGCGAGCTAGCCCATCACTCACCGTCCACAGGCCCGCGTCTACGGTGGCCGGAAGCCATCACGTGGCCCCCGACGCCCGGAGCGCCTCCCGCGGCGGCTGGGACGAGAGGTTCTCTCCCTCTCACGTTTCGCCACCTCCTTCGCTAGCATCACTGCTTTGCACTCATCGCACTCAGGATCTCATGTACAGTAGTCACGCTTGCAACCACCATACCAACGAGGCAGTCAATTTCTATTTTCAATGCTTTTAGATTTTATATGTGACTGAAGTAAATATTTATTAAAAATAAATGAAATATATATTTAAATAATTGAACATTGGGCAATCTGATTCTTTTTAAGTAAATATTAGTAAAACTATTTTCGGAGCGTTCTTCAATGATATTATGTTAATTATAATGTGTAAAACATAATAATTAAATATACTTCGTTGAAACTTGATAAATGGTCTTTGTTATTGTTAGAAAGGTCACTAATCTTTATTTAATCTGAAGGTCAAACATGTTTGAGTATATAAAGTGTTATTAGACATTTTCGTCTTTACTTCAATATCCGATATGGTCTAGTGGCTAGGATACCTGGCTCTCACCCAGGAGGCTCGGGTTCGATTCCCGGTATCGGAAAAACTTTTTGTATGTTTTTTTTTTATGTTTATGTTCTGTTTTGGGTTTCGGCATTGCTTATATTTTATCGGCCGGAGGGATTTTAGAGCTTTTAAAAATACCTTAAAGTAAAGCATTTAATTACACAAGACACATTGCTTTTGCGTGGTGTATTACGGCTTAGCCAGAAGAGTTACCAGCTGACTAAAATGTATAACTTGAAATTGTCTGTTTAGGCTTAGTTACTGTTAAATATTGTCCTGTAAGGACACGCTGTACAAATATTTATTTACATTTACTGTCCCACTGCTGGGCACAGGCCACCCCCAATTCCTTCCAAGAGCTCTTACAATTTAAACTGCATCTGTTGGAATCTGGCTCTATTCATATTTTGTAAATTATTATCTTGATGGCACGGTTGGCGCAGTGGCTGAGAGATTGTACTGGTGCGCTGTATGTTGCGGGTTCGATCCCCGCATGGAACAAAATATATTTGTATGACCTACAGATAGTTGTTTTGGGTCTAGCTGTGTTTGTGTGTGATGTGAGTTTAAATGTTTGTAAACGCACCCGCGATACAGGAGAAATTCCTAGTAGTGCGGGACAACGTTTTTTAAACAAAAAAAACAATTTCTATTAAAGCCGATACAAAAAAAAAATACTTCACCACAACAACAAAAACCTTACTTGCATTTACAATTATTCAGCAACAATTCACCAAACCAATAAAAAACTTCAAAATCAATAGAACTTCACCAGTTACAATATAACAGAGTCAACAATTGGCACTAAAGAGGAAAAAGTCGCATAATTAACTCAAGCTAATTAGCGTTGCTGGCAGGTTGCCGGCGAGCCCACCCGGGTTCCGTTACTAGTTCATTTAGATATGCTGTTGGTTGTTTATTTTGAATAGCAAATTCGAGTTGGCTGTTTTTTGCGCGGATTTTTTTCAATGTGTTAAAATATTTTTAATTGATGTAGAATTTGTTTGTATTTACGGGTATTTAATTTAGGTTTCAGCTAGAACAAAGCTACGTAATTATTCTTCGTTCTACGAAAAATGTAAGGAAATATAATTATCTCAATCATAATTATTGAGATATATTACCTTACAGATGTAAGCAAATATATCTCAATCATTATTATTGAGATATTATTAATATATTAGCTTAAATTTTTTTTGCTTTCATTGTTTAGTTTCGTTATCATTAAGTACAAAATTTAATTAATGACGTATGGAAAAAGACATGCTGCGCTTAACCCAAATGATTTAGGATAAGTATAGGAGAATGATTGTTGTGAATTTGTGATGACAGATTTAATGACTTCACTTTTTTTTATTGAGATTATCATAAGAAGCACCAGGTAAAAATGGCCACAAATTAAACATCATTCATTGACCTACTAACCAAATTATAAAATATAGCAAGAGAAAGCATTTAGCTAAAGAAAATCGTACGAATATTCTCCAAACTAAATTTTATTCTCTTAGGCATAGAGTTTATAGTCCACATTAATCTTATCTGAATATTAGTTAGATTTATGTTTTAGGTCGTAAATAATAAGCTAATAGGGTTTTGGGCTATCTTATCTAAATTATGTAGTAATATTATGTGTGGTGTCGTCAGGAATTTTATGTTGTTATCCAAAATATTTATGATGAGGGTAAAATGCCGTCGTTGGTATTACATATTGCCAAAGCATTTAAATATATTTACAGTCAACATCACCAATTTGTATATACTTACTTAGCAACGTTTAGAAGCAGTTTCCACCTACTGTACTGATTTTATTTTCCTATTACGTAACGATGCTAATATTTTGGAAGGTTTTTATATGAGATGAAACGTTAAAAAAAGTATACTGTAAGGTAAATAATGCTCCGGATGCCACCACTGTGATGATCGGCCGGAGGACACGGTGGAGCACACCGTGGAGGTGTGTCCCGCTTGGGCGGAGCCCCGCCGTGTTCTCGTAGCGGCGATCGGCGGCGGCAACCTCTCGCGTCCGGCCCTGGTGCAAGCCATGGTTCGGGGCGAGGAGGAATGGGACGCCATCGCCTCCTTCTGCGAAGCAGTGATGCTAGCGAAGGAGGTGGCGGAACGTGAGAGGGAGAGAACCTCTCGTCCCAGCCGCCGCGGGAGGCGCTCCGGGCGTCGGGGGCCACGTGATGGCTTCCGGCCACCGTAGACGCGGGCCTGTGGACGGTGAGTGATGGGCTAGCTCGCCGTCCGTCCGTCTCATGACGACGACAGGCCGTGTCGACGGCGCGTTCGTGTTCCACGCGCGCCTCAAAGAGATGTCAGCAACGGCCGACGCCCGTCGGGGCTGCGGGTTGTTCGCAGATACCGCGGCCTCGACATGAAGGGCTAAGAAGGGACATGGGTGGTTTTTAGTCAGTAGAAGTCTGACACTCCCTTGCGCTCTGCCCAAGCGGGCGAGCGGGAGGGGTTATTTGATGATTTCCCACCCCCCAAAAAAAAAAAAAGGTAAGTAATGCTAAATGAATTGTATTGTAAGAAATGTAATTATTTTGCTAAATAAATAAATATTGGTAAAACTCCTAACATAAAAAAAATGCTGTGAGAGTGACTCCCAGCATTGAGGAGCTCGTGGTTTAATAATAACTACCTCTCGGGTCGATCTTTAGGTTAAGCCACGTTTGCCTAGGTTGATCTGTGGATGGGTGACCGCCCTTTACATATCGAGTTTTCTCCGTGCCTCGGAAAGCACGTTAAGCTGTTGGTCCCGGCTGCCATACATAGATCTTTGGCAGTTCTTACAGATAGTCAGTGACTTGAAAGTCTGACAACTAGTCTTACCCAGTTTAACTGGGTTGTGGAGGAAAAATATTGGTATTCAGCTGTATCCGGTTAGACTGGAAGCCGACCCCAACATATTGGGAAAAGGCTAGGCAGATGATGATGATGATGATGGTAGAACTCCCAGCTTTACACCTCTGAATAATGTTCATCTTTTTTATTCTTGGCATAGACTTAACGAGTATTTAAATAATTAATTGCATTCAAATATTCAGAAAACCTTCTTGGATCATTCAACAAAAACACAGATTTTCAATTTCTACTTTTTCATCACTATTTTGATATGTTAATTTTTAATTTGTCCCGAAATATCAGATTGCATGGTGAACCTGTTCGTACAGTTGATCCGATTTGTAATGGACTGATGTAAAGGTATCCACGAGAACTGGCTGTAAGCAGCGTTTTGTTAACTCTGCAATAATGATTCACAGTTTTCTATTCATATTTTTTTTAACATTAGGTACAGGGAAGGGCACACCAAACTATCCGAAACTTTTTCCAAGCAACCTTGAATGTTGTGCTTTAATTGCAACGTTGAAAATGTAAAAAATAAAAATAAAAAAAAAAAACATTTAATTCAGACAAAAAAGTCCATAGGCAAGGCAAAGGTTGTTGGCTGCGGTTTGTTCGAAAGAGATACCGCGCCCTCGGCACAAGGTCTAAGAAGGAACATGAGTATTTTTTAGCCAGTAGAAGTCTTACACTCCCTTTCACTCTGCCCAAGAGCGGGAGGGGTTTTATTTGATGATTTCCCAACCCCCAAAAAAAAAAAAAAAGCAAAGGTTGCTAGTAACAAAAAATGTTTGCTTATTTAAACTAATGTTAGTAATTAAAAGTAAACACAAAGGAACTAGGCACACTGTATACTCCTGCACAGTAGACTCATCGGTGTCGCAACACATAAAGTTCAGTGAACCTACTAAGCAGAACAGTATCGGATCTCTCACCAATCATTCTCAGGACACTATTTGGGCTCCGACGTACTCGTCACACCACCGACGCAACTTTTTTACGCAAAATTGCGTAGAACTCATCTACGCTGGCGTCAGTAATGCACCAAATGCACTGCAATATAAAGCCATTTGACAGATATATTTGGCGGTATACAGGGTGTAAATCAACCCATCACACAGCCGTCAACCAAGCATTCTGTACCTCAAACTACTCGTAAGTGCCCCTGCGCAATTTTTTTTTGCGGGGATACGACTTTTTTTTTGTGGTCAAAAATCACATTTTACGGTAAAACTCAAAGTAGCACTCTTAAAACATTGTGCTAGTGGATGCTTTGAATAATAAACGGGTCATGGATTGGTCGTAATGGTCGTATCGGATTGCCTTCCCATTGAACTACGAGAGTAAGGAAACTGAGAGTGCACATGTGCTTGCACACACACTTGTGTACTTTAATATCTTCCACTCTGACTATGGCTAATCTTAGCTAAGATTAGCTGCCGTGACCGAAATCAGTCAGGAGGACTATTTAACCCTTTATAAGGCATAACGATCTGGCAATCGGAAAATAAGGACAGAGGCATGGGTAAAATTGGTAGCAAATAATTTTTCAGTTTTTTTTTTATTTTTTGAAAATTTAATGAGTGATTGATAAGTCTTTAAATATGCTCTGTACAATTATATTTTTTTTTTTTTTTGGCTTTTGGGAAATCATCAAATAACCCCTCCCACTCTTGGGTAGAGCGAAAGGGAGTGTCAGACTTCCACAGACTAAAAACCACCCATGTTCCTTCTTAGCCCTTGCGCCGAGGCCGCGGTATCTCTTTTGAACAACCCTCAGCCCCGACGGGATCATAATAGAATACCTTAAAGGAACAAATTATTTAATTTTTGAGGTGAAAAAAAATGTGGGAAATATATTAATTATTCCCTTTACCTTACAAAGGGCCAAAAATATGACATCATTATTTGCCAAACTAGAATGAAATCTTGTGTACCTCCACCCCATTCAAAATCAATGGAACGGTGCCACCAAACAAATCGAAAACCACAATCTAACTACACCATTCCTTAATCCATCTCAAGACATTGACAAACTAAACTAAGATTAAGATAAAGTTTAATAATCTTAAAGTCTGTACTCAACGTAACATAAGCAATTTGTTTAACCGACGTTAATTTTGAATAGTTAACGGGGTGATTAATCATTGTAAAGTTAATTAAAGCTAAAGTTTTAGTTTGAGCGCAGATGGGGCATGTTGGAGCTTCATACAGGGTAATGTGAGATGGGATAAAGAATATTAGGTTTGCTTTGTTTTAATGTAATGTAGGCGGATGTTATTAGTTTTAGAACCTTCTTTTTTTTAAGTCGGTTAATCAGATTTACCTTCTATCATCAGGTCAACCTAATAGCCTTATTTTTTTTTGTTGGGGGGTGGGGAATCATCAAATAAACCCTCCCGCTCTTGGGCAGAGCGAAAGGGAGTGTCAGACTTCTACTGACTAAAAACCACCCATGTTCCTTCTTAGCCCTTTATGTCGAGGCCGCGGTATCTCTTGCCAACAACCCGCAGCCCCGACGGGCAACGAAATAATACAACTATCGGTGCATAATTTTGAAAGAATTTGAACTCCTAACCGTTGAGGAGTTGTACCTTCCATCATCAGCGCATCCATATGAGTTTATGATTATCAGACGCCAATACTTGAACAGTTTTAGAAATATATGAAAAACGTAATAAGTGCCTATAAAGTTTGAGGGTTACCCTTGATTTCCCTGGGATGCCATCATCAGATCCTGACTTGGTGGCAATGGTACCACCTTGAGAGTGTACTCTATTGAAGAATGTGGGATGGGGTATATAATATCAGGTTTTCTTTGTTGTAATGTGATGTATGCGGAGGTTATTAGTTTAGTACGTGTAGATCAATTTGGTTATGCAATAAAGCAACTTGAATGTGTTGTCAAACCTGGTGAATATCCTCGTAAGAATAATATCAAGACTAAAATACAGGTTACCCTATGTTACAGTTACGGAAAGAGTAGGCAGGAAGCTGATGATCATGAATTTGGATGGTTTAGATGACTTGTGCCTAAGTATCTTATGTGTCATGAGATATTCTGAAAATAGCGGCCATCCCTGTGAGATCATCATCTGCCTAGCCTTTTCCCAACTATGTTGGGGTCGGCTTCCAGTCTAACCGGATGCAGCTGAATACCAGTATTTAATATGGAGTGACTGCTTATCTGACCTCCACAACCCAGTTAATAGGTACTAGGTAATACGACACTCTGTGGTAAGACTGGATGCAAGAATTTCAGGTCACTGACTACCTGTAACGACTGCCAAAGATCTATATATGGCAGCCGGGACCAACAGCTTAACGTGCTTTCCGAGGCACGGAGGAAACTCGGTATGTCGGGCGGTCACCCATCCACAGACCTAGGCAAGCACAGCTTTTACCTAAAGATCGACCCGAGTAGCAGTTCTTATTGAGCCATCCCTGTGAGATAACTTTCGATATTCACGAGTGAAAACGCAGGCGAATGCTAGTTTATTCTAAATAGATCAGAATGACTAGTGTTTTTCGGAGACTGTACTAACATCCGATATGGTCTAGTGGCTAGGATACCTGGCTCTCACCCAGGAGGCTCGGGTTCGATTCCCGGTATCGGAATTTCTTTTTAGGTCGTCAGAAAAAAACAATTAAGAAATGATCAGTTTTTAGAAATATTCAAGTTGATTATTACGACGAATTTAACGGTGAAATTATTTTTATAAATGAAAACTTTTTATTTGCTAGAATTAACTAACTATGTACATTAATTAAAAACTAATAAATAAACTAACAATAAACTATAAAAGGGCATCAAAAAACTGCTCCTCAACGCTGTCAGCCGGTAATGTGCCCAAAAGACTGGCGGCATTCCCACGTTGTATGGCAACACTTAGCCTCTGGCCAAGATAAAAGCCAGCCCTTGGGTCACGAGAAGCGTCAACTAAGCGTTTAGAAATTTCCTTAAACAGGCTATGAGTACTCGGACCCCACGGCCCCAGAGTTTCAACCCCAAACTGCTCGAAAATATAGTTTCCACAAATGTTACTATATTTACGCCGCTTGAGGTTCTCTGCAGCCGCAGCGGCACCACCTGCGCAGCACGATGAACTTGGAAGATGTGATGGCGCAAGAGTATCGACACATGTTGCGTCCCACACTAAAGGCCTACCCATCTTCCAAGGAAATAAAGACATGCCGTCCGGCCTCTTGCCATCGTCGCGTGCCAAGCCATTGGGTTCTAAAACAGCTGGCACGCCGACGGCGACAAGAGCACGTCGGATGATGTCGTTTAAGTTCGCGTGCCGCGCAAAACGGCCAGCACTACGGCTGCATGACAGGCCGTGGTGACCGAGGCTGCTGACAGCTTCACCACATTGACAGCGATGAGGAGAACAGCAGGCGGCACCAAGACGCAAAGAAGCAGCGAGGCGGAAGGTCGTGTCGTCGAACAAAGTGCCTATGTTCGACGACGGCAGTGTGTGAAGCCAAAGACCCGACTCCCATTCACCCACAGCCAGCAGGCGCGCACGCTCAGCAGTAGTAGCAGACGTGTTCAATAAATTGTTTTGAACTACTCTGCAAAGCGGCTCATCCCACCGTCTCTGGGAAAACGGATGGTCGGGTGCTTCAGTGTTTGGGCAAGCGAGTTTCCAAGCCTCGATAGCCTTTAGAGAAGCACGGCACATCAAAATTAATCAGTGTGGAAGCCAGGATATTCCTGATTAACTTCTCAGTGCCGTGGACCGAGGATATGAAAGCCGGTAAGCTTAAACTGGAAATTTTGCGGACGCCGAGTCCTCCCATACGTATGGGAAGAGTAGCTTGTTTCCAAGCTCGGTCATCCAATGCCACATTTAAAATAGATGTTAAAGTATGTCTGATAATTTGATCCATTCTGTCCAAAAGGTGAGTGTGTCTCCATAAAGGGGAAGCACGAAGGAAATATGTTAATTTAGGTCCGAAACAGCAGTAACGAATTATGGTGATGGCCGAATGCATATTAATTTGGAGTAGTCTTTCCGAAACATCACTGAAATTTTGAATTTTTTCCTCGATGAAATCGGGAAAAGAATTTTCAAAGATTGGAGACCCAAGGAAACGAAGAGAGTTTTTTTCTGTAAATTTGATGCCAGGAGCTGCTGCGTTAAATTTTGAATAAGTTAGTTGTCTGTCAGTACTGTCTGTTACAAAAATTTCGCATTTAGAAATATTGAGGTCGAGGCCAATGTGATGTAGTTCATTTTTTAAGAAATGTAGGTCTTGTAAAACAGAATCTACATCGCCTCCCAAGGTTCCGTCATCAAGATACCAAACGTTAAATTTTGAATTTAGCTGTCGAATAATTGGGTGGATAGCTAAACTAAAAATTACTGGCCCAAGGGGGTCACCTTGTTGACAGCCAACAGCAGATTCCAAAAGTTTGTCCCGATATAATAATTTAGATGGGTGTCTGTAACATTGCCAAAGAAAACTATAAATTTGAGGTAATTCCTTTTTAGCTTCTGTCAACAAGGTGTCCCTGTTCACTGAATTGAAAGCGTTCTTTATATCAACCTTCAGGATGACCTCACCTTTACCAGAATTTAGGTAGGTCGACAAAGCGTGTACGGCAGCCTCGCAGCCCCCCTTAGAGCCATAACCTAGCTGCAGGGGCTGGAATTTTTTCGAAACAGCCTCACCATAAAATTTACAGCAAATCTTGGCTGCCATACGACGGTAGGTGGTTCCCACGGCAATGGGACGAATACCGCAATCTCTTTTGCGCAGGGCACATAAATAGGCCCCGTACAAAATGTCGATGACGGACCCATTCACCTTGCCGGAGAGCATAAGATTAATCAGAGCCGTAAGCTCCTTCAAAAGCAACTCACCAGCTTCCCCGGCGCCAGAACAAATTAGGTCTTTTAGGTGTTGAGGACTTAGGCCGTCGAGGCCGCCGGCGGAGCCACTCCGGAAGGAGCAAACGGCTGTGACCACCTCTCGACCTGTAATGGTGAGGGAATGAAAGTCCGAATCAGGTGGGTCGGGAAAGGAAAGGCCACCGGCAGGGGCAGGGTGTTTGGTCTCCAGAGCCGCAAGTGTTTCTGGAGAGCACGGTGCCACCACATCGCTGCTGAAGAGAATCCTGGCTGCTCCGCTTATGTCACCTTCCCCTAACTTAGTTTCCACTAGGTGGGAGATACCTCTTAAGGGTGTAATTCTCTGTATCGGAAATTTTGGATCCAAATCTTGAGCCGAAACGTTACAATTTTCTTTAATTTGTGCTGTTAAAGTTTTTTTGGTAGCCAAATTTTTTTGCACATGAAGGATTCGATAAGGAAAGGTGAGCAGTTGTTCCCAAGCACTTAGTGAGTTCTCCAAGACGGCAAGGCGCACGCAACTTGCTAAATTCTGGGCTACGAGCGGTCTTGCGCCTCGGGGAACTCGTTTTAGTACTGGAACGGTGTTTTTGAATTTTGAGAGGGTTTTCCAAAATGGGTCGAAACAGGATGTAATCGGTGTTGTAGGTGTGGGTATTGTGACAGGGTCTGAGGTGGAAGCATTTTGAGGTTTGTGTACTTTCCCAATATGCACCTTCAGACCCCGCTTACCTTTAAAAAACCGTGCCTGGGTACATTGCGGGCATCTCTCCAGGGTGTTCAGCGATACTGAAGGCTGACTACCACTATTGCCCACCACATCGCTGCTGCTAATACTCATAAAATATCACTTATAAAATAAACTTAAATTTAAAATTAACTAAATTAATCTAAAACAATATCTAATACAAAAAAAACACGTAAAAGTCTAAACGACACGAGTTAACAACTGTCGACACTCTTGACGAAAGATCAGCGCGCGGCGCAGTTGCACTGAGAGCCTCGGGCGCCGCGCCGGCGGTGAACACATCTCGAAGCCCCGGTGACCGTTGTCATGTGAACACTTAAATTTCCGCACAGAAGTTTCAGGTTTAAATAGCACCCACTGTTTTGGCACCACGACGGGGACGTGCTACTCGACGTTACAAACACCCTTCCAAGTCATGCAACAAACTCCAGCACAAACCAGGGGCGTTTTTCTTCGTGTAGTATTAATTCACATTTTCAAAGATTGTTGGTCAAATTTTCAGACAGGGGAGTGTATTTGGGGTATGGGTGATGAAGGTTTCTTGGATGTGGGTGCAAATAAATCAGGTTTTTAATGAAATAACAGGAAATAACAATAAAATCAGAAAATAAAATTTTAGGCAGACATTGTCACCATGACGTTTTTTGACGTAAAACTTAAATACAACATCTTTTGAATGTCGTTATTATTTTTTTATAATTAATACAAAATCATTCATAAGCGTAGTTTTTATTTGATCAATACGCTGTAAGTAACTTTAATTAAGGTAATGGTGGAACTTGTGGGTAAAATTTAACAGCTACACTCGGTCAATCTATAGGTTGTCTAGGTTGGTAAGTGTTGCATACATTACATACCGAGTTTCATCTTTACCTCGGAGGTTACAGACATGATGTTATATTACAGAAAATAACTCGCAAATACGTGAAATGTCATCCCATATCTTCCCGTGGGTGTCGTAAGAGGCGACTAAGGGACTTACCAGAGAATGGGCAGCAGCGTTCTCTGTGCCTTCGTAACAACCATACTGCGATCGCCACCCCGCCTGCCAAGCGAGGCGATCATGGCAAATCCCCATCTGGGAGAGGCCTAAGTCCAGCAGTAGACGTCTTAAGGCTGAAATGATGATGGTGAGGTAAAATAGCAATAGTGTATCAGCGTATTTTTAACAATTCAATCTTTATTACGTAGAAACGTTATTACAGCAATCATTTTAAATCAACTCACTAACCTGACCATTACCTGAAAATACTGTCATTATAAAAACAAAAAGCCATAAAAATAGGTATAAAACATATTTGTTTGGACACTAATAGCCTATAGCGCTTTTCAAATGCCTAGGTTTACCTGTAATATCTAGGTATTACTTGCCGACGGGTTTGGCAAATACTGTGATGGGAATTATTTACGACTTGTTTGCTTCAGGTATTAAGTGCCTCGAATATTAATAATTTTGTAGGAATAATTTGTTTGAATATTGAAGAGCTCGTGGCTCAATAAGAACTGCCACTCGGGTCGATCTTTAGGTAAAGATGTACTTGCCTAGGTCGGTCTGTGGATGGGTGACCGCCCGACATACCGAGTTTCCTCCGTGCCTCGGAATGCACGTTAAGCTGTTGGTCCCGGCTGCCATATATAGATCTTTGGCAGTCGTTACAGGTAGTCAGTGACCTGAAATTCTGACATCCAGTAACTTACCAAAGAGGTATCGTATTACCTAGTATTGACTGGGTTGTGGAGGTCAGATAGACAGTCGCTCCATGTAAAATACTGGCATTCAGCTGCATCCGGTTAGACTGGAACATAGTTGGGCCCGACCCTAACATAGCTGGGAAAAGGCTAGGCAGATCATGAATTTGTTTGAATATTTGTTGAAATAGGTCAATCCTATCTCAATTAATGGTCAAAATGTAGTTTTTGAAAAGTTAGCCACCAATTAGGAAAATAGAGGTTCGTTTCGCCATACAAATATATTCAATATTTTTCTTCCTGAATAATGCCTCCAGACTAGAGCAATCATTTTTTTTCCATAAAATCAAGGTCTACATAGACACGGCCTTGGCCAGTATTTAATAACCAAAGAAAATTCGTTTAAAAATGCTCCATTTTTACGGTCGTGACTAGTGGATTACCAGACAAATAAAATCACCCAGCCACTATGCCAACCGTACCGTCATCAAATATTTGATGTTGATGGTGTTTACGATGCGGCGATCGGCGGCGGCTACCTCTCGCGTCCAGCCCTAGTGCAAGCTATGTTCCGGTGCGAGGAGGAATGGGACGCCGTCGCTTCCTTCTGCGAAGCAGTGATGCTAGCGAAGGAGGTGGCAGAATGTGAGAGGGAGAGAACCTCTCGTCCCAGCTGCCACGGGAGGCGCTCCGGGCGTCTGGGGCCACGTGGTGGCTTCCGGCAACCGTAGACACGGGCCAGTGGACGGTGAGTGATGGGCTAGCTCGCCGTCTGTCCGTCTTATGACGACGACAGGCCGTGTCGAACGCGCGTTCGTTTTCCACGCGCGCCTCAAGGAGATGTCAGCAACATGGAAGGGGCCTGCAAGTGCCGACGCTCGTCGGGGCTGCGGGTTGTTCGCAAGAGATACCGCGGCCTCGACATAAAGGGCTAAGAAGGAACATGGGTGGTTTGTAGTCAGTAGAAGTCTGACACTCCCTGTCGCTCTGCCCAAGAGCGGGAGGGGTTATTTGATGATTTTCCATGGGCCAAAAAAATAAAAAACATGATGTTTACGATTTTGATACAGCACCTTAATATATTACCAAAGTATCCATGACTGATTATTCATTTTAGCCAATCATTCTAATCTGTAGGTACAGACACATGAGATACCGCGGCCTCGGTGCAAGGAGCCTGATTTGAAAGGCAATATTCCTCGATGTGGTTCGCATTGTCAGAACTCAGGAGTTTCTGTCTCTGGAGCTTTGCTTCGACCCTGCTCCCAACATCAGCAGGCCTCACAAATATAAAAAATATGAATAAAGACATGTCATGTATATTACAGCATCCTACTGCACAGCGCTTAAAACGTAGGAATTTCCAAAAACTAATCAAATAACACTGATTTATATTTTACTGCGGCAATGTTACTCTCAGCAAAAGGTCTGAGACGTTAATAAGAACAGCAATATTTCGTCATAATTGAGCCCCATATTTCAGCTAACAAACCGGAAAATTATACGTGAAGGAATCCCAAACATTTTTATGCCTAATTTTAGTTCTTAAGTATGACAAACATTCAATTACATAAAGAAAACGTATTGCCATTGAAATGTGGGCTTTATTTCTTGAAGATTAAGTACCGTTTTATGTCAAATTATGTCATCATTAACGGCAAATGTGGTGTAAGGAAATGTAAGCTGTGTGACACGGTTCCTGGTTGGGGTCACGAAATTAGCGGTGATGAAATGACTCTGCGTAGACAATAGGCCATACTTGACGTTCTAAGACGGAAATGCTCCCAAGAAAGTGAACACAATAAGCTCCATTTAAAAGCCGTCAGTATCTAAACGCAACTTAGATAATAATTATGCTCATCGCGTTTTGTCTAATCGTAAAAATCGCTCTTCATATTATCTAACTTGGCACAGTACTTTTTTACACAAGAAAAGAAGCCTTCACAAAAGTAATTTAATTATTTCTTAATGTAGAACCTAATCCGTTATGAAATATTTGAGACAGAACAGTTATTACTTGATCATACCTACTCTATATTAACTCACAAATCTCAACTTTCGGAGTCTTACCATATTTCACTACAAAACACGTTTAGTTGTCTGCATTCCACCATCTTTAATCATCATTTTCACATAAAAACCGTAACTCTCCACGAAAGCTGCGTCAAAATCCTCAAATCCCGCATAACAGGCTCAAACTTACACTAAGACCCTATCACTTTTCCATTATTAATCCACTTCTACCCATTACAGGCACTTAGTCAACTCCACTCACTCGCTGTTCCCGGGGCCCGAATATCATGAGAAATCTTTCTCTCGTAAATTAATTACATGTCAGTGAGGAGAGGATGAAAATGTTTGAAAAGGTACGTCTAAGTTAAGCACATTACTTTGTTCGGAGGATCGAAACATCATGTGTGTGTGTGTGTGTGTGTTAAGCGTAACAGTCACTAATTGATGAGCTAAATTGAGATTTTGGAGAAGTTTGAGGAAGTGTTTTCGGTGGATGGAATGTGAGATTTTGTTGAAAAGTGTAGGTACTTAAAAGTAAAGAGTGGGCATTGGCAAGTATACAAGGGCAAAGTTAATTACTTATCGGGAATCAATATCTCAATTATTTTAAATAAGAAAAAGTCTACCAAACACTCATCATCATCATTAACAGCCAGACTTCACTTACTGCTGGGCCTTTTTTTTTTTTTTTTGGGGGGTGGGAAATCATCAAATAACCCCTCCCGCTCTTGTGCAGAGCGAAAGGGAGTGTCAGACTTCTACTGACTAAAAACCACCCATGTTCCTTCTTAGCCCTTCATGTCGAGGCCGCGGTATCTGCGAACAACCGGCAGCCCCGACGGGCGTCGGCCCTTGCGGGCCCCTTCCATGTTGCTGACATCGTTTGACGCGCGCGTGGAACACGAACGCGCCGTCGACACGGCTTACTGCTGGGCCTCATGATCTTTTATAGCCCCTCTTAATAGAGACCTCTCTTTTCTTCAAGTTCCACGTTTCTGAAGTGTCCCAGCCTCATCCAGGATATTCCCGCAAAAATTACTAATTTTAAAACTGATATTTCAATTATTATGCGTTCGTTCATTGACCCCTTTTTTTTTTTTTTTTTTTTTTGGGGGGTGGGAAATCAAAATCAAAATCAAAATCAAAAGTCATTTATTCAAACTAGGCTGATAATCAGCACTTTTCGAACGTCAAAATTTACTTTTCTTTACTTTACTCATTTACAAGTGACAGTCCCCCAAAACGCCCACCCTTCGACACTTCCTAGTGTTTTTTGCTGGAAAGAAGAAGTGGCGGAACAAACTCCCCAGCAACACATCTGTCTGTTTGGTTAGAAGAACCAGACTCGATACAATAGAAAGGTGTAACTTAATATTACGATTGATTACAGACACAAGTCAAAAATAAAAATGTAATGTGTATTATTATAATACTAAAAACATAAAAAAGACATAACATGTCAGTAAACTAATTTTGGAGAAAATCATCAAATAACCCCTCCCGCTCTTGGGCAGAGCGAAAGGGAGTGTCAGACTTCTACTGACTAAAAACCACCCATGTTCCTTCTTCGCCCTTCATGTCGAGGCCTCGGTATCCCTTGCGGACAACCCGCAGCCTCGACAGGCGTCGGCCCTTGCGGGCCCCTTCCATGTTGCTGACATCTCTTTGAGGCGCGCGTGGAACACGAACGCGCCGTCGACACGGCCTGTCGTCGTCATAAGACGGACGAACGGCGAGCTTACCCATCACTCACCGTCCACAGGCCCGCGTCTACGGTGGCCGGAAGCCATCACGTGGCCCCCGACGCCCGGAGCGCCTCCCGCGGCGGCTGGGACGAGAGGTTCTCTCCCTCTCACGTTCCGCCACCTCCTTCGCTAGCATCACTGCTTCGCAGAAGGAGGCGACGGCGTCCCATTCCTCCTCGCCCCGGACCATGGCTTGCACCAGGGCCGGACGCGAGAGGTCGCCGCCGCCGATCGCCGCTACGAGAACACGGCGGGGCTCCGCCCAAGCGGGACACACCTCCACAGTGTGCTCCACCGTGTCCTCCGGCCGATCCTCGCAATGGTGGCATCCGGGCGTTTCCTCCCGCCTGATTCGGTGCAGGTACCTCCCGAAACAACCGTGTCCGGTGAGTACCTGCGTCAGACGGAAGGTGAGGGCGCCGTGGCGCCTCTCCAGCCACTATCGTGGCGTGCCCTGTTCATTGACCCCTCAAAACATCATAAACTATTGACTAACAACTATTGGACTAATGAACCTGATAGTAATAAATGTCAAACTTGCTACGGAGTAATGACACTGCCATCCGTTGGACATTTAGGTTTTCTCAAACAAGCCCCTAAAACGAAACAACAAGTTCCAAAACTGTGTGTAACATTGCCCAAGCAATTGCTATCGACAAAATAATAACACCAATATTTCTCAAAGGACATTGAACTGTAATCAAACCCAGTAAATACAATATTATTTACGTCTGTGTGTGTCCTGGAATAAGTTCGCGAGCCATCTTTCTCGTCTGTGTGGGTTTGCTATTACAATTCAATCAGGCGTTAGCGATTTGATATTTTCTCTCGTACAAGACGATATTAAGAATCTTATCCAGAATGATTCTGAAAAAACATCGAACCATCCAGTTATTACTTCACATTTGACGTCTGTTTTCTGGCATTCCGATAATATCTATTAAACATGAGGAATCTTGGTAATTCTTTCGACATCGATAAAATCTAATGTTATTGGCGTACTTTCGCTGCGGGCAATAAAAAAATATGGAGGGAGGAATTTATTCAGAGAAGACGGCAGGTAAGGTACCTGTGTTACTTAGTATGGAAGTACTCGGAGGATGAGGTTATGACGTCACATATGCGGGCCTAGTTACATCGTAAGTATTTACGTAAGTATATTTTGAGCAATCTTATGATTGTCTGTACGCACTGAACCTGGATTTTTGTGAGAGAAATGGCATTTTAAGTCGCACTTCTGTGTTTACTTTTCTAAAAGATTTAAGCTAAGGATTCTTGTTACAATTTCATTGCTTTAGTACGTTCTTACCATTCGAGGAGCTCGTAGCTAAATAAAAACAGCCGTTTTGCATGCCTAGGTTGGTCTGTGGATGGGTGACCACCATACATACCGTAAAGCTCTTAATCCCGGCTGTATTTTGTAAAACTTTGACAGTCTTTACAGGAAGTAAGTGGCCTGAAATTCTGTAAGTGGTATCGTACTACCTACTCTAACTGGGTTGTGGAGGTCAGATAGGCAGTCACTCCATGTTAATTACAGTTGCAATTCAGCTGTATCCGGTTAGACTGGAAGGCGACCCCAACATAGATAAGAAAAGGATAGATAATGAGTACGTACAGTCAGTACCCAGTATTACCTGAACCCTCTTCTCACACCACTTACCCTCTTCTTCTTTATATGAGGGGTCAGATAAAGTTGGGTACAGACTGTACCTAACAATAGACTAATGCCAAGTGGAACTTAATCACATTAATGCGATTGTCTGTACACTAAACCCGAGCAGATCGTGTCAAAATTATCTATTGTCTCAGTAATACTGTAAGCTGCTCATTAATATTATTTTTCTTAGCTAATTAAATATTAGGCTGTCAGCTTATTTACTTAGGTCTGATTGTAATAGTAACTAATCAAAGTTATGTAAGAGATATAAGTGACATTCTGTGTAGCTGGATAGAGAGCAATTTCGATTCTTCTTTCCAGCAATAATACTAGAAAGTGTCGAAGGGTGGGGGTTTTGGGGGACTGTCTCTTGTAAATAAGTAAAGTAAATTTTGACGTTCGAAAAGTGCTGATTATCAGCCTAGTTTGAATAAGTGACTTTTGATTTTGATTGTTTTCCTCTTTATGTTGATTTTTGTGTCATCATCGTGATTCCAGTGTCGACTCCTGAGCATTAGGTTTTGGGTTTGATTCCCCGTTCGGGGAGTGTTATCGGATTTTTTCCATTAGTAATGTCTCAGTACAACGGAGTCTGGACTTGAGCCGGGTTGATGGCCATCCTGTTACCAGTAGTTATTCAAATATGAAACGCTTTTAAAGCAATAGGGTAGTTAACTAAAAAAATCGAATTAGTCCGTCAGATAGATTTAAAAAAATTTTGGACACGTATTTTTTCTTTTTTCACGTAAACAAACAATGAAGACGATACAGTATATTCTAAGACATTTATGACATTTTTTACCGGACATTTTTTACCGGAGTGACATCACAACCACTCAAATCGTTGACGCGTTTTATCTTCATAATTTTTTATTGATTTGATAAAATAAAAAATACGTATTCAATATTTTTCGATAATCTAACAGACGGACTAATTACATAGAATCATATTTTTTTAGTCAGTAAACATCCCTATTGACCCATGTCTAGTAGTAGATTAAGACTCATTAAGATCACAACTTTCTCACAGTCTGACCGCACTTTAAAAAGAAATACCGGATGTTTTCATTAGTACAATCTCGCATAGTTTGCCTTTAATCAACCTCTAGAATCGAAATCAAAACATTTGTAGAGTTTTACTAGAAAAATGAAAGCTTTATAAGTAAGTGTTTTCTTTCGCCAATTTCAGCACGAATAAAAACAAACAAAATTCTCTATTCGGCAGACAAAACAATACATCTTATGATGTAGGTTTCCGACAGTAGGGTATCAGCACCTGTTATTAGTAGGACTGCAAAAAAAAAACAAAGAGGTTTCCACTAATCTATACTTTATTTAGACGTAAGGAAAGTAATTGATGGTCTTTGCAGACACGACTATAGGGCAAACCACAATAGCGTGTTTGTATACTATTTATATTGTTTACTGGCCACTTGATTAATTGCATTGTCTTGACAAGCCGAATCCACTGGACTGTGTCGAAATAATCTATAGTTTGGTGTGTTTGGTTTGGTGTTGGGTGTTTGGTGTGTTTTGGTGTGTTGTTTGGTGTGTTTGGTGTTTGGGGTAATCTGCTAAGCCTTTGGGCTTGAACTAGTTTAGGTTTGGTATGAAATTGTGGTACCTTAAAGTTATACAGGGCTTAAATCATATCAGGCCCTAAAATATGGAACTATATATCGACATAAGACACCATTGCCTTTTTTTTTTTGGGCGGGTGGAAAATCATCAAACAACGGGTCCCGCTCTTAGGCAGAGCGAAAGGGAGTGTCAGACTTCTACTGACAAAAAATTACCCATGTTCCTTCTTAGCCCTTCATGTCGAGCCCGCGGTATCTCTTGCGAATAACCCGCAGCCCCGACGGCCGTCGGCCCTTGCGGGCCCTTTCCGTGTTGCTGACATAGAACACAAACGCGCCGTCGACACGGCCTGTCATCGTCATAAGACGGACGGACGGCGATCACTCACCGTCCACAGGCCCGCGTCTACGGTGGCCAGAAGCCATCACTGGCCCCCGACGCCCGGAGCGCCTCCCGTGGCAGCTGGGACGAGAGGTTCTCTCCCACTCACGTTCCGCCACCTCCTTTGCTGGCATCACTGTTTCGCAGAAGGAGGCGACGGCGTCCCATTCCTCCTCGCCAAAGACCATGACTTGCACCAGGGCCGGACGAGAGAGGTCGCCGCCGCCGGAACACCGTTGCCTTCACGACCTCAAGTGATATGTCTTTTGTCAAACGACAGTAGCGTGTTTCGCCGATGTCCGCCGCTTTATAAGTCGCACACTTTTGTCTTCATCACCTTTTCATCTACTCTTCTTTTGCAAGTATGCTGGAAAAGATGGCCCTATAAAATAAGCATCGTAATAAAGTTACCAACTCAATTTCAAACCAGTTCTGCCCAACTGATTGAGATGTTCCAAACACCCTTTGATTCTAGTGAAAACACATTTTTGTGACAGACATGACTTGATTCTGGTTCAGGTTCGCTTCTTCACGAGATGGTCAATAGCAAGGACACAAAATTTTGTATGTAATCCGTTTAATGTTGATAGATAAACCTAATTTTCATCTTCACAATTTAAATGAAAACTTTTCTTTTTTCCTTTCTCCAAGACTATATTTAGATGAGTTTCATACAAAATGTTCAATTCGTTGCTAACTGATGACTACCAAGCTCTAATTAACTTATTCTTTTTATTTCACAAGACACGTGTTTGCTCGCCATGCATGCTTGTGACCTAGTCGAGGTAAGGCTAACTTCATTTCCCGTCGGGGCTGCGGGTTGTTCGCAAGAGATACCGCGGCCTCGACATGAAGGACTAAGAAGGAACATGGGTGGTTTTTAGTCAGTAGAAGTCTGACACTCCCTTTCGCTCTGCCCAAGAGCGAGAGATATTTGATAATTTTACATCCGCCAAAAAAAAAGGCTTAGCTTAATTTTGCATTTTCGTGAAATGGACGCTATTAACCCAATTAGGTTCCTGAAAAGAGAATCATCTTTTGTGTGTGCATAAACAAACATATTTCGGTGAACGCTTAGATCATGAGCTGAGGTAGGGCGTTTTTTTTTTACAGTTACAAGTTCTCGAGGAATAACTTCTGAACTCCACGCAGGCGATGCCACGGGAAACACCTAGTACTTCAGAGATATAACCAGTTGACAGCGTTGAGGAGTTTCTGAGGTAATTTTTTGGTTGTTTACTAATAGTTAATTTATGTCATTTTAATAAAAAAGGCATATAATGTTATGATAGATTTAGCTAAATAAAAAAACTTTATTTGTTACGAAAAAAATCGTAGATTACAATAAACATAATACTTAAGTATTGGCTTTAGTGGAAATTTTTCAAATAAAGTTTTAGGACCGCTAATGATTGCCGACTATCTTCTGCGTAAATTTTGTTCATTTTACCAAGGTGGAGGGACGTTCTAGAGTCATACATACTTTTCGACAGCAAGAGTAACATCCGATATGGTCTAGTGGCTAGGATACCTGGCTCTCACCCAGGAGGCTCGGGTTCGATTCCCGGTATCGGAAAAACTTTTTGAATATGAGAATATTTTACGAAAACTTTTATTCTATTAGTTTTCATTACTTTTGGAATTTGTACAGCTTAATTGCGTATGTTATACCTGTAATTTGTATTTTGTACGTAAAAAATATAAAGAGTAAAAACGATTGCTGAGCATATGGACCTGGGTTCGATTCCCGGGTGTGCAAAGTGTTATTGGGTTTTTCATCATTCATACATTTGACTTTGATTGATGGCAATAGGCTCGCCACTTATTACATGGAACTTAAACATAATTTGCTGAATGCGTGTCTGTCAATGAGTACACCTCTGCCAAACCTTTTGGGATTACAGGCGTGATGTTATGTAAATAAAGAGTAAGTTATTTAAAAAGCAATATATCAACAGTCAAGGCCATTGCTAAAAATGACCAAAAATAAAATCTAACTTTATTACTTCATAAGGTTTATTGAGGTTATCTAAACCGTTTGACGGTTTCTCGCATTAAGTTTTGGTTATCTCATAAAATAAAAATGCTATAACTTTATCTGCGTTTTAAAGGTTTTTTTACAGGGAAAGTTATGGGGTCCCTTGGGCACACATGGTCGAATATGACCATATTGTATGGCGAATGAGGACATTATTTTGACGTACCTACTTACTAAGAATACCGAATAACGTCTTTATGATTCCCTTTGAGGATAAGGAAACCACGATTTAACTTCGTTATTAAAGCAGGTAAAAAGAAACAGGAAAAAATTAATAATCTTTAATGTTTGAGTTATTGACTTATACATTACTGCGTAAGGACTGGGCGGACGGCATGTTAAAATGACGCCACAAACGTGGTCCCAATATGGTCTTTCCTAAGCCGAAGTGAACTAGTCCACGATCGGCTCTCTTCGGGTGCGGTCGTAAATTTTATTAAAAGCTTTATTTATGTTCTTTAAACCTCGGAAATACCACGCCGCTTATACAAGGTTACGTTAACGAGCAGACTACACCGATTCTCTGTATGGCGAACGCGTCGAGCAAATGTTCGGACGACCGTATCTTTAGTTTTTATACTCTTAATGTGTTATTCACCTATTTCTCGCACACACTACAAACACACACTCACTTCACTTACTCCTCTCACGACAAGCAACAAATACCCTACACACGCACTCATCAAACACTCGCACTCACATCATTCACTCTACACTTCTCACCCTCACACTTTGAAAGTATACCACAAGATCAAAAAATGCACCCACTTGACACAGTCCACTGGCACGTCTGCCGAAATAAAATTGTATAAGCATACCCAATAGCAGGACACTGCCCCCTAAGATACAGGCCTAGCCTAGTTTAGGGGACAGGGTTGAACTTATTGTACTTATTTACCTAATTTATTAAATCCTAAACTAAAAAGAACTTTAACCTGTATATAGTGCAATATACTTGAATCTTGTGGCAATAATTAATATATTATTATTATTATCAATGGTTTGAGTCTAAAAAAACCTACAACATTTAAAGATACAGTAATGAAAAATCAATGTTATAAGTTGCTGCCTGTATATATTTCTGTACTCGTGATCATAAATCCTGAAAGTCTGACAACCAGTCTTACCAAAGGGTATCGTATTACCCAGTATTAAATGGGTTGTGGAGGTCAGATAGGCAGTCGCTTCATGTAAAATACTGGTATTCAGCTGCATCTGGTTAGACTGGAAGCCGACCCTAACATAGTTGGGAAAAGGCTAGGCAGATGATGATGATGACTCGTGACCATAAATCATTGACTTGGTGAATATGGCGCAGAACAGGTCAAGATGATCGTAATTACTATAACAGTAATTACCATAACGGTAATTACTGTCGTTATGGTAAAAATTCATAATGACACTTCAGTATAAACCGGGGGATCTAGCCTTTCGTATTTTGAGATAGTCACTAACACGCCGTTCACGGCACGGTTGGCGCAGTGGCTGAGCGATTGGACTGCTGCGCTGCGTGTCGCAGATTCGATCCCCGCACGGAACAAATATTTGTATTGCCTACGTTTAGTTGTTTCGGGTCTGGGTGTGTTTGTGTATGTGAGTTTAAATGTTTGTAAAAGGACCCACGATACAGGAGAAATTCCTAGTGTGGGGCAACGTTCTTTTCAAAAAAAAAAAATCCTGTGTCGAAGCTGGCAAAGTGCCATTTAGGTAAAAATTAGTTTACATATGAGAATTTAGAACAAATTATTTTCATGTTGCTTCACGCTTTTTGCCTTATTATATCTAATGTATTTTACCAGATATTTTAAGTACTTCGTTACTGAGTATCAGTATAATCACTTATGCTCATTTTCTACGTAGATTAATGAAAAATGTGTCAGCGCAAAAATGGTAAATTAGTTTTGTAATATTAGGTAGTTGGCATATCATCACGCCTTGTAATCTCCGAAGAGTTAGGCAGAGATGGACCTAGCAAGTATGACCCACATTTTGCCAGTAATGTTTTAGTCCCATTGCTATCAGGGAAGAAAAATCTGTTTTATCAAAATTCGCACCTTCAGAATGATATTATTTTTATTTTAAAGAAATGTGCCCCACACTAGGAATTTCTCCTGTATCGTGGGTACGTTCACAAACATTTAAACTCACATACACAAATACCCAGACCCGGAACAACTATTTATACTACTAACTATATTGAGCCACTGCGCCAACCGTGCCATCAAATTTTATATTATGGACTTAACTGTGGTAGAATAAAGCCATAGGTATCGCATCGGTAAAAACGTCGCTTCTTTAATATTTTCCTAAAAGTGCGTACCTTTTTAACCGACCTCAAAAAAGGAGGAGGTTCTCAATTCGTAGTAGTATTTTTTCCGATTACTCGAAGCTGGGCCGATTTTTTTTTTGGTTTTGTTTGAAAGGGTATGTTTCCCAAGTGGTCCCATGATCATCAAGTCAGGATCTGATGATGGGATCCAGGAGAAATAGAGAGAACTCTTAAAATTTTATAGGCACTCTTGAAGTGATTTGAGAAGTTTTTGGAAGAGTACTTTCTCGAAGTGGTCCCATATCAATTTGGTGAAGATCTGAAGAAGAACTTCGGAGATAGGCCACGGAACTCCTCAAAAATAGACGACAAATCTGTAGTGATTGCTGCAATCGCTTGGATGTTTATTGTTTATACAACATCATGACGTAACATCACGCCTGTATGATCTGAGGGGGTACGCAGATGTGTACACCCAGATTTGGACAGTAAGATATTATGTAATGTTCCATTTATTGGGGATAAATAAAACCTATTATTTGTTTGGGAACAACTAAAAATGGAAAAATAAAAAACTTTTTGGTGTTTTTGAAGTCGGTTTTATTTTTTGCCAAAAAGTTTTTTTTGTAAAAAAGTTTTAGTGACCCTCTATGACCGTAACTCAGTTTCATACATTTTTCAGTTTAGTCCATATAATAATATCATTGTGAAGGTGCGAAATTTTTTACGATAAAATTCACGATTCACCATAGAGTAACTATATCCTACCCAAAAGCTATCACCAAAACTTTGAAGTAAACTATCTCCAAACTCCACTACGATCACATAACCGAACAAGCTACACTATTACAAAGACATCGAAGATTCTCGATCAGCAACACCATTTTTTACCTACATGGCAGGTTGCCAGTATACTGATACTAGGTTTATGTCTTCGCGAGATCAATTTTGAGGCTTTCACGGTAAAATAGGTGTTGGATAAGGCATTGAGAGATGAGTTACGGTGGTTTGGAGATGAGTAAATTTAGTTTGGGTTTTGGTCGTCTACTTGTTAGGATTCACATGAAGAGGAGGTTGAGGGAGAGGGTTTTTGGTGAGAGGAAGAATGTTTTTTTAAGCTATTGCATAGCTTCTATCGCGGGCCTTGAGCGTGGGGACCGAATCCAGAAACTCCGTAACGAAAAAAACCTAACACTCAATTATTTAATAAAAGAAAAAAAAAATTTTTTTATCGGTCACCACGCTCAAAGTGTAACTTGAATTAATATCAAAGAAAAAAAAAACCGGCCAAGTGCGAGTCAGACTCGCGCACCGAGGGTTCCGTACAAACCTGTAGGTATATAAGTAAAAGTTTAAAATTATTAAAAATATTTTTATTATATGATATAACTAAAAATGTATACTTTTCGCAATTTTTCCTATATCTCTGCTATAAGACGTTGCTTCATACCAAATTTCAAGATTCTGAGTTCACGGGAAGTACCCTGTAGGTTTTGATTCCCTTGCGAGTGTCGAAAATTTGCGGCATAAACGGGAGTATCTTTTGATCGCGTTGACTTAGAAGTTTGATTTTTTCACAGCTCCAAGAGACCATAGACTTGAGTATTTGATATGAATTTCAGCTTGATACCTCCACGCGTTCCTGAGAAAAAAGGTCTTGACAGACAGACAGACAGACAGACAGACGGACAACAAAGTGATCCTATAAGGGTTCCGTTTTTACCTTTTGAGGTACGGAACCCTAAAAAAGGAAAAAAAATACTGCATTAATAAAATAAATAAATTATTATAATTGCATAAGTTAATAAAAAATGCTATGCAATAGCTTTACCGCGGCAGTCTCAAAGTGCCACACGTCTTTTTTTTTTTTTAATAATGTTGCCCCACACTAGGAATTTCTCCTGTATCGTGGGTGCGTTTACAAACATTTAAACTTACATACACAAATACACCCAGACCCTAAACAACTATTTCTAGGCCATACAAATAATTGTTCCGTGCGGGAATCGAACCCGCGACACTCAGCGCAGCAGTTCAATCGCTCAGCCACTGCGCCAACCGTGCCGTTAATTCTGAATTTGTTAATTGCAAAATAGCATGGCCTTTTCACAACTATGTTGTAGTCGGCTTCCATTTTAATCTTATGCAGCCGAGTTCTAGTATTTTACATAGAGCGATTGTTTATCCTATCTCATCTCCACCACCCAGTTAATACTGGATAATAGGCTAGTTAACAAAAAAAATCTAATTCCGTCAGATAGATTTCCAAAAAATATTGAACACATTTTTTTTATTTTCTCACGTAAACAAACAATGAAGGCGATACAGTACTTTGAAAACTCGTGTGACGTCATATTCTAAGACATTAGTATGACATTTTTACCGGTGAGTGACGGCACGACCCACTCAAATCTTTGATGCGTTATATCTTCGTAAATTTTGATTGATTTGATAAAACAAAAAAAAAAAAAAAAACATTCCGATCGAATTGAGAACCTCCTTCTTTTTGGGAAGTCAATAAAAAAATAAAAAGAAAAATACGTATCCAACATTGTTCGATAATCTAAAAGACGGACTAATTAGAATCATATTTTTTTAGTCAGGAAACATCCCTGTTGTGAGACTTTCGGGTGACTGTCTACTAGTAACGACTTTTGAAGTTCTGCAAATGACGTCATTAGGAGAGACCTACACTCAGCATTGGGTGGTGACAGGTTGAAGAAGACGAAGAAACGACGGCTGGGACCTACAGCTTATCTTGCTTTCCGAGGCCCTTAGGGAACTCGCCACGTAATGGGTGCTCACCCAACCACGGAAAACACAACACGGGTGATTCGATAAGGATACCATCTTTACCGACTGTGATACAAAACTCATAATTTAATTTTCTAAACCGGTTCGAGCAGTAACTGAACAGTGATCTGTGCATTGAATTGCACCAACAGCCAGTTAATGAATTAAACCACTTCTAATATAAGCATTTTAAATTACATTGAAACATAATACCTAGAAATTACATTGGATGATACCAGGAATTCATACATGGCGATTGAAGGTTGTGTGTCAACAACCATATTGAATATGGTTAAATGCAGGAGTAATGAGAATTCCTGGAATCTTAGGTGTTGCTACCCTAGTCATACCAATGAATTAATTAATTGGCACTTTATTAACACAAATTAGCTTGAATTGGCACAAAGCATATAATACAGGTATTCAGCTGCATCTGGTTAGACTGAGGCGAAGAGCCTACCCGAATTTTGGGTTTTTTTTGTGATAGTTGGAAAAAGGTTAGGTAGAAGATAATAGTTCAACTAATTGAGGGCGAAACAAAACAAAGTAAAATGAAATCGTGAAGCTTTGGAAAGATACATTGTCGAACATACACATTGTTGTTGTCTTGATTAACCCTAAGGTTGATTGGTAGAGAATACCTTGTGGCATTAAGTCCGCCTATGTATCATTATTGTGCATAAAGTTTAAATAAATAAATATACATTGTAGTGAAACGTACTACGGAAGAAAGCCAGAACAAAATGTTAAAAAAATGACTGTGTAAAGGATTTTTTTTGAAGAGATTATTTAAATGTAAAGGTAGAAAACATGAGATCGATTAGCTAGCGGTCTTTTTACAGAACTGCTACGATACTTACATACTCCTTTTGCCTCGTCCACGTTCATCCACCTGGTCATACACGTCTGCCGGTTGCAAGTAACACGATCCATTCCTTTCTGAAGAACATCACCAATAAGATCAGTGTGTCCTTCTAGGACATTCCCGGTGTTTTCACTCACTTCTGCCTTGTAAACACCTTTTGTGCAATAATTTATAACCTTGCAAAAATACTAATCTAATGCAGATTTATTCATTTCAAGCATAATATTATCGGTACACAGGTAAATGCTGTTTGCACCTATAAATCGATGGCAGCCTCCAACTGCCAATTCTCTTGCAAAAATAATTTTCATCGTAAAATATCACGGCATACACGCGCGTTGACAACAAGATCCAAGCGGATCTTATGCAGGGTTGACACGCTTTATTTGAAGTTTATTTTGAAAACTTCATGAGAGGAGTGACTGCCTCGTTGGTCTAGTGGTCGCAAGCGCGACTGCTGAGCATGAGGTCATGGGTTCGATTCCCGGGTCGGGCAAAGTGTTATTGGCTTTTTCCATCAGGAATTTATCACTAACAGCCACGGAGTCTGGATTTGTACCCGGTTGATGGCAATAGGCTCGCCCCCTATTACATGGGACTTAAACATAACTGGAGAAATGTGGGTGTACTATTAGGTACACCTCTGCCGTTAGGCGCGCGTTAGACGGACTAGACACGCGTGTGACAAAAGATGGACGCACGCACATTATCTCGCGTTTAGCAAATAATGTAAATGAAAGTGGTTTTTGATGTGATTAATATTAATTAGTGCAAACGAGAATTGTAACATGATTTAAATGGAGTTTCTTCAACCCATTTTTCTCCATAGTAACAATGATTCATGTGAATGGGTCTCAACCCCTGAAAAGTTTATAAGTGCCTGTAAATGGACTATTGTAAATAAACGTTTGGTGTTTGAGTCAAGTATTGTGTGTGATTTCAACTACCCATTTACCCATCTGCCACGAAGAGGAATCTAAGGCGAAGACAATATGGCGGAGGCCATTGATATTTAGGAGCAGCGTTCCTCAAGTGGTTTTCCCGCCTTAACATCCATGATCCGTGATGTTATGTTATGTTCGTGAGAGGAGCTGGTATTTTCTAAATTCTCAAAATCCTATCTAGCATCACTGGAAGCCCAACTGCTCTTAGATAGAAGTTAATTAATTAGTCTTGCATTCCTCTTTCTACATCGTTAGTGTGCTTATCCTGGTCCCAGAGCTTTTATGCCGCTTAAGGGGCTCTGACTTGACTGTACATCACGGTCGTGACCGCCATTTGTAATATTATATACGAGAGTCTTGCATATATTCAGATATATGCAAGACTCTCGCCTCTCTTAAACATATATTATGACGGCACGGTTGGCGCAGAGACTAAGCGATTGGACTGCTGCACTGCGTGTCGCGGGTTCGATCCCCGCACGGAACAAATATTTGTATGGCCTGCATATAGTTGTTTCGGGTCTGGGTATTTGTGTATGTGACTTTATGTTTGTAAACGCACCCACGATACAGGAGAAATTCCTAGTGTGCTGCAACGTTTAAAAAAAAATTGTGTTATAGCCAACACACATTATGTTTTTTTTTTAATTTTTCTCTATCCTATGTTACCCGGGATAATGCAAAGAATGTAACGATACCTCATACATCAATATCGGTTCAGGAGTTTAGAAGTTATGGTGGAATAAAGAAACTCACAAACAAACATTATATACATACATGAACGCTAGAAACTACGACGATAATAAATTTTGAGCTAAGTCATTTCCCATGTGTGGCATATCAACTCTGACACCAATTTACCTACTAAGCACACGATAAAGAAAGAATTGTTTAAATAATTTATGAAGCACAACTCAACAGTTGAAAATCCATCGTAAAAGTTCCAACGGTCGTATTTAACAGGGTAAAACTTCAGCTCATTAGGTACTCATCAATCGAGAAATGAATGAAAGTATGCGTGAAATTCTCTCGCTTCAGTAATCTCTCGTAACCCATATTATGCGAACCTAACCGCTTTAAAACTGGTAGATTGGGTATTACTGGAAGATATAGTCGCATGCTTGAAAGAACAGCTGGTCCCATCCAAAATCATTAGATAATAACATCGGGTTAATACTTTCTACTGAGGAGCTCGTGGCTTAATAAGAACTCGGGTCGATCTTTAGGTAAAGCTGTGCTTGCCTAGGTCGGTCTGTAGATGGGTGACCGACCGACATACCGAGTTTCCTCCGTGCCTCGGAAAGCACGTTAAGCTGTTGGTCCCGGCTGCCATATATAGATCTTTGGCAGTCGTTACAGGTAGTCAGTGACCTGAAATTTTGACATCCAGTCTTACCAAAGAGTATCGTATTACCTAGTATTAACTGGGTTGTTGAGGTCCGATAGGCAGTCGCTCCATGTAAAATACTGGTATTCAGCTGTATCCGGTTAGACTGGAAGCCGACCCCAACATAGTTGGGAAAAGGCTAGGCAGATGATGATCGGGTTAATACTTCCCACTGCAGGGTAGAGACAAGATATTCACTTAGAGAACGCATGGGTTTGAGGACCATGTTTGCTCGTTGCTGGCTAGCCAAGTCTAAGTTTTTTCACGAGTTTTTTCCTACGCCACTGTCTGCAACATCCACGATAAACTTAGAAAGTAAATTACAAATTAAAACAGTCAAGTACCCTGATTTGAAACTAATATTCTATGCCTAGAAATGCATCAGAAAGTTATATTTGATTGTTACTGAAGAATGTTATTGCCCGTATGTTGTCGGACGTAAAGAATAGCACCATCCCATATCTTCCCGTGGGTGTCGTAAGAGGCGACTAAAGGGACTTACCAGGGAATGGGCAGCAGCGTTCTCTGTGCCTTCGTAACAACCATACTGCGATCGCCAACCCGCCTGCCAAGCGTGGCGATTATGGCAAGTCCCCCCTTCTGGGGGAGGCCTATGTCCAGCAGTGGACGTTTCTATGCCTGAAATGATGAAGAAGAATAAAGATGCAGGGTGGCCATTAGCAATACCAGTTGCTTCACAGTCATGAATGAAGTAAACGGCAAAGCTGTTCAGGCTGCTACGCACTGATTGGATTTTGAAAATCTGAGTCATCAAATTGAATAAGAGAAGATCACAATGACATTTTTGTCGTTGAGACAGAGCTGAAAAGTCTCATCTGACAGTAATTGCACCAACACCCATGCGCTCCAACTACGAACATTATACGGCAGACATACTCGTACATACCGTGAAAGTGAGGAAATACTTTCTCGTTACCAATAAATATGGGGTGTAAAAGTACCCCTAACGCAAACGAAGGGCACTTGTTCTTCCCACCACTGCGATCATTTTTTTGTTCTAGACCATACCTGGAAACCTCCTATTTACGGAGATATTGGGGGTCAAAGTTCCAAATTTTTTACAGCTGTTGTTGTAAATATTAGTTTTTCAGGTTATAACTTTACTTAAATTACCTCCATGACCCGTTTACTATTCAAAGCATCCAATAGCACAATGTTATAAGAGTGCTACATTGAGTTTTACCGTAAAATGTGATTTTCAACCCCAAAAAAAATCGTTTCCCAGCAAAAATTTTTGCGTAGGGGTACTTTGTTTGATGTACAGAATGCTTGGTTAACGGCTGTGTGATGGGTTAATTTACACCCTGTAGGTATAGTCATCTTACACAAAGACCTAATTCGGATTTTTTTTCATAAAACCCTAAAGTCACCTCAATTCGAAATCAAGTCAATGTCACCTCAACCTAATCCGTAGATAAAATCCGGAATCCAGTATCTAACACAAGGCGAAGACTTTCAGACTCATCAACATTAAGGACAGGTAGCTTTAGACTAAACGATAAAAAAATCTAGTTTTAACAGGAAAATAGCAACCCTAATTTCACCTCGAGCTAAATCCGTAGGTAAACACAGCCTCCGTTGCCGCGTTGGACGACGTACGCCTCTCGCGATAAAAACGGGGTGTTCTATAAATTATTCATAAAAAATCTTGACTTGCCTCGTGCCTCGCTGCCGAGGATATAATATAAGACAATGTTAGTTGTCTAGTAGCGTTGTGCTCTTTGAACCTTTGATCTGGAAGGAGAGGTTTATTGTAGTGCATGTTGAAAACGTCTGTTGAATGAAGCGTTTATCATTAAGGTAATCGGAAATAGTTTTTAGGCCTAAGAAAATATGGATGGATTGTGTGAGGAATGATTATGAAAGACAAGGATTAGACAGAGAATACAGACAGAGAATGGAAGAAGACAATGTGTTGCGCTGACCCCACATAGAATGGGACAAGGGCAGAAAGATTATGATGAATCGAAAATAGTTTTCATGTGCCCAATACTATAAGACAGTCTGTTGTTAGTCTTTGTTATAAAACTAGCCAAGTGCAAGTCGGACTTGCACATGAAGGGTTCCGTACCATGCCCGTCGGGGCTGCGGGTTGTTCGCAAAAGATACCGCGGCCTCGATATGAAGGGCTAAGAAGGAACATGTGTGGTTTTTAGTCAGTAGAAGTCTGACACTCCCTTTCGCTCTGCTCAAGAGCGGGAGGGGTAATTGATGATTTTCCAACCGCCAAAAAAAAAGGGTTCCGTACCATTGCAGTAGATATTGAGAGATTTTCCATGTTATTTTAGCACCAAAGACTCCTTATAGGTTTTCCTGTAATCTATAAGTGTTGAACTAATTTCTGTATTTGAATCAAAATTCTAGGTTCAGTAGTTTCGGAGATAAGGGTATGGTCGGACGGACAGACAGACAAATACACGAGTGATCTTATTAGGGTTATGTTTTTTCCTTTTGAGGTACGGAACCCTTAAAATGTTTTTTAGGGACACGACAAACGTCCTCTTCTTTCGTATCAATATTTTAGATCCTGACTCACATTGATAGTGTTAATGTAAGGTTGACATCACATCGTCATACGCCTTGCCGTTTCGTTGGTGGTTTGCAGTTTATTGCACCGAAATACCGAAGTTACAAGAAGCGAAGCCTATCTAAACACCACAGCGATATAACTGAGCCAGTAACTGTATTGTAGAGGGTAACCTGAATTGAAATAACAAGCATTGAAATAAAAACGATTAAAATAAACCATAATAACTTAACTAAAAACATAAAATAAAGGGGCATCAAAAAACTCTTCTTTGCTGGTAATCTTTCTTTATCACGTAGTTCTTGCATATTTTTCTGGCAATCTTGTTTTCCTCACGATGTTTTCTTGCACCGAAGCAACTGGTAATTTTGCAAATCTCAAATTGATCCCGTATGGTGTCGGACGTAAAGAATAACACCATCCCATATCTTCACGTGGGTGTCGTAAGAGGCGACTAAAGGGACTTACCAGAGAATGGGCAGCAGCGTTCTCTGTGCCTTCGTAACAATCATACTGCGATCGCCAACCCGCCTGTCAAGCGTGGCGATTATGGCAAATCCCCCCTTCTGGCGGAGGCCTATGTCCGGCAGTGGACGTTTTATGGCTGAAATTATGATGATGAAATGGATCCGATCGGCCGACGAAACCGAGGCAGGCCCAAGAAACGCTGGCGTGATGATCTGGACCCATTCTTAACGGATTGGACGGAGAAGGCTAATTGTAAAAAACTTGGAAAGCCATGGTGCCTTTTGCCCAGCAATGGAACAGTGTAGGCTAAAGAAAAAAAAATGGATCTGAAAAATCACTTGTTAGTCCGTCGTCGCCGCGTCAGTTACTATGCTATCATTGCTGGTAATGTGTCTACATCAGCTTTAAGATAGAACTTAATAACTAAATGAGGCCATAATACAAATACCGCATGACCTAATCCCAAAAAAAACAATAATGTTTATTTATTTTAATGTTTACTTATTTTCTCAAAAAACTTATTATTACTGTACAAGAAATAGTTTGGCAGGAGTAATTTCTAAGAAATGGATGTAGCCACTGCAACCGAACTAGGCAATGCCTGTATTTCGATTTCCAGTGCCGTTTCTCTCGATATTTTAACAGTATGCCAACAAAGCAAAAAATATGGTTGCTTGTAATAGTAATAGCTTTTGAATGACTTAAAACTAACTTAACGATAGATTTTTAAAATACTTTTAAAAATCTTTATATTTTTATTTTTCTTTATTTTTTATATCTTTTTTATTTTCAAAATATTTTTAAAATACTTTTAAAAATCTTTCAATTCAATCTTTTTACAATAAAAATAATTCCAACCCCAAAACTTACTGAGAAGATTAAAGGGTATAAAAATATCATCATTCGACGAAAGGGATCATTCTAAGGCTCTGTATGCACACATATACCTTCATCCCGGTTATAACGATGAGTGTAGTCACATGGAAACGGTCATAGAAGAGGGTTCACATGTTGCCAGGATTGACGTGTTATGAGGGACAGTATATATGGGTATTATAATGAGTAGTAGATTTGTGCTGTAAAATGTACCTAGCGTCTTGTTCGTGAAGGTATGATTGACTTTGTAATTGCTGTATCATCATATGGCTCAATTTCACTGGGTTTTCGTAGAACGAGTACCTAAATAAGGTAGACCAAGTGGAAATTGTACTAAATTTCTTGCTGTTTTGCTTGTTAGGAAGAATGTTATGGGTTTTTTTTATCAAAAATGTCTTATTAGCTGCCACGTAGTCTGCATTTGTGCCCGAATGCTGGCAATAGAGTCACCCTTTAATACATGGTCATCATCATCGTCATCATCATTTCAGCCTTAAGACGTCCACTGCTGGAAATAGGCCTCCCCCAGAAGAGGGGGATTTGCCATAATCGCCACGCTTGGCAGGCGGGTTGGCGATCGCAGTATGGTTGTTACGAAGGTACAGAGAACGCTGCTGCTCATTTTCTGGTAATTCCCCTTAGTCGCCTCTTACGGTACCCACGGGAAGATATGGGATGGTGCTATTCTTTACGTCCGACACCATACGGAACAAATACATGGTACTTAGACATAACTTGCGAAATATGGCAGTACTGTTAGATAGACCTCTGCCAAACCTTTCAGGGATTACAAGCGTGATGTTATGTTAAATTTTCTTGACTAACTGAATAGGCGACGTCCAAACTACTGGTGGCAGAAACATAAATCATGTTAGAAATTATATTAAGTTCCGTAATACTGAAAGCGCTAAGGTAAATGGTTTCTTGAAAACTAATCCCTAAGGAGCGAATGTTGTAGGAAATCGGCAGGTAGGTAGAGGTACTTCTACTGACGGAATATTGAATTGAATTGTTTATTGAAATTGTTTATTGTTTGAAATTGTTTTTTGATAAAAAAATTATGTACAAAAATATTTACAATAATGGCCTTAACAAAGTACCTATACAGTTTATTGGATTCTACTTGAACTAGGAATAAACCTGTATCTCAGGTAACTTACTCTGACTGCGGGTGTTCGCAAGAGATACCGCGGCCTGGACATGAAAGGCTAATAATAATAATCGTTTTATTTCAGGCAACTAAGGCCCATAGGTAAAATACACACAATATAATATAAAACTATAATAACAAACTAATACATATAAAACAGTAAACCATAACTAAACACGTAATGTCGGGGTCGTGTTTCGCTGCGAGGTATCGCGTAGCCGTCCTCGGAAACGACGGAAAACGACACCTTTCGGCCAAAAGTCTTCCTGCAAACAGGTCTGGAGATGTTGGGTTGGAACACGTACCACAAATGACTTAAAGTTGATGTTGTGGCGCGATTCCAACCTTTCGACCCTCAGAGTCCAGTTGGTCTTCACTTTCAGGTACTGCACCACTTCCTCAATCTTTGTGGAGTGATGCAGACGCGAAATGTACAGCTGCGTCGTAGGCACAGCAGGGCGCAGCAGCATGTTGGGTCCAGTCGGTGCGGTACCGCACAAGAAAGAAGAACATGGGTGGTTTTTAGTCAGTAGAAGTCTGACACTCCCTTTCGCTCTGCTCAAGAGCGGGAGGGGTCATTTGATGATTTTCCACCCACCATAAAAAAAAGGTAACTTACTCTAGTGCTTATACATAATAATATCTAAGATTCCTTAAAGACATACTTAGTATATAACTTATCAATAAATATAATACATAGGTTACATAATAATTATATTTAATACATACGACATTCCATTATTTTAACAATGAAACATTACACAAAAAACCAGGTAACGTTTATTTTGTGTCTACAGAGCACTGTACAACATTGTATTCAAAATCAAAATCAAAATAAAATCAAAAGTCATTTATTCAAACTAGGCTGATAATCAGCACTTTTCGAACGTCAAAATTTACTTTACTTTACTTTACTCATTTACAAGTGACAGACCCCCAAAACGCCCACCCTTCGACACTTCCTAGTGTTTTTTGCTGGAAAGAAGAAGTGGCGGAACAAACTCCCCAGCAACACATCTGTCTGTTTGGTTAGAAGAACCAGACTCGATACAATAGAAAGGTGTAACTTAATATTACGATTGATTACAGACACAAGTCAAAAATAAAAATGTATATAATAATAAAAACATAAAAAAGACATAACATGTCAGTAAACTAATTTTGGAGAAAGAACATAAATAACAAACAAACATTGTCTTGTGTTCAACTCAGCGACCAACTATTCCTATCATTTAAGTAGTCGTTAATGGAATAGTAAGCTTTTAAACAAAGATTAGATTTTACTTTGGCTTTAAATGCATTAAATGGCAAGTCTAGAAAAGAAGATGGCAGTTTGTTATAAAATGTTATACCGAGCCCTACGAATGAATTATGAACTTTGTGAAGCCGGTGAAAAGGAGCGCGTAGTTTATGCTTATTTCTAGTGTTAAAATTGTGAATATCACTGTTTTTAGTGTACAGGTGAATATTTTGTCTAATATATAAAATGTTGGCAAAGATGAACTGAGAAGCAACCGTGAGAATACCAATCTCCTTAAAAATATCTCTAAGAGAAACTCGGGCACCCAGCTGATAAATTGCACGAACCGCTCGCTTCTGCAGAACAAATATATTTTGAATATCAGCAGCTTTGCCCCACAGCAGAATACCGTAGGACATAACGCTGTGAAAATAACTAAAGTAGACTAACCGTGCTGTATCAACGTCAGTGAATTGTCTTACTTTTCTGACAGCGTATGCGGCCGAACTTAGCCTTCCCGCTAGGCTTGATATGTGTAAGCCCCATTGTAATTTTGAATCTACTGTTATGCCCAGAAATACAGCAGAGTCGGCAGTTTCCAGCTCTTGATTGGCGAGGATAATATTGGGACCTAGATTTCTAACATTGGGTACAGCGAACTTAATTATTTTAGTTTTCTTAGCATTAAGAACAAGGTTGTTTGTTGTGAACCAATCCGTGACCATTGACAGCGTGCTGTTTACGTCGTCAAAATCGTGTCTATTCCTATCTACTATAAAGATAAGAGAGGTATCATCTGCAAATAGCACAACGTCACAAAAACCTTTTAAATAATATGGTAGGTCATTAATATAAACCAAGAATAAAAACGGACCCAGTATTGAACCTTGAGGTACACCAAGCCGAACCGGTAGTCCGGAAGATTTGGCGCCATTTACGTCTACACATTGGAATCTATTTTGTAAATACGAATCTATCACATTTAGGGCCTCATTTTAAACACCGTAATGACGCAGTTTCCGTAAAAGCGTGTCGTGATGTACGCAATCAAAAGCTTTAGAGAGGTCGCAGAAAACACCGACTGCATTTTGTGCGTTCTCCCATGCGTTAAATATGTGTTTTAGCAAAGCAACACCTGCATCCGTAGTCGAACGACCCTTTGTAAAGCCATATTGATCATTGTGAAGGAGATTATTTAAATTAAAATGTACTAACAACTGTTTGAGAATTAATTTTTCAAAAACTTTGCTAAATGCGGGTAATATAGAAATTGGTCTAAAGTTACCAATATCATGTTTGCTGCCAGATTTAAATAGAGGGATGACTTTACTGCTTTTCATAAGATCAGGGAAATTCCCCAAATCAACGCATTTATTGAAAGTGACAGCAAGACAGGGGGCTACAATGTCGATTATGTTACTTAATAGTTTAATAGAAATGCCCCAAAAATCACCTGTGTTTTTAGACTTAAGTGAATTAAAAACGTTAATCACATCAATAGGTGTTACATGTTCGAAACTAAATACGTTACCACATTTAGACACGCTGCTATGCAAAAGATCATCGGCTTTAGACGGCAACGAACTTAGGGAACGAGTCGTCGCTATAGGTATGCTGGCAAAATACTCATTAAAAGCCTCGGCTACGTCGGCTGCTTTATTAACTAATTTGTTACCCACCATGATCTCAAGGTGATTATCTTGTTTAACAGATTTACCCGTTTCATTGTTAATGATTTTCCAAGTGGCTTTAACTTTATTATTAGAATTTTTAATGGTCTCGCTTAAGAATTTAGATTTTGCAATAATACAAATCTTTTTAAATAATTTAGAATAATTTTTAACATAGTCTAGAAAAGTTGTATCAAACCGGTATTGTTTAAGACCATACAACTCGTATAATCGGGTTCGACTTTTGTAAATACCTGGTGTGGCCCATTGGTTGAAGCCCACAGAAGGTCCCTTAATGTTAACAGTTTTTGACTTAAAAATAGATTGGTATTCATTTTGAACAACATCAAAAAGGGCTTTATAAATTTCATTAGGAGTTTCGTGTTCTACTATTGACGGTGTTACTTTAAGTGCTACATTATTTTTAAATTTATTGCAACGACTAGCTGTATGAGGCCTGCATTCTATTGTGCGCGGCTTTTTTTTTAATGGCATAGGGAAGCTAGCTTTTAAGCCACAGTGATCAGACGATAAGTCACTTAACACTAATTTGTCCTCGGCAACACAATCACTATAAGATGTTTATTTCGTACTAGCTGTTCCCGGCATGCGTTGCAATGCCCTTTTTCTTACCTACTACCTGCCTGTGTACCAACTACCTACCTACCTACTACCTCCTACCCTACCTACCTACTACCCTACCTACACCCTACCTACCTACTACCCTACCTACCTACTACCCTACCTACCTACCCTACCTACCTACTACCCTACCTACCTACTACCCTACCTACCTACCTACTACCCTACCTACCTACCTACTACCCGACCTACCTACTACCCTACCTACTTACTACCCTACCTACTACTCTACCGACTACCCTACCTACTCTACTATCCTACTTACTACCCTACCTACTACTCTACCTACTACTCTACCTACTACCCTGCCTACCTACCTACCACTTTCTCACCTTTTAAACCTTCCCTGGATTTCCACGAATAATTCAACACTATAATTAGCCAAATCGGTCCAGCCGTTCTCGAGTTTTAGCGAGACTAACGAACAGCTATTCATTTTTATATAATACTAGCTGTTCCCGGCATGCGTTGCAATGCCCTTTTTCCTACCTACTACCTGCCTGTGTACCAACTACCTACCTACCTACTACCTCCTACCCTACCTACCTACTATCCGACCTACCTACTACCCTACCTACTACTCTACCGACTACCCTACCTACTCTACTATCCTACTTACTACCCTACCTACTACTCTACCTACTACCCTGCCTACCTACCTACCACTTTCTCACCTTTTAAACCTTCCCTGGACTTCCACGAATAATTCAACACTATAATTAGCTCAATCGGCCCAGCCGTTCTCGAGTTTTAATCAGACTAACGAACAACAATTCATTTTTATTTATATAGATAGATAGCTGTACCCCGCGTGCGTTGCAATGCCCTTTTACCTGCCTACGTACCAACTACCTACCACCTACCTACATACTACTAATTTCTCACCTTCTCTGGACTGCCACAAATGTTTCAAAACCAAAATTAGACAAATCGGTCTAGCCGTTCTCTAGTTTTAGCGCGACTAACTAACAGCAATTAATTTTTATATTATACGCAAACACCATTTGAAAAATCGTTTTTCTATTGGGAAAGAAACAGTAATTATTTGTGATTATTGTGATAATGTCGTATGGTCTGTTTGAAGTTGTCATTCGTTGACTGAACAACTGAACGTCACTCAATTGTTTTGCCTTCCCGGAACCTCTCCACTAACACTTGAACTTTATAGTACGGTATTAAAGCTCAAATTGATTTTACGTTTTAGTTAGAAAACGTTTGTATGGGAAAAAGAAAGGGGCTGTTTTTAGGGCTTTTCCGGCCATTATTCGAATTTTTCTCGCCGTAAGAACCATCCTTGAACTTCAACGAACATTTAAAAAAAAAAATCAGCCAAATCGGTCAAGCCGTTTTCATGCCAAGTCGTGACAACGGAAAACGGGTTTCATTTTTATATATATAGATAGATAACAACATAACATCACGCTTCTATTCACAAAATGAAAGAGCAGAGATAAAATACTGGTGCAGTAATATACGTAACCATAATTATGTAAGATGTTGTGGAGCTGGAATGAAATTGATTGTTCGCGATTATTTTCCTCTTCAAAATGATTTTTTGTCCTTATCATTCTCAAGTTCTCAAAGTAAATTATTGGGGCCTTGTTGTTGTTGTGGTCGCAAACGCGGCTGCTGAGCGTGAGGTTCTGGGTTCGTTCCACAGAGTCTGGCTTTGTGTCCAGTTAATGGCAATATTGACGGCACGATTAGCGTAGTGGCTGAGCAACTGTACTGCTGCGCTACGTGTCGCGGTTTCAATTCCCGCATGGACCAAATATTTGTATGGCCAACAGATCTTTGTTTCGGGTATGGGTGTTTGGTATGTGTATGTGAGTTTAAATATTTGTAAACGCACGCACGATACAGAAGAAATTTCTAGGGTGGGACAAAGTTTAAAAAAAAAGCATGCTCAGTTTTATATGGAACTTAAAAACATAACTGGTCGCTGTAGTATCAGGTATACCTCTGCCTAACCCTTTGGGGACAAGGCTTGATGCAGTGTTCTTCTTCATTGTGTATCCCAGTTGGTTTCACACTAGAGAAACTGATGTATGTTATTGACAGGACCAAAGGCGTACTTACGTTCTCATTAAAAACTGCCATCGACACGCTACCAAGAAGATAACAAACATTTTGAATTATAACCACTCAAGAAAATAATTATGTATATATATTTTATGTTGTAACTTCAAGACATTGTAGCCAAGATTATAAAGGGGAGGTAAGTGGCAAAGGGGGAACTGTATTAACACTTAACAAAAAAACTTTGTTCTACTTCATAAAATTAATTATGCACCCCGCTAATACGTAGAAGACTTATGGCGGGCCCGGTATCTTGAAGGATCATTATTCTTTCTTACACCGTACAGAATTGTGATAATACTAAACAGGTCCGTGGCTTGAAAATATTCTGCGGTATATTTTATGCTCCCCCGTCGGGACTGCGGGTTGTTCGCCAGAGATACCGCGGCCTCGACATGAAAGGCTAAGAAGGAACATGGGTGGTTTTTAGTCAGTAGAAGTCTGACACTCCCTTTCACTCAAGAGCGGGAGGGGTTATTTGATGATTTTCCACCCGAAAAAAAAGAAGGTATACTTTATGCGAGTACGTAAGCCAAAGCTCTCTCTATACTGGCAGACGCTACCGACAACGTGCTGTGACGTCATGACGGATGGTCGAGTCGCAGCCGGTCGCGAACCCATGGTTTGTCTGATCGCGACTGAATATCTGCCCAAGACAGGTTGTTAGACTTACGGGTGCTACCTGTACCCACTATAAATTAGGACGAGCCAGCCACACTGTTCCCAAACCACTGTAACTCCTGAAAGCCATAATAAACAGTGGCGACCACCAGAAGAGCGCCGAGACAATGAAGCTCGACGAAGTCCCAGAGAAATGATTTAACTGTCTTGGATCCCGCAACGAAATTAATTAGAAAAGAATAGCGGAGGAGTAGGAAAACATAATTTCCCTGTAACGACTGTAAATCATCTACAAAAATTACAGATGGCGTGCTTTCCGAGGCACGGAGGAAACTTAGCATAAAATGTCACCCATTATCGGACTAACCTAGGCAAGCGTGGCTTAACGTTTAGGATACTGTTGGGGCTGTCGTGGTGTTGTAGTGCGTCCACTATGTTTTGCGGAGGCGCGCACAGATGATTTTTACGCGATCGTTAGAAAAAGGACCGCCTCCATGTTGGGTCGGCTACGCACCGCCACCAACGGTCTTCTGAGCGTGTTCTCAGATCGGTGGGACTCCCCTCTGCTGCGTCATTGGGTAAGGATCCATTCCATCTGATTTTTATATATATATTTTTTTTTCCTTTTGCCTCATTACTAACCCTACTAACTTAATGACTATTAAGTTATTTTGTTGTTACTACACTATTGACACTTGTCTGAAATAAAGAGTTTGAATTTGAATTTGAATTTAACCTGAAGATCGACTCAAGCCGCTGTTGTTTATTTAGCCACGCGATCTTCAGAAACTCAGTGCTAGTATTAATATTTTTCAACTAGTAAGTCATTAGAAAGGCCAACTAGATTTTTCGTCAACCAAAACATTAAATTAAGGGGTTTTCTTACCCTTTGGTTTACGGAATCCCATACAACGCTATTAAGGGCATTTATGAGGGTCCCCCGGGTTATGAGGTACGATGACCGATCGACGGACCAGCCCAAGGGATTGCACCATGTGTGTACCCGGTTATGAGCTACCCCTAGTATTTGTTCCGGTATTGGGGCGTTCCCCGACAATCACCTTTAATGTTTGTGTGTTAAGGTTCCATTGAAAAAAAATTAGGTAAGTATATTTGGTTGTTTTTTTTAAGTTTTAATGCACTGTTATTTGGCATGGTCACTAAGGTCGGTAAAGAGTATGTGAAGTGGGGAACTATACCGGTGGAACAAACGAGATTAAATGCATCTTTTTTTTTTTTTTTTTGACATAAAAGACAGTTAAAACGATGGAAGCTGCAAAAGTATAAACTGTAGCGCAGCTTCCAACGCCCTTTTCCAGTACAGACAAAAAGTACTTAATATTATAATTTAGTATTTAAATTTAAACAAATAACGAATGCAAACAGAAATTAAATGAAAAATAAAAAAAATAAGATTAATAATTAAAATTCAATTCAACATGATTAAAGTAAACAGCATATTATGATTTGGGATGTGTTTTGGCGTTGTGATGAGTGTAAGGTGAAAGGGGGGTGTGTGTGAGTGGGTGAGTGTTTATGGGGTGTGTGTGAGGTGTTTGTGGTGTTCGTAGCAAGTGTGTTGTGTGGTTTTGTTGGGGTGTGTGAGAGAGAGAGATGAGTATTTCATACTTCCACGAGTTTCTCTGTTTCCTCATAATTTTGTAATTTCATTCATCTTATGACCTAACTTTAGGCAGTTCCTAGCGTTATAAGTCGAACTTTATAATAAGTTACCTAAAAGTTGGAAGGAGCTTAATAATGTACACTTGAAAAGAAAACTTAAAACATTTTTGGCAAATAAAGCATTCTTTAGCATCAACGAGTTCCTAGACGAAAGATTTATATTGACAGAATAGCTGGTTTGTTTTGATTATTATTATTATTTATTTTAATTTTTTTGGGATTTGATTATTATATTTTTATGATTTGATTATTATTTTGTTAGAATTGATTGATTATTTTTGAATGCTTTTATTTATTGTTGACATGATTTGTATAATAGTCCTAGTAACTTAAGAATTATTGTTTTAATGTTCATTTGATTTTTGTTATTTTTAATTTATGTCAGTATTATTGTATTATTATTCTTTAATTGTTTAATTTATAGATATTATGAGGGACTGTTGTAATTAATAATATTTTTTCTTCATATTTGCACGTCACATCATTCATATTTGCACCCAATACTATTATTACCATCTTGCATGCATGTATTTTTCTTGTATGTATGACAACATGTTTATGCAAATAAATATTATCTTATCTTAACTTCACGATAACTGACAAATGCTTGAACTGACTGGACGGGTCCACTCAAATCTGTGTGTTGCTTCCTTCAAAAGACCATCTCCGCAACTAATCTGCATAGTCTCCATGTGTATATACCAAGATTATGTCTGAACGGTGTGAACCTTAAAAAAGACCTCTGAGTTTGTTTCGGATGTTTCTTCTCAGACTGGTCAGATACGAAACACCGGACACCGGCCGATTGTACAAACCTATTTGCAAAATAAACATAATTTTTCATTAGCGTCGTCTATCCGTATTACTAATTTCTTCAAAATCTGTCGTTGTTAAGACGTGCAGTAAGTCACATTCATTTTAATAATATTAAAAATCCTACTTAGAATAAATCTACAAATTGGTTAAACACGCCTGCTTTTGAAGACTGAGGGGATGGATGAAGGGGACCTTAGAATTTGATTTCTCTCGGGAACGATTTGTAGCTTGATTATATAATTTGCCTGCTAGTAATATTAATATCGTCTCGACCGAATTTCGGCCGCAGCCAATCTCATCGAAGATTATCTAAGACGCTGGAGATGTGATTCGATAAGATAATAAATAATATATGTTTTATTTATTCTCATAGTCCGATGGAACGGCCTGTTGGTACACATCTAATGATATTATAATATAAAGAACAAAAAAAAAACTTGTAGGACACTGCGAAAAGTGCTCCAACAATATTATATTACAACTCACTTTTTGCTGTGCCCGACAGGGTCCAAATTATGATCTAATAATTATAAGTTTACCCTCTAAGCCTACGCCTTGTGAAATGCAATAAAAGTAATGAATAACATAGAAAAAAGTATTACAGCGCCATCTATGCCACAAATAAAGAACTAACATTATTCCTGAATGGCGATATTCAAGTTCTCCGCAATTTAAAGTTTATTTTTTGTTTGTTGTTATTTTTTTCAAAAAAATTTTAAAGCAGGTCAGTAGCTATTCTTCATATCCTTTATCTAATTACATTCTTTTTACAGTCTTTAATTATTCACAGCTTATTTACTTTTCTACTTAAAAAGTTATCTTTCTGGAACGTTAACTTCACATGTATCTCTAAGCCTTTTATACCAACACACCTTCATTACTGAAACGTTAATACGCAACTTCGGATTGTGTAAGTGAATTCCAAAAACTTTCGAATCACCCTCTTCCTCCGGATTACAAAGGAGGGAAAGATCCCTCTTGAGAGGTTCGACCTCTTTACATCAGCATATAACGTGTGTATTGAAAGAAACGCTACGAATAGAATTACTTTTTTTGAAGGATATGTTTTTGGTCTATGACGCTGCTAGAATATTTAAAAAAAAATACCTATTGGTTTTTGGTTTAAACCATGATTATAGCTGGTAGGTTTAGGTTCAATTTACTTTATTGCCAAAAAAGACAAAAGAGCCACTTACATAAGAATATAATTATTATAACATAATGTAGGTAATAAAGTTATTCTAGGTCACGGTCACTGTTTCAATACAATATGTGGGACGTGTATCTTAGGTTTTTTTCTCGTCAAGGCTGCGGGTTGTTAGAAAGAGATACCACGGACTAGACACAAAGGGCTAAGAAGGAACATGGGTGGTTTTTAGTCAGTAGAAGTCTGACTCTCCCTACCGCGCCTCAATTGATGGCTTAGATGGATTCCCATACTCCAAAAAAAAGGTTATATGAATTGCGATTTACGTTATGAGACACGCACGTCTGTCCGTTGTTTCCCAGTGAGTGCCGTCATTTTTGTCTCAATTCGCACCACGGTGGGTTGTAGCTAACCTTAGTAACTTATGTTTTTTGTTTTTCTACGCCGTCGCTGAGGTTTTAAAGCTGGCGAGAAACCAAAACAGCTTCTTCCAGGAAAAAGGTATAAGCTATAAGCTTAGCTTGATATAAGCTTGTCATATAGTACTAGAGTGAATAACTCAGATCACACTAGACTTCACTAGAGTCAAAAAGAACTTACACATTATGAAAGTAATTATTATTAAACCTTTATTTCAGATCCATAAATCCATAGCACAAAATAAAATTACATACTTCATCAATCATCATATAATAAAATCATAATAAAATAACAATTAAAACACAAACAAAATAAATTGAAATGAAAAATCCTAACACGATAATTATAATAAAAATCTTAAGATTTATATAATTAATGACTTAAAAAAAATAATATTAATAATATTAATTATTTATGCCATGTAATATCATATTTTGTAGAAATTATTTTCATAGACTAGGACACAACTCTGTACTGGGTTCAATTCCCGGGTCAAGCTAAGGAACATTGAAATTTTCCATTAGGAATTTCTCAGTATCAGCCCAGGATTTGTGCATGGTAAAAAGCTATAGGCTGGCACCATTGATATAAAAACTAAAGATACGGTCGTCCGAACATTTGCTCGACGCGTTCGCCATACAGAAAATCGGTGTAGTCTGCTCGTTAATGTAACCTTGTATAAGCGGCGTGGTATTTTCGAGGTATAAAGAACATATAAATAAAGCTTTTAATAAAATTTACGACCGCACCCGAAGCTAGCCGATCGTGGACTAGTTCACTTCGGCTTAGGAAAGACCATATTGGGACCACGTTCGAGGCGTCATTTTAACATGCCGTCCGCCCAGTCCTTACGCAGTAATATATAAGTCAATGACTGGCACTCTATTATTATGGGACACAACAGGCGACATAAGGGTTTACTCTGGACTCTCTAACCCTTTGAGGAAATTCAGTGTTGTTACAACTCTAACTGCCGTACTCAGACATATTTAATGATTACTTAATCCGTCACTTAGTAAAGATTTGACATGCTTTTGTATGACAAAACTGTCAATACCTTTACTAAGTGATGGCCTAAGTAATCATTAAAGCTCTCTGAGTGCGGCACTTAGACACCACTGCTTAAACCATTCGGGTTTACAGGGTTGATGTTATGTTACTATTCTTTTTTACGGGAATAATAATAGGCAGAGGTGTATCTAATAGTACACCCACATTTCACCAGTTATATTTAATAGGCAGAGGTGTACCTAATAGTACACCCACATTTCACCAGTTATATTTAATAGGCAGAGGTGTACCTAATAGTACACCCACATTTCACCAATTAAATTTAAGTCCTATGTAATAAGAAACGAGCCTATTGCCATCAACCAGGCACAGGTCCTAACTCAGTAGCTGCTACTGAAAAATTTCTGATGGAAAAACCCAGTAACAATTTGTCCAACCTTTTTTTTTTTTTTTGGTGGGTGGGAAATCATCAAATAACCCCCCTCCCGCTCTTGGGCAGAGCGAATGAGAGTGTCAGACTTCTACTGACTAAAAACCACCCATGTTCCTTCTTAGCCCTTCATGTCGAGGCCGGTATCTCTTGCGAACAACCCGCAGCCCCGACGGGATAATTATACACCATTATGTTTGTACTGCCATATTTTGTTGTAAAATGGGTTCATCTAACATTGGCACAGTCAGACAAAAGACAGCCAAGATGTAGCCAGCTTAAAGCAGAGAATAACAAGCAACTTTCAACCACAAAACAAAACATTTCTCTTTACACCCCAGAGACCCACATTTCAGCTATTATAAAATTTAGAACAGTAGCATTACGAATACACTTCAGTAACGTTTCAGGGCACGTCGACGAATAAACAGAGCTTTACAAAGGCATAAACGATGCGCAGTGGTTTATTGTTTGTCGTATCAGCTGCAACAGCTGGGGTGCGGGTTTAGTGGGGGGATGAAGCGGGAGCGGTTAGCGAAGGAGATAAAAATCGGAAATTATGTCCGGATACCGAAATTAATAGAGTATGTTTTCAATCATAATGTAGTAGATTATCTGGGGATGATTTGTTCTGTCATTAAAACTTGAAGATTACGGACTTGTTGTGTACAAAAAACAAAAAAGTTTAAAATACTTTTGCTCGCGAAAATCGGTGACTTTGTTTGTTTCATTGAATTTTTTGACACTGAGTTCCCGAAGTCGGTTTTTTTTGCAAATGCTTTTAATTTTGCCATCTTTTAGTAATATAGATTGTCAACACACAAATTCTTCAACAAATTCTTCAATCAATTTTTGTATTGTAACTAGAAGTTATTAAGGACCATCATGTCAGCATAGACCTTGATCGAAGTTGACAAGAAAACTTAAATTAAACTACTGAACCGATTTTCAAAAAATTTCGAGGGGCCCAATCGGCAAGTTTATCCTTTCACGTTCCGAATTAAGAACCTCCACCTTTTTTTAAGTCGGTTACAAAGCAACAAAAGGTTCCAGAACCGCTAAAGCCACCAAGCCACCTCCCTAACTCCAGCTGTTCGAAGCCAAGTGTTAACGTCCCGAATACGAACTGAATGCACTTTTGTTCTTTTGAAATTGACTGCACAGATAATATTGTGTTGTAGTGACGTTGTCGGCGCTGTTTAATAGACCATTGTTTTGTAGATGAAGTTGGGTTATTCAGTGTTATAAGACGGGCTTATATAACATAACACCGCGCTTGTAATCCCCGAGGGTTAGATAGAGTTGTACTAAAAAGTACACCCTTTCACCAGTTTTGTTTAAATCCCATGTAATACGGAGCCAACTTATTGCTACCAACTGGGCTAAAACCCAAACTCCGTGTTTCTAAGATATAGAGAGCTCATGTACGCGACTTCATTCGCGTGGGATAGGGCTATGGTATTTTCAGTGTACTGTAGTGTGTTGTGTGTGTAGTGTGTATGGTGTTTCAGTTGTGTGTATTAAGCAGTTAAGAAGGAAAAAGATACCAGACAGAGCTTCACTTTCGCATTTGTAATTCATCATATTTTGTGACCAGCTGTAAAATATTTCCTAACTTTTAAATACCATTAGGTATAAGATTTTTTTATGTCATCATCATCTTCCTGCTCTTGTCTCATTCTACGAGTACTTGCGGTTGGCGCAACACGTTTTCTTCCTCTATTCTCCTCTGTCAGACGTCACGTCATCATTTATCTACCACACACATCATCATCTGCCTAGCCTTTTCCCAACTATGTTAGGGTCGGCTTCCAGTCTAACCGGATGCAGCTTAATACCAGTATTTTACATGGAGCGACTGCCTATCTGACCTCCACAACCCAGTTAATACTAAGGTAATACGATACTCTTTGGTAAGACTGGATGTCAGAATTTCAGGTCACTGACTACCTGTAACGACTGCCAAAGATCTATATATGGCAGCCGGGACCAACAGCTTAAGGTGCTTTCCGAGGCACGGAGGAAACTCGGTATGTCGGGCGGTCACCCATCCACACACCGACCTAGGCAAGCACAACTTTACCTAAAGATCGACCCGAGTGGCAGTTCTTATTAAGCCACGAGCTCCTCATTAAGCCACGAGCTCCTCCATTTATCCACCACACACATTACATTCATATTTTCTGTGTTAAATGTTTGATTATACGATTTAAAAAGTCGCAAAGATACTTCTGCAATTTATTATAACATCGGTAGCATCTTACTTGAAATTCGATCAATCTAAAAAAGACATCTCACCCCTTATCTGAAGACTGAAATTCCGGTAACCTTCGACTCAGATCCTGTCTCCAGTCACCCGAAAGTGTTAATAAGTATAAATTGTAAACACATTAACTGCAGATTTCTCTGATAATCTTTAGCTGTGGCTAACGACCAACCCCATTAACGGGATCGGATTGGTACAAGGCACAAGATTTTGAAGTGTTAGGGGTAATAATGCCCAGGTACTCACCGGACACGGTTGTTTCGGGAGGTACCTGCACCGAATCAGGCGGGAGGAAACGCCCGGTTGTCACCATTGTGAGGATCGGCCGGAGGACACGGTGGAGCACACCGTGGAGGTGTGTCCCGCTTGGGCGGAGCCCCGCCGTGTTCTCGTAGCTGCGATCGGCGGCGGCGACCTCGAGATGCGAGATGTCAGCAACATGGAAGGGGCCCGCAAGGGCCGACGCCTGTCGAGGCTGCGGGTTGTCCGCAAGGGATACCGAGGCCTCGACATGAAGGGCGAAGAAGGAACATGGGTGGTTTTTAGTCAGTAGAAGTCTGACACTCCCTTTCGCTCTGCCCAAGAGCGGGAGGGGTTATTTGATGATTTCCCACCCCCCAAAAAAAAAAAAAAAAAAAAAAAAGGGGTAATAATGCCCGTCGGGGCTGCGGGTTGTTCGCAAGAGATACCGCGGCCTCGACATGAAGGGCTAAGAAGGAACATGGTTGGTTTTTAGTCAGTAGAAGTCTGACACTCCCTTTCGCTCTGCCCAAGAGCGGGAGGGGTTATTTGATGATTTTTCACCCATAAAAAAGGGGTAATATTTGAGTTTTACTGGTGTATAAGTTGGTTATTTGCGTAAAAGTACGAATTTACAAAAAAATATTGCTTCTCATAATTTAATTGTATAAAGCCGTTGCACGTGTTATTAAAAGGTTGTAGATATATATGTATATGTATTAATATCCACCAAGTTAACTTTAAGTGTCAAGATGATTGCTCGTTATTTGTTGTGTTTGAAAGTATCTATAGGCAGTTGTGTAGGGAAAAGGGTTTTTATAAAGTAAAAGCACAAAAGACAAGACTATTCATTTTATTTCTTTTGGTCTTGTCAACAAATCAACTCGATTCCATTCACTAGGTCCCTAGGTCTTCGTGGAGAAGAATGGACAAGAAACTCCACGGGAACATCTTTTAAAGTATTATGCAAGGACAACCTGACATTGTCCTGGACTGTCTCTCAAGTTATAGCAATTTATCAGTGTACATAAACAACAAGCAATATAAACCATATCATAGTACATATTTCTAACACATAGTAATCAGTAATAATCGTAGCATAATATCAAATAACTTACATCAACATTGTGGATCCTTAGAGTAACACAAATAGGTTTCAGCTTTTAAACATTTGATAAATATCTTCACAACTAGGTTACAAGTAAACTTAATTCTTTCTATCTTTCCATCTTTCTATACACAATAATACACAAATGGAATACACAATATACTACTCTGGGTCTGTCCTAATCCTTTAACAGTTGCAGCGTAACTGACTCTGAATTGGCGGTACTTCTACTTTTATAACCGTCAAATCTTATGAAGTAAATCAACGATTGCCGCCATAATAAACCAATGGCAAATGGACATACATTATTGCTAAATAACTAATAACACAACCATTTTAAAACTTCATTAGATAATTTAGCAATCCAGTATGTATTTATTTGTAATCTTTACGTTTAATCGGATAAAATATGAACATCAATAGATAGTTTCGGTATTGATAGAAACAACTTAATACATTGAAATTGCAAGATAAAATCTAGGAAACATTATAAGTATCATTTAATAATTACTAATTAATTTACTGGCAATTTATATTAAACAAACATTTAACTTGACTTAACTATTTAAATAGCACAATTACCATCTTTGGTTCGGAAACCAAGTCTTTTAAGCCACAATAAAAGCTACTTCTATAAAATACGACAAGCTATAACATATCATTAGAATAATGTAAATTAGGTTTATTCGAATTATGAACCTTTGTTTCCAAGATATTTACAATGATTATTTAATCAACTTGACGCAACATCGCCATACGTCAATGTTATTTGACATCTGGCAGCTGACGTTGCTACGTCAGTTAAAACTTATGTTACAAACGTATTTTGTAATAGTATCTAAAAGAGGTTTTCTTTGTGCCCAATTAACTGGAATAATCTATCACACGCAACCTTCGTTTGCGTTAAATTATTATGGTAATAATAACTTGCCTACTTGAATCGGAGTTTGCTTACAACTTTAAGGTTTTAATTTTTTTTGCACTGAACCCTTTATTCCTTTTTCTAAAATATAATCTTATAAATAATAAATGTAGTCTAAGCTATTATGAAATTGTTTCCATTATTAAATCAATGACAAAATTCAACAGTAAAAAAAAATTTGAAACTTGAATTAACCAAGACGAGCAAACAATTAAGAAAGTGCCGAAAGTAATTGAAGATTTTGTCAGAATTACAGAGATATCTAATTTCTTTGAATTAAATTAACTTATTTGCATAGCTTTTGACTAATCTGGACGTAAAGTTCTAATGCACACAGTCCAGTCTAACAAAAGACATACAAATAAAAGGAAACTCGATATGTAATACGGTCACCCATCCAGGACCGACTTTGGCAATAGCGGCTTATCCTTAAAGACTTTATGTAGACTGTATGTTTATGTATGTTTGTTTATGTACCTGCAATTTATGCAAATATTTTTTTACTTTACTTTACTTTGGTTTACTGTTGTTATTTAGTCACGAGATTTTTTCTGAACTCACTTCGAATCGAAAATCATTTAAACTTACCAGTTACTCTGATGTCAATACTTGGGCCATTACAAGAGAAAGCGGAGTGGGGAGGGGGGAAAACGGAGAACACCATAAATAGTCGTACCGGAACCGGAAGTGGTCCCGTCGCTTCCCTTCCGGTACTGGCGCAAAAAAATGAAAGTGCAGCACCGAACAATGTTTAAGTGGGTGAATTATTTTAGTAAAGGATTTTTTATGAGGCTCTGTTGTTAAAGAATGGCGGGAGAAGTTACGAGGAAGTTGCTCGTGAACTGATAATTTATGCGGGTAGGAATATTCTTTACTAACTTTTGAGCGCGGCTTCGCCCGCGTGTAAGTCGGAAATATCAAAAATGACGCTTTTCCATACAAACTTTGATCACCTGTTTCACCCCCTTTTTTTTGGTGGGTGGAAAATCATCGAATAACTCCCACTCCTGGGCAGAGCGAAAGGGAGTGTCAGACTTCTACTGACTAAAAACCACCCATGTTCCTTCTTAGCCCTTGCGCCGAGGCCGCAGTATCTCTTGCGAACAACCCGCAGCCCCGACGGGTGTATCACCCCCTTAGTGATTGAATTTTGAAAAATCCTTTCTTAGTGGATGCCTACGTTATAAAATGAATGCGTGTGCGGAATTTGAAGTTTCTAGCCTTAAGGCTGTCCCGTCGGGGCTGCGGGTTGTTCGCAAGAGATACCGCGGCCTCGACATGAAAGGCTAAGAAGGAACATGGGTGGTTTTTAGTCAGTAGAAGTCTGACACTCCCTTTCGCTCTGCCCAAGAGCGGGAGGGGTTATTTGATGATTTTCCACCAGCCCAAAAAAAAAAGGGTTTGGCCAATGCGTTACTCCTCAATCAGTCAGCTTTGCATTTTATTTAGACAGATAGTGGAACAGTTTTTGTTTGTTTGAGTTAGCTATCGGTTCCCTATCAGTAACATAACATGAACATAACATAACATCACGCCTGTAATTCTTAGAAGGCAGAGGCGTATCTATTAGTGTTCCCACATTTTGCCAACAATGTTTTAAGTCCCATATAATAGAGAGCTGGTCTATTGTCATTAATCGAGCCTCCATGGCTGTTACTGAGAAATTTCTGATAGAAAAACCAAATAACGCCAATAAGCAGCAATTCAGTGTCCATATCAGTAATATACCAAGTATATATATAATTATGTATCTTCACAGAACTAATTGAACTATAATTAGACGCATGGCAGCTACATGAAGTTTTTTCCGTTACCAGTTAATCTATCTGTAGCCATGTGATCTCTTTTGAAGCTGGAAATCTTCTATTTTTCTCTATTTCGGCACGGCTGGTGCAGTGGCTGAGCGATTGGACTGCTGCGCTGCGTGTAGCGGGTTCGATCTCCACACGGAACAAATATTTGTATGACCTTCAGATGGTTGTTCCGGGTCTGGTTGACGGTCTTAAATGTTTGTAAAGGCACCCACGACACAGGAGAAATTCCTAGTGAGGGGCAACGTTTTAAAAAAACATATATATGTATCTTTGCAGAACTAACAGAATGCTTGTAGTTGCCAAGCATTCAGTTAGTGAAATATTTTCCGTAATCAGTTAATCCATCTGTGTGATTTCTTTGGAAGCAGGAAATCTTCTATTTTCCTCCATTTATAAATAGTATAAAAAGTAGATTTCATGTCTGTTCGAGGTATCTACAAAATTACACGATAGGATGAATGTTATCTCTCATTTTTCACTTTTTCATCATTTAGTAGAGAGAGCATTCGGAAATTTCCATGCGTATATTACATTCAAATTTCACCGGCACGTGTAAGCAACGTAAACACGCGCCGAGGAGCCGGCTGTCTCGATGCAACGGCTACGAGTTTCGCGTCAGCAGTTATGTCGCCGCCGCAGATTGCCGAGTCAAGCAAGCGCGCCTCACAGCCCCGCTCCCGTCCCCGCAGCTCCTCCCCGCGCTGCCCGACTGACGCGACCACCTGAGACAGTGGTCATTTCGTGCAACCCTGCTGCTCTCTCGGCAAAGCCTGTGCCATTAAAGCCAGCGAACCAAAACGGAAGGACCGATGATGACGGTTTCGTGACGGTACAAAGGAGGAAGCGCCGTCAGCGAAGCTGTAAGAACCGCTGCGGCAAGGCTCCTGTGGAGCCCAACGTAAAACTGCGCGCCGCGAAGTCGAACACCCCGGTGTACATCTCTCGCCTGCATTACACCACTGAGGAAGAGGACACCGAGGAGTACGTGAGCCAGAGACTGAAGTACTCGCCAAGAGTTCAGCTGCTGGATTCGCGCCGCAACGTGAATTTCAAAGCGTTTGTGGTGCGCATACCAACGTGCTATCTCCAATCGGTGATGGAAGAAAGTTTTTGGCCGCAGGATGTGGTGTTCCATCGCTTCCACGGACAAATTCCACAAGATCGCAGTAAGTATCGTGCAAATGAAATGCTCTAGCATAGTTTTTACTAATTTATACTAACACAAATGTTTTTAGTATGTATACTTAGGTTAAGGTATTTGGCTATGGGTCTTTGTTATCTGAAAATAAATGTATTCTATTCTATTATTATGAGATGTTGATATATATATATATATATATATGTTACTACCCAATCTGAGTATTACTTAATAACTTATGGATAAATAATAACAGTCGCGTGAGTCGTCAGCTTAAACCACGCTTGCCTGGGTTGGTTCCTGGATGGGTGACCAAACATTACATACCTATATAATTATGTATCCTCTGTACTTTGGAAAGCATGTTAAGCCGTTGGAGATCTTTGACAGTCGTTACAGGTATATGTTACAGGTATATGTTACAGGTATATGTTACAGGTACATGTAAGGTATATGTTACAGGTAGTCAGTGGCTTGAAAGTGTGACAACCAGTCTTATTCCAAGGGGTGTCGTATTACTCAGTATTTTCTGGTTTGTGTTCCGTATGTTGTTCCGTATGGTGTCGGACGTAACAAATAGCTCCATCCCATATCTTCCTGTGGGTGTCGTAAGAGGCGACTAAGGGACTTATCAGAGAATGGGCAGCAGCGTTCTCTGTGCCTTCGTACCAACCATACTGCAATCGCCAACCCGCCTGCCAAGCGTGGCGATTATGGCAAATCCCCCCTTCTGGGGGAGGCCTATGTCCAGCAGTGGACGTCTTATGGCTGAAATGATGTTGATGAACTGGTTTGTGAAGGTCAGATAGTCAGTCGCTCCATGTAAAATACTGGTATTCAGCTGCATTGCGTTAGAGTGGAAGCCGAAAATAACATAGTTGAGAAAAGGTAGGAAGATGATGGTTTCTACCACATTCAGTATAAATCTATTTGAAAAAAGATAGTTGAGTTACTTCTGCACCTTTCCATATTAATAAAGAAACCAAGTCAGTTTCCACAACTTAAATAATGAAGACTCAAAGTTAAATCGGAACTTTTCTTTCTGAATAAGTTACACTAACTGTTCCTTTAGAAAGAAATCTTAATGAATTGTTAACAGCGCATTCAATGAACGAACAAGCTGGTCAGAAAAAGATAAACAGATAGATAAATTTAATGGGAACTTAATCATTAATTTATTGTTAATATCATCATTTCAGCCGAAAGGCGACCATTGTTGGACATAGGCCTTCTCCAATTATCACCACATTGTGCCGGTCTCACGCCTCTCGCATCCGATGCATCGCCGCAACCTTCACCAGCAGGGCTCTATTTTGTACCAAACCATAACCATTTCACAGTTAATCAATGCACACTATGATCGAGCCACTGACCTTTAAAAAGACGTGCGGCACTGCCGCGGTAAAGCTATTGCATAGCATTTTTATCAACTTATGCAATTATAATTATATATTTATTTTAGCAGTATTTTTTTTCCTTTGTTTGATATTTGATATTAATAAATGCACTTTGTTTATTCATATTTAAAACACTTTGTACACAAATTATATGAGTACAGATATTCACTGTTGTACATAGATGATAAATACCTATACACCTATATACTTTCTCACAAACAGCTGATTACGGTAGTTTTCCAATACAACCAATGCCACCTAAAGGCGGGTTGCTGAACTAAAGAGACAAGCGTGATATTTCATAAAGTCATTGTCAAGTGACACCCCCCGTGTTAGGTTTTTTTCGTTACGGAATTTCTGGATTCGGTCCCCACGCTCAAGGGCTGCGATAGAAGCTATGCAATAGCTTAAAAGATACGCAATAGCCTTGCAGGTCATCAGTCCAAATAGTGGGAGACCATCCAACGCCCGGTAGGGGTAGAATTTTGAAAAATCCTTCCGTAGTGGATACCTGATTGCCTACGTCATAAGAGAAATACGTGTGAGAAATGTAAAGTTTCAAGGGGTTTCTGAGGTTTTGGCTTGTCCGTAGATCCTCAGTCAATCAACTTTGCCTTTTATTTATACGTTTATATTATATCGTTCAAAAATATCCATGTACCATATAAATAGTGCATTCAGTCAGACAAAATTGCTGGTAGAAAATGGCAGAAAGAGACAGACATACAGAGGAAGAGAGACAGCAATAAATTAGAGGCCCATCCCAAAACTTGGTGTCGCAGTAACCCTTTCCGGTTAACTGGCGATTACCTCTGATTGTTACACAGTTATAACAAGTTACGTTTTGTTGGGTGGGGATTAAATGTTACTGCCTCGTGTGTTGTTGCTTTCGTTTTCCCGTGAACAATCTACAGCCATAGACGTTTGAACGTGGAGCAAGAACTTAGTCATTAGTCATTTATTCATAAACAATAAATTGTATTTGAAATTACATGTTAATAAAAAGAAAATTAAATTATATAAAGAGAAAACAAAAAAATAATAATAAAAATAAGCAATAATACAAAATACAAACAAGCTACAAGCAACTTAGCGTGGCTTTATGCCTATTGTAAGCTATTTAAACATAAAGAAATGTAAATAAAGATATTCGAATACGAATGAATAGTTCTAATGATGGTTTGCCGTCACGGTGGCCAAAATTAGCGGTGATTAGCCACTGGAACGAGAGTACTACTAAGAAATTTCTAATGGAAATACCCAATAACTTTTATTGCCTTTTTTTTTTTTGGGTGGAAAATCATTAAATAACCCCTCCCACTCTTGGGCAGAGCGGAAGGGAGTATCAGACTTCTACTGACTAAAAACCACCCATGTTCCTTCTTAGCCCTTGCGCCGAGGCCGCGGTATCTCTTTCGAACAACCCGCAGCCTGACCAAATTGAACTAAGGACCCTACACTCAGCAGTCACGCTTACGACCACGAGACCAACGGGGCAGTCAATCAGTCAGTCATATTTCTTATACAGTAACTATGAAGATACAATAACCTCGAAGCCACGTTTGCTTATTGGTCTGTGAATGGGTTACCATCCATAACACCAATCGAGTTTCCTACGTAACTAGAAAAGAGCTTTGTTGGTCGTTGCAGGTTGTTAATTTCTTTTTTTTTTTGGTGGGTAGTAAATCATCAAATAACTCAAATGTCAGACTTCTACTGACTAAAAATCAACCGTGTTCCTTTTAAGCCCTTTGTGTCAACGCCGCGGTATTTCTTTCGAACCCGCAGCGGTAACTAGCACACTAACCAGTGGACTAAAAGTCTGATTAACTAGTCTTACCACGGGATACCTTATTTCTCAGTACTAACTGGGTCGTGAAGGATAAATAGGCAGTCGCTCCATGCAAAGTATAGGTATTCAAGTACCTGTCGGGGCTGCGGGTTGTTCGCAAGAGATACCGCGGCCTCGACATAAAGGGCTAAGAAGGAACATGGGTGGTTTTTAGTCAGTAGAAGTCTGACACTCCTTTTCGCTCTACCCAAGAGCGGGAGGGGTTATTCGATGATTTTCCACAGGCCGAAAAAAAAAGGTATTCAAGTAAATGTAGTTACATTGAAAACTGACCTCAACATAATTGGGAAATAACACTAGGCGGAGGATATTTAAAGACGATGTTATCTTTACGAATTAAGATTATTTGTTTAACTAAAACTCTCCCCCTCGACCTCCTCCTTAGGTAAAAAAAAAGACGTGTGGCACTGGAGACTGCCGCGGTAAAGCTATTGCATAGCATGTTTTATCAACTTATGCAATTATAATTATTTATTTATTTTATTAATGCACTATTTTTTTTCTTTGTTTTTTTTTTCTTTGATATTAATTCAAGTTACACTTTGAGCGTGGTGACTGATAAAAAAACATTTTTTTTTCTTTTATTAAATAAATGAGATGTTAATATTGTTCTTTTCCAATACAACCAATGCCACCTAAAGGCGGGTTGCTGAACTAAAGAGACAAGCGTGATATTTCAAAAAGTCATTAAAAGTTCTGGTATTTATCGATAGATAGAAAAACTAAAAAGTATCACCGCTGTGCCGGTCGGAGTGGGGGGTGTTAGGTTTTTTTCATTACGGAATTTCTGGATTCGGTCCCCACGCTCAAGGCCCGCGATAGAAGCTATGCAATAGCTTAAACAACTGGCCAAGTGCGAGTCGGACTCGCGCTTCGAGCGTTCCGTACAAAGTAGTAAGTTATTTTTTTTTGTTTTATGATGGCACTAAAACTTTATGCTTTTAGCAATTTTTTCTATTTCAGTGCTTAAACACGTTGCTTTGTACCAAATTTCAAGATTCTGTGTTCACGGGAAGTACCCTGTAGGATTTGATTCCCTTGCGAGTGTCGATGCAACTTAAACGGCTATTTCTTTTTGATTGATTGATTGAAGTTTGATTTTTTCACAGTTCCATGGGACAGTAGACTTGAGTATTTGATACGAATTTCATCTTGATGCCTTTACGCGTTCCTGAGAAAAATGGTCTTGGCAGACAGCGAGACGGATGACAAAGTGATCCTATAAGGGATCCGTTTTTTCTTCTGTACGGAACCCTAAAACAGGCTAAGTAGATGATAATAACCTCAAAACTAAGTTATGTACTTAGCCCGCACCTAAATCAAGTACCGAACATAAATTCTATAACTTAGATCATAGAACCGGTATAGCAGTCGCTAACGAGTTTACAGTTGAACTGCTATGAACACAATTGTGCACTCATTACGCTTGTTGCTTAAGGGGCTGGGCTGAAGTGAATCACTTTCAGGATAAGTTGAATACATTATTTTGATGTCCTTTTTAGTGGTCGATGAAAGGCACATAACGGGAGAAAAGTAAATTTTGATGAGTAAGATTTTTTTCACATTTTTTTTATAATAGCGGCACTATAAAAATACTACAGCAACACAGTATTGAGATTAGGTGAATAAACAAGACTTCTTTGGGTTTGAACTTAATAAACGTTTTATTTATCTAAACCACACATTGCAGAAGAAAAGTTTTACGACGAACAACCTAACAGAACAAAAACAGTAGCGCCAACTATTACGACACGGTTAGCGCAGTGGCTGAGCGATTGGACTGCTGCGCTGCGTGTTGCGGGTTCGATCCCCGCACGGAACAAATATTTGTATGGCCTGCAGGTATTTGTTTCGGGTCTGGGTAATTGTGTATGTGATTTATATGTTTGTAAACGCACCCACGATACAGGAGAAATTCCTAGTGTGGGGCAACGTTTTTTTAAAAAAAAAATAAAAAAATCTGGCGTTACAATTTAAAAACACAACAGGCAAACGACAAGTAGGATACAGCCTAGTTATTCAATTTTATTCAATACACAGTACAAGAAGTACTACAGCAACGTAGTACAAAAAGTACTACAGCGCCATCTATGACAAAAATTAAGAACTAATATCAAACTCTTGAAAAGCACTGTTTACCAGTGACTTAGGACTATAATATTATTATAGAAGAAAGCGACAACCGACATCGGTTGCTTATTCTTATTCTATCCTATGACATTTAAATGCACGGCACGGTAAATAAAATAATAAATTGATATGAATAAGTCTCAACGTTTTTGGTAGACCTTGTATTTTTTTTATTTTCTCAATAATAAATACCATATTTGATATTTGATGCATGTTTCATTGATAGCAATTTAAATCATAATTTTCAAATATATTCAACCAATTTTCATAAAATTTAAACAGCTGTCACAATTCGCCAGACACAAACAAAAAAACAAAACTTCTTTTAAAAACAAACAAAATAACTTTCATAATCCTTAAGCAAACTCAATTTTCATATCGCTTCAAATAACAAAAATTACCCTTTTGACTTCAAAAACTAATATTTCCAAAAAAAGAAACTTGGAAAGAACGCAATAAATTATGAACTCGGTAATCTCTTGGTAAGAATTATCTGGAAAAATATAATCAGTTACAAAGGGTAGCAACCCTAGTTTATTTATGATACAATTTAGCACATAACTCAGGCCGAAAACCAACTGTTTATCTAACTACAATCGCTCAGTCTTCCGGGTCTACGCTACGCTGCTACGAGCCAACTGGGGCTACGAAAACCGCTACGAAAAGAGCTACGAGATCGGCTACGAGTTTTAGTAGCAAATGAATGTTGTAGTATGGGCGTGTGTGTAGGGTAATTAAGACCTTGTTGTGTTGTAATTAATGTATCGAGGACTGCTATTTGGGTTTTATACGAGTCGTTGAACTTTGAATGTGTTATTTTTTTGTAAGTATTCCCAGTGCATACAGGGTGGTGCCAACAATACGACAATAAATGAAACCACTGGTAGTTCTAGTTCGTAGGAACATTATTAAACTATCAAATAAATCTTAAAACCAAAATAAAAAATTGAAAAAAAAAGCAATAAAACTAAGTGGCTTATAACTGTAAACGAAATACATTACAATTTACAAACAAATATTGGTTTACTAACCTAAGGAATAATTTTCACCGATTAACGTATGGAAATAAAATGTAACAAACGAATTTGGTAAAGACATTTAGGTTGGTTAACGTCGTATCGTCGGCACCACGACGGTGTTAGGATTTATTTGATAGTTTCAATGTTCCAATGAACTAGAACTACCAGTGGTTTCATTTATTGTCGTGTAATTGTTGGCACCAGCCTGTATAAGAAACATATGAGAAAGACAGATAACATATTTATTTAGCACATGCCACAAGTGCACACAACAAACAAATAAACACCATAGCTAATTAGAACTCAACAGAAGTCAGTAAAAATAATCTTGTACGACACTGACTTTATTATTTTACAGACAGTTTACGATGACGATTAAGACAGAAAACCACTACCCGCTTCCGCTCAACATAAACGCTGCCTCCAAAGCCCCAACGAAGCGGTTACCACTCACCATCGTACTACAGCGGTACAATTTGAGCGGAATTAAGATAAAATTTATTCTCTCGTCATTGTCCTGAGCGTATCTTGTTACACTTATCTGTTAAACGTGCGATGCTGTGACGTCATCAATTGAGATGGACCAGCTTTGGTAACAGGATATTTTTTTAGGAATATTGTCAAGTGGGGTAGCAAAGTAAAGGGGTATTGGGGGTTTTGTGTTACTAAGCAAATAGGTCACGTATAGTTTTTTGTGGTTTTCTGTACTAATATTGTGAATACCGGACCAAAGTGGCGTGCGTGTATGTGGGCGAGGCAAAAGGAGTATGTAATGATCGTTGCAGGTGGACTGAACCGATTCTAAAAAATCTTTCATTAATGTGATTCTACGTTAGTTCCAAATGTAATAAGCTATGTTTTAAATGCTCCAGTGGAATAATTTCCGACCATAACACGAACGAAACTGCAAGCAAAACCTAGTCCACGCGGTGAACCTCACCTCGTTTTGTATGAGCTTACCGTATAATAAGAGATCAGCTTAATTTGGTTTTTCATAGCTTGGTTTAAAGTCGTGCGTATTGATATTGTTACGACGGGCATATGGAATCTTTAAGAAATCTCGATACTAACTGTGTAGGTACTACGTACCTACAAAGTTGGGTACATTCTCGTAGGTACGTATATTGTGTTGCCAAGGTCAGGGGCAATTGCCATTTTAATTTCGACCGTATGCCAAGGGCGTAAAGTAACTTCTCCCTTGTTGGTTAAAGTATCTAGTATATGCAGTAAGTAGTAATGGTATCTTAAAGTTAATAATTATATATATATAATAATTGGTAATTTTCTCGAACATCTATTGTGTTTGGGTATAAAAGAACCGACAGAGGTCGGAGCGAGTCAGTCTACTTTTAAACGGGACAACGGAAGGTTCGAGAAGATATCTAGTGCGATAAAGTGTTCAGTAGTGTTTTGCGATTGTGTATAAGTGTTTTGTGATTAATAAACTTATTTAGTGTGTTTAATTGAATGGTTTTTTTTATCCCCTATCCAGCTCGTAACAATATCACATTTCTGCCTACCTTACTGAATTACATATGGATTGTGGTTACCGTACTGTATAAACACCATTAATAACATACGTACCGTACCACAAACGAGTTCACCTACGCGTTGTTAACCTTAGTGATAAAGTTGAAATCCCTCATGTCTTGCCATTTCACTGAAAGCCATGCCGTCGAGAGAAACTTGAAATTGAAAGACAACGCACAAAGGAACTTCTCAGTTTTCAGTACTTTAAGTTCAACGACCAAGAGACAAACTGCTTTTCACTCAATAGAAATGCTAAGAAAATGATAATTATAAAGTACTAGCTGATGCCCGCGGCTTCGCCTGCGTCAAATTATATACTAAAACCTTCACTAAAAATCTAAAATTCACTAAAATCACTAACTCAATTTAGTTATCTGCCTACTGCCTACCCCCTAAGAACGATGGCGTGATTATTTATAGCCTATGACCATTTCTAGGTTATCATCTATCACCATACCAAATTTCATCAAAATCCGTTCAGCCGTTTAGGCGTGAAAGAGTAACAGACAGGCAGACAGACAGAGTTACTTTCGCATTTATAATATTAGTATGGATTGTAAAACTTCCGAGTGAAACCTTTTTTGGTTAAAGGAAAAAACTAGGCCATGCTCATTAAAAGGAATTACACCACCCACCACACGCACTAGGGTAAGCTCACCAATTTGCGTCTAACCAACCTTGGAGCACAGATTATCGTGTCGCAGTAAGACCCAACTTACATTGGACGAATAAAAATAAAAGACTTCACCGTTTTTACTCCAAACACTTATTGTAAGCCCGAGGCTCACCGAGCTATTTGAGTTCAGCAACTGTTTCGTGGGACAGTAACAGAGGGCTTTACCTTAATCCGATTTGCTTTGGAAATGATGTTCGTTATACCTAAATGTTTTTTTTTGTTGTTTTTCTGAAAGGTCTGTGTGTTAGGCTTAATCCTTCGCAATCGTTATACGGGTTTTAAGCTATGTTAGAAATTCTCTGTATGTCTTGCTAAACTGATATTGAACTTATGGGTAGAATGTGACTATTAGAAAGACTAATCATTTTCTTACGTACCTAATACGTTGTTAATATTCTATTTAAATAAAGAAAATCACATTATATGAACTTATGTTGTATTCATGTAGATCCTACCTAATGGCAAGAGAAAAACTAACTCAACTCAAACTCAAAGCATTTATTTCAATTAGACCATAATAGGCACTTTGAATGTCAAAAAAGAAAGAAAAAGTTAAGGTACAACAGCCAGTCTGTGTAAGTGTTGTAGTCTAAAGCGTAAATGGCTATGGAGAAAACTGGACAAGAACCCCAATGGACACTCTTTTAAATCAAAAATATTGTTACAAAATCTTGGCTGCATTCATGTTGAGATTATACATACAAATAAACATAATAACGTAAGGACGATGTAGAAAGAGTTCATGAACGTAATATGTTATGTAATACCAAAAACTGATTAATTCTCACTATCTTACCAGCGGAGATATAACAGCGGTGGCCCAGTTACTTTGGATAATCTATTTCATCACCGCTACTCTCAAAACGGCGAGGGAAAACATCGCAAGGAAACCGGTATGTCTTAGAACCAAAAAGTTCGAATACAAGTGGCATCTACCAACCCGCAGTGGACCCGCTCATCCCTCTCCTAGAGAGGAGGCTTGAGTCCCTGCAGTTGGAACATTAGAGGCTGATAATGATGATCTTACCTATTGCAAACCACTAGGTAGGTAAGTCCAAACCTTGAAAAAAATCCAATCAGTTCGAAAAAGTATTAAAAAAGTGAGGTGTATGTATGTGTGCGTGTGATGTGTGTGCGTGCCTGCACCATTACGAAGGGCCACTGTGCCAGTATTAAACTAGCATCCAATAGCAACGGTAGTTTCATTCGGTAGCTGACAGATCACTGGCGACGAGGATGGGATGACCTCAAAAAGGCACGACAAACAATAAACAATGACCTAATCATACTCGAAAAACTACGTCAGGAAATAAAAAAAACTCATTAGGTGAACCACGAAAATTTTTGCCAAACAAACTTCAATTAAAACACGGCTGTGTATATACCAAGACTTAAGAATGGGTGCTTGTAATTGAGATTCTAAAGTAAACACGTGAATTCGGGAACTGCGGAAAAGCGGGGCCTTTACAAAAATAAACAGCTGAATGCTCGATATGAATAAACGAATTGTTTCGAGGTTTTCGAACTTAAACTTTGTGAAGGTCAGGTCGGAAAATTTGTTGCTGGAAGTTTTAAATGCCATGTTCTAATTTTAACATAAGTATGTTTTGCCTCGTTGGTCTAGTGGTCGCAAGCGCGACTGCTGAGCATGAGGTCCTGGGTTCGATTCCCGGGTCGGGCAAAGTGTTAAGGACTTTTTCCATCAGGAATTATTTATCAGTAACAGCTAGTAGTCGGGATTTGTGCCCGGTTGATGGCAAAAGGCTCGCCCCCTATTACATGGGACTTAAACATAACTGGTGAAATGTGAGTGTACTATTAGGTACACCTCTGCCTAACCCTTCAGGGATTACAGGCGTGATGTTATGTGTGTGTAATGGGGCATTTCACGTCAAGCGGACAACCAAAAAAAAAATGAATTTTGTTTATGCTCTGGTCAGTTATACTTCTAGTAGACGTATATGTCTACACCAATTTTTCTTTTTCGTTTGATGCTTTAGTGCTGAGTTATGAGCTTTCAAAAATTTACTAATAATGGAGTCATGAATTTTTGGATGCTTATTATCTGTATCAATTAATTTCTAAAAAAAAACTAAAAAGTATTGTTTCTTATAGTAGAAAAGTTGAAGTTTTTAATTTTTTTAGTCGAATTCTAAATTTGAATTTTTTACGTGTAGAAAACCGGAAGTGAAAATTTCAAATCGATGTTAAAGTAACTTCGACACTTTTTATTTTATTAACTTAAATTAAAGCTTTAAATGTAGGTACTAATTCTTCACAAAAAAAAAAAAAAACGTGATCGCCATTAGTTTTAGACTTAGAGCACATAGAGTACACATACATAGCTATGAGCACTTTCTAAGTAATCGGGTTTATGCGCTAACATGCTGAAATACTACGCTATTAATATTTTATTCCTTCATTCTCGTCTCTCTTCAACGTCAACTTACTAACAGTCTTGGAGTCAAATGGTTGTGACAAACGGATAAACCATGCTTGGAGTCACAAAGATGAGTTATAGATACAGCTCTCAAAATAAGTAAGCTATATTAGCAGTAGAATCGATGACCGCTAGGGTAGACGTATTCTTGAGTGGAGATCGTAAATTGGCAAGCGTAATCGCGTCATGTTTGTTGGAGCAATGATCTTCGCAGGGTGGCTGGTAGCTGTTAGCTCGCCGTCCGTCCGTCTTATGACGACGACAGGCCGTGTCGACGGCGCGTTCGTGTTCCACGCTCGCCTCAAAGAGATGTCAGCAACATGGAAGGGCCGACGCCCGTCGGGGCTGCGGGTTGTTCGTAAGAGATACCGCGGCCTCGACATAAAGGGCTAAGAAGGAACATGGGTGGTTTCTAGTCAGTAGAAGTTTGACACCCATGATGATTTCCCAACCACGAAAAAAAAAGGGTGGCTGGAAGTAACTGTATGATAGTTCTTCAGAATCAACGTTGAGTGGTGTGCGATTGGTGATGTTTATGTCCAGCAGAGGACTGCTGTAAAGAGATGATGATACAACCAGACAGACAGACAAACGGTCAGCATAAATCTACAAGGGTTCAGTTTTTAGCGACTTGCCTATGGAACCTTAAAAATGCGTCAATATACGGTTGGTATTTATCCTAGAATTTTACCGAAAAGTAGAACGATACTTTAGCTAGAATATCAAAGGAAATACGTAAAGTGAGCTTCGGCGGGTCGTTACAAAACAAATTAATGTGGACAAAATGGCCGGTCAGAGTTCGATTTTCAAAAGAATACCGCGTAGGCTCAAGTTCTTTTGGTTTTTGGAACTAGCTTCTGCCCACGACTGCCTCAGCTTCATAATCAGTAACAATAATAAAAAGGGATATTCTATAATATTATTATATGCGGAGTGAAGAATGGATAAAATAAGGAATGAGTTTATTAGACTGAACTGCCTCGTTGGTCTAGAGGTCGCAAGCGCGACTGCTGAGCATGAGGTCCTGGGTTCAATTCCCGGGTCGGGCAAAGTGTTATTGGCTTTTTCCATCAGGAATTTATCAGTAACAGCTACGGAGTCTGGATTTGCGCCCGGTTGATGGCAATAGGCTCGCCCCCTATTACATGGGACTTAAACATAACTGGTAAAATGTGGATGTACTATTACGTACACCTCTGCCTAACCCTTCGGGGATTACAGGCGTGATGTTATGATGTTATGTATGTATGAGTTTATTAGAGGAAGTTTGAAAGTGGCGCCTGTTACAGAAAAATTGAAAGGAAGTCGTCTGGCTTGGTATGATCATGTAATGAGGAGGGATGAATCGCATGTGATGTATATAAATGTTGATGGATGGAGAGGCAGAAGAAGGGCAAAGAAAAAATGGATGGATTGTGTGAGGAATGATTTGAAAGAGAAAATAGTAAATGCCACCGTGACATCTAACAGGGAAGACTGGAAACAGAAAACGTGTAGCGCCGACTCCAAATAGAATGGGATATGGCTAGGAAATTGAATGATTCTATGATATTATTATCATGTAAATCGAGATTTATTTATCAGTTTATGCGTGATTTAGTAACAAATATCCAAATATGTAACCACAGATTATAGCACATCATTTCGCCTATATACTTCAAAATGTGATTCTTAGTTTTACCTTAAGTACACCTCCATTTCACCAGTTTCTAATATAAGTCCTATGTAATTGGGGGCTAGCCTATTGTCACCAACCAGGCGCTTATTCAGAACCCCGTTTTTTTTTTTGGCGGGTGGAAAAACATCAAATAACCCCTCCCGCTCTTGGGCAGAACGAAAGGGAGTGTCAGACTTCTACTGACTAAAAACCACCCATGTTCCTTCTTAGTCCTTCATGTCAAGGCCGCGGTATCTCTAGCGAACAACCCGCAGCGAGTTGGTACTGAGAAATTCCTGCTGGAAAAACCCAATAGCACTTTGTTCGATCCAGAAATCCAGGACCACGCGCTTGTGACCACAACCACCGGTCCTGAACAACGTCTGATACAAAAGTCGAAACTTTACTTTTAATTGATTGATATAAAATGGCATGATCTATCCTTAAAAATGAGCAATGCTTAAAATATACTGCTTTTTATTTATCTTTATTTATTTAAAAAGTTTTTCTATACAAAATATTATGTCACCACAATGATTGGAAACATTTATTTATTTGATTAATGGTCTCTGTAATACTTTCTTCATACAACTTCGGTTGCGAAATAATTCGAATGTTCAAAAACAGGCAATTATGTACATTCAACATATAAAAATAATCCATGCATACATTCACAAGTACCTATTTGCCGAAAATAGTTATAAAAATCTTTTCGTTTATACTTTCGGAGTTTTAAAAATGTCCGAGTGGCCGTTTGTGAATGATTTTTTGAGAGGAGAGCTTGGAATTTCAGAAGCCATCTTGAAACGAAGCAACGTGGCATTTTTGGGAATTTAATTTTTAGTTTCCTGTATTCAGTGCACTTTTAGAAAAGTTCTAAGCTTTTAAGCCTTACCCTCTGGCCACGGGCTAAACGATCTAGCGACACAAGTTTTGCGACAGATGCTCCTGAGAAAACAAATGAGGAGAATGCCACGAGTCACCGCGACAGCAACGCAACTTACGGAACGAGCGCGAGTGTGGAGTTGAAAATCTCATCACACAAGGTTGTAAAGAGCCCACTCGAGAAAAGCGTAGATATCATCATCATCGTCTTTCTGCCTCTATCCCGTTCTAGAGTAACACGTTTTCTTCTTCCGTTCTTCCCTGTCAGACGTCGCTGTATCATTTACTTCTTTCTATATCTCCTTACCTCACACAATCAGTCAATCACACATCAGTAATGATGTCCTTTGGCCTTCCTCTTCCTCTCTTTCAAACAAAAATGTAGATTACATAACATAGTATAAAATAAATCCTGTAATCCCCGTCGTATTAGACAGAGATACTTCTAATAGTACACCTACATTTCACAAAAATAGAGGTACCACCGACGTTACCAAAAACCGCACTCTTGATGACCTAGTTTCGTTCGTTCAGGAATTTCAGCTGGATGTTGACCACTTACAAGCTTTACTGACGGCTAGGTAGATACGACGGACGGGTAGGTATGCCTTTCAATACCAAACATACACGGAACGATTGAGGTCCGATCCTTTCCAAAAAGAGTCAATCAGTTTCTAACTCACGACGCTGACCAGTATCGTTCACAGAGCATTGATTTCATCTCACGTATACCAAATTTTTGTTTCATTTCAACAGGTGAATAACAGAGCTACTTATACGTAACAATATCATCCTCTCCAAAAAGTTCTGGGACATAAATTATAACATTACGCCTGTAATCCCCGATGGGTTACGCTGAAGTCCACCTAATAGTAGACCCACAATTTCACAGTTATCTTTAAGTACCTACAGGCACCAAATCTAACATGTTGTACACACGTAGCAACTTTTAAAAGCGATTTCCTCCTAATCTCTTGATTGCAATTTTATGTGGTTCCGAACATAATATTTTGGAATCCATCAAATTATGAAATAGATCTTGAATCAAAGTTGCATTAGTTATTTCACGAGAGAATCTCGCTGGAATTTTCTGGAGTGAATATACATTGTCTTTAGATAGTGTCCAGGGTCTGTTGATGGAGGTGGAAGGTGGTCATAGAAATTCAGTTATAAAACGACTTAACCCCGTCGAGTTTGGACTCGTTTCTCATGACTGTATCATGAAATAAACAAAATAGCGTTACTATTAAATAATGTAGCAATAATATAATAATTTATTTCTTTCACATTGGGTTTCAAAGCACGGAAACGATCTTTGTGTATCACAGTACAATGGTATACAATATTTTCCTTCCATCTAAACAACAGAACCATACACGGAAAGCATGATAGTTTAAGCGAAATAATCCAGGCAGAGCCCAGCATTACCTGACCCCTCTTCCCACACCATTTCTTCTTTTTACGAGGGGTCTGACAATTCTGGGCACTGACTGTACGCCAGCGGTTCTCGTTCCAAAAAAAGTTGACAGTGGCGAGGTTCCGTAGAACGGTGCTTAACGTACCGGCGCAGAATAGAAGGATTCCGTGCAATTTTAACGTGTTTTCCAGTTGTGTCGTGAACACTGGCTGAAGTCGACAGGACACAGGAGTAGAGGTACAGGAATATAGGATGAAGGACCCGTTTAGGTGTGAAAGATGAATATGGCTAGAAAAGAGATGGCTGCTGAAATTACGAGTAATAGAGAAGCATAAAAGAAAAAGATATGCTGCACCGACCCCAAAATCGGTGACTTTGTTTGTTGCATTGACTTATAACCACTGAATTTCGAAAGTCAAATATTTTTTTTGCATTTTTATTCCTTTTTGGAAGTCGATAGTATTTGTGAAGGTTCTTTAAAAAAATAACTTTTAGAAACAGACAAAGTTTCTTTGTACATTCAATATTTATCATCATCATCATCTGCCTATAATGTCTCCACTGCAAGGACTCAGGCCTCCTCTCTAGGAGAGGGATGGGCGATCCACCACGCGGGCCCAATATTTATGAATTTTATTAATTATCCACTATACATTCTAACGTAAACAAAGAATAAAACCCAACAAACAAGAATGCTACATAACATTCTAGGTCCAAAAACTTATTGGTAACGCAACAAACACACGGTCGGTAGTTGAACTAAAAAGAAAAACGTAGTGAGTTGCAGCTTTCAAATAGTGGTTAACGGTTGGCGAGTTTTATTTGTTTTTTATTGGAGGCAGTTGGATAGTTTGGTAGTGTGATCTAGGCCTTTGAATAAAGATTTCAATTCGGTTACTCGGATGCTACTTTTCATACATGTTTTCTTTTTTGTAGTTAAGGTAGACGAGGAGCTCGTGGCTTAATAAGAACTCCCACTCGGGTCGATCTTTAGGTAAAGCTATGCTTGCCTAGGTCGGTCTGTGGATGGGTGACCGGCCGACATACCGAGTTTCCTCCGTGCCTCGGAAAGGACGTTAAGCTGTTAGTCCCGGCTGCCATATATAGATCTTTGGCAGTCGTTACAGTCAGTCAGTGACCTGAAATTCTGACATCCAGTCTTACCAATGAGTATCGTATTACCTAGTATTAACTGGGTTGTGGAGGTCAGATAGGTAGTCGCCCCATGTAAAATACTGGTATTCAGCTGCATCCGGTTAGACTGGAAGCCGACCCCAACATAGTTGGGAAAAGGCTAGGCAGATGATGAGTTAAGGTAGACGAAATTGGTTCAACATCATCATCATCTGCCTAGCTTTTTCTCAACTATGTTCGGATCGGCTTGTAGTCAAACCAGCTGCAGCTGAAGTGAATACCAGTATTTTACATGCAGCGACTGCCTAACCTCCACAACCCAATTAGTACACCCGCTCTTTGGCAGAGCGATAGTTCGTTCACCACCCATGTTCCTTCTTAGCCCTTCATGTCGAGGCCGCGGTATCTCTTGCGAACAACCCGCAGCCCCGACGGGCCACTGACCATCCCTTAAATTGTAATAATGTCAGTAGAATGATCATCATCATACATCACGTGACGTCCCGTGATTGTGGGTTACAGTTTCATCACCGCCATCTTCTTTTCTAGACTTGCCATTTAATCCGTTTAAAGCCAAAGTAAAATCTAATCTTTGTTTTAAAAGCTTACTATTCCATTAACGACTACTTACTCGTAGATGATAAGAATAGTTGGTCGCTGAGTTGAACACAAAACATTGTTTGCTAGTATTTAGTATTTATTTATTTATTTATATAAGCAGGTACTTGCCACACTTACAGTTTGCACCAACGCGTGCAGCAAGTCAACAACACACTTTAACTTAAAAATCATACATAACATAACATCACGCCTGTAATCCCCGAAGGGTTAGGCAGAGGTGTACCTAACAGTACACCCACATTTCGCCAGCAACATACATCGGCAGCATTTTTAACTTAAAAATCGTATGCAATAATTAAGCATATCTTTATTGCTACTCATAAACAGATCTAGATCCGGTTTCTGAGCAATTAGGGCGTTCAGCAGATTCATCGCCTGGGTTGTGGGCGCATATCGAGCAGTTTGGGTACGCACAGTGGGAGCTGCGAACAAGCTTCGTGAGGCACAGGCCCGCGACCGCCGCAGTCGGTCCGGAACAAACAGTGAACAGCGAGCTAAGGTGGTCCCGTCGTCAATTTTATTATTAAGTAATAAATAGTAGTGCATCAACAGCGCACACTTTACGTCTCACTTCTAACGTGTTGATGCCCACCATTCCCGCAACAAACAGAGACGGATACAAATATGGGTAGTATCCATATACCTTTTTATATAGATCAAATAATTATGTTCTACTAATTATGTTCTTTCTCCAAAATTAGTTTACTGATATTTTCTTTTATTTTTTTACACTGTTCATTAATATATACTATTTTTTATTATTGTTTTGTGTCTGAAGTAAATCTTAATTTAACTTACACCTTAATTGTATCGAGTCTGGTTATTTTAACCTAACTGACAGATGTGTTGCTGGGGAGTTTGTTCCACTTCTCCTTTCCAGCTAAAACACTAGAAAGTGTCGAAGGGTGGGCGTTTTGGGGGACTGTCTCTTGTAGTTAAGTAATAGTATATTATGCAACTAGTGAATAAAGGACGGATTTAAAGCGAGGGTCGTAGATGAGTCACGAGCCAGTGAAGGATTCTAATGATTGAATCACGAACGCAGCGAGTGATTCAACTGTTAGAATCCTGAACGACGCGAGTGATTCATGGCCCTCGATATAAATTCGTACTTTATTCAGGAGTTGCATACTATACTTTATATCATGACTACGAGAAAAGGCATAATTTAAGCGAAAATTGAAATTTAATGAAGAAATAAGAATTGTTACATTAATTGAAATGGACATTAAAATTAGAGCAATGACTGAAATTAAGCGTAATTTTCTTATTATTATCATTAGGGTGGTCAACTTGTGAAACAATATTTATTAATCTAATGCCAAACTCCTTGTCGCAAATATCGACCAATCAAATCTCGAGAATTTATTTGCACCAAAGAGTTTTGAATTTCGAATCTTAGCGCAAGGAGTTTGTGTAAGCATTGAAATAGAGACCGGATATATTTTTGTGTTCCAAATTCAAACACCAAAATAGTGAATAAAAACAAAACAGTGAATAAAAGGCCTTTTTATTCACTGTTTTGCGTGAATAAAATAAGCTTTTTAGAGTAGGTATGGTATAATAGTATATTATGCAACTAGTGAATAAAGAACGGATTTAAAGCGAGGGCCGTAGATGAGTCACGAGCAAGTGAAGGATTCTAATGATTGAATCACGAACGCAGCGAGTGATTCAACTGTTAGAATCCTGAACGACGCGAGTGATTCATGGCCCTCGATATAAATTCGTACTTTATTCAGGAGTTGCATACTATACTTTATATCATGACTACGAGAAAAGACATAATTTAAGCGAAAATAGAAATTTAATCAAGAAATAAGAATTGTTACATTAATTGAAATGGACATTAAAATTAGAGCAATGACTGAAATTAAGCGTAATTTTCTTATTATTATCATTAGGGTGGTCAACTTGTGAAACAATATTTATTAATCTAATGCCAAACTCCTTGTCGCAAATATCGACCAATCAAATCTCGAGTATTTATTTGCACCAAAGAGTTTTGAATTTCGAATCTTAGCGCAAGGAGTTTGTGTAAGCATTGAAATAGAGACCGGATATATTTTTGTGTTCCAAATTCAAACACCAAAATAGTGAATAAAAACAAAACAGTGAATAAAAGGCCTTTTTATTCACTGTTTTGCGTGAATAAAATAAGCTTTTTAGAGTAGGTATGGTATAAAGTAAATTTTGACGTTCGAAAAGTGCTGATTATCAGCCTAGTTCGAATAAATGACTTTTGATTTTGATTTTAATGTTGAGTTCAATTATTATGGATGAGCCTTAAAATGGCGTGCACAGCGTATTAAATTTAGTTCTGGTATTTTTTTTGGCTACTATGGAGGGGAATCACCAATTTTTTTTTGTCATCATCATTAGCCATCTAGGTAAGGTTTTATTCCATTTAAAAGCGGTTTTTGAAAACTAGTCACCGAAAACTGTCAGCATTAATCGATCAAGCATCAATCATAGATGGCTAGAGAAAGTAGGCCCAGCTTTCTGAATTTCTGAAACACCAAAACCCAATCAGCTTTGCCACGGAAGAATGCAAAAAAATTCTCACACCATACGAATTCTTTTCAGAACTGTTATAATTCCAGTAATACTAGTCGGTACCTAAGCGAATGCCCAAATAAAACCACGCCAAAATAGCAGCTCTGCTGTTCCCCGAAAATTGAAAATCCAACGACGAGTTTTTTATTCAGGTGTCATTTAGGTGTTACTGAAACTGGGATTTATTCTTTTTGGTAGCAAAAAACCAGACGGTGTTTGTTCATACAGGTAAAATTCTACGAAGGTTCGCTTTTGTTAGAAAAAACATTGTTTCTCATATTTGTTTCGAACGTATGTACAATTGTACATTATAAAATATGTCTGTACTTGTGGTAGGTATATATTATAATACATTGTTCATAAAGTGAAATTCTAAAGGAGCATTCTCCTGAATTGTCTCTGGTATTTCATCATTTGCGTCTCTCATTTTAACGATTCAATACATTTATGACAAATCATGACATCACGCCTGTAATACCCGAAGATATAGGCAGAGGATTTTTTTTTTTTATAATGGGCCTACTTTTTACCTCGATCATGCTTGATGGATAGCGATGGATGTGGTCTGTAATGGAACGAGCATGCCTAATAGTACACCAACATTTCGCCAGTAATATTTTAAGTTCCATGTAATAGGGCGCAAGCCAATTGCCATCGGCATTGCCAACAGCCATGAATCCAGATTCTGTGGCTGCTATTGAGAATATTGAGAAATTCCTCATGCAAAAATCCAATAACTGTTGCCAGGGAGTTGAACCCAGGATCTCATGATTAGCAGCACTCAACCGCCGAAGCAGACTATTCAATATGGTTACTTAAACACTCGTGTGCTCATAACATCAAGCATGTAATTCCCAAAGAATAAGACAGAGGTGTATGTTATACCTAGTACATTGGTACACCTAATTTAGCAAATAATGATGAAGTCCATTATAAAAAGGGGTTGCGATATTACAATCAATCACAAATTCGAACTCTAGGCTGCCTTTGAAAAATCCTGATTGATGAACTTAAGAAGTTTTTATTAAAAACTAGCTGATGCCCGCGGCTTCACCCGCGTGGATGTCGGTTAAATTATATACTAAAACCTTCCTCTTGAATCACTCTATATATTTAAAAAACCGCTTCAAAATCCAAATTTTAAAGATTTAAGCTTACATAGGGACGGACAGACAGCGACAGCGACTTTGTTTTATACTGTGTAGTGATAGTGATGATTTAGGTTTCCGACCTAAAATGTGTTATTAGGCTTGCGACCACAAGACCAACTCTTATAACGTATCTAAAGACCAACTTTAAACCACATTTCCACAAAACCGACTCCATTCATTGTGCCAGTTGTATCCAAATCCCTGAAAGACTCTACGACCACAAACCGCTATAAAATACGTACACAAAACCATTCTAACTGCGGTACTCAGAGATATTGAATGATTACTTAAGCCGTTACTAAGTAAAGGTTTGACATAATAATGTATGACAAAACTGTCAAAACCTTTACTAAGTGATGGCCTAAGTAATCATTAAAGCTCTCTGAGTGCGGCAGTAACTAACTTACATTTAAGTATCCGCTGTTCGGCATTAGAATATCCAGTACAAAAACTTCAACTGAAGAACCTTAAGAAATAGTCAAAAAAGATTTCTCGTAACCGGCAGCACTAATTATATATTGTTGCCTACTTATTAACACTTACATTTCTCAAGCACTTTTTGCCCACCAAACTGAAATATCACTACAGTATTTTTCGTAAAAGAATTTTACCTACATTAATTAAATTCTCTACCTTCTATCTGAAGCTCGACCTCAATGGTTAACACCACCGCTCTAACTTGGTCTTTCTCGCCCCTTCTTAAGCAGAAATTGGCGAAAGAAAAAGTGGAGTTTAATAGAAAGCCTCAGCTCAAGTTATGTTGGTTGACGTGAGGTTTCCTTTTAAAAATATAAAAATTGTTTTCATTGCAATTTTAAGAAGAGGTTCATAACAAACTGTTTACACTTTAGATAGGTAATAGTTGTTGAATGTAGAACTAGTTGAATGTTTGTGAAGTTTCTTTGAAAAATGTCTGTAGTGACTGGGGTTGTTATGTTTTTGTTTGAAGTGGCTGACATAATTATTTCCAGACTAGTTCTTTTCACTGGACTGCCTCGATGGTCTAGTAGTTGCAAGCGCGAATGCTGAGCATGAGGTCCTGGGTTCGACTCACGGATCGGGCAAAGTGTTATTGGCTTTTTCCATCAGGAATTTATCAGTAACAGCCACGGAGTCTGGATTTGTGCCCGGTTGATGGCAATAGTCTCGCCCCCTATTACATGGGACTTAAACATAAAAAAAGAAAGAAAGAAAGAAAGAGAGAAAGAAAGAAAAGAAATGCATTTATTTGGCACATGCCACAAGTACACACAATATAAAATATTATAAAGAAAAGGTCTTAAAACTAAACAAAACGTGCCACTGTGTGCCTCACGGCTGCCCCAAAAAGGTGCATAACTGGCGAAATGTGGGTGTTCTATTAGGTACACCTCTGCCTAACCCTTTGGGGATTACAGGCGTGATGTTGTGTTATGTTATGTAGTTCATTTCACGCGGCTACAGTGAACTGGAAGTTGGAATATATTCCACGGGCTCTAAAAGTAACTGGGTTTTCGAAATTCGATCTGCCGTTACGGACTGAAAGGTGCCAGATATTCGATAGATATTTGGAGTTATTTGGTGTGTTGTGTTATTTATAACTACACTATATAAGTTTTTAAACTGACATGGTTACTAACACTATTATTGATACTAAAAATGGGATATTTACCTTGTTTACTTTTTGTTTCTAGCTCCCGATATTTCGGCGCTGTTACAAGCACCATGGTCTTTTGCCTCATCATCAACAGCCTTTTAATGTTCCCACTGCTGGGACACAGGCCTCCTCTCTTTGAGATGGAATGGGCTTTAATCTACCACGCGGGCCCAGTGCGGATTGATAGACGTCACATGTCTTTAAATTTTTGGTTCTAAGACATGCCGGTTTCCTCACGATGTTTTCCTTAACCGTTTTGAGAGCAGTGCTGATGAAATAAATCACACAAAGTAATGTGCCTCCCTGATTTCGAACCCACGACCTACTGTTCGTAAGTCGGGGCCGCCACCACTGGGCCACCGCTGCTCTCGCGGTCTTTTGCCAACACAGTTTTTAATAGCATTTAATCCTCTATAAAACTTTCAAGTAAAACTACAAATTACCATAAGTTTTTGTTAAAATCAAATATTAGCGGCACTTCTACTTAACATTTAGGTAAAAATCATACAGTACAGACGCTTGCACATTAAGCTGCCCGAAACTATCAAGTTTGCTCAACCAACCTTGAACCTAATACTTACCTGCTATAAAGTTGAAAATCTATTAAAGAAATTTGTCAGATTGAAGTACCTTGATGTACTTGACGTCTGTAAGAAGAAGAGAGTTTTAAAAAGGCTATTAAATATTAAACAAGTTTCTATTAAATCATAAAAGAATCTACTTTCATACAGCTTCAGATTTTATTCAGCTCGCTAAAAAACAAAAAAACATTACGATGAAAAGTACAAACCTGAAAAAATAAAGAAAAAAAAATAGTTCTTTCTTTGACTTTAGTGCACTGCTTTCACGAAATTCTGAAGAGAAACTACTTTATTTGTAATTAATGTAATCTTTTAGTTATTAGTGTACTGAGTTTCGTTGAAGCTAAAATTATTTTGAATAGGTCCTTGGCCACGACCTATATGTTATTTTTTTCGTGTCGGGTTGCCATCCCGTTGGACTTTGAGATTAAAAATCAATATTAAAAGTCATTCATTCAAACTAGGCTGATAATCAGCACTTTTCGAACGTCATTTACTTTACTTATTTACAAGAGACAGTCCCCCAAAACGCCCACCCTTCGACACTTCCTAGTGTTTTAGCTGGAAAGAAGAAGTGGCGGAACAAACTCCCCAGCAAAACGTCTGTTAGGTTAAAAGAACCAGACTCGATACAATAGTAAGGTGTAGATTTACTACAGATAAAAATCAATATTAAAAAAAGTTTATAAACTTTTTTTAATAATAATGAACAATGTAAAATAAAAAAACAAAAAAATAAAAACAGAGATTGGTTCTGTGCGTGCGCAAATCGTTAGATTATTATTTTCTTAGGAATATCTTTATGGAAAAAAACCAATAACAATTTGTCCGACCCATTAATTGGACCCAGTTCCTCATGCTTCAGTCACCATTGCGAGCACTAAAATATTATTATTAGTAAAGCCAGACCAGCCAGCCAGCCAGCCAGTTGGTAGTCTGTATTATTAGTATGTATATTTAGGTTAAGGTATTTATCTATGGGTCTTTGTTACCTGAAAATAAATATATTCTATTCTATTCTATAAAGGCAATCAAAGTCACTGATAGTTAAATAGCAGAGCTGCGGCCACGATTTCAGAGCGGATGCGGTTAAAAAATCGCCATCACCACTGACCGATCGTGGCAAGGCATTAAAGGCTAGTGTATTTTCAAACGCAAGTCGTATCACTGAAGGTAGTGGAAAGGGGGTTTTCAGTCAATTTTATTTAGTCTATACTAATGTTATTTTATCTTAGTCATAAAGTAAGTCTCAATCTAAACCTAGAGAAAGTTATTTTGACCTAAATTTAACCCAGACAAACGTGACAAGAATTTAGGCGAATCTTGTTCTGAAACTGCTCACTTAAGTAATTAAGCATTAGGTTTTGGGGGGGGTATGACTGCCCGACATATTATTATGTAAGTCGGGATTTTCTATAAAAGCTTATGTCGCGGATAAAGTTGATAGCGCGATGTAGGATAAGCCAATTAGTTCGTACGTGTTGCAATAGATGTCGCTGTCGCCACAAGGTACAGGCCAGACTTATAATTCTTTGGCAGTTTTCAAATATTTTTCTTATAATAATCAGGAGACATAATATCACTTTTTGAAACTCTCACGGTATTTTGTAAATATTTAATGACTAGATAGTGAATATGAAAATGGAAATGAACGGGTCATATGCCGTTGACCGAATGGAAGATGGAGAAGAAAGTGCTGGAGTGAAGACCATGGATGGGACGGAGAAAATACAAGTGTTAGCAACCAAAACAAAATTTCATAGCAAAAGCTTTTATGCAATGGCTCAAAAACTATATAATAAGTTACCAGGCCAGGTTTTCTCAAGCACAAACATAAACGAATTTAAAAGAAAACTGTTCAATCTGCTAAATAACAAAGTCTGTATGTATGTCTGTGTGTGTGTCTGTGTGTGTGTGTATTCTGTTGACGAATATCTAAATGACGAATTTTAATTCCTTAATTTTATTTAATCGAATCTGTTTTTATATTGTGATAATTGTTTTATGAATTTGTGACATTATTATTTTTATTTTTGTATTCTTTGTGACATGAACAATTTTATGTAATTTTGACATGATTTATAATTATTGTGAATTTCTAACATGTTTAAAAAATCTTTGATATTTTGTTTGCCTTTTGGCGGGACTCTAACTTATTGTAACAATTTATGTATGTAACCTGTGTTCACGAAATTTGAAATTGGAAATACAACCGACTCGGTGGATATAGACAATCTCATCAAAGAAGCTGGAAGAGGTTGGAAAGCCACATGACACAAAACCTCCAAAAGTAATGAACTGGATGGCAGCTCATTACTTTTGGAGGTTTTGTGTTTACTATGTTACTATTTTCTAGTGGAAAATCAGTTAACACTATCAATAAACTTACTTAGAAGTTATCAAGACCTTACCCTGTTTTTGCGTCCGGAGTTAAAATACTGATCAATGACCTATTAATTATTGAAGTTACTAAGAAAAGTAATTTACATTGCATTACATTAAAACAATACACAAACACCATTTAAAACATAACATCACATTACATCACCATTTAAAAACATCAATTAAAACCAGCTCATCAGAATAATATAAACCGATTCGCAGAAAAAAAAGCGTACAATATTTCGATAACAAATATGGGGGAATTCGTTCGATAAAACGTAATTATAACGCGTGACCGAACTCCGAATTGAATATATTTAAATTAATATTGCCGAAACAAGTACGTCAGTCAATACATTTCAATTTAACTGGTCCGGTCTCTCTCCGGCGAAATTTCACGGAGCGGTAAGCACGGGCTGAAGTTGCCTGATTGCTTCTCGACTAGACCGGATTTTAGGTCCAATATTAGGACTTGTGTAGTCTTTAAATTGGATCGAAGTGTTGTTTGGGGTTCTGTTTACCTTCAGGTGGATTGATGGTATTGGGAGTAACAGCCGATCAGGTCGAACTTTAGATTATGCCGTGCTTGCCTAAGTTGGTCCGTGGATGAGTACCTACTCACATACACCGAGTTTCCTCTGTGCCTCAGAAAGCCGTCGATCTCAGTTGTCAACAATAGATCTTTGACAGTGGTTTGTGGGTATCGTATTACCTAGTCAGTACTGGGTTCTGGAGGTCAGATATGCAGTCAGTCTTTGTAAAATAATCTTATTCCGTTTAGACTGGAAGCCGAACTCAACTTAATGGGAAAAAGGAAAAAAATATAACGATAATTTTAAATTGCACCATCTCAACATAAGTAAAATCCAAACAATCATTTCTGAGTTAAAATAAAACCCGTTTTTCAACCAGCACTCAAACTAAACTTGATTGGTGTCAGAACCACTCCCTCCGTCCATTCATCTCAAAATTTCACGGCGTGGTAAGCATCGACCAAACTTAGCTGATTGCTCCAGAATAGACTAGCTTTTATGCTCAATATGAGCAGTTGAACCACTGCGCTAGTGCTGAATAGAGCAATGTGTCAACTTGGACATGAATTACAAGCCCGACATTGGAAATGTTGGACATAACGTTCAAATTGGTGTACTATTTCTAAAGATAAATCAAATGAGATGGTGGACTGTGTCTTTACAAATGTGTGGTTTTGGAATTGATGGTTACAAACTTAAGTTAGGCAAAAAGGTCTAGTTTCTTTTTTTACGAGTGATGGATTTTCGTTTTCCTGGGCTACTTGTTAAGATACTACATCTCCCTAGCTATAACACTAACTGCGGTACTCAGAGATATTTAATGATTACTTAAGCCGTCACTTAGTAAAGATTTGACATACTTTTGTATGGCAAAACTGTCAAAACCTTTACTAAGTGATGGCCTAAGTAATCATTAAAGCTCTCTGAGTGCGGCAGTTAGTGTTAAGGAACAAAAGTATTATTGGACTCTTTCTTTCTTCTTTTTCATGTGATTATTGGCTAACCTGGTATCAGAGAGTTTTTTATAACGTCTTTAGGCCTATGACTTTTTGTTTTTTGGGGGGTGGGAAATCTTCAAATAATCCCTCCCGCTCTGGGCAGAGCGAAAGGGAGTGTCAGACTTCTACTGAGTAAAAACCACCCATGTTCCTTCTTAGCCCTTTATGTCGAGGTCGCGGTATCTCTTGCGAACAACCCGCAGCCCCGACGGGGGCCCTTGCGGGCCCCTTCCGTGTTGCTGACATCTCTTTGAGGTGCGCGTGGAACACGAACGAGCCGTCGACACGGCCTGTCATTGTCATAAGACGGACGGACGGCGAGCTAGCCCATCACTCACCGTCCACAGGCCCACGTCTACGGTGGCCGGAAGCCATCACGTGGCCAACGACGTCCGTAGTGCCTCCCGTGGTGGGCCTATGACTTGACTTTATATCCCGTTTAAAAATATCTCTCAGGCATTTCCTCACGATGTTTTCCTTCACCGAAGCAAGTGATAATTATACAATACGCACATGAATCAGAAAAAAATGGGATCTTTGGGTTCGAACAAGTGACCTATCACTTGACAGTCCGACGTTCATACAACTGGGCTATCACCAGTATACTAAGTGACTGTTCTACGAGTACTTAATTTTCATGTTCAAACATTTTTGATTGTTTTGACAGTCAACTTTGGATTTTGAATTTTGGCAACTTTTCAACTGTCTAGTCTTTCCCCAACTATTTTGGGGTCGGCTTCCAGTCTCACCTATACCAGTACTTTCCATAACGAATTTGACTATCTGGTCTCCATAACCCAGTTAGTAAGTAGCGGCGGCAAGATGGGCAGACGACATAGTTGCCATCGGGGGCAAAACCTGGATGAGGCTGGCACAGGACCGTGGAGATTGGCACAAGAAAAGAGAGGCCTATACCCAGCAGTGGGTGAGTTCGGGCTGCGGATGATGATGATGATGAAGGAGCAATACGATATTACGGTGGCCCAGTGATGGTGGTCCCGACTTACGAACTAAGCCGTGGATTCAAATCCAGGCAGGCGCGAATATTTTGTGTAATTTATTTCGTTACCTCTGCTCTCAAAACGTTGAAGGAAAACATCGTGAGGAAACCGGCATGTCTTAGAACCAAAAAATTCGAAGACATGTGACGTCTACCAACCCGCACTGGGCCCACATGGTAGATTATAGCCCATCCCTCTCCAAGAGAGGAGGCCTGAGTACCTGCAGTGAGAACATTACATTATACACATACACACACACACACATACACACATACATTACACTATATCATTATGATGATGATGAATATGATATTCTTTAATCCAGAATCTTAATGTAACAATAATAGATTTTTACTGTTCATTTTTATCTTGAATCTTTTGTATAGGTAGGCAGTTACTTACTGTTTGTGTAATCCTATCATTTAATTCCTACCAACCAAAAAAAATGGATAATAGTGTTTATAAGACACTCAAGTTCAAATTAACTTGGTTCTTGTTTTTCCTACTAACTAAACTCCTTCAAAGCCTTTTCGATACTAACGGTAAATTTTTGGCATAGTTATAATTAGTTTTAGCCGAAACACGGAGAACTAAAAGTTAAATTTGATTTTGGGTAGTTTTGCGGGAACGGAGGTGTAACTAAAGTGAAAAAATTGTTCGCCAGTAATTAAATTAAATATTTGAGTTTGTGAACTATGAAGAGTTTTGTTTGCCGTCATAAATGATTAGTTGTATTTTGCAAATAGGTTTATCAACACTTTTATGTGTCGTTTTTTTAACGAGATAAAGCCGGTTTCTCGTTACTATTCTGAGATGAAACAGTTGAAACAAAACTCGACATTTCTTAATTTTCTCGAATGTGGACGAGGCAAATGGAGTATGTAAGGAACGTAGCAAGTGGCGTTCTGTGGTTTCTGCCTACCCGTATGTATGTGTTATTTATTTATTAAAACTTTATGCACAAAAATCGTAAAAAAGCGGACTTAATGCCTTGGGCATTTTCTTTTAGTTTTCTTTGTTAAACATTTTTAAGTACACTTGAATATCATTTCAAGCAACCAGTCTGTATATTTATTTCCAGTACCTACCATTATGTTGTGGAACTTAGATAGGTAATCGCTTCATATAAAATTTTGCATCCGATTAGACCGGAAACCCAGTCCAACATAGTTGGGAAAAGGCTATGGAGCAAATTACTTGAACTTAATTTGATGTTTCGCACTTTAGATCATGGCTGTGACCTTCACGCTCATGCAACACGCACCTTTTAACCGACAAAAACTACTTAGAAAACGTTAAAAAAGTTGTTTAAAGCTTCCCTCAAGTCACTGCGACGCGACTGTGCGCGCAGGAAACAATTAAGTGACGTGAGATCGTGTCGCTTGTCGCACGTTGCAAGGCTATGAACTCCGAGGCTGTGAACGGCCGTATCCTTGCGTACATGAATACGTGCGAAAGATTTCGATCCTCTAAGTAGTATGGAAGCCCGCATTTTATGTAAGAGTTAGTCGTGCGTATGGACCTTACGTCCGAAATCAATCCGAACTTATTCCAAGTTCGGATTTTGCGTATTCGTGCGTAGAAAATGAAAACCATAGCGATGTTTCCATAACGGAAACGGTAGCAAACCATAGACGTATATTTCATAGACAACAACTTCATTTTCATGTCTGTGGTGTTACTGGCGGTGATTATATCCTCAACGTAAGATACGTCGCCATTGTTTTCTGGAGGAGCTCGTGGCTAAATATTAACAACCACTCTGGTCATCCGCAAGAGAACCAAGGTTACCGACATAGCCCGAAGAATTGCCAAACTTAATTAACAGTGGGCAGGGTACATTGCTCGCAGAATGGATGGCCGATGGGTCCAAAAAGTTCTGGAGTGACGACTGCGAACCGAAAGACGTTGCATTGGAAGGCCTCCCACTAGGTGACCAGCTGGGTGCGAGCCATCCGGGGGCGGTCAATGTGGCGACACCTGGGGGAGGCCTATCTCCAGCAGTGGACGTCGTGAAATGATGATGATGATGGCCTGTCTTCAAGGTTAAACCGCGCATGCCAAGGTCGGTCTGAGGTCCGGTTAGTCTGGTACCCGATCCCAATAATGTTGTGAAGAATCCATGCAGATGATGATGCAGAGTTTATTAATATCACGCCTGTAATTCCCGAAGGGTTTAGGCAGGGAACGATGTACTTATAGCTCACCCACATTTTGCCAGTAACGTTTAATACTCTTGTTAAAAACCGGCCAAGAGCGTGTCGGGCCACGCTCAGTGTAGGGTTCCGTAGATAATAAAATATTATGTAAACGAAGTTAAAAAAAAAATACGGGCAAATGAAACTTGACCTCTGGATTGTATAGGCGCTCATACGATTCAGGGACCAAATTATATTGGTTAACTGCAGTTTCCATCTGTTGTTTCCATCCAAGTTCAAAATAATTTTCCTAGAAAGTCCTTATAAAGTTCTACTTTTCAGATTTTTTTCGTATTTTCTAAACTTATGGTTCAAAAGTTAGAGGGGGGGGGACGCTTTGTTTTTTACTTTTGGAGCGATTATTTCCGAAATTATTGACATTATCAAAAAATGATTTTAGTAAACCCCTATTCATTTTTAAATACCTTTCCAACAATATATCACACATTAGGGTTAAAATTAAAAAAAAAAACACTTCCCACTTTACATATAGGGGGGCTACCCTAATAAAACATTTTTTTCCAATTTTTATTTTAGCACTTTGTCGGCGTGATTGATACACATATTGGTCCCAAATTTCAGCTTTCTAGTGCTAACGGTCACAGAGATTAAGCGAGGACGGACAGACAGACAGACATGGCGAAACTATAAGGGTTCCTAGTTGACTACGGAACCCTAAAAAGGCCAACCCACTGCCATTATACGAGTACAAATCCTGACTGTCTTGTTGGTTTAGTGGTGTAATCGCGACTACTGAGAATGAGATCCAGGGTTCGATTCCTGTGTCAGGCAAATTGTTATTTTGGGTTTTCCATCTGGAATTTCTCGGTAGCAGCAAAGTATGAATTTGTGTCCAGTTGATGTCAATAGGTACTAACGATACATACATGGTACTTAAATAAAACTAGTGAAATGTGTCTGTACTATTAGTAACACTTTGCCTAACCCTTTTTTTTTCTGGGTGGAAAATCATCAAATAACCCCTCCTGCTCTTGGGCAGAGCGAAAGGGAGTGTCAGACTTCTACTGACTAAAAACCACCCATGTTCTTTCTTAGCCCTTCATGTCGAGGCCGCGGTATCTCTTGCGAACAACCCGCAGGCACTACGGGCGTCGGCCCTTGCGGGCCCCTTCCATGTTGCTGACATCTCTTTGAGGCACGCTTGGAACACGAACGAACCGTCGACATGGCCTGTCGTCGTCATAAGACGGACGGACGGCGAGCTACCTATGCCTAACCCTTCGGGTATTACAAACGTGATGTTATGTTATAAATCCAGACTAATCTGTTGGATAAGTGGAAAGAGGAAAGGGAGGCCTTTGCCCTGCAGTGGGACACAAATGGCTGATATTATTATATTATTATTATAATCTGTTGAGAAAAACTTGATAATAAAAGGCAATGACACTTTTCTCGACCCGGTAATCGAACTCCGAACCTTATGTTCAGCGGTACTGTTTACAACAACTAGACCAACAGATTCAGAGTCAATTTAATTATATGAATATACCATTTCTAATATAAAATGATGACCTACTTTGCTTATTAAAATTAAATGAAAATTCAGCATTTCAAAACCAATTGCGACGCTACACCAAATCGGTTAATAATTAAATGTTTGAACCTATGTTTAATTGCCATACTGATTCTAGCACTGTCAACTAATTTGAGGACGGCTTTATATGGATAAGACTTGTTCATATAATTTGCATTTGTTTCATATCTGATATTCCCCTTTTTTTTGGTGGGTGGGAATCATCAAATAACTCCTCCCGCTCCGGGCAGAGTGGTAGGGAGTGTCAGACTTCTATTGACCAAAAGCCACCCATGTTCCTTTTTAGCCCTTCATGTCGAGGCCGCGGTATCTCTTGCAAACAACCCGCTGCCCCGATGGGACAGATATTACCCTGAGAACACTTTATCTGACTGCAGTCCGATTGATCGGACTATGCGGTCGAACCACGTGTCCATAACCGGACCTATCGGTAGATGCGATCTGTTTTTTGACAAACAAAAAAAAAATTGTCCGTCAGATAGATTTCTGATGAAATTATCGGGGTTTTGGATTATTAAATAACTGTAACACGATTTTATGCGACGGACGTAGCAAGCCTTTATTTTAAACATAGACACCAAAGTTGCCAGAGCAAAAACCATAGACTATAAGATAACTTCTAAAAAATAATTGCAGACACAAAATGACAGTAGTGTACTGGTAAACAAGTATTTACTTTAGTTATGGCCATTGAAGAAGGGATTTCTGAGCCCAAGGACTTCAGGTTACATAACAAGTCCTCTACTCTGGCCAAAAACTCGGACATAGTCTCCTTTTCGTCATATTTTAATGCAAAGAACTTTTCCTGAACTAAATGCAATGACAATTCTCCTTTTTGCTCAAAGATGGTGTGCAGTTTTTCCCAGATTTCTTGAGCTGTTTTACAACTGTGATATAACTTTGTCTGATAGACGCGTCACAATGATACCTTGTGCTTTTGCGTCTCTACTGATCCACTTGGTATCCTCCTGTTTGACATTGTTGCCGTTGACATTGTCGTACACCCCTGCTGCCATCAACAGGACCCGGATTTTAAATTTCCACACACTCCAATTGTGAGGACCCTCCAGTTTGGAGTTCACGTCGATATTATTAAAATTTATTGATGTGTCCATCTTGTTACCCTCGCTGTTTTTCGTTGCGATGACGATTTGACCTCGCCGGTACCTCGCTGATTTTGAGGATTTTGATGGCGATTTGACCTCGCCGACCACGCCTGCACACGCCTGAGGCGCTACGATGCTCCTTTTTTTCTTTTTCTTATTCACCAAGAAAAAAAGCCCGCCTGAGCAAAATGGCCGCCGAATAATTTTCGATTTCAACGCTATTTACCGCGTTTTTCGCCTTGGAAATCCAAAACCAATTATCTCAGCGGTTACAGCGTTCTGGGCCCATAACCTGATGAAATTTTTGGGGTTTTGGATTATTAAATAACTGTAACACGATTTTATGCAACGGACGTAGCAAGCCTTTATTTTAAACATAGACACCAAAGTTGCCAGAGCAAAAACCATAGACTATAAAATAACTTCTAAAAAATAATTGTTGCCAATTTTTCAACAATTTCCATAAAATATTGGACACATATTTTTTTCTTTTTTCACGTAAATAAGAAATGAAGACGATACAGTCTTTCGAATACTCGTGTGACGTCCTATTGCAGTACATTTTTACCGGCCAGTGACGTCAAAAGCCCGCACTCATGATTTTTGACGCATTTTATCTTCGGTAATTTTTATTAATTTGATAATATAACAGACGGACTAAACAGATTTTTACTTTTTTTGTGAGGAAACATCCCTATTGATCAGATTCTCGGGCTACGCTCCAGTGGTTATAGTCGCCTGCTGAGCACGAGGTTTGTTTACCAGGTCGGGCAAATTGTTGTTGGGTTTTTCCATCCTACTTCATAACCTACTAATATTATTAACGCGAAAGTTTGTAAGTATGGATGGATGGATGTTTGTTACTCTTTCACGCTAAAACTACTGAACGGATTTGAATGAAATTTGGTACACAGATAGTTTATAACCTTGATAAATCTATAAGATAGATTTTATCCCGATTTAATCTTCCCGTGGGATAATTTTCGAGTTGTAGCGGGCGAAGCCGCTGGCAACACCTAATAATTGTTTTTGTTGTTAAAATTTTATTAGAAATATTTTTGGGCCCGGTTGATGGCAATAGGCTCACCCCTCAATTACATGGGACATAAATATAACTGGCGCAATGTTGGTGTACTACAAGGTACACCTTTTCCTAACCCTACGGGGATTACAGGCGTGATGTTATGTTATGCCATCGGATAAAGTTTAATCACAAGTTCTCATAGTCCGATTGATTGGACTGAGCAGTTGGACAAGTATTCACAGGGATATTCATACAGGGACATTCATACAGGGATTCGCACTTAATCTGGTACAATATTGTCATAATTTATGGCGATAGTAATTTTTAATAATAGTAAAAATTAAAGAAATGAAAAATATTGTTTATTGACCCAAAAGTGTAAATAAACTTTTCATAAGAGTGTCCCCTTACTATTTTCAAGTACGCTAGATGGTTCAATTAAAATATCCTTAAAAAGTCTTCTAAGGCCCGAAACACACAGAAAAGGCGTAAGGTGAAGGTGAAGATGCCTGCGCCACGCCGCTTGAGTATAATTCACATCGAGTCGCCTACTTACATTTTGTATTGAGACGTTTTGAAGCGGCAATATGCCTGCGCCGCGCCTTCACCTTACGCCTTTTCTGAGTGATTCGGGCCTTAGATAGCAGGCTCACACTTTATAGTTTTATATTAAAGAAACTTTGGCAAAATTCCAGTGAATTTGATTTATTTTCCTACACAATACGTACTCGGAACCAATCATGAATCAAAAAAAAAAAAAACAAAAATCAAAAATATTTATTACATAACAACACATTGTACATTACACAGTTGGTGGCGTCTCCTTTTAAGCATATAGATGCCTGTGCCAGGAGGCGCCGCTCTTTTATATTTTAACATAATAATATGCGTAACACGTTGCTAAACAAAAAAAGTTTAAGAAGTTTGTATTTAGAAAAAAAAAAAAAGTTTAAGTATAAATAAAGATTTCTTAATTTAAAAGATGTATAAATTTAATATTTAACTTAATATCATTGTCTGTTGGTGCGTGTTTGTATATGTGTGCATGCTTGTGTATGCGTGTGTGTGTGTGTTTTATACGGAAACGGATTTACCTTATATTTAATAAAAGATTCTCTACTTCATCGTAGCACAACTTGTTGATCCAGGTAATCAACAACGATTTGCATTCTTTATATGGTTTAGTGTGTATGTCTATTTGTTTATTTATTTTATTATATAAGTAAGACGAGCGTTTTTCGTACTGGATATTAGCAAATTCTGTTTTTACATAAGTGGTGGGAGCAATGTCATGTTTCCTTCTTCTAGCTAACACATTAGGATCTAAGGGAAGGGTTTTATATTTTTTTAATACTATGTGTGTAATATATAATTTTCGGACTGATAATAAATTGTAAATTTGGTATAGCTCAAACGTGGGAAAGATCCTTTTTTTGAAATACATTACTTTTATTAATGTCCGTTGAGCTCTTTCAACATCCAAGAAACGTGTTTTACGCGCGCCCCCCCCAAATGGAGATACAATATATTATAACAGATTGAACTAGTGAGATATACACTTCATTTAAAAGATTTTTTGCTACGCCACTCCTAGGGACTATGTATCCTAATGTTTTAAACATCCAAATGAATTTTCGTATTCTCGCAGTAATTTGGTCAATTTGAGGATACCAAGATAGACTTTGGTCCAACATTATACCTAAGTACTTGACGTGGTTAACTTTACTGATAGCTGGACAGTTGCAGTCGTTACCAACTGTTCTCCTACACTCATGTATTTTAATGTTGAAATTAGTATCTGGTTGAACATTCTTATATATTGAATAGCAGATGTAATTGGTTTTGCTCGTGTTTAACGTAAGGAGATTGGTTTTTAGCCATGAAGCCACTTGTAACATACCTTTTTTAGTGTTGGTTTTGGTTTCAGCCCAGGTTGAGCCAGTGAAGACGATTGCGGTGTCGTCGGCATACGAAAATATTTTTGCTTTATCGATTGGCATATTACATAAGTCGTTTATATATATTAAAAATAATGTAGGACCCAGAACGCTTCCTTGAGGTACGCCGCATGTTACATCAATGTCCTCGCTGACACAATTGTCCAGCTTAACCTTTTGTTTTCTATTTGTCAAGTAATCGGTGAATATAGATAGTTGTGTATCTCTTATACCAATTTTTTCTAATTTTTGGACGAGGATGGGGATAGAAACCGTATCGAAGGCCTTTTTTAGGTCTATAAAAACTGATAAGCACCTAGTTCCATTGTCGAGTTCTTTTGTTAGTAATGTAGTTAAAGAAGTGATAGCGTCTTCCGTAGAAATACCGCGTCGAAAGCCAAATTGAGATGGAGATAAAATGTTGTTGGTTTGAAGATAGTTTATTAATCTGGAATTTAAAAGTTTTTCTAATATTTTTGCTATAACAGGAATGACAGAAATTGGTCTATAATTACTAACATCACCCTCCTGCCCACCCTTGTATATGGGGGTTATTATTGATTTCTCTAAAAGGTTAGGAAAGGTGCCTTGTTTAAAACAAAGATTGGCTAAATGCGTTATAATTGGAATGATTTCATGTTTTACGTGTTTAAGATACCCAGTAGAAATATTATCCCATCCTGGGGCACTATCTGATTTTAGAGAGTTTATTGTACTATTTACTTCAGTGTTATCTGTATCCAGCAGAACAAAAGATTTAGGGAGACTAGGTAAGGATCGTAGGTATAGATTTAGGTCATTTTGGGATACGGTTTGTTGGACGTCTTTTGCCAATTCGTTACCAATATTTGCGAAATATTTATTAATGAAGTTTGCTGATTCTGTAGGTGATGTTTTTAGATTAGTTAATTCGGAATTAGTTCTAATAGATTTATTTGTATATGTGATAGTTTTTAAGTTTTTCCACAGAAGTTTGTAATTATTTAACGATTTATTAATAAGGTTTCTTTCATATTTTCTTTTTAGTATTTTTATAAGGTTGTTGCAATGATTTCTGTAGCGAGCATATGTAATTTTGTTTATCTCATTATGGGGATCGTCTCGGGATTGTTTTTGAAGCACATTACGATTTTTTATGCATCTGAGAATGCCTTCAGTGATCCAAGGCTTTATTATTCTTTTACTTTTAGGGATCTTGCGAACAGTAGTATTTATCTTTAGTGACTCAATAAGAGCTTGTGTTAAACATTCTGTTATGTAATTAGGGTTTTCACAAAAAAGTAATGACGACAGATTTTTTCTTTTAAATATTGTAAGGCACTTTCGAAATCAATTTTGGAGTAGTTTGGTATTGTTTTGATTAAGATATTGATAGAAAGGTTGTACGGTGGTCTGTAACAGTAGTGTGTAAAATGGCAATAAAAGCTGAGTGCCGTTTCCTGTTTATCTTTAACATAAAGTGATCAAGACAATTATTGGTCTCCCTTGTTGTTAGGGTGTGACCAGAGAGGATACCATGACCCGCTAACATATCCAGGTATGATGTTCTATTTTTAAATTCATATGTTTGTTCTGTGTGCTTTGGTCTTATGTTGATATTAATGTCACCAGCAACAATAATATTTCGTTTTTGAGAATTTAGGTTATCTAAATGGAGTGCCAGAGAATTTATAAAAGGTTCCGCGTTAGTATTTGATGGTGAACGATATATACCTAAAATTATATTGTTCGATACATTTAATTGTAGGCATGATGCATGGTTTATGCTTAATTCAGTGACACTGGCTTTTAAGGTGTCCTTGATGTATACCACAACGCCGTCGTTTTAAAAACTTTGGCAAAATTCCAGTGAATTTGGTTTATTTTCCTACAAAATAAGTACTCGGAACCAATAATGAATCACGAACAAGAATGAATATCTTAGTAGATTGAAAGCCCGGTACACAAACACACAAGTTCACAGTTCCTTGCAATAACTCTTGCACCAGTTACTAAAGCAAATGGGTCAAGTTTCCTCTGTTATGTACAGTCAGCAGCATCGATATGTCGCACCTTCAGAATGGTATGGACTTAACTCATAAATCTAAGAAAAAGTCGGTCGTAGAGAGTCACTAAAAGGTACGCACTTTTAGGTGAATATTAACGAAGCGACGTTTTTTATGGTAGAATAAAGCCATACTCCATAGGTAGGTAAATATCATTCTGAAGGTGCGATGTATTTATAATTATGTATTTAGCAACGTTTAGAAGTAATTTTCGCCAACTAGATTGATTTTATTTTCATGTTACGTAACGGATACAATATTTTGCAACCCATATTATTATTAAATAGGTCATATCTCAACGTTGCAATCGTTATTTCACGTGAAAATCGCTTTTGAACTTTGCCAAGTGTATACATATTTTTGCTCTTGACTGTACATTGACGTATGTACAAGAAACTTTATTGAAAAACTTTTAGTGTCGTATCATAACATCCAATCTGAGATTGCAATAAGTGAATCTTAATAGAGATGTTCTTTTTATTGTTTTTGTTAGAAAGAGTGCACGTTGTTTTTATTATAGATTTTATTGTTATCTATGTTTTTCCATTTGAATATTTATTTTTGATAGACTAATAAGAATTCGGGGAGCCTGAAAAGGCCACTGCAGCAGAATTATTTTAGTATCATAAAATTATTCACGTTACAATTCAAGTATTAACTGCGTCACGTCACGCGGTTTCACCCGCGTAGTTCCCGTTCCCGTGGGAATACAGGGATAAAAAGTAGCCAAGTTCATTCGAGGATAGTGTAACTTCCACATGGAGAAAGAATTGTTCAAATCGGCCCAGTAGTTTTTAAGTTTATTCGATTCTTTCTCATTCTTTCCTGCCCTCATCACAATCTCTTTTGGATCGACGCAACATGTCTTCTTCTTCCATACGAGAAGTATAATATGGAAGAAGAGATTACTCGTCATCTCAGCTGTCACCTCCTTTCTAGTCATATCATCCTTCACACAGTACATCCATCCTCTTAATAATATTATTAGTTTAGACTATAACGTTTTGACGTGACAACGTCTTATAAATTGGTTTGCCGGGTGACACTTCAAGAAACTGCGTTACGCTCCGCTCACGTTATGCGCTCACAATGAGAGCGAGTGAGAGGCACGCGTCCAGAGCGAGAGAGAGAGAGTGAGAGAGATAGGCATACACACCGGTTCATGTCTTGCGCTTCTATTTTCGTTGTCACGTAAAACTTTCGCCCGTATACCGACTTTACAGGCAACCAATTTTGACGTGACAACGTCTTATAAATTGGTTTGCCGGGTGACACTTCAAGAAACTGCGTTACGCTCCGCTCACGTTATGCGCTCACAATGAGAGCGAGTGAGAGGCACGCGTCCAGAGCGAGAGAGAGAGAGTGAGAGAGATAGGCATACACACCGGTTCATGTCTTGCGCTTCTATTTTCGTTGTCACGTAAAACTTTCGCCCGTATACCGACTTTACAGGCAACCAATTTTTTTTCATATTTAATTATTATCTGATTATGATTCTGTTAAAATCGTTTTTCTAGGCGCCCAGAAATTACTAGCTGTACTTGCCCACTGATATTATCGACGGTTGACAGCTCAGAGGAAAATGAAAGAAAAAAACGTGTTGTACCGACCACAAGTAACATTTGACAAGGGCAGGAAGATGATGATTTTGATGATGATATTCTGGCGGCCATTGATGAAAAACCAATTCTTGTGATATTTCCTATACTGTTTTGAGAGCAGTGGTAATGAAATGAACAACGAAGACTAAGCGCCTACGTTTTTCGAACCTAGGTTCGAAACAACGTAAATTGTCTAGGGTCATAGCTATGACCCCAAACAATGCGTAAATCAGAGTCCACCAGTATCATCAAACAAATTGTACTGTACCTTTGAATCGAAAGCTTATGTGGTCATGTCCACACAATATTATCTCTATCAACAAATTGCTGAAACATGAACAATTAAATAGTGCTTGTATAGCTGAACTTATAACATCTAATTATGTACAAAATTAATTGTAGTTTAGGCTTCTATTCATAATAATTAACATGTTCTAGATGAGGATATTTTCATATTATAACAGGTGCGGAAAATTTCATAGCACAATAGATTTTGCCCGCAGCTCAGCCTACGTAGACGTCAGAAATAATGTGTATTATTAATTGATGTACACGTGTAAATTGTATGAATATCCGTTCAAACGGGGAAAGAGGTAACAGACAGACATTGTTACTTTATATAAACGGAAACAAGACACAATGAGAGGTTGACAGACGGGTGCAGGTTTAGTAAAAATAGCTCCATTTGGATACGGAGAAGGTAAAAACCTGTTATTACCACTTCTTATAAAAAAATCTTTTGTTGGTACACAAAAGCATCACGCCTGTTGTCCATCCAAAGAGCTAGACAGAGAAGTACACATAATAGTAGTATGCCTACATATCGCCAACGTGTTTATGATTAATGTGTGTATTGTTTAATAATCAAGTGATTTCGAGATATACAGGGTGTAAATCTACCCATCACACAGCCGTCAACCAAGCATTCTGTACATCAATCTAAGTACCCCTACGCAAAAATTTTTGCTGGGAAATGACTTTTTTTTATGGGGTCAAAAATCACGTTTTTCGGTAAAACTCAAAGTAGCACTCTTAAAACATTGTGCTAGTGGATGCTTTGAATAGTAAACGGGTCATTGAGGTAATTTAAGTAAAGTTAAAACCTGAAAAACTAGTATTTACAAAAACAGCTGTGAAAAATTTGGAACTTTGACCCCCAATATCTCCGTAACTAGGAGGTTCCAAGGTATGGTCTAGAACAAAAAAATGATCGCAGTGGCGGGGAAAACAAGTGCCTTTCGTTTGCGTTAAGGGTACTTTTACACCCTATATCTCGACGGCTGTAAACCTAGGCCCATAATAATAATAAAGCCTTTATTATTTCCACATTGACATAATTTTACATTTTAAATGTTTGTTAGTCATGTTAATTTTGGCGGCACGGTTGGCGCAGTGGCTCGAGCAATTGACTGCTGCACTGCGTGTCGCGGGTTCGATCCCCGCACGGAACAAATATTTGTATGACCTACAGATAGTTGTTTTGGGTCTGGGTCTTTGTGTATGTGAGTTTAAATGTTTGTGAACGCACCCACGATACAGGAGAAATTTGGCATCAAAAAACTGCTCCTCAACGCTGTCAGCCGGTAATGTGCCCAAAAGACTGGCGGCATTCCCACGTTGTATGGCAACACTTAGCCTCTGGCCAAGATAAAAGCCAGCCTTTGGGTCACGAGGACCGGCTGACAGCGTTGAGGAGCAAATTTTTGATGCCCTTTTATAGTTTATTGTTAGTTTATTTATTAGTTTTTAATTAATGTTAGTAGTTAGTTAACTCGACATTAAATAAAATTCAAAAAAAAAGCAAAAGCAAAATTAGCATGAAAGGATCGTAGCAAGTGGCGTTCTGTGGTTTCTGCCTACCCCCATGGGAAAGGGCGTGAGTTTGTGTATGTATGTAAATAAAATTAAAGGTGAGAAAGACAGAAATAGAAAAAAAAAAAAAAATAGTGTTAGTATAGTTAGTTATCTTCCTGTGACGTGGATCCCGTTGAAGGCCTCCTCTTTCTCTTTCTAGAATCCTCTATCTTTAGCGAGAGTCATCCAATATCGCAATATTATTTTAATAATATCATCAGTCCACCTTTTTGCTGGTCTGCTGACAGTTCTTTTTCCTAAATTTTCTTTATATTTATTTTTTCAAGGCCCATGGGTTTAGGCATTAAAAGGAGCTCGTGGCTTAATAAGAACTGCCATTTGGGTCGATCTTTACGTAAAGTTGTGCTTGCCTAGGTCGGTCTGTGGATGGGTGACCGCCCGACATACCGAGTTTCCTCCGTGCCTCGGAAAGCACGTTAAGCTGTTGGGCCCGGCTGCCATATATAGATCTTTGGCAGTCGTTACAGGTAGTCAGTGACCTGAAATTCTGACATCCAGTCTTACCAAAGAGTATCGTATTACCTAGTATTACCTAACTGGGTTGTGGAGGTCAGATAGGCAGTCGCTCCATGTAAAATACTGGTATTCAGCTGCATCTGGTTAGACTGGAAGCCGACCCTAACATAGTTGGGAAAAGGCTAGGCAGATGATGGGTGGCATTAAAACTTGGACACCAGGTTAGGCACTAATCACAATTTCGCTAGTAATATCCCATATAATAGGAGCGTGCCTATTGACATCAACCGGGCACAATTCCCTGAACCCAGAACTCCATGCTATTGTATCTCCATGCTATATTTCAATCTTTTTAAAACAAACAATCACACGAAATGAATACTTCCCGCCATCATCATTCAATGGCATATTAAAACTCGTTTCCCTAACACAGACGGACAGCTTCCCGAGCTCTGAAATGGTTCACACCATTATGTTTACGATGAATCTGGATGACAAATATTATGATAATGGCTTCTGAGATAAATTATGGCTTTTATTGTCATGGGAGGAGCTTGATTTTTGAGATATTATGTGTTTTTGATTTTAGTTGACTTTATTTAACAGTTTAACAGGCAACTGCTGCCCATAGATAGACCTAACAGACTAACTTAAACATTATGATAAAATACAATTTGTGTTAGTAAAAAAAAATTTTTTTTTTTTTTTGGCGGGTGCAAAATCATCGAATAACCCCTCCCGCTCTTGGGCAGAGCGAAAGGGAGTGTCAGACTTTTACTGACTATATAAAAACCACTCATGTTCCTTCTTAGCCCTTTGTGTCGAGGCCGCGGTATCTCTTTACGAACAACCGGCAGCCCTGACGGGTTAGTAAATAAAAGCTTAAAACTATATTTAACACTTCAATTGTGCAATAAAAATAAGGCTTATGGTTATAACTATCTGTGTGTGACATCACCTTTTTTTTTTTGGCGGGTGGAAAATCATCGAATAACCCCTCCCGCTCTTGGGCAGAGCGAAAGGGAGTGTCAGACTTCTACTGACTAAAAAACACCCATGTTCCTTCTTAGCCCTTCATGTCGAGGCCGCGGTATCTCTTGCGAACAACCCGCAGCCCCGACGGGACCCGCAGCCCCGACGGGATCCGCAGCCCCGACGGGATCCGCAGCCCCGACGGGTGGCTGAACGCCATCACCATCATTATTTTCTTACCCTGCTTTTTTTCTTACGCATTTTCCATATATATTTGGGGCGGTTTCCAGTCCCGAATATTTGAGTTTTACAAGGAGCGACTCATCTGCCTACTGCCGAATAAAATTAAACCACGAAGTTCGCGTAATATCCACACCCGCTAATAATGTTGACCTCCAAAGGTTGACAAAATAGCGACATTGATGCGGCACTCGTCAAAATCAAAACATTTCATATAACTTGAAATTCACGGAGAAACATTACTCAAACAATTTATAAACACCCACACATCATACAGTAGGTCCAAGCACGGCGTCGGTTTAAACCTTTGTAAGTAACGCCACGGGATGTAATTAGTCTGACTGCGGTACTCAGAGATATTTAATGATTACTTAAGCCGTCACTTAGTAAAGATTTGACATACTTTTGTATGACAAAACTGTCAAAATCTTAGTTAGTGATGGCCTAAGAAATCATTAAAGCTCTCTGAGTGCGACAGTGAAGTCTTGCTTGACGATGTTTACACTTAGTAATTAACCAATTTAGGTACTGGTTTTAAAGAATTACAATTGATCATTATCATTATCCTGCCCTTATTCCCGTTTATTTGTGGACGCGGCAACATGTATTCTTCTTCCATCATCTGCCTAGCCTTTTCCCAACTATGTCGGGGTCGGCTTCCAGTCTAACCGGATGCAACTGAATACCAGTATTTTACATGGAGCGACTGCCTATCTGACCTTCACAACCCATTTAATACTAGGTTATACGATACCCTTTTGGTAAGACTGGATGTCAGAATTTCAGGTCACTGACTACCAAAGATCCGGGACCAACAGCTTAACGTGCTTTCCGAGGCACGGAGAAACTCGGTATGTCGGGCGGTCACCCATCTACAGACCGTCCTAGGCAAGCACAGCTCTACCTAAAGATCGACCCGAGTGGCAGTTCTTATTAAGCCATGAGCTCCTCTGTTGTCTTCTTCTTCCATTCCTCTCTATTTCTCGTCATCTCAGCAGGTACCTCCATTTAGCCATATCATCTTTCACACAGTTCATCTATCGTTTCTTTGGTCTTGCTCTACTCTTATAGCCATCTACATTCATACTCAACATTGTCTTCATTCCTTCGCATCTCATGTCCACCTAAATATTAAAGAATCAAGTCCTTCCAGACTATCTGAAAGCCTGACGCGTAATGTAACTTCAGAACACCTGAGTGTGGTCTAACCTCAGAATACCAAAGTACTACCCAAAAGTTAGATTTAGGAAGCCTGACAGTTGTTGCACGGAAGTTTATAGTTAGACTGGAAATGGACAGTGGGCAGTGGCCCTAACATAGTTGGTAAAAGGCATCCATAATGATTAGGAATACCTTCCAGGCCCTAAATGCATTTCATACATTTACACAGATTTCTTGCCTCGCGAAAGTAATAGCTAACTATAGATTTATCGGCAAATCCTGGGTTAAATTCTCGGGACGTAAATATTATGTTATTTGAATTATGATATGATAATTATGTCATTTTTTTTTTGCGGGTGGAAAATCATCGAATAACCGCTCCCACTCTTGGGCAGAGCGAAAGGGAGTGTCAGACTTCTACTGACTAAAAACCATCCATGTTCCTTCTTAGCCTTTTATGTCGAGACCGCGGTAACTCTTGCAAACAACCCGCTGCCCCGACGGGCGTTGGCCCTTGCGGGTCCCTTCCATGTTGCTGACATCTTTGTGAGGCGCGCGTTGAACACGAACACGCCGTCGACACGGCCTGTCGTCGTTATAAGACGGACGGACGGCGAGCTAGCCCATCACTCACCGTCCACAGGCCCGCGTCTACGGTGGCCGGAAGCCATCACGTGGCCCCCGACGCCCGGAGCGCCTCCCGCGGCGCCTGGGACGAGAGGTTCTCTCCCTCTCACGTTCCGCCACCTCCATCGCTAGCATCACTGCTTCGCAAAAGGAGGCGACCGATCAGTAGCAGCCTCGAGTCAAGATGCATACCGGTTCATAGCAATAAGGTCGTTTAGAAATGTGCAATTTCGTTCACCCCTTTCCTAACCATCCTCGGAAAACCAGCTGTATAATATTTATATGTCTTGTACTTATACACACGTATTCAATTGAGCTAAACTATTGTACAGACAAATCACATATTACAAGATACATTGATTATATCTAAAGAGTATACTTAGATGGTTTGGTCATATAGAGGAGATGATTTACAAGGCAGATGTGAGTGGCAATGCCGGGAGGGGACGCCCTAGAAAAACATACACTGACCTAATGTTCTTCAGAAAGGACAGGTGCGTCGTACTCGCAACCGGCGTGCGTGTGGAAAAGATGTTTGAAAGTGGACGAGGTAAAAGTAGTATGTAGGTATTGTAGCTGGTGGCGTTCTGTGGTTTCTGCCTACCCCTATAGGAAAAGAGCGTGAGTTTATGTATGTTTGTATTAGGGCATCACTTATTAGGCCATCACTTAGTAAAGGTTTTAACAGTTTTGTCATACAAAGGTATGTCAAACCTTTACATACTAAGTGACGGCTTAAGTAATCATTAAATACCGCAGTTACTGCGGTAGTCAGAGATATTTAATGATTACTTAAGCCGTCACTTAGTAACGATTTGATATACTTTTGTATGACAAAACTGTCAAAACCTTTACTAAGTGATGGCCTAAGTAATCATTAAAGCTCTCTAAGTACGGCAGTAAGACAGCTAAACTTACGCTCAGTTAATTCTCAAAGCATACGAGACTTTTATATATCCAAAACATAATCTTTCAATACCAAATACTTTCTCAAAAATCTAAGACCGAACCTCCAAAATGCTCTATTGAAGGCAAGAACCCCGTATAAAGTTTTAATCTCGGTTTTCTCAGGCAATACAAAGAGTATTGTCATACCGGAGCCAAAGAAATAGTTTCGTGGTGGTTTCGCTCACCTTATTACATGCTCAGAGACGTGGCTGTAGAGAGAGTTGAAGAAGTGGCATGGATCAATATGAAGGTGGTTGCCATGCAATGTACTGAATATTTTACAGAAAGCATGTTAGCATGCAGAAAACAGGACAGAAATTGGGTCAATATTTGATTGATAAACAGGCCTATACCTTTTTTTTAAGTAAACTTTGCCCCACACTAGGAATTTCTCCTGTATCATGGGTGCGTTTACAAACATGTACTCACATACACAAACAACCAAACAGACAAAAAATAAATACAGAAACACAAAGACAGAAAGCCGATCATTTTTCGACAAAAATTAAATGTTTTTTTCGACAATATATACTGGGGGTTACTGCACAAACGCTCTACTTACTTTATCAGGTTTTCACGTGGATTATGCTCACTAAAAACCCACTGGTCTTTCCTTATTTAACTTCCATGATCAGAAGGTATACGGTGACGTCTTAAAACAGTCCTAACTTATTCTTAAACCATTGTGGAAAAGAGATGACGCCTGTATAGTTCTGTCACGTTAGTCTAGTCTAGCTACTAAATCATCTTTCCATGCTCCATAGGAAATACTGACGTTCACCTGCGTCCATTGGAAATAGATTAGACAGATGAAGATGAAACAGCATTCATCTTGTTACTTACACGTATTGTTTTATGTTAAGGGATTTGGCGTCATTAATGATTATTTAGGCCATCACTTAGTAAAGATTTTGACAGTTTTGTCATACAAAAGTGTGTCAAATCTTTACTAAGTGACGGCTTAAATAATCATTAAATATCTCTGAGTACCGCAGTTAGACTCAGTTACACTTATTACCTTTGTTAATCTTCAAAGAAAACAACATACAACAAAAGATTAGCTACACTGTCTATTCAACCCCATCCTATACAATTTCCACCTGCTAATACCACATCCAGCGATCTAATACATCAACGCAACAAGCCTTTACTTCAATGTGGCGTAAAAATCCAGACTCTTTCTATTCCCCACACAGGGTGTTCACACAACCCACATAAGCTTTTTAGAGGCAAGCACGTTCGAAGACCGCGCTTCGCCGTGTTTGTAATAAAAAATGTTGCTTTAGGTGCACTCCAGACGGAAAGGTGCGATAAATTGACGTAAATTGGTCATTTTTGAGCACTTAAACTGTTTCATCGAGAAACTACTAGGTTGATGACTTCGTTCGCGTGGTTGTCGAAAACTAAAATGCGTCGCTTAGATAAAAGTACATTAAATCATTGCCCTGCGTTAACTTACTGACGCTGAAGAAAATAAGAAGAGGGTAATGCAAAGCACAGCCTAGCAACCGCAGTGGCTGGACGATTAACAGTAGCACTGCGTGTCGCAGGTTCGGTTCCCACACGGAACAAATAAAAAAATTCTCAATTGAATTTAGTTTTAAAAACCGGCCAAGTGCATGTTGGACCACACACAATGTAGGGTTGCCCATCAAAATATGTGACCTTACAAAACTGATTAACCACCCTCCGAACTATGATTTTTATTATAAAAATAAAACAAACTTACAAAAAGCCAGCGGTTGGCCTTAATTTTCTTGTGTAAAGCGTATAGGACGGTTAGGACTGAAGCCTTACCGGTACTGGCAGGGGTACTTCCAGTCGATCTTGAAGTGCAGCGTCGTGCTTCAATGTACTACTGCGCACGAGAGACCGCAGACGCAGACTTTTTAACGCAACGCGACCGTGCTAAAATAGCTAGATTACTTAAGCCACAGGCTGACGTCTGGGAGGAACTTTTGTCCGAATGGCAATGTAGGTGGGATAATTCCATCAAAGGCCGACACCTCCATCAGTTCTTTCCATCCCTTCGTGAGCGGCTGGCCAGGACATGGCTGGAGGTGGATCACTGTGTTGCCCAATTTCTCACAGGTCATGGTAACTTTAAGAGTAAATTATTTTCCTTCAAGCTTGTTGACTCGCCTTTTTGTCAATGTTCTACATCTGACTGCGAATTTGAACAATCTGCACATCACATTTTATGGGAGTGTAGTCTTTGGCAGAATGAACATAATATTATGTTAAATAGTGTACGGGTTACATTCCGAGTTATTTACTATACGGACCTTGTAGAAACTAGAACAAATTTCCGTGCGTTCAAGCATTTTTGTCATACCTATTATTGGAATCAAATAAAACAGCTCACAACTTAGGACCCAGTAATATTAATGACAATAATATCCGTGGTGCTAGGCAACTGGGCCTATCCCAGTTGTATACGTCCCTGTATGCCTATTGGCCTTGTTCTGGTCTGTCTCCTGCTGATATGGAGGGAAGTGGAAATTATGTTTTTCCTACTCCTCCGCTATTCTTTTCTGATTAATTTCTTTGCGGGATCCAAGACAGTTAAATCGTTTCCCTGGGACTTCGTCGAGCTTCAATGTCTCGGCGCTTTTCTTGTGGTCGCCACTGTTGATTCTGGCTAACAGGAGTTACAGTGGTTTGGGAATAGTGTGGCGGGCTTGTCCCATTAAAAAAAAAAAAAAAAAACAAACTTACATTTGCACTTTTAAGTCCTGTACTCCCTGCCCATACATTATGTATAGGAAAATGTTTTATACAGGTACATTTCATAAGTTTGTCGACTATTACTCGTAAACTTGAGCTGCTAGCTGTGATAGTTTTCCTTATAATTTTGTTATATATACCACCAATACCACCACCATACAATGTTTTTTTTCACACGCACAAACACAACCATTCCTAGAAGTAGTATCTTCATACAACTAACCATAAGGAAATATCCCTTATGGCATTTCAAATTTCCCCTGTCGCAGCTTTCTTCACACATCGCACCCGTCTTACTAGTCTGAGACACCCTTAACTTCTCTATGAAGATACAGTTGTTACAAAATACTATACGTCTGTTACCTGCTTTATAAACATACTGTATGTGGAGGAAGCAAAGTTTCAGGCTTCATGAATGTATTTTTAAACTTGAACAAAAAGTTTTCTTGTGTTCTAAAAGAGGATCTGAGTGTTTGCGTAGGAACTTTGGGCGTAGAAAAACAGGTTACACGTTTTTAAACATGTTACTTTGTGTGTAAAGCAGTTAAAAATGTGCTCAATTTTAGTACTTATCTTTATTTTTTGCTCTGATTATAAGTAATGACTCACTGCAGTACTCAGAGATATTTAATGATTACTTAAGCCGTCGCTTAGTAAAGGTTTGACATACTTTTGTATGACAAAACTGTCAAAGCTTTACTAAGTGATGGCCTAAGTAATCATTAAAGCTCTCTGAGTGCGGCAGTGTGAATGTATTTAATTAAAGCCAAAATAGTCAGGATTATAATTATTACGTACCTACACCTGTGCCTTAACTTGCGGGGATTAGTGGCGTTATATTATGTAGTCAGAGTTTCTTTAAAACCCTGATTTTGAAGTCTGTGACTGGCACTTCATAAAACGATAAGATAGATTTACTGCGGTACTCAGAGATATTTAATGATTACATAAGCCGTCACTTAGTAAAGATTTGACATACTTTTGTATGACAAAACTGTCAAAACCTTTACTAAGTGATGGCCTAAGTAATCATTAACGCTCTCTGAGTGCGGCAGTTACTGCGATTTGTTGTCAAACTGGCAAATCAATCATACAAACGTGTGCCAACGTAGCTACACGCTATGGGTAGCAACGGTACAAAAATTTTGACCGCTCGGTCATGTCCGATATGGTCTAGTGGCTAGGATACCTGGCTCTCACCCAGGAGGCTCGGGTTCGATTCCCGGTATCGGAATTTCTTTTTGAATATTTTACGCGACACCTTTATTTTTTAAACCTTTAGAAGTAAAAATCTATTTTAAACTTGCAAAACAAATCATCATCTTGTTTTTTATTGCTAAATAGGCCTGTCTTGCTCTTGTCCTTGTTGCTTGATATAAATAGTGATAGTAAATACTAGTTGTAATTAGAATTACTTTATTGATTAAATAAAGCCATTGAATGTAGGAATGGGCCTGAAATAACAAAACATTTCCTGTTCTCCATATTTTTGTAATTACACTAGTAGTAGGTACAATACCCATTGGCAAGACCGATTGTCAGACTTTCGGTCCGCTTTCAGAAAATCTACAAAATGATAGCCGAGACCTAGAGGCTTAAAGTTCATTTCGAGGCACGGAGGAAACTCAGTATGGTCAGGGTGGGTGGTCAGCCATCCGCGAATCAACCTAGGGTAGCGCGACTTAACTTAAAGAACGCGCAGCTGTTTTTAACAAGTATCGATAATCGAATAACTTAGTAAATCTACTGTATGATTGTATTATGATATTTATGTATGTTGGATTTTGTAATTTGTATTACAGGGGCGACATCTTCAAATTGAACAAGCCCCTTTAAAAAAATAGAAAAAAAAAAAAGTGTCGATAATCATCCTCACTTCTTCTTTCAATACTTTTGGCAAATGTTTACTAACAGTACCTCCATTAACGCCTTTTTGTAACAAAAATTATCTTGTTGTATTCTTCTACGATTTTGGTAGACAAAACGTGACACGAATATTTTCTTGTTCCTTACTCAGAGCGATCTACCCACCTAAAAAAAAAAATCAGTTTAAAAACAACTAAGTTTCCAGTACAAGTATATTATAAAACAGAGGATTAAAACTGTGAAGTTTAACTTAAACTTGGAGGTGCTCAACTCAGCAAGTTTTGGGTTTACGAACTTTCCACAACTTAAATATGAGGAATTAACTTAAGACGCTGTCTCTGCGCTCTTAATTTTAAAATCAACGGTAGGTGTGCTTTTTAATATTGCGTGGTTGGTTTTATTGTTTTTGATAGCATAAAAGTACCTAAAGGTGCCTTTAATAATAGTTTTCGAAAAGTGATGTCAAATACGCACAGTAACCAATCAAGCTATACAGGATGTAAACGAACCCTTCACGCATACGACAACCAAGCATTCTGTACATCAAACCAAGTACCCCTATGCAAAAAATTTTGCTGGGAAATGACTTTTTTTTTTGGGGTCAAAAATCACATTTTACGGTAAAACTCAAAGTAGCACTCTTAAAACATTGTGCTAGTGAATGCTTTGAATAGTAAACGGGTCATGAAGATAATTTAAGTAAAGTTAAAATCTCAGATACTAGTATTTACAAAAACGGCTGTGTATCATCAAATAACCCCTCCCACTCTTGAGCAGAGCGAAAGGGAGTGTCAGACTTCTACTGACTAAAAACCACCCATGTTCCTTCTTCGCCCTTCATGTCGAGGCCGCGGTATCCCTTGCGGACAACCCGCAGCCAGAACAAATGCCCTTCGTTTGCGTTAAGGGTACTTTTACACCCTATATAAAACCTGTTTATGGAGATCTCTCATTGTATTGAAAATCTGTACAAAGCGAGGCCATGTTATACTTAAACAGTAAAGCTTGATGTGAGGTACTAGATGTGTTCTTGAGTGGAGGCCGCGAATCGACAAGCGTTGGGACGCCCTCATCCTTGATAGAGCGAGGATCTTTGCAGAGAGGCTGGTAGAAACTGGATAAGGTTTACTGAAAATCGAGTTGAATGGCGTTCGATTGAGGAGGCCTATACCCAGCAGTGGACTGCTGAAGGCTGTTGATGATGAGTCATAATTATGGAAGAAAATGTTTTATCGACTCCAAATTAATTATAATGGTTATCAGGGTACAAGTAGTAGTAGTAATAAGTAGACAAGACAGCATTGATATAAAAACTAAAGATACGGTCGTCCGAACATTAGCACCCGAAGAGAGCCGATCGTGGACTAGTTCACTTCGGCATAGGAAAAACCATATTGGGACCACGTTTGAGGCGTCATTTTAACATGCCGTCCACTTAGTCCTTACGCAGTAATATATAAGTCAATGCAAGACAGTAAGTTTTTCCAAATCATCGTAAATTCTCAACTCGTCACTTCGTAACGATGTTTGTCCAATCACCTGAAAACAGAATTCAAATAGTTACACGCTAAAGACAACTCTAAGAGATTGTGTACTATTCTGCATACAATAGAACGCGGCTATGGTATAAACTTAAAGACGAATGCCGAGGTTTCAATTAAAACTTCACAATTGTAGGAGTTTCTGCACCTACTTATAGCAAAAGTTTAATGTTGAAGTCTTCGTCGGTAAATGGTAATATTTTGCAGTCAGCGAGGAAAGTAAATGATATTCTCGTTTGAAATTGTAATTTATTTATTTTGTTAGTTATTTTGATGAAGGGATTTGAGGTAAGATGGATAGCGTAATGTGACTTGCGGTCCAGGAAAATATTTTGCGTTTTCATTGTCTTGATATTATGACAATAATTATATTAATTAGAGAATTATTTGTGTGGTATTTAATTGCAGAATAAGGTGTAGTTGACTGCCCTAAATGCGAGTACTAAGCATGGAGTTTTGGGTTTGATTGGTCGGGCAAAAAGAGCAGTTAAGTTTTTCCATTAGAAATTTCTCAGTATATAGTAGCCTGTGTTTGCGCAAATCCTTGTGTACCATAATATCTCTTGCTCCGATGGCTAATCTCCGCTATGATTGGCTGCTGTGACCGAAATCAGGACTATAAGCTGTACAGCTTAGTTTCATATACATGTAACTGTATTATTGTAGCTCTGATTCTTAATTCAGTTTACTTTTCAGCTGTGTTTACATTGGACTTTACTTTTGTGTCATCAGATTGAAAGAAACCTGGGCCCCGAGTCTGCTATTCAATAGTGTCAGAATGGTCTATCATTGATCTCATAATTGTTGATTTTGACAACACCAAACTTGTCAAAATCAACAATTATTAGATCAATGGTAGACCATTCTGACACTATTGAATAGCAGACTCGGGGCCCAGATCATATCTGAATGAAAACTTATTAGAATACGTTTTTATTTGCACAGAAATTAGGTAGGTACCTACTAGTTACAGATGTTACGTTTATAATGATCCTATAGAAACTAACATCCTTAAGTATGGCGTGTAAACAGGTTTATCCATAATAATAAACACTCAGAAACAAATTTACCAAACAGTAAGAAAATTCGAAATCTACTAACGACCAATCAAAAACTGCCGTGACAATGAAATAAAGCGAGAATTACATCAATGATTCAACTGTCTTGTCAATCCTAAAAAATCAATCAAAACAGAACATTGGAGTGGCAGTAAATTTTCACCAACACACCTCGCATCAAGAAACCAGATAATAATATATTCACAGCCCACCAAAAAATATTACAACACAAAACTCCATCACGCACAAACACCAAGAAAATTACATCCCATTTCTCTTCACAAAACCGCCAAAACGGCGTGAGAGTACAAAATCTATAAAGATAATTTACCATAAACAAAATAAAATACAGAATACACACCATTAATATGGCTAAATAACAAAGTAAACAAGCAATTTCACGGGTGGATTCACCCGAAGACGAAATATGATCTTACTTCAGGAAGACATGCTCCTGACAAGGTCGACCGAAGAAACATTGCCTTAGGACAGTAAAGTTTTGCCTGTTGTAGGATATAGGACAAAGGAAGTTAATAGGTAGGTACTGTGAATTATGTTTAGATTTTGCATGATTTTCTTGGGTTGATTAGCTTGAATTTAGGTAAACTTTGTGTTCTTAGACGAGTTGAAAATATCATTGCGGATTGAAGTACACAAATGAGAATAAATATGAACCGGGACCGATTTTACTGTTCTAATTAAATTGTGTTATGTAAAATAATGGCCTGAAACACAGGTTTAAACAAATCTAGATCGGGCAGCTTGCTTTCAAACATTTAAATTAAACATTAACTTTAATTGCACCTGTTAAATATATTTAGTTAAGTTAACTTACTGCCGCACTCAGAGAGCTTTAATGATTACTTAGGCCATCACTTAGTAAAAGTTTTGACAGTTTTGTCATACAAAAGTATGTCAAATCTTTACTAAGTGACGGCTTAAGTAATCATTAAACATCTCTGAGTACCGCAGTTAGAAGCTCTGATTATACCTTTATTTGAGAAGTAAAACTAAACACATACCAATTATGTATAACTTTTGTAATACTTTGTTTAATGTTCTCATTCTTTTTCTTAAACTAGAGCCTGAAAACAGAATTTGATAAACTAATTTAATTATGAGCCATTTTTTGACTGAGTAACACACAATGAATGAGTAACAGACAATTCTGAAAAATGCGTGATGGGCGGACCATTTTGTTGCCATTGCGGGTAGAACCTGAATGAAGCTGGCATATGAACATGAAAATTGCCAGAAAAGTAGAGGCCAGCACTGGATGAAGTCAGGCTATGGTTGATCTAACGCAGCGTCCGTCCGTCCTATGACGATGACAAGCCGTGTCGACGGCGCGTTCGCGTTCCACGCGCGCCTCAAAGAGACGTCAGCAATATTGGGCCCCTGTAATTTTGCTGACGTCTCTTTGAGGCACGCAAGGGTCGACGCCTGTTGTTTCGGGCTTCGGGTTGTTTGAAAGAGATACCGTGGCCTCGGACTCAAAGGGCTAACAAGGAACATGGGTGATTGTTATTCAGTAGAAGTTGGAGGTATAGGGTCCAACTTCGATAGGGTATGGTAGGGTACCTACCCTACCATACCCTATCGCTCCGCCCAGAGCGAGTGGAGTTTGATGATTTCTCACCCTCCAAAAAAAGGGTGTAATTCTGTAACAAAAACCAACGACATGTTAAATTGAAACGCATGTTAATTGATCCAATTGGCTGTTCATAATTTATTCATTCAACCAATAACAGCAATTCTGCAATTTACAATTGGTTACTTATTTTTGTGTTGTTTCTTTTTTTTTATTTTATGCCACGAGTCACTTAAGGCTACTAACGATGCCCGTCGGGGCTGCAGGTTGTTCGCAAGAAGATACCGCGGCCTCGACATGAAGGGCTAAGAAGGAACATGGGTGGTTTTTAGTCAGTAGAAGTCTGACACTCCCTTTCGCTCTGCCCAAGAGCGGGAGGGGTTATTTGATGATTTTCCACCCACCATAAAAAAAAAAAGTTCTAACGATAATTTTATTCGCATTCACGTCATTATTAGTTCAAATAATATCAACAGCAGATATTTAAGGACCTCTCTACTGAATTCTTCTATACTTACTTATTCTTACTCTCTCTCTACTAACATTACGAGTCTATGTAAACTATTTGATTCATAATATTATAATGTCTGAAAATAAATAGTAAACAGATCCATATAAATGTAATTTTGTATACATCATCATAATCATCAGCCTATAATGTTCGCACTGCAGGCCTCCTCTCTTGGAGAGGGGTGGACCAAAGTCCACCACGCGGGCCCAGTGCGGGTTGGTAGATGTCACATGTTTTCGAACCTTTTGGTTCTAAGATATGCCGGTTACCTCACGATGTTTTCCTTCACCGTTTTGAGAGCAGCGGTGATGAAATAAACTACACAAAGTAATGTGCTTGCCTGGGTTCGAACCCACGACTTACTATTCGCTGCTCACTATTTCGTATACATACATTTGCAATATATTAACGTTGTCAAAGTACGTATAATCTGTAATCATACTAAAACCTATTGAACTGAATAAAAGGGAATAATATTATTAACAGAAAGAGAAGAGATTTTCTTATAATTGTTCTGTAAAAAATCTCACAGTTCGGCAAGATAACGGCTACTTTAAGTAATATATTGCAATCGTTGTAATAGCCACCGTTTTATACAGAGTGTGGAAAAGGTTCGTTGAGATTTTAAGAAGAGAATCGATGTAGAGGCAAAAGTTGACAAAAAAAATGGAATTAGTCCGTCAAATAGATTTCCAAAAAATATTGGACACGTATTTTTTATTTTTTCACGTAAACAATAAATGAAGACGATACAGTGCTTCGAAAAGTCGCGCGACGTCACGGTTTGGTACATTTTTTTACCAGAAAGTGACGTCACCAGGTCCCATTCACGATCTGTGACACGTTTTATTTTCGTCAATTTTTATTAATTTGATAAAACAAAAAACACGTATCCAATATTTTTATCGATTTGATTATCGATAAAAAGAATCATATTTTTTTAAGTCGGTTTTAGTGTATTTACGTTTGTATTTCGTGAGACAGAGATAACGCTCTACGAAGCCGAATTAGACGATTGTCTCTTTCCAAAGGTCGATGTGCAATATTTATCTCCGGGTATTGTACATACCGGATTACCTCCGTACTTTCGAAAGCACGTAAAGCCGTTGGTCCCAACCTACATGTGTAAGTCTTTGACAGGCGTTACAGGTAGTAAGTGGCCCAGATGTCCTGATAATCCATCTTAGTAGAGGGTAGTGTAACGTATTTCCCAGTACTAACTGGGTTGTGGAGACCAGATAACCAGTCGCTCCATGTAAAATACTGGTTTTCAGCTGCATCCGGTTAGACTGGAAGCCGATCCTAACATACTTGGGAAAAGGATAGGCAGATGTTGATGACATAAAAAAATATAAAAAAAAACATTTAATTCAGGTAATATAACCCATACAACGTCACATAAAATCAATACAATTCCACAACACTCATCATAATTCAAATTAATCATACAATAAAAATAACTAAATCATTCAAAATAATTAAATAAATAATTCAATTCAATACTTACCGTATTATACTCTCTTACATGCGACACTATATGTAACTTGTCTGTCACACATAAGGACAGTCCAACATATTTGCTTCAGAACAGTGTTGGAGCTGGCCCGCACTCTGCGCACAAGAGCGCAGCGCTTCCGCATGGTCGCATGGAAGCAGTCCGTGCGCGCCCATGCGAACTTGAACTTGATCTTGATCTTCAGTGTAAAGTCCATTTCACGAAAGAAGTCCCGCGGACAATTGTGGAACTAAATTTAACAGATCGGCCATGTTGTCGTTTGTCGATGTTATCAAGGTGCGTTTGTTGTGGTAGATATTTTGTGAGTTTATTATTGGATTAGTTAATGGAAACAACATTATGTCGCGCGACATTCAGCGCTGCGTCTGCGGGACTTCTTTCGTGAAATGGACTTTACTCAGTTATAGTGTTACAATGATATTTTGACACTCGGTGTAGGTAAACATCATTTTATCGTTCTTCTGCCCTTATTCAAATTTATTTGGGGTCGGCACAGCATGTCTTCTTCTTCCATACTCCTCTATTACTGGTTCATCTGTTCACCCATCTTTTCTTTGGTCTTCTTTAACTCTTATTGCTTTCATGCTTAACATTTTCATTCACAATATTCTTATTGTGGAATTGTTTTGTGAAATGTATCGAAAAACAAGCTGAAGGCGTCAATATATCGTTTTATCGCAGCTTTTTAAGCAGGTGTAAAGTTGCCAAAATTAAATCAATGAATATCAATTCATTGAATAATATTCATCGAATGTATTATAATAGTTGAACGTTTATTTTATTGAATGGTTAATAAATCGGACACTCAATACATCGAGCGATCAAAATATGGAAAGTTCATATATTTGAGGATTCAAAATATCGAATGTCGTTTTTGATACAACCAACATTTTGTTGTTTTATTGAACTACGCAAAAATATTGACACAATTGTTGTAATATTTTTTTAACGAGAGTTTAACGTATTGCACACAAAAATCAGAAATACTGTAACGAGTCTTTTAAGCCTGTTACATACTATTGAATTCTTTGCTTTGATTTGTAGGCTCTGGTTGGTGTTGCCTTATGAAAATTCATTTTTTGTTGACTTGGATTCGTGAAGTGGTCACACTGAGTTTTATTTTCGATGCTGTCAAATTGACTTTGACATTTCTTGCTTTTCGACCTACAGCCTGGAATCAATGGAGTGATTTTTGAGCGCTCCAATAAAATCTCAAAATATAACTTGAGATGGGCGGCATCTAGTCCCTAATTATGTGGTAGCCGATTGCCCTTGTCATGATCCTAATTGGATAGCCTTTATTTTTTAAGGTAAGCGAATTCTTTGTGATTTCGGTCCGTTCCGCGTTGTCATGGCTATTTTGATAGCAGACGCTAATAGTTTCCGATATTTAATTGTTTCAGGATCTCTTATCTTCATTTTATAATTATTTGCTTGGATTCATTCATCTACTGATGACCACATTTTGATTTTTGGAAGAAACGGTGAGTTTAATTGTATATTGCTCGTAACCACCATTCGATCGCCATTTCTTATCCGCTAACGATTATTCATGTTTGTTTTCAGCCACAAGGCGTTTTTTTTCCATATTACTTAAATTTTTGAACGCACGCCCCTACCAAAATGCATATATCTTGGACCGCCGTTGGCAATCTCGGCGAATATCACCAAGATGCTCTTGGATAATCCATCAGGTTCCTAATTTAGTCGACGGAGTTTGGTATGGTTTATGATACATAACTTCAATTTATTTTAAAAAAGTGCAATAATGACAGGTCTTAGAATAACAGCGATGTCATCTTAATTTTACACATTAGAGCTGTTAGCTTTAGAATTAGAAAGGAATTTTCAAACCAGCAGCCTTCGGGTAATAAAGTCGTTCTTACTTTTCATGATCGATTTTTATTGATGCCTTCCCGCTTGAAGATTAAAAGTCTCAAGCTCCCGCAGGTAAGTCTATCCTTGGCATAGTTTTGTGTGTACTCCAGGCGCCCGAATTTTCACTTTTACTTATTTTTATTTGGAGCACACCACACAGTTTAATTTCATTCATCTCACTCTCACTCTCATCTCACACATACACTTTTTTTTTATTATTACAATTGTCGCTCAGCGAACAGGGACTTGAAGTAGGTTTGTCTGGTACCTATATACTGTCATTATTGCACAATTATTAAATAACTTATGAGTCTATTGTTTGCATTAGTTTGTTCTACATTGTTACTTCAATAACTTTGTGTTTATTTTAATTTTTGACTCATAAGTAGTACTTAACTTAATTTGGTGAATCTTTGTAAACAATATTTGGTGTTTACTTATTGATAATTTTGTTTATTGACCTGTTTGTTTTAATAACATGTTTTTTTCTTAGCAAAACCAACAGAAATGTATAGCATTGACCGTGTTTTGTTGTTCTCAACAGTAAAGTTATTTTAAAAACTAAGTTTAACTTTTAAAGAAAATAATTTAATCTAATTGTAAGTACAATATTGTACATTTAATTTATCTAGATTTAAGCTGCTTGTAAGTGATTATTGCACTTTTAAAACGATAAAATTAACTTAGTAATTTTTCATGGGAATACCACATTGACTTCAATACTTAACCTCAAACTTGAGAATTTATTTTCAAACTTTTAACTTTTTGAAATTTAGTTTTTGCTTTTCGTTTGCTATTCGCCTTGCTGTTTGTTAGTCATGGACAAGGGAGTTCAGTTTCCGCCGCTTCAGGATTCGGGTGATGTCGATACCTGTAAAGCTTATAAACATACTACATCTCCACCTTTTGGTATTATGATTAATCCTAAAAAGGTTGATCGTCCCATGCTTATGCTCTCAGTTGATATCATAGGAATTCTACCTAAAACTTATTCTGGTCATAGATACATACTTTCGGTTGTAGACGTTTTTACTAAATATTGCTGGTTCTTTCCAATGATCAATGCTACCACTAGAGTAATTTGTAAACATTTTGAAAAGGAAATATTTCTCAAATTTGGTTGTCCAAAAATAGTAGTTTGTGACAATGGAACTCAATTTACTTCAAAACATTTTGTAGATTTTTTGAAAGGTTTTAATATAACCAAAATATTTTATAATACTTTGTATACACCTCAAAATAACCCTGTTGAGAGATATAATAAAACGGTCGAAACCTGCATATCGTGTTTTGTTAAAGATGATCATAGAACTTGGTCAAGTTTTTTGCCCAATGTTCAATTAGCTTTAAATAATAGTGTAAACCTTGCTACTGAGTTTACTCCTAACTTTCTGATGTTTGGTAGGGAGCTTATTCTTGATGCGTCATTACATCACTTTAGTAGTTCTGTTGATAACTTATCTCAACTAGAAATTTCAAATAGGAATGCTTATGCAGTTTCTCTTAATTCACTTAGTGATATTTTTGTTAAAGTTCAAGCTTACTTGTTAAAGGGGTATAAGCGAAATGCCGCTTATTATAATAAAGGTCGGAAAGTCATTTCTTTTGGTGTGGGTGATATGGTGTGGAGAAGAAGTTTTGTTCAATCTCATGCTCCAGCATATTTTTCAGCTAAGCTTGCACCTAAGTTTGTAAAGTGTAAAATAACTGAAAAGGTTTCGGATAACGTTTATGTTTTGAAAGATTTAAATAAAGGTTCAGTGGGACGTTATCATGTTAAAGATATTATTAAATTTTAATTTGGTTTCCAAGTGTTAGTCTTGATTTTGATAAATTCTGTTTGAAGGTCGCTTTTGACAGTGTGATGTACGAGGGGATGGATGATAGGTTATCAACGATTTGAAAGATGTATGTTAGGTAACTTCTTATAAATTTATTGAATTTGAATTCTTAACATTCTAAAAATAAAACTTAGGCCATTTTTGTTAATTAAATACAATTTTTTTCCACACTAAATGTTTTTCACACCAGAGGATCTTATTTTATGTTTTGTTCGTTTTTGTTGGATTGTATAAGATCTTATTTTTTTAAGGGTAACCTTTTATAGGGTCATTCTGTAACCTTTGTTACAAAATGCCTTATTATTTTTTGAATCTTGGTGTAACTTTTGACCTTGATTTCGACTCTTTTTTTCATTGTGCTCGGAAAGTCGGTGGTGTTGTGCCAATCACGATGTGGGATTTCGGCTCCGGCCATATTTTTTCCTTTTTCCATTGTGTTGGACATTGTTGTTCCAATCACAATGCGGGATTTTTTTTTTGACTTTCGTCATTCTTTTTCTTTGCGTTCGGAAGTTCGGTGGTGATGTGCCGATCGCATTGTGAAACCTTGGCTTTCGCCTTTTCGTTATTGAGATTTCTCATTGGAGATCTCAATGATTTTTTGTGTTTGTCTGTGTTTGGGAGATTGGTAGTGTTGAGCCAGTCACAGCAACATTCTTTTACAGCTATTGTGCTCGGGAATTCGGTGGTGATGAGCCGATCACAGTACGCTTTCCTTTGTTTCGTTGCAGGTTGTGCCTGTAACAATACTTTAAATAAGGTCTTTCAGCTTTATTTAAAAACTTTTGTTTGGAGTTTCAAATTTTTTTTGGATTGTTGGATACGGAGTTAGTCAGTGGCAATAGAGCCTAACTGCACTCATAGAGATGGTAGAGTTGGAAGCAGTTGACATAGTAGTCAGTGGCGATAGTGCCTAACTGCACTCAAAGTTGTACTGTTCCAAGTGGTTTGAAATTTTTAGTCAGTGGCGATGGTGCCTAACTGCACTAAAAATTGTAGTTTGTATTGGTAATTTGTTCGAATTCGTTTGAAATTTGTAGTCAGTGGCTATAGTGCCTAACTGCACTGTTTTGGAGTTTAGAAGCGCTAAGAGATTTCTCTCTTCGTTTCATTTAACAAGTTTTTATAACTTATAATTTTTTCTGTTTTTCACATATTTCATTTTTGACTTTTTGTCATTTGCATGTTTTTACTTTTATTAAATTCTTGAGACCTTGTCGTTTGACATTTTCAGAATTCATTTACACTTTGAATCTTTTATGATTCTTTTCTTTTTTTGGGAATTAGAAAGTTGTTAAGACTGGTCTATTGTGTTGAAGATTTCTTTCTAATAAAAGAAAGTTCCTTTCTTTTATTTTCGGGGAGGGATGTAATGTAACGAGTCTTTTAAGCCTGTTACATACTATTGAATTCTTTGCTTTGATTTGTAGGCTCTGGTTGGTGTTGCCTTATGAAAATTCATTTTTTGTTGACTTGGATTCGTGAAGTGGTCACACTGAGTTTTATTTTCGATGCTGTCAAATTGACTTTGACATTTCTTGCTTTTCGACCTACAGCCTGGAATCAATGGAGTGATTTTTGAGCGCTCCAATAAAATCTCAAAATATAACTTGAGATGGGCGGCATCTAGTCCCTAATTATGTGGTAGCCGATTGCCCTTGTCATGATCCTAATTGGATAGCCTTTATTTTTTAAGGTAAGCGAATTCTTTGTGATTTCGGTCCGTTCCGCGTTGTCATGGCTATTTTGATAGCAGACGCTAATAGTTTCCGATATTTAATTGTTTCAGGATCTCTTATCTTCATTTTATAATTATTTGCTTGGATTCATTCATCTACTGATGACCACATTTTGATTTTTGGAAGAAACGGTGAGTTTAATTGTATATTGCTCGTAACCACCATTCGATCGCCATTTCTTATCCGCTAACGATTATTCATGTTTGTTTTCAGCCACAAGGCGTTTTTTTTCCATATTACTTAAATTTTTGAACGCACGCCCCTACCAAAATGCATATATCTTGGACCGCCGTTGGCAATCTCGGCGAATATCACCAAGATGCTCTTGGATAATCCATCAGGTTCCTAATTTAGTCGACGGAGTTTGGTATGGTTTATGATACATAACTTCAATTTATTTTAAAAAAGTGCAATAATGACAGGTCTTAGAATAACAGCGATGTCATCTTAATTTTACACATTAGAGCTGTTAGCTTTAGAATTAGAAAGGAATTTTCAAACCAGCAGCCTTCGGGTAATAAAGTCGTTCTTACTTTTCATGATCGATTTTTATTGATGCCTTCCCGCTTGAAGATTAAAAGTCTCAAGCTCCCGCAGGTAAGTCTATCCTTGGCATAGTTTTGTGTGTACTCCAGGCGCCCGAATTTTCACTTTTACTTATTTTTATTTGGAGCACACCACACAGTTTAATTTCATTCATCTCACTCTCACTCTCATCTCACACATACTCTTTTTTTTTATTATTACAATACGTATCATCAACACACATTATTATTATTTTTTTTTAACATTTTCAATTATTCTGACTTTATATTTTTTTTTTGACATTTATATCTAAATAATTCCTCGTTTAAATCTGACATCACTAATTTTTTTAAAATAATATTATGTAGTTGTTATAATTTATTTTGAAATTTTAATTATGCATGATTTTCAAACATCTTTCTTTTATTTAAATTCGTAATATTTGAGCTAGAAACACACCATATTTGTACGCCTCCTGGCATAACATAGCGCTCTATTCGCCAAACTCAAAATCTGTATTTCTTAACCTGTGTTAACAAATAAAAGTGATTTGATTTGATCATCATTATCAGCCGAAAGACGTCCTCTGCTGGACATAGGCCTCCAAGTGTCACCATATTTACCGATCTCGTGGGTCTCAGATCCAACGGATCCCCACAACCTCCACCAAGTCATCGGTCCACCTAGTGGGAGGCCTTCCAACGCAACAAAAAAGTTCTTGAGTGGCGACCGCGACCTGGAAGACCCAGGTCGCGGTCGCCACTCAAGTACTTTTCGGGCGAAAGAGGGATGTAATTTAATAATTTATCCAAACCCTAACTGCTGTCAAACTAACTTAAGATGTCAAAAAAAAACCGACTTCAAAAACACAAAAATGAAAAACACAAAAACGAAAAACACAAAAAAGTGAAAAATAAACTTCACAAGAAAAAACAGCTTCTGAAGTCGGTGACATTTTGTTTGTTTGATTTCGTTTTTTTTGCCACTTGTGTTTTTGAAGTCGGGTTTTTTTATTGCAATTTTTTTTTTTATTTAACAATTTTTAGTTGTAAAATCCTATACAAATATTTACTATACATTTAACATTCAACCAAGAACCCTAACCCTTAACCTTCAAGATTACCTTATTATTGCTTTCAACTCCTAATCGTTTAGGAGTAGTACCTTCCATAATCAGCTCACCTAGATAACCTGAAAGAATACAACCATATATACGTCCCCATAATATTTTACTAAAGAATTATGCTCCAACTCCTAAACGTTGAGGAGTTATATCTTTCATCATCAACTCATCAACATGAAGTTATGACTGCTAGGTGCAAATACTTAAAAACTTTAGAAAAAGCACGAAACACGTGATACATGCCTATACAATTTGAGGGTTGCCCTCGATTTCTCTGGGATGTCATCATCAGATCCTGATTTTCTTATCATGGTACCACCCTTGGAATATCTCCTTAATGACTTTTGAAATATATAAAAAATAAAAGATGTGTGCAAAAGACAAATAAAGAAATAGTAAAAATCAATGTGATTTGCACAGTCAAAGGTAAAAAAATGGACGGTAGTTATTTTTTCTGTTCGATTAGATAATTCACTATTTCAGCCTCAATAACCACTAATACTAAGTCTCAACCAAATTTTTTGTCCAAGGAAAAACAACCGTCCTGTATTATTATGTAGTTTCTAAAGAAAACGTTAAAAAGGCGTACAGCGCCCGATTTAAAACGTTTCCCGTGTAAGCTTTTAATAGAAGGAAAAGTAGTGGGCGCTATAAGCCACTTACAGAAAAGTTGCTTTTTGATTTGATTTCTTATTTACTTATCTTCAAGGTCGTTTTTCCTAGCAAAACAAAAAACTGTGAGAGGTATTTTAAACAAAAATATTATAATAAAAGATTAATTTTGTTTTTTTGAATAATGGAAAATTAAAATTCGATGCTAGATACTTAAAACCGCGTTTTGGAAACAAGCAATTTAACACACTCAAAACATTGAGCTGATAAAAAACTTAACGTAACGAGAAAGTTCTCAGTTAATGGTCTAGAACAGAAGGTTTGTATTAAGTAATGCTTTTATTTTTTCAGGGGTGGGAAATCATCAAATAACCCCTCCCGCTCTTGGGCAGAGCGAAAGGGAGTGTCAGACTTCTACTGACTACAAACCACCCATGTTCCTTCTTAGCCCTTTATGTCGAGGCCGCGGTATTTCTTGCGAACAACCCGCAGCCCCGATGGGGTACTAAGTAACCCGTTTTTTATTTTTATTTTTTTGGGGGTGGGAAATCATCAAATAACCCCTCCCGCTCTTGGGCAGAGCGAAAGGGAGTGTCAGACTTCTACTGACTAAAAACCACCCATGTTCCTTCTTAGCCCTTCATGTCGAGGCCGCGATATTTCTCGCGAACAACCCGCAGCCCCGACGGGCGTACTAAGTAACCCTCTGTTCTTCTTCTATATCTCCACGATTCATCCACCTTTTCCTTAGTAACAGTAAGCTCTGTTATATTATATTATATATTAATATATTATTATTATATTATATTATATATTTTTAGATTAATAGATTAATATAATTATATTAATCTAAAAATGTGTCCCTAAAACACAGATTAAGGTCTCGCAAAATTCCAATACGCCATTAAAAACCCGATACGATATTGTACACAACATTTTTGCTCCTAAGTTCAGTACAGTATTATTCTGAGGCGAATCGATAAGCCATCGGATATCGGAGGCGCGGAAGAAGTCCCGTATCTTCAAGCTTGCATTACAGAATAGTGTAGAAGGTCAGCTCCATACAATTTGCAGAATTGTTACCGAATTGCGTCAAGAGATATGCGCATGCGTCTTTTGTTTTGTGAAGTCATGACCGAAGTGTAAGCTCGTAAACGAGCGGCAAAAATCTAATATGATCTAGTGTTTTATAATTATAAGTTATAACATTGTAAAAATAAGTAGTTCAAATAAGCTGTACACAGTAAGTGTATACAACTGATCCTGATTTACCTCCGGGCGTGCCGAGTCGCCGTCCCACCGGACTATGATACTAAAGGAACAGAGAGTGCACCTGTGTCTGCGCACACACTTTCTCACTTTAATATCTCCCGCGCCTATGGCTTATCTCTGCTATGACAAGCCGCCGCGTGACCGAAAACGGTCTGGATTAACATTGTGTACAGATCTCAGCCCCAGCTTTTGTGAAACAAACACCATTCACGAGTGCACTTGCACTCACTGCCGTGAAGTGTGTGAACGATTGCGTGGGGTTTCGTTCAGTCTATGAACTAACCTTCTGTCATACCCTGTGTCTGCACTCCCAGAGGAGGTTAGTATAGAATAATCTTTAATGTATGTCACATCATACGATACAGAGGAAATAAATAGGGCATATCTTCTTGAATGATGTACACTTGTAGTCCCTGAAGGTGGATAGATGTTCGTTGCTATTTTTGTAATAAAGTGAAAGAAAGAAAGAAAAGGTGTGTGACCAATAAATATTGGTCTCACACAGGACAAGAAATTAGTAATAAAAAATTTACAAAAAAGAAAACAAGAGAAACACTTAAAAAAGAATTAAAATAAGTCCCGTACGAGGCCAAAAGGCCACTATCTCAGCATATTGCTGCAACATTTTTGATATATGTCACTGCGCTGGTATTCTGATAGGCCGTAGGTGACGCCACGTTCACAGAAATAAAATAAAATGTAACAAAAACAATTATGGTATGCAAGGATAAATATGTACATAACTAATGTATTATAATTATCAAAATAATATGTCACGTCCAACGAGCTACAGTATTTGTCTGAAGTGAAGTTTTGTATTCGAAAAAAACTTAGTAACAGGATTTATAATGCTTAATGCAGCCAGATGTGGGGGTCTAAAATGGCCGCTAGCAGACAATAATATGAATTGCGTTAGACACCGTAAAATGGACCTTTCATTTTTTTTATTATTATTTTTTTCGTTTTTAAAAAAAAAAAAAAAAAAAAAATTACTGAGTCTGTGGCCATTTTACGAATTTTAAGGCAATTCATATTATTTTTCTATTATGATCTATTTTCCTAAATGGTCACAGACGCAGGTAGGTACATTTTACGCCCACCTGTTCTGATAGGAATGAGAATTATTGGTACCATTTTTGCTTAATATCATCATCTGCCTAACCTTATCCCAACCATGTAGAGGTCGGCTTCCAGTCTTACCGGATGCAGCTGAATACCAGCACCATTTCTGCTTAGTTTTTGTTGACGGTATTGTAAAAACTGATCGAAGATTAAATTCTGTCGTCTGTTATATTTTTTAAGACCGTATTAGTGGTAACGATAATTATCAGATGATGATAGTGATGACTGCAATTGCTTTCTTGGACCAACATGTACAATATCACTTAGCACAGAATTTTGCTTTATCATCATCATCAGCGTTAGCCTATAATGTTCCCAATCCAGGGACTCAGGCCTCCTCTCTTGGAAAAGGATGGGCTATAATCCAACCAGCGGGCGCAGTGAGAATTGATAGATGTCACACTACGTCGAATTTTTTGGTTCTAAAACATTTCCTCACGATTTTCTCCTTCACCGTTTTGAAAGCAGTGGTTGTGAAATAAATTACACAAAATAATGCGTCTGCCTGGGTTCGAACCTTTGACTTACTATTCGTAAGTCGGGGCCGCCACCACTGGGCCACTGCTTCGCTACTTTTGCTTAGAGTTACTTGACTCATTGTCACAAAACTGCCAAACTGTAAGTGTTTAACACAGACGGCAACATCTAACGGCTAAATCATGTACTTAGTAACTTTGGGTTAAGTTTAAGCAAATCTGTTCACTATACTAACCCTTGCAGAAGCTCATTAGGTCTATTTTTACATACACAGCAACTATCGTAACACAGAAAGTGCACAACCGAAGTATTCCAGAACCACAGATTGCTTTCAGCATTATCTACTAAAATTGAATTGAGAACCGATACAAAGTCTCTTAAGTACCTAGATTTCCTCGCATTATGGAACCGATCGATCGGATATCGGATACAAGGTCGGAACCGATCCCAAAATAGGCAATTATCTGTAAGAACCTGGTCGACCAACGAGATATAGATCGAGTATCCTGAATTGAAAACGTGACGGAAAATTATTAAAGGAATTTTTCTTTTTTTTTTTCAAGCCGTTTAACGCGATGTAATGAAAGTAGAGATTAAGGATTGGGAACGACTATCAACCCAATTTCAGAATATAATGAGCAACTGATTGTCTGTTACGACTGTCGAAGATAGAAATTACACCGGGACCAACGCCTTTTTTTTGTAGTGTATGACATCATCAAATGACTTCTCCCACTCTGGGCGGAGCGGTACGGGGAGTGTCAGACTTCTACTGACTAAAAACCACCTATGTTCCTTCTTAGCCCTGTGTCCCCGGGGCCGCGGTATCTCTTTCGAACAACCCGTAGCCCCTGCCTCCAGCCAATTGCGGGCCTCTGCATTGTTGCTGACATCTCTTCAAGATAAACACAAATAAAATCACTTATCGTGGTTTCCATGGCACGGAGAACATTTGAAATGTGATGTATGACCATCCTCGGCATGACCTTAGCAAGCGCTGCTTAACCTTTAAGATCGACTCGTACGGCTGAAAACGACCAACTTTTGAGACGACAAATCCAATGCAACCTAAATTACTCTCCATCATCATAACGCCACAAATGAACCCTCTCATTACAAACCAAAATAGCCGGATAACACATACTTATCTGAATCATAAAGGTCGAATTTCGCGTGAAATGCAGCAAGACTTCTAATTTTCACGATAACACTGATTGTAATGGGCCATAAGATTTCAGAGTCGCATTGGAGCGTTTCAATTAAAACTTGAACACAGTTAGATAGGGGGACCAAGCTATCTGATATACGGCAGGATTCTGCTGGGATTTGATTAAAACTTAAGCGGTGCATATTAGGAACTAGCTGTTGCCAGCGGCTTCGCCCGCTACAACTCGAAAATTATCCCACGGGAAGATAAAATCGGGATAAAAACTATCCTATGTGTTAATCCAGGTTATAAACTATCTGTGTACCAAATTTTATCCAAATCCGTTCAGTAGTTTTTGCGTGAAAGAGTAACAAACATCCACACATCCATTCTCACAAACTTTCACATTTATAATATTATAGTAGGATTTACTTACCCTGTTTTGCGGGTCAGTTTGTAGTGACAAATATATCTTAGTTATTCGAATACAGTAATGGGTAGGTTACGTAAAAGCTTTTTTTGAGAGCGTTGGCTCAGCTCACAGCAATGTAGCAATAATTCCACAGCAAGAGGTGATCTCTGACGGAAGCTGCTAAAGCCCCTTGACGGCTTCATCAAGCCTCTGAAAACCTTCCACCTGGGCATGGTTAGCCGTGGCTGACTTGAAATCTCTTAATAGACTCCAATCGGTCGCTGAGTTGAACACAAGACAATGTTTGTTTTTTATGTTTTTCTCCAAAAATTAGTTTACTGACATGTTATGTCTTTGTTTTTATTATTATATACATTTTTATTATTGATTTGTGTCTGTAGTCAATCGTAATATCAACTTACTTTCTATTGTATAGAGTCTGGTTCTTCTAACCAAACAGACAGATGTGTTGCTGGGGAGTTTGTTTCGCCACTTCTTCTTTCCAGCAAAAACACTAGGACGTGTCGAAGGGTGAGCATTTTGGGGGACTGTCACTTGTAAATAAGTAAAGTAAAGTAAATTTTGACGTTCGAAAAGTGCTGATTATCAGCCTAGTTTGAATAAATGAATTATGATTTTGAATCCAAGTCGGCATCATTTGATGTCTGTGTCCATCAAAACCTAACATAAATCACTACTATTGCCTCGCCCACATCTGGGTCTACACGCACGCGCCTACTCATCTGACCTACTTGACCCACCAGATCAGGCAAAATGTGCTGCAGGCTGTTCCTCTCTTTACTTTGGCATTCATCTATCTTCAATTTCTTCATTTTACACATAAAATCTAAACAAAAACTTATCTGACATTAACCAACCACTGTTTTACTAACCATAACAATATTCCCAATACATACAAAAATCTCTAAAGGGTGCACATATTTTACCCTTTTTCAAGGGACAACATTTACCGACAATAAATCTTTGATTCTGCGTACACGGAATCCAAATTTTGCTGAAGGGTATCGGGATAGTTTGTTTTATGGTTACCCTACTGATAACCGTTGGTAGCTTCGGCGGTTAGTAGCGTAACCCGGGTTACCTACTAAGGGTTAGAGTGTCTTGGTACTATCATGTGCACTGGAATGTACCGGGTAAAACGGGCTGAATAGAAACGCAAGAAGGGCTGCGGTTTGTTCGAAAGAGATACCGCGGCCTCGGACACAAAGGGACATGGGTGGTTTTTAGTCAGTAGAAGTCTGACACTCCCTTTCGCTCTGCCCAAGAGCGGGAGGGGTTATTTGATGATTTTCCATCCGCCCAAAAAAAAAAGGACCTCATGCACAGCAATGACACTTACGACCACTCTAAGGCAGTAGAAAAATAAATAATGTTTTCTAAAACTGAAAACTAATAAATTTTCAGAAACCAGATATAATGATAGAACATTCCTTTCGTACTGTTCCATATCCCAATCGAAACATACGGAAACTGCCACAAAATCAATCTTGGTAACTAAACTATACTTGAACAAATGGTAATGGAACAGTAAGTTACTACCTACGCTGCTGAACGGCGTTCACGGTATATTAGAACTCATTTAAATACAAATGGAGCCGGGACTTCAAGTTGAAACCACGTTTATATTTGGTAGGAAAGCTTCCCCACTACGTCGTATTGATTCAGATGCGTGCATTATTACAGTTTGGTGGGAATAACATACGGTATTTGAACTATTCCGAGGAGGGAATATTCGTAATATTATGACGGGTAGTCATCACTATCCAGTTAGTCGGAATACTTCCAGAGCTGGGTATCTAAGTCTCCAAAGAGTCGCCACGTAAACTGGAGCAATGAAATAAAATGAACTTTATTTGCTAGAATTGTAGTACAATATTCAAACTCAAACTCAATTTCTTCATTGCATTCATGTGTTTTAAAGTTGTTACAATTAATTAACATGCATGCATTTTTTTTTGTTATTATTTGTTGTTTATTATTTGTCGTTATTGATGGTCAGCAGTACTAGGTTAATCCATAAAAATAAATAAAACTGAAGTGTGTTTTGTAATTTATACTTTCTATTTAAGAAAAAAGAATTAGAGTTGCAACAAATAAAATTCTTGAAATAGTTAACTAAAAAATTCGATTAAAATAGGGAAGTCATATTTTTAAGTATTTTTTTTTCATTTTAATGGTTGTCTCTTGTTGTTTTTGAATTTCACTTCAAAATTCAAACAGATAATTGAGTTTGCGATAATTTTGTTTCTAAAACAAGTGAATACTCTTACGTCTTGTCACTTGAAGTATGTTTGAATGAACTGGAGGTCTAAAATGGCCACTTTAGCAAATAGTTTATTATTTATTATTATTATCACAATATGTTTTCCTTGCCATAAATACATATGAATTGCGTTAAAATTCGTAAAAATTGACCATTCATAATAGTAACTGCGTCTGTGACAATTACGAATTTTAACGCAAAAAAAAAGAAAGAAAGAAAGAAAACATATTTATTTAGCACCTGCCACAAGTGCACACAACATACAATACAAATTATAAAATAAACTAAAAAACTAAACTGAAAATGAAAAACACAAAAAACAAAACATATTATTTTCCTAATATGAGCTGCCAGTACATAATGATGCTATTGACCATTTTCATTGCACAAACATACACTTACGAAGGAAAATATTGTGGAGTTGTCGTCTGGTTGACTGTCTTGCCTTGTCAAACTTTGCTATTCAAAAAGGCACACAATAAATAAAGCAGAAACAGACACAAAAGGCAATGGAAGGCCGTTCGTTTCAATACGAAAAATCAATAATACAAAATTGTGATAAATCAAGGCTCTGAGATATGATTACTGTATACCTACTTGAAATGATTTTTCGTCTCGTGTTTTAGCTGTCGAATCCCGATAATGCCCGAGGCGTATTCGGTCTGACGGTGCTTCTTACAAAATCAAATAATATCTTCAATTTTTGTGGAAAGAGGAAAGCCTCGTTATTTTATTTTAAATATTCCTTTAAAACAGTCACAAAAATAAAAAATAAAAATGGTTTAACCAAAATAAAATATAACATTACCTTAATAAGCAATAGACAAACTTGATTAGTTCAAACTTAATTGTTCTTTAGAAGTATAAATAACTTAGGGAAAAGTTCCTCATCTTCCACGAAATGGAAGTATCCTTTGACCAAAAGGGTGTTGTGTTTGGGTGGACACAGCTGCCAAACGGGTGTCGCATGTCGGGGTCTGATTATTTAACTACTTGTAAACAGTTAATGTGATTGTATAACTATGCCATTAATGTAGACATTATTTAGTCTGTAAGTTCTCCTACATATATAAGCAAAAATATCACCTCACTTCAGTTTTTCTATTATGTCATGGACACCTTTTATTGATCGCATTCAGGCTTGGACTTATGTCTGTCATAATGAGCCAACACACGATCTGTTATTAATTCAATTACATCATCATCATCATCAGCTTAGAATGTTCCCACTGCAGGGACTTATGCCTCGTCTTTTTAGTAGAGGTATGGGCTATAAATCCACCACGCGGGGCCAATGCGTGTTGGTAGATGTCACATATCTTCGAATTTTAGGTTCTAAGACATGCCGCGATTACCTCGCGATGTTTTCCTTCACCGTTTTGAGAGCAGTGGTGATGAAATAAATTACATAAAGTAATGCGCCAGCCTGGGTTCGAACCCACGACTTACTGTTTGTACGTATAAGTCGTGGCCGCCACCACACCACACACCCCGCTGCGCAATTCAATAGGGGATCGGTAAAAAAAAACTAATTTTTCCTTCAGATAGATTTCCAAAAAATATTGAACACGTATTTTTTCTTTTTTCACGTAAATAAAAAATGAAAAATGATACAGTGCTTAGAAAACTCGTGTGACCTCTAGTACATTTTTTACCTACAAGTGACGTTTCAAGCCCCACTCCATGATCTTTGACGCGTTTTATCTTCGTCAATTTTTATTAATTTGATAAAACAAAAAACACGTATCCAATATTTTTCGATAATCTAACTAACGGACTAAACATAATCATATTTTTTTGAGTCAGTCCGATCCCCTATTACATACGTCAAACTAATCATACATTCTAAACATCTTACATTCTAAATGTGGGCAAAACAATCAGTCTGTTATAATGCCAAAACATATACTTGAACAGATTTAAAACGTATAATATTCTTGTCCTATACAAAAATATATTATAATTACAAACATTACAAGTAATAGAATATTTTTTAATGTGGGTTGGTACATTTTGACGCAACTACACTCACAAGGCAACGATTCAAATATACCTTATTCCGAAAAAGAAAACCGTAATTTAAGCTTCACAAATTGACAGCTTCAGATGATCACTAATATTTAGTTATCCTTTTAAATCAATGAAATCATTTGTATAACAAGAACCCATTGTGGAGTTACGTGGTGCTCGTGGTAGTGTGGTCGAATCTGACCAACTGCCCGCTATTGACCACAATGTTATTATAAAGTACAAAATGAACCACTACTAATTAAAACTTATGATGTTTTGTTATTTTAAATATAATTTAATAACACGCCTGTAATTTCCGAAGGATTAGGCAAAAGTGTACGTTATAATTTACCTATATTTCACCAGTTATGTTTAAAGTCTCAAAGGCGAGCCTTTTACCACCAACCTGGCAAAGCCCCTAAGTTTCTGAGTTTTTTTTTGTAGATAAACTTAAGGACACTATTGCCTAACCTGAGAATCAAACCCAAAAACCGACGCGGCGAATGCCTATCTGCAGGACTATTGCGTAACTTTTTAAATGTCAGTGGCTATCAGAGTGTCCAACGATTAACTGTCAAATGGTTATGGTTTGGTATACTAAACTAACCAGTTGACTGTTAATTGATGGACACTATGATAGCAACTGACATTTATAAAGATACGCAATAGCCCTGCTGTCCTCCACACACAACCCAGTCAGAACAGGGTCATACGATACCCAACGGTAAGGCTGATTTTTAAACTTTCGGCCTACTAACTGTAGCTAATGTCAAAAGTACCCAAATATCAGCCAGGGTCAAAAAGAGAGCAAGAGCAGAAAGGAGTGTCAGACACTTACTGACTAAAACTTATCCATGTTCCTTCTTATGCTCTTTGCGTTCCAGAGCCGCGGAAACTCAGGGATTAATGTATTACCGTGCTTTGAACGTGACCTGGGCAAGCACGGCTTAAGGTAAAGATCGACCCGTGTGACTTTTATCATTTAGCCGGGAATCCACCATTTTGCTTCCAGTTTATGTAAAATAAATAGCTCGTGGCTTAATAAGAACTGCCACTCGGGTCGATATTTAGGTAAAAGCTGTGCTTGCCTAGGTCGGTCTGTGGATGGGTGACCGCCCGACATACTGAGTTTCCTCCGTGCCTCGGAAAGCACGTTAAGCTGTTGGTCCCGGCTGCCATATATAGATCTTTGGCAGTCGTTACAGGTAGTCAGTGACCTGAAATTCTGACATCCAGTCTTACCAAAGAGTATCGTATTGCCTAGTATTCAGCTGCACCCGGTTAGACTGGAAGCCGACCCTAACATAGTTGGGAAAAGGCTAGGCAGATGATTATGTCAAATAAATATTCCTTCCTAGGAACATGATAATTGTGTGTACTGGGTAGCATCTGCTTCAAATTAACTTGCTTTTGTGTTACAACACAACGTGGGCTGCCAGGTACCCTGGCTTAATTCAAATGCAAAGCTGCCCCTAGTTTTAAAAGAAACATTTTACTTTCAAGCAATATTTTCGTAGTGTTCTGTTTGAAAATGTGAAAGTATTCTTTTTCATGACTCGATCAAAAGATCGACTAGTGACTTTTGTTCTCTAGTTAGTCTGGTTTAAACAAGTTTGAACTCCAAGTATGAGGTTCTGAATTCAGTTCCTTAAGGTGTTATTTTTAAATTATCAGAAGCCCAGGGCCATTAATTAGCCACGAGCTCCAATCATTATTATTATATTATAGCTAGTTCATACGTTATAGACCTCCCGCCATTAATTCCAACGGTCACATTATAATATATATTTTTTAAACGTTACCCCGCACTAGGAACACCCCGTAAACACCCAGATCTGGAACAACTATTTGTAGGCCATACCAATACTTGTTCCGTGCGGGGATCGTACCCGCGACACGCAGCGCAGCAGTCTAATTACTCAGCCATGACTGCGCTAAACGTGTCGTCAACTGCTAACTGTGCAACTTCTTTCCAATTCTCAAGGAACACATTCAGATTTTTTCGCCATCTCCTTCATGGTCTGCCGCGACCCCGTGTCACAGTTTCAGTGCACCAATCCTGAGCTCAGCTCGTTCGGCATGCGACAGGCATATCCTGTCCAGTTTCATTTACCTAAGTTGGACAGCCTAATGAACCACGTCAACTATTTGCGTTTCGGACACAAATTTGTAATTTTACATCTAAGATAATCACATATAACCTAACTGGCGACATGTCTGTTCCATACATCTCAGCTGACCTTTTAAAGGAAATAAAAGCGCAATGCCAGTTGTAATTATGATTGTAAATCCCTTCCATTTAAACACAATAGAACGGTGTCGTCGCAATACTGCGCTGGTCCAAGTGTGGCCGGGCCTGATTAACTGGCCGCTCGATACGGACCACGGAACGAAATGTAATGTTTATATGTTTACTTTCAATTTCCTGAAATCTGTGTTTTGGTACTGTAATTGTATTCGTTATTAATGTTTGTTATAATAATGTTTCACTACCTGACGATATTAATATTTTTTATGTTGAAAAAGAAATACATTTTTGATATTCAGTATTAAACGCATTGACAATTCGTTACTTAAAAAACCTTTGCCAAATTGGATCCTCATATATTTCCAAACGCAAAGTGCCAATTATAACTATGGTTCGTAAACTCTATTTCGATAACAGTTAAATGCGTTTAAGTTTGTTAGATTTTAATTTCGATGTTAGAATTTATTAGACGGGACGGAAGAATGTGGGAAGACAACCAATTATGTGGACAGACAATCTCATTAAAGTGGCCTGAAGCAACTGAATAATAACAATAATAATAATGAATAGCCAAGACCCAAAACCAACAAAAGTGGAAAGATTTGGAAGAGAAATACACTCAGCATTGGGTGGTTACTGGTTTATAATATTAATTCATAAAAAAAAGTTTTACAATTTAAGGAATGGCACTGTATCCCGCACTACGATGCTCTGTGTAGCTGGATCCAGTCTCTTTCGACAGATAATAAGAATCATAAAAAGGAACGAATGCAGCGGTTACAATATAATTAATTGAACTTAGGACTCAAAGATGATAGAGAAAGAGAGAGTTTACGGATTCATATTATTTCATAATTTTATTTAAATAAAATTATTTTGATTGACAACACAATATCAAGTACATTAAAGCAAAGCGTGCCTGATTAAAATTAATTATAAAACATAGTCCAATTGATAATATTTGATCAGCTTTAATTTAACAGGTACTAATTCTATGTGTGGATTGAAATTGACACGCCAAATTAATGTATTTATAAGCAAATATCGCCTGTATTTACACAATGACATCGATAAATAAGGTTTAAATTAGTTTGCAGTTTGATAGTACAAATCGTGATTTTATGTATCTGCGTGATTTATTATACTAGGTGTTAAAAACGTATTGATTTCATGAAAATGTTTGCGTTCGTGTCCTGACTGATAATAATTTGTCGAATGACTGTTAATAAGTTTTATGTAATTATAATATTATACGCTTACTCATTTGAATATCATCATCTAAAAAGGCTAAGCTTTTTCCAACCATGTATGGGTCGGCGTCCAGTCTAACCAGATGCAGCTAAATAACAGTAGCGTACATGGAGCAACTGCCTATCTGACCTCCACAACCCAGTTAACACTGGGTAATACGATACCCTGTGGTAAGACTGGTTGTCAGATTTTCAGGCCACCTGTAACGACTGCCAGAGATCTATATATGGCAACCGCCGGGAGCAACAGCTTAACGTGCTTTCCGAGGCACGGAGGAAACTCGGTATGTAATGGGTGGTCACCCATCCACAAACCAACATTGGCATACGTGGTTTAACCTAAAGATCGACCCGAGTGGGAGTTATTATTAAGCCACCAGCTCCTTACTCTCATTTTATTATAGCAAATGATATTGAAAATGGTTGAATTGTGTACGATTCCCTTTTTGGTGTGAAGATATAGGTACACGTGGAGGAAGAACACTCAAGGAAATGTAAAATTGAAATTCGCATAATAATAAAAGCTTGGTTCAGTTTCGCCTAATTTAAATTAAGACAATTGTGTTTCGTTTTTTTTGTCGTTGTTTAGCTGTTTTATTCGCAGATATCAGTGCATACATACAGGGCGTAAACGAACCCTTCACGCATCCGTCAACCAAGCATTCTGTACATCAAACTAAGTACCCCTACGCAAAAATTTTTGCTGCGAAATGACTTTTTTTTTTGGGGTCAAAAATCACATTTTAGGGTAAAACTCAAAGTAGCACTCTTAAAACATTGTGCTAGTGGATGTTTTGAATAGTAAACGGGTCATGGAGGTAATTTAAGTAAAGTTAAAACCTGAAATACTAGTATTTACAAAAACAGCTGTGAAAAATTTGGAACTTTGACCCCCAATATCTCCGTAACTAGGAGGTTCCCAGGTATGGTCTAGAACAAAAAAAAGGTCGCAGTGGTGGGGAGAACAAATGCCCTGCGTTTGCGTTAAGGGTACTTTTACACCCTATATATAAACTAAAATAACTCACAATAATGCGTAGAACAAATGCTATAAGGGTAGAGAAAGACCAAAGAAACGATGAATGGACTGTGTGAAGGATTATATGGCTAGAAAGGAGTTGACTGCTGGCATGACGAGTAATAGAGAAGTATGGAAGAAGAAGACATGCTGCGCCGACCACAAATAGATTGGGATAAGGGCAGGAGAAAGATAATGATGATGATGGGTAGAACAAATGCCATTCGGCTTCCTTAAGGGTATTTTAACACCCAGCAACTAATAGCTTATGAATTGAAAACTATTTCTAACAAATAGTCTTGGACTTACACACGTTTGCTCCGACTTTTGGTATCTCGGTTCTCTCGTGCAAAGCGATGGCGAAATAGATCGTTGTGTAAAGCATAGAATTAGCACTGGATGAATGAAATGGCGGCAGGTCACGGGAACAACCATTCCCCTTCTCAAGGGGAAGATTTATAAAACCATGGTTAGACCTGCTGTCGTGTATGGAGAGAAGTATGGAAGAAGAAGACATGTTGCGCCGACCCCAAATAAATTGGGATAAGGGCAGGAGAATGATGATGAGTCTTGGACTTACACAGTCGCCAATTACTGGCATTCAAAAGGTTAACTAGCATTCTTGTTTTATTCCTACCTTCGAAAAATATATAAAACGAATTTTACTAAAGAATACAATATAACATTATTCCTACCTATTTATCGGTAAGAAAATATATTATAAGCAATAAAACTCTGGCTCCGTTTACTTAAAATGTTATAACCAACTAAACAAAATAAATTCATTAATATTGAGAATCGAACATAATTAATAAACAATATTATAAAACCAAAATTAATATTCGTTTTATGAAAAGTTTCATTCGGAAAGTTGTTTTTGTTTAAGCCGAAACCTAATCGGCCTGGTTTCGGCTTAAGGTTTTGATTCTCCGAAGTTTAACTTTAGATTGGCATTAAATAATTCTGCTGAAAAACTCCCACAGTGTCACAAGTAACTATAGTAAACTAGTAAATATTAAGTTTAATATTTTGTTGTCGAAAAATAAGGCATTATTTGCTATTATTTTCACTTACTACGAATTTAGTATGTAAATATCGTGGTAACGTGTACGTGTACGGATTGCTTTGTAACTTCATGGAAAACAAAGTTTTATAATTTGTGTGTAGTAGTTGCATACTTATCACCTATACACAAATTCATGTTCACCAAATTCTATTTATCAGATTAAAATTCCGCCGAAACCACATGCAACATGCATTAATTAATGAACCCAATTAATACAGTCGAAAGCAGAAACCGAATACCTTGCCCAACTCTACTCAAAAAACAAGTTCAGAAAGACAATCTGTTTGTTCAGTTAGAAAGTTTCCAAAATAAATAATTAGATATTTACAAAGTATTATTATTATTTTTGAAACTTTTAACGAAGTGGTTCGCAGTCGCTACTGTAAAATTTTGGAACATCTAAAGTTAATAATAATTGCTATGAGTTGGTATTCTGATTGTCTTTATGTCAATATAATACGATGAAATTTTAACAAGACTGTGATATTAGGTTATTATTATTATTCGGAGACAACTCATTAAGTACCTAGCTCTTAAATCCTATTATGTGTAACAATCATTTACAGTAATAAAAACTAAATAATTTACTGTTGACAAATTTATTTTTTATTTTATTCTCGGCAATATCTTCGCTCATTGTCATTTTTTTATTAGATTTAATATCATCATTTAATGTAATTCAAAACGTGTAAGTTACTCTAGCTTCAGAAGTCGATGACTTTTAATAGTGGTTTAAATCAGTTTCTTTGCGTCTTCTGTTTTTTGAAGTCGATTATGTTTGTGGCGACAGCGACATCTATCGAAACACATACGAACTAAATTGGTAATTCCTACATCGCGCTATCAACATTATCCGCGACATTAGCGTATATAGAAAATCCCGACTTACATATGTCGGGCAGTTAGCCCACCAGATACAACACCCGTCTGGTCGGAGGATCCTCCCTTTTCTATGGGGGATGACGAACTTTACACCCTGTTCCTCATCCCCCCAAATATTTTTTGCAAAAAACTTTTCTTTTATTATGGAATGAGTGGCCACTGATCTCAAAATATTTTACAACTACCATCTAAAATACCCAAAACGAACCCAAATTTCAACCCTATATAAATTCAGCACCTCATATTCAACGAGCAAGTTTCATCAGCGAATCATGATACCTGTACGACAATATACGTATTTTAAAGGCTCTGCCGCGATTCTAGGCAAAATGTCAGACTATATTGTATATAAAATTACCGTTTAATTAGTAGTACAGAGACGCCATGTTTTATTTTAGTGCCTCTCCGGAGGCAAGCCTCTTTCGTACGGCTAACATACCCTATCTTGTGAGCGGGTACGGTTGGAGAAAAAATGCATAGAAGATTTCGGATAGAATATTTTGTTTGGAATACAAGAGGATTTTTTGTGATGTTGTATCGAACTTTAAATTGGAACACGTACGGTCTGTTTTGCTTTGCACGGATGAATATAGAAAGAAAGATGTGAAAAAAAAAATTCCATTAACAAAATAAAACTACTAAACCTGCCTCGTTTGTCTAGTTGTCGCAAGTGCGACTGCTGGGTGTGAGTGCTGAGTATGAGGAGTTCGATTCCAAGGTCGAACAAAGTGTAATTGTGTCTTTCCATTAGGGATTTCTTAGTAAGGTAGCAGCTTACGGAGTCTGGATTTATGTCCGATGGATTGCCATATGATATACGTGCCCCCTAATACATGGGACTTAAACAAAACTGGCGAAATGTGTGTGTACTGATAGGTATTGGGTACACCTCAGCTTTTAGAAAATGAAACCTTTATAAAACTCTTTTAGAAAATGGTCTTTCTACCGAAATGAAATCATATCGGTAAATTTTGACAGTCTTGAAAGTACCAATGTAAACTCTTACAACATATTTATGTTTCTGTCAGAATGTTTGAATTTTTGTGAAAAGATTGCATGACTGCGTAAATAAATTATATGTGTTTAAATCATAGTGTAATTGGCTTCGGCCGTTCTATTTAAAATAAATAAATTATTGTTACAATTTATTTCATCATTAAAATATTTTGAACTTCCATCATGAGTGCTTGTAGCACTCATAAAATCAAAATCATAAAGTCAATTGAAATAAAATAAAATCATACGATCTTTCAGTCTTCTTGTGCTGACCGTATAAGTAATCTTAAATTTTAATTCATTTTGTTCACATCGTTTTGAATATCTTTGCTATTACGAAATTATGCAAGAGAATGTCTGTTCGTTGTACATAGTATGTTTTGAGGAACCTTAATTCACATTTCCTAAATAATTTGCAGCAATGTACGTAGGTTTTTTTCTTTCATTCCAAAAATACTTAAGGTTATGGGTGTTTAATTCATTGATTTCCTTTTTTCTCCATACCTCTTCTAGTCCGAGGAGCTCGTGGCTTAATAAAAACTGTCACTCGGGTCGATCTTTAGGAAAAGCTGTGCTTGCCTAGGTCGGTCTGTTAATGGGTGACCGCCCGACATACCGAGTTTCCTCCGTGTCTCGGAAAGCACGTTAAGCTGTTGGTCCCGGCTGCCATATATAGATTTTTGGCAGTCGTTACAGGTAGTCAGTGACCTGAAATTGTGATATCCAGTCTAACCAAAGAGTATCGTATTACCTAGTATTAAATGGGTTGTGGAGGTCAGATAGGCAGTCGCTCCATGTAAAATTCTGGTATTCAGCTGCATTCGGTTAGATTGGAAGCCGACCCTAACATAGTTGGGAAAAGGCTAGGTATATTATTATGATGACCTCTTCTAGTCCATCTTAGTAGTTGGATAGATGCAATGTCTTTGCATTTATCTTTATTTTTAATTTTATTTTCAGAAACCTTCTTTGACAACATCATCATCATCATTCTCCTGCCCTTATCCCAATTTAAGGGGTCGGCGCAACATGTCTTCTTCTTCCATACTTCTCTATTACTCATCATCTCAGCAGTCACCTCCTTTCTAGCCATATCATCCTTCACACAGTCCATCCATCGTATTTTTGGTTTTCCTCTACTCTTATAGCCATCTATATATACATTCATACTCAACATTTTCCTGTATGTATAACAATTGTGCAAAGTTTCATAAAATTGGTGCTGTAGTTTAGGAATGTGGTTACGAACAGTCGTAGAGACGACATGGAGAAGTGCCTCGTGCAGTGGAATTATTAAATTTAATATACATATTTTAATTGACAGGTTGTATGTACAGTTAATTTATTGAATAGAAATTGAAATGTGTAGAATATTTTCTTGGTAGCTTTTAAAAGCTTTCTTCCTAACGTTTCCCTTCATTGGCTACATACCGCCTGAATCAGCTAGAAAAATCCAGATTTTTCCTGTACGAAGTTCTTGGCCATGTACAATGTGTGACTCTGATAGATACGCTCCATCGTTCTCCGTGATTTTGTAGAAGCCCCGCGGTTGTAGCGAGAAAGGCGATCTTGGGGCGCATTTGTTCATGTCCACGTTCAAACGCTGCGTTTACGCTGCGTTACTGCGATTATCACTGCGATAATGTAATAGCTGATGTTAGCGTTTTGAAATGTTTTTAATATGGCTAGGACATTTGATGGCGAAGTATGAATGGGAAAGACTTGTTGCACAGAATCCAGAGTGATCTAATCATTAGTGATTTCATGCGTGATATTATCCATCGAGACTGCGGGTTGTTCGAAGGTGATACCATGGCCACGACACAAAGGGCTAAGAAGGAACATGGGTGGTTTTTAGGTCAGTAGAAGTCTGACACTCCCTAGCACTCTGCCCAGAGCGGGTCGTTTGATATTATTTTATGTTATTTATGAATGTGGCTCTGTAACATTTTGACCCTGTAGTTACTTAGAATTTTCAATTGACAGCACTCAAAAAACCTATGAGTCTACAACGAGTGCCTGAAAGATAGTAAAGCCAAATAACATCCTCTTAAAAACAGTCCCTACTGGTTCATAACTCTTTTATGATACAAATCCATTTATAGGTAGCTTTTATACGAGTTATGTCATTAATTCATTATCATTAATTACTCATACCATAGTTAAACTTCGAGGTTTTGGTGTTAAAACAATGTTATTCCAGAATTATGGGCGTATGAATATTATTTGTGGGGAACATTCTAGATTTATCACCTATGAATTTTACCCTATCTACGGGTACGAGTTTTAGTCGGGGTATAATTAATGGGTCCCAAATTAGATTAGGTGTTTTTTTGGATTAAGTAATGTATCATGACGCCTTTAATTCCTGAAGGGTAAGGCAGAGGTCAACCTAAAATAACTGGCAAAGTATGGGGGTACAAGTACTAACACTCACATTTAGCCAGACCATTTTTAAGTTCCATGTAATAAGGAGGCACGTCTATTGGCAACAAACGGGGCAGGAGACCAGCCTCCGTGGCTGCTGCTGGGAAGTCCTGATAGAAAAAAAGTCATGTCACTGTCCACCACTTGTGGGCAAGCTGGTGGTGGACACCGGGAACCATAGAAATAGTTTGTAGGTGACCCACTACATAAATGTATAAAACATACATTTAACATACATACATCATACATACAACATGCATACAACATACAAACAACATGCATACAACATACATACACACAACATACATACAACATTGATTCAAACACAAAATATATCCTAAATATATTTAGTGTTTTATTCCACATATTATATTTTAAAATGTTTTATCTGACTGTACTAAACAGTAACAGCCACGGAGTCTGGATTTGTGCCCGGTTGATGGCAATAGGCTCGCCCCCTATTACATGGGACTTAAACATATCTGGCGAAATGTGGGTGTACTATTAGGTACACCTCTGCCGTACCCTACGAGGATTACAGGCGTGATGTTATGTGTAAACAGCTTCGTGTCCGAATTAAAAGTGAAAAACATATTCAAATTAAAATGAGTTAATTCGGAAATTGCATAATAAGAACTGCCACTCGGGCCGATCTTTTAGGTAAAGCTGTGCTTGCCTAGGTCGGTCTGTGGATGGGTGACCGCCCGACATACCGAGTTTCCTCCGTGCCCCGGAAAGCACGTTAAGCTGTTGGTCCCGGCTGCCATATATAGATCTTTGGCAGTCGTTACAGGTAGTCAGTGACCTGAAATTCTGACATCCAGTCTTACCAAAGAGTATCGCATTACCTAGATTAACTGGGTTGTGGAGGTCAGATAGGCAGTCGCACCATATAAAATACTGGTATTCAGCTGCATCCGGTTAGACTGGAAGCCGACCCCAACATAGTTGGGAAAAGGCTAGGCAGATGATGATGATAATTCGGAAATTGTCCGAATATATTATTTTTGTATTTGTATAAGTTGTTAAAGTAACCTAGTAACCTGACTCCATCACATAGAAATGACAGGTAGGCAATGGTAATAATACTTCACATATTTACAGTTTCAGTTACAAAACATTCACCACACATTAACACAATGTCATAAAATATTAAACACCACATTTTACATTCAACCGAAATAATAACGTGTCACTGCAAATAAAATTAAAACGTCAACTTGTTATATTACACGGACCGTATTTTAAAATTGGGTTCCGTAGAGCGTCGGGACCACAGACTAATTAGGTAGTGAGGCACGAGGTGACCTCGATAGGAATTCTGCCTTGTTTTTCTATTATGGTGTGTGCACATTACCTCATCATTCACAAACTATTTCGGGGTGAATGGACCGGATGCACCTAAATATCATTAATTTTACATGGAGCGACTGCCTATTTGACCTCCACAGCCCAGTTTGTACTGGGAAATGTCATAATATAAGGTCACATCACTATCAATGCGTCCCAACTCTATGCCTAGTGTACATTGTCTGTGGATAGCAATTCGTCGTGACCGCTCTTGTAATCATCATCACTACATAGTATAAAAAACAAAACAAAGTCGCTTCCTCTGTCCCTATATCCCTATGTATGCTTAAATCTTTAAAACTGCGCAACGGATTTTGATGCGGTTTCTTTTAATAGATAGAGTGATTCAAGAGGAAGGTTTTAGTATATAATTTGACTGACATCCACGCGGGTGAAGCCGCGGGCATCAGCTAGTTCTTTAATATAATATCAAGTCATCATTATAGTTATCCATCGTGCCCAAACCAAACTGTCTTCTATTTCAGGAAATACGATACTCCTTGATAAGAGTGTCACATTTTCTGTTACTAGAGCAATGTTACAACACAAGATTCGTTTTTGTATGGAAACAAGTTGCAAACAAGCTCAGGTCATGGGGCCCGAGTGCGAGTCTCTTTTTGGATCTTTCGCCGGCTGGTCGACACTTCGCGCGATCAGAGGGCTACTACTACTCAGAGATATTTAATGATTACTTAAGCCGTCACTTAGTAAAGATTTGACATAATTTTGTATAACAAAACTGTCAAAACCTTTACTAAGTACCTAATCATTAAAGCTCTCCGAGTGCGGCAGTTAGTGTTCTATTGACGTCGTTGTGCATAATTATGTAGGTACTTACTTACTGCGGTACTCAGAGATATTTAATGATTACTTAAGCCGTCTTTGCCGAATCGAAACAGTTCAAAATAAAAAATAAAAAAATCAAAAGTAATTTATTCAAACTAGGCTGATAATCAGAACTTTTCGAACGTCAAAATTTACTTTACTTTACATAATTACAAGTGACAGTCCCCCAAAACGCCCACCCTTCGACACTTCGTAGTGTTTTTGCTGGAAAGAAGAAGTGGCGGAACAAACTCCCCAGCAACACATCTGTCTGTTTGGTTAGAAGATCCAGACTCGATACAACAGAAAGGTGTTAGCTAATATTACGATTGACTACAATTAATTATAAAAAAATATATAAGTAAGTAAGTAGTAAGTATGTATGTAAGTTACATTACGAGTACAAGCATATGCTTCCGGATGTGAGAGCGTCTTTAATCAAGCAACAAGACTTGCGTCAAACAATACTCCCGCCTGTCTTTTGATTCCTTTTGCATGAATACCGTCTTTCTACTCTTAGCTTGTGGCTGTCAAAACAATTGAATGTGAACTTGTACCATGAATACGACATTGTAAACAATATTTATCGCTACCCGTACTAACTGTCGCTAAATATCAAAAAGATCTTAATACCGGAAGACTAGCTGATGTCTGCGGCTTCACCCGCGTAGAAATTTCGGTCAAATTTTATTCTTAAACCTGCCCCAAGAACCACTGTATCCATTGTTGAAAACAGCATGAAAATCGGTGCAGTAGTTTTTGAGTTTATCGTGAACAGATATACAGACAGACTATCAGACAAACTAGACTACTTTGATTTAGTGAAGAGTGAGTTTTCGCGGAAGTGTATAAAAAATAAAGTTTCTCACCCACAGCATAATGTGCGCTAACCTTTAGCTAACCAAATTACGTTTAGCGTAGTAAGCAGAAAGCTAAAACAAACAACGAGCCAAAATTTTAAGTAAAGAAATGATGTGGAAATTTCCTCGGATTGGGATAACGAGAATAATCTTAAAAATAAAAGCTAGGTAGGTTTTTCAAAGAATTATGATGTTACAACGTATTATTTGTAAAGTTTAGTAAGTCATTATTAGTGAAGTGCTTCTAATATATATTACAAGGGTCTATTCGTATTTACTAACACAAATTGTATTTTATCATATTTATGTTAGAACATACGTTAGTTTTGTTAGTAACATAATTAATGTGACCTAGATAGCTAGGTGTGGGTAGGTGGTATAGATCTGTAGGGTTTGTGGTGTAGGTATAAATGCCTGAAAATAAATTATTGATGTTGTATTCAATGTTGTTCCGTATGGTATCGGACGTAAAGAATAGCACCATCCCATATCTTCCCGTGGGTGTCGTAAGAGGCGACTAAGGGACTTACCAGAGAATGGGCGTTCTCTGTGCCTTCGTAACAACCATACTGCAATCGCCAACCCGCCTGCCAAGCGTGGCCATTATGGCAAATCCCCCCTTTCTGGGGGAGGGCCTATGTCCAGCAGTGGACGTCTTATGGCTGAAATGATGATGATGATGAGTCAAAATAACCGTCGAAGGCATACCTTGTTCATATTGGAAAATTAAATCAAAATTGAGTAGCGTGGCTGTTGATGTACTTTAAGTAAATACTGCTGTACTGGAAAAAGCCGGCCAAATGCGAGACAGAGTGAGTCAGCATGAAGGGTTTTATACCATCGCAGCAGGGGAGTACCCTTTAAATTATTGGTAATTTATTGGCTGTAGTTATAATGGCTACATCTATACTAATATTATAAAGAAGTAAAGTTTGTGTGTTTGTGATTATGATAATGATAATATGATAATGATAATGATAATGTGGTCGCTCTTGTTGTCAGTACCACGTCATCTAAGAATTCTCTGTATATTTATTCCGAAAAACCATTCAGAAGCCCAGTTTTACATTTAATAACTCAATAATTTAATTTCTGGAAATCCATTGGCAATTTTACAATATAAAATTACATCATACAATACTAAAAAATGTACAAAATCAAGCACCAGAAAATTACGAAATTTTACATAGCACACATATGTCACACAACAGACATATGTCAAGGGAGACACTTCAAAAAATTACATTAAAATGAAAAATTACAACATAAAATACAAGAGATGATAACAAGAGCAAGAGCAGCACGACGCGCACGCCTACCATCCCCGGACTCGTCGCTCAGCTCCGCCTCACCGCCGCCGGACCTCGGATCACCTACGTCACCGGCGGTGGCAGTAGCGTCGAGCTCGAGCGACGAGTATTTCTCTCCGCTGACGACGTCAAGATCTTCGTCACCATCACCTGAGCGTCGGCAGGGGAGAAGCCGGCCACCGACCAGCTTGGGACCTAGGGGCCAACCGGCCCCGAGCCGGGTCCCCGCTACCGGTGGTTGTGTGCAGCGCATGAAATGGACTCAAGTAATAAACGAGAACGTCATGCGCGCATACTACGGGTCTACAGAGGGGGGAACTAACCTCACTGCGTACCGTGTTAGGATGCTGTCTCTATTTCAGGAGCTTGAGCCAACCATCAACGTTTCAAGCCAACGACTGTCGGATCAGGTGCGCGTCATCCAGCGCAATCACATGTTGGACGACACAGCGCTTGATAGGCTGCGCTCAGAGGTACTAAACAACCGTATCATCTTGACTCCGTCACAGACCGCGGTTCCAGCATCTGTTATTGACGCGACCCCATCGCGGTCCAATACTGCTGCTGTAGAGGAAGATGATAGGGTTGCCATGGTAAGTAGCCAGTGCAACGACCGATTGAGGAGCGCACTGGAGGATGCGCTTCGTGAGTATCGATCCACCCCTACCGAACTTAGGCCCCGTTTGCCACGGTTGCCCATGCATAGGCGAAATAGGGCGTTGGTGTGTGCCCTGGACTCGCAACTCAAGAATATATTCGAGAGTAGCGAGGACCTCGTTGATGCACACTCGATCTTGTACTGTGGGGCTGTTGCGGCATGTCGATTAGCTAATGTTAAGTTCCCAAATTGTGACTTAGCTAGTCGACCAAAACCAGCCGTACCAGCCTGGCAACGCAGGATCGAGCGTCGTATCGACGGGGCCAGGGTGCTCATTGGCAAACTATATTGCTTCAGGGAGGGCAATACACGACCACGTGTGATGCGTTTTGTGAGGCGGGCATTCTCGGGGACTGAAATCAGCCCTCAAGATTACATGTCCCGTGTCACGGAGCGCATCGACTTCCTGAAGCAGAAGGTTTATGCATGGGCCAGCCGTATTCGGCGGTATAGGCGGCGGGTGGATCGGTACTCACAGAATCGCATGTTCCAGAGCGATGAGAGGTGGGTATACCGAGCTTGGGAGCGACCCGAGCAAAATATGACAGACGTGTGTCGCCCGGATGATGCTGCCACGAGTTCATTCTGGCGCAGCATCTGGTCGGTACCCGTCTGTCATACTGAGGCTGACTGGTTGCGTGATGTCGAGCGAGTGTGTGAACCTATTCCAGAAATGGAAGCAATATTAATAACACCTTTAGATATAGCCAGTGCAGTTCGTCCGTTACCGAACTGGAAGTCACCTGGTCCGGACGGACTGCACAATTTCTGGCTCAAATGGCTCAGCAGTTCACACACTTGCCTGGCATCTCAATTCCAGTCATCCTTAGAGTCTGCGTCACTACCACAGTTCTTAACCACAGGCGTTACCCACCTGCTCCATAAGTCAGGTAGTCCCGCGGAACCCAAAAATTATAGACCGATCACGTGTTTGTCGACGGTCTATAAACTTCTTACATCCATCTTGAGAGCGAAAATTTATTCCCACATTGAAAAAAACTCTATTATGTCGGCCTCTCAAAATGGATGTAGGAATGGGTCCCGCGGTACTAAGGAGCTACTCCTCATTGACATGGCCATTAGCCAACAGGTTCGTCGAGCCCGAAGGGATCTGTCGACATGCTGGATAGACTATAAGAAGGCCTACGACTCGGTGCCACATACATGGCTCATGAAGGTGCTGGAGTTGTACAAGATAGACGCAACTCTACGCGCCTTCCTTGAGTCGTGTATGGGGCAATGGAAGACGGTCCTTCGATATCCAGGATGTCGACAGATTCAGGGGAACGATGAACCTGTATGGATTAAACGGGGAATATTCCAGGGCGACAGTCTGAGCCCGCTTTGGTTCTGTCTAGCCCTGAATCCTCTTAGCACTTTGCTGGAGGATTCAGGTCTAGGCTACCGGTTGAGGAGAGATGGTCAGGTCATATCTCACCTTCTTTACATGGATGATCTGAAACTCTTTGCCCCCAACAAATTGCGTCTGATGGAGCTACTGAAACTAACTGAATCTTTTAGTAACGCCATCAGGATGGAATTTGGTGTGGACAAATGTGCAGTCATGTATGTAAAGAAAGGGGAGATTATGGAATCCGAAAGTATTCAGCTATCGGATTCCATACACCTCAGATCCCTTTCCTCATCCGAAAGCTATAAATATTTGGGTATGTCGGAAGCGTTAGGTATTAACGTAGCTGACATGAGGCAATCGTTGAAGGAGCGCTTCTTCGGACGCCTAAAGAAGGTTTTAAATAGCCTTCTTTCAGGTGGCAACAAGGTGCGCGCCTTCAACGGTTGGGTCATGCCGGTTTTAATTTACTCTTTCGGCATACTCAAATGGACTCAGACTGAACTCGACGCCTTGGATAGGAGAGTCCGTACATTGCTGACCGCAAATCGGATGCATCACCCACGATCATCGGTGATGAAACTGTACATCCCGCGGAAGTGCGGGGGTCGAGGCTTTTTAAACGCGAAAACCCTCCACAACCGCGAGGTGTGCAGTCTCAGGGAATATTTTTTAAAAGCCGACGTGGGTATGCACCGAGATGTGGTCGCAGTGGACAAGGGACTCACCCCGCTGTCCATGGCTAACGAGAACTGGCGCAAACCTGTGGTGCTTACTGCTGATGACCGCAGGAAAGTATGGCAAAGCAAGGAGCTTCACGGGCGCTTCTATCGGGCACTTCACGGGCCCGATGTAGATTTTCTAGCGTCCGTGTCGTGGCTACGTTTCGGCGACCTCTTTGGGGAAACTGAAGGTTTTGTCTGTGCAATTATGGACGAAGTTATGTTGACGAACAATTACCGGAAATATATTATGAAGGATGGGACGGTTGACGTGTGTCGGGCATGCCACCGTCCGGGTGAGTCCATCAGACATATTATTTCTGGTTGTTCTCGTCTGGCTAACGGCGAGTACTTGCACAGGCACAATCAAGTAGCCAGGATTATTCACCAGCAACTTGCTTTGAAATATAAACTTGTGGAATCTGAGGTACCGTACTACAAGTATGTGCCCGACCCGGTTCTCGAAAAAGGTCATGTTACGTTGTACTGGGATCAGTCTATCATCACTGATAGGACTATTGTTGCCAATAAGCCTGACATAGTGGTGATAGACCGATCAGCGCGCCGCGTAATGATAATCGATGTCACCATTCCACATGACGAGAACCTCGTGAAAGCTGAAAAAGAAAAACAAATAAAATATTTGGACTTAGCACACGAGGTTGTCGATATGTGGCATGTGGACTCGGCTATCATTGTGCCGATAGTCGTAACGGCCAATGGTCTTATAGCCAAGAGTCTGGACGACCACCTGTCCAAACTCTCGCTTGGCGGTTGGATCAAGAGCCTGATTCAGAAGGCAGTACTCCTCGATACGGCTCGCATTGTGAGGAGGTTCCTGTCTCTGGGGCCCTAACCACCGGTAGCTTGGACCCTGCTCCCGTCACCGGTGGACGACTATTTTTATATTTTTAAATGTTTTTTTATAAGTTTTGTATGAAATATTTAAAAATGTAAATTATATGTATGAAAATAAATAAAGGACATGATAATGATAATGATAATGATAATGATAATGATAATGATAATGATAATGATAATGATAATGATAATGATAATGATAATGATAATGATAATGATAATGATAATGATAATGATAATGATAATGATAATGATAATATGATAATTGATAATTTGATAATAATATTATAAAGAAGTAGAGTTTGTGTGTTTGTATATTTGTTAAATTGTAAGGGGTAATCTCGGGATCTACTGAACCGATTTCAAAAATTCTTTCACCGTTGGGAAGCTACACTATCCCCGGGTGACATAGGCTACTTTTTATCCCTATATTCCCACGGGAACGGGAACTACGCGGGTGAAACCGCGTGACGTCCGCTAGTAATATTATAAAATAAAAAAAACTAAATCTTAAACAAAAACTTTATATTTTTTTTAGATTGTAGTTCTTTGTATGATTTAAAAAGCTTGTATTTTTTATATGTATTCTGTGGAAATTGTTGTTGGTAACACATTTGCTCATACTTGCCTTTATTGTTTTTTTTTATATTTAATGTAATGTGTCACTGTTTGTATTCCCCAATAAATAAATTAAAATTAAAATTGACATAAATATGTACATAAGTCTGTGATTATTATGATTATTGAAATTTGAAGTCTCTACCTATTACGGATCATGAGGTACAGCTCGCAGACAGACATACAGACAGACGGACGAAGAACAGAGGCTTAATAATAAGGTCCCGTTGGTTAACCTTCGGGTACGGAAACTGAATACGATATTCCCGGCAACCATAACTACAAAGCTTGAACCGGATTTGGATTGAAATTTCACACACTGTAGAGTTGCTTTAAAGTCGACATTTTTACAGTTTATTTTTGCCGCGAAGTCAAAGCGTTCAGGAATTTGAACTGTGCCATTTATAGACTCGAATGGCCAACAGTCAATCAAAAAACAGCTTTTTTTATTTTATATGTTTAACCCCCGACGCAAAAACGACGGGGTGTTATAAGTTTGACGTGTCTGTGTGTGTGTGTGTGTGTCTGTCTCTGGCATCGAAGCTCCCGAACGCATGAACCGATTTTGATTCTGTTTTTTTTTTGTTTGAAAGGTGAATTAGTCGAGAGTGTTCTTAGCTATGTTTGATGAAAATCGGTCCAAGATGGCTGCCGACACAAAATGGCGGATTACATATTTTTTCACAACTTTATCAATATGGGTATCAAATGAAAGGGCTGATTAGTAGAATACTATACACTATGACAAATTTCAAATCCAAGATGGCCGATTTGGATATAGATTTATACCATATGGGTTTAATAAGCTTCGCAAAAATAATTGAGTCGGGTGTTTAATACATTTTTTTTTTTTACTTGTTAGTTGTAAATGTACATCTTACCGGGTCGACCTTTAGGTTAAGCCGCGCTTGCCTAGGTAGGTCTGTGGAGTGTGGATCTGTGGGGACCACTCATTACATTCCGAGTTTTCTCCGTGCCTCAGATGTTGGAAGTTGGTCCCGGCTGCCATATATAGATCTTTGGTAGTCGTTACAGGTAGTCAATGACCTGTAAATCTGACAACCAGTCTTATCAAAGGGTATTAGCCAGTATTAACTGGGTTGTGGAGGTTAGATAGGCAGTCACTCCACGTAAAATACTGGTATACAGCTGCATCCGGTTAGACTGGAAGCCGACCCCAACATAGTTGGGAAAAGGCTAGGCAGAGAATGGGTTGTAGTTGTACGATCTTAATCAGACTTCTGGTTCACCGACTACCTGTCATCATTTCAGCCATAAGACGTCCACTGCTGGACATAGGCCTCCCCCAGAAGAAGGGGATTTGTCATAATCGCCACGCTTGGCAGGCGGGTTGGCGATCGCAGTATGGTTGTTACGAAGGCACAGAGAACGCTGCTGCCTATTCTCTGGTAAGTCCCTTAGTCGCCTCTTACGACACCCACGGGATGATATGGGATGGTGCTATTCTTTACGTCCGACACCATACGGTAGAAGAAGAATTACTCAAGTTACTGTTTATTTTTAATCACGAGCTTCTCCTAAAAAAGTGTGAACTAGAACTTCTCTGAATTCATTTCACATATCTAGATCCCCGCCCTCATATTTCCATCTGCTGTCAGACTAGTCAACTCCTTATTTACAGACGCGAGCAAAATTGTTTGCACTTAAATTATCTCCTCCGCACTCCAAGTGATGTGTATTCAGCGTTCTCAGAAACACTAGTGTTGTACAATTTCGTCTTGTTGTGCTATTAACGATGTTGTCTGTTCTTGAGAGAGCTTTGTGAGTTTGTGACACGTCATTTAATTTGCTTCTCAAATGCGGTGCACGTTTCAGGGTTTTAAAATTTGGATGTGTTTTGTTTTCAAAGAAAATGTCCCTCACTGCCGTACTCAGAGAGCTTTAATGATTACTTAGGCCATCACTTAGTAAAGGTTTTGACAGTTTTGTCATACAAAAAGATGTCAAATCTTTACTAAGTGACGGCTTAAGTAATCATTAAATATCTCTGAGTACCGCAGTAAGCGTTCTAGTGTATTGTTTTTTGCAGATAAAGTTTAACGATTGATTTGTACGGAATCTTAGATCTCATGGTTCGATAAGCTCTTTTAAGGTTATATTTCAATGGGTCCCACCTGCTTCAAAATGCGCTTGTTTTTTTGGTTTTCAATCGTTTTTTTTTTTTAAATATAATAATCCCATGATCTTCGATGATATAATGTAAGTAGCTTTCTATTAATGAAAAAAAAACAAAAAATTCTAAAAATTTCCCCATTCAAACTTACAAGCATACAAATGTATTTTTCTCTTTGTAATATTGGATTTAGTATTATGGATGTTGAAGTAGGTATAATATAAAATTCTTGTCATCCAAATAATACATATATAATAATATAGTTTAGCAAGTGCCCTTTGATATCAAATATTAATTTTAGCTGAACAACATTTCTGCGAATCAAGTAAACCCATGAATTTATACCGAGAAATCGTTACTTATTTCGATACTGGAATCTGAAGAAACATACTCGTAAGCTTGAAAATAATTATTTTAAAGTGAGCTGTTTCTAGGTAAGGACTGTTATTTATTAACTTACTAGGTATTATTTTGTTTTTGGAACGAAGTTCCTTATCGCGCGTTGCGAAAGGGGGCTAGACGGAAAAAATGAAGACCAAAAGTTGTAACGACACTTTTTGCTATAGTTGTAAGCCGTGCGGTGCGCGCATGTTTCTCTGTCTGTCTCTCTCTCTCTCTCATAGCAAGACAGTTATTTTCGTTTCGTCTTTGTCCATAATAAATAATAAAATTCTTTTGAAAAATAATAAGGAATAATAAGTAAATAAATAATAATAATAATAAATAAATAATAATAAAAATAAATAAATAATAATAATAAATGGTTAGGAACTTCGTTCCATCCGGGTGGTAGGTTTTTTGGAAAATCGGGTAAACTGTTAAATTCAATTCGGTGTGAACTCTGCGATCAAAACTCAAAACTTTTATTTCAAGCATTTATTTCAATTAGACTATAACCAATTGAACCAGGGTCACCGACATACTCGTAGCTCATATGCAAGTTGAATTGGCAATGGGCAGGCCACATCGCTCAAAGAACCGAATGGGTAAGGAAGGTTCTCGAGTGGCGACCACGAACCGGAAGACACAGCGTTGGTAGGCCTCCCACCAGCTGGTGAACCGACGACATTGTGAGAGTCGCGGGCAACCGGTGGATGCAAACGGCAGGCTGCCGTTCTTTATGGAGATACCGCGGCTTCCACATGAAGAGCTAAGAAGGAACATGGGTGGTTTTTAATCAGTAGAAGTCTGACACTCCCTTTCGCTCTGCTCAAGAGCGGGAGGGGTTATTTGATGATTTTCCACACGCCCAAAAAAAAAGGCCTTTGTTCAACAGTGAACGTCTTATGGCTGATGATGGTGATGATGAGATCATGAGACCATTACAGGCACTTTTGAATGTCAGAAAAACAAATAAAACGAAGCTACAGCCACAGTCACAAGGCATAATAACTTGTGAAAGTACTGTAGTTGCCCATTCCCTAGCGTGTATCTCTATGGAGAAGAACGGGCAAGAAACTCCATGGACACTCTTTTAAATCACATTACAGGTACATTACATCATTCATATCGAGATGTATATATATTATGTGAACTATGTAACAAGATCATTGTGCCTAAAGTCGTTTTAGTCAAGGGCTTAATTGCCAAGAGGCTCTCGTTATGCAGCTGGATCAAGATATTATTCAGAAACTAAGCTCGTGGATACGGCTCGTATTAATAGGATAGAGTCCTCTCTGTAAGCTCTGGCCGCTGCACGCTGGTAGATTAGACCCTTTTTTATTTTTGAAGTGTGAGAAATCATTAAATGACTCCTTGAGTGTCAGACTTCTACTGACTAAAAACCACTCATGTTCCTTCTTAGCCCTTTGTGTCGACGCCACGGTATCTCTTTCGAACAACCCGCAGCCCCAACAGAACCTGCAACCCCGACGGGGTACATTCGATCCTGTTCCCGGTAACGGAGGCCCGCTGAGTGATCCACAAACCAAGACTGACAACGTGGAGATTGATTCTATGTGATTGTGTAGTTAGTTTTACTTTTTTTTGTTGGTTTATTAATTTTAAAATGTTATTTTTTCGATCTTTTTTTATAAGAAATATAAAAAAAACTTTGTAAAGAAAGTAAGTAATGGGAATAATAAATTTATACAAACATATATCGCCCATGTACTAACCTGCAAATTGCATAAAAAGTATGAAATCTTCAGCGTTACGTTAGCCCGTGGATAGGAGCCCGGAGTTTATAAATATGTATGTACCTACCTACCCATTTTACGCTGTTTACAAACTATACAAAAATTAGAAATAAATCAAACATTAGAAATTTAAACCACTGCCAAAAGATCATCGCAAACGCCAAAATAAACTGCAATGCATTATATAACTTAAAACCGTTACCGGATTTTATTCCGGATCGTAATTCCGGATCCGGTCCCCTACGTTCCGAAATGTTTAAGACATTGTGTTGAATTTTAAAATGGTACCGAGTGTAGTGGAGTGCATTTTAAAATATTTTGGTTTATTTCGTTTGTTTATGTGTGAATGTGGAGTTTTATACAAGTATCATTTTCATCAGGATATTATAATAATACAAACTGCCTCGTTGGTCTTTTTTTTAAAAACATTTATTTAAAGAAAATTTAGTACAGAGGTGTTACTTACTTCTAAACTTGCCCGAGAGGCGCTCTTTTACAAAAACAATGAACCATCTTACTTATTATAAAAGGTACTAATAATAGTCTAGTGGTCGTAAGTGCATGTACTGAGCTTGAGGTTTCGAGATCCATTCCCGGGTCGGGCAAAGTGTTATGCGGTTTTTTCATCAGGAAATTCTCTAAAGGGTTGTGACGGAAAGGGTTTACGTGGCGCAGGTTATTGCATTAAGACCACGTAACCACGTCTACATAAAATATATTATAAGTAATTAATTTACAGAGATGGGTGTGGATTAGTTTACTTATGTGTGGATAAGTTTATGGTCATTATTGTAGTATTTATGTAAGGTACATTATTGTAAGACATAGTCGCAGGGCTAACCTAAACCTAAACTTAAACAAAAACAACTCATTATTACACATGGCACACACACACACTACTACACATTCACCCTAACACACACACACACACAAACACTCAAAACCCCACTCGCATACATCACACAAGTGCGCTACTCTTCGTATTTTTGTATATTGTCTAGTTTTTCAATTGCATACATTGTTTAATATTAAGTGGAAGTGCGGAGACATCTAACACAAGCATCTCCTTGCTTAAAAGATGACCTGCAAATCGTGTTTGTTAAAACTCTATGTAATTGAATTAAACATTTTATTTTTATTTTATTTATTTTATTGTCTATGGTAACTTTTTGACGTTACGAATATTTCTACAAGTCTGTGGATCTGTTCATTGACAGTTTTTTTTTTTTTTTTTTTATTGGGACAAGCCCGCCACACTATTCCCAAACCACTGTAACTCCTGTGAGCCAGAATCAACAGTGGCGACCACAAGAAAAGCGCCGAGACAATGAAGCTCGACGAAGTCCCAGGGAAACGATTTAACTGTCTTGGATCCCGCAACGAAATTAATCAGAAAAGAATAGCGGAGGAGTAGGAAAAACATAATTTCCACTTCCCTCCATATCAGCAGGAGACAGAACAGAACAAGGCCAATAGGCATACAGGGACGTATACAACTGGGATAGGCCCAGTTGCACCACGGATATTATTTTCATTAATATTACTGGGTCCTAAGTTGTGAGCTGTTATATTTGATTCCAATAATAGGTATGACAAAAATGCTTGAACGCACGGAAATTTGTTCTAGTTTCTACAGTTGTATGTAAACAATGAATCATTGCTGTGTTTTTATTGTTGAATTACTTAAGATGAAACGTACTACGTTACAGGGTCTGGATTTGTGCCCGGTTGATAGCAATACGCTCGCCCCCTATTATTGTTTTTTTAAACGTTGCCCACTCTAGGAATTTCTCCTGTATCTCACTTACACAAAAATCCAGAACCAGAATAACTATCTGTAGGTCATACAAATATATCCGCGCGGGATTTGAACCCGCGACACGCAATCGCTTCAACTACTGCGCCAAACATATCGTGAAAATAGAGGCATCTGATTTTTGTAAAAAAAAATATGTTTACGGTATCGTGAGTCCGTTTACAAACGTTTAATCTCACATACACAAACAATCAGACCCAACAACTACCTGTACTGTAGGCCATACAAATATTTTTTCGGAATCGAACCCACAACGAAACATCGAAAACACGAGGGTTGCCTAAAATAACCTTTCAACAAAATCAAAAGCCCTAACAAGCATTTTAGTCAAATCTAGGTCAATTTCCAGCATCAATTTGGTTCGTATCAAAAATATCCGTATTTTTAAACGAAAAATCTGTCTAAAAAACAACTCGGGCTCACTTTGTTTGTTATAAAACGATTAAAGAGTAAAAAATGCCGATTTGTGTTCGCTTTCGTTATAAATTTGATCAAAATATGATTTCTATTATATTTTTTTATATCAGCCCACACTGTCCCACCGCTGGGGAAAATGCCTCCTCCATGGCTTTCCAAGTTTGTTTGCTAATTACCTTCTCCATCCAATCTGTTAAGAATGAGTCCAGATCATCACGCCAGCGTATCTTGGGCCTGCCTCGGTTACGCCCGGCTACGTCCTAGAAACTTGACCTGCCCAGTGTCGTTTTATTTTGGCAGATTTAACGCCAACATTGGCGATGCCTATCTTAAACCGTATTAAGGTGTTGCGCATTCGATCGGAGAGTCTTATTTTCAGAATGCTACGTTCCATCGCTCTTTGGCAAACGTTGAGTTTGGACTTCTGAGCTTCAGTCAAAGACCAAGTCTGAGCGCCATAGGTTAGGATAGGCAGGATACACATGTCATGTCGACAAACTTGCGCTTCAGTGAGATAGGAATGTCACGCGTCATAAATGCCTTCCTTACAGACCAGCAGCTCCAGGCATTTTCTACTCGACGGTCGATCTCTTTGTCCTGCCTGTTCGTCTATATATTCGTCGGCATGGTGTATTTCCTGCCCCTCTACCTTGAACCTATATTTAGCAGCATTGCCCATGGCATTAGTCTTTGACCAATTCATCGTCAGTCTAACCTCAAGGCTTGCAGTGCTCAAAAGGTGACGACCTCCCGCAAGGTGGGAGGCCGCGATGGGATCTGGAGGCGATAGTCCTCGCGCGTGCACCGGGGGGTTACTCTGTTGCCGCGGCAAATTGCCGCTCAGTGGACGGACCTTCGGTGCGATCTCATGGCGACATGGAAAGAGCGACAGTCGCAACCCTGTGCAAAGCACGTTACGATAGTGGCGGTGGATCCCGTCTTTGAGGAGTGGCTTGAGAGGCCCCGCAGCGCCCTCACCTTCCGTCTGACGCAGGTTCTCACCCGACGCTCTTGTTTCGTAAAAAAAAGGGTATGTCACAAACCAACCAAATCAAACCAATTCAACTGTACAAATATTCAAAATATTCCGCGCACGAGTGTACCACTTAATTTTCAGTACATCCACGAACAAAATCTGTATGCGAGAACGCACCTATGATTTAAAAAACGTGCCGTCAAAAACCGAAGGGATTTTAAAATGGATTACAATAAAAAAAAAATGTTTGTAAAGCCTAACACAAAAAGCTGGCTAACGAAGCAAGGGGAGGTTAGGCAGAAGGTTAAGTTGACACAACATGTGGTGGGAATTCTTGTCAATGACTCCATCTACTTCTTCTTGTCGATGACTACTATTTTATTATATTCAAATATGCTTCGACCTGAACCTTGCCCCCTCGACAGCGTGGTGGTGGATTGGTTGGAATGCGCAGCGATTAAGGCATATAGTTTAAAACCATGCAAGATACCGTGAGCGTAGCCCCATCAAACTGACAGAAAAAAATGTATGAAAAACTCTGTTGGGCTACTACACGACTGTGTTGTCGGGTTCTGCTATTTAGTCTTAAGTTGCGAATATTTTGCGATATTCAGGGTTTTGCTGTTAGTTTTTATTTTTTGTCATAGATGGCGCTGTAGCACTTTTTGAACTATGTTGCTATACTACTTTGTGTAGTTCCGCTACATACCTACGAGTAAAAATCAACTTTGTTGTGTTGCCTTCTACTTAATCCATTGTCTAAATATAATCATTCTATTATCAATATTGAAAACGTGATTACCATATTGTATACTTTATATTATTCCGTTTTTAGTGTTTCTGATAGTGTTAGTGTCAATTTAAAACTTTTTCTATTAACCTTCTGCATCATCATTTCTCGTGGAACAGGTACACACAGTAACCTAGCCAACGCGCGCGTTTGAATTGTATCTACGTAGGGAGCACGAACAATAGCCTGACGCTCGATTACTCGCAACGGGCGTGTGTTGCGTCTCTTGTGTAACTGGCTCTAAATATTCTAGCAGTTAGTTGAGAGCATCTGGTGCTATGAGGGTTGGTTCTTTGATGTTGAGTTTAAATGTATTGGAAGGCGTTGGAGCAGATGGCTTAGGCAATAATTCGAAGATAGTATGTGACTTTGACAATCGACGAGGATGTAAACGCAATATCAAGGCTGTAAACCCTGATGAGTTAGGTAAAGGTGCGCTACATACACGCGTAGCACGTAAACCTAATTATCACGCATTGCACCAGCGGAGGCACGAGGCGCTGACACAGCTCAACGTGATGCAGCTCGGACATCGCGGCCTTCGCGAAATCGTCACTTTTGGCACAGCATCGTTCAACTGAAATAAATTTTATATTTATTTAATGCTCCGGCTACAGCCTTTGTAATTGGTGTACTTATTAGAACACCCACATAACGCCAGCTATGTTTAGGTTAAAAGTAATAGGGGACGACCCTATTGTCATCAACCGGGCACAAATTCGAACTCCGGGGCTGCTACTGAGAAATTCCTAATGGAAAAACCCAAAAACACTTTGCCCGACCTGGAAATCGATCCCAGGACGACATGACGTCATGAACAGCAGTCGTGTTTGTGACCACTAGACCAACGAAGGAGTCGAGGTTAATTGCGCCATGCTTTTTCCCTCAAAGAGGAGGCCTATGATTCATCACTGTGAATATTATAAGCTGTTAATCATAAATATTATGCTGATGCGATCGGAGCAGATGTGAAAATAATAAAATGTACTAACATGACTCATGAAAAAATGAAGGCTGTGATTCGGTCAACTGTGATACTGGTATCAATTTATAATGACAAAGTACATCGGGGATATAGCTCAGTGGCAGAGCAATCGACTGCAGATCGATAGGTCCCCGGTTCAAATCCGGGTGTCCCCTACATTCTGTTTTTGTTTTCAAACTTTCTGTAGGAAGTGTGGGTCATCAAAATTCTCACCGCAACCCCAATTGTTAGGTGGATGTGACCAAGTTTTATTTTTGCGTTTTGTTTTTTTTGGTTTTGCGACATCTCGGTTTTCTTACGACAATCACATCAAAATTTTGTGGTGAAATAAATAACACTACGTAAAAATGTCACCTCGACCAAGCTGCTTACTTATTGAATAAGAGGCGTGAATCTAATTAGGTACCTATGCAAGATCAATCGTTCCAATAGCAGTTCGTATGTACTAGGAAACCTATGGTTAGAGAAGACTTTTGCCGTTTTAACATTGACGACTAATATAATATTATGTAGGCTGGCCAGAAGAGAGGAGATCTGTTGTAAGTCATTAATAGAATATCATTGTTCTTTCTTTTCTTTTTAAAAACGTTGCCCCACCCTAGGAATATCTCCTGTATCGTGGGTGCGTTCACAAACATTTAAACTGACATACACAAATACCCAGACCCGGAAAAGAGAAGAAAGAAAAGGTTGTTTAAAATTATCGTCTCCTTTTAGAGAGAGATAGAAGATAAGAAGAAGAGAAAAGATATCTCGTAATTTTATAGGTCAGTGGAGACGCAAAGAAACATGAGAGGCGTCCGGTGAGTGTTTGTTGTGCTATGAGTGATGTGCTATGAATGGCGTGCTAAAAGTGGTGTGCTGTGAGTGGTGTGCTGTGAGTGGTGTGCTGTGAGTGGTGTGCTGTGAGTGTTGTGCTGTGAGTGGTGTGCTCTATGGGGTGTGCACTGTGCAGTGAACGGTTTGCTGTGAGTGGCTTGCGGTGAGCGGTGTGTTATAAGTGGCGTGCCGCTCTCTGCTTTGCTCATCTCCGCTCGTGTCTGCTTTGATTGAGTACGGACCCACATCCTTCCAAATGCTGTTTACTGATTCATAAAGTAATGCCAAGTCTCAGACCACTTCTCCGTCAAAGTAAAAGGGAACGCAATCCACCACGTAAACTTGGTGAATTCTTTTTAGTAAGGTTACTAGCATCATCAGCCTCTAACGTTCCCGCTGATGAGACACAGACCTCCTTACTATGAGAGGAGGTTACTCCTTACAATGGGCTATCCTGTCGGGGCTGCGGTTTGTTCGTAAGAGATACCGCGGCCTCGACACAAAGGGCTAAGAAGGAACATAGGTGATTTTTAGTCCGTAGAAGCCTGACACTCCCTACCGCTCTGCGCCCTTTGTTAGGAGTCATTTGATGATTTCCCCCAATCCAAAAAAAATGGGACTATAATCCACCACGTGGACCCGGTGCGGGTTGAGTAATAATGTTTATGACAGTGACTAATAAAACTAATGATTGACTCACTCATACGTAATTGTGGTATCAATTTCAAACAACAAATTTCATCGGGGATATAGCTCAGTGGCAGAGCAATCGACTGCAGATCGATAGGTCCCCGGTTCAAATCCGGGTGTCCCCTAAAAACACTTTTTGTTTATGTAATGCCCATTTTTTTTCTTTTGTTCACTACATTTTACAATATATAAAAAAAACGGGTCAAATAAAAATAAAATAACAACTTTTATTGAATGCATATGAAAATATAAACAGCACTACATACATTTATTTTTTTCAATCTTGATCTGTCTGTTTGTTTATTCCGGCTTATCTCCGAAACGGCTGTAGTGATTATGACAGAATTACATTGAAACTAACGACGTCATGTTCTAAAAAACAATTAGGGTTCTGTGCAAAACAATTACTTACCTAAAACCCTTGAAATTAAAGTCTCAAATTGTTTTTTTTTTAATACTTAATAATGTCACGTGAACGAAGGTTGCGGGCAACAACTAGTAGTGGTTATTTCTGGAGGTATAAGCACCGAATCAGGCGAGAGGAAACGCCCGGATACTACCATTCCGCGCATTTTACCATATCGGCCGGAGGACACGGTGGAGCACACCGTGGAGGTCTGCCCCGCTTGGACGGAGCCCCGCGGCCTCTGGCGTCCGGCCTTGGTGCTAGCCATAGTCTGGGGCGAGAGGGAATGGGACGCCGTCGCCTCCTTCTGCGAAGCAGTGATGCTAGCGAAGGAGGTAGCGGAACGTAAAAGGGAGAAAACCTCTCGTCCAGCCGCCGCGGGAGACGCTCCGGGCGTCGGGGACCACGTGATAGCTTCCGGGTACCGTAGACGCGGGCCTGTGGACGGTGAGTAATAGGCTTGCTCACCGTCCGTCCGTCTTATGACAACGACAGGCCGTGTCGACGGCGCGTTCGTGTTCCACGCGCGCCTCAAAGAGATGTCAGCCACATGGAAGGAGCCCTCAAGGGCCGACACCCGGCTCGGGGCTGCGGGTTGTTCGAAAGAAATACAGCGGCCTCGACCCAAAGGGTTAAGAAGGATTTTGGGTAGTTTTTAGTCAGTAGAAGTCTGACACTCCCTTCCGCTCTGCCCGCTGCCGCTGTGGGAGGGGTTGTTTGATGACCTCCCACACAACAAAAAAAAACAGGGTGTGTGTACAAGGACTACCGACTTGTGAGTATAGGCTTCCTATCTTTTTGAGCCATACTTTCCTGATCTGCGCGAATCTCAACCAGGTTTCCTGAATGCCATTCCCCCATCTAGCTCCTTCATTAGGTGTACCAATACTTATTTTATTGTCTCCCGGTTATCATTCAGTGAAGGCCATCTGTCATCACATTCATCACATCTACATACACAATGTTTGTCATGAAAAGTATTGTCATCCATCCTCAAAATATCTTTTTTCTTCCCGGCTTTCCCGAGTAAAACTCTTCATTTATTCTCTTACCCTAATTCCAATTAATTTAGGGTCGACGCAGCATTATATCTTCCTCTTCCATACTTCTCTATTACTCGTCATTTCATCAGACACCTCTTCTCTTGCCAAATCATTCTTTACACAGTTCATCCATTGCATTTCTTCTCCAGTTTTTCGATCATTCCCGCGTAAAAAGTATGAAAAAATAATTTCCTATACCACTTACATGCCACAAACTCAAAACCAAACTAACAAGCATCTTTAAACTATTTAAGAATAAATTTTCTTTTAAATAATTGACGTTGCACTTCGTCGAAAAACTGCTCCAACTTTGAAACGAAGTTTGTTTTTTATTGCAGAATTATCCTAATAGTTCGTCCGGTAACTAGTTTCGCTATAAGTCTTAGTTAAGCGCCGATTAAGACTTTTTAGCCCGTCGTTTTGATGTTTATCGAGTTAGTTTAGTGTGTTTACTTTAAAAGCGATCGATCACCGGAACTTCACCTGTAATGTAACAATATAAGATTCAATATTGAGAATTACGTGACGATCACCGGAACTTCACCTATAATGTAACAGTATAAGATTCAATATTGAGAATTACGTGACGATCACCGGAACTTCACCTATAATGTAACAGTATAAGATTCAATATTGAGAATTACGTGACGATCACCGGAACTTCACCTGTAATGTAACAATATAAGATTCAATATTGAGAATTACGTGACGATCACCGGAACTTCACCTATAATGTAACAATACAAGATGCAATATTGAGAATTACGTTACAGATACCAGCACATCAAGTACCTATCTACAATCTGTCAAATTCTTTAAGACTTTAAACTTCATCGCTACTACATCACTGTTTCGAGAAGTTTGGACGATGTTTAAAATAGTAATCAGCCTGTTCTCAAACACAAGTAAAAAAAGAAAGAAAAAAAAAAATATCTGTCCCAGATACATGACGTGCATACAAAATGGCAAAAAAAAAAAAATTTACGCATAAGAATTTATAACAAAAAGTTGCAAAACTGCTTGCACGTCGTGACTGCATCAAGCACGTTACCACTCAGCATGATGCCGTGCTATTGGGGGGGGAACCCACAGCGAAACATGGTACAAAAGCTAAGACCGCATAAATATTAGATTAGACAAATAAAATAAACAGTACAAGGCAGCATTTAAATGAAATTATTGTGTCTGATAAAACACTTTCAACTCTCGACACCAACCAGACAGTTGAAATTCCATTAGTGCATTAACATTTAGGTGCATTTAGGTGTTTACGTGTATTGTTACTGGAAATGGCCGCTAAGGAGTAAAAAGATTTTCAATCGGTATTACGTGACCTAACACAGCTTAGCTATTCTATCTCTACAGCTGGGACTAAAGGATCCTCTCTGTTAGAGAAGGGATAGGCAGAATAACATCACACGGAGTCAATGTGATCAATGAATACTCATCATCGTCTTCATCAGCCTATAATGTTCCCACTGCAGGGACTCAGGCCTCCTTTCTAGGAGAGGGATGGGCTATAATCCCCCACGCGGGCCCAGTGTGGGTTGGAGTAGATGTCACATGTTTTGCAGTTTTTTTGGTTCTAAGACATGCCGGTTTCCTCACGATGTTTTCCTTTACCGTTTTGAAAGCAGTGGTGATGAAATAAATTACACAAAGTAATGCCGTGGCTGGGATCGAACTCACGACCTACTGTTCGTAAGTCGGCGCCACCACCACTGCTCTATCAATACTCACTTTTGGTAAAACACTACTTCACTCCAGCATAAATTGACAACACATCATCATCATCATCATCTTTACGGTTGGCGCAGTGGCTGAGAGATTGGACGGAACAAATATTTGTATGGCCTACATATAGTTGTTTCGGGTCTGGGTGTGTTTGTGTATGTCAGTTTAAATGTTTGTGAACGCACCCACGATACAGGAGAAATTCATAGTGTGGTGCAATGTTTAAAAAAAAAATCTTCTTGCCCTTATTCCATAGTAGAAATTATATTTTTCCTACTCCTCCGCTTCTTATTAATTTCTTTGCGGGATCCAAGGCAGTTCAATGTTCCTCAGGGCCTTCGTGTGTTTTTATGGTGGTCGCCACTGTTGTTTCTGGCTTACAGGAGTTGCGGTTCTTTGGGAATGGTGTGGCGGGCTTACCCTTTTTTTTTTTTTTTTTTTTTTTTGGGTGGTGGGAAATCATCAAATAACCCCTCCCGCTCTTGAGCAGAGCGAAAGGGAGTGTCAGACTTCTACTGACTTAAAACGACCCATGTTCCTTCTTCGCCCTTCATGTCGAGGCCTCGGTATCCTTTGCGGACATGTCCCATAATTATGATGACAAGGCACATTTTCTTCTTCCATTCTCATTGACATACATAAAACGCAAATTCAAATTACTCTTTTTCTAGGGAACCTCAAATTAAATAAAAAAAAAGCAAATTCCAAATCCAACCATTTAAAAAATAGAAGCATTTTCCACAATTCTTTAACCCTACAAAACCGAACAATTCTCAGTAAAGCCATGCAGACGGTTAAATAAAAAAAAAAAGATACTCTAAAACTACGAAGAGCTTCGCTTGTAACGATGTAACTTTCCCGCGCTTTTTGTCCGCATTCCGTAGGGGTGAGCCATGAGCACTAGAGTAGTTCCGTTGGCCAATACGTCCGTCGGAACCCAATGAATGGGGTTGCCAGAGCGAAATATTCTCCCGCACTGAGTCGGTTTGGCGTTCGGATTTTAAAATTGTGGAGATGCAATTTTAATAGCGTTTTACTTTATTTGAATTTTTAAAATTGGTTGTCTTTTCGGTTGTGTTTTTCATATTTAGGTTTGATGATTAAATAAAATAACTTTATTTTCAAATATCTTTATTTACCATAATACAAAAAAAAATGCACTTAACCTAAGCTACATTAACACACGAAAATTTAAACACTTAATTAGGCTAGCAATTTGCCTTTCTAAGTTTACAAAAAATGATAGTTCGGTTAAGAACTTTAGACTGATAATAACCCAAACTTAACACACATTATATGTGAGTATATTGATGACAAAATGTAAATTATTTAATTCAATCACATTTTACTGCTAGCATGTTGGTAAACCGAAAAATATTCTAATAGTTAACTGATCACGCAGTCAACGTATGTAAATATAATACAAGCAAACGTGTGACCAGTCAAACGATAAGCGGATAGAGCCTCCCTGCCGCCCGCGCTCCAGCGTATTTGTGACCATGGCCGGGACGGCAGGAAGCCTCTCGGGGGTCAACTCGCAAAAAAATTAACTGGTGTTTCCTAGAAGCGTGGATTGTCTGGCAATAGGGATATTTACTGACAAAAAAATATATAATTCTAATTAGTCCATCTGTTAGATTATCGAAAAATATTGAATACGTATTTTTTGTTTTATCAAATCAATAAAAAATGACGAATATAAAACGCATCAAAGATTTAAGTGGAGGGTTGTGACGTCACTCACAGGTAAAAAAATGTCATACTAATGTCTTAGAATATAACGTCACACGAGTTTTCAAAGCACTGTATCGTCTTCATTGTTTGTTTACGTGATAAATGAAAAAATACGTGTCCAATATTTTTTGGAAATCTATCTGACGGACTAATTAGATTTTTTTAGTTAACTACCCTATTGGGCTGTAAATTATAATTCGTAGTAAAAGTCAACAAAGAGGACCTTTGGTGTTATTCAGACAATGCTGAGTAACATGATAGCACAGTAAAACCAAAATTCGGTGCACCTTTTCTCAACGTTTTTAGGTTTCCATAGCAAAATGGCAAAAAACGGAACCCTTATAGATTCGTCATGTCTGTCTGTTCGTCTGTCCGTCTAACCGTCCGTCCGTATGTCACAGCCTCTTTATGTGGAAACTATTAAGACTATACAGTTGAAAATTTGTAGGTAAATGTATTTTGTGAACCGCTTTATGATTTTGATACAAAAATTAAAAAAATAAAATATTAAGGCGGGATATTATTTAGCCATAAGGTTTTAAGGTAAAGCATACTTTTTTTTTATGGTGGGTGGAAAATCATCAAATGACCCCTCCCGCTCTTGGGCAGAGCGAAAGGGAGTGTCAGACTTCTACTGACTAAAAACCACCCATGTTCCTTCTTAGTCCTTCATGTCGAGGCCGTGGTATCTCTTGCGAACACCTGCAGAACCGACGCGCGACGGGCCGATAAAACACACCTAACAATATTCCTTTACTGCTTATTTTTATATTACAAAAATATGATACCACTCACCTAAGTTTAGAAGCACAACGTAACACAACACGCCTGTACTCCTCAAAAGGTTAGGCAGAGGTGTGACAATGCGTCAGAGGCATTCCTGATCGCCCCAGTTACTTAATAAACACACACACAACATAACAACACGCCTGTAATCCCTGAAGTGTTAGGCAGAAGTGTATCTAGTACACCCACATTCCGCCAGTTATGTTGAAGTCCCATGTAATAGGGGCGAGCCTATTGCCAACTACTAGGCACAAATCCAGACTCCGTGGCTGTTATTAAGAAATTTCTGATAGAAAAACTCAATAGCCCGGGAATCAAACCCAGAACCTTATACACAGCAGTCGCGCTTGCAACCAATCTACACCTCCATATTAGACCAACGAAACAGTCTGAAAACCTTCAAGTATACTTGTGTAACTCGTGTGACGGACAAATTATTTAGCTTGGAAAAATTAAACCAGCAATTTTACCTTTCCAAACACGACTCCTGTTAAGAGTGTGAGAAAACTCGACGTATCTTAAAAAAATCTTTAACATCGTTGGTCTCGCTGCTCCGCACATTCAAGTATTCACTTTGTTGCATAAAATATAACTTTGCTTCCTGCATTCTACGTTCTTAGAGCACATTGCCCCATTTTTACAGATAAAATACGTGTGGCTTCTTTATGTATTTTACGAATTTCGACTTAAAGTGTCGGAAAATAACGTCGTAGTTTCGTCTTTATAATTCAATGGACGTCCTAAGGCTTTTATTTTGGTCAGCTAATATGTCTTAGAGTTGATATTAGGGTGTATAATTATACAATGACATCGATGCTTTAATAGTAGCTGAAGTCTACGACCCTCCTTTGCCTCAAAAGACACGTGGTGCCATCTATTGTCATCCAAATATCATTGTTGTTTTTATGAAACATTATTGCTGCAATGTTGCTGACATCTCTTTGAGGCGCGCGTTGAACACGAACACGCCCTCGACACGGCCCGTCATCGTCATAGGACGGACGGACGGGACGGTAAGCTAGCCCATCGCTCACCGTTCACAGGCCCGCGTCTACGGTGGAAAAATAGAACCCTTATAGTACTTTACTGTCCTTCGATCAAGACCCCTTTTCTCAGAAATGTGTGAAGGTATCAAGCAGAAATTTACATATCTAATACTCAGGTCTGATACCCCTTAGCAGTTTAATACCGTTCTTCCGTTAAAAGCCTTGTAATATAATTAATTGTAATTCCTATTTGTTCAGCTACTCATACATTAAATGAATTATTAATTACCTTTTAGGCCATAAGTACATCGTCAATCGAGGCTGTAAAATAATGATAATTACATTATTTAAGGTCACGTAATTCCACCTTCATGTATAATTAAAGACAAATGAAGTGACATTTCATTGTAACTGAAAATGGACAAATATGTCACTCAATTTTCCCTTAATTCCAGTTCTCTTTTAAAAGTTTTCCCGCATAAAATGAACGTATGGAGTTTTTTCAGATTTATTTAGTAAATTTAATGAAAAAAAAAACGATTAGACGAAGAGGCACACATTTGTTGAAAATCTAGCTGATTAATCTAACCGGTCCTCTAATCTAGTCTGTCCGTCTTATGACGACGACAGGCTGTGTCGACGGCGCGTTCGTGTTCCACGCACGCCTCAAAGAGATGTCAGCAACATGGAAGGGGCCCGCAAGGGCCGACGCCCTTCGGGGCTGCGGGTTGTTCCCAAGAGATACCGCGGTCTCGACATGAGGGGCTAAGAAGGAACATGGGTGGTTTTTAGTCAGTAGAAGTCTGACACTCCCTTTCGCTCTGTTATTTGATGATTTCCCACCCCCCAAAAAAAATTAAAAAGGGTTCTATTTTTGAAGTACGGAACCCTTAACCCTTAATACGAACACAAAAGCACTTTGCCTGGTGTTAGAAACCACGCTTAACACTGAAAAATAACACACTATTTCCATTTGTAAGAATCAACATTCTTTACACATTTAGCCACTTGGACTCCTGCCTATCCCACCCAAGATGGGTGAAACAGTCTCTGCAAGTTTAATTATGAACGATGAGCCAACGTAGACACCGCATGTATTATAATTACTCTGAACTTGCAAGCCGCTAAGCTCACAGTAAGGCTAGACGCTAAGCTCTGCAAGATGTAACAGCTCATGAGATTCTAGGTTCAATTCCTGGGTCAGGCAAAACTGGTGAAATGCAGGAACACTGTAGGTACAGTCAGGTGGCTGTAACTATAGTGCAACTACATTTATTATTATTGTGCAATATGTACAGACGAAGCACCTTTATTAGAGTTTTACGTTTCTATGAACATAGCATTTTTTTTCATGTTTAGGGTTGTGGATGTGGCACGTTTCTGAGAACTTAAATCATGGGCCACGGTCTTACGTGCTTCTTTGTTTTACCTCGATCTTGAAAAGTATGTCTTTATTGGTTTAAACCTGAATTTAAAGCGATTTTAAACCATATAGTAATCATTATTAAACCGATTTAAAATGTAACACTTACGATGACTATTTTATTTGCAATTTTTATCAACATACCGAGTTTCCTCCGTGCCTCGGAAAGCACGTTAAGCTGTTGGTCCCGGCTGCCATATATAGATCTTTGGCAGTCGTTACAGGTAGTCAGTGACCTGAAATTCTGACATCCAGTCTTACCAAAGAGTATCGTATTACCTAGTATTAACTGGGTTGTGGAGGTCAGATAGGCAGTCACTCCATGTAAAATACAGGTATTCAGCTGCATCCGGTTAGACTGGAAGCCGACCCTAACATAGTTGGGAAAAGGCTAGGCAGATGATGATCAACATTACCGGTTTTATTTTACACTTCTCTGTCGGTTTCATAATTACAGATTGCTGCTAGGTATAACAGTAACTCAGCACTTTATAAGAAAGCCACAAGCAATTTTCTTGAGTCCCGCCCGTCACCCTTGATTTTCTCCATGAAAAGAAAAGGGTCGGTCAGTAAATATTCGCATAATTGGTTCTCAGCTTTACGTCTTAAAAGACTACCGTCTGCAATAATAATGTCATTTCTCTTTATTATCTGTCTTACTTTTTAAGGTTCCGCAGTCAACAAGGAACCCTTAAATGTAGTTTCGCCATGTCCGTCTGTTGGTCTGTCTACCAGATGAATACCAGGGGGTCTAAAATGCTGCGTCTGTGACCATTTAGGAAAATAGATCATAATAGGAAAGTTATATGAATTGCGTTAAAATTCGCAAAATGGTCACAGACGCAGTTACTATTTTAAAAGCTCCATTTTACGCTTTTGAACGTAATTCACATTATAATCTGCTAAAGTGGCCATTTAAGGCTCCTCTCTTGAAAAAGCTTAAAAACAGCGTGCAGATGAAGCAGTTTTTCACCGGCACTTACAGAGAAATTACATCTGAGAAAAATTGTTAGTAATCTACATGATATGACACGTAATTTGGTTTAGCCATAATTTTTGTATCGGTATCACATAATAAGAAAAAAATCCACAAAATCACCTCCAAATCGTTGAATGGAACCATTTTACTCCTTCATTTTTTAACAAAATAATATAAAAAAAATATCTACTGCTGTGAAATACAAAGGAAAATAATTTGGTTTTGTTACTTTTTAAAAACATGTATTATTTTAATTATAATAAATGAAAAATACGTCCGTTTAAAGTCCGTATCTACGACCGAGAGAGGTAGTTTGTATGCACAAGGTCATTGGCGTGAATACAAGCCTTAAGACGCCCAGTATTTAAGATGAAAGTGCCCGGGCAACCCGCGAAATTCATTTTTTTTTTTTACGTTTTTAAGCAATAGGGATGTTTACTGACTAAAAAAAAATATGATTCTAATTAGTCCGTCTGTTAGATTATCGAAAAATATTGGATACGTATTTTTTGTTTTATCAATTCAATAAAAATTGAGGAAGATAAAACGCGTCAAAGATTTGAGTGGGGGGTCGTGACGTCACTCACCGGTAAAAAATGACATGCTAATGTCTTAGAATATGACGTCACACGAGTTTTCAAAGCACTGTTTCGTCTTCATTGTTTGTTTACGTGAAAAAAGAATAAATACGTGTCCAATTTTTTTTGGAAATCTATCTGACGGACAAATTTGATTTTTTTAGTTAACTACCCTATTTGCAGGTGTCTTGGTTGTATGTTGATTCAAATATGATTCGCAGGCGCATTACCTTGTGTAATTTATTTCATCAATACTGCCCTCAAAACGTTGAAGGCAACAGTCTTAAAACCAAAATTTTGATGACATGTGACGTCTGCCAGCCTGCACTGGTTCCACGACATCGATTAGAGCCCGCTTCCTCTAACAGAAAGGAGGCTTGTGTCCCAGTGATGGGAACATTATAGGCTGATTAATGCAATCAGACTGGTTGACAGAGTTTTGAACTTCTGACTACAAGTAAAGACTTTCGAAATGATCTTGATATTACAGCTTTACGTGCTTTCCGAGGTGTTGCGTGGCCGTATGTTAGATATAGCCAGTAGCCACCCATTCATGGACCACCCTTACCAAATGTTGCTTTAAATCTTAATGATCTACCCCTGCTGTTTTTATTAATTAGCCCCGAGCCACCGGTAACATTTCATTTCTACCCCCAATAATAAAACCAAGCACCAAATAATCCACAATAACTTTTCCAATTAATAATGAAAAAAAAGGGCAGTAGGTACATTAATCATTACGTCACAACCCGTAACCGCCGGCGGTTCACAATAAACTTATATTTTGCACGTTATTAACCCTCGAATGAAAACATCGCCCGATACTTGATTTAGTGTTATTAAGCTGTCATTCGCCGGCTTCAGGCCCCAGAGACCGGGGCGAACAATGCCTTGCTATTAACGGGTTAACATAGTGTAATATGTGTGTGTTGTGCTGTGCAGTAAAGTTTTAAATAGGCTTTTGTTTCGGCACCGTAGCAGTTCTGGTTGGTTTTTTTTTATTATTTTGCAGTGGCAACTTTGACCTGTCAAAGGCAAAAATTGTAAAAGCCAAACCGTTCTTTTTGATGACTAATTTTGAATAAAGCTACAAAAATTTACCTAAGGAGACCAAAACAGATGGACCATCATCATCATTCTCTTATCCTAATTAATTTGGGGTCGGCAGAGCATGTGTTCTTCTTCCTTAATGATACTTTTCTGTAACTCGACTTATATAAAATTCTTTTAATCTTTTTACTTCAACTTTTAATATAATTTAACATAATATCCATTTGCCACGGTCTCAGCATTATGTAAAACCCGTCTCCATCGATTGATGGGTGGGTAAAGGGTTCTATTCGTTTGTGCGAATCTCCACGTTCCTGTTTTTAGCAGTCAAAATCATCAATGGATGTCTGGAGTGGTATGTCGGACTCCAACTCAATAAAACCACCACGACGCGATTGCAACAACCCGAGCAGTAATCTTTACGTTTCTGTAGAAACCTCATCCAGCATTTACCTGCTACTATAATTATATTATGATATAATATATTGTATGTGTATGTAGGTTGCCTGCCCTGCCTTAGCAAGCAATTAAGCAACATAAGCTGCAATGTCTTGTCGGTGTAGCAATAAATTGCCTTTTAAGGTATAGACGAAAGCTCTTTTCAACACAGTTTGCTTTATTATTCCTAAACTTTGGTTCATGCATGAACTGAGTTAAGGAAGACATGGCAAATAAAGTAGTGCTGGATGTGATGATCACTAATAGAGAAGTATGGAAGAAGACGACATGCACCTGTGTCGACTCCGAATGAATTGGGATAAGGGCAAGAGAATGATGATTTTTGTTCATGATGCATCATCAACATGCATCTTAGCTGCCACGGCTTGTTTGAATTATTATTTTATTTTTGAATCGTCGTTTTTGACTTTACTGTGGACACTTATCGTGCACATCTTGCTACATCGTTCTCACATAATATACCATCTCAACATGAATGATGTAACCAAAGTTTTGTAACAATATTATGATTTAAAAGTGTCCATGGAGTTTCTTGCCGTTCTTCTCATGAGACCAACGCTTTGGAATGGGCAACTACAGTACACTCACAGTTATTATGCCTTGTAACTTAGTTTATTAAGTATTTGTTCGACTATTCAAAAGTGCCTATAACTGGCCTACTTGAAATAAATGTTTTGTTTTTTTTTATGATATTGAGTTGAATCTAAATTCCGCGTTTACACCATGGTATAAAAGTTGTTTTAAAGTTTTACTGTTTATACCAGGAAATACACGACGACACACACGACATGTATTAGAACCAAACATTCGAAGACATATGACATCTACCAATACGGCCCGCGTTGTGGATTATGGCCCATTCCCTCTCGTAGAGAAAAGGCCTGTGTGCCAGCAGTGCGAATATTATAGGCTGATTATTTTAACAACCTGCTATGGAGCTCAGTATTAATAATAATAATGTTTTTTTAAATTAACATTAACAAATTTAAAATTAACAGATCGTGTTCGAAGTTTTACGGGCGCATAGCTTGTTCGGCGTAGTGCCCTGACACAATTTAACCACGAAGGTGATAACGGAACTGGATGTTTTCCAAGAAAATTGGAAAGAAGTTGCAGAGAATTGCGACGATTGGAAATAATGGATGGAGTACTTTGCCCAGCTGTGGGATAGTATAACACTGTTTCGTCAATAATAATAATAATAATAATACTTTATTGATACAAATCCTTACAATATATGCTTAATATCTAACAAGGTTCACAATAGTTAAGGCGTACAAAAAAAGCTGAAACCCTGACTCATAAACTAGGGAAACCTGTGACTTAAGAGTCAGTGTTCTACTGCCACTTGGAAACAATATACCTTATGGAACTTGAGAGCTGGTAAGTTTATAATTATTCGAAAGAGTATATTATTATGTTAAAAACTAATTTAAAACAAAAACGTAAGATTTAATTTTAGAAAGTAAAAGTTAAAGTTACATTTAAAGGATATAAAATGACTGTGTGGTGAATTCTGTTTGTGTCTGGAAAACGTAATTATGATTGATTGCATTGTGTATGTGTGGGTGTGTGTGTGTGTGTGTGTGTACGTGTGTGAGTGTGTACGTGTACGTGTGGGTGTGACTGGGAGATGGGTGTATTTTTGTGTTATGTGAGTATGATATGAGGTGCCTAAGTATGTGAGTATGGTAGTGACGGGTGTAAGACGAAACAGTGCGTTGTTTGCGTGGTTTATATACTGTGTTACGCGGTTTGTGTGGAAAGTGTGAGTTATGTGTGAGTAGTTAATAGTTCCTCAGTTTGAGTGTAGTCCAAGAGGTACAACATGTCTTTCAGCCTAGTCTTTGCTTCGTGTTTGCTTAACCTTGCTATTTTAATGGTCTTACTAATATTTCTGAAGACAAGAGAGCTCTGGACATACTGCTGTCTTCTAGCGAAGGCAGTTCTGTGCCCAGGGATTGGGCAAAGTATTCTTTGACTACGTTTGCTTAAGTCTGGGAGAGGAACTTGGCTATGCTTCCAAATTGTGGTTCGGAGTACAAATAACTGTCTCACAGTAAGAAGTTTGAGCTCGGTGTAAAGCTCATGGGTCGGATAGCGAAAAGGCTTTTGCGACATAACCTTAAGCACCGCCCTTTGCGCACGCTCCAGCTCAAGGAACTTTGTTTTGGCCGATCCACCCCAAGCAAGAATACAATAGCCGATGATGGACTGGCAAAGTGCAGTGTAAACCATTTTTAGGATTTTTAGGTCAGCAGAATGCCTTAATGACTTGAAAATATGTATTGTTTTCCTGACTCTGCCGGTAGTAGATTCAATGTGTTTGGTCCATTTCAACCCTTCATCGATTATTACACCCAAATATTTTACCGATGCCACTGAGGGAAGCACTATACAAGAACAAGTTGCTGTGTCCTGGCAGGTGTGAGCTCTAATTGAGTACTTGTTTGGGGGTTTCGTGCTAGCATGAATAGAAAACGGGATAAAGTTTGTTTTTTGAAGGTTCAGGGTAAGGAGATTTTTGTGGAGCCATTCCATGACTATTTTCAGGGATCCTTCAGCATTCTTTTTCACCTGGGCCCAGTTTTTCCCGTGTACAACAATGGCAGTATCATCGGCATAGGTAAATATATTGGCAGATGCTAAAGAAAGAGTGCACAAGTCATTGATGTAGAGAAGAAAGAGCGTTGGGCCAAGAACGCTACCCTGCGGGACTCCGTATGACATTGTCTCATCAGCACTAATATGTTGTCCTATTTTTACACAAATTTTTCGGTCTATCAAGTAACTTTTGAAGAGATCAAGTACAATGCCCCGTATGCCGATGCTGTGCAACTTGGATAGAAGGGTGGGAACAGAGACCGTGTCAAAAGCTTTTGTTAAGTCGAGGAATAAACCCAAGCATTTATGTTGACTGTCTAATTTTCTTGCTACAAGTTCAGTTAGGTCCAGAACTGCATCTTCAGTAGATACTCCTTTTTTGAATCCATACTGATTATTTGCTAATATGTTGTATTTGTTAAGATATTTTACTAGTTGATTATTTATAATTTTCTCCATTATTTTCGACATAACTGGTAGCACAGCAATAGGTCTATAGTTATTCACACAATCTCTGTTCCCACCCTTATGTATAGGGTGGATTACGGCTTTTTTGCACGCGTTAGGGAATGTACCTGTGGTCATCGAACAATTAACTATATGTGTAATTAGTGGTACAAGGATATGCCGACATAGTTTTATGAGCTTGACAGGAATACCATCCCAGCCAGTGGCACAGTCCTGTCTTAAGCTTGAGATAATAGAGTCGACATCAGCATTATCCACTTCGAGTAGCACGAATGAGTTAGATGGAGATGTACTTTGGTTGAGAGGTGATGGGGTAGGTTGGGCTGCTGTATTTATCATAGATGCTAACTTTTGGCCAACATTCGCAAATTAGTTACAAACAAGGTTAGCTGCATCGCGTTTATTATCGGCTGTACTCAACAACTCATTAGGGGGGTTACTTTGCTTTTTGGTGTATGTAATTTCTTTGATTTTATTCCACAGTCTTTTAGGGTCATTTTTTGCTTTGTGTAGTTCATTTTCTTCGTGTAACCATTTAAGTTTTTTGAGTAGGCAATTACAGTAGTTTCTGTATCGTTTATAAGAGGTTTGTATTATTGGGTTATCAGGTGATTTTCTTGCTTTTTTGTGAAGTTTATCACGGTGGCGAATGCAACGTAATAAACCGGGTGTAATCCAAGGTCGAATATTTCTGTCCTTTTTAGGGATAGCTATTATTTTTGTGTGACTAATTATAGCGGTGTTTAATATTTCAGTAAGTGTGTCAGATGCTAGGTTAGGATCATTTGTTTTCAGTACTTCCGAGAAATCTAAGGCTTCGATATAATTTGTTAGATTAGTGTAGTCAATCTTGGGTATTTTGCAAGCCGGCACCGGTTTTCCTGAGAGCTTTTCGTTATTAATTGTAAGTAGAATTGGGAGATGGTCAGTCACATGTGACTCAATTACAAGTAATGTGGCGGTTTTGTCCGTTTTGAGCATCACATGGTCCAGGCAGCTATCATTTCTTGTAGGTATCCGGTGGGCGGGTAACAAGCCGTGTGTTGCATTTAATGTTAAATATTCGGTAGCGCCTACCTCTATATCAGTAGGTCGAATGTCTACATTTGTGTTTGTCAACTTATACATAGGTATTTATTGTGTAAACGCTTGCACGGCACGCTCTCCAAATACACAAACCAGTCATGAATATTTAAATTATTTCCATATCACAATATGTGATGTGACTAACCAACCTACACTGCCCCTCCCTTCAGAGAACATAACAACCCCTAATTGGCGGTCACAGTAAAAACAAACGGCATACCGTTACTGCCGAAAACCGGCACAAACGGTAAAATTATATTAATTCGCGGTACAACCGGGAACGGAACCACAAACTCCGATATTTAATTCATGCCGCCGTAATTTATTTAGCAATGACAGCGAGCGGACAATGTTGCCAGAGTAAAATATTGATTTAGTTCGCGTTTTTTTGTTTGTTTTAAATTGAAATGATGATGAATGAGTTTTGCAGTTTCGGTTTTGTGGTTTTTAACAAAGGTGTAAATTATTATATAAGTTTTCATAAATGATAAAGCTGTGTGGATAAGGTAAAGAATGAATATTTTAGAGAAATTTCGAAAGTTGCGCCAGTTTCAGAAACATTAATAGGGAATCGACCGTCTTGGTATGGACATTCGTGATGAAGAAGGACGAATCACATGTGATTAAAAAAGTGATAAATATAAGTGTTGAATGGAGAGAGGGAAGAGAAAGTCCAAGGAAACGATGGATGAACTGTGTGATGAATAATATGAAAAAAAAATGGTGTAAATGATGGCTGCGTAACGGTTGACACAGGAGAATAGATGAAGAAAAAAAACAAGTTGTGGTTGGCCCCAAGTTTCATGGACCAAGGCCAGGAAGATGATGAATTAGTGGTAAAGCTTCAAAACCATGTTCCGGATCACCTAGAGAATAACTCAGCATATTTTACGTTATTACCTCCACAGCCTCCACTAGAACCAGTTCCAAACACAAACCCAGAAAAATGTAACCAGAAGCAGCATACATTACCGTCGGGGCTGCGGGTTGTTCGAAAGAGATACCGCGGCCTCGGCACAATGGGCTAAGAAGGAACATGGGTGGTTTTTAGTCAGTAGAAGTCTGAAATCATCAAATGACTCCACCGCTCTGCCCAGCTGGAGTCATTTGATTTCGCACCCTCAAAAAAAAAAAAAAGGCTTACATTTCATCGATAGGTATACTAACACGGAATATCAGTGGTTGTAAACATTTTTACATTTCACACCGTGAAAGATTTCCAGCTTATCCCTAGTCGGATCTCGAAGTCCTACGAGGCTTAAACGTTGTTAGAGGAACGAAAGATTTTATTTCTAAGAATTTTGTATTTTTAGAAGTCGTACTAGTGTTGGAGTCCTTGGCTTAATAATAACTGCCGCTTGGTTCGATATTTAGGTTAAACCATGCTCGCCTAGGTTGGTCTGTGGATGGGTGACCACCGATCACATACAGAGTTTCCTCTCTGCCTCGGAAGGCACGTGAAGCTGTTGGCTGCTATAATAGCTGACTCTTAGTGCGAGAAAGTCAGACAACCAGTCTTACCAAAGGGTACCGTACCTATTACCCAGTATCAACTGCAATGGGTTGTTTAGGTCACATAGGCAGTTGCGCCATGTAAAATACTGGTATTCAGCGGCATCCGGTTAGACTGAAAGCCGACCCCACATAGTTGTGAAAAGGCTAAGCAGATGAGAAGCCGTTCTAGTGTTCATGAATAATGTGTGAATGCCTAAAGCGTTGAAAATCTAGCAGTAAGCTTTTACTTAGGTATTAATTTAGGTAAATGTGGGAGTACTAATGGGTACACCTCTGCCTAACTTCTCTTAAAGACCATCATCATCATTTCGGCCGAAAAACGTCCACTGCTGGACGTAAGCGTCCCCCAAGTACCAAATTGACCGTATTCGTGCGTCTCCCATCCAACGGATCCCCGTAAACTTCACCACGTCATCAGTACACTTACTAGGAGGTCTTCCATCGCAACGTATTTCCGTTCGCGGTCAAAAATTCCCAGTAGGTTAACCCAATAAAACGCTTTGGTTGAACCGAAAATCGAACCCAGAACCTCATGCTTAGCAGTCGCGCTGGCAACCACTAGACCAACGAAGCAGTCTACTTACATAATTTACATTAAATACCAATTTTCACCTCCAATATTTTAACAGTCCCTACACAGTTATTACCGACAAAACATGTTTAAATTTTAAACAATTCTGAAACACTGCACTGGGAAAACGATAATTATTTCATGTAGTTCAATTACCAATACGATTGGCCGGCTCGTTAGTGGCTAACGTACGTTTAAAATAAATCATTCATTAATTAAGGGATATTCGATCTGATGGAGCATTTTCGATTGATTCAGTCTTTTATACTTACATACATAACATGAGAACAGCGGTGGCCTCACTAGGCCACCGCTAGCATCGCATAATATCGGTAGCAGCCCCGACTTTAGACTAAAAACCACCCATTTTGCCCTTTGTCCTATTATTACGTGTTCGCATTACTTATTACTGCTTTTACCACAAAAACGGTATAAGTCATCGTCGTCGACTTGGTGACAATGGGACCACCTCATGAGTATCCCCTCCTATACCCCCTCCCTCCCCACCCTTTCAAACACAAAAAGAATTTTGAAAATCGGTCGGCAATTGACGGCGATATCCGCATACAAACATTAAAAAAATCTTCCTTTCTTGAAGTCGGTTAAAAAGCTCGCATTTTACCACAATTTCACACAAATTCATGTGAAACTAATCTGCCTTAAGATATAAAAAGAGAAATTTTAAACAATCCGTGAATTTATCTCCAACATCACACGACAAAGGAAATCGCGCTCACAAAACCACGTTCTCAGGAAATGTTGACAATAAAATCTAACGCGTGTTAAGGAAGCACACGGCTGCGAACGGTAGCTAAGAACACCTGGCATCGTGAATGTGAGAGGTGAAGACGCGGCAATCGAATATTTTGATTTCTATTTAATAAAAGGGATGACATTTTTGATGTTGAGAGTGGTTCTAATTTTGTGTACGCTTACAAATCGTAATCGCTCCGTGTGCTTAGGTTACAAGGTTGCGTTCAAATCTCGTTTGAATCGCGTATACGCGCGTCATCAGCGCGTTGTTGATGCCGTAGAAAATACGTCGTGTGCTCTTAGTTTCCTCAAGATATTCTTTACCGCAAAATTCAGGACAAAAGCTTCCTTTTTTCCTCTTCACATTATACACGTCAACCCTATAACAGTTGCATTAAAAAAAAAACAAGTTTACCACTGAAACTCCACCAAAAATCAACCCACAACAAAAACAGCAGTACTATACAAAAATCATGCAACCAAACTACAAACAAACACAGAACATGTATCAGAAACCTCCCGGGACAACTAACAAAATTAATCAGAGGAAACAACATGGCGTAAAGAAACCAGTTTCCCGCCATTCACTGTAGTAATGTCAGCCATTTCTACGTGTCGCCTTACTACTTCCGATGGGGAATAGCGACAGACCTTTATTTTGTTGGACGTGATAGGGATGAGTCTGTTGCGGGGATAAGTTAAGTGGGTTGTAAATGCTAGGATGTGTGGTGTGTCTCCACAGACAATGAAACAACTTCCATCTTGCGCTGCATGCCCTGACACTATACCTCTGCATATACATTCGGGAGTTACAGACGCGATGATGATGGTTCGGTTATCTGTATACTTGTTAAAGGAGGTATAAATAAATATCAGAACTTCATCGTAGATAGGAGGTCAGTAGTTTTAATGCCAACTATTGCCATGTTTATAAATATGATGCAGCTGAATACCAGGATTTTGTCTGAAGCTACTGCCTATCGAATTTCCAAGACCCAGTTAGTACTGGGTCATACGATACCTCTTAGTAAGACTAGTTCTCAGACATCCCCTCTGTAATAAACTTCCAAACCTCGAATCGAGAGTCACTTCTTCAGATGAGTAATCGAGTGATCTTAAAAATGTGGATGAGATAACATGACACGTACTTATTCGAAAAGGTAGTGTTACCAAAAGGATTAAGCCCAAATAGCCTATAGACAGAGGAATGAGAGGCGTATGCTTTAGAAATATTAGGCTCATAATTATAATAATAGTTGTTAGTATCACACATAAGAGCGCAGCTGATCCAGGCACCAAAACCGCCACACAACTTCATTTCCTTAAAAGAAAACCTCATCTACTCCCATGTATCATCCTAAATCTTCATAACCAACTTAAATAAACGTAACAGGCAGAAGTTTCACATCTAAATCAACGTGGGTAATTTAAAAAAATCCCCTGGAGCTCCCCTGCCTCTCCTGGCCTCCCCTGGCTATATAGTCTGGTGTTCGGTTATAATAAATAGTATAATAAACAAGATTAACGATGCATAAGGAGGCACGTTTCCTGGACAGTGATGTAAGTGCATATGGACCGGATTTCGGACGGTGTTACACGGATGCGAACGTTGTGTGGGAATTTTTATGAAGTCGCTCAATTTGGACTTTTATTTTGTATTGTGAACTGAATGTTGTTAATGATGTATTACAAACATGCCTAAGGTTATGTACAAAAAAAGATCTCGATACGTATTAGGTGTTTCGTATTTTTATCATCATCATCATCTATAAATGTTCCCACTGCAGGGACTTAGGCCTCCTCTCTAGGATACGGATGGGCTATAATCCACCACACGGACCCAGTGCGGGTTGATAGATGTTACATGTCTTTAAATTTTTTAAGGCTAAGACATCCGGTTTCCTCACGATGTTTTCCTTCACTAAAACAGTGAAGGAAAATATCGTGAGAGCAGTGGTTGGGAAAAAAATTACACGAAGTAGGTAATGCACCTGCCTGGGTTCGAACCCAGGACCTAATGTTCGTATTTATATATCGTATTCGTATACGGAGAATAATTTCTTTTCGCATTCATGTGTTTATTGCAAAATTATCACTTACTTCGGTGATCGAAAATATCGTGAGGAAACTTTACTACTACTGAGCTGCTGTGTGTCGCGGATTCGATCCCCGCACGGAACAAATTTATGACTCTTCAGATAGTTGTTCTACTCTGAGTGTTTGTGCAAGAGAGTTTAAATGATGAGAAGTTCCAGGAAAAATTTTATTATACGTTAATCCCGTTGATATCTGCCCTAGAAAAAATATCGATCTTCACTTTCTGAAGTTAAACAGGCTATTCTAGGTTTAAAACAGAGTCCAGCAAGGAGTTCATCACAATCTAAAACGCACTATGAAAACCATTTTCCATTAAACCAACTAAACTAACCTAACCTAACATAAACATGCACGTATATTGAAACTACAGCTTGTTCCAACCTCTCCCAGGGGAGCGAGCGATGGTCCAATCACAAAAGTTACTGTCAGCTCTGTACCTCGACACCCAGGGGAATATTCACAGTTGTACGGATTGGCAGGGTACGTGGACCTCATCAGTGCAATTGATTTATTTTCGTTTAATGTTTTATTTTGACAGGTTACTGTTGAGGTGGGAATTAAATTGGAAAAGGGAGAGGAAGGTGCGTTCACGGGTTATCCTAAAATGAATTTTCAATAAATTTTACTAAAAAAACACTTAAGTAAAACTTTTATCAAAACTTATCACTACTATGCTAGCAAGAGGGATGGTTAAGATGTAAACTGAGGATTTTTTTTTATTTCTCATCAGTAAACATCTTTAAACATGGTTACAGTTGTATCTAGTTGACCGGCGATAATTAATAAACATTACTTACTGTATAAATTCGATGGATCGAACGACAACAATGTCTTTAAGATATTTTTGTGAAGTTTCTCATATTTAAGTGAACTGTACCCGTTCTTTACCAACCCAATAGCACTTTGCTCGACCCAGGAATCAAATCCAGAATCTCATGCTCAGTAGTCGCACTTACGACCAATCGACTCACGTGGCAGTAATAAATTAAATAAGAGAAATTAACAAATAAAGTTTTCGCCATTACGATACACGACTTCGGTGTAACATCCTCCCATGGAAAATCCGCATAGCGCATGCCCAGTGTGCACTCGGCTTAACTTCAAATATTTATACCAGCTCCGGTTGCTTTTAGGCAATAAAATTTACATTTTTACAAACGCTCGCCTTTCCTTCTGTCGTGGGAGTTTCAAGCGTGTTTTTTGGCAGATAGTACTATAAATGGTTTATTTGAGGATATCCAATGGAGTAAGCAAGTTTGTTACATCGTTTGTTAGGGGAATTGGATGGGGGTAATAAATGGGGGGTGTGTGGAAGTGAGAATAAGTCGTCAGAAGCAGATAATAATTTATTTTGTTGTAGTAGTCTACTTCATGTCGCTTGAGACTTGTATGGATGTTATTTTTGTTCAGAGCATTGAACATTAGTGGAGTGCCGTAAGATTTATACCTCGGAATCCAGGGCCGGTCAATGAATCTTCATAAAAACTTTTGGACTGCATTGGTAAAAGCCCAAATAAAGAAGTTAAAAAAAAAAATTTGCGCGCTCTTCTTTTTTTTTTTTTTAATTCGGCAATTTACTGAAAAATGATAGGGACAAGGGAAAAAAAATGTTTAGAGCTACTAAATAATATTTTCACCGTGGCTTTAATGTTAATTAATTAATATTTCGCAAAAAAGAACGACTTACAGCAAAAAAAAAAATTAAAACGTATCTATCTAATACCTATATAGGAGCAATTCTTGTAATATAGTATAATCTGAATCTCGGTTACGGCTTCAACGATTTTCATGAAATTTAGTATGCAGGGGGTTTTGGGGGCGATAAATAGGTCAAGCTAGGTTTCATTAAAAACAAAACACGATTTACCAAAACAACCAAGCAAATTTCGGTCATCCAGGTACTATACATTATAATAACATTATTGTTAATTACTGTCGTCGTCATCGTTGATGTGGATTGTTGGTGAAGGATTAGTACCTACCGCTGTCACAAAAGCATTTTAAATTAAAAAAAAATCCTGTGGATGCCTTAAGTTTAAGGCCTCCTGCCAAAGGCATATCGTACTTATATTATACGTGTGAAAGTTTGTGAGGATGGATTAATGTTTATTACTCGTTCACGCAAAAACTACTAAACGGATTTGGATAACGTATATAGATGGTTTATCGAACTCCACGCGGGAGAAGCCGCGGCCATAAGCTAGTAACTGATATACTATAAGTGACTAATAATCACTAAGGGCACCTCCTGTGGGGTATGGACCTCAAAGTAGTAGGGAAACCAGTAGGTACACTTAGAAATAAGAAATACAAATATCCCGACCCTTGCTAGAGCCAGCCTGCGAAGCTGAGACAGTAGTATTTAACCAGACCCTAAATAATATCTCTCAGATTTAGCCTGTCCCTTTGTTGCCCCCCCTCAGTGACGTCCTAAACCGAGGTCCGTACCTCACAGCAGCTTTCCTTAGCGATTAGTCACTTATGGTATATCAGTTACTAGCTCGATAATTGCCCCACGGGATCATACTACCGAGATAAAATTGTGTCATATGTTTTAATCCAGGTTTTAAACCATCTATCTATTTGCGATATTTAACCTCCAAATCCGTTCAGTAGTTTTTGCGTGAAACGGGGAACAACCATTATTCCATCCTCACAAACTTTAACAAATATAATATTAGTAGGATATGCCTCTGGCAGGAGGCCTTAAACATAAGGCATCCACAGGATTTTTTTAAATTTAGAATGCTTTTGTGACAGCTGTAGGTACTAATCCTTCACCAACAATCCACATCAACGATGACGACGACAGTAATTAACAAAAAATTGGTTGCCTGTAAAGTCGGTATACGGGCGAAAGTTTTACGTGACAACGAAAATAGAAGCGCAAGACATGAACCGGTGTGTATGCCTATCTCTCTCACTCTCTCTCTCTCTCGCTCTGGACGCGTGCCTCTCACTCGCTCTCATTGTGAGCGCATAACGTGAGCGGAGCGTAACGCAGTTTCTTGAAGTGTCACCCGGCAAACCAATTTATAAGACGTTGTCACGTCAATAATGTTATTATAATGTATAGTACCTGGATGACCGAAATTTGCTTGGTTGTTTTGGTAAATCGTGTTTTTTTTTTAATGAAACCTAGCTTGACCTTTTTATCGCCCCCAAAACCCCCTGCATACTAAATTTTATGAAAATCGTTGAAGCCGTAACCGAGATTCAGATTATACTATATTACAAGAATTGCTCCTATAAAGGTATTAGATAGATACGTTTTAATTTTTTTTTTTGCTGTAAGTCGTTCTTTTTTGCGAAATATTAATTAATTAACATTAAAGTCACGGTGAAAATATTATTTAGTAGCTCTAAACATTTTTTTTCCCTTGTTCCTATAATTTTTCAGCAAATTGCCGAATTAAAAAAAAAAAAAAGACGAGCGCGCAAATTTTTTTTTTTAACTTCTTTATTTGGGCTTTTACCAATGCAGTCCAAAAATTTTTATGAAGATTCATTGACCGGCCCTGGATTTCGAGGTTTTACAATATTTATGCCTTACGGCACTCCACTACATTGCTTGTATCCAATTTATGATCGTCAAAGTTTCAATAACTATTACAAATGAGCTTTTTGTCATGTGAGATTGAAGGGTGATTTTATGTTTTGGGGTTGGCTGACGCGTGTTTCGACTTTCTCTAGCGAAGTGGACCTACGCTTTGCTTGCTCTTGGACCAGCACATCGAATTACCCAAAACTACCAAATTTTACTAATCACCCTTGAATGTAATGCTATGTGATAAATTTGATTGACAAGGAATTTGACAGATTGCAGTGGCATAATGTACGCATACAGCTGTCGTCTGGACATCGGACTGATGTCGGTAACTCCACGTTGAAAGCGAGTATAGCATTCCTGACCTTATTTAAAACAAAGTATTGACCTTATACTAAAAACTGAATTCTTCATCACTTACAACATTTCAAAACCACAGCTCAACCTACCTAGCAAAAAAAAACATTTTCTCTCCCATAGCCCATCAAAAGAAAACGATTATTCCAAATGAAAACACACACAAAAAATTCTAATCCACACAAAGCGCAGACACAATACAATAACCATTTCCACAATACACACCTTTTCGCTTGCGATATACAATTTGCAAGAACGCGTCCCAGGCCTGGGAAACACCGGGAACCCTGAATGTAATATTAAATACTGGAACAATGAGAACGGGAGTTAAAATCCCGGGATATTGTATAGATCCCGGATTAAAATATGTAAAGGAAATTCCTGTGATGTTCGTGCGAGTATCTGTGTTTCGTGACTCAATATTGGAAACAATGGTTCTCGTCTTTTGATTGTTGGGGCGTTTGAATTAGCTTTTATTTCCTTGTGCTTTACGTGTATGAGCGTGTAGGGATTTGTGCAGAATAGGGCCATTGTTTAGATTTACTTTTGGAATTCAGTATGGTTCACTGAAATGGAGGTCCCACCAAAAACATTCTGTAAAAAACTAGCCAAGTCTCGATGGAGCTGCTTGTTTATCTCTAAAAAGTAATGAAATCTAGACAAAGTCGTGCCAAGTCTAAGGTTCCTTACTGCGATTTCTTTATTATTATAGTTAATGTTGTGTGACTTGGCCGTTTTTAGTGTGATTTTATAGCTTACTGGATGACGAAAATTTCTGCGTTCTGGTCTTATCCAGAGGTTCTCAAATAGGGGCCTGAAAATGCGGCGAAATGGTTCCAGTAAAGGATGGTACGGCAGTGTTTGCTTCGCGCTCGACTTGACATAGGTGCGTATTACTAGCATTCGAAGATTTTGACTCGTATGATACTTTTTTGTTTTGTTTTTTTTATTTTTAAAAAACGTTGCCCTACAATAGGAATTTCTCCTGTATCGTGGGTGCGTTTACAAACATTTAAACTCACATACACAATCACACCCAGGACCCGATTCAACTACATATCTGTAGGCCATACAAATATAATATTTGTTCCGTGCGGGGATCGAACCCGCGACACGTAGCGCAGCTGTCTCTCAGCCACTGCGCCAACCGTGCCGTCAAAGCATGTTGATGCAGGCATATTACAAGAGTTCCAGCAAAACATGGAGGTATTGTCGAGCCAAAATATTCGCACCTATTTGAGCAAGCTACGTTACGCACAGCTTCTGTATACAGTTGCAAAACCAACAAAATCATTAATTTTGTCTTGAAAAACTCGGACTATTTGCATAGCAATAATTTCGAGGTTTTTTTATTGCTAAATGGGCCTGCTCTTGACCTGGACCATGAATAATGGATTAGGTCTATACCTGATCCATTTATTCATGGTAATTATACACATTAGATGTAATATTCATGGTAATATTACATCTTCTGGGCAAGCACGTTCAATCATAGGATTGAAAGTGCTTGCCCAGAAGATGTTACCTGTTCACTCTTGCTTCCTAGGCAGACGAGTTAAATGTGGGAGGGATTACAAATAAGTGTCAGAATGAGTACTCATCACAAGAAAACTATTCAAATAATATTCCATCATTCCCAACGTAAATATCAAAGTATGCTCACAATCTGAACTTAAAAAAGCAATAAACAAAACGTAAGCACAACAAAAAGAAACGATAAGAACAAAGATATTACATCTACGAAGCCCCTACAGCAAATCTTAGCGCAATTTTGTCCTAGTTATGATTTACAATAGGACGAAATCCTCCAAGAAAACTATAAACCTGTGAACCGGTATATTTATAGGCTCTATCCCTACTTTTGTCTACCAACAACTATTTTCACCATCTTTAAGGAACACATACAAGGTCCTAAGCTCTGTTGGAATTTAAACGCACGCTGCTAAACCGAGAGTTTAAAATCCAACAACACAATTTTTAGGCGACACCTAGCGTTTGTGTAAACGCACTTAAAAGCTCTGTGTATTTATGCACCTATATTTTCTTCTAATCTTACATTAAAGTTGCTTTCGTTTCCTTGCAACTCGAGTTATGGAGGAGTGAACTGAGAAAAACTTTTGTAAATTGAGGAAAAAGTCAGGCATTCTACCGTGTTCTACTGGGTTAGTTCGATTGCCTCGTAAAACGCTACGATACGGTTTAGCGGTAAATATTTGAATTGTGTTTATGGTCTTCTTAGACTATATCCTCAGTATTCCCTTGAACGATTCCCTGAGTCTTCGAATCCAAGTCTACCTGTGGAAAGACAATCTCTTTTTAAGGGAGTTTATTGACGGCTCAGGACTCTGTTTGTTTCAGGACTCAAACAGAGTCCTGAGCCGTCAATAAACCTACGTGTGCAGCGTCTCCCCACACACAATAATTCACCATAAGTTTTGCAACCCATGCTGGCCTGATGGCTTTATGACTGCGACTGTAGTAGGAGTTTATCTAGCTGGAATTATAGGTTAAGCATCATCATATGCCCGGCCTTTTCGAACTATGTAGATCTCTCGGCCTAACCACTTGCAGCCGAAAACAGGAAGCGACTGTCTATTAGATCTTCACAGCCCAGTTACTGAGATAAAGATAGCTTTTGCGCCAAACATATTTAAACTATTTGGCATCGATATGTCCGACGCAACCCGACCGGACCCGTTTTGACCGAAAGGCAAACAGTAGAAGTTTCGACGAGAGTTCACTCGTTTGGTTGCATAACCCAGTGCGGAGCAACTCACCGAAATTGCAAGTAAAATGGGATGGATCATACTGAATCGTACCGAATGCAGCTGGGCCCAGGATACCGGGATTGATGAAATTCCCCCCCCGCTCCTGGTGGAGCAGAAGGTAGTGTCAGTATCGTATTGACTAAAACCTATCCATGTTCCTGCTAATGCCCTTTGTGCTCCAGGGCCGCGGTGAGTCTTTCGAACAAATTCCACAATCCCGGTCAAGCACTGGGCCTAGCGGGCCTCGTCTAATATGCTGACATCTTTTTGCAATAAAGAATTGAGTATAAAGTATTTAAACTTGAGGCGCCAAGAAGACAATTTATACTATTGTTATAAAAGTTGACTACAACAAACCCTTTCCAAAGGCTTCATCGCTCCAATTTAAATATATACGTAAATATAGAAGGCAATTTCAATCTAGTACACGTCACAGAAATGTCTCATAAATATGTATAGATCGATTCGAGAATATTGGTAGATGGCATTAAATATTCAAATTCAATGCGATCGGATGCAATATTAGGAGCTCAGCGCTCTGCTGTTCCGTCGTAGTGTTTGTCTTATTCGAAGATCAAGGGAGATTATTTGAAGGAGCTTGGAACATTACAGCTACGGTTTAGCTTGAATATTAAAGTTTAAGTAGGATTAGAACGGTAGTTTTGTAACTTAAACTTTTAAAATAAACTTTTTAAAGTTTATTTCAATTTATTTATTTTTTTAGAAAGACTTTGCCTCACACTAGGAATTTCTCCTGTGTCGTGGGGTGTTGACAAACATTTAAACTCACATACACAAATACCTAGACCCGGAACAATTATCTGTAGGTCATACAAATATGCCCAAGCGGGGCAGACCTCCACGGTGTACTGCACCGTGTCCTCCGGCCGATCCTCACAATGGTGACATCCAGGCGTTTCCTCTCGCCGGATTCCGTGCAGGTATCTCCTGGAACAACCGTGTCCGATGAGGAACTGCGTCAGACGGAAGGTGAGGGCGCCGTGGCGCCTCTCAAGCCACTAATCAAAGAGGACTTACCGCCACTGTCGTGGCGTGCCCTGTACGGGGTTGCGACAGTCGCTCTCTCAATGTCGCCAAGAGATCGCACCGGTGGTCAGTCCGTTGAGCGGCAATTTGCCGCGGCAACGGAGTGACCCCCCGTTGTAGCGCCTCCACGCGCCAATCATGCAGGCGAGCGAGGACTATCGCCTCCAGATCCCATGGCGGCAATCCGGCAAGGAAGTTCGCCGTCTCGCAAGAATACAATTGGGACCTATTTTGTGATTTTTGGAGGGTCATAATTATTTTCGCTACTTATGAATTGCTGACATACAGGAAATGACAGGAACGAGGCTACAGCGCAGACCTGGTTTTATGAATAGAAAGAGTTGCACAAGAGGTATTATTCAGGAAGAAAAAAGGAAATTCGCAGCCCCTGTTCCCTCTTAAAATAATCACACAAATATTGATAGTCCCAGAGACTTATACAAAACACACATTATCTCAAATACAGTCTTTTCCGTAAAAAACTCCCAAAACCTGAAACGAGAAACAAAAACACCGACTTTGTTAATTACGCATCAAAAATATTTTCCGCGTATCCAATTCACGAGTGTGAAGCGAAAACTTTGCATATTAACAAACAAACAGAAAAACAAATATAACAAAGTTTGTAATAAGGGTATCCACCCTTTGAGACACACTTGGGCTTAAGACAGTTATACAGGACGTTCTAAAATTTAATTTTGCATACGAACTTTCCGAAGAACACATTGGAATTAATTCTGGAGAATTGTTTTTGATGTCTGTTTGAGATGTGTGGAATTACATCGTCGTTTTGTGGGAAAACCGGTCAAGTGTGAGTCGGAATTGCGTGGTAAGGGTTCTGTGTATCACCTAACATACATCATCATCATATTTTACCCATTGCTGATCTGGCAGTGATGGAGAATAAGACACAGCCCAATGCTCGACATTGTCAAATGCTTTAACATAATCGACGAAAGCTAAACACCGTACCGGTTGTATGTTGTCCTCTTCTCCATCATCAGCTTCACGGTATAAAATTAAATGTGGTCAATCATGGAGAAACCACTTCTAAAACCGACTTGTTAAACGGGCTGGGAGTTGTTTAGTTGGCGATTGGATAGTTGACAATTACATTATAGTACACCCAACCTTAGTTTCTTAAAAATGATGATACATCCATTCATCTTGCGTCGTATGCGCGGTCACCTTGCGAACTTCGCGTAGTTGAATTTTGGGTCAAACATATTTGAACTTCTGCCTTTCTGCATCCATACCAAGGCTAGGTGTGCTGTGATCGTGAACTTTATGAAGTTTCAATAGCCTATTATGTTAAATAAACCTCCAAAAAATATATTTTTACCTATAGAAAAAAAAAATGGCAACAACATCACCCCTATTACATGGGGCTTAAAACATTACAGGTAAAATGTGGGTGTCCTATTAGGAACACCTCTGCCTTAACCTTTAGTGATAACAGGCGTACTGGTGAAACCCTTAAACTGGTGAACAAAGACGGCAGCGTAGGCTCAATATATCGTCCCATTTTAAACCTTTCCTTACTGAATCCTAAAAAAGAATTCAGTATTTCGTTACATTTCTTGAAGCAAAAGATATAAGATGTTATTGTTATATTCTGAGTCTGGCTCGTGTAAAAGTAGGCTGTTTTCTATTAAATAATATAGTCGGTTTTTGCTCTTAAAATCATAAGAATGGTAATAGGTACACGTGCGTGCGTGGCGTAATATTATTTTATTTTTGGGACAATAGTAGTTTATGTTGTACTAACTGATGCCCGCGGCTTCACCCGCGTGGATGTCGGTCAAATTATATACTAAAACCTTCCTTCACTCTATCTGTAAAAAAAAACCGCTTCAAAATCCGTTGCGTAGTTTTAAAGATTTAAGCATACATAGGGACGGACAGACAGCGACAGCGACTTTGTTTTATACTATGTAGTGATAATAAAGTAAGACATCATTTATATCTATGTTAGAAGTTAATGGCCAATTTGAAGATCACAGTTGGATTTTGAGCTGGAGTTCTGACATAATGAGCCAACCCACTATCTTTTTTTACTTATCCTCTCACCTGTAGCCCCGAAGGGTTAAGCATAGGTACCTATTAGTGCCCCTTACTTACGCCAATTATGTTTACGTCCGATGTAATGGGGTCCATTGCCATAAACTAGGCATAAATCCAGATGCCGTGGCTGTTACTGAGAAATTACTGATGAAGCTAGCCAATTATACTTTGCCCGTCCTGCGAATCAAACCCAAGATTTGGTCCTCATTAGTAGCGTCGGCGAACACTTGACCAGCGACAAAAATAAACAGGATTATAGATTGACCCTGTTTATTCAAAGTCAAAGTCAAAATTATTAATTTGCAACTTTGGTACAGAAGATGGCAAAATAATAATTATGTAGTGCAATGACACATTTCGCCATTAAGTTGGCATGCAAACATTAATGATTATGATGCTTAGTTCAAAACACAGTAACTGTGAAACAGGCATATAAGTTGTGCCACTGCTATTGCTGGTTTCAGCAGTGTGAAATTTCTAAATAACTGTGCGGCGACAGCGACATCTATCGCAACACATGCAAACTAATTGGCTAATCCTGCATCGCGCTATCAACTTTATCCGCGACATTAGCGTATATAGAAAATCCCGACTTACATATGTCGCGATCTCGAGGATCCTCTCTTTTCTATGGGGGGTGAGGAACTTTACACCCTGTTCCTCACAACCCCCCCCCCAACTGGTGATTAAGATATCTACAATTAGTCATAAAATTCCATATTTTTACTAAGAACAGAAATACTTAACAGACAAATAAAATATTAAAATTATAAAAGCAGTCGGAGAATTTCGGCACGGCAAGAGGAAATGACAACGCTATTTAATTATGCCCGAGGTCAGTAACCGCTGAGCACTTGTTATATTATTAATTTTAATATAAGACTACGTACAGAAACGAGCAATAATATATGTAAACTTGGCAAAGTTCAAATGCAAATTTCTCGTGAAATAAAGATGGCAACTTTAAGATATGATACCTACTATTTTAAGATAATGTATTCCAAAATGTTAGTTTTGTTACGTAACATGAAAACGAAGTCAGTACAGTAGGCGAAAAAATAATTATTTAATACTTATAAAGGGTGTAAAAGTACCCTAAACGAAGCCAATAATTGCGATTTTTTTTTTTCTAGGTTTTTTTAACTACTAGTTTTTCAAGTTATAACTTTACTTCCATGACTCCTTTACTGTTACATCATCCACTAACACAATGTTTTAAGAATGCTACATTGAGTTTTACCGTAAAATATGATTTTTCACCCCAAAAAAAGTCGTTTTCCAGCAAAAAAATATACTTAGTTTATTTAATAATACTTAGTTTGATGTAGATAATGCTTAATTGACGGCTTAGTAAAGGGTTAATTTACACCAAAGAGAGATACCGCGGCCTCGACATAAAGGGCTAAGAAGGAACATGGGTGGTTTTTAGACAGTAGAAGTCTTACACTCCCTTTCGCTCTGCCCAAAAACGGCAGGGGTTACTTGATGATTTTCCACCCGACAAAAAAAAAAAGTATTTACATATTGGTGCTGATTCATCATCCTAGCCTTTTTCCCAACTATGTTGGGGTCGGCTTCCAGTCTAACCGGATTCAGCTGAATACCAGTATTTTACATGGAGCGACTGCCTATCTGACCTCCACAACCCAGTTAACACTAGGTAATACGATACCCTTTGGAAGACTGGATGTCAGGCTTTCAGGTCACTGACTACCTGTAACGACTGTCAAAGATCTATATATGGCAGCCGGGACCAACAGCTTAACGTGCTTTCCGAGGCACGGAGGAAACTCGGTTTGTAATGGGCGGTCACCCATCCACAGACCAACCTAGGCAAGCGCAGCTTAACCTAAAGATCGATCCGAGTGGCAGTCCTTATTACGCTACGAGCTGCTCCTCCCATATTGATGCTGATTGAATCAGCATGAGGTCCTGGGTTCGATTCCCGGGTCGGGCAAAGTGTTACTGGCTTTTTCCATCAGAAAATTTATCAGTTACAGCTACGGAGTCTGGATTTGTGCCCGGTTGATGGCAATAGGCTCGCCCCCTATTACATGGGACTTAAACATAACTGGCGAAATGTGGGTGTACTATTAGGTACACCTCTGCCTAACCCTTTGGGGATTACAGGCGTGATGTTATGTGTTATGTTATGTTATTCATAGCTATTGATAAAATAGCGTAATATTTGACAATTAATGCGACGTAAACAACTTTCAGAATACTTCTGAGTGGCTCGAGCGGTCTGTAAAGAGCGACAGAGTCAGCTTGCATAAGTGTTGCCAACAACTCAAGTATTTGTAGAATAAATATTTCACTTTGAGATGCAAGTATATTTTATTAACGTAAATAGTCGTACCATCCATCCCTGTCCTCTCTGAAGAACATCACCAACATAGGTACTCTACTTTAACCTTCTACAGCGTCCCTTCCATTCAGATCTTTGTTTATAATCTTAGGACACAAACAAAATAATCTAATCGTGAGTACAGGTGTTACTACGACAAAACATACACTTTTTATTTCACCCCTCCTTAATCCACTACCAATCCAATATGTAACACAAAAACATCTGAACATCGACGTACAATGTCAGTCGATGATGTATGATAAAAACCAGCCAAGTTCGAGTCTGAATCGCATCCGAAGGGTTCCTTTAATTCCTTCTTCTGCGAAGCAGTGATGCTAGCGAAGGAGGTGGCGGAACGTGAGAGGGAGAGAACCTCTCGTCCCAGCCGCCGCGGGAGGCGATCCGGGTGTCGGGGGCCACGTGATGGCTTCCGGCCACCGTAGACGCGGGCCTGTGGACGGTGAGTGATGGGTAAGCTCGCCGTCCGTTCGTCTTATGACGACGACAGGCCGTATCGACGGCGCGTTCGTGATCCACGCGCGCCTCAAAGAGATGTCAGCAACATGGAAGGGGCCCGCAAGGGCCGACGCCTGTCGAGGCTGCGGGTTGTTCGCAAGGGATACCGCGGCCTCGACATAAAGGGCTAAGAAGGAACATGGGTGGTTTTTAGTCAGTAGAAGTCTGACACTCCCTTTCGCTCTGCCCAAGAGCGGGAGGGGTTATTCGATGATTTTCCAACCGCCAAAAAAAAAAGGGTTCCTTTAATTTTTCAGTTTTTTTATTTTTATTATTTGTTGTTACAGCAGCCACAGTAATCATACGAGTACACACTCTGGAAATCTTAAGTGTCTACCTATTAATCATTTGCCTAGCGTTTTGCAACTATGTTGAGGTCGGTTTCCAATCAAACTGGATGTGCAGTACCCGGCGATAAATATTGCATATCAACCTTTGGAAATTGGTGTATTTTATACAAAGAATAAAAATAATTATCAAAAGAAGCAAATCATAATTGTTTTAACAGCTCCTAATAGATACCGGACTGTTTGTATTTCGTGCGACAGAGAAACCGAAATTAGCCGATCATCTCTTTCCAAAGGTCGATGTGGAATATTTATCGCCGAGTACTGAAGCTGAATACCACTTTTAGGCTGTTACGACTGTCAAGGATCTAACAAATGTCTACTTATTACAGTTAAAATACAGTCCTGTGGCAGACGGAAGGATGGCAGTCCTGTGGCAGACGGAAGGATGGCCGGACTGTCGAGTCTTAGTAAGAGGGTCCCGTTTGACGCCCTTTGGGCACAGAACCCTAAATACTATGACGTATCCACACACATATATCATAAGATAGGCAGCGAAAATAATCCGTCAACAAATGTCGATATATTGGCAGGTTGGCAGATGTGGAGATACAAATGGTGTGAAAAAGTAAGAATGGAGTTTTGACAGGAGAAAGGCGCAACCCACCAGGAGACAGGGTATTATGTTTATCACAAATAATGCTCTATTACTGAACATGTATATTATGTACCTATTTATTTAACTTTTAATATATTTTTTTTAATTTTACGTCACCAAAAAATTAAAGTATTTTGAGCAAAGAACATTTATCTAACTGCCGTACTCAGTGATATTTAATGATTACTTATGCCATCTCTTAATAAAGATTTTGACAGTTTTGTGAAGGTTGTGTAGGTATGTCAAACCTTTACTAACTGCGGTACTCAGAGATATTTAATGATTACTTAAGCCGTCACTTAGTAAAGATTTGACATACTTCTGTATGACGAAACTGTCATAACCTTTACTAAGTGATGGCCTAAGTAATCATTAAAGCTCTCTGAGTGCGGAAGTAAGTGACGTAAGTGATCATTAAATGTCTCTGAGTACGGCAGTAAGTGATATAAGTTTTTAAACTGACTTGGTCAGTATCATAAAAACTGAAAAAGGAATATTAAAGTACACTTGTAAACTACATAGTGTTAACGATATGTAAGTGAACTATGTCCAGTAATCATGCATCATCTGCCTAGCCTTCGCTTCTTCTCTAATCATTAATATCAGTTTATTATTAATTAAGAGGTCCTAGGTTCGATTCCCGGGTTAGGCAAAGTGTTATTTACTTTTACCATGAGAAATTTCTCGGTAGTAGTCACGGACGGAGTCTGTATATGCGCCCGGTTGATGGCAATAGGCTCGCCCCCTTATTACATGGGACTTAAACAAACATTACTGGTGAAATGTGGGTGTACTATTAGGTTAGGCTCTGCCTAATTCGTGATGTTTTGTTTGTGTGTAATTAACTACGACAATTGAAATCTTACCTCTAAGGTCTCGTTAATGTTATCATCAGCATCATTTCAGCCAAAAGGCGTCCACTGCTGGACATAGGCCTCCCCTAAGTGTCGCCACATTGACCGGTCTCGTGCGTCTCGCATCCAGCGGGTCCCCGCAACATTCACCAGGTCATCGGTCCACCTAGTGGGAGGCCTTCCAACGCAACGTCTTCCGGCTCACAGTCGCCGAGCTTTTCAGCCCCATCGGCCATCCGTTCTGCGAGCAATGTGTCCTGCCCATTGCCACTTAAGTCTGGCGATTCTTCGGGCTACGTCGGTAGCCTTGGTTCTCATGCGGATGTCCTCAGTTCTGATTAGATCACGCAAGGAAACTCCGAGCATAGCCCTCTCCATTGCCCTTTGGGTGACTTTGAGCTTTCTGATGAGGCCCATTGTGAGTGTTAATGTTATACTAAGTACTGCCATGAGATCCAAATATCAGTCTATTGTGTACTGGTAGATATAACACTGCTTTACTTAAAAAAAACATAATTGGTATGGCACCTGTTATCTATATCTATCTATACATATAATAAATCTGTAGAAAAATCTTTTTTGTACATCGAAAATATAAAAAAAAAAATTGACAGGGTATTAAAGTATAACCAACAGAACACATTTCCAGCATTTTTGGAATTTTTGTCTGTTTGTCTGTTTGTCTGTTTCGATGACTAAGCATCACGTCAAATTCACGAAACGAATGTAGGTAACTTTTATACATAAATATTTTGCGTAACTTGGGCTATTACTTAGGCTTTGTTTCATCGTAATCGGTGCTCTCTATCAAAAGATATGCGCATTTATAGTTTTCAAGAAGAACTTATCATTATGGTCAAGAATGAGACAAGCAACGACATCTATTGAACGAACATGGTACTTATTAATAAGTGCCTTCACAAGATAACTTTAAATAAGTTATGATAGCAAAAGGTACGTAGATATTAGTCTAAAATGACGCTGCTTTCAAAATCTACATAGCCTAAACCCTATAGCGTGTTTGATCGCTCTTTTTTAGCAGTTTATCTTCGTCTTCGACAGATGGCGTTATTCATTTGATGTAATTTTCTGAACCGCGGTGTTATTAAATAAACATATGTTTCGTGAATAGTCAACAAATAAAGATTTACCAATTACACAGTATAAAAATACTATTTTTTTTTAACTAAATTAAAATTAGATAAAACCCACGACATATTTTTTTTGTACCGTGTGGGAATCGAACCTGCGACACGCAGTGCTACTGTTAATCGTCCAGACACTGCGCCAAACATGTCTTTATATAGATGTGGTGTGTTGTTAGCCCTAAGTATGTGTCGAGGCCGCGGTATTTCTTTCGAACAACCCGCAGCCCCGCCGGGCGTCGGTCCTTGGGGGCCCCTTCAATGTTGCTGACATCCATTTGAGGCGCGCGTGGAACACGAACGCGCCTCCATCGTCATAGGACGGACAAACGATTAACTAGCTCTACTAACTCACCGTTCACAGGCCCGCGCACAGAGGGCCCGCGCCTACGGTGGCCGGAAGCCATCACGTAGCCCCCAATGCCCGGAGCGTCTCCCGCGGCGGCTGGGAAGAGGGGTTGTGTCCCTCTTACGTTCACCTCTTTCGCTAGCATTACTGCTTCGCAGAAGGAGGTGACGGTGTTCCATTTCAGATTCGATGTCCCAGATTCGGTACAGGTACCTCTCGAAAAGCTTCTAATCCCCCCTTTTTTGTGGTTCGTAAATTATCAAATGACTCATCCCGCTCTGGGCGGAGCGGAAGAAAGTGTCAGACTTCTACTGACTAAAAATCACCTACGTTTCTTCTTAGCTCTTTGTGTTTCGGGGCCGTGGTATCTCTTGCGGACAACCGTCAGCCCCGGCAGACGACGGCAACGACAAGGACAGTCGACAGGTACTGTCGTTGGCACGTTCGTGTTCCACGCGTGCCTCAAAAGTGTGTCAGCAACAATTAAGGGGCCCCAAAGGACCCCTTAATTGTTATATATGATGTACCTGTAATGTACCCTATAATGTACCTGTTTCGAATTTCTTCAATATCCGTTCGGCCGTTCTGACGTGGTTGATTAACAAACACCCATCCATCTAAACTTTAGTATTAGACATAGTCAGTACTTTGCATTACCCTCTTCTTATTTTCTACAGCGTCAGTAAGTTAACGCAGGGCAATGATTTAACGTACTTTTATCTAAGCGACGCATTTTAGTTTCCGACAAGCACGCGAACGAAGTCGCGGGCACTGCTAGTATTTAATAAATTGCCAAATTGTATTAAGGATAAGCCTTTAATAACATTTAAGAAACTCCTGTCGTCGTTGCTAACAGAAAAATGTTATATTACTCTGTTGCTGATTTTTTAAATGATGAATTGTTATATTTGTTTCACTTTATCGCATATACATAACATGTAAATAATTTTAGTCTTAGTTTTCTCTATGATGTCATCTTAAATTTAAGTAAGTACATAGTTTCTAAGTTATCTGTAAGTCACCCAATGTATTTTTGTATGCCAACAGGCAGAATTTACTGGGAATATATCTAAAACTAACATCATTATTGTAACACCTGCATTCTATACAAATAAAGAAAATATTATTATTATAGTATGATTTATTTACTAAACAATATGTTAATTTTGTAAATTTCGTAGATACAACACAACTCATTTGGCCAGATCCTTACTCTGACGTCACAGGCAGCCATGTTCTCTATTGTTCCCACTTGATCTTGACAAGGGGAAACTTCAAACGATCGCGTGGGTGATGCTTGATGGATTAGCCCTTTAAACTTTCTATTAACACATTTAGTTTGGTTAAAGGAATTTTAGAGAAATCCTGTTGAACGTTTTGTGTTTGAAATCGTGTGAGCGTCGTCAGATTTTTATATCCAGGTTTTTTCTCAATATTTTTCTATGTGAGCTGGTCCGTGCATGGTTTGTCTTTAACGTCTAAAATACTCATCATCTACGTAGCCTTTTTTCCCAACCTATGTTGGGTTGGTTTCCAGTCAAACTGGAGACAACTAAGAACTAGGTCTAACTAACAACTTAGTCTTTTACATGAAGCGACTGCCTATCTGACCTCAACTGCCCAGTAACCAGGTAATACGATACCCTTTGTCTACCAACCAGTCTTATTGGTTGTCATACTTTCAGGCCACTAACGTCTGTGATAGATCTACAAATGACACCCAGGACCAACGGCTTATCGTGCTTTCCGAGGCACGGAGAAAACTCGGTACGTAATAGGTGGTCAGTCATCCAAGGACCAACCTACACAAGCGCGGCTTAACCTGATGACCGACCCAAGCAATTGCTCATTATTTAGCAACGAGTGCCTTCTACCGACACCAACCAGTTTTTATTTAACACCTTTTTCTGTTCACCCGATCTATCACTGTCAGTTTAACTTTAAAGCGTGCGAGGTGTAAAATTGGCAATGGTAGGTACTATCCGAGTTCGAACTCACCACCTCTTGCTTAAAAAACAGATCACTTAATCTCCAACCCTACAATATACGCAGAGGTAAAGCCGCTGACACACTTCCTACAATTCTCTTTTCAAAAAAGAAAAACATCAAGTTGTTCACGAAAAAAAAAGAAATAAGTTGTAGTCAAAATGCACTCGCTAAGATATACAATGGGAACATGAAGTGGAGGTATTCAGTCTCCGGTTAAGCTCCTTTACAACTTACCCACTTTTGTGTTTAAGTCTTTGTTAAGCTATCCGACAATAGCCCGAGAATATTTTTTTGCTTCAGTTGGTACTTACTTTTTTAAAAGGAGCAAACGCTGTAAGTTGGCTTTAAAACGGTGAAGAATGGTAACGGAAGAAATAAGCCATTTACATTTAGTTGTATGACGGCTTCATGTTTTATTTATGAGAATAAGATTTCTTTGTTTTAGAATAGAAATAGTACTTTTGAAGAGCCTATGCGAATGACTATGCATACGTTATCGGTCGCAAGTGTTTGTAAGTTTATTTTGATTACGATAAGGTCTTATTTCGTTTGTACTGTTTTCATAATTCATTTTAAGGCCTACACTTAACCTAGCTCGCCGTCCGTCCGTCTAATGACGATGACAGGCCGTGTCGACGGCGCGTTCGTGTTCCACGCACGCCAAGGGCCGACGCCCGTCGGGGCTGCGGGTTGTTAGAAAGAGATACCACGGCCTCGGCGCAAGGGCTAAGAAGGAACATGGGTGGTTTTTAGTCAGTAGAAGTCTGACACTCCTTTCCGCTCTGCCTAAGAGCGGGAGGGGTTATTTAATTATGACGGCACGGTTGGCGTAGTGGCTGAGCGATTGGACTGCTTCGCTACGAGTCGCGGGTTCGATCCCCGCACGGAACAAATATTTGTATTGCCTACAGATAGTTGTTTCGGGTCTGGGTGTGTTTGTGTATGTGACTTTGAATGTTTGTAAACGCACCCATGATACAGGAGAAATTACTAGTGTGGGGCAACGCATTTTAGAAAAAAAAAAGATTTCCTAACCCCCCAACAAAAAAAAGGCCTACACTTAACTGCAAAGCGTCAGGTGACGGTGATGATTTGTGTCGTATAGATAAATGTGGTTTTCAATAGGAGAAAACAGTGGCCCAGTGAAACCAGACCACCAAACTCCCTTAGGCTGAAATAGGAATTAAGTCCGAATGAATCCGAAAATAAATAATGTAAAACAAAAACAAAAATCCACTTAAGATAAAGGCGAATTAAAATGAAATCTCATCTTTTGTCCTATGACCTAAATTTTACGTATTTATAAATTATTTATAGGCACAGAAAGGTTCTCATACGAGAGCCCTAGAGGCTAATCTTAAGAATTTTGCTGTGATATGTTATTACAAAACATTTTTGGGACCTTTAGGCTGAAAAGGCCATTCTCTATTAGGGTTCTTCGAATTCTGAAACCTGTAGGAACAGTTTGTTGAAAACTACACGAGCAAAGATGTTTTGGTTAAAATAATTAATTAAACCATAACATCTTTGCTGTAGTTACATCTTAAACTATAACCAACTATAGTAGATAAAGCAACCTTTAACCGGTACAAAATCTAGTTTTACTGCCGCACTCAGAGAGCTTTAATGATTACTTAGGCCATCACTTAGTAAGGGTTTTGACAGTTTTATCATACAAAAATAATTGTCACATCTTTACTAAGTGCGCCTTAAGTAATCATTAAATATCTCTGAGTACCGCAGTAAGTCTAGTTTTAGTTGTAGGTTCGGTTAAATCTAGTTTTAATCAGTCTCTGAATTATGATGTTCTTCAGAAATATCAGGCGTGGACAAGGCGACACGTCAAGCATTTACAGTATTTTTTTTGGACAAGCCCTCCACACAAACTTCCCAAACCACTGCCACTACTGAATGCAATCAACAGTTGCGACCACCAGAAAACCCACCAGAAGTCCCAAAGAAACCCGTCGGGGCTGCGGATCCCGTCGGGGCTGCGGATCCCGTCGGGGCTGCGGATCCCGTCGGGGCTACGGGTTGTTCGCAAGAGATACTTCGGCTTCGACATGAAGGGCTAAGAAGAAACATGGGTGGATTTTAGTCAGTAGAAGTCTGACACTCCCTTTCGCTCTGTCCAAGAGTAGGGAAAAAAAAAGTCGCAAAGAAACAATTTAACTGTCTTGGATCCCGCAACGAAATTAATCTGAATAGAAAAATAATTTCCGCTATAACTTTGACATTTCCAGTATAACATGGCCTCGCTTTATATAGATTTTCCGTAAAATGAGAGATCAGCATAAACTGATTATTTCTAGTTCTGTCGAAGTGCGTACCAACAGAAGTGCGACCGTGCGTGTATTAGACAGATGTGTCAACTTAGAAAAACCAAAAAGAATTCGTTAGAATCGGAGCAGCTGGCGTTCCTTAGTCACTGTCTATCCCCATGGGATAAAGGCGTGAATTTATTTCAATGTAAGTAAATCTAGATTCTGTATAAGAAAATCCGAACGACTGGATCGTACCTACATACATAGTCACTCGTGCGAAGGCCTCGAGGCAAACGTAAAACTTAAAGGAATAGTTCACTTACCTAGGTAACAGTGATAGGCCAATGTGTGACAATTGGACTGCCAAGTAATAGGTCGAAACCAACCTATGATTTTTCGGATGCATGTGAGTGAGTGAAGAATAGCATCGTGAGGAAACCAGCATTCCTCAGGAATAGTTTTTGACGGTATGTACAGCCAAGTCAGAGCCTCATCATGGGTGGCATAAAATCTCTGACTCCAAACCACACGACAGCTATGTTCATTTTTAGGGTTCCGTACCTTAAAAGGAAAAAACGGAACCCTTATAGGATCACTCGTGTGTCTGTCTGTCTCTGTCCGACAATCCCCCCCCCCCCCCGTGATCTCCAAAACTACGGAGCCTACAATTTTGAAAAAAATACAGAAATTAGATCAACACTTATAAATTACAGGAAAACCTATAAGAAGTCAAATGAAGAGGTGCTCTATTCGTGTGTATGTTTTTTTTTATAATTATATATTTTTCATCAAAAGAGACCAGCTTACCCATTGGGCAAGCTCGAACAAGCATGAATTTTCCTACTATATCTTTATTCTCATAGCTCCCTATCGCTAGGTTCTTTTCCTCAATCCTTTTTCGAAAGTCTTAGACAATTTCAATAGACAGTTCCTTGACCTTTATCCTGACCTTTGGCTTGACCACCGACCATCAGAAACCTCGAAAAATGTAATAAACCTAAATATTCCTGATCTATTCAACTTTCCCACCAAGTCCCTAAACAAATTGCTTTCAAACTACAATTCGGGTTGACAACACAACTACACGACAAAGCGTCTATAACGCTAACTTTTACGTTAGCAGAATCACAACGCAGGTAAGCCCTGAACGCAATTTTGTCGTAGTTATGATTTACAACGTGAGGGACCTTTGAGAAATTCAGAAGGTAGTTTATGTTCCTTCACGTGTGTCCCTTATAAGCTTTATGAGTTTATCTACACTATTTTTAGTGTTATATCTGTGTAAAGATCTTTATTGTTAGTTTGGTGGCTTAATTTTGCCGCTGATGTACTTATTAACTGGTTACATTAATTCCTTTGTGGTACAAGCAGGCAGTGAGAGCAGTGGTGGCCCAGTTGTGGCGGCCCCGACTTACGAACAGTGAGTCGTGGGTTCGAACTCAGTCAGGCGCATTATTTTGTGTAATTTATTTCATCAAAACGGTGAAGGAAAACATCGTGAGGAAACCGACATGTCCTAGAACTAAAAAATTTGAAGACATGTGACATCTACCAATCCGCACTGATTATAGCCCATCTCTCTCCTAGAGAGGAGGCCTGAGTCCCTGCCCCTGGGGCCTGGGTCCATTATGGGCTGATTATGAGTACAAGCAAGGCGACCTTCCTATTTCATTGAAACGCTAGTTTGTCGACATGTGTATCCTGCCTATCCTAACCTATGGCGCTCAGACTTGGTCTTTGGCTTAAACTCAAAAGTCCAAACTCAGCGTTTGCCAAAGAGCGATGGAACGTAGCATTCTGAAGGTTAGACTCTCCGATCGAATGTGCAACACCTTAATACGGTCTAAGACAGGCGTCGCCGATGTTGGCCTTAAATCTGCCAAGTTAAAATGGGATTGGGCGAGTCACGTTTGTAAGATGAAGATAGTCACACAGTGGGTGCCTGAAGACGGCCGTCGCAACCGAGGCAGGCCCAAGAAACGCTGGCGTGACGATCTGGACTCATTCTCAACAGATTGGACGGAGTAGGCAATTAGCAAACGAACTTGGAAAGCTATGGGGGAGGCCTTTCCCCAGCAGTGGGGAATCGTGGGCTGATAAAAAAAAAATACATGTAGGATAATTTTGTGCTATTTTTCAGCACAAATATAGGGACTGCTATAATACTACCTCTAGTACTTTTCATTTGTTATCATCTATATGAATAACTAGCTGACCCACGCAACTTCGTCTGCATCACATAATATTATAGCTTTTAGCCTTTCTCGATAAACCGACTATTCAACATATTAACTTAAGTTAAATCGTACTCGTATCAAACAAAAAATTTTACCTTTCATCTTTATAATACCTATTAGTTTATATTGGCTTCGATTATATTATTAAAGTGACAATTACTATAGGTATCTCTTACTGTTAAATATACAGTAATCCATTGTACTTGTAAACATTATGGTGCAGTAAATATTTTGAATTTGAATTTCTCCGGAGCCCCCGGAGGCCAGAATCCCCACTTACCTACCGCACCGGACCGAATGACTGCCGCGCACGTAATTATTTTGTCGCGCGGATATTTTAATATTGCGATATCTTCTAAGATAATTGTTTAAACTGTATAAAGTAAAGGGCACAAATATTCTATATTAAATTTCCGTGCTAACAAACATATTTATTTAGATATAGATTAATATCATATGGGTTAAATAAGTATAGCAAAATATAATTCTTTTTAATCTAACATTTTAATAGTAAAAAATGGTTACAGTGAGTCAATCTTAAAAGATATATATATGCTGTCGCGGACTTTTTTTTAGAACATTTAAAGAGGAACAATTCTTTCATACATGATATTTGCGTAACTTAAACCGTTTTCGCAGCGCACGCAACGAAAGCTCTCAAAAAGGAATACCTTTTCCCGTTTTTGCAACATTTTTCATTTATGCTCCGCTCCTTTTGGACTTAGCGTGATGTTATATAGCCTAAAGCCTTCCTCGATAAATGGACTATCCAACACTAAAAGAGTTTTTCAATTCCAACCAGTAGTTCTAGAGTTTACCCCGTTCAAACAAACAAACAAACTCTTCAGCTTTATAATATTAGTATAGATAAGAACTAATAGAACTAAATAATCTATATGAACTCAGTGACCTTAAAATATTGCTGAAATAGCCACATACAGACTGAATAGTTATCCACTTCTGCCTCGTTGGTCTAGTGGTCGCAAGCGCAACTGCTAAGCATGAGGTCCTGGGTTCGATTCCCGGGTCGGGCAACGTGTCATTGGCTTTTTCCATCAGGAATTTATCAGTAACAGCTACGAAGTCTGGGTTTGTGCCCGGTTGATGGCAATAGGCTCGCCCCCTATTACATGGGACTTAAACATAACTGGCGAAATGTGGGTATACTATTAGGTACACCTCTGCCTAACCCTTCGGGGATTGCAGGCGTTATGTTATGTAGTTATCTATTTATTTTCAGATGTTACCTAACGACCCATAGATAAATACCTTAACCTAAATATACATACTAATAACATTTGTGTTAGTCTAAGCAACTTAAAACTATGTTAGTAGCACTTCACAAGCGCAATGTTTTGTGCGTTTTTGTGACTGTGTGGACACCTTAGACGTCGAAGCTCCAGATCGGAAAATTATTACTAGTTTTTCTCATAAGAATATTCTGCGCACTAGACTGTCAGCTCTAAATTTGCAATATTCTCGCTCCTATTAACATAACATAACATCACGCCCGTAATTCCCAAAGAGCTAGGCAGAGGTGTACCAAAATGGCACACCCACATTTCGCCAGTTACGTATTTAGGTCACATGTTACAGTTACATAGAGGGCGAGCCTTTTGCCAGTAACTGGACACAAAAGATACAGATTCTACGGCTGCTACTGAAAAATCCCTTATTACACGATACTTAAACAACAGCCCTATATTCCCCTGCCAATCTAATTGCTACTAAGATTTTATGAAACTTCCAGTACTTTAGTAATCTTAAAACAAAACGTTCATACTTAAAACGTAAATAGGTCCCTCTACAAATGTCTATTGTATTATCCTTAAACAATGTTCTTGTATCGCGCTGATGGCAACATTGGCCACGCCAATCGGATAATCCAAGTCCTCATTAGGGTCATCCCTAACGGTTATTTGGACCGCCGAAGTAAATGTGGTTTAGGCGACCTAGATAACAGCTTGAAGGTATGTTTGAGGTATTAACAGATCATTTAGTGAGGAAGTATGTTCCTAATGACTGACTCGTTGGTCTGATAGTCACAAGCACCACTGCTGATCATGTGGTGTTGGGTTCGATTTCAGGGTTGGGTAAGGTATTATTGTCACTGAGTCTGAACTTGTGGCCGGTTGATCAATTGGCTCGGCCCCTATTACAATGTAGGTTTTCTTGTTAGATACATCTCTGCCTGTCCCTTACAAGGTGAAGTTATTTATTTATTTATCTATAAACTTACGTCTATCATTACAGGGCAACCCGGAATAATGGTTTGGTTGGTGATATGCTACATGGTTTTACTCGGGTCGTGGTTTCGCTTCCTGACCGACATTTGTATGTTTTACGGATTCGTTTGAAGTTATTCCTAATGTTGGATAAGTTTCAGTTTTTTGTTTGTGTTGTTTCAACAAAAGAATTAAGGATAATTAACAACAACAGAAAACATTTGGAACCTTTTTTTTTTTTTGAGGGGTTGGGAAATCATCGAATAACCCCTCCCGCTCTTGGGCAGAGCGAAAGGGAGTGTCAGACTTCTACTGACTAAAAACCACCCAAGTTCCTTCTTAGCCCTTCATGTCGAAGGCCGCCGTATCTCCTGCGAACAACCCGCAGCCTCGACCATTATACTCGTAGGCATTTGGTACCTTACTTTTGTTTTAACTCCTTCTAAACTGGCGTCAGAACACAATATCGTGAAGATGAGGATATTATGTCCTTGGACTAGCCAACTTACCCTCGAAGCACGTACTGGAGACCAACGTTATAGGTTGATTATCCTAAACTCCTGTCTACTACATGCATATGAAAAGTAATACTATATTAATATCTCATTAAAACAATAACACTTTACATTTTAATATGCAGTAGTTATTGCAAAACTAGCACATTTATTCATTGCACTAATAACACTACGCCGAGTCGAATTCAATTCGAAACGTCCAACGAAACTAACCATCGCCACACCACCTACAAACCAAAAAGCTTCGTATTTACTTTCAATACCGGTTCTCTAATAATTTGCGGTACCGTACCGGGGCCGTACCGGAGCCGTCACGTCTAGGGTTGGCAATCGTATTCTCTTATAGAGTCGTCATCTGCCTAGCCTTTTCTCAACTATGTTGGGTTCAACTTTCAGTTGAGCTGAATGCACCTGAATATATAATCTACACTAATATTATAAAGAGGAAAGATTTGTTTGTTTGTTTGTAACGAATAGGCTCCGAAACTACTGGACCGATTTCAAAAATTCTTTCACCGTTGGGAAGCTAGGCTATCCGCGGGTGACATAGGCTTTTAATTGGGACAAGCCCGCCACACTATTCCCAAACCACTGTAACTTCTGTAAGCCAGAATCAACAGTGGCGACCACAAGAAAAGCGCCGAGACAATGAAGCCCGACGAAGTCCCAGAGAAACGATTAAACTGTCTTGGATCCCGCAACGAAATTAATCAGAAAATAATAGCAGAGGAGTAGGAAGGAGGCCTCGCTTTTTTGTCAATGTTCTACATCTGACTGCGAATATGAACAATCTGCACATCACATTTTATTCGAGTATAGTCTTTTGCAGAATTAACGTTATATTATGTTGGACAGTGTACAGGTTACATACGGAGTTATTTACTATAAGGACCTTGTAGAAACTAGAACAAATTTCCGTGCGTTCAAGCATTTTTTCATACCTATTATTGGATTCAAATATAACAGCACAACTTAGGACCTAGTAATATTAATGACAATAATATTATAATATCAGTGGTCCTAGGCAACTGGGCTATCCCAGTTGTATACGTCCCTGAGTGCCTATTGGCCTCGTTCTCCTGCTGATATGGAGGGAAGTGGAAATTATGTTTTTCCTACTCCTCCGCTATTCTTTTCTGACTAATTTCGTTGTGGGATCCAAGACAGTTAAATCGTTTCTCTGTGACTTCGTCGGGCATCATTATCTCGGCGCTTTTCTTGTGGTCGCCACTGTTGATTCTGGCTAACAGGAGTTACAGTGGTTTGGGAATATTGTGGCGGGCTTGTCTCATTTTAAAAATAACTATTTGGGGATTACTGGCGTGATTTTATGTATGTATGAGTTCTTCATAAAAAAGAAGGAGATAGTCTAAAAATTGGTTGCCATCCCTAGTCCCTTGTGCCACCGTATCGTCACCGGGATGGTCGTTAATTAGTTTGGTTGATGAGGGTAGCAGAAACGTTAGTACTATATTGTTAATGACTACACCGTAGGACAGTACACCTACCTCACTTTTGAACCGTAATTTATAACGGTGGTGTGGTACTCAAAATTGTTTTACGTTGATATTTATGAGACGGTTCTGTTGAGTTCATTTGAGTTTAAGTTTGTTGAATAGCGTACTAAATGAATGGATTATATGACATAATAACACGCTTGTACTCTTAAAGAGTGTAAGCAGAGATCTGTCCTTATCCAACAGTTATAAAAGCCTGAGTCTCTGCAGTGGGAACATTATAGGCTGATGATGATGATTGATATTAGTTTTAAGTAACAAATAAGTTAGGATTAAGTAATAAAGGCACAGTTACTCGCATTGTGGTTTATATCGCATTCTCTATGCGACGTCGCGTGATGTGGCAATGAACGCATTAAAAGACTTCTCACTACACAATAAATCTTGCTTAGCTATATAAAACCTTTTACAGCAAACAAAGCTATAACGACAATCTATTAAATAGTTTCTCTTAACAATACTAAAAATAATGTGCGCACAAAACAGGGAAATGCCATCGTAATAATTGCATCGCTCTTTCTGCAATGTGGGGCGAGTGAAAATGATGAGTGTCGCGTCTGGCGTCCATTATTATTATTTATATGACTATTAATTCACACTTCTATTAAATTTTAATGCGAAAATGCGTCTGTTTAACTGTATAGTTCGTTTTTCAACCCGATTATTGAAATAGTTTTTAGGCATTTTTGCAATAAGATAATAATACTCAACTATCTCTATTGGAATCTTAGTAGATGACGTTCTTATTAGTAGCTATAAATAACCGTTGTTTATTTAAAAAAAACATAACTGACTGCCACAATTAGGGTGTAGTGGTTCGTAAGCGCGACTACTGAGCATGAGCTTCTGGGTTTGATTCCCAGGTCGGGCAAAGAGTTATTGTGTTTTTAGTAACAGCGACGGAGACGAATGTGTGCCCAGGGATTCAATCATATCCGGCAAAGTGTGGGTGCACTTTCCACTCCCCACTGGGAGGGGGGATTGCGAGCGTAATGTTAAAATTTGTTAAAACTTATTTTTTTAACTGACTTCCCAAAAAGGAGGAGGTTCTCAATTCGATCGGTATGTTTTTTTTTTTTTTTCTGTGCATGTACACCGATTACGCCGAGATTTATGATCCAATTTACTTTATTCTTTTTTAGTTTGATGCGGAATAGTTGTTGTAAAAGTAAGCTACAAATAAAGTAAACGACATAGACAAGTTAGTCCAACACCACTCTCACTTCACTGTCACTTTGTCCACTATCAAAAACCTTATGTCAACACAATCCTTTTGAAACTCCATTGCCACATATCTCGTCCCTAATCTCCGAAACGAGACTAATTTAATAACAAACTCGCCAGTAAAAGAGTGCTAACAGGCTAACACCCACATATTCTAGTATAATTAAACCTTATATTTACATTCAGTCTATGTTAATTACAGAAATTTATTTACAAAACATGTCGCCGACCCCAAAATTCTGCCAGCCCCAAAAAGGATAACCACAACATAAATAAGAGCATACAAAATTAAATTAAACAACGGAGGCAAAAACTAATTGAAACTAATTTGTAAAAAAGCTTATTAAAAAAATAATTACAGAGCAAAAAATGTGACAAAATTTAATTTTAAATAATTTGGTGACAAAATGTGACTGTTGGCTCAAAGGTGATAAACTGCCGGTTTCTGAATTGAGTATTTGAAGTTGAATACGTCTCAATCTATACTTAAGTACTACTTAAACATTTTTCCGTTTCTGAATTGAGTTTTTTTAAACTCTGATCAAGATTTGAGTAATCTATCATCATTTATTCAAATTTGACAGAAAGCATGCTTAACTCATGCTTAAGACCAACACTTGCGTTTCTGAAATGAGAAAAACGTGTTTGACTATACTCAAAGCATTATCAACGTCAAGATAAGTAGTTGAACGTTGACACACCAATTTCGGCTACTCAAACTGTGCTCAGTATTATTATCTAGTGATTTTGTAAGTGATTTTGATCGAAATGAGTTACGACGATACTTCCCTGTCATCTCTGGAGATGCCTCAACGCAGACAACCGCGCCTAAGAAGAATAGCAAGACATCGGCCTTTTTTTTTTTGGGGGGTGGGAAATCATCAAATAACCCCTCCCGCTCTTGGGCAGAGCAAAAGGGAGTGTCAGACTTCTACTGACTAAAAACCACCCATGTTCCTTCTTAGCCCTTCATGTCGAGGCCGCGGTATCCCTTGCGAACAACCCGCAGCCTCGACAGGCGTTGGCCCTTGCGGGCCCCTTCCATGTTGCTGACATCTCTTTGAGGCGCGCGTGGAACACGAACGCGCCGTCGACACGGCCTGTCGTCGTCATAAGACAGACGGACGGCGAGCTTACCCATCACTCACCGTCCACAGGCCCGCGTCTACGGTGGCCGGAAGCCATCACGTGGCCCCCGACGCCCGGATCGCCTCCCGCGGCGGCTGGGACGAGAGGTTCTCTCCCTTTCACGTTCCGCCACCTCCCTCGCTAGCATAAGACATCGGCCTAACTTGTTCATCACGCTAAGCGATGAACAATTTAAGAGTCGGTTCCGCTTCACGAAGGGGTCGGTTAGGTTTATTTTTAACAAAATAAAGCCTAAACTGACCTGTCGTATTCAACGGCAAGACTGCATTTCTCCCATGTTGCAGTTGTTAATAGCTCTCAGATTTTACGCGACTGGTAGCTTTCAAGCTGTTGTGGGGGACACTGTGAATGTGAGCAAGGCGACGGTGTGCCACGTGGTAGAGAGGGTAACTAGTGCGATAGCGTTATTGAGGCGGCAATAATATGTTCGAATGCCCACTGCACAGGAGAGACCATCAGTAGCGGCACGATTTTTTGACATTGCTGGATTCCCGAGAGTTATAGGTGCTGTTGACTGCACACATGTGAAAATAAATTCACCAGGAGGGAATAGAGCTGAACTGTATAGGAACAGGAAAGGTTATTTTTCTGTTAATGTTCAAGCCATCTGTGATGCCAACTTACAAATAACTAGTGTCATTGCACGTTGGCCAGGCTCCGTGCACGACACTACGATTTGGAATGACTCACCGCTTGCAGCTCAATTTGAAGCTGGCAGATTTTGGTCATACCTTACTCTCGGAGATAGTGGTTACCCATGCCTCAGATATCTACTGACACCCTTTTTGAACCCTGCCTCTCCATCTCAAGAAGCCTACAACAGAGCCCAGATATCAACACGGAACACAATTGAACGGGGTTTTGGTGTTCTGAAAAGAAGATTTCCATGCCTACATTCAGGAATGCAACTGAAACTTCGAAAAGTGTTGAAGGTGATTGTGGCGTGTGTTGTCGTTTATAGTTTATAAATCGTGATCTATAAGTTTTATGCTCACATTCTCATTTGCAGAACCTTTTCTTGCACGATGCTTAATATTATTACACAAATGTTTAAGCATTGTTTTATCCCTAGGCCCAGTCATGCAGAGGCTATTATAATCTTTAGCAATGGACTTCCAGGCTTCCTGTTTCTTTTGAATATAGTAAGCCCCTGTCCTTTTGCACTCTATTACATTTTGGTATCTGAAGCAATAATAATCATAAACATATGAATACTTATATAATGTGTAAGTGTATCCAATGATAAGCATTTTTTTTATTTTTTTTTTTTATATATATTTAAGACCTGCGATCAGTCGCCTAGACTATAATCAGGTGTGTTGGAAGAGGTTGGAGTTTGGAGAGATAAAGCCACTGCTCCATCTCCCATTAGTTAGGCAGCACCTCGGCTCTCTTGAGTCTTCTAATTGGATTTGGCTGGAGGAGCATACTGGATAATGGGTTTGGGTGAGTTGTCAAGCGGTCCCTGTAGTTGGCTGAGTACTGTTTTGCTTCGTCCAAAATGGTTGGGATTTCCAGATACTTGTGAGTTTCCGAGTTTAGCGCATACCAGGGCGCCGAGGAAAGGACCCTTAGAATATTGTTTTGGGCTCTCTGTAGGCACATAATGTTGGTTTTGCTGGCTGTCGACCACAGTTGGATTCCATATGTCCAAATCGGTTTTATTATGGAACAATATACCCTCAGCTTGTTGGATAGTGATAAGGCAGACTGTCTACCGAGGAGCCAGAGTAGGTTTTTAAATCTTAGATTTATTTCATTGCGCTTCGTTTTTATATGGTCTTTCCATGTCATCCTCCGGTCTAGGTGGAATCCAAGGTATTTGACGCAGGTTGTTTGCGGCAATGTGTCGGGGCCTAGGTTGACCGGGGGACAAGTTTCACGTCTTAGGGCAAACGTCATGTGGTGAGATTTTGGAGCGCTTGCTTTTATGCGCCACTTGGTCAGCCAAGCATTGGTGGCATTGAGCTGGCTTTGCAATGATAAGCATAAAATTATAAAATAAGGTAGACATTATAAGCTAGTAGGTACTGTTTACTTTGCTATTATTGAAAGAAGATTTTCTTTCTCCTCTAAAGTATAGTTTGGCGATCTCTTTTTCTTATCTTTATCCATTTTAATGAGTAGGTACAATGGGAAGTTTAAATAAAAATATTATCAGAATTCCAATAAAACTTGTGTCTATTTACTCACTAGCACTCTAGCAGTTCCTTGACAAATTGACAATGACATTCACCGATTCACGATTCGGTTCATGCAAAGACGTCAAATATGAAATTCCTAAAATGTCCATAATGCAGTTTTAATAACATAAATTTGTTAATGTTAACGCTGTTATTTAAAATTAGTTTACTTTATGAGTCTGTTTTAAATTTATAAGAATAAAATAATTTAATATTATGAGTTTTGGAAAAGCACCGGTTTTTTAATGGGAATCGGAACGTGTTAGATTTGATCAGGAATACTTAAGTAAATGATCAGTTGATTAGGGTTTGACGACAATCGATTTTAACTTGTGAAACGTAAAAAACTTAAGCATATACTTGTCTATTTGAGAATACTCAGTTGAGATTTGCTACTTTTCTCAAATCAGAAACCGGCAGCTAGTCTGTTAGTCCTTTGAGAACATGAGTTAAAAACTTGGGGAAACAAAGAAAATACATGAAAAGGAGTTTAAAGGTGTGAAAAGGTTGGCGAGGGTGAGATTCAACAAACACTAAAATGAGATAGGGATCCCGTGTTGATTCCGCAGTGAAAAATGTGTGTGGGTAAATTATGTTGCGTATTTTAGTACATTTTCATACTCTGCATGTTTTATACTGTTTTAAGCATACAGGCATGTGGATGGGTACTTTCTACTGTTTAAGATCTGTGTTTTTGTTTTTAATCGGTCGTTAAAACTCTTCGACTAATGTGTTTTTTTTTATGAAATGGAATGAGTATGCTACGTCTCGTTTTAAAAAAACTTATAGTTGATTTTGAGAAACGCTTTACAAAAGCTATCCTAAGCTTTTGTGATCCTAATGATGTTAAAATGTCTCTTGTTAATTTTTTTCTTAATGGCATCAGAACCACGTTGTAAATTCATTCTCATTTCTTCGCTTTACCTCTTATTCCTGATCAACTTATCTCATAAAACTACTGCACATACAAACACATCTTAAAGGTCAAACCACAACATTTAGCTCCTACTCATAGACCTGTCAGATCCACGACTACACCTTAGTTTAAACAACCCCTACAACCCCTAAGGGTCAACTCACAGAGGGCAATTCTGAACCAAAGTCATCAACAACGCGACAATACAAGATAGTCTGTAGTTCAGAACAAAGTTCGGAACAGCTTATGAGTCCCAGTCCGTTTTATGACGCCGATAAATTCACGGACAAAAGAACACTGGTGCGGGAAACGCAATAAACTCTACGGTGTAAACTTACTTGAAAATAATATGACGTCAGAGTGGTGAAGGATGGTGGAAGTTTGGATGCCAACAGATGGTAGAATGTGGGCTGCGGGTTGTTTGCAAGAGATACCGCGGCCTCGACATAAAGGGCTAAGAAGGAACATGGGTGGTTTTTAGTCAGTAGAAGTCTGACATTCCCTTTCGCTCTGTCCAAGAGCGGGAGGGATTATTTGATGATTTCCCACAACCCCATTAAAAAAAATGGTAGAATGTGTTATTTTACAGGTTAGAAATGTTTTGTACTTAACAGCAATGCTTTGGGACAATATGCTTTAAAATCGGCTTATATGTGACTCAATAGAATCTAGTGACGGTATACTGAAAAGTAACCACATCCAATGCACAAAAAATACTCAAGATGCCTGCTCTAGAGGCTGCTACGGCGTAGGCAGCTACGGCGTAGCTATTCGTAGCTAGCAATAGCGTAGCGATTCGTGGGAAACGCATTAAACTCTACGGTGTAAACTTACTTGAAAATAATATGACGTCAGAGTGGTGAGCGATGGTGGAAGTTTAGATGCCAGAATGGTAGAATGCCAACAGATGGTAGAATGTGTTATTTTTCAGATTGTATCTGCTTGTTATGGAGTGACTAACACCTTTTATCGTTGATGGTGCTTTCGGAAAATGTGTTTTAAATTCAACAGGGGAGGTTCCTTAATCAAATCTAGTGACGGATTACTAAACCAAGATTTCCTTTTGCTTCTACGGCGTAGGCAGCTACGCCGTAGCGATTTATAGACAATTTGTAGCCAGCAATAGCGAACGACTCGTGGACACTGTATAATTACATTGCTTCATTAGAACACCCCGCACCTTTATAAGCTGAGGCTCAGTGAAATCTAGTACGTACTGATTGCAAACCGGTTTCACTCTGGACACTGTTGGATACATCAGAAATTTTCCAAGTCCAGTCCATTTTGACCGAATTTTTGAACTTGTAATGTGATCTTAGTCATAAGATCCATATGTAGCAAGGGTAATTCATACGGGACCAAAACATGATCGGGGTCACAAAGGGTCTCCCCATAAAGTCACCCAAAGGAAAATGGAGAGAGCTATGCTCGGAGTTTCCTTGCGTGGTTGAATCAGAAATGAAGACATACGCAGGAGAACCACAGAAGGTTACTGTTCTAGCCCGAAGAATTGGTTATCTTAAGTACCTGTGAGCACATTGCTCGCAGAACGGATAGCTTATGAGGCCGGAAAGTTCTGGAGTGGCAACCGGATGACGTTTCGTTAGAAGGCCTCCCACTAGGTGGACCGCTGACCCGGTGAAGGTAGCAGGGATCCGCTGAATATGAAGCGTACGGAATGGGTCCATGTGACGATATTTGAGGAAGGTATATGTCCAGCAATTATCGTCTATCGGTTAAAATGATGATTAATAAATAAATAGGTACATGATAATCAATCTTAACAGTGAATAAAGTTACTTTGAATTCGTGTCATACTTTGGATTTTTTTTTAAATGTAATAACTTTTATCTGACAGATATTGTGTACCTTTCCTTACATCAAAAGAGACACATTGAAAGTTTCTCGGAATCGGAATAACGTTTGCGAAATTATTTTCATTCTGTTTATATTTTTTCGGATGGCTTAGTGTATTTGATGACAAATTTTAATATTGGTACCCAGTGAATTATATTGGAACAAATTGGTATTTAAATTCACATAAGAAAGAAATCCGTCAAAAATATGATTTTTATTTAATTTAACATCGAATTATTACTTTAACAAGAACATTCAATGCCGTCGAATTACATCAATCAAATTCGAAGCAAAATATTATTATCCTCTAAAAAAATATTGAACTTTTTTTATGAATGAGGTTTTTTTTTTACTTTTTAGGGTATGCAGGGTTGCATGGCATCTTCATTGCAATAATATCAACTATCGCAAAGGAAATTATTGTAAGTAGAAAAACAAAAACAGCTTACTAGATAGTTATAAGAGTATTGGAAAATTCGTTTGGTTGGTTTGGTTTGGTTGGTTTTGAATAAAATCAAACGAATCTAAAGTCAAGGAAAAGAAGTCACAAAAAATACGGTAATATTAGGAAGCATTTTTCGAAAACCGCCAGGGTTGTCACAAACAATGAGAAGGGTACCTCGACATATGTCTACGGTACACGATGAACCTTTAATTAAGGCTTGTTTCATTTCGCCTGGGTTCCGTTCCCGGTTTCACCGCTCGGCCACGACCTACAGACTCATGCGGCAAGAGGTTCGGGATAATGTCTGCGGAGATCATAAATTAAAGAAGTTGTGGATGTGACGCATATTTTGCACATTCTTGTTCTCTTTGTGGTATTAATAACGTGCTTTTATTGGCTAAATAAAAATAAAAAGTCAAAACATTTATTTCAATTAGGCCATTTACAGGCACTTTTGAATAGTCGAAACAAATACTAAATTAAAAAAAAAAAGCTACAGTTCCAGTCACAAGAAATAATAACTGAATGTACTGTAGACTAGTTTATAAATAATTTTAGGACCCACTTCCCGCTCGAGCTGCATAGATACATGTTTAGATGACAGTGTATGGTCCACCATGTTGATTCAGTTCCGTTAATTATGGGTATCAATTAAAATGTTTTGTTATGTAGAACACAAGAAATATAATAAAACGCCGTTACTCAGAGCGTGCGTTTTAAGTTTTATTTTTTTAAGCTATAATATTACTTATGTTATGCGACGTATAATCGCGCAAATAAATATTTTTTCTGCCCTTTTAGACTGCGGACTTTTGTCCGTCAATTTGTCTGCACCTAGACGCATGGCTTAGCAACTTCATTTATATGTTTTTCGCAGACGCTGTTGCAGTGAAGTGAGGTGGAACTTATGGTTTTCCTAGTTCTCACCCAAAACAGTAAAATTATTTCTCTGGGACTTTTTTTGTTTTCGCCACAATTGATTCTGGTTTTCAGGTATTACAGAGGTATGCGAGTAGTGTATATGGCTTGTCCTAATTTATCCTGTTACAACACGCGTGTCGCGTGAACTTGTCGCTCGTGGCCACGCGTTGAGGTCACGACTAGGGACGCCCCTAGCGACCAATTACTTTTTAATTAGGGACAAATATATAAAGTGTTTTGTTGTAATTAAGTTGAGTCGCACCTCTATGCCCTAGGGCTAGGAGTAAATCGAATCTCGTATTTTTACGTTGACTTTATTGTTACACGATGGTGGGTTAGAAGTAGATGGATTGGATGGCCTAAGTTTGTTTTGTTATTTAGCTTGGGAATCCTGAAAATATATTCACTGATAAAGAGAATTCTTTGTTTCGGGAAAAGTATCAGAATAACAAAGATATATAAAGGAAATTGATTATTAAGGTAAATGTATTTGTACAATTACTATCAAAGAATGACTTGTGGTTTGTATATTGCCGGTCTTTGTACGAGTCAAGTCACTGAATAATTATAGATTTTTTTATTGTATTGTTTCAAAATATTTTGATTTAAAAGAGTGTGTTTCCTACCCGTTTTCCTCCATAGAAGCTTACACAAATATTTAAAAACGCATCATCATTAGCCCATAAATGTTCCCACTGCTGGGACACAAGCCTCCTCTATGTGAGAGGGAATGGGCTATAATCCACCACACGGGCCCAGTGCGGGTTGGTCTAACCTGTAATGGTCGAATTGAAATAAATGCTGTAAGTTTGAGTTTAATCATAACCAAATAAGCTGTTGCAATTGGGGAGAAAATTCTACCTAAATTAAGTCTTATTACAGATTGTGTATATAATATAATTATTATATATACAGTGATTACGTAATTCACAATTAAAAATAACTACAATCAAAAACCCTGTACTTGACTAAAACCTTATTTTCTCTGCAAATCAAGCCAGTTACTTCCGAAGAATTTGTGTGGTTGAGGCAGTAAATATATTACTGATGGGACTCCTAATGGACCCGCAGTTTCCCCCAAATGAGATGACGTGACTTTCATATCTCTGCGACCATTTCCGACAGTTTGTTTGATATAATTACTAGCTAAGTTTATTGGTAAGAGTAATGGTGGTTATGAGAATATGTTTATTATATTTAAAAGAAAAAAAGAAAGAAAGAAAACATATTTATTCAGCACATGCCACAAGTGCACACAACAAGCAATAAAAAATAAAAATAAATTAGAAAAAAAAGGAGTGTGCATCTCACGGCTGCGCCAAATGGGACCAGTCCAGCAAACTGGCGAGCAGCTAGTGCCCGACGCTGGTTTTCAACTGGCCCTGAGACGGTGATGTAACGAACGTAAAACAGTTTAGTCCTTTGTGTGTTTATTAATATGTATGTGTAATGTGTATGAGTAGGTACTAATGTATACGGTTACTTATAATTACTTTACATTCTTAATACATGTATACATTGTCCGTATGGTGTTGGACGTAAAGAATAGTACCATCGCCTATCTTCCCGTGGGTGTCGTAAGAGGCGACTAAGGGACTTACCAGAGAATGGGCAGCAGCGTTCTCTGTGCCTTCGTAACAACTATACTGCGATCGCCAACCCGCCTGCCAAGCGTGGCGATTATGGCAAATCCCCCCCTTCTGGGGGAGGCCTATGTCCAGCAGTGGACGATTTATTGCAGAAATGAAGATGATTTCTTAATTGTAGTACTTTGGATTTCAAGCACTGTTTATTTTATTTTCTTATTTATATACCTCTATGCTTAATATTAATGCTGTCTTGACTTTCGTACCTTTTTTTTTTTCACGGGGGACCACTGAAATCCAGCGCTGTGCTGTGGGTCCCCATAGCACAGCACCATGCTGAGTGGTAACCTGCTTGTCGCAGTCACGACGTGCAACTTTCGTTTTATTTTCCTTTCTTGTATTTTTTTTTATATTTTTTATGTGTTGTATGTGTACCTATTGCTTTTTATTGTCTTATTGTATGCTCGTCATGTCTCTGCGACAAATCAATATTTTTTTCTTTCTTTAATAGGTACATGGGACTTAAACTTATGGGGCGAAATATGGGTGTACTATCGGAATTGTCGGAAAGCACATAATCTATATCGACTGCCTCGTTGGTCTAGAGAGCGCAAGCAAGACTGTGCATAAGGTCCCAAGTTCGATGCCCAGGTCATATTGTTATTGAGGTTTTTATCAGGAACCTCTCAGTAACAACCATGGTGTCTGGATTTGGGCCCGGTTGGTGGCAATTAACTCGCTTATACATACTGGCGGTTGGTGTACTATTAGAAACCCCTATGTCTAACCAGAAAGACTACAGGCGTGATGTTATGTTATATTTTAAGATTCGATTCGATATAACCAGCCATTAAGTTTTGCAAGAGGTTTCCTCTTCTCAATTACACAGTATATGTATTTCCGGAACAATACCTACCTATATTAACTTTCAACAACTTTCCAGCTCTCTAAACTCCCTTACCTTTCAAATGCAGCCGTTTAATAAGCCCTTACAATCACCTGAACAATAATTGGGACATGAAAGCTGTTCCGGGTGACTGCCTGCTCCAGTTCTGTTAAGGAGCCGGTCGGGCGCTCGTGCGGACTGCCTAGTGATCATGGCCGGACAATATTGAGATTTTATTTTAAAAAGAGATTTTCACTTACTTATCTCATCGGTTGTCGTGGTATGGGCATGTGATGCGAAGGAATGAGGAAAATGTTGTGGTTTGAATTGAATATGAATGTGGAAGGATATACGAGTAGAGGAAGACCAAAGAAACGATGGATGAACTGTGTTAAAAATGATATGGTAAAAAAGGAGGTGTTTCATGAGATGACGAGAAACAGAGAAGTATGGAAGAGGAAGACATGCTGCGCCTACCCCAAATGAATTGGGATAAGGGCAAGAGAATGATGATTTTCACTTACTTATCTCAATTATATCGTGTATGTATTTCCAGAAAAACCGTGTACTTATGTGTTTCGATTCCCAGGTCTGGAAAAGTGTTGTTTACTTTTTTCATCAGGAATTTCTCAGTAGCCGCCACGGAGTCTGAATAGGGTAGTTAACTAAAAAAAATGAACTAGTCCGTCAGATAGATTTCCAAAAAATATTAGACACGATTTTTTTTTTTCACGTAAACAAACAAAGTTTGCCAACGAGCAATGTATACCAGGTGTTAAATTAACGGATCGTGTTTGAAACATAATGCTGCGTTCCAAAACAAAAATAGCTGACGTGGCCCAAAAGGCTGCTCAACTCAAATGGGACTGGGCAGGACATGTCTGCCGCATGCCGGACAAACTGTGGGCCAAAATATCAGGAAACTGGTGCCCTGACACAGTGAGACGGGGTCGCGGCAGGCCACGAAGGAGATGGCGGGATGAACTAGATCGGTTCCGACAAAACTGGAAGGAGGACGCGCGGGTTCGCGAAAAGTGGAAAGAGTGGAGGGAGGCCTTTGCCCTGGAGTGGGACTGGGTAAGCTAGCAAAAAAAAAAAAAACAAACAATGAAGACGATACAGTGCTTTGAAAATTCGTGTGACGTCATATTCTAAGACATTAGTATGACATTCTTTACCGGTGTGACGTCACGACCCCCCCCACTCAAATCTTTGACGCGTTTTATCTTCGTAAATTTTTTATGATTTGATAATAATGTACAAAAAATACGTATCCAATATTTTTCGATAATCTAACAGACGGACTAATTAGAATCATATTTTTTTTAGTCAGTAAACATCCCTATTTGTGCTCGGTTACTTACAATAGGCTCGCCCCCTATTACGTGGGACTTAAGCATATCTGGCGCAATGTCGGTGTACTATAAGGCACACGTTTTTATTTTTTTTATTTTTATTTGGAATGGGCTTGCTTTTACGTCTCCCTAACCCTTCAAGGATTGCAGGTATGGTGTTATGTTATATCACACTAACATTATAAAGGCGAAAGTTTGTGAGTATGTATGTTTGTTACTCTTTCACGCAAGAACTACTAAACGGATTTGGATAAAATTTGGTACACAGATAGTTTATAACCTGGATTAACACAGAGGATAGTTTTTATCCCGATTTTATCTTCCCATGGGATAATTTTCGAGTTGTAGCGAGCGAAGCCGCTGGCGACAGCTAGTTACAAATAAAATGTAATGCCCATTAAGGCCGATTTAAGGTTTCACAAACCTTACGTCAGACCTGTTTGTAGAAAATCGTTTTAGAAGTCCGAAAAGTAGTTTCAAGAAACTCTAAGGGTTCCATATTGACCACGGAACCCTTTTTTTTGGGGTGGTAAGTCATCAAATAACCCCTCCCGCTCTTGGACAGAGCGAAAGGGAGAATCAGACTTCTACTGACTAAAAACCACCCATGTTCCTTCTTAGCCCTTCATGTCGAGGCCGCGGTATCTTTTGCGAGCAACCCGCAGCCCCGACGGAACCACGGAACCCTAAAAACTACTTTTCAGAAATTTATTTTATTGACTTACAGTCATTTAAGACTAATTTAAAACGTATATCGTGACATGGTTTCATGTTTTTTTTTTGTAATTTAGTTGAATGACCCAAATGAACTTAGAAAGTCTCACTTAAAGTCACATTATTACTAGCCAAACTTCAAACCCGCAACATCTATACCAAAAACTACACTTGTCTAACTCCACAACAAATTTCTAACGCGCCAAGCTCTTCTTCCAGCGACTTAATATTCAGGCGGAGGCACACGAGCTATCCAGGTGTTATAACCTGCAGCATACCCTCGAGTCTTGCCTAAAGCTAATCTAGATTAGATTGGGACTCAAAGCCGGGCTTCTGAGATAGGATAAGTAGGTAGATGTAAAGTCTTTTACGTTAATGCACTTCTTTTTCGGCCTAACACAAATTTTAATAATGTTTTGTGTGTAATAATAAGTTTACACAAAAAGTGTGGCTGAATTTATGTTTTCATTTGAGAGGTGATTATTGTGTGCGTTTTAGCAGTTTAAGACTGCCTGTCCACTGAAGCGGAGCGAGGCTGCGGAGTGGAGAAACGGAAAAATAAAGATTGCACACTGGAACAGAGGGCTGATTTTATGCAATCCTATTGATAAATATTTCAGTTTCTGCACTTCGCAGCCTCGCTCCGCTACAGTGGACAGCCAGCCTAAGTCTATAATGTTCCCACTGCTGGGACACAGGCTTCGCATTTCTATGGAGTATCAAGGAACTTTTCACCCTATTCTTCATATTCCTAAAAGATTACAAATTTGACACAACTGTAGAGTATTTATTCATACAGCATGTATCGTTAACGATAGTTTGTTTATTCATATTTTACTCGTAACAACACGCTATATGAATAAATACCTTATCGTTGTTTCGAGTATCTTTCTAATGAAAGATGTGATCATATTTAAGGTTGTGTTAATAGACTTGTCGACTGAACAACATTTTCCATTTTTTTTAAAAGAAATATGGCTTTCCCAAACATCGAGTTTTAACTTTTTGTATATTAAATAAAACTAAATTCTAGGTAAATACTCAATTTAACTTACATAAAAGCCTAGCTTTCTATACAAACAGGTACCTGCGTCTAAAGAATTTTCTTTACCAACATTTTTCTTAATAAAAAAACAAATTCAATCTGTGAGATAATGGGATTTTCGCTAAGAAATCCATTCAAAGAGCAGTATAATATTATGGTACTCTATAAAGAAAATATTTCAAAAACAAACTCGGAGATATCCTTTGAACTTCATATAACTTGTGTTTGTGTGTGTACCACGTACTATCGCCGACAGAAGTCGTTTATTTATTTTGTTGTTGTTTAGATTTACGCTTGCCTTTTTTTTTGTTGTTTGGCTGGATGTTGGATGATAAATAAGTCTGTATTTGTTTAAGCTTTATACTTTTACTGTCCCACGTAATAGAGGGCGGGCCGATTGCCATCAACGAGGCATAAATCTAGACGCCGCGCGCCGCTGCGTGGCTGCTGAGAAATTCCTAAACGAAAACCCAAAAACACTTTGCCCTACCCGGGAATCGAATCCAGGACCTCAAGCTCAGCAGTCACGCTTGTGACTACTAGACCAACGAGCAATTCAGGCGTAATGAGGTTTCACTGCTGGTTTTACCAAGATAAGGTCGGATCCCACCCCATAGTATTTGTTCGTACAATCACGATCCAGCCATACCCACCAAGGAAACCCATTACTAAGAATTTTTGGTTTTAGGAAACGACAGTTTCCTTCTGAAATAGTATATTATTTTATTCTTACAACATCTCTTTAGTTCATCATATCATATAATTTATATCATAAACAATGTATACATTTTATCGAAAATTATTATAACTCAACACAACACAACACAACACATATTATCATTCTCTCAATTTATTTGGGACCGGCACAGCATGTTTTCTTCTTCCATACTACTGTATCACTCATCATCTCGGCAATCAAGCCATATCCTTAAAACTTAAAACTTAAAATAAAAAATGTTGTAATCAGTAATGTTACTTTACCAGTACGTACATAATGCATAGTACACCCAGATTTCGCCAGTTTTGCTTAAAGTCCCATGTTACCAATTGAGGCCATCAACCGGGCACACATTCAGATTCCATGGCTGAGAAGGAGATTTCTAATGAAAAAACTAAATAAAATTTTGCCCGACTTGGGAATTGAACCCAGGACTGTGTGACTGTTCAAAAGAGATACCATGGCCCCGGAACACAAAGGGCTAAGAAGGAACATAGGTGGTTTTTAGTCAGTAAAATTATGACACTGCCTACTACTCTGCCTAGAGCTTGAGGAGTCATTTGATGATTTCCTACCTCAAATATACATTCAAACTCAACGTTTTCCTCATTCCTAAGCATCACATGTCCATATTGTCCATACCACAATAGCCGATTACCACACAACTTTTCAGTTGTTCCACTTCGAGTTCTCAACACTAAGCATAAAAACGTAATTAATTCCAGTAGCCACAATCCAACACAAAAGATACATCTAAATTAAATGATCCTACTTCATCCATTCAACTACACTACGAACAATTTAATATTGTCTATAATACGTAGTTCTACAGCGGACAAGCCATTTGCAGCAAGGAAAGAGGCCATAGTGCAATAAGGATTATTTGCAACTGTTTATCTTAGAGAGAGACCTCTTTGTTTTGAAACAACGGGCGATAGCTGTTTATTCTTTGTAGCCGAAAGAGCAAAGGGTATAAAAGAAAATCTATTTTGTAGTAAAATAATGTCAGACTAATTTTAGCACAGGTTTAACTCAAATTGACGGATTGCCTAGTTAGTCGAGTGGTCGCCAGTGCGAGTGTCAGACTTCTACTGACTAAAATCCACCCATCTTCCTTCTTAGCCCTTTGTGTTCCGGGGCCACGGTATCTCTTTTGAACAGTCACACAGTCCTGGGTTCAATTCCCAAGTCGGGCAAAATTTGATTTAGTTTTTTCATTCGAAATATCCTTCTCAGCCATGGAATTTGAATTTGTGCCCGGTTGATGGCCTCTGGTAACAGGTAACATGGGACTTCAAGCAAAACTGGCGAAATCTGGGTGTACTATGCATTATGTAGGTACGTACTGGTAAAGTAACATTACTGATTACAACATTTTTTATTTTAAGTTTTATGTCTCTATGCATTAATATGTAATTGTTCCCAACTTTAAATATCCGCTAGCTCCCCCGCTCCGCTTATCACAAACCCCTCACCAGAATAAGCGCGCAATATATGTATTCTAAATGTGAAACTGCAGACATGAGAACGCTATACATCCAATGCACTGCAAGTTAGTATTTTCTAGATGACTGTACAATATACATACGGGTACAGTCGCGTAGAGTTATGTGTACTTTCGTGACTTCATTGCAAAACATCTGGCAATGTAAGGTTACAAGACTTTATAAGTTATGTTACTTAAACTTTAATGCTTAGAAAATCTTTGCTTATGTTAGTGGAAAATGGAAGTAAGTAATGACTTTACACTGTCTTTATTTCAAAGGGATATCTATTTTGTATAATGAGACATTTCGTTTGAGAAGTAGGAATTAATATGTCAGTCTGTGTTGTAGTTCAAATGGTTATTAAGTAAAGTTTTGTTTATTTTTCAAATGTAGTGCTGTAGTTCAAATGTAAGGGTTCTGTTTTTTCCTTTTGAGGTACGGAACCCTAAATATACAAAAAAGAGCCATTTTTGTGAACGCCAAAGATTTAACTCCCCAATTACCCTTCACTCCGCAAACTATACATCCCTACCAACTACATAACTCCCGCAAACTCCATTAAGGATAAAGGGTAAAACTGATTTTGGATAAGAAAAACCGAGCGAGCAATATCTCTGGTTCGTGTGTTGCGTTCCTACACACGATTAGTGTCGAACTCTAAATATTTCACGGTAATGTCTTACGATTGAAGTGTGTTACAGGACTTATTGATGGGGCCTCCCCAATTTATGGAGACTTGCTAAAATGGAACAGGAATGTAGGGCAATTGGAGTGAGTGCAGATTTTTCGGTGTATTTTATGCCGTGTTTATGTCAGGATGTTAATTTTTTCTGCTTCTTCGGATCGCTAGCATGTGCATTTTTTAGCCTAGAACTTTGTCACTTCCACCGCATCGCCGGTTGTAAAACTGAGGCTGCATGTTTTTGGGCTGCATGGTTTGTGACGCATCTCCACAAGTTAAAGTATTTTTTTTTTGGGGGGTGAGAAATCATCAATAGACTACTCCCACTCTGGGTGGAGCGGTAAGGAGTGTCAGACTACTGACTAAAAACCACCCATGTTCCTTCTTAGCCCTTTGTGTCCGAGGCTGCGGTATCTCTTTCGAACAACCCGCAGCCCCGACAAGCGTTATCCCTAGCGGGGCCCCTGCAATGTTGCTGACATCTCTTTGAGGCGCCCGTGGAACACGAACGCGTCGTCGACACGGCCTGTCATCGTGAACCATCGCAAACTCCGCTGCTGTTTCATTGAGGTAACCCCACTTATGAGGTTGGAGTTACATCTCCCCACTTGAGTGTGGAGAAGGTTCAGGGATTTTCTTTCATTAGCCTGCTCTATCCTAGTCCTAAATTTGCGAAGACCACTGGCCGCTCCTTCCATCCTTCTTCCAACTTCCCGATTTGATGGGACTAATCCAGTTTCTCCCTCTACCTCATTTCACCTTTGGGCACCAGTATATTTTGACCCTTGTCATTTGTCCATCATGCGGCAGAGACGTCATTCCTTGACCTTTTTAATTTAACCAGCCTTTTAAATACTGAGACAGTAAATAAAATCACGTTTGGCTACATAATAAGCATCATAATGTACATACATCTACATATATTGCAAACCGCTTTTTACTGAATCCATAATATACATTTTTTTATTGTTTTTGTCTGTTCATTCTGGCTTATCTCCGAAAGGACTTGGCGGATGTTGAAACAAATTTTATTGGGCAATAGCTGATGTCAGATGGAATTTAGCTTACTTTTATATTGGCAAAAAGTGTTAGAGTTCCTTGGAAATTAATTAAAACCCTAAATCTAATTCAAATATGTAAGTAACATTTTTATAATAATTTCACGTGGCCATACGTCGCGAGGCACAAGCAGTACATAATAATAAGGTAGAATACTCGTAAGCCCTCTACAAAAAGTCATGACCATAACATTGAACAAGACGTTTGCTCCCTTCGTGTTCCCAAACTATTAAGTTCAGGTTTCCTGAAGATATCTTTCGTATAGTTTGTGTTTTAATATATAGCCCGTATTAACTATAATATCATTGTATTTTTAACCGACTTCAGAAAAAGAAGACGTTATCAATTCGACTATAAATGTTTTTTTGTATGCTTGTTACGTCATAACTCCGTCATTTATGAAAAAATATATGAAAGGATATGGTCCCATAGAAATTTCATGAAATAGGCCAGGCTGAAAAAAACTTAAATAATGAACCGACATTATTTAAGTTTTTTCCGCCTGGCCTATTTGGTATAATTATCTTTATTACACACACTACTTAATACAAAATATCGCCTACAATCCCTGGATGGTTGACAGCACCAAGTGATTATGATGGTGATGTCCCACTTATCCGCAGAAAGTATGAAAACAAAAAGTGAATTAAGGGGACACCCGGATTTGAACCGGGGACCTATCGATCTGCAGTCGATTGCTCTGCCACTGAGCTATATCCCCGATGTACTTTGTCTTTATAAATTGGTACCAGTGTTGCAGTTGATTGAATCACACAGCCTTCATTTTTTCATGAGTCATTTTGTAGACGTCACTACATCTGTTCCTTTATTCCATTACATAGGCATAATTATCATAATCAGCTTATAATATTCCTACTGCTAGGTTACAGGCCTTCTCGACCTCGCCTGCCATGTTGGTTTAGTGGTTGCAAGCACGACTGCTGAGCATGAGGTCCTGGGTTTAATTCCCAGGACTGGCAAAGTGTTATTAGGTTTTTCTATCAGGAATTTCTCAGTAGCAGCCACGGAGACTATATTTGTGACCAGTTGATGAAAATAGGCTCGCCCCCTATTACATGGGACTTTACATAACTGATAAAAATTGGGTGGCGTTAGGTTATGTTTAAATTCCTTATAATTGAAGGCAAGTCTATAAATGGGAAAATGTAGTAGTACTTACGTATGTGAGTTATAATACATGCGAACAGTGCAACTAAAATAAAAGCTTGTAAGAACACGAAGCATGTCAATAAAACTTTAAGAACTCATGATTTATCCTTATCAAAAGTTAAATCAATAACACTAACATATTTATAACCCTATCCCCGCTTCCATGATTCACAATTCTAACCTCAACCCCCATAAAATCTAAGACGAATATCCTATGGCAAGGAAACGAGGAACAGGAGGATTTATGGCTGAAACTGCATTAGGCGTGAGAGAGTCAATTGGGTTCTGGCGTTGAAAAATTTAGCTAACCTTGTCGAAGAATTGCAGCCAATTGGAATACAGTCACATGCAGATGTTATGGGGTTTTATGTTTTAGAGGAACGTCGTTTGTTTTAGGGGATGGGCAATTGAAACAGGATTATTTCAAAAGGAGATTTGCATATTTGATTAAGGCTCGGAATCCGCTAAAGTGGAGATGAGCGGAGATGTGTTAAGCGGAGAGGAGAGGAGATGCGCAAACCGGATAGGAGTGAAGATGCATAGAAGGTAGTGTTTATTCACCGAGGCTGTGGCAGTTGTGCAAAGCGGAGTGGAGAGGAGATCAGCAAAGCGGAGAGGAGATGAGCATAGCGATGAGGAGAGGAGATGCATAAAATCGAATGTGTAGCCACATAGCAGCACACAGCGAATAGTCGATTTGGTTCTGGCGTTGAAAAATTTAGCTAACCCCGTCGGTGGATTGCACCGAATTGGATCACCGTCACATGCAGGTGTTAGGGGGTTATATGTTTTAGAAGAATGTCGTTTGTTTTAGGGGATGGGCAGGTTCTGTAGTTTAGATTGAAATAGTCAGGTTTATTTTTCAAAAGGGATTTGGAACCGTTATGGCCTGAACTCAATCGGGACGCCTGCGCCCTAAACAAAGACTCATACCAAACATAATAATAATAATAAATTCTTTATTTGCCCTCACAATGACAGCTTATTCTAGGTTTCACAATATTGTTAATATTGTTTTTTAGCAATGTGAGGAGCTGGTGTCTGAGTTAAGCGTTAAACGCCTGTATTACAAATCACCAGGTCCCCACGGAAGAACAGAAAGTGTTACTTGAGTAAAATAATAATGATGAAATTACAATCTAACGTTATAAGGAGACTTAAGACTTAACACTTAAATTTGTTACAATTTTAGGGGTAGAAGTTAAAAAGAAACTATAAACAAAAAACATAGGGTGCCGTAAGCGCGTTGTCGCTTAGTTTACAAGTTATTTGCCCTTAGCTAGAGTCCTTACACTCACAGTTTAGAAGGTTAGGCAGAAGGTTGTCTCAAAAGATGACTTGCGACATAACATTTAAAAAAAAATCAAGGAAGAAAGTTATAAAATATTCTCTTATTTCCAAACCACTTGAAAACACAAACTAAGTTAATAATTATACAAGTACAAGTACACACCCAAAAAAGACCAGCATCTCTAAGAGGACGAAAGTCGAAACTTCATCGACCAAGCCACGGAAATGAGCACGAATGGGGAACTTTCCTAAAAACCGACCAACTTTGCTTAACAAATTATTATTTTAAACTCGCCATTCCGCATATTCTTAGCTTTTGAGATCTTACGTACGTTTCCCAGTTACTTGGTTGAAAACTAGGGAATGGTTGCTCTTTGAAAATTATAATATCAAAGGCTTCTGCTAAAAATTGTTGGATGTGTTCCCATTTTTAAAGCATTTTGGTGTGAAATGGCTTTCGGGGAAGATTCTGGAGTTTGGAGAAGACTAAAATGGAATAGGATTGATGGTAATATTGAGGAGGAAGACTCGATTTATATTTGTTGAAGATTATAGTTCATCTCAATAACATACAATCGATCTATAATGTTCCCACTGCTGGTATACTCGTCTTCTCTATGAGAGGGAATATTACAATCTTACTAATATTTTAAATGCGAAAGTTTGTGAGGATGGATGGATGAATGGATGTTTGTTACTCTTTCACACAATAACCACTGAACGGGTTTTAATGAAATTTTGCACACCGATAGTTTATAACCTGGATTAACATTTAGGGTACTTTTTATCCCGGTAATATAGTCCCGTGGGACAAATATTGAACCCACGCGGGCGAAGCCGTGGGCGTAAGCTAGTAAGCTAAAATCCACTACGCACGTCCAAAAATTCGAAGACATGTGACATTTACCCAAATTTCTATACAACAATGATAACTTTACTTTACTCGTAAATGCCCCAAAATAAAAAAACTGTTGTTTGCAACTCACTACACGAATTGCCAATTTGATTAATTGAACCATGCTGTCAAAAGCATGCCTAATAATTAAACCATCGTTTACATTTTAACTAGAACTGTGCTTGTTTGCTTTCCAGCTTCAATTTATTATTATTATTTATTAACTTTAGAACCCTATTTTTCTATCAGCACCAAAAATTTAAATTCCTCTGAAAATACTTTTCCAATGATTCTTACACAAATTCGTGTTTATTTACATCAACAAGAAATGCAATGATATATTTTTTTTTTTTTTTAAAAAAAACGTTGCCCCACACTAGGAATTTCTCCTGTATCGTGGGTGCGTTTACAAACATTTAAACTCACATACACAAATACCCAGACCCGAAACAACTATCTGTAGGTCATACAAATATTTGTTCCGTGCGGGAATCGAACCCGCGACACGCAGCGCAGCAGTCCAATCGCTCAGCCACTGCGCCAACCGTGTCGTCTATATCGATAATTACACATACATAAACGAAGTAAATTAAATACTCATTTTTGAAATAAACTCATTAGAACTTGAACAAAATATGGTATTTTCTTTAAAATCAGGTTACGAGGTAAAGAATTATCATTGAACAAACATGCAAAAAAACATTTAATCGAATTGAGAACCTCCTTCTTTAGAAGTCGGCCAACAATAGTAAACACCAGTAACACATACATAATTTAAGAACACAAAGATAGAAATAACATCAGTTTAGCGAAAGATATCTTCAAGTCACGGACGCGCTGATACGTAATTCTTTTGTCGGCTAATCTTTTATGAAAGATAGCTTTGCACGGTGTATCGGTTTTCCCTTTCGGATGAATTCCCTGACTATCAATATTATGTTGTGTGTGAACTTTACGCTTAGACGGAACGTGTGGTCAGTAGGGTTCTCTCTGACCCGAGAACGCGTTACAGCTTATAAGTTGAATTGAATTTTTGATTGAATATTGTTTTGTTGAGGAGCTCGTGGCTAATATGAATGAATAATAATAGCTGCACGGGTCGACTTTCAGATTAGCTGCACTTACTTAAGTTTTTTTTTTTTTTTTTTTAAATTCGTTGCCCCACACTAGGAATTTCTCCTGTATCGTGGGTGCGTTTAAAAACATTAAAACTCACATACACAAATACCCAGACCCGAAACAACTATCTGTAGGTCATACAAATATTTGTTCCGTGCGGGAATCGAACCCGCGACACGCAGCGCGGCAGTCCAATCGCTCAGCCACTGCGCCAACCGTGTCGTCGACTTACTTAAGTTAATTAAATATCAAATGTTGGCTGTCATTGGCACATCTATGACAATCGTTACAAGTAGTGTCCCAAAATTCTGACAAACGTACCAAGGGGTATCGCATTACCCAGTCCTCGTTCTTTGCTCATCCAGTTGCAGCCACGGAGTCTGGATTTTTGTTCGGTTGATGGCAATAGACTCGCCCCCAAATACATGGAACTCAAACATAACTGGAGAAATGTGGGTGTACTATTAGGTACACCTCAACCTAACCCTTCGGGGATTACAGGCGTGAAGTTATGTTACGTTAAATACAAGTCAGTTAATCTTAAGACTTCATTAGCTCCAAATTAGTGTCTCAATTCATATCGTACTCGTATTAAACCGTTATTACTAGGGGTCATAGTCCTCATCTTTTACACCCCCATACGGCATTGCAGACCCCAACTACGAACATGAACATACAAACAGCCAACGAGACATTATTACCCTGTCGCGATATTACTTAACTACAACCAGAGTTTGTGACCCCTGGCCCAACAAACTATCGCTGAACACAATTGTCATGAAACTAGCGGCCGACCCCTGTTTCGGACGGGTGCTGTAACAGTGATGCGGTGACATCATGTATAAAAACATCGAGATTTGTTATTGTAATGATGAATAGTCATGTTTATTCTGTAATCTCGTTTCTTCAAACACTTTTATACGTATTTTTAACCGACTTCCAAAATCAGGAGGTTCTCAATTCGTCGGGTCTTTTCTTTCTTTTTTTTATGTACGTATGTTCCCCGATTACTCGAAGATGGCTGGACCGATTTCTATTTTTTTTGTTTTGTTTTATTTTTTTTCATAAAACACAAAAAAGTAAAAAATAAACTTTAGAACAAAAATCAGTTTCTGAAGTCGGTGGCAAAAAAATTAAATCAAACAAACAAAAGTCACCGACTTCTGAAACTGATTATTGTTAAAAAAAAAATTATTAGTTAAAATTGAAGTACTCGTATCTTATCAAACTCCTCTGAGAAGTAACATTGAAAACACATTTTAAAAAAATCACATAATTTATACGACTATAAATATTAATTGGAACAAATAAAAAAGATACTTGAACAATTATTCCCACGCCAAGTGATTCTTTGATATACTCTCATTCATACCCCCTAAAGTTATAGTCGAACTCGTCTAGATACAAAATATGACCAGTATAAAATCAAAAATCAAAAGTCATTTATTCAAACTAGGCTGACAATCAGCACTTTTCGAACGTCATTTACTTTACTTATTTACAAGTGACAGTCCCTTCGACACTTCCTAGTGTTTTAGCTGGAAAAAAGAAGTGACGGAACAAACTCCCCAGCAACACATCTGTCTTTTAGGTTAGTTAGAAGATCCAGACTCGATACAAATAGTAAGTTGTAGATTTACTATAGACACAAATCAATAAAAAAAAGTATATAATAATAAACAATGTAAAAAAAAAACAATTAAAAGAATACATAAAATATCAGTAACCTAATTTTAAAAATCATTAATTATCAGATTCGGACATCTTTTCACTGAAATAAAGATAATACACTAGCCTACGAACTAAATTCTCTAAAAATGGTGAACGTTGCATCAAAATCTATCGTACACATTGACGTATATATTACTGCGTAAGGACTGGGCGGACGGCATGTTAAAATGACGCCTCGAACGTGGTCCCAAAACGGTCTTTCCTAAGCCGAAGTGAACTAGTCCACGATCAGCTCTCTTCGGGTGCGGTCGTAAATTTTATTAAAAGCTTTATTTATGTTCTTTATACCTCGAAAATATCACGCCGCACGCGCGCGCGCGCGTAGGTTACATTAACGAGCAGACTACACCTATTCTCTGTATGGCGAACGCGTCGAGCAAATGTTCGGACGCCCGTATCTTTAGTTTTTATATCAATGATCGTATCGCATCGTGCTGAGATAGTGGCCTTTTGGCCTCGTACGGGACTTATTTTTAATTAATACTGTTTTATTTTTTAAGTGTTCCTCTTGTTTTTTTTTTTTTTTTTGTTAATCTTTTTTATTATTGATTTCTTGTCCTGTGTGAGACCAATAAATACTTTTTCTTTCTTTCTTTTTTCTTTACAGCATAAAAGAACTACGCGGACAAACAGATGGACACGAAAAGCGACCTTAATTAAGAGTATTTATGGTCAAAGCAAGCAAGGGAGGTCAACCTGCCCTGGTCGGTTGAGAATTAAAGTGACGTGGGTTTCTCATTTTGTTAGGGGGTAGATATACGTATTTCCTAAGCAAGAGGGTACACGCATGTTGAATTTTTAATCTGAAATATTATTTTTATGCGAAAAACATATGGATATTGTTATTGTTCGGTTATAGGTTGTGTTTTGCTTGCTTTTTGTATAGTTGTGCCTTATTACTTTTGGTAAATTGGTTCTTTTGAATTTGGTGGACTGTTTAGCATGTTGGTCCTAGGTTCGATTGCCTTGCCTAAGTGTTAGTGGGTTTTGTCTATCAGGAACTTCTCAATCACATAGTGTAGATTTGTGCCCGGTTGTTGGCAATAGGGTCACCCCCTATTACATGAGACTTAAACGTATTAAACTGGCGAAATGTGTGTGTACGATTAGATACACCTTCGCCTAACACTTCGGGGGTACAGGTCCACTTTTGACCTGTATGGTTACATTTGTAGGTGTCACAAACTTGCTCAACCAATCAAACAAAATGACACGGTGGGCACAGTAATTGAGCGATAGGCTGCTGCACTGCGCGTCGTGGATTCGATTCCGGCACGCATCAAACATGGCATGGCAGTTTTCCCGGGTCTGGCTGTTGGTGTTTGTAAGTTTAACATAACATAACATCATGCCTGTAATCCCCGAAAGGTTACGCAGAGGTGAGAGGTGTTGGGGCGAGCCTATTGCCATCAACCGGGCACAAATCTAGACTCCGTAGCTGTTACTGATAAATTCCTGATGGAAAAAGCCAATAACACTTTGCCCGACCCGGGAATTGAACCCATGACCTCATGCTTAGCAGTCGCGCTTAGACCAACGAGGCAGTCCGTGTCAGTGTTTGTGAGTTTTAATGTTTGTAAACACAAGCACGATACAGGAGAAATTCCTTGAGTTTAAATTAAATCTTCTAGACCCAACTATATTTAGGCTGTACGTGACTCGTCAGCAGGCATTTCATTTACCGAGTAATACCCATGAAAAAAATTAGACTGCAGCTCCCACAATATGTACCCTTTTTTGCCTGGAAATTGTCCTAGATATCAACGGAAACACTAGGCAAAAAAAACTAATTCAGCACGTAATATGGGTTTAGGGGCTTATAACTACTTTCATAAATCCTCAGAATGTCCAATTTCACGAAGGCAATAGAAAATTTCCCAGACTATTCTAAAATCTGGGGGCACGGTAGTGCCCCCGTCAAGTCGAGCAATAAAGCGGCACGGCCGTACCATCCTTTTCTCGATACAGTTCCGGCCATTTTCAACCTCCTATATCTTTGTTGTGGATAAAACTAGTAGCCTGATTTTTTAGTAACCAATTAGTCATTGTATAAACACGGTATATTTTTAATTTCGCATCACATTGGCCAATGCGATGGCGATTAGCTATTAGAATGTGGTATTTAATATTGGCAAATGCTATGAGATGGCCAAGTCAATCTATTTATTTAAAACATCAATATTTTTAATATTGATATGGTCACTAAAAGATGTACTTAGGTTAGCTTATTACGTAATAACTTAAGATAGAAGGTCCCTTAGGTAGGGACTGAATAAATTAACTGACTTGGTATTACATGGATCTCACCACTTTTTACGGTAGAAGAACTGAGTTGTGCGACTTGGCTTTTTTTACAAGTTTTGTTTTTGGTGGGATATTGTTTATGTACGTAAGAGAAAGTTATTGTATCGTATAATATATTTTCAAATACTTACGTCAAACAGGGGAGACTTTTTTTTAAAAAAAACCTTGCCTCACACACTAGGAATTTCTCCTGTATCGTGGGTGCGTTTACAAACATTTAAACTCACATACACAAACACACCCAGACCCGAAACAACTATCTGTAGGCCATACAAATATTTGTTCCGTGCGGGGATCGAGCCTGCGACACGCAGCGCAGCAGTCCAATCGTTCAGCCACTGCGCCAGACGTGCCGTCAAAAAAGACTGGAAGAAGAAAACGTTTTGCGCCAACCCCAAATAAAATGGGGCTAGGGTCGAAGGGCGGAACGTGAGAGGGAGAGAACCTCTCGTCCCAGCCGCCGCGGGAGGCGTTTCGGGCGTCGGGGGCCACGTGATGGCTTCCGGCCGCCATAGACGTGGGCCTGTGGACGGTGAGTGATGGGCTAGCTCCCCGTCCGTCCGTCTTATGACGACGACAGGCCGTGTCGACGGCGCGTTCGTGTTCCACGCGCGCCTCAAAGAGATGTCAGTCACATGGAAGGGGCCCGCAAGGGCCGACGCCCGTCGGGGCTGCGGGTTGTTCGAAAGAGATACCGCGGCCTCGGAGCAAGGACTAAGAAGGAACATGGGTGGTTTTTAGTCAGTAGTAGTCTGACACTCTCTTTCGCTTTGCCCAGAGCGATGTCCAGATTTGATGATTTCCCACCCCACAAAAAAAAAAAGGATAGAAAGATGATCATCATCATCAGCTTAGCCTTTTCCCAACTATGTTGGGGTCGGCTTCCAGTCTAACTGGATGCAGCTGAATAATAAAAAAAATAAAAATAAAATAAGACTTTATTGCTGTTTTTACAATTTACAATACAAACATTTTTTTTTTTTTTCTTATTACACGGTTTCAATTCACAGCTTGTCTTTCGACAAAGGTCTCCTCTATAGATTTCCACTTTAGCCTGCCTCTCGCTGTTCTCGTCCACTCTGGACCCGCTACCTTTTTGAGGTCATCTTCCCATCTTTTTGTTTGACGCCTTTTATTTCTTTTTCCATTCCTGGGATACCACTCTGTTGTGGTTTTTGTCCATTTGCCATTCGTCTCTCTAAGCATATGTCCAGTCCATCTCCATTTTAAAGTTTTGCACGTTTTCTTTGCATCCTTAAATTTTGTTGTATTTTAATTTTAGGATGTAGCTGAATACCAGTATACAATAGGGAGCGACTGCCAAGGACATCCCTATGACTGGTTGTCAGATTTTCGAGACACAGAACACCAGTTAGGCCTGTCAAGAATCTACAAATTACAGCCAGAACCAACAGCTTAACGTGTTTTCCGAGGCATAGAGTAAACTCGGTATACAGGGTGTAAAAGTACCCTTTACGCAAACAAAGGGCACTTGTTTTCCCCACCACTGCGATATTTTTTTGTTCTAGACCATACCTGGGAACCTCCTAGTTACGGAGATATTGGGGGTCAAAGTTCCAAATTTTTCACAGCTCTTTTTGTAAATACTAGTTTTTCAGGTTATAACTTTACTTAGACTACCTCCATGACCCGTTTATTATTCAAAGCATCCACTAGCACAATGTTTTAAGAGTGCTACTTTGAGTTTTATTATAAAAAGGTGATTTTTGGCCCCAAAAAAAAAAAAGTCGTTTCCCAGCCAAAAATTTTGCGCAGGGGTACTTAGTTTGATGTACAGAATGCTTGGTTGACGGCTGCGTGATGGGTTGATTTACAACCTCTATTAGAGGTGGTCACCCATCCACAGACCAACCTAAGCAGGCGCAGCTTAACCTGAAGATTGATCCACGATCTCCTCACACTTTGATCGTTTCTAAAAATCTTATAATTTCTAAAGAGATAACAAAATCTCTATTATTATTGAACAGTGTTCTACCAAAATAGAAGGTACTTTCCCCACAAAATTAACGCCATAAAATAAACCCATAAAACGCGATCACTAAACACCAAACACCACCGAACTGAATTAAAGGATTCAAAACAATAGTCTTTTCAGAAAGAAACTGTTTCCCAACCAGGCAATTACGCCAAACGATAATAGACTCTCCTACCATTAGGATAAAGTGGACATATGAAAATTAGCTGGTTAAAATTATTTTTGTAAAGGTGCGTGTAAACTGGCAACATTTTTACTACAATTTTATGTAGGTACAATATTTCCGACCATTGCCAGCTGAAGTTTGTGGTTTAAGGCGACAATAAATGCCAGTGACCTTGAGCGAGTGGGTGAAGCTTGCGGCACCTCCCGCGATCGCAAAACGCATCCTCATAATGCACGCTCGTAATTTCGCAGGGTAACTATACGTTTCAAATAGTAAGGACTGTCCAGCCCGATTTTTTATCACCATACAAAATTATGTTCGGAAATAAGAATATGCGATTTACAAAAAAACTATTGATTGGACTAAAAAAAACACAAGTTGATGTCAATGTTGACGGCAACTGTCAGCAGCCATATTTTACAGTAAAAAGTAGCTGGTTTAGAAGCACCTTAATGAATAAGCAAATAAAACCGCAGAAGCGGACGGTAAACACGTTGATAATTTTAATCTACCTTTACAAAAGGGATGTTTACTGAGAACGCGCTAAAAGGGATGCCAGCTCAAATTAAGGGCCCTTTTATTTTTGGTGTTAGGCACCCGACTTGGTGGGGAAAGATATTTTATGTTTTAAGCTGTTTTCTGTTTTTTTAGAAGTAGATTTAGACCAAAGAAACGATGGATGGCTGTATGAAGGTCGATATGGTTAGTGTTTGCACACTTACCTACACGAACTGAAACTTCAAAAAGAGTGACATCAAGCTTTCAAGATTTTTGTATTATATCCTGATACCAAATGATACTCAAATCAGTTAAGATATTTGAGCGTTCTTGGCTTATAACTATAATTGAGTTATTTGCTCATCCCACGGAGACACCACATTTTTCCGGGATCAAAAGTAAAAATGTGTTAGTCCAGAATATTGTACGCCATCTTAATAGCACATCTAAATCCGTTAAGCTGTTTTTAACAAAATATAACCATCCAATTTTGCGCTCGACTGTATTCACTGGTAGCTTTATAAACATATTTTTTTTAAGTTTTAATGTTAACAAATAAAAATACAGAAAATAAATTATGTCGTCAAGTGAAAGAATGTCAGTGCGAGCAGCGAGCGGGTCCAGCAGGCCAAAGAACCCAAGCTCTAGGTATCCTAATTAGTAAGCACTCTACAGTAGTGTCTGCCGCTACATGAGATGCGAACCGTCTACCTATCTAAGTGTCTAAGATCCTCATACCACTTTTTATACGACATTTAAGTCCAACCGCTTTTTTTTATAACTAACTATTTCTTACCTGTTAAGTGGCAGTGGGCCGGCCACATTAGCCGCAGAACCGATGACCGTTGGAGTAGACGTGTTCTTGAGTGGAGACCGCGAAACGGCAAGCGTAAGGTGGGACGCCCTCAGGCTCGGTGGAGCGATGATCTTCGCAGAGTGGCTGGTAACAACTGGATGAGAGTTGCCGAAAATCGAGTTGAGTGGCGCAAGATTAAAGAGGCCTATATCCAGCAGTGGATTGCAATAGGCTGATGATGATTTCTTATCTGTACACAAAATACACTAATTGTTTCTTACACTTTATTACATATAAGTATCTATATTTACACTTACCTGTATAATTGGTTGACACAGAGTAAAAAGCTGGTTTACGTCCGTCACGTCATCACTATCTCAGGTTCAGTTGAAAACCAGCGTCGGGCACTAGCTGGTCGGCAGTTTGCTGAACTGGACCTATTTGGCGCTGCCGTGAGACACACAATAATATTATCTCTTTTTGTCCCTGTTCAGTTTTTGTTTTTTTATATTTTTTTTATTGTGTGTACTTGTGGTACCTATGTGCCAAATAAATATATTTTCTTTCTTTCTTTCTTCACGTGTTTCTCTCCATCATCATCATTTTCTTACCGTTGTCCCATGTTACTTGGGACCGTAACACGTTTTTTTCAATTCTCCTTTGCTAATCGTCACGCTATCATCTACTTCTTTTCCTTTCATTTCATTCCTCACACACATCTTTTCTTTGGTCTCTCTTCTCCACAACCCATTCTAAAAGAACTTTTGTATCCCAAACAGAAGTACTCAGAGCTCAACACGTCAGGAATTATCTTGATTAGTGGCCCATGAGCCGAATGTTAATATTTTCCGGCACTGATTTAATTAGAACAAATTGTTTTCCATTTTGCATTGTTTAAAATACGGTTTTTGATACAATTTTCAGGCAATATTTACCGACTTTCGATTCCGATTTCGCGTTTGCTGAGCATGAGGGTCCCTGGTTCGATATTCGTGTCGGGAAAAGTGTTATTGGGATTTTCTCAGTAGCAGCCACGGAGTCTAGATTTATGCCTGGTTGACGGTAATATGCTTAATAGGTATTCAGCTGCATCCGGTTAGACTGGAAGCCGACCCTAACATAGTTGGGAAAAGGCTAGGCAGATGATGATGACGGTAATATGCTTGTCTCCTATTACATGGGATTTATAACATAACTGGCGAAATATGGGTAAACTTATAAGTACACCTATGCCTAACCCTAAAGGAATTACAGGCGTGATGTTATGTTATTTAATTTCAAAATACAGGGTTATCGCTTGGTCATGGCGATGGCGGAATAAAATTGCTAAGAGCATGCCACAAGTCACACACAAGGCATGTGTGTCACTCGATGTAAGCCGCATCACCCGAGGACCGAGTCAGTCTTTATGTAGCGTGGGATTTTCCTTTTACAGATATATTTAGATGTAAGCTGTGTTTACCTTTGTTACTAAAAATATCTGATAGACAGGTAAATCGGAAACCCGGGATGGGCATTGTCCTTTGATCTCTGAAAATCGTTTTCGCTTTACTTATTTTTAGAACGGTCTTTATTTAGATAAAAAGACTTTCCAGATTGTGAAAACTGTAATCATTTTACTTTGTCATTAAGAGAGTGGTAGTTTAATATAATTTGGTTTTTTTTTTGTTTGAAAAGTTTGAAAGAAACCAAACGACATTAATTGGATATGACAAAATTAAAATACCAAAGGAGTCAACGGCTTAGTTATAGGTCTGGATAATTAACACGTCACATTGGTTTGTATGGAATCCGCTGATGCCTTTTTTTTGGGGATAGGAAATCATCAAAAAACCCCTCCCGCTCTTGTGCAGAGCGGAAGGAAGTGTCAGACTTCTATAGACTTCCTTCTTAGCCCTTGTGCCGAGGCCGCGGTATCTCTTTCGAACAAGCCGTAGCGCCCAAGGGCATCGGCCTTTGCGCGTGGAACACGAACGCGCCGTATCCGCTGATGCCTCACACACGTACAGCGCACCGCGCACTCACCGAGTCTGCCTCTCCGCGCGGAAGGTCGCTGCTTGGCACACGAGACATCGCATAACAGCGCAGATCATAGGCATGCGGATGTGTTGCTGATATGTAGTTTGTACATAGGGTGTAAGGGACAACACTTCATAAACTGACAGGGTGCATTCAGCTCCTTTTCCTCAATCATATGTCACATGCAGGAAATTTTATCTGGAAAATTAAACAAAAGCCATTGTATTGGCATAAAAGGTGTGGTGACATCAAATCTGGTGCAGTACCTATAGACGTACTTTTAGATCTAGGGTTAGCACACATTACACAGACTTGAGGAATCCAACTGGATAAATAATAAAGTATTGAAATGTGAGCTCTAAATCTTGTTACTCACGGTGGAATTTTTGACATGACCATACATGATCGACACTTCGTTCGAGGTAACGAGTATCCTCAGAAAGATGTTCATAATATGATTATACTTTTCTTATAGCTCTCAAGTTCCTTCTATAATCCAAATGACCTATCAGAGGTCATCCGTAACAAAATAGTTAATTACTTGCATTTCAACATGACTCGGAACAAACGATGGTGAGCAAGTCACCGCGAAAATTACTTTTTGGCTGACGTCATTATACTGTCCCCCCACCTCCGCCCTTCCCTAGACTGTTCGTAACAGCTAACATGGATAGTGGAGAAAAGAACAGAAGGTTTGTATGGTTTTAGGAATATGGAGACACAGCACAATTTTCGTTTATTATAAGTAATAATCGAATTATCTTACCTATCATCATCTGCCTAGCCTATTCCCAACTATGTTAGGCTCGGCTTCCAGTCTAACCGGATGCAGCTGAATACCAGTATTTTACATGGAGCGACTGCCTATCTGACCTCCACAACCCAGTTAATACCAGGTAATACGATACTCTTTGGTAAGACTGGATGTCAGAATTTCAGGTCACTGACTACCTGTAACGACTGCCAAAGATCTATATATGGCAGCCGGGACCAACAGCTTAACGTGCTTTCCGAGGCACGGAGGAAACTCGGTATGTCGGGCGGTCACCTATCCACAGACCGACCTAGGCAAGCACAGCTTTACCTAAAGATCGACCCGAGTGGCAGTTCTTATTAAGCCACGAGCTCCTTTTATTATCTTACCTATATATAATCAAATTCAAATTATAAATTACTAGCTGTTGCCCGCGACTGCGTTTGCGTGCAATTTTACTTACTAACTAAATCTGACCTAGAAGTATCGCATTACAAAGTGATTAGGTTGTAGAGGTCAGATTGGCAGTCATCATCATCAGCCTTTAATGTGCCCACTGCTCAGGCCTCCTCTCTAGGAGAGGGATGGGCTACAATCCACCACGCGGGTGGTAGATCCCAATGCAGGTTGGTAGATGCCACAAATGTCTTCGAATTTTTTGGTTATAAGACATGGCAGTTTCCTCACGTTTTCCTTCACCGTTTTGAGAGCATTGGTGATGAAATAAATTACACAAAGCAATGTGCCTGGCTGTCTTCCATGTAAAATACGAGTAGTATTCGCCTGAATTTGGTTCGACTGGTCCCCAATATAGTAGGGAAAAGGCTAGGCAGATGATTTTCGAACTTAACAGAGTTAGCTTACTGCAACTTTGCCGCTTCATCGCGCTATTTACAGAAAGCTGTAATTTATCATTGAAATTAAAAGCCGCATTGTTTGAGTCATAATAAAGGCGAATTTAGAATGATCTATTGAGTCTTCGCTAATTATAATACATTTATTTTGTTTTGTAGTTACATTCTTTGACTTATAAAATGAAATCTACCCTGTCAAGAATGTTATTTTGTCAAACTAATTACGACTTTATTTACGAGAAACATTAGCGACTGTTATTCGTTATAGTATTTTTTTTACAAGAAAGAGAAATATTTGAGACGTACTTTTTTCTTCGTGTCATGGTCTCCTGCCCTTTTTTTTTGGGGGGTGGGAAATCATCAAATAACCCCTCCCGCTCTTGGACAGAGCGAAAGGGAGTGTCAGACTTCTACTGACTAAAAACCACCCATGTTCCTTCTTAGCCCTTCATGGTCTCCTGCCCTTAACCCAATTTTTTTGTTTTATCTTTTCTCTTCGAGTATTTTTGCAAAATTATCGGAATTCTGGTGAAGAAGTTTGGTCACTCACTCGTCTAGGTACAACATATAACAGAAACGACTGACGTGCGGCTGATTATAGGTACACGGTTAAGTTTAGGTCATTCTGAAATCGAAAGCCATAAACTTGATCATCAAAAAAAATCACGAAAATGAAATTTATTGTTTCTTTTGAATAATGAGAACTCGAAGTAACGTTTCCTAGTGATCAATGCATATGGTGGTGTATCACAGAGCGGGTCGGGTAAGATCTTCCGTTTTATGAATGACATAGTGGACGCGCTACTAAGTGTACGGCCTGAGTGCACGCTCTATTCGAGCGTCGGGCGGGGCGGGGAAGAGCGGTCGAAAGCGCGTTCTTTTAAGTGGCCTCAGTACACGCTCAGCGTTTGTGGTGGCGGTCGTTTGTGTCGATCATGGCGTCTGCGTCGTACGATATTATTGATATGTATTTAGAAGAAAATTTGTGGCTAAAATTTAATTATGAGTCAAGACAAGGTCCTAGTAACATTGTGAAGCAAAGAAAACAATTTGGAGAGTTTTCTACGTTATTTGAAACATTAAGGTTTTAACTATTCTGTTCTTATATAAAGAATGCGAAGATAACCATATTTCAGGTTTATTTTGTATTTCTGAAATTATTTCTTCAAACGACATCCTTCAAGAACGCTCGTATCGCCGCTGCAAAACACAAACTGGTTTGAACTTGCACGCGACGCCCCGCTCGACGCAAACAAGCCCGCTGCTGCGCACGCTCCGCTCGGCCGGCACTCAGGACGGCCACTACGGGTAGCACGTGTTTAACATGAACGCTGCACGCCCCTCCCCGCCCGACGCTCGAATAGAGCGTGCACTCAGGCCGTACACTAAGATTTAACTCGACGATGACGAAAAACGTGTTTTTCTAAGAAGTTAGAAAATCACGTTATTAGATGTTTTAAATAAATAACAATGCCAATAGTAATTATTACACGACTGTTTCGGCTCTAGAACTATATAAAATTAACAGTATATAATTCAATCAAAATCAAAATATTTTTTTTCACATAGGCCTACATAGGTTCTTATAAGAGAAAATGTGCACGATTTCGGTTGGTCGTTTCCTAAAGGAGAAGGACCGGCAAGAAATTCTATAGTTACCCTTTTAAATAAAACAAATGACAAGCCTGTTTCAATTCTCAGCTCAGTATTACAGCGATTCGTTCAGCAATAATAATAAATCAGTGATTTCGACATTTCCATCCATCAGCAACTCTGAATCGTAAAATATTTCGTGACGATAAAACTAACTCCATTTATTTAAAAAAAAATTGTATACTATGCGAAATATTGTACTGTTTTATTCATTTTTTTTGCATTTAAGATTAATTGAACCACGGCGAGCTGGAGTACCAAATAAATTAAGAATTATAGGCGGACAAGATGCTAACGAAACTGAATTCCCATACATCGTAAGACTGCAATACAGAATTATAATTCAAGAGAATAATTTTGAAAAAGTGCTCAAACAATTACACTCGTGTACGGCTTCCGTCCTAACTCCTACTTGGACACTAACAGCAGCCCACTGTTTTACAATCAAAACAGGTCTTGAACGTGTAAAAAGATATATTAAGATAATCATAAAACCGGTCATCAAATATAACACCACCGGTATCGATAGCAATGTGATATATCATGTGTTACACCCTGCTTATGCATTAAGGATGTATGACTTATATTGTGACATAGCTTTGATTAAACATGAACCAATTTATTTGAAGAGGTACGCTCGCGTCAGTGGATTAGATTATTTAACTTTGACTGGCCAAGAAGTCATTTTGACCGGTTACGGAATAACTAATCTTACCGTAAGGTTTGAAAACAATTCTGTTCCCATCGCTAGTGACGCTACTACGCTGAAAGTGCCTTTGCAATTGATGGATACTGTAGTTGTGCCTTGTGACAAGAATGCTGTTATGCATGTTAAATTAGGAATGTGTCTCGCAAGACGATGCGGTGTGTTGAGTACTTTATGTTCAGGTGACTCCGGCGGGCCCGTGCTCCATCCATCAGGTGTAGTTGGCATCAACTCTCTCGGTTCCGAAGAAGGGCCAGTTTTCTGCACCTTGGCTAAAACCCATCCATTTTATGATCCTGCAGAGGTTACACCAATTAGCCCTTATATCGATTGGATAATTTCTATCATCATAAATTAAAAACCAAAAAATATACCAAATTTTAGACTGGGATAGGCGATTGTGAAAACAGAATCGCAGTTATTAGAACATAAACATACCGGACAAAAAAAAGCTGCAGAGATGGAAACACTAAAACGATGGAACACTTCATATCGTGTCCTACCTGTGCTGTCACACGTTAGAGGTACTGGTGGACGCTATTGAAAGTGCCATAATCATCGCAAAATTTGACACGCTAATAGAAGAAGCAAATAATGACGCATTACCACTGGAGTGTGCTTAAGGTGACTAACTTGAGGTCTTATTTAATTAAAGCACGTTCTTTGTTTGACATGACTTAATGATGGTAGGAGGAAAACTATGGTTTGATTGTTTTACTAATGATATGATAGCAAAAGGAGTAAATTATTGCGTGACTATTGAATATTGATGGAAGAGAATGGAAGAAAAAACATGTTACGCTAACCCCAGATAACATGGGACAAGGGTAGAAAGATGATCTTTGTCTAAATGCACGTCAAAAGTTAAAAAGTTGCACCTTTGACCTTCAATATGTCCAATAACTACAAGTTTCAGATAAAAAAATAGCACAATGACCGGAAGAACAAGTGCTTGTCGGCTTTAGAATATACCTCCCGCCTTAAGATTTAAAGTAATAAATTATAATAATTGGCTAAATATTCGTTTTATTATTAGTCCAGTCGTAATAGTAATTTTAAATAACAATAACTCAAGCTATTTCAAAAATGAAGGCTTTTGACTGTGTTGATGATATTAAAATATTGATTTCCTTAAATTGGGACCACAAACTTTGCACTCGTTTTAAACTAGGATTCGAAAAATAGATAGAAATTGAGATTTTCAATATCATAATTTATCTCTGTTCTTAGAAAGTTCATATTCCGGCGACTGCAGAGTAGGCGTACCGCAGGGTTTAATTCGTGGGCCGATTTAGTCCATGCTAGCGATTTAATTATATGTTACTGCAAAACTAAATAACCTGTTTAGTTAAGGTGTTAAATAGATCCTTTCTACACATATGGTATACAGGCACAAACATATTTAAAGCGAAATTCCTTTTATAAAGACAAGTTTTTGTTGAATCTTTTCTTATATTATTCAGAGAATACACTCTTTCCTTCAATTCCAGATAAACAACTAGTTTTAAAAAGCTATTTGAGTAAACACACAACGCTAATAGATTACTCATTTACTGAATACTACACTCGTATTATATTTACACACAGAAACATTGGCACAACGCAAAATCCTAAAGCTTTGCAAACACACACACACATGCTTACGTTTTGAAATAATCGTATAATTTAAGATTTTTAATATTAATTGATATGAGTGTCCATAGACTTTCTTGCCCATTCTTGTCCATAGAGATCTACGCTATAGAACAAGTAACTACAGTACTTTTACAAGTTATTATCCCTTGAGTGTAATGACTTTTATGGTCTGTAATAGTCTAATTGAAAAAAATGAATGTTGAGTTTAAAAACAAAGAATAAAAATTAACAGAACAAGTCAAACTTAATTTCGGTTCACCGTAGTTCAACCATTCAGCACAAAAGCAAGGAATCGGGTCAAGTAGTGCTTAATACTTTATTCTGCAGTTTCTGCTTACAACGAGTTGAATACTTCATGACAATGAATGTTGTTTAGCTGCGAATTCAAGTGCCTTTTATTTTGTTTTAAATAACTTATTTCTGTTTGTTATTGGTGTTTCATGAGATGATGAGAAACAGAGAAGTATGGAAGAAGAAGATGCTGCGCCGCCGACTCCAAATGAATTGGAATAAGGGCAAGATTTCTGTTTGTGTTTTAAGGTTATTTCTACTTTATGTGTGGTGATAGCTCATTAGGTAATAGCAGTGATTGTCTAGTGGTGTGATAGTCGAACTCGAAAGACGACGTCGACAGGTTCATGTGGGTATTACATAATAGGGATGTTTACTGACTAAAAAAAATATGATTCTAATTAGTCCGTCTGTTAGATTATCGAAAAATATTGGATACGTATTTTTTGTTTTATCAAATCAACATAAATTGAAAAAAGATTTGAGTGGGGGACTGTGACGCCACTCACCGATAAAAAATGTAATACTAATGTCTTAGAATATGACGTCACACGAGTTTTCAAAGCACTGTATCGTCTTCATTGTTTGTTTACGTGAGAAAAGAAAAAATATGTGTCCAATATTTTTTGGAAATCTATCTGACGGACGAATTAGATTTTTTTTGTTAACTACCCTATTATCACATGCCTCGGTATAGGAAAGCATCCTGAGGAATCCAGCTTACTGGTATTAACATTATAACTGGTTAATAATAATCTTACTGCAGTTCTATACAAAGCCCTTTTACCCACCTCAACCACTATTCACAAATTCAAACCTCCACGAAAAATACTCCTTTTCTTTCTAATAAAACCCACCATCTTTTAAATCACAGCTGGCTTTGAAAGCATCAATGATGGTCGCCGTAGCCCGTGTATCGCTGAGCGACGCTCAAATGATCATTTGAAGGGACCCTTCCGTCTCATTAGGTTTCAGCAGGCCTCATTCAGGGTTTCGTTGACGGCTCTGAGATGAGGACAGTGGCACTCAAACTGTGCTCTTGTAAATTATCTCTTTTTTTGAATTATATAGTTTTCGAATAAGTGAAATCTTTCTGTTAATTTTAATAAAATAATTTTCTGATTAATACGGTGTATGTATTTACTTTATGTTATCACGAGCCAGGACTGCACCAAAGATAAATTTGTAACTAAATTTCTTTATTAGCACTTCAGCAAATTGTCTTTGAACATGTTGTCAAATTGTACATTTTCCTGTTACAGTTATAGCTAATTAAACGTTTAAGGTGAAAAACAAAATTAGCACCATCGATATTTCACTGATACTTGCAAGAATTTCACTTAAACGCTGAACTCGTTTGTATTCCCTTACCTTACTTTAAATTAGTTCGGCGGCGTAAACTTCTACCTGAAGTTTGACAGTCATTGACGTAACAGAATGAACACATCGCAACGGGGTAGTGTTAGCGTGATTTTCGAGAAATAGGATGATACTTTCACATTAGATGAAAAATAACACTGATATTAAGACTAAATGGAGTTCCCAAATGATAACTTAACACCTATATCCCCAAAGGATTAGCCAGAGGTACATCTAAGTAGTACACTCACATTTCTACAATAATGTTTAAGTCAGTAAGTAATAGGGGGCGAGCCTATTGTCACCAATCTGACACAAATCCAGACTTCGAGGTGCTACCAGGAAATATCTGATGGAAGGACTAAATACAATAAAGTTGGTTTCCTCAAGATGTTTTTCTTCACACTTGGTAATCCGAAAAATCAGAAGTCCGTGTCTTAGGTTCGAATTCGAAACCTACAACTTGTCAGTTCAACGCTCACACCACTAAACCATCACTGCTAACTCTACTGTTTGTCTACAATAATTCTCGTTTTTTCCCCAGATTATTTAATTTCAAAACTTCTATCGAAGAGACACCGAACACATCTCGCTATATCACGCATAGAACATCCCTCCTAACCCATTCATCTTCCATTTGTCTCTTATTTGTATCAAACTTTACCGTCTAAAACACGACACAAGTAACACTAGGTACATATAATCAGTTACAATTCAACCTGCGAACACAGAAGCCAATTTCCTTCAAACAACTTTTAAAACTTGCACCGTTTCTCAAAAACATTTTCCAAACGAATTTCTTCGTTGACTTCCAAATTAGTTGTCGGGGGAACGTAAACTTTGACAGCCGCTGACGCAGAATGAACACGTCACGACATGTCTGTGGAGTTCAACTATTTATGCTTACTTTTAATGCGATTCGTATCGTGTATAATAGCTATGATTTTTACGTGGAGTAGACATGTTTTTGGTCTCATGGCTAAATATGTAACAACCCCTTTTTTTTGAAAATCATCAAATAACCCCGCTTTTGGGCAGAGTGAAAGGTAGTGTCAGACTTCTAAAAACCACCCATGTTCCTTCTTAGTTCTTCATGTCGAGGCCGCGGTATCTCTTGCGAACAACCCGCAGCCCCGACGGGATAATAACAGCCCCTCGGGTGGATCTTCACGTTTAGCCACGCTTCCCTAGGTTGGTTTGTAGATGGGCCACCCATGGCTCTTAGCCATTGGTCTCCGCTGGTAATTGAAGATCTTTGACAGTCGTAATAAGTAGTCAGTGACTCGAAAGTCTGAGAACCTGTCTTACCAAGAGGTATCATCATATCACCAAAATGCTAATTGGGTTGTGGAGGTCAGATAGGCAGTCGCTCCATGTAAAATACTACATTAAAAATACGTAATTCAGCAGCAACCGGTTAAATTGGAAACCGACCCCAACATAGTTGGAAAAAGGCTAGGCAGATGATGTTGATGAGAAATGATTTATACCTGTTTATGTGGCGCCTGATACAGAAAAGCATGGAACAAGAACAGTGGAATATTACCAATAGGGTAGTGAACTAAAAAAATCTAATTAATCCGTCAGATAGATTTCCAAAAAATATTGGACACGTATTTTTTTCTTTTTTCACGTAAACAAATAATGAAGACGATACAGTGCTTTGAAAACTCGTGTGACGTCATGTTTTAAGACATTAGTATGACATTTTTTACTGGTGAGTGACGTCACGACCCCTAACTCAAATCTTTGACGCGTTTATCTTCGCCAATTTTTATTGATTTGATAAAACAAAAAATACGTATCCAATATTTGTCGATAATCTAACAGACGGACGGTAGAATCATATTTTTTTTAGTCAGTAAACATCCCTATTGGCTTTTGAAAAATTTGAATTTAAATCGGAAATCATATTCCGAAATAAAGTTAGTAACCGGTTTAAATGTAGGTTCCTTCAATTCAAAAATTTGGTCGTCCCTTAGGCTGAATATCACATACAAGTATATCATTCATAAAATCACTCCTTTTTCTCTCATCAATGAGATCAATGTACCACGTTGAAGCCTACTAGATCACAATATAAATATTTTCAGATTTGGTTGATGCCTTTAAAGGTTTTTCTAAAACAAAACTTTTATCAACACGAACACACAAACAAGCCTTCAAAGAGAACCCAGATTGAAGCCGTGTGAAACTTTAAAACGTGCGTACATATATACCTCCACCGAAATCGATACGAAACGCAGTCAGTTTTCATAATCTCGTTAGGGACTCTCGTTAGTTCTCGGATCATGTGAGACCCGGATCTGCGGATCTCCGGATAATTGCCTTTGTTACCGCGGCTTTGCCTCTTCGTAATATTAATTAATTTTCTTCTTGTAGCTTAGTTCTTTGGTTATTTAAAGGATGCACTTAAGTAAAATACTTCTTGAGGCAATTACTTCGCTGTCGTGTACTTGCCTCTTTGTGTTAAGAGGACTTTTTGCGTTTAATTTTGATGTTTTCTTTTGGTTATATTTTAATCGGTTATAAATACAGTTTAGTGACGTTTTTTCGTATCAAATAAAAATCGGATGAAATATTTAACTGAAGATGTTTATTTTTGGTGTCGAAACCCGAGCAGGCGAGAAACTGCATTAAGATCCGTTGCATAGTTTAATAGATCTCTGTGTACAAACAGCGGGAGTGGCTTTATTTTAAACTGTATAGCTGTGTAAAGATAAATCAATGTGGAAATCAATTAAAAATGTCTAAGTAACTAAATTAAAAAGTTCTCTAGATTAGTAGACTGCCTCGTCGTTCATGTGGTCGCAAACAGGACTACTAAGCATGAGGTCCTGGGTTTGCTTCTCATACCGGGCAAAGATATTGGTTTTTTCATCAGGAATTTCTCTGCAGCTGCCCCGGATTCTGAATTTGTCCGGTTGATGGCAACCGGCTTGCATCCTATTAAGGGACTTAAACATAATTGACGAAATGGCGGTTTATCGGTGTGTACCTTATGGGTACACCACTGCCTAACTCTTTGTGAATTACAGGTGGGTTGTTTTGTATGTAGTTTAAAAAATGAGAAGTCAAATCTTTCACAATTCAAAAGAAAATTAACATTTTTCTGCTCTTAACAACCTGCAATGCGCCTACGTCTTTGTAATCGGCTTACTGTAATCCCCGCTTGACAAAATCTTTGCTATATTGTTACGATAAGTACAAAGAACAATACTTAATCTTAAGATTTAAGTATTTAATGAAAATCTTCTTGATTGTACCATTTCTATTACTGTACCTTAATGAGAACTCGACTAAGGCCCCTTACACGAAAATTTCTTTGCACGATAAAATCCGGAATGTAGAAATTCACCGAAAAACAGGCTCACCGACATAGCTCTCAGAATATGTAAGTTGAAGTGGCAATGGGCAGGCCACATCGCTCGAAGAAGCGACAACGGATGGGGAAGAAAGGTTCTTGAGTGGCGACCACGAACCGGAAGACGCGGCCTTGGTAGGCCTCCCACCACCGACTTTGTGTGAGTCGGTGGCAACCGGTAGATGCAAGCGGCAGGTTACCATTCGTTATGGCGTCCTATGGGGAGCTTTCGTCTAGCAGGGGACGTTTTCTGGCTGATGATGATGCGCTATCAATGCTATCGACATGGGAGGTAGCAATCGGCGTGTCGAATACTGCAGCAGTTGCTTTCAGCAGTTACCTGTTGACAGGAAAGTTCTGTTCGTCTGTGTGACGCCTTAGATACAAGGTTTTAGTCAAATCTGTTCAACACAATGACAATAATAAAATATGATAACGTCTCAACTATATTCTATTAAAGTTAATAGTCTATTGTTTCTAAAATAATATTACGCTGCGTAGGTAAGTTATATTGATTTTATGGGGCGGTGATTTCGTCATTTACAATATTCAAGAGCACAATATTCTAAGTCGATGAATTCCTCAAAGAAAAGTTTTACGGCTAGAAATACCGCGTTCACAGCAAAAAAGGAAAAAAAGTTTTTTTTTTATCACATAGATAGAGCGTTAAAATCCCTAAAAATGTACTCCGCAAATAAAATTTTCGGTTTTTAAACTAACGGAGGACAACAAATAAACCAAATAGCTATACCTACAAGTTATAATCACATTGTATTCACGAAACTAAAACCACAGACGCGCGTATTCATTTAGTGCCTTGTAGGTATAAACCTTTATAATCTAGGCATCATCTGGGGTTTACTGATACCTTAGTACACCGCCGTGCCGTGACCGGGCGTGAACCTATGTACATGGTTTTGACTTAGGTTCTAACGTGGATTAGTTTCGAAGACCCTGTTTACATTATCTTATTGTTGAAGCTCCTGAAATTATAAATATTTAGGTATGTATATAGTTAAGTAAATGAGTTTTCAAAAGCTCGTCAAAGCCCAATTAATTAAATTTTAATGACATGGATTATATTATGTTTAGACCAAAGAAATGATGACTTGGTGAATGTTGCATCTGCTGGATGTGAGACGTACAGGACCGGTCAATGTGGCGACGCTTGGGTAGGTCAATGTCCAGCAGTGGACGTCTTTTGGCTGAAATAATGATGGTGATGAAAGAAACGATGGATGAACTCTGGGAAGGATGATAATCCCGAAAAGTGGTGTCTGATGACGTGACGAGCAATAGAGAAGTATGGAAAAAGAAGACATGCTGCGCCGACCACAAATCAATTGGTATACGGGCAGGAGAATGATGATGATTTACATAAATTGCATGTTGTTTTGTTACCAACCCATAAATACCAATACAGAGAGGAAGGAGATTAGTAAAGCTAGAGGTAACATAAATCTGGACTGGTAACTGTCTAACGAACCCCTTCGTTAGACAGTTACCATAGGATTTATGTAACCTCTTGCTTTACTAACCTCCTCGGAATTGCTTTCAGAAAAACTCCATTTTTTTAACCTAAAAATATGTATGATAGTTTATGCAAGGCACAAAGAAAAAGATAACGAAAGTTAGAACTGTTAATTATTTATGAATATTTAAATAAAGTATAATAAAAGTAATACGAGCATAAAATAAGCTTATTTTGTCAACGTATTGAAGGAGAACCGTGACACGACCGCGTGTGACCTGCACATTTATTTAAACTAAGCGGCCTATTGGACAGACTAAGACGAAATACGATGTTACGCGAAGAAATGAGTACATAAGAGGAAGTCTGAAAGTGGCGCCGGTGACTGAATTGTTGTGTAGAAACCGGTTGTCGTGGTATAAATATAATATCGAGATTCCTCTCGGTTTGGAGTATGAATGTGGATGGGTATAAGAGTAGAGGAAGACCAAAGAAACGATGGATGGACTGTGTTAAAAATGTGATGGTGTTCTGTGGTGGTATAAATTTATTTCTATTTATGTCGATCTTTGTTTATGATTTTGATATATTCACCAATAAATTGATCAATTTTATTTTAATCGATTTTGTCATAAGTTTGATTTCACACATTTAATTTTAATTGTATTGTTATTTAATTGAATATTGGCGCTTGGTAGCTACTAAGTTAGCTATCTAATTTATTGTTTTGTGCATGTGGTGTTTACCTTTAAGTAATTGTTACGCTGTAGCCTAATTTTAAAAATGAATAATGTCGATGTATCAAGGGTGTCGCTTGAGATGACGAGAAACAGAGAAGTATGGAAGAAGAAGACATGCTGCGCCAACCCCAAATGAATTGGGGCAAGAGAAGTACAGCCAATTACAGACTGTGCGTGCAAACAAAAAGGAAACAATGGATGGATTCTGTGAGGTATGATTTGAAAGAAAAAGGATTAAATTATAGCGTGACGGTTGACAGAGGAGAGTGGAAGACGTGTTGTGCTAACCCCAAGTAACATGGGACAAGGGCAGCAAGATGATGAATGATGATGATAAAATACTTGAGCGTATAAAATATTTTTATACGCGTCCAATGTTGATAGATAAAGCTAGTTTATTTTATTTCATTTTGATTAAAGTTTTTTTTAATGTATTAAGAATTCAAGCAGTGCTTTAATATTATAATTCCTGTTTTTGTAGTTTTATAAATAAATTAGCTGATGCCCGCGGCTTCACCCACGTGGATGTCGGTCAAATTTTACTAAAACCTTCCCCTTGAATCACTCTATCTATTAAAATCCGTTAAGTAGTTTTAAAGATTTAAACATACATAGGGATATAGGGACAGAGAAAGCGACTTTGTTTTATACTATGTAGTGATAGTGAAGAGTAAGAACTCATAATTGTTCTAAATCTTGTAACAAATTACAAAATGTTCAATTTTACATTCAAATTACGTCTACAATTTAGTGAAATGTTGTGTGCTAAATTGCCAATTTTACAACGTTCACTGAATGACGTCATAGACGAATTTTAACTTCCATAAAGCAAGCAGCAGTGAAAAGGTAAAAACCGATTGAAAGCTTCAAAAAGTTCATTCACTAGGTATTGAAATTTCTCGAAGTTTACAGCTTTTTGAAGCAAAATGAGCAACAAAATGAGTTCTTTGTGAATTCATAATAAGGTTCTAGATTTATGAATAGTTGGCGTCGACTTATGCATTCTAATTTATTATGATTAAAATTGTTCAGTGCTTTATAATATTTTTAGTAAAAGCGATCTTTTTATCGAAACGGCGCGCGGCGCGTAAAAAGACAAAACATTATAGTTTGAATATGTTTTATGTATTTTTATGTTAAATAGTTTTTCTTGCATTCTGATAATCAAACGTTTTTTCTGTAATTACATAACGCAAAGATTAATTTTAGTGATTATAAACTAGGGTTCAACGTATGTGCATTAATCTCTTGACTGCCTCGTTGGTCTAGTGGTCGCAAGCACAACTGCTGTGCATGAGGTCTTGAGTGCGATTTCTGGGTCAGGCAAATTGGTATTAGATTTTTCCATCAGGAATTTCTCAGTAGCGGCCTCAATCGGTACCAATCGGACATAAATCCAGACTCCATGTTTGGATTTATGCCCGATTGATACCAATATGCTCGTCCCTTATTACAAAAAAAATCTACCTACCTGTCTAGTTTTTAGGTACTTTCTCTGGTCAAACCTTTATGTTATGTGCTCGCTAGGTTTGTACCTACAATAATAAATATTCAAAAGCATCCATTAATTTTGTTTCGGGTCTCTATAATCCACTACTACCTTTTTTTTTTGGGTGTGGGAAATCATCAAACAACCCCTCCCGCTCTTGGGCAGAGTGAAAGGGAGTGTCAGACTTCTACTGACTAAAAACCACCCATGTTCCTTCTTAGCCCTTTATGTCGAGGCCGCGGTATCTCTTGCGAACAACCCGCAGCCCCGACGGGATCCGTTATTACCTTCAGTTGATCATTTTAAGACTTGTTGACAAGGGAACAGAGTTCTCATTACCGGGCTTTGGTGAATTAGTTGACACATAACCTTTAGGCCAGGTAGAATCTACCTGGCTATTGCGTCGAAATAAAAAAATATTCAATAAATTTTATGGACTTCTGCGTAGGTAGGTAGGTATGCGGCTGCGGGTTATTCGAAATACCCCGACCTCGACACAAAGGGCTAAGAAGGAACATGGGTGGTTTTTAGTCAGTAGAAGTCTGACACCCCTACCGCTCTGCCCAGAGCGGGAGTAGACATTCGATGAATTCCCACCCCCAAAAAAAAAAGGTTGGTAGGTATAGACAATTAGTTTACGATAGTTAGTTGCTACCGTAGCTAAAACAATAATGATTATTTAAGTATTTTATCGCCATTATTTAATTTTTTAAATGTTGCTCCGTCCTTGTCCAAATTCTGTAGTACAACTTAACTATTTTACGTAAAGTCGAAATTAATACGGAGAATTTTACACAAATTTTATTGTCAAATAAAGTCTAGTTATTCCGAAAATCCTAGGTTACTAATTAAAAGATCATCAAATCTAGATATTTAGATCAAATAGGTACATGTCTAGCCTAACAGCGTCCGAAATATAGACATTTAAATGGATCAACTATTCACCGTTAAATCTGTCTGTCCGTAAAGTCTGTTTTCTGCGAATTCTGCTAGTTTAAGCGTTAAAAGGATGAAAGATCAGCGAAGATCCAAGTCAAGACTTAATAATACAATTTCGTGAAGTGGTATTAGATTTCAATAGGTCATCGTGAAACTGTTCTGTGAAATACCAGAAATAGAACGACTTAATTTGATATTTATAAGGAGTTCGTTAAAATAATGAAAGTATTGTACGGCTCGTATTATCATAGTTCTCTTGCCCTTTTTTGGGGGGTGTGGGGAATCATCAAATAACCCCCCCCCGTGCTTGGGCAGAGCGGAAGGGAATGTCAGACTTCTACTGACTAAAAACCACCCATTCCTTCTTAGCCCTTGTGCCGAGGCCACGGTATCTCTTTCGAATAACCCGCAGCCCCGACGGGTAATTCCCTTGCCGTTATATCAATTTATTTAAAGTCGAACTTAATTATTACACGTCCTTTCATCGTCACGTAAATACGTCTATTTTAAAGTTTAAAATACTTGTTTCACATAATATAATAATTAATAATTTTAAGACTTTATTTCATATGTCTGAAGTCTCGCCTCTATAACCAGTGTGTTCTGCCCACAATGACGTACGGTGCTGAAACATGGACGCTCACACAGGAGGCTGTGTATAGATTGAGAGTGGCACAGAGAGCCATGGAGCGTTCCAAGCTCGGCATAAAACTAATAGATCGAGTCCCTAACGTCGAAATCCGAAGACGTACAAAGGAATTCGATATTAGGAATCGCTTTACTGAAATCAAATGCAGTTAGGCAGGACACCTAGCAAGGCGCAGTGATGACAGATGGACTAAGGTTGTCACCGAATGGCGTCCAAGAACTGGCAAAAGAAGTGTGGGTCGTCGAGTGGCGAGATGGGCAGACGACATAGTTGCCATCGGGGGCAAAACCTGGCTGAGGCTGGCACAGGACCGTGGAGATTGGCACAAGAAAAGAGAGGCCTATACCCAGCAGTGGGTGAGTTCGGGCTGTGGATGATGATGATGATGAAGACTTTATTTTTATCATTATGTGGATGATACTGATTGTGCTTGTTGCAAACAGTGTATTTAAATTACTATAAAATAAAATAGTATATCGCATTGAAGAAAATATCGCAGTAACGTGCATCGAAGTGTAGTGGCTACGCAGAAACGGTCTTTCGCAGTAACGTGCATCGCGATTTTGTAGCATCGTATTAGCATTTATCGATATTTTGTGCGTCGAGATTCCGTATTCTACTCAGATTGAAAACTTGACATCAAGTTTCCAAGCTCATACTCTGCTCTTCACGACAAAGTTTCCATCGCTTTCTTACTCAATAAAAAACATGTGAAGAAGTTAGATAACGTGGTGGTAAAGCAAGTACTTCGGCAGACCTCTACGAATATCTTACTAGATTTTATCTCTAGTACAAGTCTTAAATTTTCTGATAATCTGCGATAAAATCAGAAGTTTGGTTATAAAAACCGGCCAAGAGCGTGTCGGGCCACGCTCAGTGTAGGGTTCCGTAGATAATAAAATATTATGTAAACGAAGTTAAAAAAAAAATACGGGCAAATGAAACTTGACCTCTGGATTGTATAGGCGCTCATACGATTCAGGGACCAAATTATATTGGTTAACTGCAGTTTCCATCTGTTGTTTCCATCCAAGTTCAAAATAATTTTCCTAGAAAGTCCTTATAAAGTTCTACTTTTCAGATTTTTTTCGTATTTTCTAAACTTATGGTTCAAAAGTTAGAGGGGGGGGGACGCTTTGTTTTTTACTTTTGGAGCGATTATTTCCGAAATTATTGACATTATCAAAAAATGATTTTAGTAAACCCCTATTCATTTTTAAATACCTTTCCAACAATATATCACACATTAGGGTTAAAATTAAAAAAAAAAACACTTCCCACTTTACATATAGGGGGGCTACCCTAATAAAACATTTTTTTCCAATTTTTATTTTAGCACTTTGTCGGCGTGATTGATACACATATTGGTCCCAAATTTCAGCTTTCTAGTGCTAACGGTCACAGAGATTAAGCGAGGACGGACAGACAGACAGACAGACAGACATGGCGAAACTATAAGGGTTCCTAGTTGACTACGGAACCCTAAAAACAGTGACATTGGACTCGTTCTTGAAAAGTTGCGTAACTCTCATATCCAAAGACCCGTTTTATTTCATTTGCTCAGCTCGGTTGGAGTTGGTCGTCATGACAACGGTTCAAAACGCGCACCAAATCGTATACTATATTAATTTCATAAAACAAAAAACACGTATCCAATATTTTTCGATAATCTAACAAACGGACTAAATAGAATCATATTTTAACTACCCTATTGCGGCTTAGAATAGTAATACTATTCTAAGCCGCAATAGGGTAGTTAACTGACGAAAAAAAATATGATTCTATTTCGTCCGTCCGTAATAAGAATTGACGTAAATAAAACGTGTCAAAGATCGTGAGGGGGCTGGTCGGCTCACTTTCTGGTAAAAAATGTACCAAACTGTGACGTCGCGCGACTTTTTGAAGCACTATATCGTCCTCATTTATTGTTGTAAAAAATAAAAAATACGTGTCCAATAATTTTTGGAAATCTATCTGACGGACTAATTATTTTTTTTTGTCAACCACCCTGTTGGTGGAATTTCAAATTTGACAGCTGATTCCGCTGCTAATCGTGGACGTTTAAGTCAAGATCATCATCATCTGCCTAGCCTTTTCCCAACTATGTTGGGGTCGGCTTCCAGTCTAACCGGATGCAGCTAAGTACCAGTATTTTACATGGAGCGACTACCTATCTGACCTCCACAACCCAGTTAATACTAGGTAATACGATACTCTTTGGTAAGGGGACGTTTAAGTCAAGATGTAAACCAATAATTGCTAGTTGACGTTTAGTTGACGCTTCTCGTGACCCAAGGGCAGGCTTTTACCTTGACCAGAGGCTAAGTGTTGCCATACAACGTGGGAATGCCGCCAGTCTTTTGGGCACATTACCGGCTGACAGCGTTGAGGAGCAGTTTTTTGATGCCCTTTTATAGTTTCTTGTTAGTTTAGTTGGTTTTTTTATAGTTTTCAATTAATGTACAATTGTACATAATTAGTTTACTAAAATTGCTGTCAGTGTGTTTAATGGGGAGAATTCAGGGCGTGTCGAGCTTGACTTGAGCTGAGTCAGCGACGATGAATAGTCTACGTATCAGTAAACGTGCACATAAAAACAAAGTATTTAAACGTTTGCATAAGTTCGTGAAATGTTTGTCAGTCAGCAGTTCAACTATGTCTTTGGAACTAACAAGTAGGTCTACATTAGCGCTTATCTACTTTATTTAGTTTTAGTTTTCCAAATTATATAATTAGCTAGAATCCACTCTTTGCTAAACTGTGAAAATAATAATCAACTATTAACCTGTCTTCTGGTGTATTTTTTTTTTTTTATTGTGGGTGGGAAATCATCAAATGACCCCTCCCGCTCTTGGGCAGAGCGAAAGGGAGTGTCAGACTTCTACTGACTAAAAACCACCCATGTTCCTTCTTAGCCATTCATGTCGAGGCCGCGGTATCTGCGAACAACCCGCAGCCCCGACGGGCGTCGGCCCTTGCGGGCCCCTTCCATGCTGCTGACATCTCTTTGAGGCGCGCGTGGAACACGAACGCACCGTCGACACGGCCTGTCGTCGTCTTGAGACGGACGGACGGCGAGCTTACCCATCACTCACCGTCCACAGGCCCGCGTCTACGGTGGCCGGAAGCCATCACGTGGCCCCCGACGCCCGGAGCGCCTCCCGGTCCTCTGGTGTCTCACTTCGATTTTAAGAAACTGTTATTTGAGATACTGACATCACTCTCAATTATATTAGTTTCACGACGTATCCAGAAGACTAGGGATGTTTACTGACTAAAAAAAATATGATTCTGTTTAGTCCGTCTGTTAGATTATCGAAAAATATTGGATACGTGTTATAAGTTTTATCAAATTAATAAAAATTGGCGAAAATAAAACGTATCAAAGATCGAAAGAGATTGGAAGAGTGGGGGCTTGTGACGTCACGTTCTGGTAAAAAATGATACAAACCGTGACGTCACACGACTTTTCAGAGCATTGTATCGTCTTCATTTGTTGTTTACGTCAAAAAAGAAAAAATATTTGTCCAATACGTTTTGGAAATCTATCTGACGGACTAATTAGATTTTTTTTGTCAACTAACTACCCTATTGTGGCAGTGGGCAAGGTACATTGCTTGCAGAACAGATAGGCGTTGGGGCTGAAAAGTTGTGGAGTGGTCGACTGCGAACCGGAATACGTTGCGTTGGAAGGCCAGGTTGACCGAAGACGTGGTGAAAGTTGCGGGGATCCACTGCGTGCGAGACGCACAGGACCGGCCAATGCGGTGCCACTTCGGAGAAGCCTATATCCAACAGTGGACGTCTTTTGGCTGAAATGATGATAATGACGATTAAAAGTTATGTTCCCAAAATGATTTTTCCTGCCATCCTCGTATCTTGAAAGATTAAAAACAATACAGTTCCCAGGAGTGGGAAATTCCCATTAAAATGAGGACAGCGTGAGGTATTTTATAGAGCCATAACGAAGATCGTCACAGATCTTGCATGACTAGCCTTTTGGGGGCATTCGCATCTGTGGTGCAAGGCAGGACATTTAGCGACTAGAACTGTTCTTTTAAGGCAAAGCTCTGAAAGCTCGTTGTATTAGGAAGTGTAGCAGAAAAAAGGGAGGCTGATTATTATGGCTTGAAAGGATTAAACCCCGAGTTTCTGATACGCGATCAGCAACGGCCACGGTTTAATTAGAAATCTCATTTACATCACGTTCCTCTTCTAGTTTGAGTCACTGCCTCGTAGTCGCTAGCGGGACTGCTGAGCATGTGGTTCGATTCCCGGGCCGGGCAAAGTGTTATTTTCCCATCAGGAATTTCTCAGTAGCAACCACGAAGTCTAAATTTGTGCACGGTTAATCCAGGCTCGCTCCCTATTACATGGGACTTAAACAGAATTTGCAAAACGTGAGTGTACCTACTATTAGGTTCACCTCTGCCTAACACTCCGGGGATTACGGGCGTGATGTTACGTTTCTGTATCGTTCTAGTTATGACTTGATTTTTTCCAGTATAGCTCATCATGTCGTACAAGGTCTGACACAACCATGCCTCACGATATCAGGGCTACCAAGAGCAAATAGCCTTCTAACATTAAAACTAATCTAGCCCTTTAAAAATCACTTGTTGCCATGACAACAACTTGTACCACACTTAAGCGGCAGTCTTAAAATCGTGTCCAAGACGGTACTAACGTAGCCAATAAAAATAACTGAGAACCTTGACCCTTACGTTGACGATCCCGCCCGTAACGCCCACACACTTTTTAAACCACTTTCATGTTTATTGTTACTCAAAAAATAAATGTAGAATGTTCATTTAGAACGCATCAAAAAATACCATAATTATATAGTACCCGGCGATGAATATTGCACATCGACCTTTGGAGAAACTACACACATCAAAAGTGTCTAGGGATCAACATATATTTTTGCAATAACTTTTCTCCTGATTGATATTAATTAAAATTTTCTTTAAGGATTCATTAAATAAAGTGTTTTCGTTTGTCACAGTAACGATAAACCAAGTCACCTTTGCATTAATAAAGAAATTTGCCATTTTCCTAATAAAGGGATTTTTGACATTTGAACCACTAACATTAAAGTTCGAAAAAAAGACTGAAATAACAGTTTTCTTCAAAATTTTGTTGGGTAACTTAAACAATTAATAATCCGTGTTTCTACCGCGAACACTAACAACACAAGAACATCGGTGTCTCATACTCAAAATGAGTTCATCCAAATCACGCTGTGGAATGGCTGCCCATGTTCGTTGCAACAACAAAAAAAGGTCTTCTTGCGACTGGATACCCTCCATATTCGGCAGAGCTCTTCTCTGTAGCATATCCCATGCATGCTCAATCGGGTTCAAGTCTGGCGACTGAGCAGGCCAGGGCAGGACATTGATGTTAGCTGCGGCGAGAGTCTGTCTTACAACTCTTGCGGTGTGCGGTCGTGCATTATCATGCATTAACTGAAATAAGGGACCGATTTGCACTTGTAGAGGAACGATGACGTCTGATACAATCGTCTCAGCATAAATTTGAGCGTTGAGGTTGCCTCTGATCCAAATCAACTCAGTTCTTCCGCCGATCCAAATACCCGCCCATACCATGATGGTTCCACCACTATAAGGATGGACTTCCTGGCAGGATTTTAATCGCTGTTGGCGTCCAGGGGTTCTCCAGTGTCGTATACGTCTTGTATCCGGTCTCATACCAAAACGAGACTCATCAGAAAAGCACACGAAACACCATTGTTCTTCTGCCCAATTTCTGTGTTCAAGAGCCCATTGATATCGAATCCTACGATTGTGCATTGCTATAGGTGGTACCCGTAGCGGTCTTCGGGAATGAAGGTTCACTTCATGCAAGCGGTTTCTGACTGTTTGGTCGCTAATTAAGTTCCCTAAAGAGTGATGAAGCCTCACGGCTAACATCATGGCGGTTATTGTTGGAGCTCTTCGAGTTAAGATTTGAATGTATCGGTCTTGTCTCCGTGTGGTGCAGCGATACCGTCCTCCATGGCGCTTAGCCACGGTACCAGTGCTTCGGTAACGTGTCCAAAGTCGACTGATAACACTCTGACTTGTATTCAGAGCTAAAGCCACAGTACGTTGCCGGGAACCAGCTTCTATCATTCCCACGGCTCTGAGCATTTCTTCCCTGCTTAAATGACGTCGCCGCTCCATAATAACGTTGGTTTTAATCAGTAGTAGGGAAACAGTAGCACTAATAATGTCTTCAATGCGTTGTATGTTTTTATAGGGAAAATATTGACAGCTGATTTTCATCTTTTACTCGAATTTGATTCACAGTTCCTGATTCAAATTATGAAATGCACCAAAAAGGATCCATATAAATTTATAAAATCATAAATTTATTACAAAGCCACATCTCAATCTCAAGAAATCCGCATAAAAATGCTTGATCCCTAGACACTTTTGATGTGTGTATATATTATACGAAATGACTGTTCGAGACATCTCTTTTGCCGCTGTGCTTTTATATATAAATGCCGCAAGCTAGGTCGGTTCGAAAATGTTTCACGGCAAGCTAAATACAAAATAAGAACTTAATTAACGAATAAATTGCATTGATTTTTCCAAAGGTCGATGTGCAATATTTATCGCCGGGTACTGTAACATAACATCACGCCTGTAATCCCCAAAGGTTTAGGCAAAGGTGTACCTAATAGTACACCATCATAAAGCCAGTAGACGACCAGGTTGGCGCAGTGACTGGGCGATTAGACTGCTGCGCTGCGTGTCGCGGGTTCGATCTCCGCAGGGAACAAATATTTGTATGGCCTACAAATAGTTGTTTCGTGTCTGGGTGTTTTGGTTTGTGTATGTGAGTTTCCCCATCCACACCACTCCAATTAAATGTCATTTCAATTTTGTGACCCCTGTTTTTCGGTTGTGATGGTTGAAATGCTGTGTCATGAAAAATAAGTGATATTTTAATTTTCCTCTGTTTTGTCATGTCAGGATAAACAAGCTACATCATGATACCTAATAATGTTAAAAACCTATTCTTGTACAGAAACATAAAGGGTATTGACCTTTGCTAATATAATAAAAGTATCTGTGTGTTTGTAATATCAAAATAATAGCTTTTACTGAATGCATGCAAAAATATATACAGCACTTAAAACCAAAACACGTTGTTTAAATTTTTGTCTGTCTGTTTATTCGGCCAATCTGCAAAACAGCTGGACCGATTTTCACGGGAACTTTTCTGACAGATAGCTGATGTTATAAGGTGTAACTTAGGCTACTTTTATTTTAGAAAACTTTTTTGGGTTCTGTGCAAAAAACTTGAATCCCTTGAAATTGAATTGGTAACCAAATTCGAATCAGAATAATAATTTGCCAAGAACGAAGATTGAAGACTAGTTATTTCATTGTGATAGATTGACGATGTTTCACGGAGTTTTCGCGAACCGCTATTAAACGGTGGTACAAATATTTAGTTTTAGAGGCCGGCCAAGAAAGAGGTGGCGTGACGATCTAGAGGCGTACCACAAGGGCTGGTTCGAGGCGGCACAAGAAAGAAGCTCTTGGAAGGAATTAGGGGAGGCCTTTGCCCAGCAGTGGGACAGTGCAGGCTAATGAAAAAAAACTCCTCAAAAATTAGTCCAGGTTTATTATATTTATCACATCTCTGCATGTAGATATGTTTTCAGGCTCCCGTCGGGGCTGCGGCTTGTTCTCAAGAGATACCGCGGCCTCGACATGAAGGGCTAAGAAGGAACATGGATGGTTTTTAGTCAGTAGAAGTCTGACACTCCCTTTCGCTCTGCCCAAGAGCGGGAGGGGTTATTTGATGATTTTTGACCTGCAAAAAAAAAGGTTGTATCTAGCTTTTGTGAAGTTAAAACTAAATATTTTTGCAAAACATTTAACTTTCATGGTGCTTAAAATTCATAAATATGGAAGAGGAACTACTGTATTTATTTCGGTAACCTGAAACTTAAACAAGCTTATGGTAAGAAAAAATAATTTTATAAAACAGTTTTTAAATATAGGTGTAACGTCATTATTTTCGTATTCTTTCTTCTCAGGCATCCTTTTAATTGACACCCTTAACATAAGGTTACATAAATATATCTAGTCCGCCATATTGCATTTAGAATGAGGTCAAAATTGTATGCAAAGTTTTAGCTCAATCGGTTGGAGATAACTGTTTTAAAATTCATTTGAAAGATTTCACCTAAACATCATCATCTGCCTAGCCTTTTCCCAACTATGTTGGGGTCGGCTTCCAGACTAACCGGATGCAGCTGAATACCAGTATTTTAGATGGAGCGACTGCCTATCTGACCTCCACAACCCAGTTAATACTAGGTAATACGATACCCTTTGGTAGGACTGGTTGTCAGACTTTCAGGTCACTGAAACGACCTGTAACGACTGCCAAAGATCTATATATGGCAGCCGGGACCAACAGCTTATGTCTGCTAAGATTTCACCTAAACATACATTGGAAATTGAATAAAAGCTTGTAAAAAACTCTGGGTTGTAGGATGATACACCAGCAATTTCCTTCTAATTCCACCTCTTACAAACACAGAACCACGCCTAAATTCACAGCACAAATTCAAAAGGCTCACGTTAAAACTTACGACCTCGTATTCAAGTAGAAATTGTACAATAAAAGGCTTTGAAATGTGTGTACTTTGAAGATCTGCTAACTGGCAGCGCTTCGCAGCAGGCTTCTGTAATAACTGATGATGCGTCATCGTTACAGGAACGGGGTGACTTCATAAAAACTTTCATTCACACGTCTGTGGTTACTGGGTGAGTTGTATAAGAAAGCGCTTTCAGCGGCTGCGTGCAGCGGAGGAATTAGCAGACATTTAGTTTATACCTTTATTTTTTACGCGGATTATCATTTTGGCCTGGAACCACTGTTAGATTTAGGCCTCCACTTTCTTCTGCCACTCTTCTCTGTTCTGTTCGTCCCTCATCCATACGTTTCCCGCGATCCTGGCGATATCGTCAACCCAACGCGCTTATGGACGGTCCTAGTTTCTTTTTCCGAACCTTGGTCAGAATCTTTACCTTTGGCCATCTTCGCGTCTTGCCAGACGTCCTGCTCAACTCCACTTTAGGCGTCGTGCTGTCCCCTACGTCGAACACGTAGAGACGTCGGTAGATATTCCAACGTAATCATCTGACCAACTTTTCTTCCCGATTCTGTTTGAAATCGGGTTTAAGTATAACCGGGTGCAGCGGCCTATCTGACTACAATAACCTAAGAATTAGAACTTTGTAACCTGACAATGCTCGACAAGTTTTGTTGGCAGACTTATCCGTTTAATTTCGTAAAACATCATGGTCAGGTTTTGAAATTAAAATGACGAGTGCAAAAGCGTTCTTTACATAACAATTTATTATTTTGGAAAATTGTGTCCGATGTATAATATTTTATATGGATTAAATATATTGAAAACAATTATGTTAGAAGTAGATTATGTGAAATAGATTTATCGAGCTTTATTAGGACAAAATCTGATTACATTTAATAAACCAGGTCCAAGCAATGATTATATTATGATCTCAATTAATCAATCAAAAATAATAATAATAAATAAATTAATTATCACATTTGCAATGTGGTTGACAATTTTAATTAGAATATTCCGTTAATATTATTAATAATACGAATCAACTGTTTAAATAAATACCAGTTTTCATCAATAAATAATTCGGCATAACAATTAATTCGTTCTGTGCAATAATAACATTTTATCTAAACTGGGATTCAGTAAGATTTCCAGCTACAAAAAAGCCCATTCAAGAAAAATCCAGCGTTTTATAAAGCATAAAGAAATTCAGCGCTTACAGCTTCAGCGCCACAGTTTCAGATGTCATAGTTGCAAAGGCATCGTCTCGCAAGTAATGAATAGGACCAATTAGTGAGACTGCCGTTTCAACGACCCTCAGGGACACATTTACAGGCAACGCGAAAGGGCAAAAATGTATGCGTATAAGTACAAAATGGCCGACTGGCGGGGTAAATTAATTCTAAGTTTAATGAGACATGGGATAGACAAAGAACTTGTATGGTGCATAGACGCCTTCCGGGAGTTTTTCTTTCTTTATGTGGGTGTGGTTTGTCTGTATTAATATCTAGGCATATTGATGTAAAAGGACTGCATTTCTATACAAAAGAACTCCTACTGAATGTGTAAAAAAAATATTTATTGCATTGATAACAAAGACATTCAATAAGTCTTTAAAATCTCTTTGATTGAAAATAATAGGACAGCGGTTGGTCGGATTTTCACGATGATTGCATTAGCTGTAACATCAACACAACTAACATAACATCATGCCTGTAATCCCCGCAGGGTTCGGCAGAGGTGTACATTAAATTTCGCCTGTTATGCTTTATTTCCCGTGAAATAGGGGGCAAGCCCACGACCAAAGTAGTGGTTGCAAGCGCGAGGTCTTGGGTTCGAAGCCCGGGTAGGGCGAAGTGTTATTGGGTTTTGTTTCTGGAAATCCTCAGCAGCAGTCCCGGAGCTTAGATTTGTCGTGGTTGATGGCAATAGGCTCGCCCGCTATTACATGGGACTTATACAGGGAGTAAATCAACCCATCACACAGCCGTTAACCAAGCATTCTGTACATCAAACTAAGTACCCCTTCGCAAAATTTTTTGATGGGAAACGATTTTTTTTTTTGGTCAAAAATCACATTTTACGGTAAAACTCAATGTAGCACTCTTAAAACATTGTGATATTGGATGCTTTGAATAGCAAACGGGTCATGGAGGTATTTTAAGTAAAGTTATAACCTGAAAAACTAGTATTTTCAAACACAGCTGTAAAAAATTTGGAACTTTGACCCCCAATATCTCCGTAACTAGGGGGTTCCCAGGTATGGTCTAGAACAAAAAAATGATCGCAGTGTGGGGAGAACAAGTGTCCTTCGTTTGCGTTAAGGGTACTTTTACACCCTTTATATTATAACTGGCGAACTGTCGGTTTACGATTAAGTACAACTCTGACTACCCCGAAAGGGTAGTAATATTACAGGCGTGATGTTATGTGTTATGTAATATTGAGGTAAGTTGATGCATCTTATATCTGGCTCTTGTGTACAAGAGCCTGGGCTACACTGTTTGTGAGTAATAACTTGTCAATAAAATCATCATCTACCTAGCCTTTTCCCAACTATGTTGGGGTCGGCTTCCAGTCTAACCGGATGCAGCTGAGTACCAGTATTTTACATGGAGCGACTGCCTATCTGACCTCCACAACCCAGTTAATACTAGGTAATACGATACTCTTTTGTGAGACTGGATGTCAGAATTTCAGGTCACTGACTACCTGTAACGACTGCCAAAGCTCTATATATGGCAGCCGGGACCAACAGCTTAACGTGCTTTCCGAGGCACGGAGGAAACTCGGTATGTCGAGCGGTCACCCATCCACAGACCGACCTAGGCAAGCACAGCTTTACCTAAAGATCGACCCGAGTGGCAGTTATTATTAAGCCACTCAATAAAATATTATTATATAATACTTCTTTGCTGCTTATAGGTATAGTAAACAAAATATGTACTCTTAAATAAAAAAATGCATTGCCATTCCTAATTTTCATTGAGAAACAAATGCAAAGCAATATTAAAGTATCCCCTAACATTAATTTCACCACTAATTTGAACCGTAAATTATAACTTTTTTCCCGGCGACCATTCTTCATCAGTGTAACGGAGTTTTTAATTTTTCTGAACAAAAATCATTAAAACTTGCACAGCATCAGTTAGTTCCTTCTGATTTAGACACTTTCATTCTGTTATTTTTTTAAATAATTTGTCGTTTTTTTTGTTAATTTTATAATCAGTTTTTCCAACACTTACTGAAAACCAGTAGGTATTACTATTTTATATTATCATGATTTTCAGCTGCTAGAGTGAAATATAACTGGGCTGGTCACACCTGCCGCATCTCGGAGAAGTAATTGGCAATAACTGCCACTCATTGGATACCAAAAAGCAGAAAACGACAACGCGGCAGGTCCAGAAGGAGATGGCAGGCTGGAAATGTACCCGTCGGGGCTGCGGGTTGTTCGCAAAAGGTACCGCGGCCTCGACATGAAGGGCTAAGAAGGAACATGGGTGGTTTTAGTCAGTAGAAGTCTGACACTCCCTTTCGCTCTGCCCAAGAGCGGGAGGGGTTATTTAATGATTTTCCACCCGAAAAAAAAAAAAGGCTGGAAATGTAAAAACATTAATTATTATAATTTCAAATGTTTTCACAGCTAAAATACGAATGAAATGCCTATTTAATATTCCGGGTTCTGTATCCCAGATAAATAGATAGGAGTATATAATAGGGATGTTTACTGACTAAATAAAATATGATTCTAATTAGTCCGTCTGTTAGACTATCGAAAAATATTGGATACGTATTTTTTGTTTTATCAAATCAATTAAAATTTGTTTTATCAAATCAATTGAAATTCAGATTGAGACCAACCCGCGCTGGGTCCACGTGGTGGATTATAGCCCATTCCCTCTCATAGAGAGGAGGCCTGAGTCCCAGCAGTGGGCACATTATACACTAATGTGTATATCGCGCCTGTAATTCCCGAAGGATTTTCAGAGGTGTAACTTAACAGTGACGTTCCGAAAAGCCTCCTAATAGGTGGACCGATGACCTGGTGAAGGTTGGGGGGACCCGCTGTATGCGAGACGCACGGGACCAGTCAATGTGGCGACACTTGGGGGAGGCCTATGTCCAGCAGTGGACGTCTTTTGGCTGAAATGATGATGATGATGATGAACCTAACAGTACACCCATATTTCCCCAGTTATGCTGAAGACTCATCACCACCCCACCTCACCATCACCTCTTGTCATTAATCGTCGTCTGTGCATAGCGTTGTATTAAAAACACTGCAAAACTGCATACTAAATTAATATACAGGTTGTAAATATCAAAGCTCGCTGAAAAAAAGTTACTATAACACTCCAGTTGAAAAGTTACTCTCTAAATATTACTGCGACACACATTGCGCACTCGTGATTAAAAGTAGTCCAACATTTCCCCACGCACTTGAAAAGCCACCTGCATAAATAAAACACAACGTACTTATCCCAGTTTTCAAGCCAAGGATCCCGAATCCTTGAAACTCTCGCTACGAACACTCGAGAAAGAAAATTGTTCTGACGTCTAGAGACTGGCATAAATTCATAGCTTTACATCATGATTTAAAAAACAGAAAATATGGGGGACTAGCTGACAAGATACCCTCACTTTAACAAACGAAAATCATCCTTGTACAGGAAAATTTTAAAGGCCCTTTTTGGGTGGACGAAATTTTTGGGAGAAGCAAACTTTTCGTCAGGACAAAGTTGGATGTTATAATAAATATATTTTTTGTAATTTTTCAAGGGAACAATACAGAATATAACGAAGTTTTTTAGATTGTTAAATAATTATTATTGGAGATAATATTATTCAGGAACATTATAATGATAATGTTAAGTACTTTTCTGCTTCTGAACGAACATTTTAGTTTTTGTTCTTTGCTCTGTAGTGATACTGTTTACTATTCAGGGAATTTGAATAAACCATTTTCCTCTATAATAAATATGTTAAGGTTTTACCAAGATTATGAATCAACTAAAAAAACTTTCTACAGTTGCTGCCAGTTAAGCTGGCAATAGCGGTCATTGCCCTTTCCCTAATATCTCTTCGTACGAACCAAAACAAATGAACCATGTATCGCTTTTCATTAGAAAACATGTTGAACATCACGATCGATGACAATTCAAGACATGAACAGCCTTGTTTTTGGTTTTCAAAGAACTTTAAAAGATGTAGGTGAGTCAATGACCGATATTGACAACTTGACCGGCAGCAACTATATAAAGTAATTAAATCACGCCTGTAATACCTGAAGGGTAAGGCAGAGTTGCACCAAATAGTAGGTACCTATATATATTTAGCCTATTATTTTAATATCCCATGTAATAATCCTCAAGCACCACCATCACCACCACCACCACCACCACCACCATCCACCGAGCACAAAAACAGGCCCCAGGACTGCTACAGAGAAATTTCTGAAAGCCTAGTAACACTTTACCCATTCTCGGAATCGAAGCCAGGACCTCAAGCCTAGCAGTCGCCTTTGCAACCACTAGACCAACGAAGCTCTCTGTAATATTACTTTTATAAACCCTCGAACAATCATTCTCTTCCTACTTTTATACACGGTAACCACATCTGGCGAGGGTATCCCATTTGAACCCATAAAAACTCGACACACCCGGAAAATTGCAGAAAATTGTATGAGTGGTCGAGACAAGCCACTTCAAAGTAACCCCTTTAAATAAAAAACGGGGCCCTGGCTACAAAATTCAACCGTCACTTGTTTTTATTTTGCCCAAAATAAAATTACTCAAACTGTCACCCGGAAACAGCACGATAATTTAAAGAACTCGAATTTTAGTAAACTGTTGACATTTGGCTTGAGGTTAACGTTTACGCTACCCTTATAACTAGCGTGATACCGAGTCTATTCCCACCCTTACTTTTGAAATTATAACGACCCTGTACTGTGTAAGCCGACCATTTCAATTCCATCCACAAATTTTCTAAGAACAGAACCCATTGCACATTCACTCCCCCTCATATTTTGCACGTTACCAACTTAAACATCGATGGATGACGAAGTCAGTGGTTATAGCGATAGTGTCGAGCGTTTGTAGTAGGTTAAACTGACCGCTGTTCTCATTACGACGTCAGCAAATAGTTATGGTGTTAGGTTGTGACTTGCAATACAGTGAACGGAGCGACAAGCGGTAGCGAGTTATCGAGCGTTACCTAGCGGGAAAACCATTAACACACATACAATCGATACACGTCGCCGACGTTCCATAAACACGTGAAGGTAGCGATTGGTTAGCGATACATATATTTTATAGATGTACAATTTAAAAAAATCACTAAATACATTATAACAATCAAAAATGATACAGCGGTTAGGTGGACGGACTGGTTTTGAAACAGCAGGGTAACATTACTGTACACTCATTTGTTTTTCATTCGCCTTCTGCTCATCGTCGAGGGGCGGAGTGTGGACTAAACGCATCTGCCTAGCCTTTTCCCAACTATGTTGGGGTCGGCTTCCAGTCTAACCGGATGCAGCTGAATACCAGTATTTTACATGGAGCGACTGCCTATCTGACCTTCACAACCCAGTTAATACCAGGTAATACGATACTCTTTGGTAAGCCTGGTTGTCAGACTTTCAGATCACTGACTACCTGTAACGCCTGCCAAAGATCTATATTTGGCTGACGAGACCAACAGCTTAACGTGCTTTCCGATGCAACTCGGAATGTAATGGGCGGTCACCCATCCACAGACCTACCTAGGCAAGCGCGGCTTAACCTAAAGATCGACCCGTGTGGCAGTTATTATTAAACCACGAGCTCCTCACTCGCCTTCTAAACCACAAAGCCACATTGGTAACGTGTCGCCCAGTTTTGTTGAAGTCTCCCGCTTTCGCCTATGAATAGGTCGCGATGTCAGGTTATATCCATCTGCAGAGCAGTTAGACAATGTTCTAATTACTATTATTACTACGGTTATCATTAAGGTTATTTTTTTATTAGCTGCCTAAACTTTCGGAAGAGCAATCTTTGTATTATTGTAGGTACACGACGGTTTTAATTGTTAGATTCGGTTTTCACCCCTGAATAATAACTGGAGTTGCATGTTAGCAGTCAAAAGCAATAGGGTAGTTAACAAATAAAAATCTAATTAGTCCGTCTGATAGATTTCCAAAAAATAATGGACACATATTTTTTCTTTTTTCACGTAAACAAACAATGAAGACGATACGGTGGGGGGGTGGGAAATCATCAAATAACCCCTCCCGCTCTTGGGCAGAGCGGAAGGGAGTGTCAGACTTCTACTGACTAAAAACCACCCATGTGCCTTCTTAGCCCTTCATGTCGAGGCCGCGGTATCTCTTGCGGACAACTCGCAGCCCCGACGGGATCTTCATACCCTTAACTAACTTCCGCATACCTTGAACTTTAATCGACCACTTAAGCCTGCATCACCAACCAGCACCTTAATCGCAAACAACATCTTTAAATTAATCTGCCAACACCTATCCTTCTCATCTCAAAGCAAATAAAAACTAAAGGCAGCACTAACACACCTTACAACACAACTTTGCTTCCAAGTAGGGTGCAACGCAGTCTCAGAAAGTAATTAAAGCCATCTACATATTCTGATAGCCTGGTACCCTGACTCGGATATAAGCACTTCTTGCTTACTTTAATAACCTAATTTTTGGCATTTCAAACTTCTAGTTGCATTAACAGTGTTAAAGTACAACTGTTTGAAAGTAAAACCAAAGACTTTGACTATTGAAAGTTGGGTTATGTTCAAAGTCTTTGTCGCGTTGTGGTTTAGTTCTTCTTTGTGTTTGTGCCAGGTGTAGCTTAAAAAGTAGTAATAGTCTTATTCAAAGTAGCGTAACTTATAATAAGATTTCATGTACCTACAGCTGAGTAACGCCAATCCACTATAACAAATAATAATTTAACTGGATGTTTGGATTAACACATAGGACACACATACAATTACTCATCTTCCACCCCTAAACTCGTGTAACTTGGGGTCACAATACGGTTTTTTCTAACATTCGACTGCCTATCAGACCTCCACAACCCAGTTAATACTAGGTAATACGATACCTCTTTGGTAAGACTGGTTATCAGACTTTCAGGGCACTGACTACCTGTAACGACTGCCAAAGATCTATATATGGCAGCCGGGACCAACAGCTTAACGTGCTTTCCGAGGCACGGAGGAAACTCGGTATGTAACGGGCGGTCACCCATCCACAGACCAACCTATGTAAGCGCGGCTTAACCTTAAGCCACGAGCTCCTCCAGTTAGGACATACATAGGTAGGTTTTTATCCCGGTCGCCCCTCTATGAACTCAATTCTGCACGCAGTCAAAGTCGCGAGCATAAGCAAGCCGAAGTAAAAACAACTGCAAAATCAAATTAGCATACTGCAGAGAAGAGAAAAGGATAACATTTTTACAGGAATTCATTAAAATAATGTTTTATCTCCTGCTAATTATAAATACATCTTCAAAAAATGTAAGTCATATCGTGACTAACATCCCACATTTTCCAAATGAAACATGAAGCTCCACGCGGTGCTAAACCCATCTTTGTTTCATTTCCTCTACGAACTGAAAGCCGTTCGTTCCATTTTATATTATAGAACAAAGTACCCTGCTAGGAAACTAAGTATGGGCTATGAGCACAGCATTACACTTTTAAAATAATGTTTGAAATAAAGTACATTTAATTTTTTTTCTTGTTGCCTTTGAATCCCCGATGGGAGCTGGAGTGGGGCTAAGTGAGAATGATTACCCATGCAGAAGTCGTGCCTCGTTTAGTGGTATAGTTACTGGCGCTAGTAGAGCTGGTGAATTTGTATGGACGTTTTAACACCAGATGAAATTGAAATGAAGCTAGATTCAGAAACGGGTAATTAGTTAAGATACTTATTGTTTTTCTAATTGAGCCAATTAAAACTCTTAAGTTTAATAATATTGTTATATTTTTGGAAGTGATATAAAAACAATTTTGTTAAGTGACTAATTCTTATCTAAAACGATAATCTGGTACCTATTATTAAGTAAACCTTGGAATTATAAGATTCAGACTAAAAAAATATATTTCAATGACTCAAAACCAGTCATTGGACTTAGGTATGAATATCAAGAAGTAGTAAAATTAGTCAGAAAGTTTTATACCTTTTTTTATAAGAACGTTGCCCCCCCACACTATGAATTTCTCCTGCATCGTGGGTGCGTTTACAAACTTTGATGCTTTTAATATTTTTACTGAGTTTACCTTGTACAATGTATAGCTTAAGAATTTATTTATTATTGTTTTCTTTTTGTCTATGTGGTGTTTACCTATAAGTAATTGTTGCACTGCGTAAAGTATAAACGCATGTCTTATTTCTGCTTGTGAATTAGTGTAAACAATTGTTGGTAGACCTAATAAATAAAATAAAATAAAATTTTAAACTCACATACACAAACACACCCAGACCCGAAACAACTATCTGTAGGCCATACAAATATTTGTTGCGAGCGAGGATCGAGCTGCGACACGCAGCGCAGCACTCCGATCGCTCAGCCACTGCGCCAACCGTGCCGTCCATTAACTAGGCCAAGTTACTTAATCCCCAAGCTTTTCAAATGCTTTATTGCTATCGCAAATCTAATTCCTACGTCCAAACCGTCACTTCAACTTAACAAAACCACAACTTCATTAAAGCGAGTAACTCTCCCGCATCAAACGCAGCACGACAATGTAAAAGGTTTCCCTGATACAATATTAATCTCACTAGACTCAGTTATAACATGAGAAATTAATTTATAACCAGTATTAGCACCGCATTTCACGAGAATTTTCAGCTAAACGTACGTTTTGCTTGGTTGATGAGGCTAATACGGCAAATACGGGGGTTTCTGGGTTCTGGAGGTTAATGATAAATTTTGCAGTTTCCACTTTGTTTCATACTTCATAAGGCCCCTTGGGAATGGGTATCATGAATTCTTTAGTTGATAAAGTAAATCTGATAACAGAATCAGTTTTCGGTTCAAACTCATTTATTTTCTCATTACAGTTCACTTAAAGAGAAACTTAACTAAATTAACATTCTAAGGTAGGTTTACATTACGACGTTCAAGCCATCCAGGTTTTAGAGACTAAACACAATAATCAACACCATATATAAGACAATACAAAACAGTTCACGTAAAACTTATGTTAACAAAACTAAACTATATTTCTTACTGCCGCACTCAGAGAGCTTTAATGATTACTTAGGGGTACGTATTTGAATATCGAAGATTAAAATACCTACGCTTAAAATATCGATGTTCAAAACATCGAAAATGGAAATATCGAATGACCATAAAACCGAAACATAAAATATCGAAAGTTTATATTATCGAATGGTTAAATAACCTACGTCCAATACATCTAAAATCTAAATATCTACAAAAGTTACATCGAAATACAGATTATCGAATGTCCTAAATATCGAAGTACAAACTATCGAACGTCCTAAATATCGATGGGTACATAATATATATTATTTAAACATCGATAATTAATTTTTGATGTAAGTAGTATGAGTGGAAAAAGGTTGCTTCTGCAACGTCTCCGGCGCTACGGGAAGTGCAACCCCTTCGCCCTTGCGTAACAAAGGATAGGCACCCATGTTCACCTTCGCAGCTTCGGCTTGCTGGTCGCCTCCGGCGACCAGCCTCAGCCGCTACGGCTCCCACGGGTGCCTATGCTTTGTTACAGCGAGCGGGGGTTGCCCTCCCTTCGCGCCTCCGGATTTTTATATACACTCTAGGGGTAACAGCCAAAAGACTACGTAAATTCGGGGTACCCTAATTCGGTTTTGGAACAATTTCGACCTATTTTATCCATGAAAGTCAGTATCCAGTGTACAAGCATAGGTCAATCGTGAAGGTATTATTTAGGTCTTGAAATTAAAATATATTTTTGAAAGTCAATATGTTATGCTACTAAAGTTAGTGACAGAAACGTATCGCTGCAAAATCGACTCTACGTAGTCTTGTATGCCCTACCCCTAGAGTGTAATTTAGAATCGCGTAGGCGCGGAGGGGCGCGGCAGCCCGCGAGCTGAGGAGTAGGTGGTTTTAACGCCCGCCGCCGCAGCTGTGGCTGGCCGGCGAAGCCGGCCAACAAGCCGAACCTGCGGTGGTGAGCGTTTAGATCATCTGCGACGATGGAACTGCCGGAGCCCTGCAGCGCCGGAGCCGTGACAGAAACCATGCTTGCTTGCATGTTGCATGATTGCTGCAAGCTGGTTTGCTAGATGGTAATCAGTTACTAGGTGGGTTACAAAAAAAAAAACACGGAAAACCTCATGTAATGTAGGTACTTTAATTATTTTTACATAATATAAACCCAAAATAAAACACATTTATACGCAAATGTACAATATAACCACTGCGATCATTTTTTTGTTCTAGACCATACCTGGGAACCCCCTAGTTACGGAGATATTGGGGGTCAAAGTTACAAATTTTTCCCCAAAAAAAAACGTTTCCCAGCAAAAATTTTTGCGTAGGGGTACTTAGTTTGATGTACAGAATGCTTGGTTAACGGCTGTGTGATGGGTTGATTTACACCCTGTATAATTTTTTTTCGGTATTTTAAGTAGTAGGTATTTTGAACGTAGATATTATGAACTTAGGCATAATGTCATTCGATATTTTGAATCATTCGAAATTTTAATCATTCGGAATTTTAATTTTCGATGTTTTAAGCGTAGGTATAACAATTTTCGACATTTTGATACAATCGATATTTAAATTTTCGATGTTTTGAACATCGATATTTTAAGCGTAGGTATTTTAATCTTCGATATTCAAATACGTACCCTTACTTAGGCCATCACTTAGTAAAGGCTTTGACAGTTTTGTCATACAAAGGTATGTCAAATCTATACTAACTGACGGCTTAAGTAATCATTAAATATCTCTGAGTACCGCAGTTAGACCGTTTTTAAATGTTGGCATCCAAGAAACTGAACATCGTAGATTTATCTATATAAAATAACGTATTTATGGTTTAAGAACTTACTCCTCATCAAGAATTATCAATAATTCGCTTACTGGGAAACTAAAAATTAACATATTTGAGCGTACAGAATACGTTCATAGTAAAAAATAACAAAATATTTATTTATTTATTTATTTAAATTTCATGCACAAACGTGGTACATAGGCGGACTTAATGCCACAAGGCATTCTCTACCAGTCAACCTTAGGGTCAAATAGGACAGCACTGTGGTAGAGTACAAATAGAAATAAATTATGAGAATACTATTTTGTTAACATAAATCAATATACCTACATAAATGGTACATACTAATACATATATATTAAGATGGAATAAAATATGAGGGTAAGCAATCACAATTAGAAAATAAATAAGTCCAGTACCTACTAGCTAATCGTTTTAACGTTTATTTATTTATTTAAACCAGCAGTCTGTGCACATCGAGTGGTGTGGCCATCGGACTACCAAGTTAGGTAGGTTTTAAGTTGAAACCTAAGACTTCGGTACTTGACTGCGGGTTGTTCGCAAGAGATACCGCGGCCCCAAAGGTCGATGTGCAATATTTATCGCCGGGTACTGTAGGTTTTTAGTTCAAACCCAAGACTTCGGTACTTATTGTACAATTTTATCATTTCAGCTTCGGTGAAGGAAAACATATCGTGAGGAAACCTGCATGGCTGAAGTTAAGAAAATTTCCCGATGGCATGTAATGCCAAGTCAGAAGCCCATAGACGGGATGATAACTCTGATACCTGGTTAGGCCCACAAGATTAAGAAAGAAGATTTATTTAGTTATTGTACAATGCTGCCATTTTTTTTTTTGGGGGGTTGGGAAATCATCAAATAATCCCTCCCGCTCTTCGGCAGAGCGAAAGGGAGTGTCAGACTTCTACTGACTAAAAACCACCCATGTTCCTTCTTAGCCCTTCATGTCGAGGCCGCGGTATCTCTTGCGAACAACCCGCAGCCCCGACGGGACCCGCAGCCCCGATGGGAATGCTGCCAGCCTTCTGGGCACTTTTCCTGTTGACAGCGGTGTGGAGGAGTTTTTTGACGCTCTATAATTCTTCTCTTTTTGATACTTGTATATATTTTATTATAATTTAAGTTCTGTAAATTGTAATTTGTAAGTAAAAAATCCTTTGTACAATTTTGATACATTGGCAGACTCAAAACTATTCTGATAGGAGAGCTCTGCTGTCTAACCCCACAGGCATTACAGGGATGATGTTATGTGAAAAACCCATTACAGCTATAAGCGACTCCGTCGGGGCTGCGGGTTGTTCGCAAAAGATACCGCGACCTCGACATAAAGGGCTAAGAAGGAACATGGGTGGTTTTTAGTCAGTAGAAGTCTGACACTCCCTTTCGCTCTGCCCACGAACGGGAGCGGGAGGGGTTATTTGATGATTTTCCACACACAAAAAAAAAGAGCTATATGCGACCATTAAATCAACGTGACAGGCATATAAAATTATTCGATTTCAAAAATAAAGTTCACTTTTCTGACGTAATAAAAGCTATGAAAGTAATTTTTTATCACAAAAAACACTGCAAATATTTCAAATTGTAACAGGGAACTTTTCATTTTTAGCTAATAACGGGTTAGTCACGAACATTCTAAGCCTAGGTTTTAGTCTAGCACGCGACGAATTTATTACGCAATTATACTTTAGTCGCAAAAAATCTTATTCCTCTGGACCTTTGTAATTGTTGGTTGGAAAGCACTAATTAACCGACTTCCCAAAAGAAGAAGGTTCTTACACAACGAAAAAGCAGCTTCTGAAGTCGGTGGCAAAAAAAAGGAAATGTCACCGACTTCAGAAGCTACTTTTTCTTGTGAAGTTTATATTTCACTTTTTTGTGTTTTTCGTTTTTCACTTTTTTGTTATTTTGTTAAAAAAGTTTTTTTTTAATCCCTGTTCCGTATATAAATAACCAAAAGTTTTCCAAACGATAAAAACATCCAACGCTTTCGAAAAACAAATTCCACATTCGTAAACTTTCATCAGAGCATTAGGGAACGAGGTTTTCTTCCCACTGATCTTAAGAGTAACTGTTACTATAGCTACCTGCTTACTACCTATACACCGACACACTGACCTAAAATCCTCACAAAGGTACCTGTAACCCCAAGTCTTACTTTCTCGAAACAAAAACCTCAATTAAAGACCACGAAAGACAATAGAAGTGAAATTATTTACGACATCAACATCCAAACTGTCTTTTTTCGCCCCTTTTTATGGGAGTGGGAGGGAGGGGCCAATTTATCATTCGACCTTCTGTTTAGGGTTGAAACCACGACAGGGTTAATTATGTAATACAATGCTACTGAGAAGGGTTAAAAAAGAAATGATGCTGTTAAACATATTGTCGCGTTTAATGTTTGTAACGAGAATACGTTTGAATGAATTTGTTTATTGTGTTTCTTTTCATGTTTTTGTTTTAATTTGTTTTTGATTTGATGAAGAATGAGCACGTTTCAAATGAGTGTAAGGTGACTTAAAAGCCCGTCGGGACTGCGGGTCCCGTCGGGGCTGCGGGTTGTTCGCAAGAGGTACCGCGGCCTCGACATAAAGGCCTAAGAAGGAACATGGGTGGTTTTTAGTCAGTAGAAGTCTGACACTCCCTTACGCTCTGCCCAAGAGCGGACGGAGCGTAAGGTATTTACAAGACAGATGTGAGAGGCAACGCAGGGTGCACGTCGTAGAAGGATAATGACCTTATTAGTGAAGTTCTTCAGAAAGGACAGGTGCGTAGTACTCGTAACCGGCGTGCGTGTATGATCAGGTGTATAAACGTGGACAAGGCAAAAGGTGTATTTAAGGATCGTAGCAGGAACCCAGGAGGCGTTCTGTGGTAGAAACCACAGAGAAACCTATGTACAAACCTATTCATGAGAAAAAAGCGTGAATTTATTACGTATGTTCCGACGAAAATTAATATATTACACTGACAGTATTTTTATTTTGGAGGATGGGAATTCATCAAATGACTCCTTCCGCTCTGGGCAGAGCGGTGGGGTGTGTCAGACTTCTACGGACTAAAACCCACCTATGTTCCTTCTTAGACCTTTGTGTCGAGGCAGCCGTATCTCTTTCGAACAACCCGCAGCATCGACGGGACCCGCAGCCCCGACACGGGGACATGGACAGTCTTAAGCTAGGTGTGCTGATCATGTTCAGACTCACTAGTGAAATGCGCTCATAAACAACAGTACCCTACATTCTTCTTCAAATAAAACAAAATCAACGTGATGTCAATTAATGGAAAACAAAATGCATCATTCCATCGTTACCCCAAACGGTAACAACCAATTCCAAAATAAAATTGACCTACCCACAGAAATAGAATTACAAGTAATACCTTGCCACTTGAGCTGGCATCTTTGATCGTAAAGTGTCCGTTATACTGGCGTGCCCATTGCAGGTGGCCGTAAGACTATGACTCTTGGTCAATGTTCCGTGACACACGGGTGACGAGAACTGGCAATATACAGGGTGACGATTTAGTCACCTTTTTTTGGTTCGTAGGAAATCATTAAATGACCCCTCCCACTCTAGGCGGAGTGGAAGGGAGTATCTGACTTCTACTGACTAAAAATCACCCATGTTCTCTTTCGAACAACCGCAGCCCCGGAACGATTTAGTCACCTACATCCTACTAGAGTGTGGTTTGTCTTATCATACTGAAGCATCGAATCGCTGAGGAAGTCATAACCGATTCGGGAAATTACGTTTTTATTTGTTATTTTTTCAGCTATAACAAACACTGATTATGTGAATCTCTCATTGTTAGGAAAACCTATACAAAGCGACGTTATAATATTATACTGGAAATATTAGCTTATGGTGCGCCGTGTAAAGTTAAAAAAAAAATCAGACCGATTTACTACGTAAATACGTAAAACCATGCACTATTTCAGACTGCTGCATCAATTTTCGTTCCTAAATCAACACAGGCAGTCGCTGTAAATCAAAGTATGGTTCTATTTTGTAAATTAATTGCAGTATTATGCTGAAAGATGATCGTTTTGTGTGTGCAAAATATTTTTAATTAATTTTTCATCATTCAAATTGTTTTTTCTTGTTTTTATAATTTCACTCTTTCTTTTATTTATGATGGAGAGAGGCTTGTCACATTTATTTGCAGCTATATTTGTTTGATTGACTGTTCTTTTTATGGTGTTCGAACTTGAAGTGGAACAAAATTGACAGTAACTTTACTGAACAGCTATTTCTTACACTTTCTGTTCCTCAAATATTTAGTACTCCATCACCCAACATTTCTACCCAACAAGTCCGCCATCATAGCAGACCGTAACGCATTCGCTTAAGAAGTACCTACATTCAAGTCTCGGTGTCCGTTAGACCCTTGTTACAATATCTCTCCGGGACCCCAATGTTTCTCTGTTCTCACGTACGTTAGTACAAGCCGAAGGGATCAACCCTGTATTAATGAAAATAAAATGGTTATATTGTCTATTGAATCGTCTAAGGTTGCTGAAAAGGTTCGCCTTTTTGTAGGATGTAAATGTCTTGTTTGGTTGTATTTGGATGTAAAATTTATGATTTGTTAGATTTGAAAATGAAAGGCCTACCTCCGTGAGAAAAGGGCGTGAGTTTACTTTATGTTTTGCGTTCTAAGAATTTTTAAAGGTTCCTGGGATTAATTTCTCCCACTTGACCTATTCTGTGCCCGACAGGGTCCATCATCATCAACCTATGTTCCCACTGCAGGGACTCAAGCCTCCTCTCTAGGAGAGGGTGGGGCTATAATCCACCACGTGGGCCCAGTGCGGGTTGGTAGATGGCGTGTCTTTAATTTTTTGGGTCAAGGACATGCCGGTTTCCACACGATGTTTTCTTTCACTTTTTTCGAGAGCTTTGGTGATTAAATTAATTACACAAAGTAATGCGTCTGTCTGAGTTCGAACCTATGACTTATCTTACTGCTTGTAACTCGGGGCCGCCACCACTGTGCCACTGTCGCTGCTATTGTATGTATGAAAAATACTGCAGCACATGAAAATATATACACAATAACTAAACCAAAACCTCATAATTAACATTCTTACGTTTAACGAAAATAAATAGCTTAGCTCCTCTTAAATACAAAAAACTGTTTACAGAAACGAATCCACTTTCAATTAAATTAGGCCGCCTACAAACTTGCGTTATTCCCCCCCCCCTCCCCCTTCCACCTGCCTCAATACCGCTGAGTCGTTCAGGTGTACCGTGGTTATCCTGGCGTGCAAATTGCAAGGAAAACTGAGGTTTCACCTAACCAACGTTGACTTTGGAAGGTATTTTTAGTGTTGACGATTTTTATAATGATACGATTTTGATATGCATTTATTTTGTTACAGAACATATTATAGAACTGACTGTCTCACAAGCGTGACTTCTGAGCATGAGGTTCTGGGTTTGATTCCATGTCATCGTTCAATCTTTTGTTCGGTTTTTCCACCACTGAATCTGGATTTGTGCCCGTTTAATGACAATAGGCTCGCCCTACATAAGACTTAAATATTACAAAGTGAATTGTATTGTTTATGTCTTATGTAGGGTAATAATAAAATAAATAATTGTCAGGAGGTTCCCCTCTCAAGAGCCCTGACCACCAGTAGCTCGGACCCTGTTCCCAATGCCGGTGGGCTACTACTTTTTATATTTTTAAATGTTTTTTATATCTTTTTTTTAAGAAATATTTAAAAACGTATTTAGTATGTAAGAAAATGAATAAAGGAAATAAATAATATTTAAAAATGTAATAAGTTTGTTTGAAAATAAATAAAGGGAATATTAAATAAACAATAATAATAATAAACCATACCACACTACACCACGCCACAACACACTACACTTGAAATATACTATACTGTGTACTTTCAATATCATATAAAAACCGGGTCATCAGAAAGCACATTTGGATGAGAACTTTGGCAGTCGCAACCAACATGAGTACGGAAGATATGCGAAGCCGTGAGGAAATGCTGGCGTCTATTTTCGATCTCACGATGTCGAACCGACAGAAATTTTACGATAGTAAGGAGAATATTTAGAGTCGTGTCGTAACAATATCGTAAGATGTAAAAAATCTCATAGACCTTTAGAAACGTAGGCAGCCTAGCCATTTGTTTACAGAACCTGTGTAATTATTTACACTACATAAATATCACGTTAATAAATATGGAAAGTCAAATGTAATCTATTTACGTAGAATTTGATGAATTCTTAATATATCTCGCTAGGTTTTTGCTGGGGTGGGACGCCTGTAATCCCCAAAGGGTTAAGCAGAGGTGTACCTATTAGTACACCCACATTTCACCAGTAAATCAAATCAGACTCCGTGGCAGCTACTGAGGAATTCCTGATGGATAAACACATCGCCCGACCTGGGAATCGACCTAGAACCTAATGCACAGCTGTCGCGCTTGCGGTCACTTGACCAACGAGGCTCTTTGATTCTTGAAATGGTTCTGGAAGAATGTGTAGATTTAGACTAAAGATAATAATTCACAAAATGATGAGGAAATACAGTTAGAAAAACGGCATATCCTAAAAACAATAAATCGAAAGCATATGACTACTAGAAACACACATTAGGCTCGCGTGGTGGATTACGGCCCACACCCTCTAACATGGAGGATACCTAGTGTTACTTGGCAACACAAAGGTCATGTATTCAAATACTTTTTCAGACAGACTAAAAAATATTGACATAATGTAAATTTAACATTGTAGTCCAATTCAAACATAATGAATCTGTTTAAAATTTTAACTATAAACAGCGAACACCAAAATATTTACTTTTAAAATTAAACCAACACGTAATAATAGACACAAACATTTTTATATTTATAATTCAAGCAAAGCATACTAACCAAATTAAAAATAATATCTAAAAAGAACGATATGAAAAAATATTTACAAGAAAAATTAAAGCACCTTCCAAAATTGGCCCACGTGACGTCTCTTGCAGAATGTTGCCATTAAAATTTATTCTAATTTATATTTTTCTTTAATTAAATAAGACATGGCCGAAGTGCTGGGAACGTGACCGGGGGGCGGAAACCATTAGACGTTAGGTATAGGTCTCATTGCAAGCGATTAGATACTTTTTACACGTGAGAAGCGACAGGGAAAACAAATGACAGAATGAACAGCGGGAACTAAGTAGTGGTGGCTCCGATTTACGAGCGGTAAGTCGTCGGTTTGAACTTTGAACCCATTCAGGCGCATTACTTTGTGTAATTTATTTCATCACCACAGCTCTCAAAACGGTGATGGAAAATATCGTGATTAAACCGGAATGTCACAGAACCAGAAAATCGAACACATGTGATGACTGTTCGAATTGAAGGAACCATAGTGCTGATTAGCTAACCTGTAATGTTTTAAATATGCATCGAGCGAGAAAGATTTGCAAAGAGTTTTCACAAGTCGTCCGCTGTACACTCTCTAGTAACTGAAAATAATTACTCAAATATTAGTTTTTTTCTTAAATAGCTTCAAGTCCACAATTGTACGTATCTGGAAGACAGCGAAAACGAAAAAAAAATTGCAAGCAACTGAAAAATACCTTAGTTGGTCTGTTGTTTTAGCTTACAGCACAAGCGATTCTCCGATCGATAATCGCTGACAAAGAGACCTCGCCCCTACCACCTTCTAAAACGAGGGAGAAAGAAAAAGTAAAGTGCTTCAAAATAGCTCCGTAGATAAGTGTAAATATTCGGTGTCTTATTTAATTTTTCTTAACGCGAAAGCGCCATTTTGTCCGCTAAGTGACTGAAGGAATCTCAACCGTCCTTTCTTTTTGTCCGACAAATTAGTTTTTTCGATCAGAATGAGATTTTCGACAAAAACTGTTTTTCTAAGTGTTTGAGTTTTTCTCGGCTGTAAAATATTTTTTTTGCTAAATGGTATTTTGATTTGATTGAAGATTTCCACTTAGTTTCAAGGGTCGGCAGAGTTCTTAAGGGTTTAATTTGCAAAACCTTTTGGTAGATACTAAAATAAATTGTTAGTAACAGCCATTTTCTTCCCTCTAAACTTAACAAATCAAGAGTCTTAAGAGGCTCAAGGACCTCCTTTTACGAGTATGCTTTACTAGCATTGCCCCACGGTTTCACCTGCTGCTTCTGGCTGTTTTTAATTTTGCCCTGCTCCTAAGGGTCATAGCATGATGTTTAATAGCCAACATCAAATTGAACAAAAAAGTTGTTTAGTTAATGGAATCAACGTCGTAATCTCGAAAAAATAACATATGACGTCAGATATTATATGACATTGTAGTTTCTGCCAAGTAAGTTAAACTTCTACTGTCAGCTAAATAAATAAAAACTCCCAATCTCAAACCATACACCTTTAGAAGTTCTTTTGAATGAGCGAGAAAGTCCATGTACTCTCTTCTAAATTAAAAATCATCATCATCATCTGCCTAGCCTTTTCCCAACTATGTTGGGGTCGGCTTCCAGTCTAACCGGATGCAGCTGAATACCAGTATTTTACATAGAGCGACTGCCTATCTGACCTCCACAACCCAGTTAATACTAGGTAATACGATACTCTTTGGTAAGACTGGATGTCAGAATTTCAGGTCACTGACTACCTGTAACGACTGCCAAAGATCTATATATAGCAGCCGGGACCAACAGCTTAACGTGCTTTCCGAGGCACGGAGGAAACTCGGTATGTCGGGCGGTCACCCATCCACAGACCGACCTAGGCAAGCCCAGCTTTACCTAAAGATCGACCCGAGTGGCAGTTCTTATTAAGCCACGAGCTCCTCAAAAAAAAAAAAAAAAATCTAAATCTCAATTAAAAATATTGATACAAAAAAAGGAAAAAAGACAGACACCCATTAATTGCCTCGTTCACAAGTTAAAAACTTTAGTATATATAATAGTACGTTAATGTGCCAAGTCACTTGACCGTCCTAAAAGTTTCAGGAGTACGCGAAGACTTGATACTTGCCATGTTAACATTGATTAGTAAGATCCTTTCACTCGACATTTTTTCTCTGCTGGAATCTGATCCCTATTGCCAAGATATTTTATTTTGTTCATAGTTTTTAGAAATATTTTTCACCACATACAAGGAATTTCTCCTGTACCGTGGGAGAACATTTAAACTCACATACACAGACACCCAGACCCGAAACAACTAACTGGAGGTTATACAAATGTTTGTTCCGTGTGGGGATTAAACCCGCGACACGCAACGCAGCAGTCCAATCGCTCAGCCACTGCGCTAACCGTGTCGTCAAACATCAATACGGCTGGAGAGGAGATGTCTTAGGAGAGGACAAGTAATAGAGAAGTAAGGAAGAACAAGACATGCTGCACCAACCTCAAATAAATTAGGATAAGGACAAGAGAGTAACGATGATTTTTGCAGATATTTTTTTAACGTTCTTATTCTATATTGCGCACAAAATAAAATTAAACATACTTTTTTTTTTAATTAGCCTATTGTGTCCCACTGCTGGGCAAAGTCCTCCCGCATCAGTCGCCAATCAGTCACGAACGAGTCCAAATCGTCACGCAAATTACAAATTGCAATAATATAGCTTATGTAAAATTGTGAGCCATCGTGAATATAAAGATCGTTGTTGTAAGAAAACCCAATTTGGAGCTAACTCCGAATTTTGTTTGCTTACAGCAAACCTAATTTCGATTGCGAGATTTGCATAAGAGGATATCTCTATGTGCACATTTTATTACTCAAACACTAAAATGGAGAACTAAGCAGAATCTTCACCACCATTTATTTCATTTCATTTCAGTCTAGAGGCACTTTCTATCTCATGCTAGAAGAAGTGTTCCTGTTAAAAATGACACGAATACACTGAGAAGAAACACCATTTCACCCAGTAACTAGCATTTAGCAGTCAGATAGGCAGTCACACCTTTTTTTCACATGGGAAATAATCAAATGACCCTTCCCGCTCTGAACGGAGCGGAAGGAAGTGTAAAGAAAGAAAAGAAAGAAAGAAACGAGTGACGTGTGTGTCGAGTGTCAGACTTGTACTGACTAAAAACTACTCATGTACCTTCTTAGCCCTAGCTTTGTGTTCTAGGGCAAGGATTTCTCCCGTCGGGGCTGCGGGCCCGTCGGGGCTGCGGGTTGTTCGCAGATACCGTGGCCTCGACATGAAGGGCTAAGAAGAAACATGGGTGGTTTTTAGTCAGTAGAAGTCTGACACTCCCTTTCGCTCTGCCCAAGAGCGGGAGGGGTCCTTTGATGATTTTCGACCCACCATAAAAAAAAAAAAAGGGCAAGGATTTCTTAAGGCAGTCGCGCCATGCTAAAATGTAATGTATTCAGCTACATCCGGTGAGAATGGAAGGCGACCCCAACATCGTTAGGAAAAGGATAGATGATTTGATGTTATCGTCTTATATCACCACTTACGAAAGCCCAAAGCACCTTGATATTTTCACGAAAAGATTCTGTTTTCCACCAACGGAAATTAAAAGAAAACATAATATGGATGGTCCAGTTCGATAGCGCACTTAAGGGGTCACCAGGAGCTAAACGCGAGTTTTATAATGCGTTAAAGTATATGATTCATGCAGTAAACCAAATCAGAAAAATATATGATATTTTTCAGGATATACGTTAGTGACATGGTGTGTTGAAAATATAATACAACAAATTTAACTCGATAGAAAAAAATCGCGAAGATACCTCTAAAAATTTCTTTTAACAAGTAAAAACCATACTAAAATATATGTGATCGTTCTGATTTTTTGTCAAATAATTCTACAAGCAACAATACTTAAGTCATAGTGTTTTATTTTTTTAGTACAATCAATAGCTTTTTGTAAATCGCACATTCCTATACCCGAACATAATTTTGTATGGTGATAAAAAATCGGGCTGGACAAGTCTTACTATTTGAAACGTATAGTTACCCTGCGAAATTACGAGCGTGCATTTCGGGGATGCATTTCGCGGTCGCGGGGAGTGACACAAGCTCCACCCACTCGCTCAAGGTCGCTGGCATTTATTGTCGCCTTAATTTTTTCGTCGAACACAAAATTCGGAGGCGATGCGGATATCATCCGGAATCGTTAAACTCCCATTTTATGTTGACCGATCTGCAAAGTTTTTATCGTCTGTCATAAAATTGGTATAGTCTATATGTATCTACTGGCAAGATAACATGGATCTGTGATATTATGTATATCTGTTACCATTAAAAAGTTATATAAATACTTGGTATAGCCCGTGTCTTTGTTCGCATTAAAAATTCAGCAGCCGTTCCGTTTGACTCGCACTCGGGGCTTGAGTTTCGAGATGCTTTCTCGGTGCACCTATCTTTTGAATTTCCTCTTTTATTAGGTGGTATAGATTGTGCGAGTGCGGTGCCTGAATTACTTGGTAGTAGGTACTCGTACATAAAGAATATTATATCACTATCACTACATAGTATAAAACAAAGTCGCTTTCTCTGTCCCTACATCCCTATGTATGCTTAAATTTTTAAAACTACGCAACGAATTTTGAAGCGGTTTTTTTTAATAGATAGAGTGATTCAAGAGGAAGGTTTTAGTATATAATTTGACCGACATCCACGCGGGTGAAGCCGCGGGCATCAGCTAGTAGAAAATATGTGGCGAAATACGGATAAATGAAATAGGCATTTCATTTTCCAGGAAGTCAAAAAAGTCGCAAGCTCGAGTGTTGTGTGCTGTGGTAGATTCGATGACCAGGTTGGGCAAAGTGCAGAATTTGTAGTAGCTAGCAGCCTGAATTTGTGCCCGATAGGCTCACCACCTATTATATGGAACTGAAACATACCTGGCGCAATTTTTGTGTAAAAACTAATGTTACACCTTACTGCTTAACCCTTCGGGAATTAAAGGCGTGGTGTTTTCCTTCACCGAAGCAAGTGATAATAAATACAATACGCTTATAATTATTAAACTGAAAAAACAAAAATCTGGGATTCGAACTGGAGGCCTGTAACAGTCCGACGGTATGCATACCTTTTGTTTTTTTGGCGAGTGGAAAATATTTGGGTAGAGCGAAAGGGAGTGTCAGACTTCTACTGACTAAAAACCACTCATGTTCCTTCTTAGCCCTTTATGTCGAGGCCGCGGTATCTCTTGCGAACAACCCGCAGCCCCGACGGGCACGGTATGCATACCTCACAACAGACTACAGAACGAATTTGTACCTCTCTCACATCTTCCAATGCAGCATGAAAACGTAAAAATCGTGTAAAATGCAATACCGTACTAAATTATTCTAAAAATATGAAATAGCAGCTAGTTTTCCGCGTTGTGGGCGGAGTGTGTTCAAAGTTGCGTCTCAGAGGTCCACACGTCTTGCAGACACATCTTAGTTCTATGTAGCTCATGTTTTGAATACTTGAGTTACATAGTAGGTTTAGCATAGTGGAGTTTTCATTGAGAAAGATTCTTTTAAATCTTTTTTTAAAAGTTTGTTTGGTTAAGAGCTTACGAATAGAGATTGTGTTTTTTGGATAAAGTAGCTATTTTTACACTGAGAGAGGAACCAGCACCTAATTTCTTCACTTTAAATAGCAATCTAAAAGATTTTGAAGGAAATTTCTAATTACATGATACAAGTTGGTAAATATTATGTTTCAAGTAGCTAACCAGATTATACGTAAGGTTTTTTACCCGATTGCGGCGAAGCCCAAAAAGAGAATTATGTATTTGACGTGTATGTATGTTTGTATGCATGTATGTCCGTTTCTTTGTTCCCTCATAACTCCTAAACGAATGAAGGGATTTGCATAAAATGTACGTCGTTAGATTCGTCTTGATGGCGCCAGTGTCAGGGCTACGTTAAAATAAAAAAGCAAAGAAAAATTGCGGATTTTGGGGCCATATCGCAGCATATAACATTTTTTTTCCTTAAGCATCGAGTAAGGTTTTAAAATGAAGGGTTTTAAAAGGAGATTACAAAAATGTATACAATAATTAATATATAAATATATATATATTTATATATATTAATATATATAATACTTATATATTTAAAAGAAATTGAAAGTCACAAATCCTATAAACAAAAACAAAAGTTAAATCAGCTGCGAAGAATTTTACGCGACCAACGAAAGAACAAACACAAAAGAACTAAAAAGTTGGAAATAATCTCCCATCATCAATATCACTTCATCGCTACATAGTACTCGTATAAAACAAAGTCGCTGTCGCTGTCTGTCCGTCCCTATGTATGCTTAAATCTTTAAAACTACGTATCGGATTTTGAAGCGGTTTTTTTAATAGATAGAGTGATTCAAGAGGAAGGTTTTAGTATATAATTTGACCGACATCCATGCGGGTGAAGCCGCGGGCATCAGCAAGTATGGAATATTTCCCGTACAGCTATATAAAGTAGCCACAAACTACCTACTTAGTATTACCAGCTTCTCGGTTTAATACATCAACTTAGTTCCAAAGTCGTTTCCCGAGGGTTAAGACGTCACATTGTGCCACAAGTAGTTAGCGTTATGAATACTGCTCGAAGAAGTTTGGCTTTAGGTTAGAAGGACGTTCTTTAAATAGTATAAATAGTACAGGATTATAATTAACCATTTATTTTCGTACTCAGTGAGTTTATAATATTCCCTCTGTTGGGTACAGGTTGCAGTGGGTCCAGTAATAACTTTTTCGTTGGGCAATCAGTAGATAGAAGAATCGATCCCCGGGTCAAAAAAGCAGGGAAAAGTTTCAGAAGTTTTGCTTTCGAGGTTTCAGTTAGTACTGGATAATACAATTTAGGTTAAACCGTGTTTGCCAAGGATGCATCCGATTAGACTCGAAGCCGATCCCAACATAGTTGGCACGCCCCCTTTTTAAGAATGGTTGTCAGACTTTCAGGCCTGCCCGTCGGGGCTGCGGGTTGTTCGCGGCCTCGAAATGAAGGTTTAAGAAGGAACATGGGTGGTTTTTAGTCAGTAGAAGTCTGACACTCCCTTTCGCTCTCTGCCCAAGAGCGGGAGGGGTTATTTGATGATTTCCCACACCCCAAAAAAAAAAAAAAGACTTTCAGGCCACTGTCTACCTGATTGTCAAATATCTTCAAATGACAGCCGGGACCACCGGTTTAACGATATACAGGGTGTAAATCAACCCATCACACAGCCGTCAACCAAACATTCTGTACATCAAACTAAGTACCCCTACGCAAAAATTTTTGCTGGGAAACGACTTTTTTTTTGGGTCAAAAATCACATTTTACGGTAAAACTCAATGTAGCACTGTTAAAACATTGTGCTAGTGGATGCTTTGAATAGTAAATGGGTCATGGAGGTAACTTAAGTATAGTTATAACCTGAAAAACTAGTATTTGCAAAGACAGCTGTGAAAAATTTGGAACTTTGATTAACGGAGATTAATGGAGAACAAATGCCCTTCGTTTGCGTTAAGGGTACTTTTACACCCTATAAAACTTCACACAATAAACCAAAAACAATAACATTACAATCGAGCGCCATCTAATATCACAAAGTGCAGGTGTTTCCCGACTTTGTCTAATTAACTGAGGACGTGACTCTACAATCACCTGTATATGTTGCGGTGTGAGTAGAAAATACGGTTTTCTGTGAAAATCCTGGGTTTTTTTAACCTAACATTACATTAAACCTGTAATCCTCAATGGGTTAGGCAGAGGTGTGCCTAATAGTACAGTATTTCGCCAGTTATGTTTCTGGATTTGGGGGGTATGAGGAACAGGGTGTAAACTTCCTCATCCCCCATAGAAAAGGGAGGATCCTCCGACCAGACGGGTCCTGTGTCTGGTGGGCTAACTGCCCAACATATGTAAGTCGGGATTTTCTATATGAGCTAATGTCGCGGATAACTTTGATAGCGCGATGCAGGATTTGTCATTTTTAGTAATTCTCATGTGTTGCGATAGATGTCGTTGTCGCCACACTGGACACAACTACAGGTTCCGTGGCTGCTACTGAGAAATTCCTGGTGATAAAACCAAATAACACCTTACCAGTCCCGGGAATCCAGTTGGTCCAGTGGTCGCCATCACGACTGCTGCTCATGAGGTCCCAAGTGCGATTCCTGGGTCAAGCATATCCCAAGATGAGTACTATAAGGGACACCTTGGCCTAAACTTTCGGCATTACAGGCCTGATGTTATGTTATTAGATTTTTTTTATTATTGCCATATCTACCGCATGCCGGAGGAGCTGTGGGCCAAAGCAACCACGCAATGGGTCCCAAACAGCAGCAAACGACAGCGCGGCAGGCCCAGAAGGACATGGCGGGACGAACTGGATTCTTTTCGCAGGGATTGGCAAACCGAAGCACTGGATAGGAATAAGTGGAAAGAGGAAAGGGAGGCCTTTGCCCTGCAGTGGGACACAAACGGCTGATATTATTATTATAAATTGACTAAGGCTAATCCGAAAGGAGGAAACTTTTGCCTAGCAGTGGGGCAAGATAGGTTAAAAAACGGTAAGTATAATCCGACTGAAAGCTAAGAACATTACAAAAATCCTAAAATCTTCACAGAAAACTGAATTTTATCATTACCCTGCGACATATGTACAGTACAAATGTAACACATTTTTGTACTACAAAGTTTGTTAATTTCAAACGTACGAAGCACCCAGGGGTGAGCAGAACTTCCGCGTTGCATGTGCAAACGTGACGAGAATGTTACCGACTACGCTACTTCGACTACGACTACGCCTGCAACTTACTGCATTTACATTTTGAGCAGTACATGCCTTCAATGGTCTGTACGCAGTGGCAGAACAGGTGCATTTTCTTTAATATTTCTGGAAGAATATAGTTGGGTAAACAGAAATTTTGTTTTTAAGATGGTTATTTTTTGATTAACCGATCGATTCAGATGTCTGGATTAGTGCTCAGTTGATGGCAATAGGCTCTCCCCTATTACAGGGGACTTAAACATCATCATAACTATAAACATAACTGGCTTAATGGCCACATTTCGTACAACATAATAGTACACAATAGTACCCTCACTCACGTCATTTAATGTGTAATGCGTAAAATAGTCTCTTTTATGAGATACACACCAAAATACTCCATTTTCGTTCCGATCTTATCCTGGGTCCGATCCCCAAATTTCCTAGTAGCAGCCCGGGCTATAGATTTGTGCTGTTCCGGTTAATGGCAAAAACTCGCTTGTGTTACTAAGGACTTAAATATAACTCGCAATATCGGTTTAAAGAAGAATTTATTCTCATAAGAACAATACATAGGTTCACTTATAATGAGATACAAAGTAATTGCTTATATCTAAATAAATACATTTTGCCTCCGATGCGTGTTGTTGAAGTTATACAAAACAAATCTATAGGAAGTATAATATAATTATTGCTAACATTTGCTATGCGGTATGACTACATTTCATAAACGTAATTTCTCAGTTTTTGTTTAAATAAATTAATACTATCACAATCTTTTACGTTATTGGGTAGGTCGTTAAACAGCTGTGCTCCTTCGAACAATATCGTTTTCTTTCCGTAGTTTGTCCGAGCTTGTCTTCGTTGTAATTTGTTTTTATTTCTTAGGCTGTGTGATATTATTTTTTTATGGAATTTTAGCTTTGATTGTACGCTGTTTGTGGTGATTTTTTTTATTAGAATGCAGGTACCGTATGTGTATAGTTTTTTGAGATCTAATAATTTGGTTTTTTCAAATAGTGTTTTAGTTGGAGTGAGGTAGTGATAATGATACAATGTTTTTATAATTTTGTTCTGGGTTCGTTGTAAAGGCATTAAAACAGTTTTACCGGCAGATCCCCATATTTCAATGAGATACTCGAGATGTGATTTTACTAATGAGTTGTAAATAATATTACGTATTTTCCTTGGTATACAGTTAGAGATTTTGCGTAATGATGCTAATAATGACGTTAATTTTGATTTTATATGTTCGATGTGCAGTTTCCATGTGAGTTTGTCGTCTACCCTCAGACCTAGATATTTTTCGTGACTCGATCTTTTTATTATGTCATTGTTGATAGTAAGAGGTGGGAAGTCTGGCAATGGTTTGTTTTTTGCGGTGAAAATCATGTATGTTGTTTTGGACGTATTTATTGTAAGTAAGTTATATTTAAGCCACTCACTGAGTATGTTGAGATCTTTTTGAGCATTTGCTATATTAGTATGGATAGATTTATCGAAATAGAAGAGGCATGTATCGTCCGCGTATAAAGTTAGGTGACCCGTTAACCCTATTTTGTTTATATTATTTATATAGACTAAGAAAAGTAATGGACTTAAAATTGAGCCTTGAGGACAGCCGTATGGTACGTTTTTTATGGAACTAATGAAGTTATCTATTTTAACTACTTGTTGTCTATTTCGTAAATAAGATGTAAACATTTCTAGGGCTTTATCTGTGACTCCTATGTTGTTTAATTTCTGGAGAAGTTTGTGGTGGCAGACGGTGTCGAATGCTTTTTTTAAATCAATAAATACCCCCAATACAACGTCCTTTTGATCTATATGCGTTTTTATTTTAGTTACCAAGTCGACTGCAGCTGTAAGAGTGCTAGATTTTGAACGAAAGCCGTATTGTTCGTCGATTAGGAACTCTTTCTCAAGAAGGTATGCATTTAGACGGCTGTACAACACACGCTCAAAAATTTTTGATAATACAGGTAGAACCGACACTGGTCTATAGTTACCTGGATCAGTCCTACTGCCCGATTTGAAAATAGGGCTAACTTTGGCAATCTTTAGCGTGTTCGGAAAGATGCCGCGCATCAGACATTCGTTTATGCAGTTCGTTAATTTCGGAACAATTATATTTTTGAGGCATTTGATCACCTTGGTACTGATACCATCTATCCCAGTACTTGTATTACTATCCAGACCGTCAATTATTTTAGAAATTTCGTGCTCAGTGCAAGGAGTGAGTTTACTCAGAGTTTCGTCGTGTGAATGGTTGTGTTCGTACATAAGAGTGTTGCCTTCGTTCGTGTGATATTTAGCGGGTATTTCGTTAGCTAATTCCTGGCCTATTGATGAGAAAAATAAGTTAAATAAATTACATATTGCGTTACCTTCAGTTATAGGTCCTGAGCTCGACATTAGTTTCGGAGGAGCACTGCTTTCTTTGATTTTATTTAGTGCTAAGTTATTTATAAGTTCCCACATCTTTTTCGGTTGATTGTTATTGTTGTAGAATAGTTCGTAATAGTATTTTTTCTTGTGTGTTTTTATCAGGTTTTTTACTGCGTCTCGTTGTTTGGAAAAGCTTTTCTGTATGTTTACGTCTTTTGGGTGACATTTTGTCTGTTGCCATAGGTTGTTTCGTAAGTTTATCGAATCAGTAATAGTTCGGTTTATCCAATCGTTTTGAGGTGGATTCAGAATTTTAGTCTTGTCGGTTTTGTTGTTGTTTACCTGTTTTGTGATAAACTGCTCAAGGTGGTAGTAATCATTTTCTTCATTTATGTAATTATCTGTTAGTGCGTCGCTGTATAATTTTTCATAATTTATTGCTTTGTATTGGATTTTTTTATTTTGTTGTGGCTTTAGACTGCCTATTTCCAAATATATTTGTTTGTGATCAGACAAACATGACTCGATTATGGAGAAATTAAATGAGTGGTTACTTATATTTGTGCAAACATGATCCAGTATAGATTTTGTAGTTGAGGTTTCACGTGTACTGTATAGGCCATTAATTTTGTTCAGTATTTGATATCCGTTGCCTTTAATTTCGTTCAGGTATTTATTGACGTGATTGTCCGCGCTGAGGAGATCAATGTTAAAGTCGCCAAATACGATTGCTCTTCTTCTCTGCTCCAGCTGTGCGGAATACGTCGTTAAGAAATCATCATTGTTTGAGTCACCTGGTTTATAAATCACTCCGATGTTTAGCGATATTTTATTTATATGTACCCACAAGTAGTGGTTACCATTTTCGCATAATTCTTCCGTTACTTCGTATTTTATTGAATCGTGTATATAAATTGATACCCCTCCACCTTTTCGTGTTTTTCTATAGTTGTAAACATGCTTATAGTTTGGCAGCTGATATAATTTTGCATCGTCTTCAGAAATAATCCATGTCTCCGTGAATACTAATAAGTGGGTAGTTTTTGGTATCGCCCTTAAAATACATTTGATTTCATCAAGCTTACCAGTTTTGCGAATACTTCGTAAATTAGCATAAAAAAATCTTAATGATGATGGGTGTAAGGGTATGTCTTCATATTTTTTGATGATTTGATGGCTTAGTTTATCTGTGTGTTTTCCATTATGTTGTGAACCTCCTTCGAGTTTTTTTTGGTTAGTAACAATTGTAGGTTTTCCTTTTATATATTTGATAATAAGGTCTTTTTCTCCGTCTTCTACACGTTTTTTAAGTTCTCCTTTTAAAGATTGTAAATATTGCTTTTGAGTTGGGGTTAAATCTGAATAAATTTGTATATTCTCGGGAAGTTTGCTTTTTGCCCGGAACAGGTATTTAGGTGTTTCTGTATTGGTAAAACATACCTTGATGGGCCGGTTCGTGTTTGTGATATACTTTCCCAATCTTGTGGTTTTAATTGGCTTCGGACAGTCCTCATACAGTGTGGTTAGTACTTTGTTTACTTCTTCGCAATCGTACTTTTGTCTTGCGTTGTAGTTCTTGTCACTTTTTTCCGTTATACCCACAATAATGATATTTTTCTCGCGTTCGCTTCGATCCTTGAGTTCTAGGATGAGGTTTTCGTGGTGTAAGAAGGGCGAGTTTTCGGATGTACTTTCGATATTTGTTTGGTTTTTTATTTGAAAAATTTCACTTTCTATACGTTTAAGTTTGTCTTTAGTTATTGCGTGGTTGGATTTAATAGTTTTAATTTCGGTATTTATTTCATCAAATTGTTGTTTAAAGTTTTCTGTGTTTGATTTTATCGATTTAATTTCTTGTTTAATCTCACAGATTTCTTCTCGTATGAGGTTCAGGTTTTCTTTTTGAGTTCTTCCAAATTCCTCCAGAAACTTCATAATGTCTGTGCGAAAGTTAGCAAAGTCTGCTTTGTAGTCCATTTCTTCAGTGCGCTCTTTTCGTTTTCTGTGACAGATGTTGGTTTGGTATTCATTGTCACCGAATGTAGATAAGTTCGGTACTGATCCGCTACCGCCCTCGCTTCCGCTTGTTAACATGCCACTAGGCGGTGTTTTCTGTCGGCTCATTGCGTTGCCAGTCCGCGCGGGTGCGAGTGCAATGCCAATAGTTTTCTCTTTTTACTCTTGAGGTGAGCGTGCTGCGTACTCGCACTACTCGCCGACGCTGTGTGATGTATCACCAGAAGGATAGTAACTTTAACACTGTGATCTTAAGGTTTAGATTTGATTGTAGTAGATGTATTAGTATTCAATATTTTTGCAATAATAAGCGAGACACGTCTGCTCCCAACAAGCACGCGAGGCAAGTCCTCATATTATTATGATAAGCAGTCCCCTACCTAACCCTTCAGAGAAAACAGTTGTGATGCGTTTGATCTTCATAAATAAACGACTCAAAAAGTTAAAAAGACATCACCTCAAACACAAACTGAATAAAACGTATTCATGAGCCAACCCCCGACTTCTTCTTAATGTGTCAAAAATGATGGCATCCATGAATTTTTAACTTAATTCTTTCAGGCGCTTTACAGAGGGAATCGGTACAATTATTGGCCGTCATTATGCAGAAAAAAGGCCCCTCTGCAAACAGTAGGGAGGAACAAAGACAACATCTTAGAAAACTTGGAAGAACAAAAATGTATGGAGTCCGCAGTTTTTTAAGCTTTAACAAAAGTTTGTTTCGGCTGAAGAATGACCGAAATACGTGAAGTATTGCTTAGGGTTACGTAAGCAGTAATTTATTAGTGTGATCATTTTATAGGGCTGTCTATGTTTCTTATATGTGTCTTGTAGATAAAGTCAATAATGAATGAAACGCGTGTGACTAATAACCCTCCTTTTGGGCTTTGCCGCAGTCGGGTAAAAAGGTTAATTTAGGTTCGTCTGATGTACACTTGTACAGCCTGTAACGCTGATTAAAGCGTAATGCATGTCTCTGTACTCGAGGACCCTGTGGTCAACAACACCCAAACGGCTTACAATGCTCTTGGGATCCAGTACATCAACGCATTTAGGGTGCGTTTGCGTCCCGTCGGGGCCGTGGGTTGTTGGTTGAGACACACAAATCTTCTCCCAAACTGCGAGAAAGTTTATCAGAAAATAATTTAAATACAAATAATATAAGTTTGAATAAAAATTTATTACTCGAATTCGTTTTTCGTATCAATAAAACCTACATACCTTCGACACTATGATATCTTTGAAAATATGCCTGTTTGGACCACATATTTTAGAACTTTTTATATTAATTTTCTCCTAGAATATAACCCTAACATTATGGGATGTATAAAAATACGTTGTACGTAGTTATCTAGATATTAATAGATTTGTACGTGAGACATTAAGCCAATATTAACACAAACAAACACTATTTGATTACGGTGTCCCACAGTTTCGCCATTTGCTGTTTACGTAACGGGTTACTTAGCAAAGTCTAGAGTGCTAGACTAGATCTATGAAATGTTAGTGCCTACCTAACTAATATTAGTAATAGTGACACGACTGAGAGGTATAAATCGACAATTGGTTGTTTCTAAAATAAATTACGTTTCCAAAGGAGATTTGTTTACAACACGATAGTTTTGAACCTATTGTTTTTTTTTCCCGCTCTTGGGTAGAGCAAAAGGGAGTGTCAGACTTCTACTGACTAGAAACCACCCATGTTCCTTCTTAGCCCTTCATGTCGAGGCCGCGGTATCTCTTGCGAATAACCCGCAGCCCCGACGGGATAGTTTTGAACCTTCCTTTCATAACGTGGATCGTAACAAATCAGGTTTGCCTGAAAAAGAAATGATTGAACCTCTCTATTAGGTATACCCAACAACTGCTCAAGGCCAAGTTACCATCATCTGCCTAGCCTTAATAATAACTGCCGTTCGGCTCGATCTTTAGGTAAGCCGTGCCTTAAAAAGCAAGTTAAGCCGTTGGTCCCGGCAGCCAAATATAGATATTTGGCAGACGTAAAAGGTGAGTAAAGTCAGTGACCAGATACCCAAAGTTGTGGAGGTCAAATAGGCAGTCTCTGCATGTAAAATACAGGTATTCAGTTGCATCCAGTTCGACTGGAAGCCAACCCCAACATAGTTGGGAAATGACTAGGCAGATGATGAGTTTCTTAACATTTAATGCCAAACATAAAATATTAAAGGACATGTTCGTTGTACTTGCAACCGGTGATATGCGTATGACCAGATGTATGAAATTGGATGATGGTGAGGATCGGAGCTGCGGATTGTTCGAAAGAGATACCACGGCCTCGGCCACAAAGGACTAAGAAGAAACATGGGTGGTTTTTAGTCAGTAGAAGTCTGACACTCCCTACCGCTCCACCCAGAGACCCATTTGATGATTTCCAACCCTACAAAAAAAAAGTATCGTAGCAGGTGGCGTTCTATGGTTTCTGCCTACCCCCACGGGAAAAAGGCGAGAGTTTATGTATGTATGTATGTATGTATCTTAAAAATCTAAAAGATAAGATAGCACATCCAAAGAGATTCGTGGATCCCCAGTGAAAGCACTTAAACCGCCATTACAGTGGGGCATTAGGTAGCAAGTTTGGTCCCAAATTTACCCGTTTCATTAACTGCCTAATGATTTCCGATAGCCTCGTAGTAGTTGTTATGTTCTGACAAAAGATGGGGCGTGCCTTTTTATATTTACATGAAAATTATTAGGGAGTTATTTGTACCGTAGTGCGATTATGGATAGGTGGTATAAAGCTGCAAGGGAGACTCGTTAGGGGCTGCGGGTTGTTCGCAGATACCGTGGCCTCGACATGAAGGGCTAAGAAGGAACATGGGTGGTTTTTAGTCAGTAGAAGTCTGACACTCCCTTTCGCTCTGCCCAAGAGCGGGAGGGGTCATTTGATGATTTTCCACGCACCATAAAAAAAAAAAAAGGGGAGACTCGTTAACCCAACTGAGGTCTTAAAATGGCCGATTGGTCAATATCCAAAACAGTTGTTTCTAAAATAATATGCCTGAGGGTTCATCATCTGCCTTGCCTTATCCCTACTTTGTCGAGGTCAGCTTCAGTCTAACCGGATGCAACTGAAAACTAGTATTTTACATAGTGAGACTGCCTATCTGGCGTCCTCAACACAGCCCAAATTATGTAGGGGATTCGATTTTTTTTTAATACTAAATATGTCTTACGTTTATAAGATTTTAAACTGACATGGTCACTAGCACTATTATTTATACTGAAAACGGGATATTTACCATGTTTACTTATTGTTTCGATTTCCCGATATTTCGGCGCTGTTACAAGCACCATGATCACGGATAAACTGAAGTCATTGCGGGTGGATGTTTATGAGCAGACAAATCGGTCTACCCTTTTTCTTGTTCGTTTTTTGCGTTCGGTACCACTATAGACACATATATACACACACACACACATGGTAAATATCCCGTTTTCAGTATAATAATTATGTCTTACGTTTAACCACGGTCTAGTCTTAAGCAAGCTTCCCTAACAAACCGATTCATACGAACTTTGAATAGATCCAGATTATAATGATCAAGGAACAGAGGAGCTGCCCGTGAATTCCACAGACCGGCGGTTCACACAATACATATGGAAGTATATCTATTCGGTTTCGTGGGACTTTAAGCATATTACGGTATGTGCGTGTGAACTGAGGGACCAAAAAGGAATACGCGAAATGAAAATCCTAAGATTTAGTAGAAGACTTAAAACAAATGTAGAACAAATCCGGGGAATTTGTAATCAAACATATTAAAAACTACGACCCATAAAGTGTGGTCCCTCAGTTCTCACAGACGGTTAGCCAGATCTCGGAAAGTATCTTAAAAAAGAAGGTTTTGTGAATACAGACATTTAGTAAAGAATTTGGAAAGATATTCACAAAATAACAGACCACAAAGCATTAAAGATAAAAAAAATATAACGACTGAACTGTGGTCCCTCAGTCCACACAACAAAGATAAATATTTTAGTGAATATTACTGAATTAAACTAATAAAACCGTTCTTTTTCTACATAAAGTTTTAGAAGAAGTCTTAAAACATATCGTAAAAAAAAATGAAGCCTAAATATCGAAGCATTTTGAAGATAGCGATGATTATTACTGGTCCCTCAATCCTCCACTCCACTGACATATGTGCATGTGCTAGCTGCTGGGCTATAGGAATATCAGAAAGTCTAGTGTACTTAACTTTTAGTAGAAAGTTTCTTCTAAATAATAGGTATCTAAAATTGTGCATTTCTTACCTCTTAGCTGAGATAATATTATTTCTTTAATTCTATGAAAGTAAACAGAGCAGTGTGACCACACAATAAAACAAAATGTAGACAGTCCTTTTATACTTTATTTAATATAATTTTCATTTTTTAGACAAAACGAAAACAAGGTTGTACGGTTCCCGTCGGGGTTGCGGGTTGTTCGAAAGAGATACCGCGGCCTCGACATGAAGGGCTAAGAAGGAACATGGGTGGTTTTTAGTCAGTAGAAGTCTGACACTCCCTTCCGCTCTGCCCAAGAGCGGGAGGGGTTATTTGATGATTTTCCACCCACCATAAAAAAAAAAAAAAGGATGTACGGTTCCCGTCGGGGCTGCGGGTTGTTCGAAAGAGATACCGCGGCTTCGGCACAAAGCGCTAAGAAGGAACATGAGTGGTTTTTAGTCAGTAGAAGTCTGACACTCTCCGTATTCTCTCTCTCTCTCTCTATTTCTCTCTCTCTCTCTGTTTGTGCAGTGTGGGTGTCTGTGAATGTGTGCGATGATATGATGTATGTCTATTTGTGACTAACTGCCTAACTGACACTAGCAGGGGGTTGGAGAACACGCGTTTGCTCCAGGATTGTAATTATCTCTTTTTTAAGACGGTTCCGTGTGGTATTGAAGGAGTCGAGTGAAGGGAATTTGTCATTATATAGGGTGTAAAAGTACCCTTAACGCAAACGAAGGGCATTTGTTCTCCCCACCACTGCGATCATTTTTTGTTCTAGACCATACCTGGGAACCTCCTAGTTACGGAGATATTGGGGGTCAAAGTTCCAAATTTTTCACAGCTGTTTTTGTAAATACTAGTATTTCAGGTTTTAACTTTACTTAAATTATCTCCATGACCCGTTTACTATTCAAAGCATTAACTAACACAATGTTTTATGAGTGCTACTTTGAGTTTTACCGTAAAATGTGATTTTTGACCCCAAAAAAAAAAGTCATTTCCCGGCAAAAATTTTTGCGTAGGGGTACTTGGTTTGATGTACAGAATGCTTGGTTGTCGTATGCGTGAAGGGTTCGTTTACATTCTGTATAATGCGGGTAGACGCAAAAAGGGTGACATCTTCAAATAATCGGTGGAGGCCGAAGGGACTGCTAACAGGGAGGTATGTCTGGTACGCCTGAGTGGGAAAATGAAATGCTATAAAAAAACTAGGCCTTCATAATCTTTCTTTATACTGCCTACCGATATCACTGTTTTCGGAACGAGCTTCTTTTGCTGTTGTGATGATCATTATTTCAAAATTATTGTAAGTACGTAAGTTTTTTTTTTGCGGCTTGTGAAAGCATCAATCTGTTGATATTTAGTCTATTTTATTATACAAAAATTAATCTTTGGTTTTCTTTATACTGGCAACACTGTCACCAAACGTCTGTTATAAAAAAGACGGTTGCCTTTAGTCGCTCTCTCACTTCTATCGAAACTGTGCTAGGAGGCAGTTACCTTTCTTGTGGGTAATTTTATATTTAAATAATAAACGAGTCAATGTTCATCGTATTTAAATTCAAATTGTTGCTGTTTTCTTGACACCCATTTCCTATACAATCATCATCGAGGGGTAGGCAGTGTCAGACTTCTACTGACTAAAAACCACCCATGTTCCTTCTTAGCCCTTCATGTCGAGGCCGCGGTATCTCTTTCGAACAACCCGCAACCCCGACGGGAACCGTACAACCTTGTTTTCGTTTTGTCTAAAAAATGAAAATTATATTAAATAAAGTATAAAAGGACTGTCTACATTTTGTTTTATTGTGTGGTCACACTGCTCTGTTTACTTTCATAGAATTAAAGAAATAATATTATCTCAGCTAAGAGGTAAGAAATGCACAATTTTAGATACCTACTAGCTGTGCCCGCGACTTCGTTCGCGTGGTTATCGAAATTAAAATCCGTCGCTTAGACAAAAGTATATTAAATTATTGCTCTGCGTTAACTTACTGACGCTGTGGAAAATAAGAAAAGCACTGACTATGTATAATCCTAAAGTTTAGATGGATGGATGGATCCTTCCGCTCCGCCCAGAGCGGGAGGAGTCATTTGATGGCAGTAACTTCGTTCACGTGGAAATTTTGATGAGTAAATGTGTGAGACTGCCTCGTTGATCAAGTGATCTCAAGCGCGACTACTGATCATGAGGTCCGGGGTTTGATTTCCGGGTCGAGCAAAGTGTTTTCTTAGTCTTGGCCATTGAGTTTGGTTTTTGTGCGCCGTGGGTTTTATCTAATTTTTATTTAGTTTTAAAAACCGGCCAAATGCATGTCGGACCACAAACAATGTAGGGGTCCGTAGTTGCCCATCAACATAATTATGTGAATTTACTAAACTGATTAACCACCGTGCCTACCTGCCTCCGAACTATGTTTTTTATTATAAAAATAAAACAAACTTAGATTTTTACCACTTTGCCGGCGTAATTTATCTGTATATTCATGCCAAATTACAGCTTTCTAGTACTAAAAGTCCCTGAGCAAAAATGCGGACGGACGGACAAACAGACAGACAGACAGACAGACGGACATGGCAAAACTGTAAGGGTTACTTGTTGACTACGGAACCCAATTTTTATACTGTGTAATTGGTAAATTTTTATTTGATGAGTATTCACGGAACATTTTTTTAATTAACACCGCGGTTCAGAAAATGGCATCAAACGAACAACGCCATCTGTCGAAGACGAAGATAAACTGCTAAAATTTTATGCATGGAGAGCGATCAAACACACTATAGGGTTTAGGCTATGTAGATTTTGAAAGCAGCGTCATTTAGACTAATATCTACGTACCTGCTATCATAACTTTTTTAAAGTTATCTTGTGAAGGCATTTATTAATAAGTACCATATTCGTTCAATAGATGTCGCTACTTGACTCATTCTTGACCATAATGATAAGTTCTTCTTGAAAACTATAAATTCATATATCTTTTGATAGAGAGCACCGATTACAATGAAACAAAGACTAAGTAATAGCCCAAGTTACGCACAATATTTGTGTATAAAAGTTACCTACATTCGTTTCGTAAATTTGACGTGATGCTTAGTCATCGAAACAGACAAACAGATAAACAGACAAACAGACAAAAATTCCAAAAATGCTGGAAATGTGTTCTGTTGGTTATACTTTAATACCCTGACAATTTTTTTTTTAAATATTTTCGATGTACAAAAACGATTTTTCTACAGATTTATTATATGTATATAGATATATAGATATATAGATATATAGATATAGATAGATAGATATAGATTATTTAGAAGAAACTTTCTACTAAAAGTTAAGTACACTAGACTTTCTGATATTCCTATAGCCCAGCAGCTAGCACATGCACATATGTCAGTGGAGTGGAGGATTGAGGGACCAGTAATAATCATCGCTATCTTCAAAATGCTTCGATATTTAGGCTTCATTTTTTTTTACGATATGTTTTAAGACTTCTTCTAAAACTTTATGTAGAAAAAGAACGGTTTTATTAGTTTAATTCAGTAATATTCACTAAAATATTTATCTTTGTTGTGTGGACTGAGGGACCACAGTTCAGTCGTTATATTTTTTTTATCTTTAATGCTTTGTGGTCTGTTATTTTGTGAATATCTTTCCAAATTCTTTACTAAATGTCTGTATTCACAAAACCTTCTTTTTTAAGATACTTTCCGAGATCTGGCTAACCGTCTGTGAGAACTGAGGGACCACACTTTATGGGTCGTAGTTTTTAATATGTTTGATTACAAATTCCCCGGATTTGTTCTACATTTGTTTTAAGTCTTCTACTAAATCTTAGGATTTTCATTTCGCGTATTCCTTTTTGGTCCCTCAGTTCACACGCACATTATTACGGTGACGCTTTGCCGTAGCTCTGCTCGTCCGATGATAGATTGGGTAGGGGGAATTAGATCGGGAATTCTAAAGTACACTCCCAGAAATTTAACCAATAAAAACTGATACGTTAAGCTTCAAGGCTTTGATGCTTAGAAAGAAGAAAGAAAGAAAGAAATAAAACACATTTATTTAGCACATGCCAGAAGTGCACACAACAAACAATAAAAAATTAAAAAGAAACTAAGAAATAAACAGGAAAAAAGAGCTTCGAGCCTCTCAAAGTTCGGGCTTCGAATCGTTGTCAATGAGCCTCTTGGTACGTCCCTGCTGTATGTACTTGGCTCATCCATCCCGTACGTGCGAACAGTACTCCAGCTGTTCCAATGATGATGTATAAAAAATGTCCCTTCTACCAACTGTATGTTGTTGACGACATTACATCTTGGAATTTAGAAAAAAATTAAGGGTCGTCGGGGCTGCGGGTGTTCGCAAGAGATACCGCGGCCTCGACATGAAGGGCTAAGAAGGAACATGGGTGGTTTATAGTCAGTAGAAGTCTGACACTCCCTTTCGCTCTGCTTAAGAGCGGGATCATTTGATGATTTTCCACCCACCATAAAAAAAAGGGTACTCAACAAAAAAAAATCCCTCTCAAAGAATGTAGGCCTATGTCCCAGCAGTGGCAACATTAATAGGCTGATAATGATAAACTACAAAATAATTTATTTCGCATAGGCCTACATGAGCTCTTTTAAAACTTCGAGAAGAAATGGACGGTTCAAGGAATTGACAGAAAAGACCAACAGGTCTTCTCTGTCAGTTCCTATGGAGAAGGACCAGCAAAGGTTTGTTCTTGGGGTGGTTCGGTCAATTACGAAACACGGTTCGATTACAAAGACCTACTTGCTCATTGTTAATTAGCCAGAGAATATTTTTGCCAGCTCCACAACGTATCAATGATGTTAAACAGCCAAAATATTTCCACTGCAACTCAGAGAGCTTTAATGATTACTTAGGCCATCACTTAGTAAAGGTTTTGACAGTTTTGTCATACCAAAAGCATGTCAAATCTTTCTAAGTGACGGCTTAAGTAATCATTAAATATCTCTGAGTACCGCAGTAACTGTCTTAAGGAATTACCCGCAGTTCAACTTAAGTTCCTTCTCACACCGATGACCTAATTCCTAGCTCTTTGACTAAAACTCTGCCCATCCAGTAACAGTTACACCGTGATGGTACATGTTATTGTGTGTGCCCTTGCCCCTAAAATTCAGGACCGAGTTATGCCGGAGAGAATTGAATTAAGATTGTGGCTATGAAAATGGCGACAGAACATCATCACGATTGTGTAGGGATCACTTCGTAGACGGAAGTTTATGCAAAAGTGTACCAAATGATAGTAGTACTTATATTTAGGTATAAGACAATATCTTTAAAGGAATTTTAATTTAAATAGACGATTGCGTTGTTCTGAAATAGAAATTTTATTTTAATAATTTGTAACGAAAAAGGAAATGTAAAGGAGTATGTAAGGATCGTAGCAAGTGGCGTTCTGTGGTTTCTGCCTACCCCCATGGGAAAAGGACGTGAGTTTATGTATGTGTAATTTGTAACATACTACAATAATTATAATCTTAAATGTAACTCACTCTATCCTACCTGAAATAGAAAAACGACATTTAAAGTCTATTAACTTAAATTAACAATTCCTTAGGCTTTTTATTATTTAAACAATATTGAAAAATTCTGAATTCATTGACTTGTGTCAACTTCAAACATTTAAATCTGTTTTATCAACTTCGTTGGCTGCTAGCGCCATCTATTAAGAAATAACAGTACAAATTAAAGAAACATAGGTACTAGTTTCTTTACATAGGTATACTCTTATATATTTTATTTTTATACCTTAGTCTTTCTTTCCCGTTAGCCATGTACCAAACTCCGTTTTCTTTTTGTATTTACTGTCCTAGTGAACTTAGAGAGCCCTGACACCCATAATACAAGTTCAATCTTAGCTTGGGTGTCAGTATAAGTCTGTATTAAGTACAATTCTCAACTAAAACTTTTGTAACATAATTGTTATAGCATGCAGTGACATTGTGAATTGTAAGTTGGAAATAAAGATTTTTATTATTTATTATTTTGATGTTAAACAGTGTCCATGGAGTTTCCTTGCTCATTCTTCTGGACAGAGGTCGACGCTTTGGAATGGGTCACTACAGTACTTTCACTAGTTATGCCGTATTCTAGGTTCACTTTCTTTGTTGTTCTGAAAGTCAAAAATAATGGTCTAATTCAAATAAATGCTTTGAGTGTGAATATATCCACATTTCGCTAGAATTGCTGAAGTCCTATGTGAAGAAGGGGGACCAGTTTCCATCATCATCATCATCATCAGCCTATAATGTTCCCACTGCAGGGACTCGGGCCTCCACTATAGGAAAGTCTGTTTCCATCACCGGGCAAAAATTCATACTCCTTGGCTGCTACCGAGAAATTATTAAATTCCTAATGGATGATCTGTGGGATTTCATCAAATGACTCCTGCCGCTCTGACCGGAGCGGAAGGGAGTGTCAGACTTGTACTGACTAAAAACCACCCATCATGTTCCTTCTTAGCCCTTTGTGTTCCAGTGCCGCAGTATCTCTTTCGAACAGTCCTGCAGAAGCCATTGAAGTTTTTGATTGTTTTTAATATTATTATACAAAACTACAATTATTTCCATTCAAACGATATCAATACGATATAAATATTTTCAAAAAAGTGGTGATGGGGCCACTCCCGCTTATACCTCGACTGTGTCTTAACAGTTTTTTTTTTTTATAAAAAACATTGCCCCAAACTAGGAATTTCTCCTGTATCGTGGGTGCGTTCACAAACATATAAACTATCATACACAAATACCCAGACCCGAAACAACTATCTGCAGGCCGTACAAATATTTGTTCCGTGCGGGGATCGAACCCGCGACACGCAACGCAGCAGTCCAATCGCTCAGCCACTGCGCCAACCGTGCCGTCGCACGAAGTTGGAACATTATAGACTGAACACTCGCTCCTTTCATAGCCCACAACAAAACTCAAAACGCTTAACCCCGTGAAATCAATGTTGAAATTGTTTTAGCCAAGCTTTAAACTTAATTAAATATAAATAAAGACAAACACCATGCCGTTTAAAGCTCTTTTGTGAACGTTCCGGTTACAAATAAGTTTAAAAGCCTTCCATTTTAAAGTTACATTGGTATTTATTAAGCCGGAGGTTTAGGGACGTGGATTTAACTGCTTCATTGGTCTAGTGGCCAAAAATGATATGGTAATAACGATACCACATACATCAAAATCGGTTCAGGCGTTTAGAAGTTATGGTGGAATAAAGAAACTCACAAACAAACATACATACATACATACATACATACATACATGAACGCTAAAAACATAACACTCTTTTTTTTGGGGCAGTCGTGTAAAAAAGGAGGTGTCTCATGAGATGACGAGAAACAGAGAAGTATGGAAGAGGAAGACATGCTGCGCCGACCACAAATGAATTGGGATAAGGGCAAGAGAATGATGATGAATGATGATTGGTCTAGTGGCCGCCATTGTGACTGCTTAGCATGGGATACTCGGTTCGATTCCCGGGATGGACAAATTATTATCGGGTTTTTGCATCAGAAATTTTACAGTAACAGCCGTGGAATCTGGATTTGTGCTTGGTCGATGGCAATAAGATCTCTCTATTACATGGGACTTAAACACAATTGACGTAATCTTGGTATATTAGATAAACCTCTGCCTAACCCTTTGGAGATTACAAACGTGATGTTTTGTAATGAACGATTAGTCTTTAAAAATCATAGGTTTCTCCTTAATTATTTATTTATTTAATGCACAATGTACACACCTTGGTTACACGCTAGGCTTAAAACTAGTGAGTACATGACCCTGTTAGGGCGTGTCAAGATAACTTAAAACTAACAATATTGTAGTGTAAATATTATATAACGTAAATTAGGGAAATAATCTTGAACATGTAAAATACTGGTATCAGCTGCATCCAGTCAGACTGGAAGCCGACCCCAACATAGTTGGGAAAGGCTAGGCAGATGTTGATGGCATTAACTTATTAGATAGCCGTGGAGATTACACTCTCTCTATAAAGTCCCACAAAAAAACATTGATAGGTACTTGAGGTCCGTCCGTCTTATGACGACGACAGGCCGCGGCCGTGTCGACGGCGCGTTCGTGTTCCACGCGCGCCTCAAAAGATGTCAGCAACATGGAAGGGGCCCGCAAGGGCCGACGCCCGTCGGGGCTGCGGGTTGTTCGAAAGAGATACCGCGGCCTCGGCATAAGGGCTAAGAAGGAACATGGGTGGTTTTTAGTCAGTGGAAGTCTGACACTCCATTCCGTTTTGCCTAAGAGCGGGAGGGGTTATTTGATGATTTCCCACCGACGAAAAAAAAAAGGCCTGTCTTGAGGGCTTCTATTTTACGATTTCCGAATAGCCAGTACTTATCAAATAAATTCAAAAATAAAATATATTTTTTATGTAATTATCTGCCAAGTTTGCTAACGGGAACATAATCGCAGATGGTGAAGCACCATAACTTTTCTAACTTTTCTAACCAGCCATACCTTGTAACCGAAGAAACAGTTAATTTTTGCCACGTTTCTCGCCATTAAAGCTACCGCAATAATAATAATAATTATCGCTTGAAAAAAGATCAGTATAAAAATATTTTCGATCGGATATCACTTAGATTCAAACGATGTAAAGAAAAGGAAAAATTGTCTCATAGTAGGTCCACCATGCTTTTATATGATGAAGGATAAAATACTTACGTACTACGTTTTGTTACGATGTTTCCTTATGTGTATTTCTTGTGTGTACATAAATGATAAAATAAATAAATAAAATTGTTACACATATTTTCAAAGTTCTTAATTATTCTTCTATCGTTCGAATGTTGGTATTCCAGTTAAATAATCTTAGCCAACAGTTTACGTAAGATAAATCATCGTGGTTCCTAATATTTTTTTTAGTTTTTATTTGTTTTTAGTTAAGCTGTGCATCGCTTGTTTATACGAAAGATGGACCTTCCGTATTCTTCCACATGACAACCAATAACCTCGATAACCAATAACTCCACATCTTTTCTGTCACAGGCATCACTTTCAAATTCCCCTTATGTACTGATTTCTTATTATTTTATCTATTCGAAAGTCCTGTCTTCAATTTAAAACGTTGAGAGTCACCCTACACTATCGGCCCGCTTTTCTTAACGAGTCAACTGTCGAAGTAAATCAAGTTTTCACGAAATTATTATTACATTTCCCGAGCTTTTAGCGCCTCTCTAAATTACATTTGTGGAACATTTTCGTATTATTTTTAATGTTATATTGTATACATGGTACAAATGGACCCTTGACGAAATACCTAGCCAACCATGCATTCTGTATAGCAAAGGTTTGTTTGCCATACTACTGTTAAAGCCAAGGTGGTTTTTATGGTGTGTTTATGTTTTTTAAAATTACTGTAACAGTTTATATAGGGTGTAAAAGTACCCTTAACGCAAACGAAGGGCATGTTCTCCCGATCGGCGGCGGCGACCTCTCGCGTCCGGCCCTGGTGCAAGCCATGGTCCGGGGCGAGGAGGAATGGGACGCCGTCGCCTCCTTCTGCGAAGCAGTGATGCTAGCGAAGGAGGTGGCGGAACGTGAGAGGGAGAGAACCTCTCGTCCCAGCCGCCGCGGGAGGCGATCCGGGCGTCGGGGGCCACGTGATGGCTTCCGGCCACCGTAGACGCGGGCCTGTGGACGGTGAGTGATGGGTAAGCTCGCCGTCCGTCCGTCTAATGACGACGACAGGCCGTGTCGACGGCGCGTTCGTGTTCCACGCGCGCCTCAAAGAGATGTCAGCAACATGGAAGGGGCCCGCAAGGGCCGACGCCTGTCGAGGCTGCGGGTTGTCCGCAAGGGATACCGAGGCCTCGACATGAAGGGCGAAGAAGGAACATGGGTGGTTTTTAGTCAGTAGAAGTCTGACACTCCCTTTCGCTCTGCCCAAGAGCGGAAGGGGTTATTTGATGATTTCCCACCCCCAAAAAAAAAAAAAAAAAAAAGGGCATGTTCTCCCCAACTCTGCGATCATTTTTTTGTTCTAGACCATACCTGGGAACCCCCTAGTTACAAAGATATTGGGGGTCAAAGTTCCAAATTTTTCACAGCTGTTTTTGTAAATACTCGTTTTTCAGGTTATAATTTTACTTAGATTACCTCCATGACCCGTTTACTTATCAAAGCATCCAATAGCACAATGTTTTAAGAGTGCTACATTGAGTTTTACCGTAAAATGAGATTTTTGACCCCAAAAAAAAAATCATTTCCCTTCAAAAATTTTTGCGTAGGGGTACTTAGTTTGATGTACAGAATGCTTGGTTGACGGATGTGTGATGGGTTGATTTACACCCTGTATTTAAATAATAAGCATTCAGCATTTCCACGTTGGATGGCAATGCTAAAAGTAAAGTTAAGACATTCAAAACTTTGTATCTTTTTTTTAATTCTATAGAAGTACGAACTTTGACCTCTTAAATCCCCGAAGCTAGAAAATTATTTGTTCTCAATAAGTGGTAATAGCAAAACGATTAGGTAATGCTTTCTTTAAACTATGATTATAAATTATAATGAGTTCGTAGTATGGACAAAGCATTAGATGAATATTGTTTGAGTGTAACCATTGACCATATCAAATAGACTTACAAATAAATACAGAAGTAGGTCATCAAAACAAAACATATACAAACAAAAATAGTTAACGTTTATTTTTACCCGACTGCGGCAAACCTGGAGGGTTATTTACTGATGCACTGATTGATGAATTCTGATTATTTTTGGTACTCAGCTGCATCTGATTAGACTGGAAGCCGCACCCAATATACTCGAGAAAAACATAACACTCTTTTTTTTGGGGCAGTCGTGTAAAAACTAAGCAGATGGTGATGATTTTGTCGGTGTTAAACTACTATTAATTTATAAATAAATCGAATAAACATTTTTTTGGTTAAACCATAAAATGCAAGGGTTCTTCGTCAACTCGACACGAGAGACTGATCACACGTGTGTCCAGTTGGTGAAACTTTAAATTAGTACTAATTATTTTTTCGTCATTTCGACATGTCAAGGTTTCTATGTATGTCCACATAGTGAAATTTAAAATAAATTACTTTTATGTTTTCGTCAACTGAACACACCTAGGTTTTTTCCAAAAAAAGGTACAGTCAGGGTAAAAAGGCGAACGGCAGAATTCGTACAACATACTTTTTTAGTTGTTCTGAGATAGAATTTGTACCACTTATTAAGGCTACTAAACCATTCATTCTTATGTAACGTTAGTATTTTTAGAAGCCCGGATTAATTAATTATATCAATTTAAATATTTAAGTAATTAAACGTAATATAATCTTAAACTAAACGCAACTAAACGTAGTTATGTTTTTAGAAGTTGCCAAATACACTACGTTCTTAAACAACACGTCATTTTATATACTTACTAGTAGGTAGGTATTCTCAAAACCTTTAATTCCACTGGGATCGTTTGATGCAACGGGCACAAAAACTAAGCGGTTACTCCCGAGCTAGTGAAAGGTACAGAAAAAGAAGGTTAGTGCAAAAAAGGGAAAAAAAACTCCATTGTGACTGAGAATAGGCCCCGAGGGGAATTGAGGTCCTTTAATTGCTACGTTGAACCCTATATAGTGAATTGTGGATTTCTATCGTCATAGGTTTTATTTTTGTTTCTATTTTTTTTTTCTTGATTCTATTTCAACCAGGGACTGAATTACCCAAAAATTACGGTACCTTTAAATTTCGGTATGACGTCATACCGTTAAATAAGGGTTACCGAAATTTTTCGATACCGTTATATTTTTCGGTAGCGGAATTTTGTAGCGGTAGCGGTACCTAAACCTTAATAAATAGGGGTTTTCTTTGACGCACCGCCTCGCCAGTCACACACAATAACAAATATGTATGGTATACAAATATTACCCATTCAATAGTATAGGATATTTACTGCTTCAATATTATCATCAATCACAGCCCGACATCAGCCACTGCTGCTGAATGCCTCTTTTTGTTTGTGTCAATCTCCACACTCCTGTGCCAGCATCCACAGAACCATTTCGATGCCAAACGACCAAAAAATAAAAACTTTTACTGATACTGATGCTGTAAGCCTGTATCATCACGCTGCAGGGCAATGACATCTCCCCATAACTTCCATTTATTTGGATCTAAGGCCAATGTGAACCACTGGTCGTTGGTCTTGTCCAGATTGTCTCGCCATCTTCTACAAGGTCTACCGCTACGCCTTCTGGCTGTATCAGGGCTCCAAAAAGCGGATATTTTGGCCCACAGCTCAACGGAATGCGGCAGACGTGCCCAGTCCAGCCCCACTTGAGCTTAGCTCGAATAATCTTATTTTATGTAACTAACTGCTGTTCTGCACCTACTTTAAAGTAAGTAAAACTATCTTAAACTAACTGTCTGTTCTACCAATACATGTTTTATCTACTTGTTAGAATTTATTCCATGTAAGTATATAAACAATGTTATCCATTGTTGTAGGTAAGCAAAATATTCTACGACCCACGCAGTAATGGCCAACGTGCTGATAAATCAACTTAACTGACGATCAGGGAAATCCCCGTGTCGGTGTTACCAGTAAAATTAAATTAAAAAGTGATTTTAATTTGGCTTGGCACGTGGCTAAATAATACCCTCATGGTTTGACTGAAGGTTAAGCTACTCCGTGTAAGGTCGCACCATGGATGGTTGACTGTTCATTACATTTTTAGACCTCTCCGTGTCTCGGAAAGCACGTTTTAAAGAAGTCATTGGAACATTGGAGTTGTCATTTGTAGATGTCGTAACGAGTAGAAAGGGGACCGAAAGGCTGACAATCAATATTATACAGTCCTTCTGACCGTCTTCGGTCAAGATGGTCAATCTTATCGGAGATTGGCTATCGGCGCGGCGAAAATATTTTAGACTCAGGAGCAGTCTCTGTTCCTTTACTCTCACAGTCCGATGTGACAGCAATCCGATACGACCGGAGAGAGATCAGGCGTATATGTTGAAAAAAAATTTAAAAATAACAATAAAACTAAGTAGTATAAAACTGTTAACGAAATACTTACAATTTAGAAAGAAAGAAAATTGTGTTTATTTGGCAAAAAATCCTACAAACAAAATTAAATATTGGTTTACTAACCGTTTTTTTTTTTTTTTGGGGGTGGGAAATCATCAAATAACCCCTCCCGCTCTGGGCAAAGTGAAAGGGAGTGTCAGACATCTTCTGACTAAAAACCACCCATGTTCCGTCTTAGTCCTTTATGTCGAGACCGTGGTATCTCTTTCGAACAACCCGCAGCCCGACGGGCGACGGCCCTTGCGGACATCGACTGAAAGCGGTTACGGTTAAAGGTTAAGATACCTCAAAAATATACCGGTACCGGTTTAAAATAAAGGTTGAACTATACCGGTACCTTTTCCACCAAACCGCTCTTCTTCTCTCTACTTATATAAACATTTGCTGTGCCCGACAGGGTCCATAATTGTGTCTAGAATTATTTTACCTATTACCTGAAAATGTATATTATGGATTGCAATAAACAATTTGAATTTGAATTTGGCGGTGCGTCAAAGAAAACCCCTATTTATTAAGATTTAGGTACCGCTACCGATACATTTATAACGGTTACGCTACTTCTACCGAAATATACCGGTATACATTTCCAACCTCAAAATTCCGCTACCGAAAAAAATAACGGTATCGAAATATTTCGGTAACCCTTATTTAACGGTATGACGTCATACCGAAATTTAAAGGTACCGTAATTTTTGGGTAATTCAGTCCCTGCTTGTTGTACAAATTGGTTTCCATTGAGTAAGAAGAGAAGGAAGAGCAGACCATTTAAAAGATGGAGTGACGATATCAAGGAAATAGCCGGAAACTTATGGCCCAGACTGGCGAAAGACAGAGTCAGCTGGAACAGTTTGGAAAAAGGCCCAAGCCCTTACACCTAACAATACTAATCTTAATTTAAGTACCTACAAACACTAACGTTACTAACCAATAAATAAATAAGTATACAACACATTAAATATAAAACTGGAAAAATGTAAAGTAAATGTAAGGGATAAAATAAACCCGTCGCGTCGGGGCGGCGGGTTGTTCGATAGAGATACCGCGGCCTCGGACACAAAGGGCTAAGAAGGAACATGGGTGGTTTTTAGTCAGTAGAAGTCTGACACTCCCTTTCGCTCTGCCCAAGAGCGGGAGGGGTTACTTTATGATTTTCCACCCGCCAAAAAAATAAAAGTATAAAATAAAGCTTTATTATTCAAATAGGAGCTTGGTACAAGCAAAGAAAGTCCTATGCGCAGTGGGTGAAGTCGGGCTGTGGGTGATTAAAATAAAACAATGTTTCCGATTATGTTAAATCATTAATTTATTTACAAAAACTTAAAAACCTATGTTCATAATTATATTCGTATTTAACCTTTCGTATGCCGTGTAATTAGACACAATCAAAAAGCCATTGTGTCTCGCGTAGATCTACGTTCCGGCATTCGAAAGGTTAAACAGTCGAAGTCAATGCTTATCTATTGTACAAAATGATTTTCGTCAACATTTTTGTAGAGATCGAATTGTTGCAAACGAGACCAATAATATTACATACTTACAACCTTTTGGGAAAAAATATATGAAAAAACCTTATTCAAATGGTTTTAGGATGCTGCATCTTTAATGTTTGCGGAAGCCCACGTTGATAATTTCTACGGTGTCATCAGGAGAACAGCTGGGTCAATGCTAGGCAGATTGCATGGTGCTCTCACGCAATCTGAACCCTAATGACATCCTAAAAATACTAGTTGGTAAAATTGAAAATCCATTTGTTACGAGTAGGTACTGGGTAGAATTTATACGTGTCGACCCGTTGCCCAAAAACCAAAACCAATAAAATATTCTAAGTATAATATTTAAATGTATACTAACGTTTTAAGTTGTTTTTGTTACTAACACTATGGTTTTTTGACCAAACGAAACTATTGCTAAATTAATTAATAATTATAAATATATCTTAAGTACACCAGAAGTATTCACCTGTAATGTAACAGTTAAGATTCGATTACATCAGTGAATGAGGAGATCCGAGCCTTACAGTGCACAAAATATAACGATAAAATAAAATATGTAACAATCACTCGTTTCTGTTCTACAAGTCGAATCTAGCATTGCACTTTGCAGGCAAATGCCCCGGTGAGAGAGCACATTTACAATTGAGAATTGAGAACAGTTTTCTAGAATGTAATCAAATAAATCGCTGGCCCCGGGCAATATAGCGGTAAACGCCGGTTACGCCCTTTTTAATGTTATTTGATTTTTGGCTTCTCGGAGTATCAATCTATCACTCTTATTTTTTTCAAATTTTTTAAATTAATATTTCTTTAGAATAAATGACAATAACAGCTTTATTGCATGGAAAATTCTCTTACGACTAAAAATGTATTATTGCAATACTCTAAGAAACATAACACAAAAAAACGGTGAACAGATTTACACAAAATTTCTAAACAAATGGTAACAGTAATAAATTTAACCACCTTTTTGGAAATAAACGTATTATATCAATAAACTGTAAACACTTAATACGAAGTAATCACAAGAGATTTTATTCTGTACAAGCTATTACGCCTTTCTTCCCGGAAATGTATTGTAACCCCGGCGCCGTACTGTCATGTTACGCTGAACGCCATCCCTTTCACTCCTACGCATAAATGATTACCGCATGCTTTCTAGCATCATGTTTAGGTAAACAATTGATACAAATAAATCAATGAAACATATTTTTATGTAACCATTGTAACAGACCGACCTTACAATGTTATTTATTTTTATTTTTAACCATTTTGACAGTATTTTATGAAATTTATATAATTTTTGTTTAGTTAAATTTTAAATGATAATAACTTTGTATAAAAAAACCTTTCAAATCACATAATTTTTATTGAATACTAAACTTTGGAAACAAACACACAAAAAACTCTTAAAAAATAAAAAATACTATGCTACCTTAACAAAATCACATTTTTTTTTATTAAATATTAAACTTTGGAAACAAAAACTCTTAAAAAGAAAAACATACTATGCCTTAATTTGAATAAAATCACATATTTTTTTATTAAATATTAAACTTTGGAAACAAACACCAAAAAAAATACTATGCTAACTTAATTTGAAGAAAATCACATATTTTTAAGGAACTGTTTTATTAGGGAAACAAAAATAAAATGGTCGAAACCAATGGTAAAAGGAAAAAAAAAATATGCTGCTTTAATCTGAATCTTCGCTTTCAATATCGATTTCTGCTTCAGAGTTCCTAACACAATGCAAATTGTTATGAAATGTATGATAATGTTTCGGGATTGCTTCGGTTTTGCAGAGACTCATCAAATCATCGTAAAGTGGTTTTGGTAAGGCGATTGGCTCTCTGTACAGATTTCTCAGTTCATCTCCTGATACATCAGTCACTGGCGTCTTTTTGGGTCATCCTCTTGAAGATCTGGTGTTTGATGCAGTATTTAAAGAAATATACTCATCGTCAAAGTTATACTTTAAATAAATAACATCTGGATGAGCTAGAGTAATCTTGATTTCGTGAATCTTTGTCCACATAACTTTTTCATTAGTTTGGTCTGCCCGCAACCAGTGTCTTTTGTCCATTATCTCCTTCAAATTTAAGAAACTATGTTGTTCCATTTCCTTAAGATGAAATTTTTCACCATTGATCTTAGCATTCATGATTATGCCATACATTTTATCAGGAGTATAAATCGTGTGGTTCTTTTTTGCGCGTTCGATAAGAGAATGCATCGAATCTCGTTCAGACTGGCTATGGTCAGTTTCAAAGTACCTATGTATTATGTTAACTCCATACTTTTTGGACAAATATAGATACAGAGCAAAGATAATCCTATTTTTATTCTGCCCAGCACAACCATCAGAATAAAATATAAAATTCTTGATACCACGTTGGCTCTCAGTTTCAATGAAATTTAGGACGCAACTGCCGATTTCATTAGCACCCCTTTTGGCCACTTGATAGTGCCAAAGATAGCAGTAACCTCTTCCACTTAATGAGTTGTAAATTGTAAAGTTATATATAGGATACTTTCGCTTGTAATGAAAGATTCCTACTTCTGATTGAGGGATCGTCAAGACTTTTCAAGATCATAAATAGCGACGACAGTAGTCGTAGAATCGACTTCTGTTTTATCTTTAGATTTTAGTTCACGAACACATTCCTTGTTTCTAATGTGCTTTGTGTAAGCTTCTTGGAGTTGGCTTTTTCTTTCACCTTCAGCTTGACGATACAATGTACATTGGCCGCACATATATTATCTTTTTTAGGTTTGTGAAAAGAATAATTGAATTTTGTATTAAACACAGTTTCATACTGTCGTTTTGTGGCCATCTTTACATCATTTGGATAATTTGCACTCTTAAACCATTCATCAGAATACATAATGCTTAAATTATAGAATTATTGCAATCACTAGGTTGCGGTCAATGTACATTGTATCGTCAAACTGATGGTGAAAGAAAAGGCCAACTCCAAGAAGCTTACACAAAGCACATTAGAAACAAGGAATGTGTTCGTGAACTAAAATCTAAAGATAAAACAGAAGTCGATTCTACGACTACTGTCGTCGCTATTTATGATCTTGAAAAAGTCTTGACGATCCCTCAATCAGAAGTAGGAATCTTTCATTACAAGCAAAAGTATCCTATATATAACTTTACAATTTACAACTCATTAAGTGGAAGAGGTTACTGCTATCTTTGGCACTATCAAGTGGCCAAAAGGGGTGCTAATGAAATCGGCAGTTGCGTCCTAAATTTCATTGAAACTGAGAGCCAACGTGGTATCAAGAATTTTATATTTTATTCTCATGGTTGTGCTGGGCAGAATAAAAATAGGATTATCTTTGCTCTGTATCTATATTTGTCCAAAAAGTATGGAGTTAACATAATACATAGGTACTTTGAAACTGACCATAACCAGTCTGAAGGAGATTCGATGCATTCTCTTATCGAACGCGCAAAAAAGAACCACACGATTTATACTCCTGATAAAATGTATGGTATAATTATGAATGCTAAGATCAATGGTGAAAAATTTCATCTTAAGGAAATGGAACAACATAGTTTCTTAAATTTGAAGGAGATAATGGACAAAAGACACTGGTTGCGGGCAGACCAAACTAATGAAAAAGTTATGTGGACAAGGATTCACGAAATCAAGATTACTCTAGCTCATCCAGATGTTATTTATTTAAAGTATAACTTTGACGATGAGTATATTTCTTTAAATACTGCATCAAACACCAGATCTTCAAGAGGATGACCCAAAAACACGCCAGTGACTGATGTATCAGGAGATAAACTGAGAAATCTGTACAGAGAGCCAATCGCCTTACCAAAACCACTTTACGATGATTTGATGAGTCTCTGCAAAACCGAAGCAATCCCGAAACATTATCATACATTTTATAACAATTTGCATTGTGTTAGGAACTCTGAAGCAGAAATCGATATTAAAGCGAAGATTCAGATTAAAGCAGCATATTTTTTTTTTCCTTTTACCATTGGTTTTGACCATTTTATTTTTGTTTCCCTAATAAAACAGTTCCTAAAAATTATGTGATTTTCTTCAAATTAAGGTAGCATAGTATTGTTTTGGTGTTTGTTTCCAAAGTTTAATATTTAATAAAAAAAAATGTGATTTTGTTAAGGTAGCAAAGTATTTTTTATTTTTTAAGAGTTTTTTGTGTGTTTGTTTCCAAAGTTTAGTATTCAATAAAAATTATGTGATTTGAAAGGTTTTTTTTATACAAAGTTATTATCATTTAAAATTTAACTTAACAAAAATTAGGTAGTAGTAACATTAAAAAAAAATATGTATAAATTTCATAAAATACTGTCTATAGTGGTTAAAAATAAAAATAAATAACATTGTAAGGTCGGTCTGTTACAATGGATACATAAAAATATGTTTAATTGATAGGATTCTAAAATAGCGATTAGTGGATGATACAGCTAAGCTTTGGCTATAAAATTTCCCTGAAGAAGGTGGTAATCGGCTGGTACGCTCCAGATCTAAAGCGGAAATTACGTCGTATTATATTCTTACATTCCTAAATCTCGGTGGTCGGTATGTTTATAAAGTCATTAATGATGTTGCAATTGAAAAAGTATCGTCTATAATTTGTATTATACATTTTTTCAATTATTTCCTTAAATATTTATTTTATTACAATTATTTTTAAAAGGCTAGATTGGTAAAAAAATTAACTTTCATTTGAAATTTTGAACGTCTATTTTGGATCAGTGTACGCTGCACTATAAACAAATTAGCTTCTTTTATTTCTCCTGTAAAATTCGATTTTTGATATTACCGCTTTATTGCCCGGGCCCAGCGAAATGTTAAATACTAAATTAATAGTATACAAACATACTAAATAGCTAACAGAAGATTGCTCATTTATATGGGTAAAAAAACCACGGCTACTTAAAGTGAAAAAGAAAAATATTTAGAAGTTTAGACTTCTTCTACAAATGGAAAAAGGAAAGAAAGAAAGAAAGAAAGAAAAGAAAGAAAATTACAAAAGGGTCAAAGGGTTGTACTTACAAAATTATCAACAAAATGATACATTTAACATGCTTAAAATTAGACAGCTCTAAAATTCACTTTAATTATTGCCTGCAGAAAAAGATAACGTTCGTATCGACTACGACGCGTTACAATACAACACTAACTACGTTTTATGAGCCAATACAGTTGATAAATAATTTAAAGTTTACAAAGTTGAGTTGTCCATTGCTCCGGGCAACTCGCGAGTGCTATAAGACATTCGGCTCCTAACAAACATTCTTGACTTGTAGAATTTGTATAAAGATAAACAGACCAAAATCAACAATATCAAAGCTACGCATGTTTCTGTAAATATCGATTTTGTCCCTTCACTGTTGGACACCAACTTTTCATTATTAGGACTTGTGGGCAACGAATCTGTCTGATAATGCATCATAGAGAATTTATTTTCCAACTCACGTAAAACGTTTTGTTTTTCATCTGCTATAGTTTTTTCCAATTGTTTTTTTATTTTATCAATATACGGAATTAAATCTGCAGTATTATTGACCGTTACTAATGGAACCGAAGTTGTAGTAGCGACGGCATTTTCATGTAATGAATTCAGGATTTTCTGAAGCAGCATATTAGTATCATTGTTTAAAGCTATAACTCTAGATGTTAAGTTGGCAAGATTTGATAGATTTTCCTCGTTGATAAGGTTAGATTTTTCAATTACGTCTGTGATGTTTTGAAAATACTTGTCTTTGCTATCTTCCACGGTATTCCTACTACTCATGTTGAACAGAATGTTTCTCATGTCTACAAGTATTTCGTTTTTTTCACTAACATTGTTATCAGACGCAGTTGGTTCAAAAACCGGTTGTTCTTGATCTTTATTACAAGTTATACCGTCAATATTCTCGCCATTATGCTCATCTATTGTAATTGCTGTTATTTCAAAAGGAACGCCATCTTTCTTGAGTTTGACTAAGATGCGACATGATAATGGATTATCGCCTATACTCAACTTAGATAAACTGGTCCCGACAAATTCTTCAGCTTTAATTTCGATAATTTTGTTATGATCCACAATTAGGTTTGACAAACTTTTCACTTCATAAAATCTCTCACTTTGCAAATCTTTGATATTATTGAATGACATATCGAGCGTATTCAAATAAATGAGACCACGGAAAATTCCGTAACCAACAGCCGATAAAGAATTATGAGAGATGTTTAAAGAAAATAAGAGTTCATTGTCTTTAAATGCTCCCGGTTGAATGAAAGATATTTTGTTAAAACTTAAGTCTAAATGATAAAGTTTATCAATACCAGAGAAATCTCCGATGTCTATCCTAGAAACACTATTATTCCTTAGAAATAAATTTGTTAAATGAGTTAACGCGCTAAGGTTTAATGCACTGATATTTTCTAGACCTGCATCTGAGATTGTGACATCGGAAATGGTTGAATCGACATTATGTTCAAAATGAATATGAGTTTTAATACCGGATAGCTTCAAAGTATTTAAGTTTTCGATCTTTTTCAATAAGTTTTGCGTGAACTCGAGCTTCTCATTATAAGACAGATCTAATGTACGTAAATCAACTAAACTGACAAATGAATCGTTTTGAATATTTTCTATCAAATTATGAGCTAAGTTGATGTTAGTTAAGCGTGATAGTCCATTAAGCGAAGTAGAAGAAATTGTTTTGATGAGATTATTATTTAAAAGTAAAGTGCTCAATCCAACTAATTCCGTCATATTTACAAAGAAGTTTTCCAGTTCGTTAAAAGATAAATCAAGCGTTTCAATATAACCTGTATGTACAAAAACATTAAATTGTAACTCTTTAATTTTACTACGCGACATATCCAGATCTTTCAATTCGTTCATATCATTGAAAGATGCGTTTTGTACAACAGTTAGTAAGTTTCGAGAGATATCAAGAGTAGGTAACGAAACTAGACCACCAAATGTGTCAGTTTTCAAAGTTCCCGATAAAGGATTATCAGATATTATCAGGTTAATCAAACTTCTTAGCGATTTAAAAGAATTTGGTTCCAATTGAGAGATGGAGTTTCCTGACAGATCCAAAATTTCAAGACTGTTTAGATCCTGAAAGTGTTCATGTTTTATTAGAGCTAATCGATTATTTCCCAAAAACAAAGACTGGAGATTACTGAGATCTGTCTTGTCGAAGTCTATGCTGGTAATTTTGTTATTAGACAAGTCCAGTATTTGCAAACCCGTTAATGTCTTGAAACACATCTTTGATAATGAAAAGATTCCATTATCGTTCAGAAACAAGGCGTCCAGTTCGGTAAGACCGTTGAAAGCATAATCTTCAATTGCAGTCAATAATTGGGAATTTAAACTTAAGCTAGTGACATTAATACCTTCAAACGTGCCCCTAGTTAGTGAACCTTCTATGAAATTTTCACTAACAGAAAAATTAGAAATAGTTTTGTTTTTGAACAAGTCTTTGGGCAGAAACTTAAGTTTGTTTCTTGAAAGATTAATACTTGTTAAGGATACTAAATTCGCAAACGAGTCTTTTGTCGCAGCTTCGAGCACATTGTTACTTAAATCTAAACTATACAATAAAGCCATATTTCGAAACACATTATCAATAGTCTTAATAGAGTTTGAACTCAAATCTAGAAATTCAAGTTTTTGCAACTTATCAAAGTCATTCATTTTGAGTTCTTTTATTTTGTTGCTACTTAGGCTTAAACTTTTTAGCTCAATAAATCTGAAGAGGGAAGAATTGATGTCTGTTAATCTGTTGTTGGAAAGATTCAGATGTAGCAAGCTCCTAGAGCCTTCGAAAGTGAATGGGCTCAGTCCTTCAATGTAGTTGTGTGACAGATCTAATGTCTGTAGATCATCAATTTTATCAAACACAGCATCAGGTATTTTGACCAAGTAATTATGCGACATGTTGATTTTCTTCAAGCTGCTGAAAACGTGCTCGTAACTATTAACTTTGATATCACTAATAGTATTGTATGATAGATCTATTTCATTCAACATGTTTAATTCGTTCTGATTGGAGAGAACTGCTGCTGTTAGGTGATTTCTTGATATATTCAGTATGGCTAAATTTTGCATGCTTCTGATAGGTGGTACGACATCATAATCATTATCACTTAGGTCTAGAGAATATATGATATTTAATATTTCGTCTCGTCTCCTGTAGTTGTTACTGTTGGTTACTGGGATACCGGAGTTAGAATTAAAGTCTTGCAGTGGATTTTTAATGACCAGGAATATGGGGACAATTCTATAGCCAGCGTAGGTGACATATGTTGAGCACTCCCCATTTTCGTCCATACCTGGGTAAGAGCGAAGTTGGTAGTTTTCCCACCCTGAGCTGGTGCTAAGGGTGTTGATGCAATTCATGTCGTATCTGCAATCCATCTGTTCCACCGTGCATTGCTCCGAGTTGTAGCTTAAAGCTACAGTTACAGTGATGGAGAGGATGCCTAAAAACAAATTCAGTGTCAATAGTTAAAATATATGGGAAAGAGACCGGAACGAAAATGGCCGGGGCTAATTGAATGCAATTAATGTGATCGGATTCGTTACTGATTTAAAATTATTTTTAATCAACCAATTACAACAATCTGAGAAGACTTTTGTTTGAGGCAGTTGCAACGACGCCTTTTTTTTGGGTTGTAGAATCACATTTTACGGTAATGTCAATGTAGCGATCTTAATTAAAACATTGTGTTAGTGGATGCTTAGAATAATAGTAAAAGGGTCATGGAGGTTATTTAAAAGATGAAACCTGAAAAACTAATATTATAAAATACTGCTGGGAAAAATTTTGAACTTTGACCCTCAATGTCTCCGTAACTACGGGGTTCCCAGGTATAGTCTAGAACAAAAAAAAATATCGCAGTGACGGTGACAACAAGTGCCTTTCAGCTTAGTTAAGGGTACATCCTATATACCACTATTGTACCTACATGAAGTTTAAATAAAAATGAGGACTATTTAAGTTGGTCAATTTGCTTAACAATTAATTTACTTGAAATCAAAAAAAACCGGCCAAGAGCGTGTCGGGCCACGCTCAGTGTAGGGTTCCGTAGATAATAAAATATTATGTAAACGAAGTTAAAAAAAAAATACGGGCAAATGAAACTTGACCTCTGGATTGTATAGGCGCTCATACGATTCAGGGACCAAATTATATTGGTTAACTGCAGTTTCCATCTGTTGTTTCCATCCAAGTTCAAAATAATTTTCCTAGAAAGTCCTTATAAAGTTCTACTTTTCAGATTTTTTTCGTATTTTCTAAACTTATGGTTCAAAAGTTAGAGGGGGGGGGACGCTTTGTTTTTTACTTTTGGAGCGATTATTTCCGAAATTATTGACATTATCAAAAAATGATTTTAGTAAACCCCTATTCATTTTTAAATACCTTTCCAACAATATATCACACATTAGGGTTAAAATTAAAAAAAAAAACACTTACACAATATTCGAAACTCCATTGTCGTGACATACCTGTGAAAATAAAATGTACAGATAAATGATTAAATTTTTTAACCAACTTCAAAAAGAGGTTCTCTATTTGGTTGTTTGTTTAGTTTTATTTTTTTTACCTCATAACTCCGTCATTTAAGAACCTCTTTAATTTTTTTTATGTGAATGGATTTCAAGTGGATCAAAATCGGTTTAGTATAGTCGGTGCCAGTTAAGATGTCAATAGCGGTCATTGAACCACCTACATTTAATAAAAGTTACAAACTTTGAAATTTTATCCAAAAATAAGCCTGTTCAGGTTTTTTTATTTATTTATTTATCGTAATCTTCAACATTTTTTCTTATGAAATTAGGGAAAGGGCAATGACCGCTATTGACATCTTAACTGGCAGTAACTATAGTTTGGTTCATGATGGTCCTGAATAACTTCTAGTTACAATGTAAAATTGATTTAAAAGAATTGGTGTGTACTAGTGGTTTTACTACAACAAATAGGGTAAAATAAAAAAAACGATTTTCCAAAAAAAAAACTATTTCCAAAAATACTAATAAAGTCTAAATTAACTTTACTTTCGAAAATCGTTGGCAAAATAAAGTCTATGAAACAAACTTAGTTAGCGACTTCCGAAAGAAAATTATATAATTTTTTTGTAAACCTTAATGTCCCACTGTTGGGCACCTGGAGACCTACATTTGTTTAGCAATCTTTAGCATTATTCTATAATTACTACTTATTTATTGACAAGTACAAAAAAATCATGATCGTCCAATTAAATTCGTACTCTACGAACAAAACATAAATTGTTTCTCTCGTCAAGTTAAAGTAATAACTTTTAAAAACAATTTCTATAAGCAATAAAAAAGAAATTGACAAAAATTTGAACTAAAAAAGGACCATCAAAAAAAGCAAAGCCATAACTAAACTGCAGAATAAAACTCGCATCTTATTTCATTATTACTTTTACTCAAGTAATCATTTTATCTTGTTCAATACCTCCTGGCTACTTCTATTCTCCTGGTAGTTTGTGCCGTATTTGTACCCTAAACTGTGTGATAGAACGAATGAGAAACTTGAGTCCCGCTGGTTTTACGATTTTGTAACACCCATATTATATCATAGAACTAGTGGGAATTTTTGTTCCCACTAGTTCTACGATTTCGTACCACCTTGAATCGTAGAACTAGTGGGAAAAAAATCCCACTAGTTCTACCGTAGGACTGTGCGTGCAGTAGAACTAGTGGGAATGATCCCGGGTGTCAGCCTAAAGGGTTCTAGGCGACAATTATGCCAAAATAAAACTGCACTGATAGATTTCCAACTCTCCGTTCAACGACGAGAGTTGAAATTCCACCGTCAAGTCGCTTAGTGTCAAATTCCAACGGTGCAAAAATATAAGTTAGTTATTTAGTCTTGCTTATTGTTACTAAAGACGGGCAGACTATACAATATAAATAATCCTAGATACCACACACGTATTGGTTATTATTCTAACACTAAATATATAAAGCGAAATATATAGAAAACAATACTCACAATGATATTTATTTTCTTAGCGAAGAAAAAACTGTATAAAACAATGACCAAGTGTCCGTACTCCAGTTACACTGGAGAATCACTCAATGTGCGAACTGCGCAATATTGTTTAGGGTTCAGTATCGAAATATTGAACCGGTTCTGCATTTCTAGTACACTCTGATCATGGTCGATGGAACGGCCTTTAAAAATTGTAAAGAATTTTAGATAATTGGGTCATCAGCAGGGCTATTGCGTATCTTTTTAAATGTCAGTGGCAATCATAGTGTCCATCGAGTAACTGTCAAATCGTTATGGTTTGGTACAAAATGGTTTCCACGCTATAGTGTGAAAGAGAGTGGTTTCATCATTGTCAAAACTGCGCGGTAGCACCAACAGCATTTTGAAAATCCCGCTACGACTGTCCCATACAGTCTCACTGGGTAGGAATAATCACGGGAAAATGTTGTCTACTAACATAGATCTAAAGAACATTGTTACTAACACTTTTAAGGATTCTGTCCGATATAAATGGTTACTAATGATAATAAAATAATAAACCAGCTGATGCTTATAGGGTGTAAATCAAATCAAACCAAATTATACTTATAATTTCCGTAAAGCTAATACAGTTTTTTGTTATAGTGGTAGGGACTTAAAACTATACAAAATGTGGCAGAATACTAGTTTTTCAGGTTATAACTTTACTTAAATTACCTCCATGACCCGTTTACTATTCAAAGCATCCACTAGCACAATGTTTCAACAGTGCTTCATTGAGTTTTACCGTAAAATGTGATTTTTGACCCAAAAACAAAAGTCGTTTACCAGCAAAAAAAATTACGTAGGGGTACTTAGTTTGATGTACAGAATACTTGGTTCACGGCTGTGTGATAGGTTGATTTACACCCTGTATTTGGCTTGATATCTAATAGGTACCTTAGTAAAAAAATATATATATCAAACAAACACAGTCCACACACAGAGAAACACAGTCCTAATTTAATAGTAATCATTTAGATGTATTTTTATACAGTCAACGTACCTGCAGACCGTCACATAACCATGCGGAACCATCGAAGTGGTACGCAGATCACGCTTGGCAGTTTTATCAGTAAAGCTGACAGGACGTTGCATCGGTTATCGTTACACACACAGACAAACAGTCACCATTGCTATTAATTAATAATTTATTTTTGTCTCTTTCGATCGCAGTATGAACTAACATAGACAATTTTTGGTATTCTTCTAATTTGTGGCATAATTAGGATTCTTTGTTCTGTTAAGTGGGACTTGAAGTGATAAAAAATATTGATTATTAAGTTACGAATCTTGGTAGAAACATAACATGACCTCTGTCATCTTCGTATTGTAAGTCAGAGGTGTTCAGGTACACCTCTATTGGCCATCTATTACACCAACATTTGGCCATGTGTAGGTAAGTATCATGTAATATGGGGCCAGATTATTGCCATCAACCGGATACAAATCCAAACTCCGTACCAAGATGACCAAAGTATCTACCAAATAATCTAGACCTACTCCATGTCTTTTTTTTTTGGACTGTAGGAAATCATCAAATGACTCATCCCAGAGCAGTAGGGAGTGTCAGACTTCTACTGACTAAAAACCACCCATGTTCCTTCTTAGCCCTTTGTGCTGAGGCCGCGGTTTCTCTTTCGAACAACCTGCAGTACTTCTGCATGCCTACCGTTTTAAAATTGGAACATTCTCGTCTTCATTCTAAACTGAATGTTCAATTGCTTGTAGGAAAATGGACATTAGTTTTTAACCAGTAAGGTTTATTTTCAGATGAAGCGCGACTGTACATAGCTTCTTCTAAGTCTTCGTTCGTTCTAAATATCTCAAAGTGAAAATAGCTTTTTTTTTGGGTCAAAAATCACATTTTACGGTAAAACTCAATGTAGCACTGTTAAAACATTGTGCTAGTGGATGCTTTGAATAGTGAACGGGTCATGCAGGTAAATTAAGTAAAGTTGTAACCTGAAAAACTAGTATTTACAAAAACAGCTGTGAAAAATTTGGAACTTTGACCCCCAATATCTCCGTAACTAGGATGTTCCCAGGTATGGTCTAGAACAAATGATCGTAGTGGTGGGGATAACCAGTGCACCCTATATTGATGTCAGCTGCCAGTATAATATTTTAATCTGACCTCCAAGCGTATCCAATATTCAGCTAGTACCTATGTCTGCTCTACATAAAGGCAACTTTGTGCACCAAATTATCTTTTAATAAACAACGTCTTGGACAAATGTGCTATCTCAACAAATGTGTTATTTCTTTGTCTTAGGTAAAACGTGGCTATCTGGCATAATTATGTAACCTTAAGTATCAATAGCATCCATTATGATAATCCTATCCTTGTAAATCAATAAAAAGGAGCTTGTGGTTCACGGGTCAAAACAAAGATAAGCTACACTTTTTTTTTTTATGGTGGGTGGAAAATTATCAAACGACCCCTCCCGCTCTTGGGCAGAGCGAAAGGGAGTGTCAGATTTCTACTGACTAAAAACCACCCATGTTCCTTCTTAGCCCTTCATGTCGAGGCCGCGGTATCTCTTGCGAACACCCGCAGCCCCGACGGGAGATAAGCTACACTTCGGTTCGGTCCATGGATAGATGACCGTGTCTTACAACATAAGAAATCCTTTCGGTATCTCGGAAAAAGGAATTAAGCTGGTGGTCCCGATTGTCATTTGTAGTTTGATAGCCAATATAGTTTGTTTTTGATATTTAATTTTCATTTATGTTTTTGATTTTAATTTCGATTGTGACATGTTTTATTTATGTGATTTTAAATTGGTATGGATTTTGATATCTGATTAAAGAAATATTATAGGCTGTCAAAGACCTTAAAATCTGACAACCAATATTATCCAGTCAGCCGGTTTCGTATTACCCTTTTAGGTCAGATAAGCAGTGGTTCTTTAGTGGCGAGCACGAACTTGATAGACCTCCCACCAGGGCCCCCGAGTCTGCTATTCAATAGTGTCAGAATGGTCTATCATTGATCTCATAATTGTTGATTTTGACATGACCATTCTGACACTATTGAATAGCAGACTCGAGGCCGAGGTGCAACGACAACATCGTGACAGTCACGGGCAACCGATGGATCATACGGCAGGTTGCTCCACTCCGCCTCAGCGGAACCGCAGTCTTATAACGTTCTATGCGGGATGCCTTTGTCCAGCAGATGAAGCTATGGTTCCGTGTTAAATTGTAGCATTCAGCTGTATCCAGTTAGACTGGAGGCCGACCCCAACATGTGCTTTTGGGGGTGATGAAACAGATGATCCCACTAATATTATAAATGCGAAAGTTTGTAAGGATGTTGGTTACTCTTTCACGCAAGAACTACTGAACGGATTTTGATAAACTTTGATACACAGATAGTTTATAACCTGGATTAACACATAGGATAGTTGTTATCGCGATTTCATCTTCCCGTGAGATAATTTTCAAGTTGTAGCGGGCGAAGCCGCTGGCAACACCTAGTAATAAATAAAACAGTTTAAAAATGGTTATAATTTTATTGAACACAAGTTAAGTAAGAAACAAATACATATTCTATAGCTAAGACTGGGTTATTTATCTACATATCTAGACACTTGATTTTGACTCCCACGATCTATACGTTACCATACGATTTTATTTCATTAGAAGCTCCGATAACAACTGCTATGAATTTAGATATTCGAATAGCAATTCTATTACTAGTTTTATTGGGTTGATTTTAATATGACACATCAAACATTAGAAAAAGAACGTCAGACAGGTATTAAAATTTTCTTCGTTTTTTGCAATTATCTGCTCAGTAGGTATCAGGTAATTGATGATTAAAATATGATGCGCGGCCGTAACAAATATGGCTTTACAAAGTTATAATTATTAAAAACATTGATACAAACTCTTTTATTTCATGTAGTCCCATTCAATGACTATTTCCGAAAACAGTTATTCAATGGGATTATTTAATGAACTTGTATTGATAATTTTAAAGCTTATAATTCTGTACCTAAATACATGTATATTGAGGTCGCTAATTATATTTTGTTCAGCATACGGCATGATTCTGTATTGCATGATATATACGTAAAAAACACGGCATGTAAATTAACGACAACTTGCAAAAAAAGTAAGAAAATTTTATTTTCACTGGCTGGCGCTCCCATTATAAAAGCTGAACTATTCGTAAAACTCGGTTAGCTATGTTAACGGACGCTCACCTACAACAATACAAAAGTAATCGGATATAAAATAGAAAACGTAAAATACTTAAGTATTTACGAGTCCTACATCTAAATAAAAATATAACTAAAACCCTAGAGTTAGAAACTTAAGTAGTATTCATTTCTTTCTCAGCCTTCTCCGCTTCGTCCTGATTAACTCTTAACATAAACTTTCTAAAGTAATAATTCTGTTCACGGACTGCCTCCAGGATTTTCTGACTGGTTATCAACAATCTTTCATCAGCCACCGTCATGTAGTTTGAACCGTCTCTAAGAGATTCGCTTTCACCAGCTATACATGGAATACCTTCCACGGTATTCTTCCCTTTGCCACCAAACAGCACAGTTGGTCTTACTCTAGTATACCCATTGTTGAAGTCCCTCAACACTTTGCCCAACCATTCACAAGTCAGATTGTTGTTGTCCACATTCACTCTTAAATCAAACCTATGACCATACCAACTCCTCATATCTAACACATTCATATCATTAGACCTCACGGATAAAACACGGAGACACTTCAAATCCATCAACAGTTTTGAATCTAAGTAGTTGATCCTGTTGTATGATAAATCTAAGTTCAAAAGATCAGTTAAACCTTCAAATGTACCGTATTCTAACTGTGTTAACCGATTGTGCCCTAAACGGAGTGTTCTCAAATGGGGCAGTCTCTTGAAAGTAGACGGACTTATCCGTTTGATGTTGTTGCAAGTCAAGTCTAGGTACATGAGACTCGACTCTGGTAACCTCAAAGATGTTGCGTCCAAATCAAAAATTAAATTATTACTCATGTCCAAAGTTAGGAGTTCTGTTTGATGGCTCAAATCTACCAGCGAGAGATCGGATATGTTGTTTGAATGTAAGAATAAAGTTATCAAACGTAGACCCTCACCGTAAGGTATATGAATCTTGGTCAAACCGTTATTAGAAAGGTCTAATACACCGCCTTCCGGATGAAACGTAGTTATGTGAATACTATCAAGTTTCTCAATCTCGTTGTAAGTCATATTCACAAGTTTCAAATTGTAATTATTATTAAAAGTCATATCGGGAATAAAGTCTAGTCGATTGTAAGATAAATCAAGATTTTGAAGCTTTGACATAGAAGAAAAATTCTCGTAATACAAATTCGAGATGTAGTTACCGCTCAGGTTCAAATATTGTAGGTCAGCAAGATCATTGGCGTTGACTCTAAAATCGATTATTTTATTTTTGGACAAGTTCAGGGACATTAGTTTGATCAACGATTGGAAGGCACCAAATTCAATATTTGTTATAGAATTCTCAGAAAGATCTAGTTCCGTCAATATGTGCACGTTATGTTTATCTAAGTGCCTGACGAATCGAGACGAAATCTCACTAGAGGTAGCGTTCGGAACATTGATAATGTGGTTTCCAGAAAGTAATATTTTACAGATGGAATGATTAGCGAAATGGTCCCAATGCCTTGAGAACATTATCGGTTTAATTTTCTCCAGTTCGTTCCAGGATACGTCAAATGTTTCCAAATGTTTGATAATCTTAAGTGACTCCTCATCAATGTTCTGTATCTGATTGCCTTTCAGATACAAATGCTTTAAATTCTGAAGGCTGTTTACAGCACCATTCAAATCTTTAATTCTGTTATCATTCAACCGCAATATTTCTAATTTCGTTAGATTGAAGAAAGGTTCCTCAGTCAGGTCTGAAATAATATTGTAAGACAGATCGAGTTCAGCCAAGGATGACAGTTCACCAAAAGCATCACCTGGTATGTCTCTAATAGCATTATAAGCAAGTGACAACTTTCGAAGTTTATTTGGGTGTATTTGAAATTGGAAAAGTTCTGCTATTTCCGTTAGCTTATTGCGCGACAAATCGAGAATTTCAAGACGGTTTAGGTAGTAAAATGGAACGCCAGAAATGTTCTCAATGCCATTATTGGCAAGATGTAAGTGCTGGAGTCTGGTGGTGTATATAAGGATGGCTAGTTTCGTCTGTTGCCATTGCCCTGAGACTTTTAACGTGGTGATGGTGGCGAGGAAGTCAAAGTCTAAATTGTCGTCGAATCGTTCGATGGCGTCAGTGACGGTGACGTCGATGGTGACAGGAAAGTTGGCAGACTCGTAGCACTCGTCGGGAAGGTGGATCCCGCGGATGTTACCGATGCAGTGGATCCGAAAGGCGCACTTGCCCACGTTACGGATCCTGTCAGTGGGGCAGTAGCACGAAGATAGGCCCACACTCGTCGCTATGACGAGGAGCGTGTAAACTGTAAACAAAAGATATTGCTTTATGTTTCTATTTTTATTTTAAAAACACATCAGGCTCCTTTTAATAGCTGAAATATTTAGGAAGAGGTGTAATGTTATCAATGAAAGCACACCGGCATTCCACCAGTTTCGTTTTTTAAGTTCCATGTAATAGGGGGCGAACGTATTAGAAATACATTAAAAATAACTATTGCCATCATACATACATAAACTCACGCCCTTTTCCCGTGGGGGTAGGCAGAAACCATAGAACGCCACTTGCTACGATCCTTACAGACTCCTTTTGCCTCGTCCACATTCATACATCTGGTCATACACGCACGCCGGTTACGAGTACTACGTACCATCGATACGATATGTGCCATCAATCTGGCACAATTCTAGACTCTGTGGTTCTGCTACTAAGAAATTCCTGTTTAAAAGTAAATAAGATGTTTCCTTTTTTTATAACAGGACAAGCCCGCCACACTATTTCCAAACCACTGTAATTCCTGTTAACCAGAATCTAGTGGCGACCGCAAAAAAACGCCGAGACAATGAAGCTCGACGAAGTCCCAGAGAAACAATTTAACTGTCTTGGATCCCGCAACGAAATTAATCAGAAAAGAATAGCGGAGGAGTTAGAAAAACATAATTTCCACATCCCTCCATATCAGCAGGAGACAGGACAGAACAAGGCCAATAGGCACACAGGGACGTATACAACTGGGATAAGTCCAGTTGCATAGCACCACGGATATTGTTGTTATTAATATTACTGGGTCCTAAGTTGTGAGCTGTTATATTTGTCCCTGTTTCCTAACGCAATACTCCGAGAAGAAAGAAGACAGGGTTGGCGCAATGGCTGAGCGATTGGTTGCTACGCTACGTCTCATTGTTCCAATCTCTAATATTACTGCAGTGCTTGTGGCTTCAGCCGTCCAAACTAACAAACTAAAATTTAGCCAGATACCTGTAGATAAAATAAGGCAAGGTACTTTTAGTTTACCCAACTTAAATAGGACTGGGCAGGACATTTCTGCCGCATGCCGAACGAGCTGTGGGCCCGTAAGGATCGGTGCCCTAGAAAGATGACGGGGCGAACCATGTCTTCCTTGATAGTCGGAAAGAAGTTGCACAGAATCATGACCGTTGAAAAAAAGGGAGGGCGGTCTTTGCTCAACAGTGGGACAATAGCTATTGGCTAGCTATAATTTAATAAATAATTATTCAATCCGGTTGATAAAAAAAGAGGAAAGATAATCTTTCTACTTTTACCATGGATTCACCACCACTTCTGTATGCATAACCTGAGACCAGCTAAAATTCGTCTGTGAATACTGGTGAATACCTATACGTACAGGTATTAAAATAATCTGCTCTTTTAAATAATCCTCCTAATCCCACTTCCTACTAATATTATAAATGCGAAAGTTTATGAGGATGGATGGATGGATGGATGGATGGATGGATGTCTGTCACTCTTTCACGCCAGAAAGGCTCAACGGATCTGAATGAAAGGTACAGAGATAGATTATAGTCTGGAATAACACATGGGCTATACATATAATATCGCCATAATAACTTAGGGGGGTGAGCAATATTGCATAACAAAAAAATAGGGTGTACTATGCGAATATGCGAAAATAAATATTATGTAATAATTAAGAAATATATACAGAATGGTGCCGACAATAAGACAATAAATGAAACCACTGGTAGTTCTAGTCCATAGGAACATTATTAAACTATCAAAAAAGTATAATAAAATAACACCAAAATAATAAAATTGAAAAAAAAAACAATAAAACTAAGTAGCATAAAACTGTTAACGAAATACATAACAATTTACAAACAAATATTGGTTTACTAACCTTAGGAATAATTTGCACCGATTAACGAGGGGAAATAAAATGTAACAAAAGAATTTGGCAAAGACATTTAGGTAGTTTGTTGTCGTATCGTCGGCACCACGAAGGTGTTAGGATTTATTTGATAGTTTATAAATGTTCCTATGAACTAGAACTACCAGTGGTTTCATTTATTGTCGTATCGTCGGAACCACCCTATATAATTTAATAATATAATCAGTTATTAGTCACAGAAAATAGTATGATAAAATCAATCCATACCAGGCAAGATTTTTATCGTAAAATAGAAAATATTGCACAAATGCAGAGATACAGAACATAACAAAATATAGGGTGTAAAAGTACCCTTAACGCAAACGAAGGGCACTTGTTCTCCCCACCACTGCGATCATTTTTTTGTTCTAGACCATACCTGGGAACCTCCTAGTTACGGAGATATTGGGGGTCAAAGTTCCAAATTTTTCACAGCTGTTTTTGTAAATACATACTAGTTTTTCAGGTTTTAACTTTACTTAAATTACCTCCATGACCCGTTTACTATTCAAAGCATTTACTAGCACAATGTTTTAAGAGTGGTACATTGAGTTTTACCGTGAAATGTGAATTTTGACCCCAAAAAAAAAATCGTTTCCCAGCAAAAAAAATTGCGTAGGGGTACTTAGTTTGATGTACAGAATGCTTGGTTAACGGCTGTGTGATGGGTTGATTTACACCCTGTATATAGGTAATGAATGCAAGAGCAAGGTACATTTTTATCATCTACTTGAGATTAAATAGTACAGCCAGCGCCCAACATTACCTGACCCCTCGTATAAAGTAGAAGAAGGCAAGTGGTGTGAGAAGAGAGGTCAGATAATGCTGGGCACAGACTGTACAGTGACATCGTCTTTATGTCGTAGCAATAATGACGGTTTTGCTAGTTCAAGTCTTATTGCTGACAAACGTCCGACGTACTTTGGACTGTGACCGCATTTATTTACAGACATGCTTATATTAATACCACGGTGTAAGCAAATCTCGTGTGAAATAGGACGTACAAGTGCGACATGATACCTTGTCACTCATCAGCTGCCTAACCCTTTTCCAACTAAATTGGGCATGGCTTCCAGTCAAACCAGATGCAGCTGAATAGGAACCAATATTTTAAATAGAGCGACTGCCTATTTGACCTCCACAAACCTTTTCAAACTGAGTTTGGGGCATGAGGAACAGGGTGTAGAGTTCCTCATCCGCCATAGAAAAGGGAGGATCCTCCGTATTGTGTCTGGTGGGTAGATGTCGTTGTCGCCACATGAGGAATACGATACCCTTTGCTAAGACTAGTTCTCAGAATTTCTAAGTACCTGTAACGACTGTTTAAGATATACAAATGAGACCCGGGACCAACGGCCTTACGTGCTTTTTTAGACACGGAGCAAACTCGGTATGTAATGGGTGGTCCCCCTGTCCACGGACCAATCAATCTAGGCAAGTTAACCGGTTAACTTGAAGATCGACCCCAGGCGCCATCTAGTGTTCCCTACTGAAAACAGGAATGGTTTCTTTACAATAAAAGACATTCTAATGTAGTCTAGTGTGGTAAAATAATAGGGATGTTTGCTGACAAAAAAATAAAAAATCTGTTTAGTCCGTCAGTTTTTTTTTTTTTTTTTTTTTCAGATTATCGAAAAGTATTGGATACGTGTTTTTTGTTTTATCAAATGAATAAAAATTGACGAAGATAAAACGCGTCAAAGATCATGAGTGGGATCATGATCTTTTGACGTCACTGGCCGGTAAAAATGTACTGCAATGTGACGTCACAAGAGTTTTCGAAAGTCTGTATCGTCGTAATTGTTTTACGTGAAAGAAGGAAAAATATGTGTCCAATATTTTTTGGAAATCTATCTGACGGACTAATTAGATTTCTTTTGTCAACTTCAACAACTTATTTTGGCAGACTTCAACATAGTTGGCAAAAGGCTAGGCAGATGATAATAATTATGAAGACGATAGGCCTTCATTTGGGAGTCGCTTGATGTTTGTAAAAACCAGCAAAAGTATCGCTCAAAAAAAAATAATAATTACCTTGAATCATGGTGTTGATGTATCTCGCTGTCGGTAACCTCAGTGACAGTATCTGAAATAACGAAGTATTTTTCCTAATTATTTTGAAAATTGAGAGGAGAAGAAAAGTGAAAGGAATGAGAGGTTAGTGACTGAATGGTCCCTAGGTAGAGAAAAAAAAAAACTAAAAAAAAGTAGTAAAATTCAAGCTTATAAAAAATTAAAACTGATGATTTCAATTGTATGCACATTTAGAACGAATATGCTATAAAGGGTGTAAAAGTACCCTTAACGCAAACGAAGGGCACTTGTTCTCCCCACCCACCACTGCGATAATTTTTTTGTTCTAAACCATACCTGGGAACCTCTTAGATACGGAGATATTGGGGGTCAAAGTTTCAAATTTTTCACAGCTGTTTTTGTAAATACTAGTTTTTCAGGTTTTAACTTTACTTAAATTACCTCCCTAACCCGTTTACTATTCAAAGCATCCACTAGCAGAATGTTTTAAGAGTTTGATTGAGTTTTACCGTAAACCCTGTATTTTGGAATGGCTAAAGATAAAAAAAAACGCTGGTGACTGAACAGTTATGTGGTAATCGGTTATCGTGGTGTAGGCATGTGATGCGAAGAAAATATCGTTTTGACATTACAAACAGACAGTTCAGTTTTATTTATTTGTATAGATTTACCTAATCACTTTACTCAACATTATATAGGGTGTAAAAGTACCCTTAACGCAAACGAAGAGCATTTGTTCTCCCCACCACTGCTATCATTTTTTTGTTCTAAACCATACCTGGGAACCTCCTAGTTGCGGAGATATTGGGGGTCAAAGTTCTAAATTTTTCACAGCTGTTTTTGTAAATACTAGTATTTCAGGTTTTAACTTTACTTAAATTACCTCCATGACCCGTTTACTATTCAAAGCATCCACTAGCACAATGTTTTAAGAGTGCTACTTTGAGTTTTACCGTAAAATGTGATTTTTGACCCCAAAAAAAAAAGTCATTTCCCAGCAAAAATTTTTGCGTAGGGGTACTTGGTTTGATATACAGAATGCTTGGTTGTCGGATGCGTGAAGGGTTCGTTTACACCCTGTTTGTCAGTCTGTAACAGAGGTTTTTCTCGAGATCAATGCAATGTTCGGTCTCAATTATGACGCGTAAACCGATCGCTAATTAATCAAAGACCGAAAATAAGTGAGGCACATTAGCAGAGATATTTGTTTTACATCGCAGATATAGTTTTCATTGAAATAGCCCTTTTTTTGGGGGGGTGGGAAATCATCAAATAACCCCTCCCGCTCTGGGCAGAGCGATTGGGAGTGTCAGACTTCTACTGACTAAAAACCACCCATGTTCCTTTTTAGCCCTTGCGCCGAGGCCGCGGTATCTCTTTCGAATAACCCGCAGCCCCGACGGGATTGAAATAGCCCTTCAAATACTCTTTGGAGAAAAATCACACACAGCACAGCAATCAATGTTTCTTGCATCACATTAAATCATGGTTGATAATAAAATATTACATAAAACCACGCCTGTAAGTCCCGAAGGGGAGGCACATTTCACCAGCAAAAATAAATGTGACTGTAATAATTGTGAAATTGGTGACTCGGTAAGAGATTATTTCAAAATACAACATATAATTTTAATTATCATGTTTATTTTGTATACACATGCCTCCTATAAACGCGACAATCTTACTATCCTACTTTAGATTTTAATAATATAAATGGATTGATGGTTATTACTCTTTCACGCAAAAACTATTGATCGGATTTGAATGAAATTTAGAACACAGATAGTTTATAACCTGAATTAACACATAGGATACTTTTTATTCCAGTAGTACAATCCCGAGGAACAATCACCAAACTCCACGCGGGCGAAGTTGTGACCATAAGTTAGTCCGTTATATAAAATAGAATCAATACCTACCAATTTGAAAACTGGCTCTATAAATAATTTTTCAATCACAGCATTCAAAAAGAAACACTTTTCAAAACATTTTTAAACACAGAAATGAATAAAACAAGAATATTCACCTGTATCCATATACAAAATAAGTATTGCGTCGTTGTAGTGTCAACTCAAAACTCAAAGTCCAAATATGAGCCAAGACTCCTCAACAGAATTCGACGCTCGGAATTTCGCTGAGTCCCTGTTATAGGAGACTAGGTGTCCAAAGATTATGATATTAACTGAGACATACATTTGATAATGTTTGCCTCGGTTATGGCTCTCAGAGGAAATAGTTGCATCATGTTTTAGCCTAATTTAACTCGACAATAAATGAGGAATTACTGTTTTTTTCGCGATTTCAGGTTTGGTCACGTTAAATGTTACTGTAAAAGTTTTTTTATACGGAATTTTTAATGACTTAGGTAAAGGGTCAAAATTTTTATAAATAAATATGTTAACTTGTTGCAGGTAGGTACAATTGTACACCTATTGCGCGGTATGGGTCACGAACGTCATACGTAAAGTCCATTTCACGAAAGAAGTCCCGCGGACAATTGTGGAACTAAATTTAACAGATCGGCCATGTTGTCGTTTGTGGATGTTATCAAGGTGCGTTTGTTGTGGTACATATTTTGTGAGTTTATTATTGGATTAGTGCGTTATAAGGTTTATTTACGATGCCAAAAGTTGTGAAACAACATTATGTCGCGCGACATACAGCGCTGCGTCTGCGGGACTTCTTTCGTGAAATGGACTTTAGCAGTTCTCGTGGCTCATTCACCAAGGTGACAGTAGGCTCATGGTGGTGTTTGGGTGGTGCATGGGGGTGCAAGCCCTACATAACCTAAGCGTCTCCTCAGACGATGCAGTATGCGTTATGCATTTGTACAGCAAAAGGTCCACCTCCTCGAATAAACCTTCGAATATGTGAAGCGTCACCACTGTCTGCTGTGTCATAGTCTGTCTCTTTATAAAACATGCATACACAAGCTGACGCCCTTTTCTCATGGGGGTATGCAGAAACCTCAAAACGCCACTTGCTGCTATCCTTACATACGCCGTTTGCCTCGTCATCACATTCATACATCTGGTCATAACCAGATGTATGAATGTGGACACACACTCTTACATCTGGTTATGACCAGATGTATGAATGTGGACACATACCGGTTGCGAGTATTACATACCTCATCATTCTTTTGCTTCATTATCCCAATTCATTTGGGGTCGGCGCATCATGTCTTCTTCTTTCATACTTCTCTGTTTCTCGTGATCTCCTTTTTTCATCCATCGTTTCTTTGGTCTTCCTCTACTCTTATACCCATCCACATTCATATTCAAAACCTTTCTCACGATATTTTCCTCATTCTTAAGCATCACATGCCCATACCACAACAACCGATTTCCACAGAATTTTTCAGTCACCGGACGCCACACACATCCCCTAAGCATTCTCATTTCAGCCACATGCAAATACCTTTCATTCACCTCTTTTGTGGCCCAACATTCCGATTCAGCACCTGTCCTTTCTAAAAAACTTCACCAATAAGGTAAGTGAAGTATGACTTTTCCATTCCGGCGTTAACTCACAGCTGCCTTGTAAATTTGTAGCTTTTGCTAGTCGACTTACGTAAAACCTCATTCCTCGGTTTATCATTCAGAGATACACCACACATGCTTCGCAAGGAAAGCATTTCCACAGTATAATGACCTTATTCTATTTAGATAAATATCTGACCTATTCGAAGTCCTCAAATTGATCGTAATCGGTGCCGTAATTAACGGAGAACATGGCTGCGCATTCTTCTTCTCCGCTGGAGCAGTCACGGCTGACGTGCAAAGGGTTCAAGTCCATCAGGTGCAGTAATGGTACGTCCACTTCTACTGATAGCATGAATGCTAGCTTCAGTTGGTCTCTGGAAAATATTTAATGAATTGACTTTGAGTATGAATGTGGAGGGGTATAAGAGTAGAGAAAAATATTTTTGCCATAATCGCCACGCTTGGCAGGCGTGTTGGCGATCGCAGTATGGTTGTTACGAAGGCATAGAGAACGCTGCTGCCCATTCTCTGGTAAGTCCCTTAGTCGCCTCTTATGACACCTATGGGAAGATACGGGATGGTGCTATTCTTAACGTCCGACATCATACAGAACATAAGTACGTATAATTTTGGAATTTTCTTTCTACACCTAACTATTAAGGAATTGTACCTTCTATCATCAGCGGAGACACATGAGATTATGTTATGATGATCAGACGCAAATACTTAAACAATTTCAGAAAATATATGAAAAACGTTATGTGTGCCTATAAAATTCGAGGGTTGCCCTCGATTTCTCAAGGATTCCATCATCAGATCTTGATTTGGTGACAATGGGACCACCTCGGGAGTATATCCTTTCAAACACAAAAATAATTTTGAAAATCGGTCTACAACTGACGGGGATATGCGCGGACATACATAAAAATAAAACCACAAAAAAATGAACTGTGTAAGTAAAGGATGATATTATTATATGGGAAGAAAGAAGGTGTCTGATGATATGACGAGTAATAGTGAAGTATGGGAGAAGACATGCTGCGCCGACCCCAAATGAATTGGAATAAGGGCAAGGGTGATGATGGCCCCGTCGGGGCTGCCGGGGCTGCTGGGTTGTCCGAAAGAAATACCGCGGCCTCGGCGCAAGGGCTTAGAAGGAACATGGCTGATTTTTAGTCAGTAGAAATCTGACACTCCCTTCCGCTCTGCCCAAGAGCGGGAGGAGTTATTTGATGATTTTCCACCACCCAAAAAAAAAGGTGATGATAGCTTCCTATGATCATCATGTGTCTTCCTTCCAGTTTGCCTAATGCTGTTGTTGTGTTCACTTGAATCACTTGTGGGCTTTTGGGGTTTAGATTAAAACCTCTCAATATATCAGTAAGTAGTGTGCAACTCGAAGGGACTGTCTGCTTGCCTCAAGGGCTAGTTCAGGACTGTTCTACGACGTTACCGTCGAGCCGCTTGCTACGTTTATTTGTATATATCACATCTCTTCCTTTTTATAATTTTAAATACAACTAACATATTCTTAATTTAGACATTCATTATTTTAAATACTATAGATACGTTAAGAATTTAGAGGTCAACCATTTTAGAGTCACTTATCAATATTTGATTGTCGGACATAGTTTATTACGTGTCTATCAGGTTTTAAGTATGATGACAATATTTAGAACTTCCACGTTAATATATATATTTTTAATACAATAACAATGTCTAATATTAAGACAATAAGCATTCTTAATTGCTAGCATAGAGACAGTTTTAAGTACAATGACAATATTAAGAATTTACACGTTAATATACACATATATTTGTTAATACCATAACAATCTTTAACATGTATTCTTAACGGCTAGCATTTAGACTTACACATTAATTAAATTTTAACATTATAATTAAAGTGTCTACAAGTTAAGTTTTAGGGTACAGTTCCATTTAGACTTAGTAATTAATTAAGTCATAAGGATCTATAATAGTACAGCATTGTGCTGATCTTGTTCATCCTTCTTTATCCAAGTCGTGATTTATGGCTTTCCATTCGCCTTCTATTTTCTTAAGGTGTACTATGTTCCTCATGTACTCTTGACCAGTTTCATCATTCCTTGTCTAATTCTCGCCTTAGCAGTAGGTAGTAGCAGTAGCTCATCTTTTCCTTTCTTCGTTTAATTTGTTTTTCTCCTTTTTTTTTTTCTTGTCTCTGACCTCTGAATCGTCGTATTGTAGTTATTTTCGAGGTCTGTTAAAAAAGGTAATTTATCTCTGAACTTTCGTCCATAGAATAGCTCGGATGGAGATTTTCCTGTGTAGGGATGAGGTGTGCGAAATCATCTTTACAGTCTGATTTTTCGCATTGGCTGATTCTAAGTCGTTTAAGGATAGGTATCTCTATTTTGCATCTCGACTTCGCCGTTTTGGTGAGGAGCAGTAAGGGATTGTATTGAATAACGTAATATTTCCCTTGTTAGATACAGAATAATTGAAATTCTTGACTAGTGGATTGTCTGCCATTATCTGATGTAATACTAGCACGATTTCCGGTTCGTGAGAAGATTTTTTTTTTTTTTTTTGAGTACTTTTATTGTATCTTGTTTAAAGATAGATTTCATATTATATTATGTTTGGATTTCTTTATGATTTTATATTTCGATTTCTTTATATCGACTGTAATCACAAAGATATAATTTCCACTAGGCAGTGAACCTAGAAATCAACAGCAGAATCCAGGCTTTTGAAGGAAGTTCACATCTTTTCATCGGTACTGGCAGATTTTGGCCTGAGACTAAAATACATCCTTTACAGTTTTTTACCGTATTTTCGGCGTCTATGTCTATTTTTGGCCACCATACCTTTTTGTGTAACCTAGCCTTCATGTTTACAATGCCTGGGTGAGCTTCATGTGCTGCTTCCAATATTTGTTTTCTCAAAATTAGTGGGTATAACTCATTTGTTTCCCCTTTATGAGATGCAACCAAAGTTCATGTTCAAATAATGTGTAGTTGTTTATTGAACTATCCCAAGCATTATTAATTAAAGCGTCTCTAATTAATTTAAATTCATTATCATTATTTGATGCTTCAATAATCGTTTTAAACGGTAATGCTACGGGTCGCGCATATTGAACATCTTGGTTAATATGAAATTCGTTTTCAAGTGGGCTTTTTTCTATGTTGGCACTTGTGCACAGATTACGGAATAAAGAGTCGGCTATGTTTGTTTGACCCGGTTTATAGATGACTTTATAATCATATTTTTCCATTTAGATACATGTGGGAGTGTTCTATTGCCCAAACCAAAGCTAATGCTTCTTTTTCGGTCTGGCTATATCGTTTTACAATGTCTGTTAGAGATTGCATCCGCAATAACATAGGTACCTACTTACGATCTATTGGGTCGTAGTAACCAAGAGTAGGAATTTTATAGATATATATTTTTTATTTTTTTTTGTTCGTCTAATCACTAATGCAATAATTTGTTCTATTTTCCAAAATGCCGCGATATAGGCATTATTCTACTTTTTTTTTTTCAAAGTAACTGTCTAATGGGTTTAGTTAGGGTTGACAAATTAGGAGTTCGCTTTCCGACAAAATGTATTAATCCTAAAAACTTAGAATTCTTTCGATAGTTTCTGGTGCTCTAAATGTCTCAATTGCTTTGATGTAGTTGTTAAGTGGTTTAATACCTGACGGTGAAACCTCGTGGCCCAAAATTTGTATTGTTTTTGAATTGAAAACACATTTGTTTTCTTTTAGTACTGTCAATACTTTGCTAAGCTTAGCATCATGCTCTTTTTCATTGCGTCCAAAAACTACTATGTTTATGTAATAAGTTTACAACTCCATCGCATGGCAATAAGATTTTTTTTTTTTTGTTCATGTGCACAAGATATACCAAATATTAACCGTTTGTATCGGTAAAGCCCTTTGCTCGTAATAAACGTTGTAATTTCACAACATCTTTTTTTTTTTAACTCTGCGTGATGAAAGTATTGTTTTACCTTTAGGAATCAGTTGTTCCATTGTCCATGATGGCTTTGTTGGCTGCACGCATATCTAAACAAATACGAATATCTTTATCAGGCTTTAGAATCGGTACCATTGGTGAAACCCAATTGGATGGTTTATTTACTGATTCAATGATATCCATTCTAACCAGTTAGTCTATTTTTTAATTATCTTTGTTTCCAGAGGAATTAGAACTCATCGATAAGACTGACACACAGGTGAAATTGTTTTACCTATTGTAATCTCTAATAGAATATCTTTGAATTTGGGAAATGGATTGTCATCAATGGAATTTAGGGTAAAACCAACTTTTTGCACATTTAGCGAGATGGCAGTTTTTTACCCAAAAGATCCTCGCCAATGTGGTGTTCACTAGAATCACTTGTGGGCTTTTGGGGTTTAGATTAAAACCTCTCAATATATCAGTAAGTAGTGTGCAACTCGAAGGAAAACTACTATGTTTATGTAATAAGTTTACAACTCCATCGCATGGCAATAAGATTTTTTTTTTTTTGTTCATGTGCACAAGATATACCAAATATTAACCGTTTGTATCGGTAAAGCCCTTTGCTCGTAATAAACGTTGTAATTTCACAACATCTTTTTTTTTTTAACTCTGCGTAATGAAAGTATTGTTTTACCTTTAGGAATCAGTTGTTCCATTGTCCATGATGGCTTTGTTGGCTGCACGCATATCTAAACAAATACGAATATCTTTATCAGGCTTTAGAATCGGTACCATTGGTGAAACCCAATTGGATGGTTTATTTACTGATTCAATGATATCCATTCTAACCAGTTAGTCTATTTTTTAATTATCTTTGTTTCCAGAGGAATTAGAACTCATCGATAAGACTGACACACAGGTGAAATTGTTTTACCTATTGTAATCTCTAATAGAATATCTTTGAATTTGGGAAATGGATTGTCATCAATGGAATTTAGGGTAAAACCAACTTTTTGCACATTTAGCGAGATGGCAGTTTTTTACCCAAAAGATCCTGACCCATTTAAAATTAAATTTCAATTAAATTATGTGTCATAGATGACATAAAATTTTGTGACTAATGATTTTGAACCAGCTTTTATCTGTGCATCAAAACAACCCAACACTTTAAGTGGGTGTTTAGCACCGTAACCCATGAATGTTTTGTTTGGGGACGTTTGCTGGTTGGAGACTATGACTTTGTGTTTTTTTATGTGTTCAAGTTTTATCACTTATAACATTAGATGTACTACCGGAATCAATGAGCATTTTGGTGTTTGTTCCTCTACAGAGGTAGGCTCTTCTTTGGTGTTTTCCAGTTTGGTTTTCTTAATTTGCCTGTTGTTATTTGGTTGTATTTGTTGTTTTGCCAAATATTAGCAGTGTTTCTTTTGTTGGCCCTTGTTCTGCAGTGTTTCAGGTTATGGAATTTGAATCCATATTTCCTGCAAATTGCATTAATTGCAGGGCAGGAACTTTTATCACGTTTGTGATTTCTGCTGCCACATTGGCTGCAGGGAGATTGTTATCACCTTTGTGATTTCTGCTGCCACATTGGCTGCAGGGGAATTGTTATCACCTTTGTGATTTCTGCTGCCACATTGGCTGCAGTGGAACTGTTATCACCTTTGTGATTTCAACCTCTTTTATAAAGTACATTTTGTACTTTTTGTGTCAATTTTGTTAAGGCGGGTACTTCTGGCATTTGTGCTTTGGCTATCGTGGAAATTGTTCATTTACCGTTCTACGGCTTCTAAACAATTTGCTTCTGCTACGATTTTTTCAACTGTTGCTGTATCACCTAGTTTTAAAACGTTTTTTTTTTTTTTTAATCAATTACTCTTTTCTGTAATTTGATCGATAAGATTTTCATCTTCTTTAGCAAAGTTGCATTTGAGCTTTGACGCCTCAATTGAATCAGGAATGTTTCAAATTTTTCTTCCGATTCTTGCCTCATTAATCGGAAAATGTGTCTTTCAAATAAATAGCATTCTTTCGGGGAAAAATACTCTTCCAACTTTTTGACTGCGATATCGTAAATGTCTGTCGCGTTTGGATCAGTCGAATGAGCTCCGGGTAAATTAAAATATATGACTTGAAATGTTATGCCTCCGGAATGCAGTAAAATTGCACGTTAATTATTTTGATTCCTGGTATTTTTTGCTATAAAATATTTTTTTTAGAGTACGTTTCCATTTTACCCAACGGGAGCCTTGGAGATAGAGTTTGGCTCTTCACAATTGAATGATTCTATAGCAGGGATTTGTAATTGGGGCATGTTGATCGATCTGTAAATAATGGAGAGGAAACCTCACCATAGTGGTAATAAATATCAAGATCGATTCGACAAGTTTACTTTAACACAATGATTTGTTGTTTAGTGTTAAAATAAATAAGTCCCGTCACAAAGGAATCACGTAACAACTTTGTTTATTTAGTTTAAATTTATCGTATCCGGCTAAAGAGCTGTGACTTCATTTAGCACTTTCGATAAAGAAACTCTATTCGACAAATCATTAGAAGTAACATACCTTTATACTCTTCAAGTGTACCCTTATACTTGTTACTAAGTTAAACGGGCACTTGACATAGAGGTGATTTATTATTTTATATTACGATAGCCATAGCAAAATGCATTCTAGATTTAGTTAAAATCATTAGCCTTAACGGATTTCAGTTTTAACAGCAGATCATTAAATCTACATTACTTCGGGGTTGTCGAAGGGGCACTTGTTTAAAACTGGGACTTTCCGAGTAGTGTTCTCGTGGTACATATCAAACACTTGTTCAGTTTTAATATATGTAGCAGATAAATTAATTTATCTACATTACTTCGACATTGTCGAAGGGGTACTTGGTTAAAACTGGAATTTACGAGTAATTTTCTCGTGGGAACATTATTTTTATTGAAATTTCTTTCAATAGAGCACGTGTTCTTTGCAAACGGATTTGGTCAACAATACGTAGGTCAGGGCAATATATTTATTTAATGACAAAATAAAGAAAGAAATGGATTATGTCAGTACTGTATTCGTCACACACACGATCCTGTTTCAAGTTATAAATTAGTGGGTTGTTAAATGGGTAAGTGATGTTTAGTTTGTATTTTGTTTCAAAAACACCTTTGCATGTCAAAATGTTACCCAGTATCTACATCGGTTTAAGCAGCACATCAGCAGATAGCCGACGTAGATTTTGCTTTTACAAAAAAATAATATTTAATAACAAATTGTAATTATAAATTATTTTATTAAACATACAAGAAAGTATATATGTGAATAGTTATTTGTTTTGCTACACCATCACACCAGTTATCCGTGAAGGAATAGGCAAAGGTGTACCAAATACCATTCGACCAAAACGCGTGTTTTTTTTTTTTTTTTTTTTTTTACGCAATAAACTATAATTTATTGTTGTTGACCAATTTCCGTATATAATTTGAGTTACAATTTCACTTACTGCGCTTTTTACTCGTCGCCAATGTTGTGTTCACTTGAATCACTTGTGGGCTTTTGGGGTTTAGATTAAAACCTCTCAATATATCAGTAAGTAGTGTGCAACTCGAAGGGACTGTCTGCTTGCCTCAAGGGCTAGTTCAGGACTGTTCTACGACGTTACCGTCGAGCCGCTTGCTACGTTTATTTGTATATATCACAGCTGTTATTTGACGTGTTTTTATATTTCATAGTTTTAGTGATAGGTACTCGTATATTCTATAAGACAAAAACGATCCTGCGAATTGATAACCTCTTCCTTTTGAAGTCGGTTAAAAATAATACAAGACGTCCTAGAATATGTGGTCCAAAATATGTTGTGCATGGTTTCGAAGACATCAGCAAGACTCTTGAACTATGTCCTCGTTATAAATGTAAGTGTTGACAAAAAAATTAAGCCAAAAGAAATGCACTACTCTTATTAACCAGCGTTTGTGGTCTTTGCTCGAGTGGCACTATTAGAAGTATTAGGCCTCATTTACAGACACGCGGGGCGTCGCGCGGCGCGTTGTGCGTTTTTAATTAATACACATGGCGATGTATGAAAACGTTAACGATTTTACGAGAAGCGATTTTTCGCTCGTTAGTTTAAAATGCAGCGTTCGTTGCGTAATAAATAAAAAAGCTCGAGACGAGCCTTCTGCACGCGCCGCGCGACGCCCCGCGTCTCCGTAAACAAGTCCTTAGACGATGCGTCCCAAGTTTTGATCCCTACGTCTAAGAAGCCTCGGGAAGAAAGAATGAGTAATGTTGGGTTGCCGTCCTACCAGGCTATAAGAGTGAGGAACTAGTGCATCCGTGTTCGTGCACTTCATAACTTCTGCGTACTAGGCTAATCTTCGTTGCGATTAACCGTGGTCGGAAGGATATTACACATAACATGACATCATCACACGGTTGTTACTCCAAGTTTAAGCAGAGGTGCACCTAATTCGTCGGGGCTGCGGGTTGTTCGCAAGAGATACCGCGGCCTCGACATGAAGGACCAAGAAGGAACATGGGTGGTTTTTAGTTAGTAGAAGTCTGACACTCCCTTCCGCTCTGCCCAAGAGCGGGAGGGGTTATTTCATGATTTTCCACCCACCATAAAAAAGGTGTACCTAATTGTAGGTGGATACACCAACATTTCGCCATTTATGTTCTTCGTAAGTAGCATGTAATTGGGGGCGAGTCTATTGCCATCAACCGGCTTCAAATCCAGACACCGTAGCCACTACTTAGAGACTTAGCATTGGAACCCAGAACTTCATGTTGGACCTATGAGATAGTACCAGGTTTTACCTTTAACATTTGACCATTCTACTAATATTATAAATGCGAAAGTTTGTGAAGTTAGATGGATGAATTGATGGTACTCTTTGACACAAAACCTACTGACCGGATTTGGATGTTTTGCGCACAGATAGTTTATAACCTTGATTTTCACATAGGATACTTTTTATCCAGTGGGAAAATTACCGAGCTCCACGCGGGCAAAGCCGCGGGCATCAGCTAGTAATACATATAAAAGAATTCTACCCAAACATAATGTAGATTGTTTACTTACAAATTCAACGAAACGCTATCTAAAGTGTCGAATTGCTTCACGGTGTAAGCGACGTGAACACAGTTATACGGCGTTGTTCCTTTAAATATGCCCATCTGTAAATGTATTACTATGTTAAATTATTGTAAACAACATAACATCACGCCTGTAATCCCCAAAGGGTTAGGCAGAGGTGTACCTAACAGTACACCAAACATTTCGCCCGTTATGTTTTAATCCCATGTACCTTATAGAGGGCGAGCCTATTGCCACCAACCGGGCACAAATGCAGACTTCCTGGTTGCTACTGAGAAATTCCTGATGGAAAAACCCAATAACACTTTGGCCAACCTGGGAATCAAACCCACGACCTCATGCGAGTACTAGACCCACGAGGCAGTGGCACCCGGATTTTGTAAAATAAGCATGTATAAATTTGTTTGGTTTTGAGTTAGTTGTGTATTAACAAAGGTATACATTCGTCGTTGATAGTTCAATTCCGCGTAACTAACATTGTCAAAAAAGTGTGTTCCAAGTATTACCTGAGCCCTAAAATAGGCGAAGTGGTGGGAGAAGAGGTGTCAGGTAATACTGGGCACAGACTGTATTGGCAATGTTAGTTACGCGGAGTTCAACTATCAACGAATATACAATAAGATGTAAACAGACCCTTTCCGAAACCAGCAACAATGAAGTCTGTTCATCAGACTATTTAACTCTACGCAATAAATATTGCTGCAAAACGACTTTCTTTTGGGTGATAAATCACGTTTTACGGTAGGCCTCAATGGAACGTAGTCAAAACACTGTATTAATAGAACTAGGGTTTAGTTTAGTTTAGTAAACTAGTACTAGGGTTATGCAGCTATTTAAACTAAGTAGTAACCCACTAAACACATAACTTATACAAAAAACCAAGTCTCGCAACTCAGTTCGTAAACCGTAAAAGTTGTGAGATCCATGTAATACCAAGACGGTTAATTTATTCAAGGACCTTCTGTCTTAAGTTATTACACAATTAGCTAACGTGACAACATCTTATAGTGACCATAATTATAAATATTAAAAATCTTTTACGTTTTAAATTTTTTGCTGTGCCTGACAGGTTTCATGATTGTTACTTTTGAAAAAATGTTAACCACCTTATGTTACATTGTGGAATGTAAAAAATAAAGAATTGAGTATTGAGTAAATAAAAAGATTGACTTGGCCATCGCATGAACACACAATGTATCTCATAAGTAATTAGATTGTTTAGTGCGATTGCTTTTTTTGCTCGACTTGGCGGGGGCACTGCCGTGCCCCCAGAAATTGCATGCTCATACTCTGTCCGAGTCCTAGTATTTTTTTATGTTCATAAATTACTGGATTCTATTTACCTGTTGTAGAACTTAATTCAGGATTGTAAGACTTACATGTATGATAGCACGTGTGAAAGGTGCGATGGCTTCAATCGCTTTATATCGCTTGCCTATCTCCAACAGAACAAGCACATGCGGCGGCAGAAACTCCGTCTCTGGAGTCACGCGCTCTTCCACCAACTGTTTTAATGACGTCATGGTTATTGTGATGTGGAAAAAATTCTCGTGTGATTAAAAGAATATTAATTTAGTTTATAAAAGATAAATTTAGTTTATAACACACTAGCTTTTGCCCGCGGTTTCGCCCGCGTGGATGTCAAAAAGTTGACAAATTATATACTAAAACCTTTCTTGAACCAGTCTATCCATTGGTGTAAACAGCATGAAAATCGGTGCAGTAGTTTTTGAGTTTATCGCGAACAGACAGACAGTCGCGGACTTTGTTTTATAATATGTAGTGATACTGATGCAATAGGGTTTATAAATATTTTTTTACTTCTGATCTCGAAACAGTTAATAAAAAGATAGGCAACAGTAAAAAGAATAGTGTAATATCTTAAAAAGTGCCTTAGTTTTTTTTAACCGATGACTTGTAAGACAAAGACAGCACTACGAAGAAGTGACGTCAGTTCGTCGTATCCTACGAGTAAGGGAGGTACGATTACGGGGTACGTATTTGAATATCGAAGATTAAAATACCTACGCTTAAAATATCGATGTTCAAAACATCGAAAATTTAAATATCGATTGTATCAAAATGTCGAAAATTGTTATACCTACGTTCAAAACATCGAAAATTAAAATTCCGAATGATTAAAATTTCGAATGATTCAAAATATCGAATGACATTATGCCTAAGTTCATAATATCTACGTTCAAAATACCTACTAGTTAAAATACCGAAAAAAAAATATACAGGGTGTAAATCAACCTATCACACAGCCGTTTACCAAGCATTCTGTACATCAAACTAAGTACCCCTACGCAAAAATTTTTGTTGGGAAACGTTTTTTTTTTGGGGAATTTTTTTTAACTTTGACCCCCAATATCTCCGTAACTAGCCCCCTAGTTACGGAGATATTGGGGGTCAAAGTTGATCTAAACGCTCACCACCGCAGCTTCGGCTTGTTGGCCGGCTTCGCCGGCCAGCCTCAGCTGCGGCGGCGGGCGTTAAATCCACCTGCTCCTCAGCTCGCGGGCTGCCGCGCCCCTCCGCGCCTACGCGATTCTAAATTACACTCTAGGGGTAGGGCATACAAGACTACGTGGAGTCGATTTTGCAGCGATACGTTTCTGTCACTAACTTTAGTAGCATAACATATTGACTTTCAAAAATATATTTTAATTTAAAGACCTAAATAATACCTTCACGATTGACCTATCCTTGTACACTGGACACTGACTTTCATGGATAAAATAGGTCGAAATTGTTCCAAAACCGAATTAGGGTACCCCGAATTTACGTAGTCTTTTGGCTGTTACCCCTAGAGTGTATATAAAAATCCGGAGGCGCGAAGGGAGGGCAACCCCCAGGGAGAGCAAGCCGAAGCTGCGGAGGTGATCATGGGTGCCTATCCTTTGTTACGCAAGGGCGAAGGGGTTGCACTTCCCGTAGCGCCGGAGACGTTGCAGAAGCAACCTTTTTCCACTCATACTACTTACATCAAAAATTAATTTTCGATGTTCAAATAATATATGTACCCATCGATATTTAGGACGTTCGATAGTTTGTACTTCGATATTTAGGACATTCGATAATCTGTATTTCGATGTAACTTTTGTAGATATTTAGATTTTAGATGTATTGGACGTAGGTTATTTAACCATTCGATAATATAAACTTTCGATATTTTATGTTTCGGTTTTATGGTCGTTCGATATTTCCATTTTCGATGTTTTGAACATCGATATTTTAAGCGTAGGTATTTTAATCTTCGATATTCTAATACGTACCCACGATTACGAAAAACCATAGCTACTTTTCAGGAGACACTTTATTGTGTTTAATTTAACTAAATATAAACAAATATGTATCGGTGGTTTTACTTATTTATTACTCGTTATCACAGAAGTCACCTCCTTTCTAGCCATATCATTCTTCACACAGTCCATCCATCGTTTCTAGGCCCTCAGGACATCGAAGTCAATAATTATTTATTAAGAAGTTCTAAATCACTAGTTGTTCCTATCCAATTTAGATTCTAACTAAATTTCAAGAAAGAAAGAAAATAAAATGCTTATTGAATAAAAATCTTGCCTTCGGGAACAATACAGCCATTCCATTAGATTTGGCGATATCGTTCGGAGGAGCATAGAAGCCAGGTATAAGCAGACCTGCTGGTGGAAAGTACTCGTCTTCATCCTCTTCCACCATGCATTCTTCTCCTGCTTCTTCCTCAGTTTCTTCCTGGGGAAGATTTTTGAAGCAAAATTCATAAATCATCATTATCAGCCATAAGACGTCCACTGCTGGACAAAGGCCACGCCATAACGAACGGCAACCTGCCTTTGCATTCACCGGTTGCCCGCGACTCTCACGATTTCATCGGTCCACCTGGTGGGAGGCCTACCAACGCTGCGTCTTCCGGTTCGTAGTCGCCACTCGAGAACCTTTCTTCCCCACCGGTTGTCGGTTCTTCGAGCGATGTGGCCTGTTCATTGTTACTTTAACTTGCATATTCTGAGAGCTATGTCGGTGACCCTGGTTCATCGGCGAATTTGTTCATTTCGGATTTTGTTGCACAAAGAAACTCTGAGCATAGCTCTCTCCATGGCTCGTTAAAACATTCATAAATAGGTAGGTATAATTTCACATAAGTGTGTGAAAGTACACATGAAAAGAGTATATATCTATACCTAGCATTCGGTGCATTCGAGCTGTGGATGAAGATGATGTGTAAAACACAAGGTTGAATATAATGGTTCTCATAATCAGTTTTCTATCAGGAATTTCTCAGTAGCAGTCCAGAATTCAAATTCGTGTCGGATTGACGGTTAAAAGCACGCCTCCTATTACATGGGAATTGATGACTGTGAAACCAATATGTGTGTGTCCTTCAGTCACCTGTTACTGCTAAGCGTCGCGATGTGTCCGACTATACATTTTGAAGATTTTCCTTCATGAGCAACATTGTGACCGTGTTTTGCTTGGAGAACTTGACGAAATTTCATATTTACTTATTTGCTTACCTCTGGTTCCACCTCATCTGGTAGTTCTTCTTCAGGCGCTTCTTTCATCCGGTCCAACTCTGCCAGATTCTACATAATAGAACGAATGAGATGGAGATATAATATAATAATATTGAGTTTAAAATACTTAGTTATTATGTTATTATCAAGCACGTTATGTATGACTGAAACTGCAATCAATAGAGATGTTTCCTAACTAAAAAAAATATGATTCTGTTTAGCCCATCTGTTAGATTATCGAAATATATTGGATACCTACATATTATTTGTTTCATCAAATTAACAAAAAATTGGCGAAAATAAAACGTGTCAAAGATCATGGGTAGAGGCTTGTGACGTCACTCTCTGGTAAAAAGTATACCAAACTGTGACGTCACTTTTTTCACGTCTTCATTTCATGTTTACGTGAAATCAGAAAAAATAATGGTCCAATATTTTTTAGAAATCTATCTGACGGACTAACTAGATTTTTTTTTGTCAACTACCCTATTCTAGAATACCTTCTGACATAATGCAATATTGCTTAGGCAAGTAGCGTTCTTTCACCAGTAGAAAGCTACATCCTTACCCAGCAACATAAGCTAAATTTTATTTTCAAATTACATGCGGACGAAGTTACGAGCGACCGCTAGTCTTTCAAATTTTTAGTTTAGTTAGTACTGCTTTAGTACCAAAAACATTTCTCACCCCAGCTTTCAAAAGATCCAGTTTCCGTTGCTCTCTTTCTCGTCTCCTGGCTTCGAACGCATCTACCAGAGCTTGGCGGTTAATCCGACGCGTTTCAGATTCCAACCTGGCACGTTTCTCTTTTTCTTCAGACTAGAAAGACCACATCTATATGTGAACTACTGGATTGGTGCCACATAGCATAACTTTGGTATAAATAACTATAATTAGCGAATAATTTCTGCTGAAGGACACAAGGTGCTTTACATTCATTTTGCAATGGGAAAATCCTCATGGATACCACTCGTGTGGGGGCAATTAGACAGTTGACTCTAGCCGACTAGAAACTCACTGTTCCTACTAATACCATATGTCGGGGGCCTGGGAGATACAAGTACATTCTCTGGTATCAGCCCTCCATTCCTGGCGGGCCCCATCACCAAGTGAGGCCAGCGACCGCACGTTCTCTATAAAGGTGCACAAGAACCACCTCTTTGGACCTAGCTGGATGACTTAACAGGTCTCCTCACTGAACGGAGTATTCCTTAGCATTGCAGAACTTCATGCTGAACGGTGCGCAATATGATTTATTTACTGAAAGAATCGGAGTTCCCTTGCGTGATCGAATCAGAAATGAAGACATCCGCATGAGAACCAAGGTTACCGAGCCCGAAGAATTGCCAGACTTAAGTGGCAATGGGCAGGGCACATTTCTCGCAGAACGGATGGCCGATGGGGCCGAAAAGTTCTAGAGTGGAAGACGCTGCGTTGGCAGGCCTCCCACTAGGTGGACCGATGACCTGGTGAAGGTTGCGGGGTTCCGTTGGATGCGAGACGCACGGGAACGGTCAATGTGGCGACACTTAGGGGAGGCCTATGTCCAGGAGTGGACGTCTTTCGGCTGAAATCCTAAAGATGATGATGACTGAAAGAATCCCCGAAAGCCCGAAATAATGTTCAAACAGTTCAAATGTATATGTGTATTGTATGTATGTTGTAGCTACGTAACTTAGTATAATAGGGAATATGCGTATGATTCAAATAACGCTAATTTTTTTTTTATATGATCTCTTTACTTTTAGATTTACGTACATATTAATATTTTTTAATATAATTTCGTTTTGATTATGAAAATAATTATTGAAAAGTGCACAAAATGAGAGGGAAATTCAAATTAGTTTAAACGCAACGCTATTGGTCGGAACGAATTGTGACGTAGAAGTCTATATAAACAAATGTCAGCCAGTACAAATTTGTTGAGTGCTTGCGATTATATTCAGTTTTATCGAGATTTTGAGCAGATATTGAAGAGAAATTAGATTTGTTTTGTAATAGACTAATAGAAGATTCACACGAAAATGTAACCAATTTTTTTTTTATTTTTACACAAGGGCACGATACAGTACCGAAAAACCGGTTTATTGTCCTGTTGCATTATTTAATTGAAGTAAAACACAATATAAAAAGATTACAGCCTTAAATACTTCTGCAGCCATTCATTATTTGTTTGTTGTTGTAGATTGTGACGTCACGATCAGCGCGGCAAAATGGCGGTCGTTTAAAAATCTGAAATCAGCCTACTATTTTAAAACTTTTTTTTTGGATCAAATATTGTATTTTAGGTGCAGGTTTTTTTTTTACATATATATAATGACGTAAATTATCATTTAAAAATATTAAAAAAATACATGCATATTCCCTATTATAAAGGAAGTACTTTGTAAAAATATAGCTTCTCGTGGCGGGAAGTATAGATACGTCCTACCTTTTGGAATATCCTCTCTTCTTTGCGCTGTTCCCAGACCTCTTCTCTCGTAGGACTGTAGGTCTTGTAGCGTTCGAAAGCAGTCATTTGCAGCCTCAAGTCACTATTAGACTTTGATTCATCACGCGGCGGTATTTCTTCGTAGAGGATGCGACGAACCAAAGCTATTTTAAATAATAGTATACCTTATAATTTAAAAAGCACTAATGTATGCTGCATAGTCGTTTGTATGTTTTTTTAATGATAATATACAGATTCATATTATTGCCTAGATTGAGATTCGTATGGACTTTTTGTACTCACAATCATCCGGCGGCAAGATCTTTAGTCGGCATACAAAAGTGGCATACATCATCTGCCTAGCCTTTTCCCAACTATGTTGGGGTCGGCTTCCAGTCTAACCGGATGCAGCTGAATACCAGTATTTTACATGGAGCGACTGCCTATCTGACCTCCACAACCCAGTTAATACTAGGTAATACGATACTCTTTGGTAAGACTGGATGGCAGAATTTCAGGTCACTGACCCTACCACCTGCCTTACCTTACCTTACCTGTAACGACTGCCAAAGATCTATATATGGCAGCCGGGACCAACAGCTTAACGTGCTTTCCGAGGCACGGAGCAAACTCGGTATGTCGGGCGGTCACCCATCCACAGACCGACCTAGGCAAGCACAGCTTTACCTAAAGATCGACCCGAGTGGCAGTTCTTATTTAGCCACGAGCTCCTCTAAAAACTGGCATACAAAGGTAGTAAAAACATAGTAACTAAGCCGAGGGCAATAATATATTATATTACCTATATTTAGGTGATAGGTATCTTTCTAAATAAAATTCTGACGGCAAGATTGGAGCAGTGGCTGAGTGATTAACTGCTGCGCTGCGTGTCGGGGTTTCGATCCCCGCACTGAACTAATATTCGTATGGCCTACAGATAGTTGTACCGGGTCTGGGTGTTTGTGTATGTTAGTTTAAATGTTTGTAAATGCACCCACGATACAAGAAAAAATCCTAGTGTGGAGCAACATGTAAAAAAAAATATCAAAAACCCGGGACAAAGTTGGTGACGGAATGAATACGCTTCAACGTCTTAATGTATTTCGATGATTTGTGTGTTATGTATCCCACTACTGGGTATAGACCTCCCCTTTCTCCTTTCAATCTTCTCGATCTTGTGCGATATATGGCAATGTTCTCCTCCCAAACAAGATCAGATCTTCACACCACCTTCACCGCGGTCTACCTAGACGACGGTTTCCTCCGACCATGATCGAGGGTAAGACATAGAATACTTTTTATCGACATCGGTATCCAACAAAGAATTGAACATCTGCTGGTGGGTGGGTCAGCCAGAGATTATTCACAAAAATCTACAGTTCTTAAAAATCTTAAAAAAATAAACTTCTCCTACAGCCAGTTATGGATTTACAAATTCAAATTCAAATTCAAATTGTTTATTGCAAGCCATAATGTACATTTTCAGGTATTAGGTAAAATAATTCTAGACACAATTATGGACCCTGTCGGGCACAGCAAATGTTTATAAGTAGAGAGAGGAAGAGCAGTTTGTTTCTTTTAATTTATTATTAACTTGGTATTATTTATCTATATCGCTATTTATATTATACTTATTCTATTAATATTTTATATGCAGTCTATCTATTCTTTTATTATTTATTTAGTTATTTTATTTAATTGCTTATTTGTTTACCTCCTTGGTACAAAACTTTTTTATTTTTATTAGTATAATTATAAGTAATTATGTATTATTATTGGATTTATCAGTTAAATATTCCTGTATTGTATAATAGCTTTTTTTAATTAAGTATTGCTTTAATTTATTTACAAATATATTGGTTTTCTTTAGTTGCTTTATGTTTTCTGGTAATTTATTATATATTTTAATGGACATTGAATATGGACTAGACATAGTCCACTATGAATATGGACTACAATTTAATAGCTACACAATACATTGCTAAGAAGCATAGTGTTGTGAACCTGAGGAGTTGTAAATGGGTGTGTGAGTATGTTATGTAAGTTTTTAATAAAAATGTCACTTACGCACAAAATCGACGTCCTTTTCGAGTAATCGGAAGCATATAGCCAGCGCTGGACCCGACAACAGTTTGTGCATCGACGCCTCATTCAACGGCGCGTCTCCGGCGTAGAAGATATCATGGATCTTCTCCTCCGTTAAATCCACTAGCTCTCGGCCCACCATCACGATATCTAATGAATGTAAAAAAGACTTTTATTTAATCTATTTATATAAATAAAAAGCTCGTGGCTTAATAAGAACTGCCACTCGGGTCGATCTTTAGGTAAAGCTGTGCTTGCCTAGGTCGGTCTGTGGATGGGTGTTTCAAGTAAGTACCAAGTTTCCTCCGTGCCTCGGAAAGCACGTTAAGCTGTTGGTCCCGGCTGCCATATATAGATCTTTGGCAGTCGTTACAGTCAGTCAGTGACCTGAAATTCTGACATCCAGTCTTACCAAAGAGTATCGTATTACCCAGTGTTAACTGGGTCGTGAAGGTCAGATAGGCAGTGGCTCCATGTAAAATACTGGTATTCAGCTGCATCCGGTTAGACTGGAAGCCGACCCCAGCATATAATAGTTAGGAAAAGGCTAAGTAGATGATTAGTGCAGGCCATTATGAACTCAAGACTGCCTCGTTGGTCTAATGGTCGCAAGCGCGACTGCTGAGCATGAGATCCTGGGTTCGATTCCCGGGTCGGGCAAAGTGTTGGCTTTTTCCATCAGGAATTTATCAGTAACAGCCACGGAGTCTGGATTTGTGCCCGGTTGACGGCAATAGGCTTGCCCCCTATTACATGGGACTTAAACATAACTGGCGAAATGTGGGTGTACTATTAGGTACACCTCTGCCTAACCCTTCGGGGATTACAGGCGTGATGTTATGTTATGAACTCAACTGTTAGCATCCCATTGCTCATACAACTCCGGATGGGCATGGAGGCAATGAGGCCAGAAGACCACGAAGTTGACATCAGTCAGGAACGGCACCATCAGCTCGGCGCGGTGGCGCTTGCGCACCGCCTGCCTGGCTAACCGACGAGCTGCGAGTGTAGTTGACTCCTGCTTCTTTTCCGATGCTCTCGCTGCAATCCAGTCCTGGTAACAGAGAAACTGGTGTAGGTAAGTAGAAACAGGGCGTAAACCACATACAGGGTGGTGCCGACAATACGACTATAAATGAACCCACTGGTAATTCTAGTTATGGGAACATTATTAAACTATCAAATAAAACTTAACACCAAAATAAAAAAGTTGAAAAAAAAACAAATAAACTAAGTAGCATAAAAGTGTAAACGAAATACATTACAATTTACAAACAAAATATATTGGTTTACTAACCTAAGGAATAATTTTGCACCGATTAACGTGTGGAAATAAAATGTAACAAACGAATTTGGCAAAGATATTTAGTTAGATTAGTGTCGTATCGTCGGCACCACGACGGTGTTAGGATTTATTTAATAGTATTAAGGGTCCTCTCTCGAAAAAGCTTAAAAACAGCGTGCAGATGAAGCGGTTTTTCACCGGCACTTACAGAGAAATTACATCTGAGAATTTTTTTTAGTAATCTACATAATATGACACGTAATTTGGTTTAGCCACAATTTTTGTATCGGTATCACATAATAAGAAAAAAAATCCACAAAATCACCTCCAAATCGTTGAATGGAACCATTTTACTCCTTCATTTTTTAACAAAATAATATAAAAAAAATATCTACTCCTTTGAAATACAAAGGAAAATAATTTGGTTTTGTTACTTTTTAAAAATATGTATTATTTTAATTATAATAAATGAAAAACGCGTCCGTTTAGAGTCCGTATCTACGACCGAGAGAGGTAGTTTGTATGCACAAGGTCATTGGCGTGAATACAAGCCTTAAAATGTTCCTATGAACTAGAACTACCAGTGGTTTCATTTATTGTCGTATTGTCGGCTCCACCCTGTATAGCGTGTTAAAGTACCCTTAACGCAAACGAAAGGCACTTGTTCTCCCTACCACTGTGATATTTTTTTTGTTCTAGACCATACCTGGGAACCCCTTAGTTACGGAGATATTGGGGGTCAAAGTTCCAAATTTTTTACAGCTGTTTTTGTAAATACTAGTTTTTCAGGTTATAACTTTACTTAAATTACCTCCATGACCCGTTTACTATTCAAAGCATCCACTAGCACAATGTTTTAAGAGTGCTACTTTGAAAATGAGATTTTTGACCCCAAAAACAAAGTCATTTCCCAGTAAAAATTTTTACGTAGGGGTACTTAGTTTGATGCACAGAATGCTTAATTGACGGCTGTGTGATGGGTTGATTTACAACCTGTATATATGTAGTTTCTATGATCTGAGGTGTAAACGAACCTTTCACAAAGCCGTCAACCAAGATCAAGCGTTATGTAGGTACGGTCAGCAACGAAAATAGAATTACACTAAAAAAAAAAATATTAAAAATATAAATTAGAAATTATAAATAATATAAATAATAAAATAATATATAATAATATAATTATATATTATTTATAATTATATATAAATATAATTATAAATATTAATTATAAATTAGAATTATTATTAAAATAGAATACATTTCGGAATTTTAATTATTTGATGTATTTGACCCCAGTTATTATTTTTATTGTTTCAGAAGATTATTCTTTAAAATATTCTAGACTCTTCAATAACTTATTAGTATCGACTAATATATTATGTAACATGTTTATATTAAAAAAAAACCTGCTTAGTTTGAGTAGTGTTAATCTACTTCTGGTGCTGACTGTACATAAAACAAACTAAGTGACCTTACGCAAAAATTATAGCTGGGAAACGACTTTTTTTTTTGTTTGGGGTAAAAAATCATCTTTTAAACTACGCAATGGATTTTAATGCATGTGTTCTATACATGGAGTAATTCAAGAGGAAGGTGAAAAAAATAAAATATAAATTTCAAGGTTTACTCTCTTTGGCATACTTTTTTTTTTGCGGGTGGAAAATCATCAAATAACCTCTCCCGCTCTTGGGCAGAGCGAAAGGGAGTGCCTGACTTCTACTGACTAAAAACCACCCATGTTCCTTCTTAGCCCTTCATTTCAAGGCCGCGGTATCTCTTGCGAACAACCCGCAGCCCCGACGGTCTCTAACATACCTTAAATTAAAATATGGGTGTACTAATAGGTACAATTACACCTCTGCCTAATCCTTTGAGAAATATAGGCATTATTTTATGTTATGTTAATACTTTAAAACCCACATAGACCGCGGTTACAAAAGTTAAAGAACAAAAATGAAACAAACAAAACCGTGTACCATCTATCATACAGCCAGCAATTCATTGCCGCTTCCCAGCCAATTTCCTATACAAGTGAAACATTAGATTCAGACGGAAGCTCAGTACCACACAAACAAATGTAAATGTCGCATAAATAATGTGTACCGACCTGTTTACAAGCTCAGCTTGAAATAATAAACGGGAATCGTATTTTGATACCCAGCCTTAGGCGAGTGGTAGCTTGTTTATGTTATGCATATTTTAGCATCGTTTTCGCTTATTAATTTGGGTGTGAATCGGATGCTGTCTGTGAGTTTAAATATGTCACAGTTAAATCTTTTACTGTGGTACTCAGAGATATTTAATGATTACTTAAGCCGTCACTAAGTAAAGATTTGTCAAAAACTTTACTAACTGCCGCACTCAGAGATCTTTGATGATTACTTAGGCCATCAGCTAGTAAAGGTTTTGACAGTTTTGTCATACAAAAGTATGTCAAATCTTTACTTAGTGACGGCTTAAGTAATCATTAAATATCTCTGGGTACCGCAGTAAGGGATCATGATGACCTAAGTAATCATTAAAGCTCTCTGAGTGCGGCAGGTAATCAGACAAAACTAGGGACATTTGACCGGTCAAAACTATTTTTTTATATGAGATGGGCGTACTCTTGACCTCAATCTTGCCCTAGGGGCAGAAGTAAGGTCGACGATGGAACGAGCTAACCCAGAAAAAGCCTATTTACTCACGACTCAAACAGATAATTGACATTTACTTTGAAACTTATTAAGTGAGTCTGTTTTATTTGTCTACTCATTTCGTACATCGTAAAGGTCCCCTTCCATGTTGCTGACACCTCCTTGAGGCGCGCGTGGAACACGAACGCGCCCGTCATAAGACGGACGGACGGCGAGCTAGCCCATCACTCATCGAACAAAAGGGCATGGGTTCAATTCTCGGTTTGGGCAAAGTTTGGTGTCTCCAACAGTAATTTATTAGTAGCAACCACTGTGTTATAAACACGGAGCCTGGATTTGTGGCGGATGATGGCAATACATAGGGTGTAAAAGTACACTTAACGCAAACGAAGGGCACTTGTTCTCCCCACCACTGCGATCATTTTTTTGTTTTAGAGCATACCTGGGAACCTCCTAGTTACGGAGATATTGGGGGTCAAAGTTTCAAATTTTTCACAGCTGTTTTTGAAAATACTAGATTTTCAGGTTTTAACTTTACTTAAATTACCTCCATGACCCGTTTATTATTCAAAGCATCCACTAGCACAATGTTTTAAGAGTGCTACTTTGAGTGTTACCGTAAAATGTGATTTTTGGCCCCAAAAAAAAAAGTCATTTCCCAGCAAAAATTTTTGCGTAGGGGTACTTAGATTGATGTACAGAATGCTTGGTTGACGGCTGTGTGATGAGTTGATTTACACCCTGTATAGACTCGCCCCCTATTACTTAGGACCTAAACATAACTGGCGAAATGTGGGTGTACTAATAGGTAGACCTTTGCCTAACCCTTCGGGGATTACAGGCGTAAAATTATTAATCAATCAATTAATTTTATTATCAGGCAGCTAAGGTCCACAAATAAAGTAAACAAAATAATCTTAAACAACTATAATGAACTAATGTTATGTGTGTGTGTTTCGTAATTTAAATGTGATTAAGATAATTATTTTTAATGGATATATCAACATGACTTAGAGGACCAGTGGTGATTAAAAACATACAAAACACTCTTTTTTTTTGGGCAGTCGTGTAATAAAAAGTGCCTGCTTGGGTTCGAACGCAAGACCTACAAGTCGTAAATCGAGGGGGTCGATATCAGTTGTTCGCAAGGGATACCGCGGCCTCGACATGAAGGGCGAAGAAGGAACATGGGTGGTTTTTAGTCAGTAGAAGTCTGACACTCCCTTTCGCTCTGCCCAAGAGCGGGAGGGGTTATTTGATGATTTCCCACCCCCCAAAGAAAAAAAAAAAAAAGGGGTCGATACTATCACAGCACTACTCTTCTTTACAATATTATAATGCAAAATAAACCCTGTCCGAACCAAACAGGGTAACTACAGGTATGTACACTCATGACATCCAATAGACAACATAACATAATTTAAATTCGAAATTGCATGTTATTGTCCCAAATTACCACAATTTCTCTAAATCTGGTGCCGTTCCACAAACAATGGGGCACTTAGTTTCGTGTCCTGCATGTCCTGCTGTTTATTCACTACAGGCACTGATGGACACTACCGAAAGCGCCAAACTAGTAGCTCAGTTCTAGGCTAATAAGAAGAAGACCATTTCTCTAAATTCTAACAGACTTTTATATCGTGACAGCACCATCCTCTCTGGTCTTGTACCTTTGATCTATGAAATGGTCGCTGCATCACAATCTCCCTCGCTAACGCAATAATAAAGTAAACATAATAGGGGATCGGACTGAGTCACAAAAATATGATTCTGATTAGCCCGTCAGTTAGATTATCGAAAAATATTGGATACATGTTTTTTGTTTTAACAAATTAATCAAAATTGACGAAGTAAAACGCGTCAAAGATCATGAGTGGGGGTTTGTGACGTCATTTGTAGGTACAAAATGTACTGACATAATGTGACGTTTTCGAGGAGTTCACGAGTTTTCAAAGCACTGTATCGTCTTCATTTTTTGTTTATGTGAAAAAGAAAAAATATGTGTTCAATATTTTTTGGAAATCTATCTGGCGAACTAATTAGTTTTTTTTTGTCCGATCCCCTATTATGTAATAATTAGTAAGGGTATCATATGATGAGGCTGACGTACCTTTGCTTGTAAGGTACAAGTCTCTAAGTAAATAAAAATTGAAAGAAATCATTTTCTCTGGTGCCCCATTTTTATTTACATTGTTATTCAAAATGGATTACTAAATAAAATAGAATCTAATCTTAATACCCTCACGGATCGAACACGGTTCTTTTCAACATAATTATTGTATAGGTAGACATACATCTACACATTTAATTTCTACGTTTCTAACAGATTGTGTATGACCAAACGTTTTTATCAAAATAAAGTAAAAACCCGGTATATCATGTGGTTGTCATAAATCCGTACAGCACATAAATTTTGCATGGCTCTGCAAAATTCTGACAGCTGACTGCTATGTAGGTACCTATATCATGAAACGGCCTAAATCTGATGTCGGGATAAATTATTAGAAAAGCGAAAAATGTACGAACATCGAATACCGTGTACGTGTTTTTGATAGAACGCATCTACAAGGTCAAATTAATATAACAGCTTGTAGAGCTTCTCGACTGCCTCGTTCTAGGTTCGATTCGTAGGCCAGATAAATTATTTTCATCACAAATTTCTCAGTAACAGCCACGGAGTCTGGATTTTTGAAGGCAAAAAAAAAAAAAGTCATAAAAGTCAATGAAACAAACAAAGTCACTGACTTCCAAAAGTAAGTTAATTTAGATTTTTTTTGGAAGACGGTTCTTTTTTTTTGCAAAATTGTTTTGGTAACTGGCTGGTATCTCTAATTACGACAAATAAAAATATTCGATGATTTTTTTCAGTCAACGGCTGCTGTTAATACTGTCGTGTGAGTACATGAGACCTCCGCAAGAGAACCAAGGTTACCGACATAGCCCGAAGAATTGCCAAACTTAAGTGGCAGTGGGCAGGGCACATTGCTCGCAGAGCGCATGGAAACTTCTGTAGTGGCGACCGCGAACCGGAAGACGTTGCTTCGGAAGTCCTCCCACTTGGTGGATCGAAGACCTGGTGAAGGTTGCGGGGACCCGCTGGATGGGAGACGCACGGGACCGGTCAATGTGGCTTCACCTGGGGGAGGCCTATGTCCGTCAGCAGTGTGAGCAGTGGACGTCTTTTGACTGTGAATGATGAGTACATGATACATGTTGGCAGGTTTTCAGTATTTTATTTTTCGAGTTATTATGTTTAGACATATTTTTAATATAATATAATAACAGATAGAAACATAGTCACACTTCTGCCTAAGCCTTCGGGAATAACATGCGTGATGTTTATCTCAATAAAGCAACTTCATCTAGCTGTAGTTAATTAAAAAATCCGCGAAACGAGACGAATGCACCTGATTTGATTCCCTACCTAGTTTTAAATCCAAAAACGAGTTTGTCTCCGTAAATTTCACTACTCTCACAGCCTGGTCGACCAATTTCCATGTAATTTCGCAGCGGTGGCATAATGTAATTTTACCTGCATGTGGCATGATGATTAGCATAGTTTTAATCATGGCACAATGCAACAGTTTTAGAGGAGCTATTTTTTCTGACGGTTGCTTTGTTTTTACTCGGTGCCCAGTGGTCGGTAAGTCGCGTTCAAACCCAGGCAGGCGCATTAATTTGTGTAATTTTTTTCATCGATCTTTAGGTAAAGCTGGTCTTACCTAGGTCGGTCTGTGGATGGGTGACCGCCCGACATACCGAGTTTCCTCCGTGGCTCGGAAAGCACGTTAAGCTGTTGGTCCCGGCTGCCATATATAGATCTTTGGCAGTCGTTACAAGTAGTCAGTGACCTGAAATTCTGACATCCAGTCTTACCAAAGAGTATAATATTACCTAGTATTAACTGGGTTGTGGAGGTCAGATAGGCAGTCGCTCCATGGAAAATACTGGTATCCAGCTGCATCCGGTTAGACTGGAAGCCGACCCCAACATAGTTGGGAAAAGGCTAGGCAGATGATGATGTATGTAATTACTTTCAATATGGTGAAGGAAAACATGGTAAGGAAACAAAAATATTCGAAGACATGTTACGTCTACCAACCCGCAAGGGGCCCGCGTGGTGGCCCATTCCTTCTCATATAAAGGTGGCATGGAGTTCCAGCAGTGGGAATATTATAGGCTGATTATTATGCTTACGCCTTTGTATTTTTTTCAAGGTAGGCTGTTGTGATAAAAGAGGACCATATGCTGGGAGATTTTTGCTATTTATTTTAATTTTTTATTTTAGTTATTTGAGAAAATAAACAATTACACATTAAGAATTACATAGAAAAATAAGATACAGAAATATTACAAATGTGAAATCAACCACGTTCTCCACAGATAGTTAATGAGACAATTTGGTAAATTTTAACACTAGCGTTGTAAACAATAAAAAAAAAGAACATAACATGTACCGGCCACCCGTGCAGAATTTTGTTTGCCTGGTAGATTTTGAAAATTAGCCAAAGGATGAGTGCATCCTTTGGCTAATTCGCCAGTGGGCAAGTGGAGCCTTGCGAGCCGCCTTGCATGTAACAAAGTGAAAGGAACGCATGACCACTATGTATGCTAGCTAGTAGCCAGAAATTAAGTCACTAGGTTAATGGTGCTAAGTACCCATCTGTTAGTCCGTACCTTCACTAATATCACTTCGCTAGACTTATGGGTGAACTAGCCGGTCATTCTTCCATACAAACGTAGTATGGTGATTACTCGTCTGTTTGACGGTAAAGATTCAAAACTAAAAATTGTATCAACTGGTCTTGTCATTATCTAGCCCTGTATGGAAGCAGAATTGGAAAAAAAACATTGGTTTAGAAGTTATGAGCGTCGATACTTCCATATTTTAACACTTATTGGAACTCATCTTTGGCGTAAATAAATAATTTATGTAATATGAAAATGGAAAAAGTGAAAGTTAAAGTGAAGTGAAAATGGTAGTGTTATGGCACACCTCGGACACTCCATACAACGCTCGCAAAATAATTGCCTATTACTACTACGTAATCAAATAACGTGTGTGCACACTGTGCCTGTGCAAATGTGTGCGTAAACTCTAGTAGGGTTGTCGTAGCGTAAAAAATGGCGCAGAAAGTGCAACGGATTTGCGTCGCAAAAACCGAATGAGTTCTTACTATTGCGAGCGCCCTTGCTCAAGAGTCGGCGACGAATACCTTGAAGTGCGGGGTGAGGTGCGGTATTTAATATGAGTGCGGGGAAGGGAGTGTCCCTTCTGTACGTAGTACTATTATGTATTCTGTGGTTATGGTTAATAACTTATGTAATATTAAAATGGAAAAGTGAAACCATACAGGGATAAATAATTTATTCAAATAAATTATTTATCCCTGTATAGTTTCACTTTTTCTTTTCTTTTTTATTTACACCAAAGATGAGTTCCAATAGGTGTTAAAATATGGGAGTTTCGACGCTCATAACTTCTAAACCAATGTTTTTTCAAGTTCAAATAAATTGTTTTAAGAGGATACATCCAGTAGTTTTACCATAATATCTAGCCCAAAAGTCAATTTATGAAATTTTACGCACTCAATTTCGTAATAAATCGTCGTATATTTCACTAAATAAATATATAGAGAAAAACTAGATAAATTAAAAACATTACCAAATAGCATGCAATTGCATATTAGCCACGCCCGGCAACGAGTTCGAGCCGTCGACTAGTGCAACCTTAAGGATTGAACCCAGTACACCTTGCTCGGGCTACGAACTTATAAAAACTAGACTTACGAGGCATTCATAAGTTGGTAAAACCTTAAGCAGTTTGCCCGACCAGGGAATCAACCCCGGGACCTCATGGTCAGCAGTTGTGAGGACTTACCTCATACATTTACTTACCATTTCATCCGGGGTTGGTTCATCTAGCCTATAAACGGGATGGGCCAAGCCAATTCCTTCTGTCTCGTCTCCAAAGTCCTCCGAAATGAATCCTGCTTGGACAATTCGGTTATAGTGATGTAACTCATTTTTGGTCACCTCAGCGAACTTCACGGTGTCCACTCCACGGAATACTTTAGTAACCTGAGCGTTCTGAAAGAAATGGTTGTCTGTAAAGTCGATTTACGGATGATAATTTTACGTGATAACGTCATAATAAAACATTGAAGAGTATGTTAGTTTAAATGTTTGTAAACCCACTCACAGGACAGAAGAAACCCCTTTTTTTATGGTGGGTGGAAAATCATCAAATCCCCTCCCGCTCTTGGGCAGAGCAAAAGGGAGTGTCAGACTTCTACTGACTAAAAACCACCCATGTTCCTTATTAGCCCTTCATGTCGAGGCCGCGGTATCTCTTGCGAACAACCCGCAGCCCCGACAGAAGAAACCCTTGGGCAAAGTTTTGAAAAAAAAATTGTTCGTAGGTAATAAACACATAATAAAATAACACTCTTTTTGGGGCAGTCGTGTAAAAAAGCAAAGCTACAAGGCATTACAACATGCCCGCCGGGGCTGCGGCCTCGGCGCATGGGCTAAGAAGGAACATGGGTGGTTTTACATTCATGGTAGTAAGTACTGTAGTTGCCCATTCCAAAACGTTAGACCTCTATGGAGACGAATGGGTAAGAAACTCAATGGACTCTCTTTTCATTTCACAACGTACCAAAATAAACATGTAGACTGGTTCACTCTGGTCTTTAAATCTTTGCAGAGCTTCTATTTCATCAGCCGGTACCTGATGCAAAACATTCTCTATTGAAACATATCATTACACTTTTACTCTCCGAAGGTCGGGCAGAGCCAAATTCGCCAGTTATTTTAGGTAAATCTCATGTAATACGGGTCGTATTGCCATCAACAGGATTCCTGATGGAAAGACCAACGTATTTTTGTACGGTTCCTTACCTAGAATGAGGAAAGGATCACTTGCTTGTCCGTCTGTCTGTCAAGAAACTTTTTGTCAGGAACGCATCAAGTTGTTTATTAATTATTCTGGTCTACGGTCTCTTTTAGATGTCAAACTTGTCAATAATCGCAATTGAAATATATGACCGTTTATGTCGCATATTTTGCGATTTCAAGGGAATCAAAACCTAAAGTGTACTTCCTGAGACTTAGAATCATGGCCAAAAAAGATGTCTTACAGCACATGTAAAAAAAACTGTAAACCATAAATATGTAGTCTACTACAAAATACGTACAAGTCTGTACGGAACCCTCGTTGTGCGGGTCCGACTTTTTTTTTTAAACAAGTAACACAATTTCAAAGCTTCAAACTTCAGCAATGATGCCAGACATATTCTGTCCAATACTAAAACTTTGGTCAACCGGGGTATCGAGCCCAAGAGCTTGCTGACAACAGTAGTGCTTCCAACCAGTGAATTACTTCATTATTTACTAGCTGATGCCCGCGGCTTCGCAGACATGAATGTCGGTGAAATTATATACTCAAACCTTCCTCTTGAATCACTCTATCTATTAAAAAAACCCTTCAAAATCCGTTGCGTAGTTTTAAAGATTTAAGCATACATAGGGACGGACAGACAGCGACCGCGACTTTGTTTTATAATAAGTAGTGGGTACTGATTTATTATGGCCTGGTGTGTCCCACTGCAGGACAAAGGCCTCCCTTCCCTCTTTCCATTAATCCCTGGTTTTGGTTATTTGGGACCAATCCTTTTGATAAGACTCCAGATGATCACGCCATCTCCTTTTGCGCCTATCGCCGCGTCACCGTTGTGTTGTTCGGAACCCAATCTGTGGTCACTTTAGCCCAATTTTGGTGCGACATGCGGCAGATAAATGTAGCCTGCCCAGTTCCTTTTTGAATTTGGCGGCTGTCTTGTAAGAATTACATTTACTTTTGCATGGACTTACTTTAAAAAAAATGATTTCGGTTACTCACTTTTAGTAATATGAGTTTACCATCGCTCCAATCCATTTTCATAGTAGTGAAGAGTCTGTTGAGGGCTGTGCACGAACCGAACGCGTAACTGTATATTTCTGCACCTAACACAGATATCATCATCATCATCATCATCATCATCATTAGCCTATAATATGTTCCCACTACAGGGACTCAGGCCTCCTCTCTATGAGAGGGGATGGGCTATAATCCACCACGCGGGCCTAGTGCGGGTTGGTAGATGTCACATGTCTTCGATTTTTTATTTCTAGGACATGTCGGTTTCCTCACGATGTTTTCTTTCACCGTCTTTGAGAGCATAACATTCCCATGTAACAGGGGGCGCGCCTATTGCCATCAACCGGGCACAAATCTAGACTCCGTGGCTATTACTGATAAATTCCTGATGGAAAAAGCCAATAACACTTTGCCCGACCCGGGAATCGAACCTAGGACCTCATGCTCAGCAGTCGCGCTTGCGACCACTAGACCAACGAGGCAGTCTTTGAGAGCAGTGGTGATTAAATAAATTACACAAAGTAATATTATGGGTTCGAACCCACGACCTGCTGCTCGTAAGTCAGGGCCGCCACCACTGGGCCAACGCTGCTCTCCTAACACGCACACAAGATGTTTAGAGGCCGATAATTTAGCCAAATCTAAGTATACTAGTTCGTCATCATTATTTGTCCAGCTTCCTCCTGATGTAGCTGAATACCAGTATTTTAACTGCTGCATCTGGTTACACCAAAACGTGGTCGCACAATGGGCCTCATTAGAAAGCTCCCAAAGGGCAATGGAGAGGGCTATGCTCGGAGTCTCCTTGCGGTATCACATCAGAAATGAAGACATCCGCAAGAACACCAAGGTTACCGACATAGCCCGAAGAATTGCCAAACTAAGTGGCAGTGGGTTGGGCATATCGCTCGCACAACGGATGGCCTGGAAAGTTCTGGAGTGGCGACCACAAACCGGAAAAAGTCGCATAAGAAGGCCTCCCACTAGGTGGACCGATGATCTGGTGAAGGTTACGGGGACCCGCTGGATGCGAGACGCACGGGACCGGTCAATGGCGACTCCTGGGGGAGGCCTAGGTCCACTAGTGGACGTCTTTTGGCTGAAATGATGATTCGGTTACACTGGACGTCACCCCAACAGGTTTGCAAATCTTACTAATATTATAAACGTGAAAGTTTGTTTGGATGGATGGATGTTTGTTACTCTTTCACGCAAAAACTACTGAACGGATTTTGATTTAATTTGGTACACAGATAGTTTATAACCTGGATTAACACATAGGATAGTTTTAATCCCGATTTTATCTTCCCGTGGGACAATTTTTGAGTTGTAGCGGGCGAAGCCGCTGGCAACAGCTAGTAGGCTATATAGGCAGATGATACCTGAATCGATGTCATAACTAATTCTAAAAATATATACTTACAAATAAGTTGATCTGTGCCATTCCCTATTACACTTTCAAATTCTTTTTCATTGTGGATCTCTGTGAATAACTCTATTTTCTTTTTAGCCATTTTCACTCAAAGCTAACCCGACTATGATCAATCAACTTGGTCAAGGCTTTTAAATGAAACTTAATGTGATTGCGTGGCCAACTGGAAACTACCTTTTATGTACTGGATGTAAATCACACAAAAGTAAACAGTATTTGACGACATGGTTTGCGCAATGGATGAGCTTCTAGCTGTCGCGCTGCGTGGCGCGGGTTCGATTCCCACACGGAAAAATATTTGTATGACGTGTACAGGTAGTTGTTCTGGGTCTGGTATAAGTGTGAACAGGAGAAATTCTTAGAGTCCCGGGGCCACGTGGTACAAAAATAAACATAACATAACATAACATCACGCCTGTAATCCCCGAAGGGTTAGGCAGAGGTGTACCAATAGTACACCCACATTTCGCCAGTTATGTTTAAGTCCCATGTAATAGGGGGCGAGCCTATTGCCATCAACCGGGCACAAATCCAGACTCCGTAGCTGTTACTGATAAAGTCAGTTCAGCGGTTTCCCACATACAAGTTGGTATTATTTTAGCTATCTTAGCAAATAGGTATTTCTTTTTCAATCCATTGCCGACAAATGTTAACACAATAGTTAAATAAAACAGCCAACATTAAAATAATGACAAAAAATAAATATATTCGTTGTGATATAACTAGCTCAACTTAAAATGAAGAAAAAAAATAAAAATAAAATATTAATTCCATCTCAACGATCTGTAGGTACAATTTCAAAACCAGCCAACTGCTCTACTGGTTTGGACGAGTATGAGCGCCAAATATAATGTCTAATGGTCCATGTGTCACCAATATTTTCACAGTTCCATTTACACTCCGATATCTTTTCATACAAGAAGTCGATACGGTGTGACGTCACATTTCAGTAAATTTTACCGGCAAGTGACGTCACAAGCCCCCACTCATGATATTTGACGCGTGGTCTTCGTCACTTTTTATTAATTTGATAAAACAAAAAACACGTTTCCAATATTTTTCGATAATCTATCTGACGGACTAAACTGATTTTTTTTGTCGGGAAACTCCCTATGAATAACCTGGTTCCTTACCCAATAAGCTTTAAATGAAAGCATACAGGCCATGCTTTTGCATTGGAGTATCATTTTAGTTTGGCTACGAAAAGAGCAAGTTTTCTTGGTCAATCATAAAGTCGGCCATACTTCCAGTGCTTGATGATAAGCAGACCTTGTGCACGCACTGAAACGTAAGACTAAATAAATTTTTTACTTGGTCAATCATAAAGTCGGCCATACTTCCAGTGCTTGATGATAAGCAGACCTTGTGCACGCACTGAAACGTAAGACTAAATAAATTTTTTACTTGGTCAATCATAAAGTCGGCCATACTTCCAGTGCTTGATGATAAGCAGACCTTGTGCACGCACTGAAACGTAAGACTAAATAAAATTTTTCTTGGTCAATCATAAAGTCGGCCATACTTCCAGTGCTTGATGATAAGCAGACCTTGTGCACGCACTGAAACGTAAGACTAAATAAAATTTTTCTTGGTCAATCATAAAGTCGGCCATACTTCCAGTGCTTGATGATAAGCAGACCTTGTGGACGCACTGAAACGTAAGACTAAATAAAATAAATAAAAATAAAATCTTTTTATTTCAGACATTTTGGTCCATAATATTTGTTAGTAGCGACTTAAAAACTATGTTACATTTAAAAAATTAAGAGATTATATTAAATAATTAAAAATTAAATCAATACTAGACGCCTCTAGTGCCTTTTTTTTGGACGGTGGGAAATCATCAAATGACTCCTTCCGCTCTAGGTGGAGCGGAAGGGAGTGTCAGACTTCTACTGACTAAAAACCAAGTTCCTTCTTAGTCCTTTGTGTCCGGGGTCGCGGTATCTCTTTCGAACAACCCACAGCTCCGACGACGCCTGTAGTAGGTATTCACGACGTATTGATGTAAAAAAAATACTAGAACTTACTTACGAAAGAAACTTTTTATTACGAAATGCTTAAAAGTCTTGTTAGAACGGAACCATTTTAGTTCCTTAAGCTATGCTTAGATGGCGCTGTATCGTTATACCGAGAAGTAACTACGCTGAATTAAAGTTGTGTTTCTATTAAATATCTGCTAATTATTTACCACAACCTCACTCTTTTCTTCAAATCAAATTCAGGGGCTGCGGGTTCCTGCCGAGGCTGCGGGTTGTCCGCAAGGGATACCGAGGCCTCGACATGAAGGGCGAAGAAGGAACATGGGTGGTTTTTAGTCAGTAGAAGTCGGACACTCCCTTTCGCTCTGCCCAAGAGCGGGAGGGGTTATTTGATGATTTCCCATCCCCCAAAAAAAAAAAAAAAAAAGGGGCTGCGGGTTGTTCGCAAGAGATACCGCGGCTAAGGAACATGGGTGGTTTTTAGTCAGTAGAAGTCTGACACTCCCTTTCGCTCTGCCCAAGAGCGGGAGGAGTTATTTGATGGTTTTCCACCCGCCAAAAAAAAAAAAAACTAGGTAGAGATTTTTCGAAATTTGGAAATTTTAGTATTACTTTAAATCCGTACTTAACACTTTTCAGAACATTATTATCGTGTGTTGTTTTCGTAAGTATTAACCCCAGCATTCACCCCCTGCACTATAATCATTCTATAGAAGTAATTTTAATTTCAAACTCGTCGTATAAACGTACCTTATTGCACCGTGATTCATGCCTTGTTACGCTTTGAAATGTAATCCGAGCGCACATTGTATTGTTTATGGTACGAGTTCACCGAACAGCTCAGATAGCTTAGTGTAACTTTTAGGGTTACATACGAAAAGGGTGCCAACAGAATCTTTTAGGTAAGGCTCTCTGTCTGTCCGTCCGTCTGTCACAGGGTTGTCCCTTTTTAAATGCGTTTCGTGTCTAGTAGTAGTGTATTAACTATGGCAGCTATAAGTAACTGTGTTTTACGTGTTAATTAGTTTATAGTGGGTAGGAGTACAAAAAAATAAAATAAAATAGTTGTCAAGTCGCCCAAGTCTACGATTAAACGCTGTAGAATCAAACGACAGCGACTTAAGGCGAGGTTGCAGTACTTTTTAAGATTTTTGAACCTATGAAAACTTAACTAATTATGAGTTTTTTAATAAATAAAAATCATTACATAAAAATTTAACATACCCTCAAGTAAATCGTAAAGATAAAAACGCGATTTAGTCGCGATTTTATGAATGTTGAAAACATATTGTATAATTTCTTTATCATTTTTCTCCAAGAAGAAAAACAGTCAAAATTTAGGTATTAAATCGGTCGCCAGACAGTCGCTGCCGTTTGTCAGTGCCCGCCTGGACGTGATTGCTACAACAACCCCGCCTTAACAGTCGTTCGCTTTTGATTTCACCCCAAGTACCTACGTACATCTGGGGTTGCGGGTTGTTCGAAAGAGATACCGCGTCCCCGGAACACAAAGGGCTAAGAAGTAACATGGGTGATTTTTAGTCAGTTGAAGTCTGATACTCCCTCCCTTCCGCTCCGCCCAAAGCGGGAGGAGTCATTTGATGATATCACACCCTCCAAAAAAATAGAACCTACGTTTAATGACTTTTATATAAATCTACGTTTAATGACTTTTATATAAATCTACGTTTAATGACTTTTATATAAATCTACGTTTAATGACTTTTATATAAATCTACGTTTAATGACTTTTATATAAATCTACGTTTAATGACTTTTATATAAATCTACGTTTAATGACTTTTATATAAATACGCTATTTATCAGTGATACTTAAATGTAGTCATTCAAATCATTAAGTAAGCCCCTTTTAATTTATTTAATCCCACTGAATGACTGTTTCATAAAAATCATTAAATGGAATAAAATAAAAGAGTGTATTTTTGATATCATATTTTAATCAATATACAACCTGACACTGACCAGCAAAATGGAAAAAAGGGAAGAAAATATGAATTCCGAGGGCTACCCGGTTCCACCTAAATCAAATAGAGTATGGTTTTACGGAACCGTTCATGTACGAGTCCGACTCACACTTGTATGTTATTTCTTGTCTAATGTCTTAGAATTCATAAACAAAGGTTTAACGAGAATTGATAACAGTATGTACCAACTGCAGAAACATTATCAGAAATTCAGAATTGAACCGACAGACCGACCGTTCAGACCTCGCGTATAAAATTATACAAAACAACGCACGCGTTCAGATAGAAACTTCCTTCACCAAAAAGTTACGCGACTGGCAATTGACAGATTTTTCTGATTCATCATAGTGCGCTCCCTGTGTTGCAGTACGGTTGTAAACCGCTAATGAGACGATGTCATTAATCATTGAAAATCCGACTGTTGATACGGCTCGCCGAGAAACCATGACTACATCGGAAGCGGCTACGGCTGACCCCACCAGTCAACAACGAGGACAGGACAGCCTTCAGAACGAGCCCTTGTCAAGCGATAAGAAGAAACCAAAGGCCCGTCGCCTAGCGAAAGCTAAGGCCGAAGTGGCACGACTGAAACTGGAACTAGCCGAAGCCCGTCTTGCTTTAATAGAATTGGAATCAAACGATGAAGATGATGAAGAACTCACAAACAAACAAAGTGAAACCATGTCGATTGTCAAACTGCCAGCCTTTGACGGAAACCATCATGATTGGACAGAGTTTTGCGCAGCCTATTACGAATCATCCAATGACCTGACAGAAGCTGAGAACATGTCTCGATTGAGAACAAGCCTCCAAGGAAAAGCGAAGAAAGCAGATAAAGGATACACAGATCCGGAATACATCATGGAGACACTTCAGAAGCGTTTCAGTCCCGACTCAATAGCAAAGGCTGAATTTGAAAGACTGAAACGTCTGCGGCTCCTATCAGAGTCACAGCACGAACTTAAACTTTTTGCTACTGAAATTGAAAGCGTTGCACGAAAGCTGCAAGAAATGAACTGCCAAAAATACCTCTACGATATGCCAGCCATGTTACTCGTTATGACACTATTATTGTACTTTACCTGTAACAATTAGAGACAGGTGGTGCCGTTTCTCAGGTTGCAATGAAGGAGAATTTCTTAATCTTCCGATATTTTGTTATTTTATAAGACTACAAGCAGAAAAATATGATATTCTAAATTGAACATCTCCTTTCTTTTAATTTAGCGATTCCATAATTACGAAAGAATTGTGTGCTGATTCCGTGCAGTGGTTACAACGTTATAACTGTGAGTTGATCATAAGTAATTTTATTATTGCGTGATAATTTTAATAAACTAATAATACCACGAATTGAAAAGTGTATCATTGAATTTCAACGGTCTTTTTTGTTCCCTTGGACGTCGCGTCGTCGTCGCGTCGACGCGGCGTAGGCACGCCATTTCTGCGAAGTGGCGCGTAAATGCGATTTTCAACAAGAACAAGAGATGGCATCCTGTATAGCTCAATCTCTTTTACCCACTAGGAACAATTTTTAACCGACTTCCGAAAAGAAGGAGGTTATCAATTCGTCTGTGTTTTTTTTTTTTGTATGTTAGTTATCGCATATCTCCGTCATTAATGAACCGATTTTCAAAATTCTTTTTGTGTTCAAATAGGTATACTCCCGAGGTGGTCCTATTGTCACCAAATCAGGATCTGATCATGGGATCCTAGGGAAATCGGGGGCAACTCTCAAACTTTATAGGCACTTATGACGTTTTCCATATATTTTCTAAACCTGTTCAAGTATTTGCGTGTGGTCATCACAATATCATGTGGATTCACTGATGATGATGGAAGGTACAATTCCTCAACGGTTAGAAGTTGATAGAAAATTCTTTCAGAACTATGTGTACTTATAAAGAGATAGTTGTATTCTTTCAGGTTATTAGGTTGCCCTGATGATAGAAGGTAAAACTCATTAACCGACTTTAAAAAAGGAGGTTCTCAATCTTTTTTTTTATGTAAATTCACCGATTACTCGGAGGCGCCTGAACCGATATAGAAAATTCTTTTTATGTTGAAAAGGAGATATCCCAAGGGTGGTACCATGATATGAAAATTAGGATCTGATGATGGCATCCCAGAGAATATATAATAATTTTTCACGTGAATCGGATTATAAATCTCGGCGTAATCGGTTTACATACATAGAAAAAAAAAACAAACACCAATCGAATTGAGAACCTCCTCCTTTTTGGGGAGTCGGTTAAAAATAAAACCAGCCAACGAAAATACATTAAGAATGTTGAAAATGTTTGGAGCGCGTGGCTTAATAATAACTGCCACTTGGGTCGATCTTTAGGTTAAGCTGCGCTTGTCTAGGTTGGTCTGTGATTCTTCCTTGCTTCAGAAAGCACGTTAAGCTGTTGGTCCCGGCTGCCATATATAGATCTTTGGCAGTCGTTACAGATAGACAGTGACCTGAAAGTCTGACAACCAGTCTTACCAAAGAGTATCGTATTACCCAGTATGAACTGGGTTGTGGAGGTTAGATAGGCAGTCGCTCTATGTAAAATACTGGTATTCAGCTGCATCCGGTTAGACTGGAAGCCGACCCCAACATAGTTCGGAAAAGGCTAGGCAGATAATGATAAAATCACTTTAATCAGTGTTTTTTTTTTACTTGAATATCTTTGGTTAGACTTACTGAACGCTGCTGTGTTAAAATTTGTGCATCTATTTTAATGGGACCTTAAATTATTTATTAATATATTTACTCTCTTGAAGTGCTGTCTCAACAATGTGTCTCTCTTGCTGTTCTTGAACATAAGACACTTACTAGTCTCTTCTAGCTCAAACAGCCTCTCATTTTTGTATCAATAGAATAAAATATTTTCACGACGGTCTGTAGTATTTTGTATTCCAGTAATAACCACGGTCTGTTAAAATAAAATATAAATTCAAAACAAAGATAATTATGTTGAGCCGGGCTGCGGGTTGTTCGAGGGCTACGGGTTGTTCGATGGGCTGCGGGTTGTTCGAAAGAGATAGCGCGGCCTCGACACAAATTGCTAAGAAGGAACATGGGTGGTTACTAGTCAGTAGAAGTCTGACACTACCTTCCGCTTCGCCCAGTGCGTTTGATGATATCCAAACCTACAAAAAAATGCGTGTCATACCATCCAGATTCGTACGGTGCCAAGTATGGGAATGGTTCGTATTCTGCGTCTGGTCCTGAAACGGTAATGAGAACCGTGCTTACTATCTGTATTACTTATCGGAATTAAAAAGGCATTAATTTAGATTAGCTGAGAAAACACCACTCTCCATCTATACATTTTAGGGAAGACTAGTAGTGTTACACAATACGATTCAAATTCCGGAGACTTCTGATTCGGTATGTGATAGAATAGTTCGCCCGGCGATAGATAGATGGTGCTATTAGCCACTGACGGTATTGTACGGAGTTTCAGGCACATTTTTATAGAGGGGTTTCAGGTGGTACACAATTAAACAAAGAATCATCATCATCTGCCTAGCCTTTTCGCAATAATAATATGTTGGGGTCGGCTTCCAGTCTAACCGGATGCAGCTGAATACCAGTATTTTACATGGAGCGACTGCCTATCTGACCTCCACGACCCAGTTAACATAGGGTAATACGATACCCTTTGGTAAGACTGGTTGTCAGACTTTCAGGTCACTGACTACCTGTAACGACTGCCAAAGATCTATATATGGATATATGGCAGCCGGGACCAACAGCTTAAACAAAGAATAAGAGAGTAAAATATCACAACAATCACACTTCACACTAATATTAATAAAGGCGAAAGTTTGCGAGTGTGTATGCTTGTTACTCTTTCACGCAAAAACTACTGAACGGATTTGGATAAAATTAGGTACACAGATTGTTTATAACCTGGATTAACACATAGGATAGTTTTTATCCCGATTTTATCTTCCCGTGGGATAATTTTCGAGTTGTAGCGGGCGAAGCCGCTGGCAACAGCTAGTTAATTATAATTGTAGATAATGTGGGCGTACCCTGTACTTTTACCCCAACATAATCTAGGTAGGTAGGTATGTGCAAAGATAATTTTCATTACAGTTGAAATTATTTAAGGGCTTTTGCCATACCTTGTTTAGTAAAGAATGTAAAAGAATCACCATATTTTTTAACAAAACAGGTTTCATTATATATTAGAAATAAGGGGGAAGTAAACATGATGCGAATGTAGGGGTCCTAAAGAAACATAAAAAAATATATAATACCTACGAGGAGACGAGGGCTCTTTGTATTGCAAATGAAAATAATAGGGGGAAAATACTCATATTGTTAAAAGTAAGCAGCAATAAATTGTCGAAACTTATTATCATAGCGAAAATATTTAGAGGATTTTATAGGGGACAGATAAATGCGACGGTAATATAAAATGCTTATGGTAAATGCGACAGGGCTAAGTGTTTGTTTGGAATATTTTATGGCTAAATAACCAATTGTTTTAATGTTAAAAAGAAGTAATGCCGCTAGACCAATCTAGTAATCAAAGCTTCAGGGGTTTCATTCCAGGACACGCCACGATAGTGGCTGTAAGTCCCCTCTGTGAGGAGTGACTACCCTCACCTTCCGTCCGACACACCTGTGTCCTCACCGGACACAGTTGTGTCGTGAGGTACCTGTACCGAATCAGACGGGACGAAACGCCCGGATGCTACCATTGCGAGGATCGGCCGGAGAACACGGTGGAACACACCGTGGAAGTCTGCCTCCCTTGGACGGAGCCCCAGTGTTCTCGTACCGGCGATCGCCGGTGGCGACCTCACGCGTCCAGGCCTGGTCCAAGCCATGGTCCGGGGCGAGAGCGAATGGGACGCCGTCGCTTCCTTCTGCGAAGTAGTGATGCTAGCGAAGGTGACGGAACGTGAGAGGGAGAGAACCTCTCGTCCCAGCCGCCGCGGGAGACGCTCCGGGCGTTGGGGGCCACGTGATGGTTTCCGGCCACCATAGGCGCGGGTCTGTAGACGGTGAGTAATGGGCTAGCTCACCGTCAGTCCGTCTTATAATACCTAATCATTATTTATTTTATATCGGACGCAATAAGATCCATAGTGTACCTCAGCACAAGAAAAAATACGATTGGAGAGCTTAGCTCTCCGTTAGTTCTCAGGATGTTGTTGCGACTCCCTTGAGTACAGACTTATGACATCAACTGGCCGTCGACGGCGCGTTCGTGTTCCACGCGCCGCCCGTCGGGGCTGCGGGTTGTTCGAAAGAGATACGCGGCCTCGACACAAAGGGCTAAGAAAGAACATGGGTGGTTTTTAGTCAGTAGAAGTCTGACACTCTCTACCGCGGGAGCAGTCGCTTGACGATTTTCCAAACTCCAAAAAACAAGGGTGGGGACGCTTTTTCCCATTGATTTTTATTGTGATATTTTGAGAAAATGTGCTGTGTATTTTGAGAAAATTTTGAGGAGCTCGTGGCTTAATAAGAACTGCCACTCGGGTCGATCTTTAGGTAAAGCTGTGCTTGCTTAGGTCGGTCTGTGGATGTGTGACCGCCCGACATACCGAGTTTCCTCCGTGCCTCAGAAAGCACGTTAAGCTGTTGGTCCCGGCTGCCATATATAGATCTTTGGCAGTCGTTACAGATAGACAGTGACCTGAAAGTCTGACAACCAGTCTTACCAAAGAGTATCGTATTACCCAGTATGAACTGGGTTGTGGAGGTTAGATAGGCAGTCACTCCATAAAAAATACTGGTATTCAGCTGCATCCGGTTAGACTGGAAGCCGACCCCAACATAATTGGGAAAAGGCTAGGCAGATGATTTTGAGCAAATGTGCTGATTTTGAAGTTTGTTGATTTTGTGGACTATCAATTTAACATTATAAAAGTGTTAGGTACCTATATCAATAGCAAAGATGTCTGATCTGGTAGAATTTATTGATTTTGGGGATTATGCTCAAAGAGAAGTGGAACCGAGGCGGTATTTACGTAGGGGGTAAGTCCCCTCTTTGAGGAGTGGCTGGAGAGGCGCCACGGCGCCCTCACCTTTCGTCTGACGCAGGTACTCACCGGACACGGTTGTTTCGGGAGGTACCTGCACCGAATCAGGCGGGAGGAAACGCCCGGATGCCACCATTGCGAGGATCGGCCGGAGGACACGGTGGAGCACACTGTGGAGGAGTGTCCCGCTTGGGCGGAGCCCCGCCGTGTTCTCGTAGCGGCGATCGGCGGCGGCGACCTCTCGCGTCCGGCCCTGGTGCAAGCCATGGTCCGGGGCGAGGAGGAATGGGACGCCGTCGCCTCCTTCTGCAAAGCAGTGATGCTAGCGAAGGAGGTGGCGGAACGTGAGAGGGAGAGAACCTCTCGTCCCAGCCGCCGCGGGAGGCGCTCCGGGCGTCGGGGGCCACGTGATGGCTTCCGGCCACCGTAGACGCGGGCCTGTGGACGGCGAGTGATGGGTAAGCTCGCCGTCCGTCCGTCTTATGACGACGACAGGCCGTGTCGACGGCGCGTTCGTGTTCCACGCGCGCCTCAAAGAGATGTCAGCAACATGGAAGAGGCCCGCAAGGGCCGACGCCTGTCGAGGCTGCGGGTTGTCCGCAAGGGATACCGAGGCCTCGACATGAAGGGCGAAGAAGGAACATGGGTGGTTTTTAGTCAGTAGAAGTCTGACACTCCCTTTCGCTCTGCCCAAGAGCGGGAGGGGTTATTTGATGATTTCCCACCCCCCAAAAAAAAAAAAGGTATTTACGTGATTGTTCCGATCCACTTTACAAAATAAGTTCCTACTCAGTACAAGAATTACTTAATTAGAAACACTGCATAACATATTATTGGTAGACGATTTGGTGCCAATGAACTGGGATGAATGACATTCACATTTAAAATGATGATGTTGCACCAAATCGTGAAAACTTAAACAGCAATGACTATATTATGGAGCGACAATCTTTGGTTGATAGGTTTTTCTCTTAAGGGGATCACACCACTCGATGACTTTGACGATTTGACCTCTGTACTGGTTTTTGTTTATTTTTCGGCCCCTACCGGCAAACGACTGTACTACAGAAAAACGTACCAAAGAACAGAAATGTGTCGCAGAGTGGTCATCGTATTTGGCTAACATATTTAGTTTCTCTTGGAGTACCTACATCATATGAATGAATAAAATATTTTATAATAAATTATACACTTTGACTAATGAAGTAATAACCTTGCTTTCATTAGTTATTTCACTGAGCACGGGTACTCCTACGATACATTCTTAAGGTCTGATAAAGACCAGGTAACTGCTTATCGCTTCTCAGTCACGGAAATAGTTAGAATGCTCCAGCTTTCAGCTAATTGAGCACGAATGCTACTACATGACACATTTTGAAGGTCTGACGATGACCACCTAAGTGCTTATCGGTTCTCAGTGACGGATGTAGTTAGAATGACCTAGCTTTCAAATTTTATCTGTCTGAGCACGGATGCTACTACATAATACATTTAGAAGGTCTGATGATGACTAGCTAAGTGCTTATCGGTTCTCAGTGACGGATATAGTTAGAATGACCTAGCTTTCAAATTTTATCTATCTGAGCACGTATGCTACTACATGATACATTCTGAAGGTCTGGTGATGACCAGCTAAGTGATTATCGGTTCTCAGTGACGGATATAGTTAGAATCCTCCAGCTGTCAGATTTTATCTTATTGAGCACGGATGCTACTACATGATACATTTTGAAGGTCTGATGAAGACCAGGTAACTACTTATCGGTTCTCAGTCACGGAAATAGTCAGAATGCTCAAGCTTTCAGCTTTTATCTAATTGGGCACGGATGCTACTATATGATAAATTTTGAAGGTCTGATTATGACCAGCTAAGTGCTTATCGGTTCTCAGTGACGGATGTAGTTAGAATGACCTAGCTTTCAAATTTTACCTATCTGAGCACGGATGCTACTACATGATACATTTTGAAGGCCTGATGCTGACCAGCTAAGTGCTTATCGGTTCTCAGTGACGGATATAGTTATAATGCTCCAGCTTTCAGCTTTTATCTTATTGAGCACGGATGCTACTACATGATAAATTTTGAAGGTCTGATGATGACCAGCTAAGTGCTTATCGGTTCTCAGTGACGGATATAACTAGGCTGACCACCATCAGGTAAATGGCATCATCAGTCTCCAAGGCGTCCTCGCGGTCTTTCAAATGAGTCCACACACGACGGATCTACGCAGTGCCATCAATGTGATCCTATACTTACCTTCGGAGTCCACCATCAGGTAAATGACATTATCAGCCTCCAAGGCCTCCTCGAGGTCTTTTAAATGAGTCCAAACACGATGGTTCTACGCAGCGCTGTCAATGAAATTCTGTACCCACCTTCGAAGTCCACCATCAGGTAAATGGCATCATCAGTCTCTAAGGCCTCCTCGAGCTCTTTCAAATGAGTCCAAACACGACGGTTCGAGGAGGCCTTAGAGACTGATGATGCCATTTACTTGACGGTGGACTTCGAAGGTGGGTACAGGATCTCATTGACAGCGCTGCGTAGAACCATCGTGTTTGGACTCATTTGAAAGAGCTCGAGGAGGCTTTGGAGACTGATGGTGCCATTTACCTGATGGTGGTCATTCTAGCTATATCCGTCACTGAGAACCGATAAGCACTTAGCTGATCATCATCAGACCTTCAAAATGTATCATGTAGTAGCATCCGTGCTCAATAAGATAAAAGCTGAAAACTAGGTCCTTCTAACTACATCCGTCACTGAGAACCGATAAGCACTTAGCTGATAATCATCAGACCTTCAAAATGTATCATGTAGTAACATCCGTGCTCAATAAGATAAAAGCAGAAAGCTGTAGCATCATAACTGTATCCGTCACTGAGAACCGATAAGCACTTAGCTGGTCATCATCAGACCTTCAAAGTGTATCATGTAGTAGCATCCGTGCTCAGATCGATAAAATTTTAAAGCTAGGTCATTCTAGCTATATACGTCACTGAGAACCAACTAGCACATAGCTGGTCATCATCAGACCTTCAGAATGTATTGTAGTAGCATCCTTGCTCAGATTGATAAAATTTTAAAGCTAGGTCATTCTGACTATTTCCGTGACTGAGAACCGATAAGCAGTTACCTGGTCTTCATCAGAACTTCAAAATGTATCATGTAGTATGAGAGTCCATCGTTAGGTACGAGACATCATCAGTCATCCAGATCTCCATCTTCCATCAAACGAAATTCTCAAGACAAAATAGTAAAAAGCGATAAAACAATAAACACCATTATAATAATAACATACATAACATAACATCACGCCTGTAATCCCCGAAGGGTTAGGCAGAGGTGTACCTAATAGTACACCCACATTTCGCCAGTTATGTTTGAGCCTATTGCCATCAACCGGGCACAAATCCAGACTCCGTGGCTGTTACTTATAATTATAAGTAACAGCCACGGAGTCTGGATTTGTGCCCTGACGGAAAAACCCAATAACACTTTGCCCGACCCGGGAATCGAACCCAGGACCTCATGCTCAGCATCGTGCTTACGACCACTAGACCAACGAGGTAGTCCAAAATTAAAATAATATCATAGATATATCTATATAGCAAAATATCTACTAAGAAACGTAGGTCAATATTGGAGAGCTCGGCCACGCGTAACTTTACGTTTATTAGGCATAGTCAGCTTAGTCTATGATAGGTGCAAACAACAAAACGACATTACAAACTACTTTAAATATAATTATTTACAAACTTATTTTCTTCAAATAAATGAAAAGACATTATTAACCAGTAAGTAGGTCTTGTTTTGAAATATATTTCTTCACTTCCTCTAACTCTAGTTTAGTTTTTTCTAGTAAATATTTGTTCCGCTCTTCCTCTACCAATGCTGCTCTTTTTTTTATCTGGTTCTCCTCTTCCTCTAACAACGCTGCTCTTTTTTTTATCTGGTTTGCCTCTTCTTCTGACAATGCTGCTCTTTTTCTTATCTCTTCAACTTCCAACTGTAAGGAATAGGTATTTAAGTTAATCTGGCCATAAATGGTTCTAAATCGATTGTTAAAATCCATAATTATGTACCTGTATTTTCAATATTCGCATTTCCATCTTTTTTTTGTTTTCAATATTTCTTATTCTAATCATAGCCTCCCGATGAATATTGTTTTGAGGTCTACGCACTTGATTTGTCGTTTCAATCACTTCTGCATGTTTCTCAACAATGTCATCTAAAATGTAAATGAAATATATACAGTATAAAGCGAATAAACAATGTATTATACGATAATTTTTATATTACCTATACTGTTGTTCATCTTCGGTTTGGGGGCTGTTAATTTTATTAGTATTTCTGACTGATTCATTAAATGTGTTTTCTGATGAATCCATTTTATACTCAATGTCCAAAATAACTGACACTGGACGTCACGCGGTTTCACCCGCGTAGTTCCCGTTCCCGTGGGAATACAGGATAGTGTAGCTTCCCAACAGTGAAAGACTTGTTCTAATTAGTCCTGTACTTGTTAAGTTTATTCGTTACATACAAAAATACAAATCTTTCCTCTTTATAATATTAGCGTAGATAATATCAGACAACAAAGTGAATTGTAAGCATCTTTATTATTATACTTTAACACGAAAGGGCTCTCTGCCAATTCCATTATTTATAGAAAAGAAAACTCCAAACATGATGATGTGATCTTCTTCCATTCATCCACAAACTCATCACAGTCAGGATTCCCATCCAAGAGTGTTGACTGTAGAGACAGTTTGATATATATCTATCATCTATCATGGGGATGGGTTTCCGCACTTAGTCCTTGAAGTGGACCATTGTGCATGAGCCATGTTGGCCGATTACTCCAACCAGCCCACCTCCCTCCAGAAGTAGATCAGACTTCCCGGTCTCCTCAGGGCATCCTCACGAATCTTACTAACACCTGTGTGTGTGTGTTCAATATACTAATATATCTATGGATTAGTATGGATTATCATCATCATTTCAGCCAAAAGACTTCATCTGTTGGACATAGGCCTCCCCCAGGTGTCACCACATTGCGGTCAATGTGTCGACACCTGGGTCCCTGCAACGTTCACCAGGTCATCGTTCCACTTAGTAGGATTATCATTATTGGTTCTAAACTACTTACCCAAGTTATCGGTTGTTACAGAATGAAGAGGGTCTGTATCATTATTTCCTATCAAATCCAGTTCTTCACTGTTATCAACACCATGTAAAAATGTGCCATCACTATCAAATGAATTTTTTATTTCTAATATCACCTCGGGTGCAGCCTGCTAAATAAAAATTGTTAATTAGAGAGACTACGGACATAAATGAACAAATTAAAATGAGACAATAGGGATCTTTCCGGACTTAAATAAATATGATCCTGTTTAGTCCGTCTGCTAGAAAAATCTTTTTAGAAAAGTATTGGATAAGTGTTTCTTGTTTATTCAAATTAATTAAAATTTACATTAATAAAATTTGTGGGGGCTTGTGACGTCGCCATCGCTTTCTGGTAAAAACTGTACCAAACTGTGACGTCACACGACTTATCAGAGCACTGTATTGTCTTCATTGTTTGTTTACGTGAAAAAAGAAAAAATATGTGCCCAATATTTATTGGAAATCTATCTGACAGACTAAATAGATTTCTTTTCGTCAACTACCTTTGTCCCATACAGTAGTCACCAAAGAATTCAGAGGATATTAATATACCAACCTCTTCATCCGTGCTAATAACGGCTTCTTCTTGTGGTGATGGAGGCGTATGTTGTCCACCTCCAGTCCCAATAAAATATGTCCTTTCTGTAGCCCGAGCTTTACGTGTGACAGCTTTCATGTTATCCCACGCCCTTTTTAAAGTGATAGTTTCACGCTGAAAAAAACAGTTACTATGTGAAAATTATCATAACAAATCAGTCACATTGTATTTTATTAATAATAGTGGCCATCCTACCTTGTGTACATTGGCATTGCCATTGGCATTAAACTCCTGTGTAATAAAGCCCCAAGCTGCTTGTTTCTTGGCGACCGATTGGCCATCAGTAAGTTTTGATTCCACAATTGGTCTCTTTTTAATCAATAGTGCCAATAACGCTTTTTCATATGAAGTGAAATTGGCTACTCTTTTGCGTGATTTTTTTGTTTGTAGTGTCTCCTAAAATGAAACAGAAACATTTCAAATACAATAATTATATTGTGTCGTTTAACTGTTGACATAATCGATTCATTATTTGTACGTAAAACGATATCTACCATGATTATGTTATGATTTAGCTGTAATTTATAAAACACGAAAGATTATTTCTTGTCAGGTGAAACACTAACAACAACACAAACCAAACAAAATGAACATCCATGTCATCCATGAATTGAGCAGTGTTGCCACTGCATGTCGATCAACATGCCTGCCTCCCTGACAGTGTCGCCAACTCTATCTGTCAAAAAGTCCAGCTACGGACAAAGATACAAAGATCAAAAGTCGCTAGAAGTCGCTAGAATGCAATTTTTTGGTCTGTTGGTTGGAATAAAAGAAAATAATTTGATTTTCCAACTTATATTTGATAAACAATTGAAAATTATAAAAACCAACTAAAATATTATTATTTCACAAACAAAAAATCAAAAACTTACCACTAAAAACAGTTTAAGCTGAAAAAGTTCAGATTATTTAGCGATAGTTCGAATCATAATCACGATTCATTCATCATCAGAACTATCGCTAACTTAAAGTTTTCCCTAAAGCTTAAGGTGAAGGCGACAAGATAGCCCGCGAAATTCGAATTTTCTTACGTTTTTTGGAATTTTCCGGTCAGTGTCAAGTCGTATGTTACATAAAATGAGGTTCGTGCATTGATATAAAAACTAAAGATATGGTCGTCCGAACATTTGCTCGACGCGTTCGCCATACAGAGAACGGTGTAGTCTGCTCGTTAACTTAACCTTGTATAAGCGGCGTGGTATTTTGGAGGTATAAAGGACATAAATAAAGCTTTTAATAAAATTTTTGACCGCACCCGAAGAGAGCCGATCGTGGACTAGTGCACTTCGGCATAGGAAAGACCGTTTCAGGACCAAGTTCGAGTAACAATGTAACATGCGGTCCGCCCAGTCCTTACTCAGTAATATATAAGTCAATGGATTCGTGGCAGTAACAAATGTCTATTTACTGAGTATTAATGATTAAAATCACCATTCATCAAATAGTCACTATTATAAAGGACTCTTGACCTTTATAATAGTGACTATTTGATGAAATGGTGATTTTGTGGATATCTTTACATTGCGATATCTTCTAAGATGTTTGTTTAAACTGTATAGAGTAAAGGGCACAAATATTTTATATTAAATTTCCGTGCCAACAAACACATTTTATTTAGTTAAAGATTAATACCATTATGGGTTAAATAAGCTTCGCAAAATATCATTCTTTTAACCTAACATTATAATAGTAAAAAATGGTTACAGTGAGTCAATATAAAAAAAAAAACAATATTAAAAGATAGAAATATTATTATGCTGTCACGGACATTTTTTTAGAACTTCTAAAGAGGAACAATAATTCCCTCATACATAATTTGCGTAACTTAAACCGTTTTCGCTGCGCACGCAACGGAAGCTCTCAAAAGAGAATACCTTCTCCCGTTTTTGCAACATTTTCCATTTATGCTCCACTCCGATTGGTCGTAGCGTGATGTTATATAGCATAGAGTCTTCCTCGATAAATGGACTATCCAACACAAAAGTATTTTTTCTATTCCAATCAGTAGTTCCATCCCTGAGTTTATCACGTTTAAACAAACAAACTCTTCAGCTTTATAATATTATTATAGATAACTGAACCTGATGTTATAATGTCTTAAACTAAAATATACTGCAGAGACTAGAGAGGAGGCCTGTGTCCTAGCAGTGGGAACATTTTAAAAATCAACCCTTCACGGAACCGTAAACCAAGCCTAAGTACGTCAAACTACATACCCCTACTCAAAAAATATTGCTGGGAAACGACTTCATTTTTAGGGTGAAAATCACTTTTTACGGTAAAACTCAATAGAACATTGTGCATCATTAGTGGATGCTTTAAATAGTAAACGGGCCATGGAGGTTATGTAAGTAAGCTAAAACACGAAATACTAGTATTAAAAAAAACAGCTGTACCTAAATAATTTGGAATTTTGACCCCCAATACCTCCGTACCTAATTAGGAGGTTCCCAGGTCATGGTCTAGAACAAAAAACATATGGCAGTGACGGGGAACAAGTCTTAGTACTTCTACACTCTTTATAGGCTGATGATGATGATAAAGGGTACTGTAATCTACCAGTAGGTAGGTATCTACTACCGCTTTATGCTGCCTTCTAGCTTACTAATTATAAAATTCTGGGATTGGATTTAACTGTCCCAATTTTAATGAACAAAATATTGCAATATTATTTAAAAGTATCTCAATAAGATACCTCCCAAAGAAGAGCGCAGTGAAGATAAATTAATTAAATTGACATCTATTGAATAAAACCTCGTTTGGAAAAAAAATATGTTTTTAATTTTATGTTTGGTCACACCGGTGAGTCGGCCATATTGAAAATTTTTAGTGATTCGGAAATTATCGTCTGCAATGGAGTCATATTTTTGCTTATCAAAATTTGATCATATTTTTGTTGAGAATTCGCCAAAATTATGTCATTTGTCTATCGTTTCTCAATCCGGTCGCGGTCTATGCAGAAAATCCTCGGTCGTTTGACAATATTCGCCTGAGAATAATATTGTTGTTATATTCACTGTCGACCCTGGAGACATCTTGTGATAAAAAACCATTATTGCGGCAAGTTACTTGGCTGTCTGATTTTGTCTTCACGTGAAACGGTAACAAAATTAGATTGGTGCTATTAAGGGGTCCGCAATCATGGATGTGTCGTGGGGTAAGTAGTTGTAATAAACGTTTAATAATTATTTCTTACGATCTTGTATTGTGATTTCCTTGCATGGTTATTTCCAGACGCGGATAATTTTGAGCCTAAACTACCGACCACGTTGACTGCTTCGAATAAATGGGAAGGCGAAGACGAGGAAGAGACCGTGAAGGTAACGTGTGCTTTGCCAAAAAGTTTATTTTCGTTACCATCTGGTATTACGTTAATGTTCATAGAGTTTTTGCGAGGTTTTAAAACATAACCTCAATTTTTATGCATACGTGTTGACGTCAATCAGTAATATTGCAGGAGAGTTGGGAAGATGAAGAAGAAGAAAAGAAAGATGAGGAAAAAACTGAGCTTTCCGCACCTCCTCCGGCGAAGCCGAAGAAGAGGATTCAGGACAAAATAGCCGAAAAAGAGGTGAGTACAACGATGTCAGCTCTAACATATGTCGTGAACTTTAATCACAAGGCCAATGGATAGTTACCTACATCCTTCTCACAGGGCGTTAGTTTTGATAATTTAACGTACTAATTATTATGGTCGTTTCAGTATTACTGTTTAATTATTTTTCAAGGTATTATGGATATTATTTTGTGAAATTAATGATGTTCTCATGAATTGTTTAACTCATATCTGAAAACATATTTCTGTTCTTGATGCTTATAGAGCACATGGTTTAGCTAGAATAAGACACAGTGAAAGTTCTAAAGCTATTCTAAATTGGAGCAAATGTCTCAATAGAAAGTCACAACTTACTGAACCTGTTTAAAATTCTGTGTGTCTGATATTTAGCAAGCATATTATCTTTAAAATTCAATTAGCTACTAAGCAGATACTTTACATGCAACACTATAATTTTGACCTCATTAAAATTATTTAAACAGGGAATTTAATTAGGAAACTTATCAACATATGCTTATGTTTTTCCCAAGTATGTTGGGCTTGAGGCAATTGATTATTTGTCCTGATTTTTCTAGTTGTGATGATTTGTGTCTCCACAAGCCAGTTATTGTATAACACTCCTTAGACAAGAGTCATCATCTGCTTAGCCTAATTACAAACTATTGGGGTCGGTTGCAATCTAACTGGATGCAGCAGAAGATCAGTATATTTATACTTCTTGGCTTGAAACTTTATTTTTGCTAGAAAGATATACGGTTACACAAGGCTTACGGAGCCAGATATGTGGCCCTTATTGTATCCAGTTATATAGGTAACGGAATATCTTTCCAGAGTTATACTTGATCTCGGGAGAATAATACACTTTCAAGGCTCTGGCCTGTTAAGTTTTTGCAGCAACTTACTTAATATAGACACAAATATTACACTTTATGATCATGAGTTGTTTTCTCGATCTTGATAAGTGACTAAGCAATTAGCTAATTATAAGTTGTGTACTTAATGATTACAAATTCACATTGATTTTTTTGATAAACCATTGAAATGGCATAAATTCTATGACACACCAATCATGGTTTCCTACATATGTTAATGCATAGTAACAATATTTGTCAAAGGAGTCCAGCTCATCCCATAATTTTAATATTCTCCATTAATGCTTATCATGTTCACTTTCAGCGTCAAGAACGCGAGAAGGCAGAGCGTGCATCCGTAGAAAAGGTAGAAGAGCTGACTCCTGAACAGAAACTTGCAGAGAAACTGCGTGCGCAGAAACTGCAAGAAGAGTCTGACTTGAGGCTCGCCATGGAAACATTTGGTGAGTTGGTGTAACTTATATGCCTAGAAAGTTGAATCCTATGTTTAGCAGTTCATTTGAATTGTAACTGGCATGCATCTATACATTTATGCATTACAGTATTTTATTTTAAAAAATTTCCCCACACTAGGAATTTCTCTTGTATTGTGGGTGCGTACATAAAAATTTTAACTCACGTACACAAATACAGACCCGAAACAACTATCTGTAGGCCATACAAATATTTGTTACGTGCGGGATCGAACCCGCGACACGTAGCGCAGCAGTCAACTGCTTTAGCCACTGCGTTAACAGTGCCGTAAAATAATATCACCCATATTGGTCTTGAGGTTGGTGGTCATGACCGAAAATCGGTGCAGGAAATTTTGAAATTAGTGTATTCTCTCAAGAGTGTAAGTACCCAGTCAAAGGTGTCTTTGGGTGGATATGTTACATTATTGTCGTCCAGCTCCTGGTAAGCTGAGCTTACTACCACCATCAAGCCAGCTTGGGGTAACATTTGTAATAAATTAAGGTTTTACTAAATATTTATTAAATTTCATCATTTTTTGTATGTCTAAATAATAGACAAGGAAAATGTCTTCTATCTCTCATCTCAGATTATTTTCATCATCATCTTATAATGTTCCCACTGCTGGGACACAGGCCTCCTCTCAGTGAGAGGGAATGTTCTATAATCCACCACGTGAGCCCAGTGCGGGTTGGTAGTTGTCACATGTCTTTGAATTATTGGTTCTAGGACATGGCGGTTTGCTCACGATGTTTTCCTTTCCTTCTGTGTGTATGGTGATGAAATAAATTACACAAAGTAATGCGCCTGCCTGAATTCAAACCCAAGACTTACTCCTCGTAAGTAGGGTCTGCCATAACTGGGCCACCGCTGCTCTTAATTATATTAAAATTGCCCAATTAAATAAAAGTAATACTTCTTCAGGTCGTTTTTAGGGTTTCGTACCCAAAGGGTAAAAACGGAACCCTATTATTAATTTCATCATTGCATTTGAAATCTCATTAGAAAGGATATGGGTTGTCATTTCATATGGTTGATCGATAACACAATAATGGAAGAAAAATCCCGCATAGCCTGCCACAATACAGCTAATACTAAGTCATTTGTATTCCAGGTGTAACAAGCGAAACAGGCACTGGCAGGATCGACGGCTTCCAACCGACAACAAAGGCAGAATTCACAGAGTTTGCCGACATGCTCATGAAGAAAATATGCCTGTTTAAGGCAAGGGAGGAGTTCCCGAATTTCATTGATGAATTTGTGAGGAATATTGTTGTTCAATGTAAGTGGACTTTTTTTATTTATGAGAACACTCAATGTATTTACAAGGCAGATGTAAGTGGCAACGCCACTACACACAGACCTTATTGGTGATGTTCTTCAGAAAGGACAGGTGCATAGTAGTTGCAACCAGGGTATGTGTATGACCAGATGTATGAATGTGGACGAGGCAAAAGGAGTATGTAAGGTTTGTATCAGGTGATGCTCTGTGGTTTCTCACTATCCCCATGGAAAAAGGGCGTGAGTTTATATATATGTGTATGTAAGACTGAATGTAGTTTAACTGGGCTTTTGTCCGCACTTAGCCTCTTGATTGGGCCATTGTGCGTGTCGTTCAAAGAATACCTACTCCAACCAACATAGGTTGTCCCAGAATTTTAGCAGCCTTCCCAGACTGCTGCAGGCTTCTGGGAGAGTTAATGGGGATCGTAGAGTTAAGACTGAATGTAATCAGAAATACTGTTCTTACTTATTGTACCCTGGCTTTGCACGGGTGCTATGTAGATACTGAATTTCTTGGCTTTTCTCTAGAGTAATATACAGTTATACTATATTAAACCTCCTTCCTTCCTCCTAAATCACTTTATCTATTGCTAAAAACTGTATCCCCATACCCATTGTACGCAATGGATTTTAATGCAGTTTTTAAAAGGTCTCGGCTGCATACAAAAAGCAGGAGCGACTTTGTTATAAACTATGTAAAGATTTAATCATTTCAAATGTTCTCTTTCCAGTGCCATCAGGAGACATAAAAAGGATAAAGATGACAGTAGACAACCTCTACATTGAGAAGCAGAAATCTGAGAAAATGGACAAGTCCAAGAAGCCAACCAAGGGCAAGGGAAAGGCTAAATTAAAAGTTGAAGGCGATAATGTGAGTGTACCTTACTTATGGCTAATACTTCACCTGCATGTATTTTGAAACTATAATAAAGTTATTTTACTCTGTAAAGATGTAGCTTTCTAATGATATAAGATTTTTTTTAAATTGCCCAAGTAGTTTTTGAGTTAAATTTTAACATACACACAAACAAAAAATGAAATATTTCCTGTTTATAATATTAGTTTAGATTAAGCCACACCTTTTTTACAATATAGTTGACATGTTCTCATTGATTGTAGGCAGAAACTTACAGAACTCTTGCCCTTGTCACTAACATTAATTAATGCCTAAATATTTAGTTCAAATCCCAATAGTCATAAAACTATGCATTTATTTAGGCATTCGACCAAGCTAATAAGTATACAGCCAGCTAACTTTCATTTATTTTTAAGATTACACAGATACATTTAGACACTGATGCCAAACGATAGAGCAGTTGATATCAGTCCCAAAACGCTTGTGCGAAACGCTTTATAAAACAAAATTACAATCAATATTTTCAGTGTACTAGAATTATAAAGATTTCTGCCTGTTTACTTATTAGATTATTATTGAAAAGAGTATGCTAAGGTGGTTCGGTCATGTGGAAAGGATGAATGAAAGGCGATTAACAAAAGGTATTTACAAGGCAGATGTGAGTGGTAATGCCGGGAGGGGACGCCCTAGAAAGACATACACTGATCATATTGGTGCCGTTCTTCTGAAAGGACAGGTGCGTAGTACTCGTAACCGGCGTGCGTGTATGACCAGATGTATGAATGTGGACGAGGCAAAAGGAGTATGTAAGGATCGTAGCAAGTGGCGTTCTGTGGTTTCTGCCTACCCCCATGGGAAAAGGGCGTGAGTTTATGTATGTGTATGTATTATTGCATTTAACAGCATTGGATAGGGATAAATGGAAAGAGGGAAGGTAGGCCTTTGCCCTGCAGTGGGACATAAATGGCTAGTTTGATTTGATTGATTTGATTACTTATTAGCTTGTTCAACTGTACGTAATGCTGTGTTCTACTGAGATCTAGAGACTATCAAGTTTAATTGTATGAGGTCGTAACCGCAAGTTATTTGTACAGTTGAAGAAGTATACAGGCGAAATCTTTACAATTCTAGTACACTGAAAATATTGATTGTAATTTTGTTTTATAAAGTGTTTCGCATAAAGCGACATACATCAGTCTCCAAATGTACCTGTATAATCTTAATAGTAAATACAAGTCAGCTGGCTTAGCCATATACGTATTTGCTTGTTCGACTACTATGTGTTTTTAATGTTTACACAGCACAATTCGACTAGTTACTGTTTTTACAACTGTAATTTTCGGTAGGTGTGTCGCAAAGTGGCAACATTTATATGTGAAATTAATACTTTTTTAGCTTGCCATTTTAATCTGGGGTCTTAAATTGAGGCCCTAATTGACCGCTTTAGAAAAATCATTGTAGGATAATAATATAATCACGTTATTATGATTTTGGTTACGCCCTTGGTACAATACATTTAGTCACAGAAGTTGTGCCCAAAGAAAGTAGGCAGCCTGTGCAGTAAAACTTTTTACGATAAATCTTTCATGATATAAAATAAATTCTATCACAATAATATTCTAACTATAATGGTTGCGTCATTTTTCCGTAACATCCGTAATCTCGTATATTTCGTTGTCAATATGATAAGATTTAAATATACGTGTGTTATCATTTCACTAACACACGCTTCAAGAGATAATTAAGAGATAATTATGCTTATCACTGTAAAGTTTAGATAGTTATTTTTATCAATTACTATAGGTCAAGTTTGCTTCACTATCATTAGTGTACAATGATTAAGGTATTTACAAACAATTTGATAATAATGACAACTTGCTAATTATGTTTGTAAGGGTTTAGATATATCCCGTCGGGGCTGCGGGTTGTTCGAAAGAGATACCGGGGCCTCGGCGCAAGGGCTAAGAAGGAACATGGGTGGTTTTTAGTCAGTAGAAGTCTGACACTCCCTTTCGCTCTGAGCGGGAGGGGTTATTTAATGATTTCCCACCCCCAAAAAAAAAAAAGGGTTTAGATATATCCCGTCGGGGCTGCGGGTTGTTTGAAAGAGATACCGCGGTCTCGGCGCAAGGGCTAAGAAGGAACATGGGTGGTTTTTAGTCAGTAGAAGTCTGACACTCCCTTTCGCTCTGCCCAGAGCGGGAGGGGTTATTTGATGCCCCCCCCCCAAAAAAGAAAAAAAAGGGTTTAGATATATTGATTAATTTATTCCTGGAACTGATTAATCAGTTTGCCCCGTTAGACTTATATGTTACCGGCTAAACCTGATTTCTGACAAAACTAGTTTGTCCTAGGCCAAACTAGGACTCATAGAACAAAATAACGATCATAGGGCAAACCGTTTAAATGAATCTTGACACGATCAAATGGTAGGCCAAATCGTTTGATCGTGTCGACGACGACTACGACAATTTAGTTTTTCCTGAAATGGGGTTTGACCAGTAACAGTAAATATAACCCGTGTCATGAACCACTATTTATGGGTTAACTCTTTCAATATTCTTGATGAATCAGACAAAACGCCTAGCGGTAGGGGGGCTAACTCCGTCACTTGCATATTTTTAATATACAAAAATGGTATCTCTGCATGAACCAGTTATTATAGAATGACTATCTGTTGCCAGCGGCTTCGCCCGCTACAACTCGAAAATTATTCCACGGGAAGATAAAATCGGGATAAAAACTATCCTATGTGTTAATCCAGGTTATAAACTATCTATGTACCAAATTTTATCCAAATCCGTTTAGTAGTTTTTGCGTGAAAGAGTAACAAACATAGTATACACACTCGCACTCAAACTTTCGCCTTTATAATATTAGTGTGATTAACCCTATATAATACGAGTTAAAGTTTACTCTAGGGTTTTGCCGTAACCAAAAATCGCAAGGATAATAGAACTGGGTTCCGCAAAATGGGTTAGCTTTTCGGTGCCTAATTAATTCTTATTGCTGCTTTGATTTTTGAGAAAGCAATAATTATGATGTTGATGGGACCCAATATTGTGTATTTTTTGTTTTTCCTAATTATTAACCATACATAGCTATGATCACTGGGTTGTGATATGTCTCATTGTAGGATAGAGATCACACCCCTATACTTCCCGCACCCGGTGATTCCCAATGCCCACCATCAGCGTGTCCATCAGTGGAGGACAATGAAAAAAAAAGTTAAGAAAATATATGAATATGTATCAGATTTGATTGTGAAATGCCTATTAACAGCATACAATACCAGTACGTACTGCATATTTCCCAAGGGTATTTTTTTAAAAACTTGTTTTTTTTAAACATTACTCCACACTAGGAATTTCTCCTGTATCGTGGGTGCGTTTACAAACATTTAAACTCACATACCCAGACCCACAACAACTATCTGAAATTCTTTTTTAATTGTTTCGCTGTCCAGCACTAGTGGACAAGCTGATAGTGGACATTAAGAATCATCGCCAGCACCTCTTCTATTTGTAACTAAACATTAATGCCATTTATACTTCAGTGTGACGCTGTTTGGCTAGAGGCTAGCATCTGCAATCAGTGCATTCACTTTTAGCAGTTGTGTTGTATGCCTCTTGCGTTCTGAGTGTGTCCTCCAACAAGAAAATATTGTACTCAAAATTTTCTACTCTAAGACGTCTTTAAAAAATAGTTTTTCCAAAATAGTTAAGAAAAGGCTAGGCAGATGATGATAAACTAGCTCTAAACTCCTCTTTTCTTTTGTTTCCAGGCTCACCTCAATCAATACGACGCATACGGCAATTTCGACGCCGATGAATTCGACGATTTCATGTAAAACATCACACTGCTCGTTTTTTAAGTCGGTACCTGGCGGCAATACGAAACTTCTCCTGTTACACAAACCATTTTGTGTCTTACTCTCCTTGTTATACGGGCGTTGTTGCTTGTATACTAATAAACGTGCAACGTCGAATATGTACTGTCTTGAATATTGTTTAACTCATTTAGTATTCTATGTAACATAAAAATATTTTTATATGTAAAGTGTAGTCCATATTAGTCTACAACCAAAAATCTATTTGAAGGTATGGATTTTTAATACATAGGTGTTATGTATGTGTAAGTGAGGTGATCAAAATTCCCGTCGGGGCTGCGGGTTGTTCGCAAGAGATACCGCGGCATCGACATGAAGGGCTAAGAAGGAACATAAGTGGTTTTTAGTCAGTAGAAGTCTGACACTCCCTTTCGCTCTGCCCAAGAGCGGGAGGGGTTATTTGATATTTTCCACCAACCATAAAAAAAGGTGATCAAAATTTGTATGAAACAATAACTTTTTAGTTTTGTTAAGGCCCTGTATGAGGAGGATATTTATGTATATTTAAATTATTGATAGCTATTTTGTCCACGCTTTTGTTTCCACGTTTGTCCCCAGGTACTTAGGCACGTTACACTAACATAGTCGATGTAAGAAATAAATAAAAAAGACAAACATATTTTCACAAAAAAAAAAAAATACTTGTTCATGTGAGATGCTTCATTGAGTCATTAGATTAAGATTTAGTACAACAATTTTATTTATTTAAACTTAAATATAATATAAACTCGATAACGTCATGAGTTATAAATAAAAAAAGGTATAAAAAAAACAACACTATTCTCATTTCTCCATCAAATGCATAAAATAATCCATTCATGATTCTGTGAGATTTTATCGTAATAAAATATCCTAAGTATTGTAATTATAATAAACTATGCTTCCATACAAGTTTTTTTTTGTATATTATCTTGGTTTTATGGAACAAACCTTCGCTATGCTCAAACGTTTTTGTTTAGCGAATAAATAGCAATTGTATGCAATATTATAATAAACTATGCTTCCATACAAGTTTTTTTTATAATACTATCTTGGTTTTAAGGAAGTAACCTCATTTATGCTCAAACGTGTTTTTTTTTTAGAGAAAAAAATAGCATTTGTACGCAATAAATGGAAAACTCGATAGCATAGGAGAGTTGATATATTTTTCATATGTATATATAATACATTACTCAGTTAATGTAACGTGCCTCAGCCATGTATAGCCTATATACATATATACAATATAATATACAGTCGTTTCATTCTATGGTTATGGCCCGATGTTATGTTATATAGATAATAAATTTTTTTATTGTGATAATTTTGTTGTTTTCTTGGAGATTTACCATTTTTGACATAATATGACTTCCGCTTCTTTCTGTAAGTAATTGGAACAAAGATTTGGGAAGAGACCAGACACCCCATTACGTTGGTGCCTTGCAAGGTGGGTAGGCCTTTGCTGTAGGATGCAACCCTTGCGCCATCTCACGGTGCAAGCACGGCGGGCTGTGCGGGCGCTGCTGCTGCAGCTGCTGAGATCCTCAAGCCGCTTAAATTCTGTAATCTATTGACTACTGCAACTACAGTTTGGGGTCGAAATAATGGGGTCATGGGGTCTTTCGCCAAATGGTCGATACTTCGCGTGACCAGAGGGCTAGCTCTTTCGCCAAATAATTAGCATGGTATTCAACGTGGTAATGCTGCCGCTTTACGTAAGGAACGTAGCAGGTGGCCCGTGGCGTTCTGTACTGGTATGTACCTATGTATATAATTATACTGTAGGTAATTACTTTGCCTTTTTTTTCTTAACCTGTGTTGTCCCACTGCGGGGCAAAAGCCTCCCATAGCCTTCCACTCATCCCTCTGTGCGGTTTTCTCCGTCCAATTCGTCACAAACGCTTCTAGGTCGTCACGCCAGCGTTTTCTAGGCCTCCCTCGTCTTAATTCCTAGTGTGGGGCAACGTTTTTAAAAACAAAAATTGCATTATTTTATTTTAACTGTAGTTTGTACATTAGAACAAGGTCACGTTTTTTAGGATTTCAAATAGGGATGTTTACTGACTAAAAAAAATATGATTCTAATTAGTCCGTGTGTTAGATTATCGTAAAATATTGGATATGTATTTTTTGTTTTATTATCAAATCAATAAAAATTGACGAAAATAAAACGCGTCAAAGATTTGACGCGTTTTATTTTTGACGGCACTCACTGGTAAAAAATGTCATACTAGCACATGATACTAGATGTCTTAGAAAATGACGTCACACGAGTTTTCAAAGCATTTACGTGTAAAAATAAAAAATATGTGTTTAAAATTTTTTGGAAAACTAACTGACGCGGACGGCCTAATTAGATTTTTTTTGTTAACTACCCTATTTTTTGATTGAAGGTTAACAAATTTCTTATTGGTGTTTAGGTACTGTCTGAATACCTACTTATACCGATTTTTTAAAAATATTATTTATCTTTAGTTTTTTTAACAAATATAGTTGTTGTTTTTTTTTGTTATTTCCATAATTATGTTCCATCATCAGAACCTACACTGATTTATTGTAGTGGACAGGTCTATTGTTTTTGTATCATTATTTACCAAATGACGTCGCCACCTTTTTTTTTTTTTTTTGGGGGTGGGAAATCATCAAATAACCCCTCCCGCTCTTGGGCAGAGCGGAAGGGAGTGTCAGACTTCTACTGACTAAGAACTTAGCCCTTCATGTCGAGGCCACGGTATCCCTTGCGAACAACCCGCAGCCTCGACAGGCGTTGGCCCTTGCGGGCCCCTTCCATGTTGCTGACATCTCTTTGAGGCGCGCGTGGAACACGAACGCGCCGTCGACACGGCCTGTCGTCGTCATAAGACGGACGGACGGCGAGCTACCCTTCACTCACCGTCCACAGGCCCGCGTCTACTGTGGCCGGAAGCCATCACGTGGCCCCCGACGCCCGGATCGTCTCCCGCGGCGGCTGAGACGAGAGGTTTTCTCCCTCTCACGTTCCGCCACCTCCTTCGCTAGCATCACTGCTTCGCAGAAGGAGGCGACGGCGTCCCATTCCTCCTCGCCCCGGACCATGGCTTGCACCAGGGCCGGACGCGAGAGGTCGCCGCCGCCGATAGCCGCTACGAGAACACGGCGGGGCTCCGTCCAAGCGGGACACACCTCCACGGTGTGCTCCACCGTGTCCTCCGGCCGATCCTCACAATGGTGACAACCGGGCGTTTCCTCCCGCCTGACTCGGTGCAGGTACCTCCCGAAACAACCGTGTCCGGTGAGTACCTGCGTCAGACGGAAGGTGAGGGCGCCGTGGCGCCTCTCCAGCCACTTCTCAAAGAGGGGACTTCCGCCACTATCGTGGCGTGCCCTGCACGGGGTTGCGACAGTCGCTCTCTCCATGCCGCCATGAGATCGCACCGGAGGTCTGTCCGCTGCGCAGCAATTTGCCGCGGCAACGGAGTGACCCCCTGGTGCAGCGCCTCTGCGCGCCATTCATGCAGGCGCGCGAGGACTATCGCCTCCAGATCCCACGGCGGCAATCCGGCAAGGAGGTTCGCCGCCTCGCGGGAGATCGTGCGGTACCCACGGACTAGCCTCACGGCCATCACCTTTTGCATGACGTCGCCACCTTGGACCCACTTATCATCTTACATTCCTGGGTGGTCAATATTGCGCAAATAATCATGGTGATCTACCTACACTCGAACACACTAATTTAATTTGACAAATATGGGCTATGTAAACATTTAAACCATGTAGGTAGGCTCAAGTAGGCTGGATTACAAGTTTAACTTGCGTATCAGTAGGTACCTAATAACTCGTACTGAGCTGCAGGGCTGTTGCGTATCTTTTTAAATGTCAGTGGCTATCATAGTGTCCATCGATGAACTGTCAAATGGTTATGGTTTGATACAAAATGGAACCATTTGACTGTTAATCGATGCGACACTATATGATAGCCACTGACGTTTAAAAGATACGGAATAGCCCTGCTGATCAAGGTAAATGGAGCTTTCCAACGATTTTGATGCAAACTTAGCTGGTCTTGATGCTTATTTGTGTTATGAAGCAAAAAAAAACCGGCCAAGTGCATGTCGGACTATCACGCACAATGTCGGTTTCCGTAGTTGCCCATGAAAATAATTATGTGAACTTACTAAACTGATAAAAAAAATGAAATTTTATTTTACCATTTTGTTGGCGTACCTAACTCATTTGTATATTCATGCCAAATTACAGCTTTCTAGCACTTTAAGAGTCTGAGCTTTAGTACGGACAGACAGACAGACGGACATAGCGAAACTGAGGCGAAATTATACGGGTTCCTTCACCTTGCTGACTACGGAACCCTAAAAATGAGTCAAGAACGTTTGAGTGAGCATGCAACCACATAAATATTCAGCAGTTATTAAAATCTGTTATTTTCTACTACAAAAGTGTCAAAACTGTTTTGTTCAGAACCAGAACGAATGACTGAAAACGGGGTAACCATTTGTGTCGATATTCTTACTACCTTATAATAGACATAATTATATACTTATATGGCAGTGGACGTCTTATGGCAGAAATGATGATAGGGTGTAAAAGTAGGTACCCTTAACGCAAACGAAGGGCACTTGTTCTCCCCACCACTGCGATATTTTTTTTGGTTCTAGAGTTCTAGACCATACCAGGGAACCTCCTAGTTACGGAGATATTGGGGGTCAAAGTTACAAATTTTTTACAGCTGTTTTTGTAAATACTAGTGTGGTTACAACTTTACTTAAATTACCTCCATGACCCGTTTACTATAGCATCCACTAGCACAATGTTTTAACAGTGCTACATTGAGTTTTGCCGTAAAATGTGATTTTAGAAAAAAAAAGTCATTTCCCAGCAAATTTTTTTGTGTAGGGGTACCTACTTAGTTTGATGTACAGAATGCTTGGTTGACGGCTGTGTGATGGGTTGATTTACACCGTGTATACAGAAATAAGGTTCCGCTGAGGGCATGGAAAGTTCCCAACAGTCCCAACACATTGAAACAATACAAACGGGACGCACAGTTAGCGCAGTGGCTGAGCGATTGTCTACTGCACTGCGTGTCGCAGGTTCGATCCCCGCACCTAACAAATATTAAATTTGTATGCTCTACAAATAGTTGTTCCGTGTCTGGGTCTTTGGTTTGTGTATGTGACTTTAAATGTTTGGGAACGTACCCACGATACAGGAGAAATCCCTAGTGCCCCCTCTCTAGGAGTTTCTCCTGTTCAACGTTTAAAAAATAAAAAAAATCCCGTGGTTGGCAATATCTGGTAACTTAATACAGCTTGTTGGTGTTAACAAGATATGCCACAATATCTGGCAATACCGACGGCTGTGGGATTCCTCACGTTTACCTGTTAACGCCCACAACTTGTACCTTGAAGATTTGAACAAGCCATTGCAGTTTTAAAAACAATGAGATATTATGTTGTAATACTGTAGGTACACGGTATAATTTTGAGTCTTGCATCATCGTGCGAATAAAGTCCATTTATCTACAAGTGATCACCTCTTTGACAAAAACAATTTGGCAATCCATTGTAGTTTAATTAAAAGATGAGCAAAAAGTAGAAAGTACATAGAATTAAGTATATATTGTGATGCCTCATTCATAATAAGTTTTATTAGTACTTATTACTAACAATATTGTGAACATTATTTCTTTCCACATAATAAAAGCACTATCTTCGTCGCATCGTGGTAAAATATTCACATACTTAGGTATAAGTATTACTTCATAATTATTAGGGTAACACTCACCTACCGTTACCTACTCATTTCTGATAATATATTGAAAAATAAAGTATCTAGGTAATATAATTGGTACCAGGGGCGGATCCACGATTTCTATTCGGGGGGGGGGGGGGCACATGTAGTCTAGTCAACAAGAACTTTTTTGTAATTTTTTTTATTATTCATACCTATGTACACTATGTTGACTAGACTACATGCCCCCCCCCCTCCACAAAAATCCTATTTTTCTGTTATATTGCTCTGATAATTCGATTTAGCTAATAAGTATGTACTGTGATGGAAACTTCATAACCGTCCCGTAACCCTGGATCCGCCCTTGATTGGCACTATGCACAGTGGATTGAGTGGCTGTGGAATAATGTGATTGGCACCGGCCGGCGCTAGGAATCTCAGGTTCGATTATCATACCCGATCATACCTATGTAAACGTTCAAGATTTCAAGAACACTTACCTAGGTACCTATATCTGATATACTGCTATTATGTACATATTTTGTTAGGTATATCCGTTGTTACAATAAATAAAATAGATGTTTATCTCAAAATATACGATCATGTCAATATTATCTACACACATCAACACCGTCTAGGGATATTTTGTATAAAGTTCGTAAACTCAAAAAATACTGGCCACTTTTAAATTCTTTTGAAGAAAGTTTATTTTGTAAGCCTTTTTGAACGATTCTAAATTTGAATTTGAAAAAATACATTAAAAACAAAAGATTTACGCGACATAATGGTAGCGAAGTCCGAAGGTTTCATTTACCTACAGTAGTTTGTGGCTATTTTTTTGTGTCCAATTTAAGTTTTATAACAAGTTATCGGTTAATTCCGAATTAATGTTATTGTGTGCATCATGCAGCGGCGCCATTTAAGTAGAGAAGAAATGTTAAGGGCAGTAGGCATGCTCCAAGCTGGGGCTACTCAACGGAGTATTGCTGAGGAGTTTGGAACAAGACAAAACGTGATATCAAGGTTATGGTCACGTTATCGTGCTACTGGTGAAGTGGCTGAAAGACACCCAGGCGGGAAGCGCATAACCACTCAACGACAAGACCGATTTTTGCAAGTTGCCGCGAGAAGACAACCAAATGTTACGGCCATGCAGTTGGTTCAGAGGCTCCAGTCAGAGCACCAGTTGCTTGTGAGTGACCAAACTGTGAGGAGAAGGCTGCATGAAGCTAACCTTCATGCTCGCAGACCGCTTCGTACTCCAGCACTACGCCGAGGAAATCGTGGACGACGACTAGAGTGGGCTCGTGAACATTTGCTCTGGGAAGAAAACCAGTGGTCTGTAGTGCTGTTTACCGATGAGTCCCGGTTCGGTTTCCATCCCGATACACGTAGAGTGCGTGTTTGGCGAGTTCCTGGTCGTGAGAGCCGTCTGCAACATCCTCAGGAAGTCCATTCATACCACGGCGGGACAATTATGGTTTGGGCGGGAATTCGTGTTGGTGGAAGAACAGACCTCGTTTGGATCAGAAACACCATGACGGCTGAAAAATACCGTAACGAGGTGCTAGTAGTAATAATCTACCCCCATCGACTACAAATGGGCCAAGAACTCACGCTCATGCACGATAACGCCCGTCCGCACACAGCGAGAGTGGTGACGAGCTGGTTGCAGGAGCACGACGTATCGGTCTTAGGCTGGCCCGCTCAATCGCCTGACCTAAACCCCATAGAACACGCGTGGGACATGCTCCAAAGAAGGGCTTTGAGGAATTTCCCTGCAAACGTTGCGACGGAAGAGCAACTTTTTTTGCATCTTAGCCGGACCTGGGACAATATACCGCAGCAAGACTTGGATAACTTAATCCAAAGGATGAAAAACCGTTGCAGGACCGTTATTAACATCATGGGTGGTTTTACTGACTACTCATTTTTCACAGAACTGTTAAAAACAAATTATTTTTTCTTTATTTGTAAATTTTTCTTGAGAAACACATTCGTTGTTAGTTTTACCATTATTTCATGTTTTTTCTTTATTTGAATAAAAATTTGTTTACGCAAAAAAACATTGTTTTCTTTTATTCTGGAATGTAGTCTGCTAAATGGGCTTTATAAAAATATATACATGTTGTATGCTATTTTTAATACATTTTGAGTAAATTGAGTAAATCCAAAATATCCCTAGACAGTGTTGATGTGTGTACTAACATAACACTAAATTAAATCATATTGGTACCTAGTTATGTATACAGGGTGGTGCCGACAATACGACAATAAATGAAACCACTGGTCATTCTAGTTCATAGGAACATTATGGAACTATCAAATAAAATCTTAACACCAAAATAAAAAAATCGAAAAATAAAACTAAGTAGCATAAAACTGTAAACGAAATACATTACAATTTACAAATAAATATTGATTTACTAACCTTAGGAATAATTTGCACCGATTAACGTGTGGAAATAAAATGTAACAAACGAATTTGGCAAAGACATTTATTTAGGTAGTTTATTGTCGTATCGTCGGCACCACTACGGTGTAAGGATTTATTTGATAGTTTAAAAATGTTCCTATGAACTAGAACTACCAGTGGTTTCATTTATTGTCGTATTGTCGGCACCAACCTGTATACAATTGCCTTGTAGGGTTCCGTACCCAAAGGCCAATGGGACCTCTGGGTCGGGGTGTATCCGTCCGTCTGCTGTACCCATCTTAATTGGTAGACTTCATGACACTTGAAATTATTTCAGTGTTTAGGCCGCGTTAGCAACAAATCAAATAAAGTTAAAACTAAATTTTAATTTTGCATAGGTACAAGACAAATGTTTTTTACTTAGGTATTTTCGTATTGATTTAAACAAAATATACGTTCTTCTGTATAATATGGTACGGAACCATTTGTGTGCGAATCCGATTCGCATTTTGCCGGTTTTTATTTCGAATGTGACGGAGTTGGAACTAATAAAATATAGCTCGTTGTTTACGTGCAATAAATGTCAAATGCTGCAATAACTAGATCTTATCTAATATCCTAGCTAGTTTACCAATACGGACAAAAAAACTAGCAAAAAATCAAAACAGGAAACTAAGCCCACCTAGATAGGTATATTAAATGTAGCCAATGTGGAACAAAATCAAGTCATTTATTCAAATTAGGCTTATAATCAGCACTTTTTGAACAAGAGACAGTCCCCCAAAACGCCCCCATCGACACTTTGTGTCCGGTTTATGGTAATACGCTCGCTCCCTATTACATGGGACTTAAACACAATTTGCGAAATATAGGTGAAACTAACGGGTACACCTCTGCCCAGCCCTTCGGAGATTACATGCGTGCTGTTAGGTTAGGTTAAACATGGCAAGCATATACAAAAGGAACACTGACGTACCAACGGCTATGGTACCAGTAAGGTACCACGTATTCAGAATAACAGCGTTTGGTAACCTTCTCCACATAGAAATAGTATTAACATAAGATAATAATATTGTAATGATATCGCAAATTAACAGCAAAAATAAACGAGATTTACAAAATTTTAAGTATAACGATTACCCAGGTCAAGTTGGACTGTCTTCATTTGAATTTATAATTATTAAAATATTTATTTAATCTAGAGTAATTACTTAAAATATTCACAGCTTTGCACATCAAACCAATTCCCTAGAAACCTAGTTTACTAACTAAATCGCAGAGTTCAACATATTCTGCAATAATCCTTTTCCGTCGAATCTTATCGGCATCGCTCATCGTTTTGGTAACACGTAGCTTCCAAATTCAGCAATGAAGCGATGTTCACATGACTTTTGGAGATGTGGGTTTACAAATTTTTGCTAAATGGACTAGATTCCGAAGGCCTACTCCGAAATTGTTAGTACGGGCTATGCTAAATACAGCCTACTTTAAAATTCGTCGGGTTTTGCGTGCATTGCTTGAATACTTAATTAAAGATGCAGTTTTCTCGGTTACGTCCGGACTAGTCACTTTTATGCTTATTTGATGTTTCGTCATCTGCTGTCAATTTGCTTGTATACCTACCTATTCAGAAATTTCAGGATCGCTGGATTCCATTCGTAGATTCTCTGGAAATCCCAATGTAGGGATAGGAGCAGGCCTGTACAACATCAGGGTTTCCGAATTTTATCCAAATAGACTCAGTGGCCCTGGAACGCAAAGGGCATTAGGAGGAACACGTATGTGTTTTAATCAGTAAGAATCTGACACTCTCTTCTGCATCGCCCAGGGCGTGTGAATCAATTAATGATTTCCCATCCTTAGAAAAAAATGCCTGTACCTACATGCTGTGCCCGACAGGGTCCATGTGATCTAATTTTAAGTTGACCACCTAAGTACTACATGTGGAATGCAATAAAGTATTGAGTATTGAGTACATCAACCAGCACATATTTTAACTTCGTGCTGTTGGTGGCAGCACGAAGTTTTTTGAAGGAAAAACACAATTTTGCCCGGCCAGCGAATCGAATCCAGCCTAGGGAATCTCATGTTCAAATTTAGCGCTTGCGAGCACCTAGACCAACGAACTTGACGTAGGTATATACATAACTGATGAAAATCCAAAAGAATATGAGTATGGTATCATTTAAATTAATTAATATCTACTGTTAGAAAGTGTGGCTATCCGAAATTCTGGAAAACCCCTTTCATTCTAGTCCCCTTTAATCGCAATATTTCAAATGCTGCTTAAGTATAATATGATGCCTGTTATACTTATGTTTAGAGGAGAACCTGCCTACCCAGCAAAATAAATGCAAAATGTTGGCCACTATTCAACTGAGCTAGCCAATGATTCCAAAGAGCGAAACTCTAAAATGAGCGCGAGTTTTGTGTCAATACCGGTATAAAATACACATCAAAATACCTGAGTAGTCCATTAAAGTCATTAAACAAGCAAACTATTCAAATTTGCACGTACCGTGTCATATTTCAACATGTCCAATTTGTGCATTTACATCGGATAATAAGATGATTGCATCATTGCTGTTGGTTTGTGCTCGTCTCATTGCGATATGATTGTATTATTGTAACATTTGACAGTAACAAGATTATAACGACGGTATAAACTATGTTAATGCTTGATCCATCAAAATTATTGATGTTCAGCAATCATGATTATTAAGGTTGTAAGAAATTAAGTATTGATTGTATTGAAATTAAACAAACTCGTAAGTATATTGCATTAAGTTATTTTTATTGATATTTTCAATATTGATTGTAAGTAAGCACTGTTAATACTGGTGAAGGTTGCGAAGAGATCTCCGCTACCTTCACCATACCTTCAAAATTTCACCTTCATAGCAGATGATACGAGACGCACGGGACCGGTCAATGTGGCAACTCTTGGGGGAGGGCCTATGCTCGGTAGTGGACTTCTTTCGGCAGAAATGATGAGGCACTACTCAATTTCAGTCTTCATACATTCACACCCTCTCAATACTTTTTGACATTTTCTTTTGTCCTCGCATTATTAGCTTGGCATGCCAGTACTAGAAAAGTTGCTTTCCTTGTAACTTTTCAGTTTCTTAAATACCTATTTCTATTGAATTTATTATCCTTTTTCCAATTTTAAAATGAATGATTTTTTTTTCTCGCTCTTGTGCAGAGCGAAAGGGAGTGACAGACTTCTACTGACTAAAAACTATACCCATGTTCCTTCTTAGCCCTTTATGTCGAGGCCGTGGTATGTCTTGCGAACAACCCGCAGCCCTGACGGGCGTCGGCCTCCGACGGGTGTCGGCCCATCTTTAGTATCTTGCGTCACGTTTTGGGTCCAGTATGTGGTACGTTAATTGCAGCGGCAGAGGCGCTATTCAGGTCATCACGGGTACCTACAGATAAAAGGATACCTGGGACACTTCAGCAGGTGGGGCAGAGTTTGATCCGGAGCGCCGCACTCGCACTCGGCGTTGGAGGAATCTATAATACCCACATTGCCAGATTATGTTTGCAGCGGCCTACTTGTATGCATAATCGATTAGTTCACTATGTCTCCTCAGTACCTTCCTGCTTCAGACAAAGTTTGTGCATAATGTAAACCAGTGACTGTAATTCCTAATGGCGAGATAAATGAAGATTTATGATTAATATTCAATACATTTGCGTTCGAGCATACATCAATACTACGGTTCATTTTGAAAACTAAACAAACTGTAGTACTGTGTACGTAAGGTATGTGGAAGTAAAAGTGACTAAGTTCGACGACCTGATGAAGTGATGATCTGCTCAAAAATTCATAAAATTTTGCGCCTAAACAGGTTTAAGAATATGGTTTTATGCGTAAGAGAGGAAATCGTCTACTTTCGAGCTATCTCTATATTGAACAAGTCGAATTATCTAGGAAGCGACTGATTATAAAACCTTGTACCAAAAATATTGTTAGGAGCTTGGCGGATTCCTTAAACATACCTGTCATTAAACAAGGGTCGAAAATTGGAGGCGTTTAATTTTATCGCAATCGAGAATTATCGGTCATTCACTTCAAAATATCACGCTTGTATTCCCAACGGGGTTGTCCAGAAGTGTACCAATTGTAGGTAGCTCTTCATACGAAGGCAGTTGCTGCCTGGTAGGCAAGCAGAACAGTCATCATCTTCCTGGCCTTATCCTATGTTATTTGGGGTCGCCGCAACACGTTTTTTTCTTCCATTCTGCCCTGTCAGTCGTCACGCTATCATTTATTACTTTTTCCTTCATATCATTCCTCACACATTCCATCCATCTTTTCAGCAAGCAGAAGACAGTAAGCAAACACAACCTGCCTCCATGCCTGACAAGAAATAATAAAAATATTTACATGAATGACACAATGCAGGTCATTGGCTGCACCCACAATTGGATGGACCACCCAATCCGGGTGGCGATGACACACACCCAACATCCTCCGGAAAGAAACGTGAGTCCCTGCGGTGAAAGTGTCACGCGAATATGCCGAGCAGTTCTTGAGGTCAATGCTACCACACAGACGGACTTGTTATTGTGTCATTTTTGGTTAAGGTGCTTCCATAATGAAGTTTATTTTGGTAGAGCAACGTTTGTAAGTAGCTACTAGTGGACAACAGCGAGCAACAGAAGTCGGTTAAAAAAGTAAGTTAAAAATAAATAAAATGAGTGTTAAATTATCATGTTGCTGTTTTTCGTTTGTGTTTTTGAAGTCGGATTTATTTTGCGCGGCAGTCTACTTTTAAAGCGAGGCAACGAGAAGTTCGAAGTGATATCTAGTGCGATAGTACTGTCATAGTAGTATTTTTGCGATTGTGTATTAATTAGTGTTTTGTGATCAATAAAGTTATTTCGTGTGTTTAATTGGTAGTGTTTTTATTTATCCCATACCCAGCTCGTAACAATACCAATCGAATTGAGAACCTCCTTTTTGGAAGTCGGTTAGGAATAGGGTACTTCGGTGTTGATGCAACTTTATATACGTTTTAAACAAGCTACCTACAACAGGATTAATCTAAGACTATTCAATAAAAAACACGCCTGCCATGACAAAAAGTAAACTAAAAAATAAAAAACAAGTCAAACGAATTCAGTGATGAATGGGAGCAAGGTCCCGTAAATGTATTCGAAAATGGAAAACTGTAAACTAAAACTTTTATTGCAGTCGGGGGACCTGTAAAGAATTGTTCCACCGAACTGTCCCCCGACTGCATTAAAAGTTTTAGTTTACAGTTTTAAATTTTCGAATACATTTACGGGGCCTTGCTCCCATTCATCACTGAATTCGTTTGACTTGTTTTTTATTTTTTAGTTTACTTTTTGTCATGGCAGGCGTGTTTTTTAATTTTTTTAATTATTTATTTTTTATTTCATATCTTTTAGTGATAATATATCGATATTTTGACCTATAACCAATCATTTAAGCCATAAGATGTCCACTGCTGGACATAGGCCTCCCCCAGAAGGGGGGATTTGCCATAATCGCCACGCTTGGCAGGCGGGTTGGCGATCGCAGTATGGTTGTTAAGAAGGCGCAGTTGAACGCTGCTGCCCATTCTCTGGTAAGTCCCTTAGTCGCCTCTTACGACACCCACGGGAAGATAATTATGATGGGATGGTGCTATTCTTTATGTCCGACACCACACACCTATAACCAATATGGCACGATATATTAGTTTATTTTTCAGGAAAGCAATGTCGCGCTAAGGATAATGCGATACTAAATCGATAATTTTTATGGATACTATTTTAGTGTGTTATTTTAGTGACACGTAAATTAGGAAACTTTTTAACTGTATCAGGCGTCTTGATTTACTATGCTTCTGTCCAATGTTGTGTGTACTGTGTGCACTGTCACAGGTTAACATAATATGAGTGGTAGCTAGCGCCGCTTGATATTATCTTCTCCGTTAACTGGGAAAACATATGAAAAATCTTTGAAACACGAAGTTATTATCAAACTGTTTTATTAAGCGCTACCCAATGAGAATTATCCATGATAATAAAGCGTTGGACTTTTTTCCTGGATGGACAATTAAATAATAGAAGTACATGAGCATTTCAAGCGAGCATTTCAAAACCATTTAGGTGCCGTAGTAGATGGATTTGGGAGTTGTAACCTAGCCAGTTTTATTTCTTTCATTACCGAGAATCTATTGATATGTAGTTTATTCGTATCGAATCCCGGGTTTAAAATGTCACCATTTCATTTGTTGAGTAGTATTACTAGTAAACAATAGGTATTGAATACTACTGTGGTATATTTTTGTAATCTACTTAATACGTTCTAGACGATGATTATATTTTTAATTGAAATTTCAATAAAAACAAATTAAAAGTTCTTTTTATTTCTAAACCATGGCCACCCTATTACGTTTTTTGATAATTTATCTAGCCTATGTTACCCGGGGTGACGCAATGAATCTAACGATACCACATACATCAAAATCGGTTCAGGCGTTTAGAAGTTATGGTGGAATAAAGAAACTCACAAACAAACATACATACATACATACATACATACATACATACATACATACATACATGAACGTTAAAAACATAACACTCTTTTTTTTGGGGCAGTCGTGTAAAAAATATACCAATCGAATTGAGAACCTCTTCCTTTTTGGGAAGTCGGTTAAAAACAGACAAAACATAATGAAAGTGATTTTCTGTTAGGTACTGTTTTGATTAACATTTTATGTTTTTACGAACATAGCATTTTAGAAGCCATAGTTTTAAGAAATACAGTAGAATCCTGATTATCCGAACCTCGATTATCCGTATATCCGATTATCCGGACTTATTGTTCACGGCTCTAATTACCGTATGTTTATATCCTACTGTCTAAATGACGTATATTATGAAACACTATCTATATTAAAACGTTATAAATATTGTTTGATTTTACTTGGAAATCGATGATCCGGAATACTCCTGGTTTTAATGGATACGGATAATTGGGATTCTACTGTATGATTTATCTCGGAGTACGTTATTTTGCAAAAAATGGCTTTCGAATTTTACTAAGTGTTGAGATATCTTTTCTCATGACTTGAATTAATTCTTGTCATTTTTATCTCTTTCCTTGAAAGAGGTTTCAACGCACTGCTTTCTTATAAGATACCCTGTTTTTTATTTTTTTTTTCCGGGTGGAAAATCATCAAATAACCCCTCCCGCTCTTGGGCAGAGCGAAAGGGAGTGTCAGACTTCTACTGACTAAAAACCACCCATGTTCCTTCTTAGCCCTTCATGTCGAGGCCGCAAGTCTTAACACGTTAACTGTCCCCATACATAATTTTTCGATAACCCCAAATGTCCGAATCATTTTTTGTAATATTCTGTCTCAAATCAATACAAAATAACTAGTTTTGGATAAATATGCCTAATTAATAACAAATCACTCGGTTTATCACACCTTTTACCCGTGTACCGTATTCGGTACACGGACTTGTCGAGTTGAAGCACCGTGTACACTTAGCGTGTACCGTGGATTTGTGAACGGCTAATTATTTTAAAAAAAAACACCTTTTTATTAATATTCTTGTTTATGGTCACAAATTGACATTGAGAGAAAGTAAAAAAGACTTTTAAAATCTATCAACTGTCAAATGGATAAAGTAACAACTCACATTCAAAATTTTTTGCCCATTTGAGCGCCAATTTTTATTGTGTGAATAGTATTAGGTGAATATGCAGAACTTTGACGACGAAGATATCAGGAGAGTGTTGGAGGAGTCTGATGGTGAAGATACACTGTTCAATGTGTATGACCATGAGGAAATTGTCGAAGACGATGATGTGGACATTGATTAGCCTTTTTACTAATAAACAGTTGTTTTTTTTTCCACTACCCACATTTAGAAAGAAAATAGTAGATTATGCACCAAGGGGCTAAAGTTGTGTCTTATGTCACGGGCGTCATATTGAATCTCGAGCGCAATGAAGGATTCGGGATTTAACTCCCGACCGCAGGGAGGGAGTTAAGGGTTTAACTCACGAGCGAAGCGAGGGAGTTAATACAAGAATCCTGAATGCAGCGAGGGATTCAAGCTAGCCCAAGGCAAAGACACCTTTAGCCCAGAGGAGGATACTCTACTTTTTACACCTACTGTGAGAAAATAATAGCCATAGTACGAAAAACAAAGTATTTATTAAATAAAGAAACAGTAAGAATAACATATTTAGAACTAGTTAGTTATATGCACAAACGGGTTAATGGTAACATTATCACAAACAACTTTTAGCTAATTTACAGCCAAGTACTATAACGGTATTACGGCGCGGTACGGTATTTGTTATTACTAATGCCAGTTTTAATGTTATTCCATTCCTTTTAAAAAATGGTTCGTAGTTATCTAATTATTCTTACAATATTATGTCTTCGAAAACATGGCAACGATATGAAGAAGCAGTCGTTATGATTTTGTAGGAAATCGAGAATATCATCCACGCGTAGTAAGGGTATCGAGAATAGCTTTTCTCTTTCTGGGTGTTTGTTAGTACTATACTGCCAATTTAGCTGAGCATGTGAGATTCCAAATTCAAATCACATTATTGACCTGCGGGTCATAATGAAATCCAGTACAACATTATTGACCGGCTGTGCCCCCGGCCACTAATGACTCACTTTAGGTTAAGGTTGCTTGACATATAATTTGACATTTTCGAGCAGGTGGTGTGAAAAAAATATATATCATGTTTTCCGTTTTTTCTATTCATTGGTGTCCTGTTGACAAGTCCTGATAACTAGAGCAACATAACACACAACTCCATGAAGTTAGAGCGCATAGAAAGAGATAGGGGCGAGTGTACCATTTACGGTACACGGACGTGATGGACCCACGCGGCATGTACTGTATTCGGTACATTGGACAGCTAACGTGTTAAAACCCACATTGCAATGACCAATCCAAACATACAAACCACTGACACACTTACAGACACGCTACCATTTAATTAAAAATAATAAACCGCTCCGGAAGGCCGGAACCACCCGAACAATGGCGAACGGAGACGAAGCGACTCGGTTGCGCAAGCGTCGTATTTAGCACTGTTATTCCACGCTTCCTAGATTATAATCTGAACCGCTGACCGTTGAGAAAGTCAACTGGGTAATCCAATTAGCTTTTTTCATTGTTATTGGAGAGAGCTTTGTCGAGCGTTTTGTCACATTTACTGCCGCACTCAGAGAGCTTTAATGATTACTTAGGCCATCACTTAGTAAAGGTTTTGACAGTTTTGTCATACGAAAGTAAATGTCTAATCTTTACTAAGTGACGGCTTAAGTAATCATTAAATAACTCTGACTGCCGCACTCAGAGAGCTTTAATGATTACTTAGGCCATCACTTAGTAAAGGTTTTGACAGTTTTGTCATACGAAAGTAAATGTCAAATCTTTACTAAGTGACGGCTTAAGTAATCATTAAATATCTCTGAGTACCGCAGTGAGTACAGCAGTTACTGCCGCACTCAGAGAGCTTTAATGATTACTTGCAAAAGACAATTTAGCCCACAGATTTTACACTCACTTTTCGCCAATTTGTAATAGGGAGCGAGCGTATTGCCATCAACCAGGCACAAATTCAAACTACATGGCTGCTAATGAGAAATTACTGAAAAACTCAATAAAACTTTGCCCGACCCGGGAATCGAACCCAGAACCTCAAGCGTAGCAGTCACGCTTGCGACCACTAGACCTACAGGTAAACACTCTTACTTAAGTTAAAACATAGATGGTCCATTCTTGTACAAAGGTCACGGCTGGTCTAGTTCAGAAAATAACTTCAAAAATATTTTTTATTTGTCATCCTACTAATCACACTAATAAAGGCGAAAGTTTGTGTGGAAGTGTGTATGTTTGTTACTCTTACACGTAAAAACTACTGAACGGATTTGTATAAAATTTGGTACACAGATAGTTTATAACCTGGATTAACACATAGGATAGTTTTTATCCCGATTTTATTTTCCCGTGGGATAATTTTCGAGTTGTAGTAGGCGAAGCCGCTGGCAACACCTAGTTACAGTTGGTGCACAAAGAAGGATCTAAGACCATTGATTGATCACGGTTGATCTAGTTCAGAAAACAACTTTAACACATTATTCTTTGTCATAAGTTAGTAAAGTTCAGTTCAAATTGTAAAATGTAATCTATTATTATACAGTTCGAAAAAGGATATTATGTCGGTGTAGTTCTAAATAAGGATATTAGGAATATGTCACGAAAATATATTTATATTTCGGTGAGATCCTTTTTTATATTCCAGTTAAATAATTATATTCTTTAAATATCTAGGTATGACGAGATACTCTGGTCGATCTTTAGGATAAGCCGTCCTTTCCTAGGCTTAAGCTAAAGATCGACCAAAGGAGCAGTTATTATTAAGCTGCCAGCTCCTCCTTCTTGCTGTCCAATGTAGTATTTCAGCATCATGATGATAATGATTAGTATTTACTCGTAATATAAGCACTAATACATTTGCTAAGATCTGCAGAGTTGCTCCATGTGCTAAGCTTTTACTACCGTCTTGTAATGCAATTTCTGATGTTAAGTAAAATTAAGAACATAAAAACCGCTATATCATTAAGAAATAAGTCATTAAATGTAAGTCATTTCTTGACTGTGATGACTGTACACATTTTTAAAATAACAGCTGGTATAATTAGTTAGTTACATTACCTGCAATATAGTATTTGATGGAAACGACTGTTCTGATTTATTTTAATATTTATCCGTTTAAAAGAAAGCAAAACACATATTCATCGTCACTATCTGCGGTACTCAGAGATATTTAATGATTACTTAAGCCGTCACTTAGTAAAGATTTGACATACTTTTGTATGACAAAACTGTCAAAACTTTTACTAAGTGATGGCCTAAGTAATCATTAAAGCTCTCTGAGTGCGGCAGTATATTTATTTTGTTGATGAAACATGTCAAAAAATATTTCACTATATCTGTTTTCTAAGTACAAGTTGAAATTATCTATTCTGATTAACGATAATTTTATTTACAATATTTACAAACTACAATTTACAGAACTAAAATTATAATAAAATATATACAAGTATCAAAAAGAGAAGAATTACAGGGCGTCAAAAAACTCGTCAAAAATCTGTTTTCTTAATTTGCATTCTATAATACAAGAGACAAGCCTATTGCCATCAACTGGGCACAAATCCCGACTACGTGGCTGCTACTGAGAAATTCCTGATGGAAAACACAATACACTTTGTCCGACCTGGGCATCAAACCCAGGGCAGTCGTGCCCCCGTCGGGGCTGCGGGTCCCGTCGGGGCTGCGAGCTGTTCCCTTCGAGGCTGCGGGTTGTTCGCAAGAGACACCGCGGCCTCTACATGAAGGGCTAAGAAGGAACATGGGTGGTTTATAGTCAGTAGAAGTCTCGACACTCCCATTCGCTCTGCCCAAGAGCGGGGGGGTTATTTGATGATATTCCACCCGCCAAAAAAAAAAAAGGGCTGTCGTGCTTGCAACCACTACACTAACGGAGTAGGTCAATAGTTCACCTGTTTAAATCACATAGTAATACCTATTATAATAAAAGTGAGAGTTCAATTCGCCAGAGCGCAAACATTATGCAGGTGTGTTGCAACTCATGGATTCACAAGTCGGGTCATTGAGTTATTTTGTAATTCCGTTCTAAACGACAATATTGTGCGTACATTTGCTTCTTTTAAGACACGACCTTGCTCGTTGAGGTGAATACCTTTCTAAGATCGTAATAATAGATGCTGGTTAGATGACCTCATGAAGAATAATTCTTTGACATCGGTTTTAATGATGATGAAATCGTTATTTCTGTCTGTAATGCTTTTTAATTCTGTTTTATGTAATAGGTTAGCAAATAGGTTAGTCTGTAGGTACAGTTTACGGGGTTTTCTGATGTAAAAAGTTGTAAAATGAGCTGTCTTGTGTGCAGGGAATTTAAGTTTAACGGAGATGAAGTGGTAGAGTTAGAATACTCCTAAATAAACTTTAGAACTTTCTGTAGAAATTCAGGGACATGCTTTACAATCTACGACATATCTGCGGTTGCTGAGATTACTGTAACCTCATTGATACAGTTTTGAGCCGTTTAGGATTCAATCATTTTTATCGAAGCGTTCTGCAGGGCTATTGCGTATCTTTTTATGTCAGTGGCTATCATAGTGTCCATCAATTAACTGTCAAATGGTTCCATTTTGTACCAAACCATAACCATTTCACAGTTAATTGATGGACACCATGACATTTAAATCTCTCGGCGATAAGTCGACACTTCGCGTGACCAGAGGGCTGGCTCTTTCTTTGATCAAAGAATTAGCATTTCCATTCAACGTGGCAATGCTGCCAGTCTTCTAGTCACGTTCACGGGTGACAACGCTGCGGAGGAGTTCTTTGACGCCTAAGTGTTTTATTGTCTTACTCTTACTGCCGCGCTCAGAGACGTTGAATGATTACTTAAGTCATAACTTAGTAAAGATTTTGACTTTGATTTTTTTTTTAGTGTAGATTTTGTATGTCAGATCTTTACCATCTTTACTAAGTGACGGTTTAAGTAATCATTCAATTTCTCTGAGTCATCATCTACCTAGCCTTTTCCCAACTATGTTAGGGTCGACTTCCATTCTAACCGGATGCAGCTGAATACCAGTATTTTACATGGAGCGACTGCCTATCTGACCTCCACAACCCAGTTAATACTAGGTAATACGATACTCTTTGGTAAGACTGGATGTCAGAATTTCAGGTCACTGACTACCTGTAACGACTGCCAAAGATCTATATATGGCAGCCGGGACCAACAGCTTAACGTGCTTTCCGAGGAACGGAGGAAACTCGGTATGTCGGGCGGTCACCCATCCACAGACCAACCTAGGCAAGCACAGCTTTACCTAAAGATCGACCCGAGTGGCAGTTCTTATTAAGCCACGACCTCCTCTCATTCAATTTCTCTGAGTATGGCAGTAAATTTTTATTTTTAATTATTGTTTTTGTTAAATGTTAAATACTCATTAGGCGTTAAGCTAAGCTTTTTTGCCAACCTACACTTTGTGGAAAAACCTCATCACGAGGGATGGCCATCAAATACAATGTTGTGTTGCGCTCTTGCAATGAATGGTTCCAATAAGCAAATTGCGTAGTTCCGCAAGACAGTAACACAAAACACGGGTTTTCCAGAACAATGATGAGTCATATTAAAGTTTAGAGCTCTGGATATTGCAAAATTGATTAGTCATACGATTTCTGAAATGTCTTAAACCGCCGCCATAAGAGTAGAAAGTGATACATCAGAGGAAAGGGAATGGGAAAAGTTAACCTCATTAAATGGGAATGAACAGACACCACCACATCAAGCTACCCGAAAATGTTTTTTTTCCTAATCAACCTTAAACCATTAGCATTAGATTAAGCGATAATCAGCTTCTGCCCACGTGGTCGTTGAGAAATATCCCAATAAACTTCCATCATCCCCTATTAAACTCTCTTAGGGATATAATTTCGAATAAAAATATATTCTAAAACTTTTCTTGAGAATCACTCTATACGCTGGTGAAAACAGCATGAAAATCGGTGCAGTAGTTTTTGAGTTTATCGCGAACAGGAAGACAGATAGACGCGGCGAAGGACTGTGTTTTATATTATGTAGTGATAGATAGATTTGCACACCTGTTAGGGTAGGATATGGTTTAAAGGTCTATTATTTGTATTTTTTCATCTATAAGTGCATATTTCATGCAATTACGATGGATGGATGGATGGACGACACGGTTGGCGCAGTGGCTGAGCGATGGACTGCTGCGCTGAGTGTCGCGGGTTCGATTCCCGCACGGAACAAATATTTGTATGACAAATATACAGATAGTTGTTTCGGGTCTGGGTGTGTTTGTGTATGTGAGTTTAAATGTTTGTAAACGCACCCACGATACAGGAGAAATTCCTAGTGTGGGGCAACGTTTTTTGTAAAAAAAAAATAATAATAATGGTTTGATTTGATTTGATAGTGAAGTTGAAAGACAAGTTGTAGTGGCTCCATGTGCTTGTCTGTACTATCTTTTGCTCATTAAAAACACATGCACATTAAAATGATTAATTAATTTAAACGACCCGCTACCTGACACTACAATCAATAAACCAGGATCCCAGTATTGTTAACATCTAAAATTTCCACAAAATTACGAAATGGCCTTGTTACATATTTCTGTAACTTATTGTGTGAATCCGGAGAGTTATCGCGAGGCATTCTGTGATTCACTCCGATGAGAGATCTCCTAAACGGATTTCTTTTGTAATCCATTGTTACTGTGTTCCAGTTTTCGTACATTAGCCCAATATAATAATGACCAGGTGCCTGTGTTATATTGCTTTTCGTAACATTTGAAAAATGTGTTTTCGACTCCTTGGACTATATTACTTGGTTAAAGATTTTATCAGTCATCAGAGATTCAATTTTGCAAGTCTCAATTGTTTTAAATAGTCTATCGCTTGTTTTTGTGTGTGAAGATTTTTAATTGTCCTGTTGTAAGTCTTCTATAAAGATTCCGAGATAGGGTTACCGTTTATTGCACATAAGGTCATACCTAGATCCCGTCGGGGCTGCGGGTTGTTCGCAAGAGATACGGCGGCCTCGACATGAAGGGCTAAGAAGGAACATGGGTGGTTTTTAGTAAAGTGTGACACTCCCTTTCCCTCTGCCCAAGAGCGGAAGGTGTTATTTGATGATGTTCCATCCGCCAAAAAATAAAAGGTCATGCCTAGATCATCATTATCCGAGCCTTTCCCAACTATGTTGAGGTCGGCTTACAGTCTAAGCAGATGCAGCTGTTTACCAGTATTGTACACAGATAACTGCCTATCTGACCTCCACAACCCAGTTAGTATTGGGTACCATTTGGTAAATCTGGCTGTCAGACTTACGGGCCACTGGCTACCTATAACGACTGCCCAAGATCTACAAATGAGATCCCGGACCAATACCTTTTTCTTTTTTCGGCGGGTGGAAAATCATAGAATAACCCCTCCCGATCTTAGGCAGAGCGAAAGGGAGTGTCAGACTACTGACTAAAAACCACCCATGTTCCTTCTTAGCCCTTCGTGTCGAGGACGCCGTGTCTCTTGCGAACAACCCGCAGCTCCGACGGGACCCGCAGCCCCGACGGGACCCGCAGCCCCGACGGGGTTTCCAAGACTCCTTGACTCGGAATACATGTTAAGCCGCCTGTCCTGGCTGCCACATATAGATCTTTGACAGTCGTTATAGGTAGTCAGTGGCCTGAAAGTCTGACAATGAGTTTTACCAAAAGGGGTTTTTATTACTAACTGGATTGTGGAGGTCAAATAGGCATTCGCTCCATGAAAATGTTTGGTATTCAGCTGCATCTGGTTAGACTGGAAGTCGACACCAAGAAAGTCGGGAAAAGGCTAGGCAGATGATGGACAGCAAGAAATTGTATATCATTTCATCCTTTTGCAGGATTCAAATAGATTTAAACATAACATAAGCATAATCAGCCTATAATGTTCCCACGGCTGGGACTCCAGGCCTCCTTTATATGAGAGGGAATGGGCATTATTGCACCAAGTGGACCCAGTGCGAATTTAAAAGGCTTAGCTCGTAATATCGAAATGTCTTTGGCAGTATTGCAAAATTCTAAATTCTAAAAATACTTAACTTGCTAGGCCTACTAAAAACAAAGAGAGCTGAGTAACAGGTACATTTGTAAAAAGCCTACCTCACAAAAGTTTTAACGACCAAAATGAGTCAAAATGTCGGTAATATCAATAACAATAAGGAATAATTTGAAAACATTTTTCGACTAAAGTCACAACATTTTCTTTAATAGTTTCCTTAAAGAGAATAGGAGGAAACAATACACGTTTGGCGGATGGTTTCGTGTGCTGTCATTCTATGATTAATGTTAGAAGGAATGGGGTAACACCTTCAACCTTGTTAATTCATTGCGGGGTTGTCGTATGACGTGACGTCATTTAAAACTTACAAGTCCAGCGTCGGGCACTAGTTGACCGGCATTTTGCTGAACTGGGCCTTTTTGGCGCAGCCGTGAGACACACAGTGGCACGATTTGTTTAGTTTTAAGTTCTTTTTTTAATATTATTTTTTGTTTTACATTGTGTGTCCTTGTGTTATGTGCCAAATAAATGCATTTTCTTTCTTTCGTTCTTTCTTTCAATTTTCTGGAATTTCTCAGTACCAGCCACGGAGTCTGAATATGTTCCCGGTTGATGGCAATAGGATAGGGACTTGTGCGAAATGTGGATGAACTATTAGGCACATCTCTGCTTAATCCTTCGGGGATCACAGGCGTGATGCTGTTTTTGAGTTTTGGTTGGGTAGTATGGTATGGTAGTATGTGGAAATGTGGTGGTAGGTTTTTATCTAACTTCATCATCAGCCTAGCCTTTCCTCAACTATATTACGGTTTCTATTTATCTAAGTATCTACTTCAATCGAATTCATATTAGTATTTTACATGGAACTGGAGGGTGTGCTGAAGGTTCATAACACAGTTGGTGGTTTACGTAGGTATGTACACCAGTAACTGTGTTATGGAGTTTTTACGGAATTCGGCAAGTGTAACTTAACCTTCAAACAACTATTTAGCTTCATCTCTCTCGGTTTTTCGAATTAGGTATCAATCTGGGTTGGGTTACATTCCGTATTTGGTATTGAGGTTGTCAACAACTCCAGTGGTATGCTAAATAAATACTAAATCGGCAATGTGCAACCACTGGGGTCAAAAGTCACGATGACCTCTCGTTCGCCGATTACAAAGCCCTATTTTGAAATTGTTCGTTGACAATAGCGCCTTTCTTTAATCTACCGAATCGAACCATCAGATGTACTGTTTAAAAGCACTGTAACTTTATTGGAAAACTAGCTGTGCCCGCGACTTTGTTCACGTGAGCGAATATTCTTTTGGCATTATCAGAGTTCATTACATTGAAACGTGAAATCGTAGTACATTCCTGACTACCTTAACAAATAATCGTAAAACGTAAAAAAAAAGTAAGTACGTAAAATATGCGTGGATATATAAAATTGTATTAAATATGAGAACTTTAGCACGTAATCACTGTTATCTCGAAACATTTTAAACTGATTTATGTTACCTACCACTTTTTGGCTTACGGGGGCAGTATCGGCATAGAGGAATAGAGGCAGCCTTTACGAGGGAAGTAGTTAAAACTACTACGTACCTAGTGAGACCCAACAAGTTTAGGTCACACTCGTGACCTAAGGACCGTCTCGTGAAAGGCATCTGTCGCAATTCTAACCAGTTTACGAGTACCTACTAGAATAATATTGACAACAACTTTTAAAGGAACTATTTTAGTGTTATTATTTAAGTGGAGGCCCAGTGGTGAAGGCTCGGATTTGAATCCAGGGAAGCACTTTTACGGTGTGCTCTCAAAACCTGTGAAACAAAACATCGTGAGGAAACTGGCCCAATCCTATCCTGTAAGTATGGATGGATGTTTGTTACTCTTTCACGCAAAAACTACTGAACGGATTTGGATAAAATTTGGTACACAGATAGTTTATAACCTGGATTAACACATAGGATAGTTTTTATCCCAATTTTATCTTCCCATGGGATAATTTTCGAGTTGTAGCGGGCGAAGCCGCTGGCAACACCTAGTTTCCAGCGGCTACTGGACCTCGGTACAGATTCCTTTACTTCAAGGCCTATTCTCCTTTGAAAATATGACAACCCGACCAACCCGCATCGGGCTCACGTAGAGGATTATGATGAACTCCCTAGCTAATCCATCAAAGAGAAAAACAGGGTCCCATTAGGAGGAACGTACATGCTAAAGCGCTCCCGAAGGTAGAATATCTACAGATCCATATCAGCCAGAATTCAGTTTTCTGCTGTTAAAAAGGGCCCGCCTAAAATACTAGTGCCAAGTATTTTCCCACGGCATCGATGTTTATTTTGATATGTGGATGACCTGTCGTATAAACATCGTCTACTTGATATCTCAAGAAGTCTTCACATGATGGTAGCTTGGTTTCATAACCAAAGTGGGTGTTTTTAAACGAGCATGACTGTTCAAGTTAGAATCATACTTGCGTAGATATAGGCGTTGAGTGTACTAGAATGTTTTCCCTCACAGCAAGAGAAAATCCTGGCCCACATTTTCGAAAATGTCCTCTAAACAAGAGACAAAATTCAAAAAAAGTTAAATAGTCATCTGCCTAGCCTTTTCCCAAATATGTTAGGGACGGTTTCGAGGCGACTGTTTATCTGACCTCCGCAGCCCAGTAACAACGATTACGTTTACATAACTGCTCATGTTATTGATTATGCCGAAACACTGGGTGATTGATAATTAATAATGGGTGATATTAGACCTAATTTGCAACAATTTTGATCCTGATAACTTGAGGTTGAAACTCGGTTTATTTATATTTTCCACCCCTCAACCATATTCCTGCCACATCTTCTGCTGATTGTGAGAAATCTAGGCCGTTTAGGACGTTCAACTGATACTCTTTTGATACCTCATGAACGAATGCATCCTTCTAAAAGCAATTTTTCGAAAAAGTACATGTATCTGCTTTGGAGGTAAATTTCAAAAAAATTCTTGAAACTTCTGTAATTTCGGAGTTTAATCTGCTTCCCCTTTTAAAGAAATGACGCTATTACAAGCGAACGAAAATACTATTTGGACGTGGAGTTGCGGACACCAGCCCGTTATACAATACAATAATATTATAAACAAACAAGATAAATAGAAAACCTTTTATTTACAACCACTTTCATAGTGAAAGTGTTTCGTCTAAAATTTATTTATTGTAATGATTTAAGGTCACTCCGGTTGTAGGCGTAAGCAATAGATTCCTAAGCGGATTATGTATTAACTATTCATATTTTAAACTCCACATAATCTATGCTACTTTTTATGTGTTTGTTTTACTTTAATCTTTATGGTTAACTTGCTCTTGTTTGTGACTAGCTTATGCTAGCGGCTTCGCCCGCGCGGAGTTCAATAATTGTCCCTCGGTATCGTATGAATGGGATAAAAAATATCCTATGTGTTAATCTAAGTTTTCAACTATCTTTTTGTCCATATTTCATCCAAGTCCGGTTAGAAGTTTTTGCGTGAAAGAGTAACATACATTCATCCATCCTCACGAAGTTTCGCCTTTATAATATTAGTGTAATTAGATAGGATAGAGAGCAGCGGTGGCCCAGTGATGGCGGCCCCAACTTACGGACAGTAAAACGTGGGTTCGAACCCAAGCAGGCGCATTACTTTGTGTAATTTATATCATCACCGCTGCTCTCAAAACGGTGAAGAAAGACATCTTGAGCAAACGGCATATCTTAGAACCAAAAAATTCGAAGACATGTGACATCTACCAACCTGCACTGGGCCCACGAAGTGGATCATAGCCCATCCCTCTCCTAGAGAGGAGGCCTGAGTCCCTGCAGTGGGAACATTATAGGCTGATGACGATAGATGATGACACCACTTTTGTCTGTTTGTGTGATGCCGTTGTTTTTCTAAACCTCCTTCCATCAATAATACTATTTACTCCGGAAAGTGTGTTAATACAAATTATCATCATCGTAACATTACTCCTGTAATGACCAAATGGTAGGCAGAGGAATACTTAATAGTACACCCACATTTTGCCAGTCATAATATTTGAGTCCTATGTACCTAGTGAGCCATGCAAAAACTTAGTTACAAAAAACCAAGCCACGCAGGGGATGGTCGCTAGTATTGGATATAAAATTCACTTTTTATGAACACTCTTTCGTTTAATTAATTTTTGAAGCTCAGTGTGGGAACTTCAGTCATTACGGGAGGATGATCTGAAGATAGACTCGGTTAATAGTCGCAACTTGGTGGAAGCCTGTTTATTAGAAGATCAATAGGTTTTGTGGCGACAGCGACATCTATCGCAACTCATGAAAAACCTTAAATGGCAAATCCTACATCGCGCTATCAACTTTATCCGCGACATTAACCTACATAGAAAATCCCGACTTACATAACATGTCGGGCAGTTAGCCCACCAGACACAACACCCGTCTGGTCGGAGGATCCTCGCTTTTCTATGGGGGATGAGGAACTTTACACCCTGTTACCCCCAAAATTTAATTATGAGATTTTGCTGTTTGTTTTAATTTATTTTAAAACAAACAGCCACCCGCGTCGTCTTCGCACCGATGCAATTTTATAAAGGAATAGTGTCTGGATTTGTGACACAGTTGCTGGGAATAGGCTCGCCTCTATGATGGGACTTAAACAATAACTGGGGACACGTAAGTGTTCTATTAGGTACATGTCTGCTTAAGGCCGTTGCGTCGCTAAAATCCCAAAAACGACGTATGTTTAAAGAAATTTGTTGAGGAATCCTTCCGTACGATTTCCATATAAAAAATATATGTTATACTTAAAGTCATCACAAATAATTCGTATTGTTTAAAATTTTAATAAACCTTCACATTATTTAATAAAAAATCGTAGTATGTCTTAACCTAAATCGAATTTTGTCTCTGAAACGGCTGAATAGTTCGGTATGAATTTTATACCCAAAAATACGTAGTGATGTATTTATCAATCCGTATTGTTTATTTTCTCTGATTTGTAATAAAATTTTGAAATAATAAATTAATTCCCGACATTTTGAGGCAAATGCGGCGCAAGACCCGTCGCGCATACTTGGAACGCGCTGCGCCAGTGTCTCGATGACTGTTGTCACGGGTGGACTGCACGCATGTCATTACTTCACAAATAAAATTCAAAAGTTCACGTTTTTAATGTTTTCTGAATTAAAACATATTGTAAATTGTATAGTTATCAATATTTCGTAAAATAAGAACAGAAAATAAGTTTGTAAATATATTTAAAGTAGTTTGTAATTTCATTTTGTTGTTTGCACCTATCATAGACTAAGCTGACTATGCCTAATAAACGTAAAGTGACGCGTGGCCGAGCTCTCCAAAACTGTTGGTAAATTACTTACGTTTCTTAGTAGATATTTTGGTTTATAGAACATGTATGATATTATTTTGATTTTGGACTGCCTCGTTGGTCTAGTGGTCGTAAGCACGATGCTGAGCATGAGGTCCTGGGTTCGATTCCCGGGTCGGGCAAAGTGTTATTGGGTTTTTCCATCAGGAAATTATAAGTAACAGCCACGGAGTCTGGATTTGTGCCCGGTTGATGGCAATAGGCTCGCCCCTATTTTATGGGACTTAAACATAACTGGCGAAATGTGGGTGTACTATTAGGTACACCTCTGCCTAACCCTTCGGGGATTACAGGCGTGATGTTATGTTATCTAACCATTTTGTCTTGAGATTTTCGTTTGATGGAAGATGGAGATCTAGATGACTGATGATGTCTCGTACCTAATGATGGACTCTCATACTACATGATACATTTTGAAGGTCTGATGAAGACCAGGTAACTGCTTATCGGTTCTCAGTCACGGAAATAGTCAGAATGCTCCAACTTTCAGCTTTTATCTCATTGAGCACGGATGCTACTACATGATACATTTTGAAGGTCTGATGATGATCAGCTAAGTGCTTATCGGTTCTCAGTGACGGATGTAGTTAGAATGACCTAGCTTTCAGATTTTATCTTATTGAGCACGGATGCTACTACATGATACATTTTGAAGGTCTGATGATGACCAGCTAAGTGCTAATTGGTTCTCAGTGACGGATATAGCTAGAATGACCTAGCTTTCAAATTTTATCGATCTGAGCACAGATGCTACTACATCATACATTTTGAAGGTCTGATGATGATCAGCTAAGTGCTTATCGGTTCTCAGTGACGGATGTAGTTAGAATGACTTAGCTTTCAGATTTTATCTTATTAAGCACGGATGCTACTACATGATACATTTTGAAGGTCTGATGATGATCAGCTAAGTGCTTATCGGTTTACAGTGACGGATATAGCTAGAATGACCACCATCAGGTAAATGGCACCATCAGTCTCCAAGGCCTCTTCGAGCTCTTTCGAATGAGTCCACACACGACGGTTCTACGTGGTGCCATCAATGAGATCCTATACCCACCTTCGGAGTCCACCATCAGGTACGAGACATCATCAGTCATCCAGATCTTCATCTTGCATCAAACGAAATTCTCAAGACAAAATAATTGTTTTTTTTTTTTTTTAAACGTTGCCCCACACTAGGAATTTCTCCTGTATCGTGGGTGCGTTCACAAACATTTAAACTCACATACACAACCAAACACCCAGACCCGAAACAATTATCTGTAGATTATACAAATATTTGTTCCGTGCGGGGATCGAACCCGCGACACACAGCGCAGCAGTCCAATTGCTCAGCCACTGCGCAAACCGTGTTGCCAATTAAAACGATAAAACAATTAACACCATTAAAATAATAACATACATTACATAACATCGCGCCTGTAATCCCCAAAGGGTTAGGCAGAGGTGTACCTAATAGTAGGCGTGATGTTATGTATGTTATTATTTTAATGATTTTAATTTATTTTATCGCTTTTAGCGATAAAACAATTGTAGCAAAAAACAATTGTAGTCGTTCTTGTAGCACGGATGCTACTACATGATACATTTTGAAGGTCTGATGATAACCAGCTAAGTGCTTATCGGTTCTCAGTGACGGATGTAGTTAGCATGACCTAGCTTTAAATTTTTATCGATCTGAGCACGGATGCTACTACATAATACATTCTGAAGGTCTGATGATGACCAGCTAAGTGCTAATTGGTTCTCAGTGACGGATATAGCTAGAATGACCTAGCTTTCAAATTTTATCGATCCGAGCACGGATGCTACTACATGATACATTCTGAAGGTCTGATGATGATCAGCTAAGTGCTTATCGGTTCTCACTGACGGAAACAGTTATGAAGCTACAGCTTTCTGTTTTTATCTTATTGAGCACGGATGCTACTACATGATACATTTTGAAGGTCTGATAATGACCAGATAAGTGCTAATTGGTTCTCAGTGACGGATATAGCTAGAATGACCTAGCTTTAAAATTTTATTGATGTGAGCACGGATGCTACTACATGATACATTTTGAAGGTCTGATGATGATCAGCTAAGTGCTTATCGGTTCTCAGTGACGGATGTAGTTAGAATGACTTAGCTTTCAGATTTTATCTTATTAAGCACGGATGCTACTACATGATACATTTTGAAGGTCTGATGATGATCAGCTAAGTGCTTATCGGTTCTCAGTGACGGATGTAGTTAGAATGACCTAGCTTTCAGATTTTATTTTATTGAGCACGGATGCTACTACATGATACATTTTGAAGGTCTGATGATGACCAGCTAAGTGCTTATCGGTTTACAGTGACGGATATAGCTAGAATGACCACCATCAGGTAAATGGCACCATCAGTCTCCAAGGCCTCTTCGAGCTCTTTCAAATGAGTCCACACACGACGGTTCTACGTGGTGCCATCAATGAGATCCTATAAGTACTTACCTTCGGAGTCTACCATCAGGTAGCTGGTATCATCAGTCTCCAAGGCCCCTTCGGCTCTTTCAAATGAGTCCAAACACGATGGTTCTACTCAGTGCTGTCAATGAGATCCTATACCAACCTTCGGAGTCCACCATCAGGTACGAGACATCATCAGTCATCCAGATCTTCATCTTCCATCAAACGAAATTCTCAAGACAAAATAATTAAAATCGATAAAACAATTAACACCATTAAAATAATAACATACAATGCATAACATCACGCCTGTAATCCCCGAAGGGTTAGACAGAGGTGTACCTAATAGTAGGCGTGATGTTATGTATCTTATTATTTTAATGGTGTTGAGACCTCGAGGACGCCTTGGAGACTGATAATGTCATTTACCTGATGGTGGACTCCAAAGGTAAGTAAAGGATCTCATTGACGGCACTGCGTAGAATCGTCGTGTTTGGACTCATTTGAAAGAGCTCGAGGAGGCCTTAGAGACTGATGATGCCATTTACTTGATGGTGGACTTCGAAGGTGGGTACAGGATCTCATTGACAGCGCTGCGTAGAACCATCGTGTTTGGACTCATTTAAAAGAGCTCGAGGAGGCCTTGGAGACTGATGATGCCATTTACCTGATGGTGGTCATTCTAGCTATATCCGTCACTGTGAACCGATAAGCACTTAGCTGGTCATCATCAGAACTTCAAAATGTATCATGTAGTAGCATCCGTGCTCAGATCGATAAAATTTTAAAGCTAGGTCATTCTAGCTATATCCGTCACTGAGAACCAATTAGCACTTAGCTGGTCATCATCAGACCTTCAAAATGTATCATGTAGTAGCATCCGTGCTCAATAAGATAAAAGCAGAAAGATGTAGCATCATAACTGTATCCGTCAGTGAGAACCGATAAGCACTTAGCTGGTCATCATCAGACCTTCAAAGTGTATCATGTAGTAGCATCCGTGCTCAAATTGATAAAATTTGAAAGCTTGGTCATTCTAGCTATATCCGTCACTGAGAACCAATTAGCACTTAGCGGGTCATCATCAGACCTTTAGAATGTATTATGTAGTAGCATCCGTGCTCAGATCGATAAAATTTTAAAGTTAGGTCATGCTAACTACGTTCCGTCACTGAGAACTGATAAGCACTTAGCTGGTTATCATCAGACCTTCAAAATGTATCATGTAGTAGCATCCGTGCTCAATAAGATAAAATCTGAAAGCTAGGTCATTCTAACTACATCCGTCACATAGAACCGATAAGCACTTAGCTGATCATCATCAGACCTTCAAAATGTATCATGTAGTAGCATCCGTGCTCAGATCGATAAAATTTAAAAGCTAGGTCATTCTGGCTATATCCGTCACTGAGAACCAATTAGCACTTAGCTGGTCATCATCAGACCTTCAAAATGTATCATGTAGTAGCATCCGTGCTCAATAAAATAAAATCTGAAAGCTAGGTCATTCTAACTACATCCGTTACTGAGAACCGATAAGCACTTAGCTGATCATCATCAGACCTTCAAAATGTATCATGTAGTAGCATCCGTGCTCAGATCGATAAAATTTGAAAGCTAGGTCATTCTAGCTATATCCGTCACTGAGAACCAATTAGCACTTAGCTGGTCATCATCAGACCTTCAAAATGTATCATGTAGTAGCATCCGTGCTCAGACAGATAAAATTTGAAAGCTAGGTTATTCTAACTACATCCGTCACTGAGAACCGATAAGCACTTAGCTGGTCATCATCAGAACTTCAAAATGTATCATGTAGTAGCATCCGTGCTCAGATCGATAAAATTTTAAAGCTAGGTCATTCTAGCTATATCCGTCACTGAGAACCAATTAGCACTTAGCTGGTCATCATCAGACCTTCAAAATGTATCATGTAGTAGCATCCGTGCTCAATAAGATAAAAGCAGAAAGATGTAGCATCATAACTGTATCCGTCAGTGAGAACCGATAAGCACTTAGCTGGTCATCATCAGACCTTCAAAGTGTATCATGTAGTAGCATCCGTGCTCAGACAGATAAAGTTTGGAAGCTAGGTCATTCTAACTACATCAGTCACTGAGAACCGATAAGCACTTAGGTGGTCATCGTCAGACCTTCAAAATGTATCATGTAGTAGCATTCGTGCTCAGTTAGCTGAAAGCTGGAGCATTCTGACTATTTCCGTGACTGAGAAGCGATAAGCAGTTATCTGGTCTTTATCAGACCTTAAGAATGTATCGTAGTAGGAGTACCCGTGCTCAGTGAAATAACTAATAAATAAAATAATGAAAGCTAGGTTATTACATCATTAGTCAAAGTGTATAATTTATTATTAAATATTTTATTCATACATTATGATGTCGGTACTCCAAGAGATACAAAATATGTTAGGCAAATACGATGACCGCTCTGCGACACATTTCTGTTCTTTGGTACGTTTTTCTGTAGTACAGTCGTTTGCCGGTAGGGGCCGAAAAATAAACAAAAGCCAGTACAGAGGTCAAATCGTCAAAGTCATCTAGTGCTGCGATCCCCTTAAACCTTTGGTTAATACTGAGTGATGCGTATGTATGTGTGTGTGGTTTGGAACATATCGCAACTTCAGAATGATATGGCCTCTTTTTTTTTTTTTGGCCGGGTGGCAAATCATCAAATAACCCCTCCCGCTCTTGGGCAGAGCGAAAGGGAGTGTCAGACTTCTACTGACTAAAAACCACCCATGTTCCTTCTTAGCCCTTCAAGTCGAGGCCGCGGTATCTCTTGCGAACAACCCGCAGCCCCGACGGGTCTCCATTGCCCTTTGGGTGACTTTGAATTTTCTGATGAGGCCCATTGTGAGCGACCACGTTTCGGTCCCGTATGTAATCAATCGTATGTAATCAGTATGTAATCACTGGCAACACACACTGGTTTCACACTGGATATGGACTTAAACAATCTAAGAAATTGAGTTACGGTCATAGAGGGTCACTAAAACGTACGCACTTTTAATAATATTAAAGAAGCAAGAAGAATAAAGCCATAGGTACGGTCCGCAAAAGAAGTAGATTGTCGTTTCAGAATTTTACTTATTTGATGTACAGAACTCCAGCTATTATTTTAACGTTTCAGAACATTATTCTTTAAAATATTCCTTACTGTTCAACAACTTAATTGTTAGTAACGAGTAATATGTTACAATTTTTTATTAAGGGCAGGTAGACCAAGCGAAATAGGCATTTAACGCTACCAAGAGTTGCCCGCGATTGCCGCAAAGCGAGCCGTGCGCTTACGTCGCGAGGAGTGTCACCTGTGTCACATTACAGATAAGCAGGCAGTAGGTCAACTTGTCTTATTGATTTATTTTTAAATTAAAATAAGAGATTTGATTCATTAAAAACTCGTTTTATTATAATTTGTAGTAATAGCGAAGTCTTTCGTTTTTTTGTAATAAATTAATTTGAGTAGATATTTTAAATGGAATAAACTCTGAACTATACTTATTACATTAATTGATGTTTTAGTTTCTAGGTCGGGTGTTCCAAATGCAATAGGTAACGCAAGCACGACAATGCCGCAAAGATCGCGTCATTATTATCATTTACGGAACAGATTAGGGTGATCATCGTAGCTTTTTAGTCGACCTTGTTTAGGGTTCCGTACCCGAAGGGTAACCAACGGGAACCGGGGGGGTACCCTATTAATAAGCCTTCGTTGTCTGTCTGTCAGCGGTCTGTATCTCATGATCTATAATAAGTAGACGATTGAATTTTTCACAGAATGTGTATCTCTGTTGCCTCTAAAAGAACAAATACGAAAAATTAAAATAAAAATATTAAAAAAGAACTCGATATTTGAATGGAAAATCGTATATTTTTTAATACAACAACGATAATATTATCAACTCTGTATCTCACGCATATGATAATCACCAAATGTGTCAAAATTATTATTCATGTTTTCGGGGGGGTATGAGGAACAGGGTGTAAAGTTCCTCATCCCCCATAGAAAAGGGAGGATCCTCCGACCAGACGGGTGTTGTGTCCGACATATGTAAGTCGGGATTTTCTATATAGGCTAATGTCGCGGATAATGTTGATAGCGCGATGTAGGAATTGCCAATTTAGTTCGCATGTGTTGCGATAGATGTCGCTGTCGCCACATCACTCCCCTCCGAGACCGGAGGTCGATAGCAGACTGAGTCTTGATGCTTGCCAGGCCAGTGGAAGGTTCCAGTGAGTCGGAACCGGATGCCGCGTAGTTCTCGGTGAGTCGGAACTGTCTGCGGTGATGCCCCAGTGAGTCGGGGTGATGCTGCATTATGCTCCAGTGAGTCGGAGTGCTGCTGTGCTGCGTAGTGGCTGGCTGCTGCGTCGACCAGGAGAGAAGTGCGTCTCTGCTTGCTGACCGGCCGAAGTGCAGTGTGCTGTGCCAAGGTCGCTGATGAGGCTGAGGGTGATGACCAGGTATGCGCTTCTGCTGCATTCTGGTGGTCAGGATACCTTTTGAAGCCGTGGTTGGAATTCATCTTTGAGTACTTTTTCTACGATGAAGGAGTCTTCTGTGTCTTCAGTTTCTCTAAAAAAGAGAAATATGGTAAGTCTTACAAGTTTGTCTTACACATCCGAGTAAAAGCATTGTATGTAAAATGCGGTAAAAACATAAAATGTGGTACTTACGTTAATGTTACAGTTTTTTGTGTATCAACAGGATCCAATCCAATAAAAGAGGTTTTGGATACATCAGCCGTGTTTCTACATGATGCATTATCCATGTAGTACCTGAAAACCCACCCACATTATGTTAGTTAATGTACATTATGAGTATCCAGGACTTTAATACAGTAGAGCATCGATTATCTGAACGTCGTTCAACCGAATGACAGACTCCTTTTTCCGTTTGAGGTACGGAACCCTAATCTTGATCTATGGTAATTACATGACGCGGGCTAGCGGCCTGCGAGTAAGGGTAACTCGCCGTCCGATCAAGGACCAAGCCCGGGTCCGCGGCGCGTCGTGTTCCACGCGCGCCTCAAAGAGCTGTCAGCAAACTGACGGGGCCCAAATAGGGATGCCTGCCGGGGCCACGAATATGTCTTACCAGGATACCGTGGCCCTGGAACGCAAAGGGCAACCGAAGGAACAGGGTGGATTTTAATTAGTACAAGTCTGACAGTCCCTTCCGCTCCACTCAGAGCGGCAGGACTCATTTGATGATTTTACCACACGATAAAAAAAAGGAAATTACATACCTATTTTCGTTTGAATCCTCAGGTATCAGATTTGTTGCTGCGGCAGTGTTCATGTTAGTTTCTTCAGGCTGCCCAACTAACCTATAACAAAAAGTAAATGGAGTACCTATTTCACAGATGAAATTGATAGGTAGATATAGTAGTTTACTGTTCGTTAGCAAACGCCAGGTTGAGATATCGAAATAGACAAAATATGATTTAATTTTATCAAAAATCTTAGTGTTCTCTAGTAGTACTGATATTTTTATATTGTGGCTCGCCACTCGCCAGGCAGGATACCGAACGAAAAGACAAAATATGAATTATCAAAAATCGTAGCGATCCTCGGTACTAATATTCATAAACTATAGTACGATGATCGTAAGTTTTAGACATTTACCAATCAGAGACTGAAGTAAAAAATTAATTTTGAGACCAAATTACATTACAATACAAATAAAACATTTACGTAGGTACTTACTTCTTCACATATCTTTGGGGTGCATTCTTTCTATTTGTGTCTTTTATTGCTTTACACGACTTTTTTCGCCTGCGTTGTTTATTGCCCATTATAATTTATAACTAACAAGCAACAAATTCTCAAAAAGAGATAGTATGGTGCGCGTAGTTGTCAAACTGACACAGATCCGTCGTCCATAAGCGCCAACACGCGACTGAACGGACCTGTCCGAGCCGCCGCGATCGCTTTTAATTCTTATTTAAACATAGTAATTGAGAAAACCATTTTATCAATTCAAACTCTGCGAATTTGTCTTAAACTAATTAGTTTCTTAATTATAGTACAAAAATTAAATGAAAAAAATCAGTAATATAGTCATAATATTGAAAAAACGATCTAAAAAGGGGTAACTTTGCGATTTTTTTCTATCGAGTGAAGTTCATCAGGTCTTGCAACTGAATGCGATTTTGAGTAGATAAGATCCTTAACTAATACATATATTTTTTATTAAATTTAAAACACTGTATTTTTTGTCTCAGATTGTTTTAAAAAACTTAAATTCGGGTCCACCCAGCCTTAAAAAACCTGCTTCTAGTTCTGATTCTGACTGTACCATAAAATCGTCACTTCTTTAATATTCAATTTCTTAGATTTTTGAGTTAAGTCCATATCATTCTGAAGGTGCGGCCTCGACATAACGGGCTAAGAAGGAACACGGTTAGTTTTTAGTCAGTAGAAGTCTGACACTCCCTTTCGCTCTGCCCAAGAGCGGTGATTTGATTATTTTTCACCACCAATAAAAAAAAGGGCAATGGAGAGGGCTATGCTCGGAGTTTCCTTGGGTGATCGAATCAGAAATGAGGACATCCGCATGAGAGCCAAGGTTACCGACGTAGCCCGAAGAATCGCCAGACTTAAGTGGCAATGGGCAGGGCACATTGCTCGCAGAACGGATGGCCGATGGGGCCGAAAAGTTCTGGAGTGGCGACCGAGAACCGGAAGACGTTGCGTTCGGAGGCCTACCACTAGGTGGACCGATGACCTTGAGAAGGTTGCGGGGACCCGCTGGATGCGAGACGCACGGGACCGGTTAATCTGGCGACACCTGGGGGAGGTCTATGTCCAGCAGTGGACGTCTTTTGGCTGAAACGATCATTCTGAAGGCGCGGTATGTAAAGCGGTATCTGATTCAGAGTCTAAGCTAATGATACGAAGCATACTATCTTAAAATTGCTAACGTTGCTAATTGCTACGTCTATTTTTAATCTGTACCCACTTTCAAACCCCGGAAAGACCGGTCCATTCACAAACAAACGTTAATTGTCTGTAACAATCCACATACATATAACTGCAACCGGTAATACCTGCTCTCATATAATATTAGATGTTATTCAATTGGCATGCACTGTTATCTGTTATGTTATATAATAAGTTATTACGTTGTTCCTCTCGTCTGATCGCCGTCTAGGTTTCAGATTAGAGTTAGACACAAAGACGGACTGTGGGCGTCATCATCTGCCTAGCCTTTTCCCAACTTTCGACGGCACGGTCGGCGCAGTGGCTGAGCGATTGGACTGCTGCGCTGCGTGTCGCGGGTTCGATCCCCGCACGGAACAAATATTTGTATTGCCCGCAAATAGTTGTTCCGGGTCTGGTTATTTGTGTATGTGAGTCTAAATGTTTGTAAACGCACCCACGATACAGGAGAAATTCCTAGTGTGGGGCAATGTTTAAAAAATGAAAATATGTTGGGGTCGGCTTCCAGCTATACCGGATGCAGTTACATGGAGCGACTGCCTATCTGACCTCCACAACCCAGTTAATACTAGGTAATACCATATCCTTACTTATACACCCATCCACAGACCAACCTAGGCAAGCGCGGCTTAACCTAAAGGTGAACCCGACTGGCAGTTATTATTAAGCCACGAGCTTCTCGGGCGTGATAGTGGACAAAAACTCTTTTAGCTGCAGATGAGAGGGTAACCCATACATACCAATTACATCGTGGGCTGTGATTTAAAAAAAAAACTTGAGAGGTGTCAAGGAACACCCGGATGGAACGAAGTTATTGTTATTATTTTTTATTATTTAAAAAAAAAAAAAAAAAAGAAATGTAGAAATGAAAATATCAGGCTTGCTTTCTATAAGAGAGAGAGAGACAGACAGAGAAACATGCGACGCCGCACAGCTTACAATAGCTTACTGTAGCAAAAAGTGTCGTGACAACTTTTCGTAAGATTTTTTTCCGTCTAGCCCCCTTTCACAACGCGCGATAAGGAACTTCGTTCCAAAAAAAACAAAATGGCGGTGGGCCTATATGCCAGGTTCCCTAGAAAAAAGTTCAAACCCCTTTCGGTGGAAAATGATTCAAATTATAGAGCTCAATGCACCCTGTCAGTCTGCGGAGGGCTGTCTCTTATACTACACACACATTACACTCTGTAGTGTGTGTGTAGTGTAAGAGACAGTAACAGTAACATAAAGTTCCTTACTGAGATCGAGCCTTGAAGACGCGTGGACCACAACTGCTCCCGAAGAAGCTATGTAGAATGGTAATCCATTTATTTCATCTGCACGAGAATCAGCGGGATACGATCATCTTTACAGATAGCATCTCAAAAACTTATCACATGGCCAATACACCTGTTACTCCTCCGATTACATAAAGCCAAAATAAATGTTATAAAAATACTATCTTTACTCGCAAATCTTGTCCTCAATTTAAAAGTTCGCGTGAGGATAAAGAAGCGAGAGAAATAAACGAAAATAATTGTGTTTAACTTTCAACAAAAGTATCACGAGTTATCTAACGTCATTCAATACGGATTCGACGGTTATTTTAAAAAAGAAAACATTCATTCATTGATTTTTGAGACACGTAACGTAAAGACAATGAATGGAACGGTATTTTTGATTGTAAGATTATTATGCTAGACAAAGAAGGTTGTTCAAAATCGAACCAAATTTTAAGGTGTACCTACATTGGGCTGCGGGTAGTTAGAAAGAGATATCGCAGCCCCGGACACATAGGGCTAAGAAGGAACATGGGTGATTTTTAGTCAGTAGAAGTCTGACACTCCCTTCCACTCCGCCCAAAGCGGGAGGAGTCATTTGATGATTTCCCACCCTCCAAAAAAAAAGTTTTTACACTGCCGGCTTAGCATGACCACCGAAGAAACGGGTTTTGTCGACGGAAGAATCGACAACATGACAGATTGTCGCAAAATTTAATGTCAAATTGTATGGAAAAAGCTTTGTCTATTCTTGGTAGAATAGAGATAGAATCGCCATACTACGCGTGCAGGTGTTACTTTTTCTTGTCTTACTAGGCAATACAAGTTAGAGCAACTGTCTCGTTAGTGTAGTGGTTGCAAGCTCGGCTGCAGTGCATGAGGTCGTAGGTTCGATTCCCAGGTCGGGCAGTGTTAATGGATTTTTCCACCAGTCAGAGTCTGAAGTTGTGCCCGGTTAATGGCAGTAGGTTTGCCCCCTATCACATAGAACTAAACACGTAAATGTCACATCCATTGTCCATTTACACATAAAGAAATTAACTCTGTTGTTTACTACAAAATTTAAAAACAATATAATCAATTAAATTCGTCTTGCTACTATGACGTTTGATGACGCAAGTGTCCCCAAAAAACACGAGTTGTCGAATAATATCTCGTTTTATTTTTAGAACTTAATGATTTTTAAGTAATTAGCAGTTAAGTAAGATTGGTAATTAATACCTCAGGTATAATTACTCATACATCCTGGCAAACATTTGCAACCGATAGGAATTGGGATCGGACTGAGTCAAAAAAATATGATTCTAATTAGTCCGTCAGATAAATTATCGAAAAATATTGGAAACGTGTTTTTTGTTTTATCAAAATAATAAAAATTGACGACGATAAAACGCGTCAAAGATCATGAGGCCGGTTGTGACGTCATTTGTAGGTAAAAAAATGTACTGACATGTGACATTTTCGAGGAGTTCATGAATTTTCGAATCACTGAATCGTCTTCATTTTTTGTTTATGTGAAAAAAGAAAAAATATGTATTCACAATTTTTTGGAAATCTATCTGACGAACTAATTAGTTTTTTTTTGTCCGATTCCCTTCCGGAGTTGTTACGGAATTTGTTCGAAAAAGTCACCGTGACCCTGGAACGCAAAAGGATGAACACTGATGGTTTTAGTCAGTGACAATCTGACACTGCCTTCTGCTCCACCCAGAGTGGGTAAAGTCATAATAACATGGCGAATTGCCATTCTTAAAAAAAAAACAAAAACAGGGTTTTAGGATCAGTTGTAGCTTATGTTGAATCTTTTTGGGGTTCCGTAGCCAAAAGGCTAAATTGGAACCTTAAACATAACTGACGAAATATTAGGTATTATATTAGATGCGTCTGCCTTTCAATTCAGCGTACTTAATTATAGGTTACTTTGTAACAACATTGAACATACAAATAACATGTTAATATCGACACGCGCATATAAAATAAAGTTATTTACTCAACATCAAGACTACTTATTACACATACGTGTGATCTTTGACCTAACACGTTATTGACTGTTTCGAGAGCCTCCAAGTCTTTACAAGTTGCTTATCAACCTGCGCAAATCTCAATGACCTTATGAAGAAGAGGATTGGGTAAACTCTGTGTGTCAATATAATAGGGATGTTTACTGACTAAAAAATATGATTCTAATTAGTCCGTCTGTTAGATTATCGAAAAATAATGGATATGTATTTTTTGTTTTATCAAATCAATAAAAACTGACGAAGATAAAACGCGTCAAAGATTTGAGTGGGGTTGTGACGTCACTCACCGGTAACAAATGTCATACTAATGCCTTAGAATATGATGTCACGCGAGTTTTCAAAGCACTGTATCGTCTTCATTGTTTGTTTACGTAAAAAAATAAAAAATACGTGGCCAAATTTTTATATTTATCTGACGGACTAATTAGATTTTTTTGTTAACTACCCTTTTGCTGTATAGGTTTATTTAACAGAACAATACCGCTGTAGGTAAGCAGGAAGCTCTAGATTTATTACAAGGACACGAACGTTCGCTTTCACCGCGCAACGCCTTTCTATTCTGTGCGCGTCGCTCTTCTATGCGGACTTGTGGTGTGTGTGACACATTGACGGCGAGGTTGACGAGCGATTTTGTTTTTTGAAGGACTGTTAAGTTACGAAGATTACCATTATTAAGTCATTTTATTTTTAAAGAATTTCATGAATTAGTTATGAACTTAAATCCAAAACTACTTTCAAAAGGCTAAAATTTACATTCCCTACAATAGTGTCGAGCCACATCCAGTTACCGCTTAGCGATGTAAGAATACTTGTTTACATGTATCGAACTAACAAGATTACAAATCATATGGACAAATATGATTTGTAATCTACCTTCAAAACACTAATATAATCTATGTCTAATTTTTGTAATACACCCCACATTTTTTTATTTTTATGTTTAGTTTTTAATATTCTCATGTAAGTGAACAATGTAATTCTTATGAGAATAAATGATCTTAAACCTGTTAAATGAGTTTTGTTGATGATTTAATTCTAAAGTAACATACCACGCCTGTAATCCCACAGGGGCAGGCAGAGGTGTACCTTATAATACAGAGTGCTACATTTCACCACTTATGTTTAAGTCCCACGTAATAGGGGGCGAGCCTATTGGCATCAATCGGGCACAAATAAAGACTCCATGGCACATAACATGGCCTAAGAAAAAAAACGTAATATCGAGAAGAACAATGTGTCTTTCCGCTAAGAGTTCTTACAACATATTTTTGTAGAATAAGTCAGAATATTAAAGTTTCGTGGGCTACACTGATGCTTTCGCCATATTCAGAAAAAATGTTTATTGGGCGTCCTAGATCGGTGTGTAAACAAAGAGAGAAATGTAGTGCTTGTCATTTTTAAGCCCCGTGTGTCGCATTTGGCCAACATTCTACCGTATATAATGTCCTGTTGGAAGGTTAAGCATAACATTTATATAATAACGCACAAACACAACTAAGTATATAGGTATTTTGCATATTTTCTGCGTTTGGACGAGAAGGCATGTCGGAGAAATTCGCAAATATATGTTTGTATGTAGTTTTGTAGTGCGTTTTTTCTTTTATGGTAATTTGAGGGTATTGCGAGACATTTTGGCGGGTAAACTAAATGTATGTTACTCTCTGGTACATGATTCATCAATCACGGATGTTGTAGTTACATATTCTAGTGGCAGATTCTAGCGGCAGATTCGCAATTTGTTGAATTCTCTACCGTTTTTTTTTTGGGCAGAGCGAAAGGGAGTGTCAGACTTCAACTGACTAAAACCACCCATGTTCCTTCTTAGCCCTTCATGTCGAGGCCGCGGTATCTCTTGCGAACAACCCTACCCTCTGCATGAGATTACTATTTAACTTTTTGGTATTCATCATTTCATCATCTTTATTATTTTAGAGATAAACTAGTTTTTCTTTCAGTGGGCAATACTATAATACTTTGTATGTACTGTAATACCTTTGCTCACTTGCGGAACAACACAGGTTAACTAAAAGCAACACACTAAATTATCACGTCTTTAAATATTCCTCGGTGTAGGTTAATGTAATCGGCCGAATCGGTATTTTCAACCAGCAGTGTATTGGGTCACGGCTTTTTTTTTTGTCTGAAAGTCTGACAATTAGTCTTACTGATGGGTATCATATTACCCAGTACTAACTGGGATGTGGTACCTAGTCAGATCGGCAGTCACTCCATGTAACATTCAGCTGCATCCGGTTAGACTGGAAGCCGACCCTAACATAGTTAGGAAACGCCTAGGCAGATGATAAGTGTATTGGGTGTCGATCAAACGATCGTTAAAAGTGTAAACGTTCTTCAGATAATGGGAAATTGTAACAATTCACCACTCAGGTCGATAGTGTAGGGACACAGTAGACTTACTGCCGCACTCAGAGAGCTTTAATAATTACTTAGGTCATTACTTATTAAAGGTTTTGACAGTTTTGTCATACAATAGTATGTCAAATCTTTACTAACTGACGGCTTAAGTAATCATTAAATATCTCTGAGTACCGCAATTAGTTAGTCTTCTTTTTAAGTTTGGGAAACCATCAAATGATTCCTTCCGCTCTGGGCGGAGCAGAATGAATACTTAGACCCTTTGCGATCCAAGGCCGCGGTGACTCTTTCGAACTAATTCCGCAACCCTGGCAGAGACTGGCCATGGAGAAATATTTCTTTGGCGGTATGTATGACGTCAATGATCTCATCAATAATCCATAAGAGTTTGTGTAATTGTACCTACCAATAAATAATTACACAACACGCATTCCATATTAAATTTGCGTATATAATATATAAAAATAAAATAAGTTTAACACGCAAAGATATGTTTACGCATGTCTACATTTAACTCAAAAATCTGGTTGGTAGTTCATGTAGGTGGCTAAAAACATGTTTACTTACGTAAAAGATAAATGTTTTTTCACATCTCTTCATCAATTTATCTCATCTATTTTAGAATGATTTGAATTAGATTGTAGTCTCAAATATTTACATAATTAAAGTGATGAAGAGACCGAGTTCGCCGTTATTAGAAGCTACCTAGCATTTTTTTTTTGAGGTTTGGAAATCTTCAAATGACTCCTCCCGCTTTGGGCAGAGGGGTAGGGAGTGTCAGACTTGTACTGACTAAAAATCACCCATGTTCCTTCCTAGCCCTTTGTTTCCGGGGACGAGATTTCTCTTTCGAAAAACCCGCAGCCCCGACAGGAACCTATTTCTAGCCTTTTTTTTATGGTGGGTGGAAAATCATCAAATAACCCCTCCCGCTCTTGGGTAGAGCGGAAGGGAGTGTCAGACTTCTACTGACTAAAAACCACCCATGTTCCTTCTTAGCCCTTCATATCGAGACCGCGGTATCTCTTGCGAACAACCTGCAGCCCCGACGGGACCCGCAGCCTCGACGGGAACCTATTTAGCCTTAGTTGCTCTTTATAACATCAGAGATATGCCAGTAAATGTGCGACAAAAGTCCCGTCAAAATAGCTCCAGCCGTTCCGGAGATTAGTCGGAACAAACAGACAGAAAATCTTTTTTAATCAGTTATTTTGAAATTACAAATAGACACTTCAAAATTTATTTGTGTTCATAACACATTGTAGCATGATTAACTCAACGGGTCATAAACGTTTTTATTTCGGTAAATAAATAAGTTATACTATTCGTATTTACATATTTATTGGTATTATACACAACTACCTATGTAGTTAATGAAGAGGGCAAAAAATACTCAGGACAATTAATTACATTACACAATGACAAATCTGCAAATCTCCGACATTTTTGATTAAACAATACCAAACTATGGTAGTAGCTGTAGGTAACAGGCATTCTTCTCAACTGGAGAAGAAATCTTCTTCATACCTAGTTGTATAATAGATAATTATGTTAATAGTAACGTTTTCTTTTATTATTTCGATGTGAAAAGATATTTTTATAGATAGAAAACCCTTTCTTTTTTATTTGGAATGCTGTATACTGGTGACCTGTTCGTTAAGGCGAAGTCGCGTTAAAATGTGTACAATATTTTAAATGAAAGACGGGATTTTTTGTTTTAGCTGTTGTTTAAAGTCTTGTTGTGTCAGAAATCTTGCCGTAACCAAATTAACCAGGCAAGTTTACTATATATATCTGACCCAAGACTTGGCACCAAGAGAAACCCATAAAATTGGTAAATAAGTCTATCTTATTTCTTAACTCTCAGCATTTGATTCAAGTTTGAATGAGAGAATTTTATAGTATCGGGTTCCTTGATGTGCTGAGGTCTGTTCATACAATATCTATTATTACCATTCTTCACCTATATTGTCCCACTGCAGGGTAAATAAAAGCACTTTTCGCGATCTAGTGCGATTCGAGGCCAATCCTTTGCGAAAGAGTCCAGCTCATCCCGCCATTCCCTTCTAGGGCCTGCCACGTTGTCGTTTCCAGCTTTTTGGTATCCACTGAGTGGTAATTTTCGCCCATTATTCCTCCGACATGTGGCAGATACAATACATATACGGTATAATACAATAGCTTAGGCTTAACCTTAACAGTAGGTATGTTTAAATTTTGTCGCGGTACGTGTGAATCTGCTACAGCTATCATCACCTCTCTATTATGTTACGTAACGATAATTTGGTACACCTCTAGTATGTAATGCACAGAAGGACACTCAAACTTTTTAATGTTACGTCAATATTACCGATTGTGGACACCAGTTTGAACATAAGTCAGATACTAAATAGTCTAGGCTAAGTAATTAATACCGGAAGTTATACGGAAATGGTTTAGAGTATTAGACGATTGCGTAGATCAAAGAGGTAAAGTTTGCAAGTTAAGTCAAGTTAAATATTGGGAAAATCTTCGGAAGTAATGATCCAATTAGGAAAACTCTTTCACAAATGGGAACCCTCCCATTTATGTCAAAGAATTAATATTTTTGTATCCGTAATGTAATGTACCTTAGGTACATTATTTTTTTTTAACAAAAAAAAATTAATTAGTCTGTCAGATAGATTTTCAAAAATATTGGATTTATATATATACAGTGATACAGTGCTTTGAAAACTCGTGTGACGTCATATTGTAAGACATTACTATGACATTTTTTACCGGTGAGTGACGTCACAACCCCCCACTCAAATATTTGATGCGTTTTATTGAATCATTCCCACTAGTTCTACTGCAAAGTCCTACGATAGAACTAGTGGGAATGACCCGTTTATCTTCGTCAATTTTTATTGATTTGATAAAACAAACAATCCGTATCCAATATTTTTCGATAATCTAACAGACGGACTAGTTAGAATCATATTTTTTTAGTCAGAAAACATCCCTATTCCGACCATAACGTGGTGTAGCCTAAAAGCTAGTGTTTTATTTCTAGGTACAAAAGCTGATTGCTAGATGGGTTTTTGCTGAGAAATTCCTGATATAAAACCACAATAAGACTTAGTCTGACCTGGGAACCGAACCAGGGCCTCATGCTCAGCAGTCGCGTAAGCAACCACTGGACCAACGACGCAGTCAGCTCGAGTTTATGTATATATTTTTTGAATAATTTTATTTTGTTAATAACTATTTTAGTATTGCCTTACGGGATAAATGACGACTTTTATACAAGTAGCTGATTGTACCTACGTTCATTAACAAGTGACCTGCCTGTCGGAACCAAGACCATCAATTTTGTTCAGAACTGGAATTTGCGAAGAAGTGTGTTATAGTTTTATAAATTACATAAAGAAATTATACTTTCTCTTCTATCATTTATTACTTTGATTTAGTACCTTGACACGTGGTCCCCCGTCGGGGCAGCGAGTTGTTCGAAAGAGATACCGCGGCCTCGACACGAAGGGCTAAAAAGGAGCATGGGTGGCTATTAGTCAGTAGAAGTCTGACACTCCCTACCGCTCTGCCCAGAGCGGGAGGAGTCATTTAACGATTTCAAACACCCCAAAAAAAAGACATGGTCAAATAAATATCTACTAGGTAGATACACATGACGTCACATTAAGGAATGCATTTCCAGCATAACATACATGGCTAGCTTTTTTATAGATTTCCAGGCTTCATGAGCTGCTGGTACTAACCTTGTGTGTAGCCTTAAATAAAAAAAATGCTAGGGGCTACCACAATCACAATAAATCACATCACATTAAGTACTTCTTTAAACACTTTTAGAACACCACATCATCATCATCTTCCTCATCATCATCATCATTTCAGCCTTAAGACGTCCACTGCTGGACATAGGCCTCCTCCAGAAGGGGGGGATTTGCGGGTTGGCGATCGCAGTATGGTTGTTACGAAGGCACAGAGAACGCTGCTGCCCATTCTCTGGTAAGTCCCTTAGTCGCCTCTTACGACACCCACGGGAAGATATGGGATGGTGTTATTCTTTACGTCCGACACCATACGGAACATCATCTTCCTGCCCTTGTTCAATGTTACATAGGGTCGACGCAACAGGTGTTTCTCTTCCATTCGTTTCCTCTGTCAACCGTCACAGTTTCATTAACTCTACTAATTTTCATTCACATCATTCCTAACATTTATTTATTATAGCAACATTACAGATTAGATCCAATGCGATGCTATAAGATAAAAAAAGACAGTATTAAAAAGTAAGTAAAATTAAATTAAACTTTAGTTAAACAACACAAATTATATCCATTAAACATGACAAAGTCATGTTTAATGGATTTTTCAATTATGATTTGCGCACTTTGAACAACAACACAATCCATCTATCGTGTCTTTGGTCTTCCGTTCCCTCTCCATCCAACAATTTATATTCATCACTATTTTAGTCACATGCGCTTCGTCCCCTCGTAACATAACTCAATACCCTTTTAACTTTTAAAACACCTTTTTATGGTGGGAAATCATCAAATGACTCCTCCCACTTTGGTGGAGTGAAAGTGAGTGGCAGCCAGAGACTTCTACTGACTAAAAACCAACCCTGTTTCTTCTCAGCCCTTTGTGTCTGGAGCCGCGGTATCTCTTTCGAATAACCCGTAGCCCCGGCAGGCGTCAGGCCTTGCTGGCCCCTACAATGTTGCTGACATCTCTTTGAGACGCGCGTGGAACACGAACGCGTCGTCGACACGGCAACTTTTAAAACACCTACTGGTGTACAACAAAATAAAAGTCTCTTCATAATAGATCTCTTAACCAGGTTATCTCAAAGCACTTTACATTCTACAGCACAGTGGTTAAAGTTACGAAATCCTCTTGACGTTCAAGTGGCAATTTATCTGAGGAGGTGGCCGCGGACCGTATCTCAGTGGGCTAGTGAAAGGATGCACTGATAATAACTATGTTAGTGCCGTGGTTGCATTTGTGTGTGTTCGTGGATTATTTGGTTTTAGGTAGGTGCTTGCTTAGGTGCTTGAGGAGCTCGTGGCTTAATAAGAACTGCCACTCGGGTCGATCTTTAGGTAAAGCTGTGCTTGCCTAGGTCGGTCTGTGGATGGGTGACCGCCCGACATACCGAGTTTCCTCCGTGCCTCGGAAAGCACGTTAAGCTGTTGGTCTCGGCTGCCATATATAGATCTTTGGCAGTCGTTACAGTGACCTGAAATTCTGACATCCAGTCTTACCAAAGAGTATCGTATTACCTAGTATTAACTGGGTTGTGGAGGTCAGATAGGCAGTCGCTCCATGTAAAATACTGGTACTCAGCTGCATCCGGTTAGACTGGAAGCCGACCCCAACATAGTTGGGAAAAGGCTAGGCAGATGATGAGGTAAGTGCTTGTATAATGACTGCGTTGTTGGTCTAGTGAGATTGCTAAGCTTGAGGTCCATTTTTGATTCCCCGGTCGTACAATCTGTCATTGGATTTTTCGGTAGGAATTTCAAAGGAGCAGCCACTGACTATTACATGGGACTTAAACATAACTGGCGTAATGTGTGTGTACTATGAAATAGCTTCTCCCTTACCCTTCGAGGATTGCAGGCGTGATGTTATGTCTATGAGGTATGAATAAGGCGATTCTTTGGCAAGGTCTTCTGTGTAGTTTTTCTAAATACATCTTTGACTCTAAATCCGTAGCTCTCTCTCTCTTCTCTCTCTTCTTCAACCTTCAGCTGCTACTGAGAAAATCCTGGAAAAACCCAATAACACTGCCCGAACCGGGTATCGAACCCCACACCTCATGTTCAGCAGCCGGCTTGCTACACTATACCAACGAGGCAGTTCAGTAACCACAGCTAAAAACAAAACTTGCCAAACAAATCGCCTTATTCATAACGTAGAAAGGTTACAAAACTTAAAGCAGGTCATTATATCATTGCCACGGTACCTCATGTCATTGTAAGTAGCTATAACTGATAAATAAAACATTACATATTATTATAACAGCGTCCAATCGTCCATATATGACGTAACGCTTACGTGGCATCAGGAAATGCAGGCCGGTGTGGGTCAGCACTCAACTTTCCCTGTGTCCTTGGCAGAAGTGGCTTGGTGACTGGTTCTACGTCTTTGGCTAATATAATAAGGTGGTCTAAGAATAGATTTGTCTAGTTCATTCATGTTTTAGTGGTTCGGAAGACTTATAAACAGACCTCTGCTTTTGAGCTTTCTATAATACTCCAAATTATATACTGGTTGACTGGTAGATAATGTCTTGTGGTATTAAGTTCACCAATAGACCACTATTGTACATGCAATTTAAATAAATAAAATAATACCTTTTGAAACAAACCGCTACTTCCAGAAATTCATACGTACAATTTCTTTCAAATTTTATATATTTTTTATTTAAAAAATAAAAACGCTGCCCCACACTAGGAATTTCTCCTATATCGTGGGTGCGTTCACAAACATTTAAACTCACATACACAAATACCCAGACCCGAAACAACTATCTGTAGGCCATACAAATATTTGTTCCGAGTGGGGATCGAACCCGCGACACGCAGCGCAGCAGTCCAATCGCTCAGCCACTGCACCAACCGTGCCGTCGAGAAATTAACAGACAGCTGAAGAGTTTGTTCCACCATGAGTTTGTTTTGTATAGTGGATGGGGTTTTGGGGAGTAAAATCTATAATGTACCAGTTTTTAACTGAGTGCTCGGTAATTATTAAAAAAAGTTTTTTTTTTGTCTGTTTGTTCCGACTAATCTGCAAAACGGCTAAACCGATTGTGGCGGGACTTCTACAGCCAGAGCGTGCTTCAAAGTATTAAAAAAAATATTTTTCACTTTTTAGTGTGTTTTTGAAAGTCGTTTAATAATTTGGCAAAATTAAAAAATATATATTAGTAAGTATAGATAAGTAATTATTACACAACCACCATTACAAAATCAGTAGCTGCATCTGTCATCTTGAAGGCTCACCAACAAAAGGGCCAGGTGAAGGGTCGGAAGAGTTGTTAGTTACAGACGGACAACACAATGGTCTTGTTTATATGGTGGTGCAAACATATTCATTATGGCGGCCATTCTTGGGTCATTAGTTAATTAGTTATGTAAGTATTGGTAGACTAATGAGTTTAGTTCGATTTGTTGAGGTGAATGAAAAGGTCGTGGGGTCAATAAGTAGCGAGTAACTTACTATATGAGAAGCTGCACTCGGGTCAATCTTTAGGTAAAGCCGTGCTTGCCTAGGTTGGGCCGTGGATGGGTGATTATTACCCATTATACAGGGTGGTGCCGACCATACGACAATAAATGAAACCACTGGTAGTTCTAGTTCATAGGAACATTATTAAACTATCAAATAAATCTTAACAGCAAAATAAAAAAAAAAATAAAAAAAAAAACAATAAAACTAAGTAGCATAAAACTGTAAACGAAATTTACATTAAAATTTACAAACAAATATTGGTTTACCAACCTTAGGAATAATTTGCACCGATATACGTGTGGAAATACAATGTAACAAACAAATTTGGCAAAGACATTTAGGTAGTTTATTGTCGTATCGTCGGCACCACGACAGTGTAAGGATTTATTTGATAGTTGAAAAATGTTCCTATGAACAGGAACTACCAGTGGTTTCATTTATTGTCGTATGGTCGGCACCACCTTGTATACCGAGTCTCCAACGTGTCTCGGACAGGACGGCAAGCTTTTGGTCCCGGGCCCGGCAATCATTCACGGATCTTTGACAGTTGTTACAGGTAGGCAGTGGCCTTGAGGTCTGACAACCAGGGGATATATCCAATGCTAACTGGGTTGTGGCGGTCGGATAGGCCGAAATCCAACTTTAACAAAGTTGAAAAAAAACAGGTGTTGAACATACCTACTATACTGCGAACGGTCAGTTTTAACAGTAGTCAGTAGAAGTCTGACACTCTCTGTCGCTCTGCCCAAGAGCTGGAGGGGTTATTTGATGATTATCCGGCGGCCAAAAATAAAAGAAAAGAGTGATGTAAAAAAAAAATCAAATCAAATCATTTATTGCATGAAATATGGGTATACTTATAGATGAAAATGTAGGAAGGATGAGGATGAGGATGAGGATGTAGGTAGGATGTAGGTCTTGTAGGATGTAAGAAATACATTTAACAGTACCTAATTGCTTTTTAATACCTGCTACAATTCTGTGGGGACCCGGATTTAGAATAGGATCATCCCATCTCATCCCGTGAATGTCATAACTTCATGAGGTACAACTTCAGGAGTTTAAGACTGAAGCATCTCGAATGTTTTAATCTGAAGATTGTTCCGAGCGACTGTATGTGGTATATTACAATCCCATAATAGAATGTAAAACAACTTTTTACGCAACACAAGTTCTCAACTAATGATGGTACTGTATGTATTTCATGTGTGTTTTGCTTCATTAGTGTGTGCTCGGCTTTACGGGATCATCCAATTTGGCACACGGGTTCGATTCCACTGTCAGATACGTTACGTGGAAGTCCGTGAAATTAATTTTGAAGTGGTGGACAAAGATAATATGCGACTGTTGAAGAGTCAGACAGAAATGAAGACATTCATGTCGCTAACCCAGATGGGCTACGTTATGGCTAAGTAGATACTTTACCGGTCAACACTTATACGCCTCGCTAGAAGTCCTGCACAAATCTATTTAATGTCAATAGATGGCTATAAAGCTGCGTCTACGCTAGGCGAGCCCATCACGAGCCGAGCAGGAGCCGAACACCAATTCGTCTAGTGTGGACCGATTTACAAGCCTCGAACGAGCGCGCTGCGAGCATTTCGTTCGTACTCGGCTGTGCACCGCCAACTGTCGTTTTTTTGGCGAATACAAAGGGATTTGACTACGTTCGAGGACAGTGATCGTTGTAGGTTCGTTGTACAGTCGAACAAGCTAATAAGTATACAGGTAGAGATCTTTATAATTCTAGTACACTGAAAATATTGATTGCAATTTTGTTTTATAAATCGTTTCGCATCAAGCAACTGATGTCAAATGCTGTAACATTTCACATCAGTCTCTAAATGTATCTGTATAATCTTAAAAGTAATTGCAAGTTAGCTGGCTGTATACTTATTAGCTTGTTCGACTGTACGTCCACACTTACGCCGCGAACGACGAAGCCGAGAACGGCTCCGTTCGTGCTCGGCTCATGGTCGGCTCGCCTAACGTAGATGCAGCTTATGAGTAGAGGATGACCAAAGAAACGATGCATGAACTGTGTGAAGGATGATATGGCTAGAAAGCAGGTGACTGGTTAGATGATGATTAATAGAGAAGTTTGGAAGAAGAAGACGAGACAGGAGAATGATGATGATGAGAAGGAGAATATTTCTAAGAAGTAAGGAAGAAAAATAAAAATAATAAACTTCTACCATGCGAACACGCATTTCTAACATATGCAATGATACAACAATTATAATGTACACATGATAGACATCGCACTTCACATCACCGCACGCAATTTCGTGTTAGAGTCGTTAATTATTTTCTTGTTCGGAACATCTCGCCTATAGGTTAATGTGAGATTAATTAGTCAGTTTGGGTGTGTACGGGAAAATGTTCTGCGCGATGCCGCTACGAAAAATAAACTTTACGAAATGTAAGTAGTTTAAGTTTTCATTGTAATAGACAAGAAGCCAGGAAAACGCGTTGACGAACTATTTCTATTTTACGAGTAGTAATTGGGACAAGCCCGCCACACTATTCCCAAACCACTGTAACTCCTGTAAGCCAGAATCAACAGTGGCGACTGTGTAGCTTGTATAGGGTGTTGGGTAGCTGGTGAGGTGCTGGTACGTTGGTGCCGAGGAAGATTCAATAAAATACAGCAAATAATAAAATGTACGTCTGTATTGCACCAGTGTCGCAGATGGAAGGGAATAGTGTTGCCACTATTTACAAGAGGATTTACATTTAATGTTGGTGTTGCAAAATAATAATTAAAATCTCCAAGATGCTGCGGCCTCTCAGGACTAGCAATGAACTTACAAAAAGTTACAAAAATTAAAGTTACACAAAATTAAATTGTTTTAAACTTACAAGTTTACATTTGTTTTTTAGACTATTTAAAAACTAGAGCTTTAAATTAACATACATAATACAGTACAGTACTCCAACACATGGTAGAGGTTTACATACATGTTATAAAGAAATACTTAAGAACCATCATCATATTCTATAGGTAGTAGACATATTTTATTGATGGCCCGGGAATGAGTTAAGAGAAAAGAAAAAGAAAAGAAAAGCACCGAGACAATGAAGCCAGACGAAGTTCCAGAGAAACGATTTAACTGTCTAGGATCCCGCAACGAAATTAATCAGAAAAGAAATGGCGGAGGCGTACGTGTTTTACGAGTAGTATGCAAACTTAACTTCTTCATTCTATGCACTGGGAACCAAATACTAAGCATGCACTACGACCAAAATAGTACCTATAGCAGGTACCACATTTGTACTCCTCATATTTCTTTTGAGAAATTTACAGAAGTTGGATGGAAAACTATGTGATATTTTGTGTTCCTAGCGTGTCGATAGCAAAACATGGAATATATTTTGCCATTTACCTTTAAGATTCAGAAGTTTAGTACTAAATAAAAAATGCTGCACTCTACAGGGTTCTGTTATTGTTATTTCTGTGATTGCTATATCTGAATTTGAAAACTTTACAAGCTTTATCCGTCTATTCATGTAGATCACCGCGGCGTCACAACGGGAAAGTGTTCTCCCATTTGTTGCCACCGCTAATAGTGCAATGGAATTATTCTTTACAAAGCAACTCTTTTATTTCCAAAAAATATAAACAGCTTCGATTTAACCTGTCTCAAAGAGCTGTCTTTGCTACTGAGCAGCTGCTGCTGAGCAGTCATAGAAAAACATTACCCTTCTCTAGCAGTCGGGTAAAAAATAAAGAACCGTATATGTTTCCACATTGTAACCTTCTTTCAGATAATAGTTAGCAATCGTTAAACGTTATGGTTAAGTTATTTCGCATTAACCTTCGGTTACTTAACACTTATGTAACTGTAACTTACCTAATTGATACGTATTTATAATTTATTTAATTAAATATGGTAAACAGTGTTAAGTAATTTTTGTTGCAATGGAAAAATTATCAAAAGTGTTGATTAAGTTAAGTTTGCTTGAAAACTTTGCTGCGATTGCCTCTATACTCTGTATTCTTAGTTGCTTCTTGATAAATTAGTATAAATAAAAAATCGGCACATGTATAAGCACTGCACATGACTAGCATTGCCTTAACTGAAGCCGTTCAGGATTCCTTCATTGCTGAGCTAGTAGCTTTAAATCAGCCCCTACATAATAATAATTTTTATTTATTGTCAGATAACAATGATCCATATTGGTTAGTAACAATTTGAACTTATAAACTATGTTAGTAGGCACAGATTCACAAAATAAATATTAAACAACTAAAATTTGAAATTTTAAAAATCAGCATTAAAAAAAAATACTTCAAAATTGGATTAGGGAATTAAAATAAAATTGCACTATTAGTCTGTAGGTGAACCATGCTGCAGTGGTTCCCGTACTGACAGTCGAATCGTTCAGAAAAAGCGTTCAGAATACTGTATAATGATTTCACTCAGATCCAGCCTGTCCCTTTATGACGCCCTAAGCCTAGGCTCGTATCCCGCAGGCCCTTTTTTTTTTTTTTTTTTTTTGGGGGGTGGGAAATCATCAAATAACCCCTCCCGCTCTTGGGCAGAGCGAAAGGGAGTCTCAGACTTCTACTGACTAAAAACCACCCATGTTCCTTCTTCGCCCTTCATGTCGAGGCCTCGGTATCCCTTGCGGACAACCCACAGCCTCGACAGGCGTCGGCCCTTGCGGGCCCCTTCCATGTTGCTGACATCTCTTTGAGGCGCGCGTGGAACACGAACGCGCCGTCGACACGGCCTGTCGTCGTCATAAGACGGACGGACGGCGAGCTTACCCATCACTCACCGTCCACAGGCCCGCGTCTACGGTGGCCGGAAGCCATCACGTGGCCCCCGACGCCCGGAGCGCCTCCCGCGATCCCGCAGGCCCTTAGCGTGCTGTCACTTATTTTATAAGTTTTATACCCTGTCTAACACTCAGGGCACACACTGCTCCGGTTAAGCAGCAGCCAGCCTCATAGGTTGATCGTTTTATTTTTTTATTCTAACAGTTGACAACTCTAGAATTATAATACAATCAACCATTATCTAATTTACCACATACATAATACCATATAATATTCTTTACATCACCTAATAACCGTGCAGACATACGATACAATCAGTGCACCGTAACATTGCAAATATGTATATAATATATTAGGTACTTATTTACGTAATAAACCGTGGATCTTGTGTCGTAGGAAGATGGGTGTAAGACGAGCCTATTGGCCAATCGGATGTGTGTGTGAAGAAATGAATGTGAAGTTATTTGATCGGTAGGGATTGGGAAACAATACTTCTTTTGTTTATTTCCGGGCAGATGATCTAGTTCTTGTTCTCATTTCGGCCTTGTTCCTTGAACGGATATAGAGCGAGATATAGTTGGTATGTATTTCTTAACTCTTCAATAGATACTGTTATACAATATATGAAGTCGATACAGTGCTTCGAAAAGTCACGCGACGTCACAGTTTGGTACATTTTTTACCAGAAAGTGACGTCACCAGCCCCCCAGTCATGATCTTTGAGACGTTTGATTTTCGTCAATTTTTATTAATTTGATAAAACAAAAAACACGTATCCAATATTTTTCGATAATCTAACAGACGGACTAAACAGAATCATATTTCCTTTGAATAATAAGGTAGTTTTTATATATTTAGGTTTTATGATATCGGAATAATGTTTCAGTGTTCTGTTTTAAACCTAACTTTATAACTATTTTTAGGAAAAGTGAATGAGCTACTCTTATCTCTGTGCAAATTGCAAACTCCACAGTGTATGCAGCTGATAAGAATTGCACAAACGGCTACATTCGTCTCCCAGTTACTTCAGCAAGTGACTGTTTACACACAGATACCAGATACATACAAATACACAGTACATGTCTTTTCGAATCTCTTTTCCAGTCATTGTTTTTTTCACTTAAGTACACGAATTTCAACTTTAATTTAAGTTAAATTAAGTTTCTTTTCAGACCGACTAAATAATAACGCAATGGCTTAGGGTGCTTTCCATCAAGGTACGGAGAAAGTACGGTATGTACTGGGTGGTCGCCCATCCACAGTCCACCATAGGCAAGTGCGGCTTTACCTGAAGATTGATCCGAGCGGCTGTTAGTACCTTGTGTACAAAAACACATGTTTGTGTATTAGATCGGAAACAAAATCGCGAACGCTCTATAAGTAAAATATACTCACACACCTGAATTCATGTACGGTGCTACTACTATTAAAAAGTTTTGTTTTATTTACGACAAATTACTTAATAGCCAGTTATGAGAGCGAGAAGGAATTCTGTTATGATTTCGTACAAAAAGAAGAACAGAACGTTGACATGATTGATGTAATATGTAACAGTGGATGTCGGTGAATGTTTTTATTATTTCCGTGCAAATTTTATGTTGAATGACCTGGCAAATTAGTGTTTTCTTATCTGAGTAGGAAGTTTTTGGAACGAAGTTCCTTATCGCGCGTTGTGAAAGGGGGCTAGACGGAAAAAATTCTTACGAAAAGTTGTCACGACACTTTTTGCTATAGTAAGCTATTGTAAGCTGTGCGGCGTCGCATGTTTCTTTGTCTGTCTCTCTCTCTCTTATAGAAAGCAAGCCAGATATTTTCATTTCTACATTTGTTTTTTTTTTTTTTGTTTTTTTTTATTTTATTTTATTTTTTTTAATTTTTTTTTTTTTACATAATAAAAAATAATAACAATAACTTCGTTCCATCCGGGTGTTCCTTGACACCTCTCAAGTTTTTTTGTGCCAGGTCGTCGCCCCAGCTTCACTAATGAAAAGTGGTGAAAGGATCATCTTCGAGCTTCTGCAGCCTCATTCACCCACTGCTAGGTATTGGCATCGCTTATCCCCAGCAAAAAGCTTGGTTAAGTTTTAAATATTCAATGAAAATAATATTTTTTTTAAATAGGTAAATCCTGGCCATTTAGTACGAATGCACCCGGAGAGGTGGGTAAAGATGTTCACTTACTTACTGGACGACTGACGAACGAAATCACCATCGAAGTAGACCGCGGCAAAATTGTCACGATCTGACCTTGTTTGCGTAGCGAACATGGCCAGATATCGCACAAGATAGCGAAGTTAAGAAGGAGAAAGGGGAGGCCTTTGTCCAGCAGTGGGACACGTGACTAACTGAAAAAAATCCAATCCACGGATTAATATATTTCCACAAAACTAGGCGAAATTAGTAGAAGTTAGTTTTTTTTTTTTAAAGACGTTGCCCCACACTAGGAATTTCTCCTGTACCGTGGTGCGTTCACAAACATTTTATTTATTTATTTATTTATTTATTTGGTTCACCAACAATTGTTTACACTGGTACATGGTAATGAAACAGAATGAACAAATCAGAATAAAATGTAACAATCACTTACAGGTAAACTCTGCGTGCACACAAAACGTTGTTGTAACTTACAAAGAAAAAAATAGAAACAAAAAGACTATACTAAGATAGATCTATCTAAGATATAACGTACCTAACTAAGTTGCACTGATTTAATCTTAATCAATAAATTAAACTAAATTAAACAATGTAAGGTAATTTAAAGCAAAAAATAGGTAATTTAAACTCACATACACAATCATACCCAGACCCGAAACAACTATCTGTAGGCCATACAAATATTTGTTTCGTGCGGGGATCGAACCCGCGACACGCACCGCAGCAGTCCAATCGCTCAGCCACTGCGCCAACCGTGCCGTCAAAATTTGGTAGTTAGTTTAGTTTTAATTATCACTACATAGTATAAAACAAAGTCGCTTTCTCTGTCCCTATATCCCTATATGTGCTTATATCTTTAAAACTACGCAACGGATTTTGATGCGGTTTTTTTTAATAGATAGAGTGATTCAAGAGGAAGGTTTCACTACATAGTATAAAACAAAGTCGCTTTCTCTGTCCCTATATCCCTATATGTGCTTAAATCTTTAAAACTGCGCAACGGATTTTGATGCGATTTTGACCGACATCCACGCGGGTGAAGCCGCAGGCATCAGCTAGTATATTTAGAAACCATAGTTATGTGCGGTGAGTAGTTGGGTACTCACCTCAACGACAAATAAGTTGTGTTTGTTGTTCTTACCTGTAAGAGGTTGATACACTTGTCTGTAACTCTTATGTATGTATCTCCTTTCCTTGTATAGTGTACGCAATTGTTGGTGAGCCAAATAAATAAAATATAATAAATAAATCGCACCAGCGACGTGGGAGTGTGGTTGGCACTGAGGGGTCAAGTCAAATTTCGCGACATCTCATCAAAGCGTCGTCGAATATTTGCCAGTATTGCCTCATGTAATTAATAGGCCGCTTAGAGTGACAATTCAAAGGCTTTTTACACACGCACCTTTTTTACCTAGTAGGTCCCTATAAATAGATGCATATTATCCCACTATGTAGTTTGAACCTAAGCCCTAGCTGAGGGAAATCGGAACCAAACCAGACGATCAGGTTCAGGAGTGCTGACCCTGGCCCTGACGTTATTGTCATTATGGTAAAGCCTCGTTTACACGAGGAGAGTTACTTGATTGCCGAGAGGCGAGAATGTTCATGAGAGACTTTTTGGTGAGTTGACAGGCGATTTATTGCACAGTACGATTAAGTTACGATTAAGTAAGTTATTCAGTTAATAGGGTGATAGATGTAATCCTACATATTTCAGCAGTCTTTTCCCAACTGTTTTTGAGCTTGATACCAGTAAAAGCAACCTTATATCAGTAATAAACATGAAGTGACTACCTACCTAACCACCATTACGTACGTATCGGGAATACGAAACCGCTGAAGGTAAGACTGCGTGTTAGACTGTTTAGTTGAGCAATGACAAACATACTCGAGTTCGTTGCTAAATAATAACAGCCGCACGGGTTGATCTTCAAATTGAAGCCCCCACTTGCCATGGTCGGTCTGTCAATGAGTGTCCATCGTTATTTACCGAATGTCCTCCGACCTCCGTGCCTCTGAAAGCACGCTAAGCTATTGGTCCCGCCTCCAAATAGTAGATTTTTGGCAGTCGTTACAGGTAGTCGGTGGGCCGACAGACTGCCAACCAGCCTTACCAAGGCGTGTCATATTACCCAGTACTGACTGAATTGTGGATCTCACGTAGGCAGTCGCTCCATATAAGGTGTAAAAGTACCTTAACGCAAACGAAGGGCATTTGTTCTCCCCACCACTGCGATATTTTTTTGTTCTAGACCATACCTGGGAACCTCCTAGTTACGGAGATATTGGGGGTCAAAGTTCCAAATTTTTCACAGCTGTTTTTGTAAGTACTAGTATTTCAGGTTTTAACTTTACTTAAATTACCTCCATGACCCGTTTACTATTCAAAGCATCCACTAACACAATGTTTTAAGAGTGCTACTTTGAGTTTTACCGTAAAATGTGATTTTTGACCCCAAAAAAAAAAGTCATTTCCCAGCAAAAATTTTTGCGTAGGAGTACTTAGTTTGATGTACAGAATGCTTGGTTGACGGATGCGTGAAGGGTTCGTTTACACCCTGTTTAATACTGATATTCGGTAAGCGTGGAAGTCGACCCGTATAATAGTTGGTAAAAGACTAGGCAGATGATGGCTTACACGAATGGTCTAATAACTCTTCTTGTGTAAACGGGGCTTTATTGTCTGTGGTAAATTTGTAACCCAGGGTAACCGGATGGAGATTAAATAAATATATGTTTATCATGCATTTGACATACTTATCTGCATGCTATTATCTTTGCAGGGAAGCTGGTAGTAGCTGGATTAGAAACCTATAAGGCTTGTGATTACAGAGGCCTGTGGCAGTGGACCGCTACAGACTGAATGTTGATTTAACAGAGACAATTTCAAGATATGTAATTTTGGTTTGTATGTTTTTACTTGAGTTATGAAACATGCACAACATAACATAACGAAAGTCGTCATAACGACTGTAAACCCATTTTTTTTTTGGCGGGTGGAAAATCATCAAATAACCCCTCCCGCTCTTGGGCAGAGCGAAAAGAAGTGTCAGACTTCTACTGACTAAAAACCACCCATGTTCCTTCTTAGCCCTTCATGTCGAGGCCGCGGTACCCCTTGCGAGCAACCCGCAGCCTCGACGGGCACCTACTCATCATCTCATGAGAAACCTCCCTTATCATCCTATACACAGTCCATTCATCGTTTATTTGGTCCTTTTCTACTCTTGTACCCTTCCACATTCACACTCAAAACTTTTCTCACGATTTTTTCTTCATCATTCCTCCGCATCACATGCCCATACCACGACAACCGAATACCATACAACTTTTCAGTCAGCGGCGCCACTTTTCTTATGTCTCTTACACATAACATAACATCACGCCTGTAATCCCCGAAGGGTTAGGCAGAGGTGTACCTAATAGTACACCCATATTTCGCCAGTTAAGTTTAAGTTCCATGTAATACGAGCGGGCCTATTGCCATCAACCGGGCACAAATCCAGACTCCGTAGCTGTTAGTGATCAATTCCTGATGGAAAAAGCCAATAACACTTTTCCCGACCCGGGAATCGAACCCAGGACCTCATGCTCAGCAGTCGCGCTTGCGACCACTAGACCAACGAGGCAGTCCTCGACGTAGGTACTCATTTCTTATTTTATTCATACGCATAACGTTAAAATATTTTCTAACTGCCACAAAAAATATTAATACGATCAATTTAGATAAGTTTTCAATGAGGAAGTGACGCAAGTTTCCCATACATTCCCTTAGTTATGTTATGTGAATGTGATGGTGTTACCAAAGTCGTAACAACTGGTAGGACGATTGGCTCACCGATGTTACTTTTGGATATTATAATGTCTATCGCGAAGGCATAGAGTAAGTTAGAGATGCGTAAGTTATGTGTTTGTTGATACTTTTATGCCTACTGACTTCGTGGACTCATAGATGATTACAATCTGCGGTACTCAGAGATATTGAATGATTACTTAAGCCGTCATTTAGTGAAGATTTGACATACTTTTGTATGACAAAACTGTCAAAACCTTTACTAAGTGTTATCATTAAAGCTCTCTGAGCGCGGCAGTAAATCTTGATTTTTAAGTGTCCTCGAAGTTACTTGGTCGGTCTTCTAGGTCTCCGTCAAAGGAACCTACAATGCTTTGGAATGTGTAATGAGCTTATTCTCTGACTGACTGACTGGAGCCTGTAGCCTTGTGTGTATCTTGTGGGCAAAACCGTAGTAGGTCCTAGAACCAAAAACTCGGTGACATGCGAATTTTACTTGTGGCGACAGCGACATCTATCGCAAAACATGCGAACTAAATTGGCAAATCCTACATCGCGCTATCAACTTTATCCGCGACGTTAGCCTACATTACATAAGCCGACTTACATATGTCGGGTAGTTAGCCCACCCGACACAACACCCGTCTGGTCGGAGGATCCTCTCTTTTCTATGGGGGATGAGGAACGTTACACCCTGTTCCTCATTACCCCCCAAACATACTCATCTTCACTGACTATGCGTTGTGGATTACTACCCGGTCCCTCTTCGCAAAAGGAAATCTGACATTCCGGTCTTTTCATCATCGTATCAGTCGTAAGACCAGTTGCACAGCCAAAAACAAAAAAAGATCAGCAGCGACGTCTGTGGCTCGGGACAAAAGAAAGAACCCCACAGTAACTGTAGGCCAGTAGCTCAATAGAAACAACACCCGTCTAGTAGAAAGGTTCTCTTTTCAACAGGGGATGAGGGACTTTACACTTTGTACTTCATACTTCTCTAAAAACCTCAATAACTGGGTGTATCCTCACCTAAGCGTTGGCATATCACCTGGTTCAGCGCTTTAGGCATCCATTTTTGACCATCTGCTAAGTAAACCTCCGTACTTTCCACCTCTAACTTTGTTTGGTTGCTGTCAATAATTAAGACATCTCGCCATTTTCGGCTAGTTCATCTACTCCGTTGCGTTTCTTTCTAAATGAATGCCACTTACAACAATAATCTTGACCTTTTGGATGATTACGTAAAAGGTTATATAAATAAAATATTGTTAATTAATATTAAATAATTAAAATATTATGAATATTAAAAACTAAGTTGCGTTTTTCTTATGCAATTTTGTGCATCTGTTAAATTTCCGCTAAGATCAGTGCAACAAGAACAACGTAGTTCTAGTGGTCGAAAGTGCGACTGATAAACACGAAGTTCTGAGTTCCTCCCAGTCATACTGCCGCACTCAGAGAGCTTTAATGATTACTTGGGCCATCACTTACTGCCGCACTCAGAAAGCTTTAATGATTACTTGGGCCATCACTTACTGCCGCATTCAGAGAGCTTTAATGATTACTTGGGCCATCATTTACTGCCGCACTCAGAGAGCTTTAATGATTACTTGGGCCATCATTTACTGCCGCACTCAGAGAGCTTTAATGATTACTTGGGCCATCACTTACTGCCGCACTCAGAGAGCTTTAATGATTACTTGGGCCATCACTTACTGCCGCACTCAGAGCGCTTTAATTATTACTTGGGCCATCACTTACTGCCGCACTCAGAGAGCTTTAATGATTACTTAGGCCATCACTTAGTAAAGGTTTTGACAGTATTGTCATACAAAAGTATGTCAAATCTTTACTTAGTGACGGCTTAAATAATCATTAAATATCTCTGATTACCGCAGTCAGTGTACCTAAAGACCTTAATATTTAGAATTTTAGATATTATGTCCCTGAGAGTTTCTTGATGAAAATTTCCCAACCGGGCACTGGGAATCGAATACTTAAAGGTATAACTTGCGACTACAAAAGGTCAGTTATGGACGGCACAGTTGGCGCAGTGGCTGAGCGATTGGACTGTTGCGCTGCGTGTCGCGGGTTCGATCCCCGCACGGAACAAATATTTGTATGGCCTACAGATAGTTGTTTCGGGTCTGGGTGTGTTTGTGTATGTGAGTTTATATGTTTGTAAACGCACCCACGATACAGGAGAAATTCCTAGTGTGGGGCAATGTTTTTAAAAAAAAAGAAAGAAAAGAAAAGAAAGTTATCAGTTTAAATAATAGTAGTTACTTTATCGTATCTGCGCATTTTTTTACTCTTTCGGAGATACCGAATATGGTAAATAGCTATTATATTATGCAGTGCGATGTCTGTCCCTTCTCTATGAACTAGTGAACTCGATCGAGTTCATAGCACTGCGGTTTGGATGGCATCATCAAATTGGCTATGTCGTTAATGCATAAATACATACAGTTTAGTAAGAAAACGCCGTATGAGAGGGTACCTATGGGTATCTATTTATGCCAGCTTTATTGAACTGAATGTGGGTAAGATAGCAGATGAAAATAATCGGTAAAGCATACATACAATGCCCTAAGTGGAGTTGGGCAGGACATTTGTTTAGACACGGAAGATGGTCGATGGAGTAAAGTTTTAGGCTGATGGTGCCCACGGTTGTGCCTAAGAAACCTGGGCCTTCTAAAAGCGCGTTGTGTTGACGATATCGTCAAAATTGCTGGAAACAGATGAATAAGGGACGCACAGAATAGAGAAGAAAGGTTGAAGATAACTGGAACTTTGCTCGCAGTACATAATTATGGCAGACGAGGGTTGAAATGTCCTGGAATGGCAACTGCTTACCCAAATGTACAGCGTTGGGAGGCCTCCTCCAAGCAGCCCAATAATTATAATAACTCCAATTCGGCGTTTAGAGGGCAAACGCCGAATTGGAGTTCCGTGCAAAACAATTAAAGCCCCTGCAGCTTTTAGCAAAATCCGTCTAAAACAGGGAAGTAATCCTACTTTATTAATTTATTATAAACTAGCTGATGCCCGCGGTTTCACCCGCGTGGATGTCGGTCAAATTATATATTTAAACCTTACTTTGGAATCACTCTATCTATTAAAAAAAACCGCTTCAAAATTCGTTGCGTAGTTTTAAAGATTTAAGCATACATAGGGACGGACAGACAGCGACAGCGACTTTGTTTTATACTATGTAGTGATGATGCGAAAGTTTGTGAGGATGTATGGATGGATGTTTGTTACTCTTTCACGAAAAACTACTGAACGGGTGTGGATGAAATTTAGAACACAGATAGTTTATAACCTGGATTAACACATAGGATACTTCTTATCCCGGTAGTATGATTCCGTAGGACAATTATCGAACTCCACGCGCTAGTTTGTTATAATTTCTGGCGGACTAAAGTCACGAGCTACAGCCTGCTGCCAATAAATCGATCTCATATATTTCGTAATTTATCAATCAGTCAATCAACTCAGCCTACCGCAGTCCAATGACCATATTCCTTTCAAATTGCATCACAACAGTATCTACAAATCGAGCCAGCGGTCAGAATAGGGGTCTATTACAGTGGTCTGGGGTCAAAAGATTATAAGGCTGTGTCACTAACACCGCTTTGATCTTTGACCGCGACGTGAAATACAGCGTGTCCAGTATCTCTTGACAGATCGTTGCGCTATCATTTATCGTGTTGAGTTTAAGCTACCTAAGGTGAAAAGATTGGTCCCGTCGGGGCTGCGGGTTGTTCGCAAGAGATACCGCGGCCTCGACATGAAGGGCTAAGAAGGAACATGGGTGGTTTTTAGTCAGTAGAAGTCTGACATTCCCTTTCGCTCTGCCCAAGAGCGGGAGGGGTTATTTGATGATTTTCCACCCACCATAAAAAAAAGGTGAAAAGATTGGTTCAGCTCTATTTCTTTTTTCAAAATTGCCCATTGGCCTTTCCCATTTCTTTCCAACTCTTCCAGTATTGGCCTTCACTAGCCAATCAGACAGGAACGAGTCTAAATCGTCACGCCAGCACGTTTCCTGGGCCTGCCTTGGAGACAACGGCTCTATAGGGTCAAATTTTCAAATGCCTTTACTGCTCAAAGGCAGGTAAAAATTGGCAATTTTCTTAAGGTACAGTCCTGCAAAATTGCATGGATACCTAAAAGTGTATTTTCCTGAGAACGTTTATAGTCGATAACTAGTTTACGTTATGTGGCGTCATTTCTCGCTTCACACGATTTTAGTTCCGAAATGTCCATGCATTTTAGCAGGTGACTGTTCAACTCAATCCAAAAAAAGTACACTAACATTCCTATTATAATAGATGGCGCCACGTGACTTTCGAATTATGATAGAATTATAATATTATAGAAAGTTTAATAGAATTCTTATAATAATTTCACGCGAATGAAGGTCGCGTAACTATAAAAACAAATTAATCTAGTTAAATAAAATTATATGTATGTAAAAAAAACATGCTCTTGTTCACATAGTAGATGTTAAACGCAGAAAAAGAAAGGGTTATCTCACATTGACTGACCATTAATACAATCTTCACGAATCACTTGAAATAATCCTTCAAAGTATTAAGTTACTAAAATACACATGGTTCATCTCCTTGGAACTTAATTAAATGTAGTCCATTCACTTATTTGATTACCTCTTACAACACCGAGTCAAATCATGAAGCGATAAACCGCGCCGATACGATCAGCAATACCTTTCAATATTACAACGAAATTACAAGATGTTAATAAGTAATTACATACTAAGATGTAAGTGATCGCAACTTGAGCTAAATACCGAGGAATAATCTTTTGATTGGAGGATGGAGGAGGAAGAATTTAGCTTTATCTTTAGTACAACTTTGGGTAGGGAGTAACCTGACTTATCAGCAAGGAATTGGCCTGAGCTTTATAGCCTTTTTTTTTGTGCGGGTGGAAAATCATCAAATAACCCTTCCAGCTCTTGGGCAGAGCGAAAGGGAGTGTCAGACTTCTACTAACTATAAACCACCCATGTTCCTTCTTAGCCCTTCATGTCGAGGCCGCGGTATCTCTTGCGAATAACCCGCAGCCCCGACGGAACCCGCAGCCCCGACGGGGAGCTTTATAGCCTAAGGGCCTGTTTTATCACCTTCTTTTCTGGGAAATCATCAAATGCCTCCTCCCGCTCTGGACAGAGCAGAAGAGAGTGTCAGACTCTTACTGGTTAAACCAATCGGTGTTCCTTCTTATGCCCTTTGCGGTCCAGGACCGCGGTAACCCTTTCGAATAAATTCCGCAACCCTGACAGGCACTGGCCCTAGTGAGCCCCGTCTCTGTTTCATCACCTACGATTAAGTTCAAGTTAACTTATTTGGTAAGTAGTGATTATTCTTCTTCTTAGCGTGTCGATGTCAAATTTCTATAACATCGTTTTGGCCCAAAATTCAGCTATGCGAACTCCACTCGCTGATGCAGTCATAAGGTCGTCAAGTGTGCAGGTGTCAGGGCATGCAGCGCAAGATGGAAGGTGGGACATTATCTGTGGAGATACGCCGCATACACACTTGAGGTCAATGCCGTCAATGAAGAGATTTTCTTTTGTAGCAAAGCAAAGTGATTATTTGAACATTGTGAATTAGGCTCTAAAGCCCGTATTTATAGACTTATCGAAGTGATCACTTGATTAAAGTAATTATTTATGAACTGGGGACAAGGGTTGGGTCACTTGGGTCCCAACAGTGGGCTCATTATAGCCTGATTAGTCTAGTCTAGTGTACCATTCGCTCGAATGCAAATTAAACTTATAAGCCGAAGAGAGCATAGCTCATACTAACTATGCATGAAAGGAAATCAAACTCCTTTCAGATTCGTAATATTTGTGCCAAGGTGCCGAAGTAAAAAATTGGACGGAAGTTGTAATTATTTTAATATAAGAGCAAGTACAAGAGTACAGTCACTAACACACGTACAAATAAACTTAAGGTTAAACCGGCTACACTACGGTTTATCTGCAACTCCTTGGCTAAAACACTCATATTATTATAGTCTAAAATAACTTCACTTTCGGCCGTTAGTGAGGGTAACTTTGTTTTATTGATTTTTTTGCCATCGACTTCCGAAAATGAAGTTGTTTAAATTTTCGTTTTTTTTTGCAAAGAAAATGTCTTTTACTTTTTTTAGGTGTTGTACCACACAAATTCATGTCATGTGTTAGAAAACTAATCTTTGGTTTATTTTCACACTCATCTTTAGCCTTTACATACATATTTCTGCAAATGACTGTACCAAGGCATACATACAAAATAAATCATCTTCACTACCAAACACTCCAATTGCATTAAGATGTTTCACAAGGTCATTTTTCAAGACGTAAAACAAATAAAATAAATATTAGATAGTGTTCTGTCCTTGCGTAAATGTGTTTATTATTTTTATGTTAGTTCAACTTTAATTTAATACCACTGGAAAGTAATACCAGCCGCACGAGCAGATCTTCAAAGGTTAAAGCTGCTTTTCCACCAGAGATGTGCTATGCAGCTATGCTATGTAATAGCTAAGCTGTGAAACTAAGTGACAGTTTCCACTGATACTAAGCTATGTAGCGGTGCGAGTGAGATGTGCTATAAAGATGCGCAGCCGCAAAGTAGCTGTGTTACTTTCAGCGACAAACGCGGGTCTACTGTAGGTACTCTGGTCTGCACATAGCTACACCCCTAGCACGCATCCATTTCACGCATCCTTTCATATAAAAAACATTTGGGGGGATGAGGAACAGGGTGTAAAGTTCGTCATCCCCCACAGAAAAGGGAGTATCCTCCGACCAGATGGGTGTTGTGTCTGGTGGGCTAACTGCCCGACATATGTAAGTCGGGATTTTCTGTATAGGCTAATGTCGCGGATAATGTTGATAGCGCTATGTAGGAATTGCCAATTTAGTTCGTATGTGTTGCGATAGATGTCGCTGTCGCCACAAACATATCTAAGTTAAATCCATTTCCACCAGTGCTAAGCTATGTGCACCAATGAATACGATTGGTGGATATCAAACGCATCCATAGCTACGTAGCATAGCATCTCTGATGGAAAAGCACCCTTAGTCGTGTTGGCATAGGTCAGTCGCTCAAGGGGTGACCATACATTAGGTCATACCTAATTTCTGCTGCTAATGATAAATTCTGGATGGAAAATTCTAGTAACACTTTGCCCGACCCGAAGATCGAAACCAGGAGCTCATGTTAAGCAGTTGCGGTTGCAATCACCAGATCAACGTGGCAGTCAGTCTCATCATCACCATCATCATCATTTCATTTTTGGCGGCACGGTTGGCGCAGTAACTGAGTGACTGGACTGCTGCGCTGCGTGTCGCGGGTTCGATCCCTGCCGGAGCAAATATTTGTATGGCCTACAGATAGTTGTACCGGGTCTGAGTCTTTGTGTATGTGAGTTTAAATGTTTGTCAACGCACCCACGATACAGGAGAAATTTCTAGTGTGGGGCATCGTATTTATTTTTAAACCGAATTCTGTTCTTTTATCATTTAACATCACGACTACCATTCCCGAAGGGTTAGGCAAGGGCGTACACGCCCTAATAAAACATCCGAAAAAAGACGAAATGTACCCAAATTTCCATCCGTGCATATACATATATAACATCAACCGGGCATAAATCCAGATTCCGTAGCTGCTACTAAAAATATCTATTTAAAAAAAACACTAACCTAAGTAGTATTTTACGTAATGCTAAAATTAGAAAGTATTGAGTTCAAATAATATAGAACCTGTTTATCGATACAAAACGTTGTATTTGTATTAATGAGCATTTGAATAAAACGACATAGAAATATAGCTGTTTGCCTTTTCCCAACTATGTCGGAGTCGCTTCAGATACAGCCAGATACAGACTTCAGAACAGGATGCAGCTGTATACCAGTATTTCACATGGAGTGACTGCTTATCTGACTTACATTCCACTCTGAGTTTGAGTAATAATAATAAAAATATACTTTTATTTCAGACCAAGTTTGTCCATAATTGTTAGTAACAAATTTCTTAAAACTACGTTAGTACTTATTATATTGTTACGTCGGTCATCTAGAATCTTCAAGAAACCTCGCTTATAATTGTGTAGTGTCTAAAACACTCCAGTACATTCTGTAGGTATAATTCCATTGTGTTTACAAGGTCAGCACGGCGGGCGTCGGCGACATAATTGCCATTGTAATTTCGACCGTATGCCGAGTGCGTAACGTAACTTCTTCCTTGTTGGTTCTTTTATCTTTAAGTTTATTTTTTAGTTATTTTTCTTTGTGAATATTGTATTCATTTTTAGTTAATAATAGGGAATTTTCTCGAACTTCTTTTGTGTGTTTGAGTATAAAAGGACCAACAGAGGTCGGAGCAGTCAGTCTACTTTTAAAGCGAGACAACGGAAGGTTCGAAGAGTTATCTAGTGCGATAAAGTGTTCAGTAGTGTTGAAGTGATTCTGTATTTAGTGTTTTGTGTTAAATAAAGTTATTTCGTGTGTTTAATTGGTAGTGTTTTTATTTATCCCATACCCAGCTCGTAACAATTTGGTGTCAGAAGTGAGGGATAAATAATGCCGATTCTACCAAAGAACGACACGGATAGTATCCGTACTAGGAGTCAGCGACAACAAGGTATGGACCAAAGGCGATTTGGAGACTCCCCGACACAGACACCGGGCGGTGTCCAACCTACATCAGAGCCAGTCGCTGGCCCATCTGGAGCTACTCCAGCATTAGCGACGCCTGACTTGTCTGCCTTAATGGCGCTGCTGCAGGACCAGGCTCGCCGTCAAGAGGAGCAGGCTCGCCGTCAAGAGGAGCAGGCTCGCCGTCAAGAGGAGCAGGCTCGCCGTCAAGAGGAGCAGGCTCGCCAGTTGCAGGAACAGTTGCAACAGGACAAGGAGGAACAGGCTCGCCGTCAAGAGGAGCAGGCTCGCCAATTGCAGGAACAGTTGCAACGGGACAAGGAGGAACAGGCTCGCCGTCAAGACGAGCAGGCTCGTCGTCAAGAAGAACAGATGCTCCTGATTAAAGATCTTCACGCATCAGTTGGCAAAGAGCTGAGCGTGATGAAGGAGCAGGTACAGCAGCACGACAACCGTATCGCAAAGGCTGAAATTCAGATCGCCGATGTGAAGAAGGCCTTGAGTGAAATTAAGGTTGGAGACGGGGCTGTGACTTCAGTGATTGCTGCACCTTCGGTGCGCGGGTTTAAAGTGCCGCCATTCCACGGAACATCTTCGTGGTCGGCGTATAAAATTCAATTTGAGGCCGTTATGAAGGCGAATGGGTGGACCAAAGCGCAAGCCATGACCGCGCTCACTTTGGGTCTCCGAGACCAGGCCCTAACCATTCTTGAGGCCCTCGGCAAGGATGTGACCTACGAACAGCTGCTGGAGGCATTAGAGTCCAGATATGGTGACGCGCACCTGGAGCACGTCTTTCGTGCTAAATTAAGGGATCGCGTTCAACGTAGTGCCGAGAACTTACAGCAGTGGGCCCTGGAAGTTGAAAAGCTGGTTCGGAAAGCATACCAGTCCGCCCCTGCACTTATTGATGGAAATCTGGTACAGGCGTTCATAGATGGAATACGCGATTTAGAAGTCAGAGCCGCTGTGCGACTTGGGCATCATGAGACGCTGAAAGACGCCTTGGCCCATGCCTTAGAAGTAGAGGCAGTAAGGCAGGACCACCGTACGCACCGGGTCAGAGAGATTGTAGCGTCACCTGTACGCGACCGCCCGCAAGGATACAGCCCTAGGTGCTACACTTGTGGAGAAAGGGGTCATCTTCGATCAAGCTGTCCTAAGCGCAGCTCACCAAGAGAAGACCAACCCCAGCAGGGAAAGGTGGCTGAAGTGACTGCACAGCCACAGCAGGGAAACGAGTAAATGCCAGGACTGGGGGGCGGGTGCTGGCTGGTTTTGAAAGAGCCCCGAGGATCTCGATCTCACAAGCACATGACGGGAACAGCCTGACCATTAAGGGCGAAGTCAACGGAACTCCATGCAAACTGACGTTGGATACTGGAGCTTCTCACACGGTCGTCAATTCACACCTAGCAAATCGGTTTCTTGGGGACTACTTTAATAACCATGACCGTATACAATTACTGACAGCTACCGGTCAGCACATAACCGTCCGAGGCAAGAAGGAGGTGGAGTTAAAATTGGGTGATAGAATTTACGGGCACAATGTCATCGTGGCCGACATAGTGGACGATTGCATCTTGGGCTTGGACTTCATGCGGAAATATCGTTGTGAGATCGACATTGACCAAGGAGTGTTGAAATGTGGTTCCGAGGAAGTCTTCATGGAAGGTGCACCATCAGGGAAAGTGTACTGCTTGAAGGAAATTGTTCTACCTCGCAGATCAGAAACGATCGTGCCAGTCAAGTTACCACAGAACTCTGGACACAAAGATCGAAGTGTTCTGATAGAAAGGGTGAACAATGAGTTTTCATGGAAGATGGCACGAACTCTGGTAAAGGCTAACAACATCTCAGCTGTATGCATCTTGAATCCAAGTGACAAGGAGCAAGTGATTAAGAAGGGCACTTTGATCGGCACTTGCGAGGAAGTAGCTTGGATGCGTCAATTGCAAGATCTACCTACCGGAAATCAAACTCGTAGTGCAAAATTTGACGTGTCAACGCTTTTAGAAAACTGTCATTTAACTGAAGGAGAAATGGACAAGGCTAAGAAGATGTTACTTCAGTACGCCGGTATTTTCTCTACGAATGATGCTGACATAGGGAGAACTGGACTGGTTCAGCACAGAATTAATACAGGCAACGAGTTACCTATCCGTCAGCGACCAAGGAGACTGCCAGTTGCACGGGAAAAGGAAGTGGAAACCATGATTGAGGGAATGGTGAAGGACGGTGTTATAGAGCCTTCATCCAGTCCATGGTGTTCTCCTGTGGTCCTGGTAAAGAAAAAGGACGGCAGTATGCGCTTTTGTGTGGACTATCGACGACTGAACGACGTCACGAAAAAGGACAGCTACCCACTGCCTAGGATCGATGACACACTGGATACGCTGACGGGAATGAAGTGGTTTACCACATTAGACCTGAAAAGTGGTTACTGGCAGGTAGAAATAGACCCAAAGGATAAAGAAAAGACTGCATTCTCAACAGGAAAAGGGTTGTGGCAGTTTAAAGTTATGCCTTTTGGATTGTGCAATGCTCCTGCAACGTTTGAAAGGCTGATGGAGCAAGTACTTGCCGGATTGATTGGGGATGCATGTCTTGTCTATCTAGACGACATAATCATTGTGGGCCGTACGTTTGAAGATCACCTTAAAAACCTAGACCGAGTGCTGTCGAAGATCCAAACAGCAAACCTAAAGTTGAGTCCGAAGAAGTGCTCGTTTTTCAGAAAACAAGTGAACTTTTTAGGACACATAGTTTCGGGAGAAGGTGTTCAAACAGATCCAGAGAAAGTAGTCGCCGTCAAGGATTGGCCAGTGCCGAAAGACAAGACACAGGTCAGAGCATTTTTGGGTTTGTGCTCCTACTATCGCCGGTTTGTGAAGAATTTTGCCGACATTGCGAAACCTCTACACAAACTCACTGAGGAAAAGCAACCATTCTGTTGGGACGAGAACTGCGACGCCGCATTTCAAGAATTAAAGGGACGTCTGTGCAATACTCCTATTTTGGGATATCCTGACATTGAAAATGACTTTATAGTCGACACAGACGCAAGTAATACTGGAATTGGGGGCGTGTTATCTCAACGAAAAGGGAATCAGGAGGTTGTTATAGCTTACTTCAGCAAGTCTTTATCCAAACCGGAAAGAAATTACTGCATAACGAGACGAGAGCTGCTCGCTGTAGTGAAGACATTGCAGCACAGTAAATATTTGTTGGGACGGAAATTCCAATTACGAACTGACCATGCTGCATTGAAGTGGCTATTACAGTTCAAGAATCCAGAGGGGCAAGTGGCGAGATGGATTGAACTACTGCAAGAGTTTGACTTCGTAACTGAACATCGCAGTGGGAGAACTCACGGTAACGCAGACGCCTTGTCAAGAAGACCTTGTCCTGAAGACTGCAAGCACTGTGCCAGGCAAGAGACTAAGGAAGTAGTGCCCGTGAGGATGCTTAGAACGGATCTCAGCGATGAATGGAAGGAGACCCTACAACAGGCTCAACAAAATGACCCGGACATCAAGCCAATCTTCGACTGGATTAAAGATGGTGCTCCGAAGCCCAAGTGGAGTGATGTGGCTGCGATGAGTTCCATCACGAAAAGTTATTGGGCACAATGGAACAGTTTGGAGATCCAAGATGGAGTCTTGTGCCGTAAATGGGAAAACGCTCGAGGGGACAGCTGTCATCTACAAATGGTTGTCCCTAAAGCTAAGGTACCGGATGTTTTACGGCTCTACCATGATGGATGCTCAGGAGGACATATGGGAGTAAAAAGGACTCTATTGAAGATCAGAGAGCGCTTTTACTGGATCCACTGTCGAGATGATGTGGAGGACTGGTGTCGCAAATGTACCAGTTGTGCGGCTGTGAAAGGACCCCACACACGTAGCAGAGGTGCATTAAAAGTGTACAACGTTGGAGCCCCCTGGGAGCGAATAGCGCTGGACGTTGCGGGACCATTTCCAGAAAGTGATAGCGGAAACAAGTACTTCATGGTTGTCATGGACTACTTCACAAAGTGGCCAGAAGTCTTCGCCATTCCTAACCAAGAAGCTACAACAGTCGCAGATAAATTGGTTCAAGAAGTCTTCTGTCGTTTTGGAGTACCCTTAGAAATTCACAGCGATCAAGGAAGGAATTTTGAATCGCAAGTTTTCCAGGAGACTTGTCGATTGATGGGTACACACAAAACCAGAACCACCTCTTACCACCCACAATCTGATGGAATGGTGGAACGATTCAACCAGACGTTGGAAAGATATCTGGCAAAAGTTGTGGAAAGCAGGCAAAGGGATTGGGACAAGCACATACAGCCGTTTCTTCTGTCCTATCGGAGTGCAGTTCACGAAAGTACGACCGTAACTCCAGCTTTCGCAAACTTTGGAAGGGAATTACGATTGCCTGCAGATTTAATCACTGGAACTCCCCCTGATGTCCCACGCAGTGTAACGGATTACGCGAATGACCTGCGCAACAAGTTAAATGATGTGTATGAGCACATCAGGCAATCCGGACAACAGATGTCTGAGAAGATGAAGACTCGTTATGACCGGAAGGCAAACAGTAGTGGTTTCGACGAAAGTTCGCTGGTGTGGTTGCATAACCCAGTGCGGAGCAAGGGAAAGTCTCCGAAATTGCAAGCAAAATGGGATGGACCATACCGAGTTGTGACCAGGATCAACGACGTCACCTACCGAATACAGAAGGGTCCGCGGCGAGGTGCGCCTAAGATTGTGCATGTAGACCGATTGGCGCGATACTACGGGACTAATGATGCTCGGGACGAGCATGTCTAAGGAGGGGGCAGTGTTACGTCGGTCATCTAGAATCTTCAAGAAACCTCGCTTATAATTGTGTAGTGTCTAAAACACTCCAGTACATTCTGTAGGTATAATTCCATTGTGTTTACAAGGTCAGCACGGCGGGCGTCGGCGACATAATTGCCATTGTAATTTCGACCGTATGCCGAGTGCGTAACGTAACTTCTTCCTTGTTGGTTCTTTTATCTTTAAGTTTATTTTTTAGTTATTTTTCTTTGTGAATATTGTATTCATTTTTAGTTAATAATAGGGAATTTTCTCGAACTTCTTTTGTGTGTTTGAGTATAAAAGGACCAACAGAGGTCGGAGCAGTCAGTCTACTTTTAAAGCGAGACAACGGAAGGTTCGAAGAGTTATCTAGTGCGATAAAGTGTTCAGTAGTGTTGAAGTGATTCTGTATTTAGTGTTTTGTGTTAAATAAAGTTATTTCGTGTGTTTAATTGGTAGTGTTTTTATTTATCCCATACCCAGCTCGTAACAATATCAATTAAAATTCAATAATAATACAACATACATTTAGTAACAAAGGTCTTAAAACTATGTTAGTATGCATCATTCACTAAAATTCAAATAATCAAAAATACAATAAATAACCAAAATAAAGTAATGGGGAAAAAGAATTGTACATTTTTTTTGGGTCACCAAGATACAGGCTGTGCCTAGTTTGGGGCTCACGGCTACTTCTATTTATTTACTATTTTTGTCTATGCTCTTTGTAATTGTTTTCTTCTATGTATGTTCTCTAACTTGTGTGTGTCAATAAATTGATTTATTATATTATAAATAGTTATTGTGCAATTTGAATAGACAACGGCAAGGGGTCGTGGGACTTATGGAAACGGGACCGCTTTCCTGGATTCCACAATCCAATTCCAGGAACACAAGAAAAAAAATGTTGAAGTACACTGCTAGGTTTCATACAGTTGTAGCGTAATTTGGCTATCGAATCCAATTTTTTTTTCAAATACGACTGCTTGTTTCCAGAAGTATAAGAGTATCCAAAAAAAACGAACTCTTCTGCTTTATTATATGTTGGTATTGATAGAGCAAAACATCGTAGGGAAACCGGCATGTCTTTTTGGTTCTAAACCAAAAAATTCGAAGACATGTGACATCTACCAATCCGCACTGGGCCCGTGTGGTGGATTATAGCCCATCCCTCTCCTAGAGAGGAGGCCTGAGTCCCTGCAGTGGGAACATTATAGGCTGATGATGACGATGATAGATAGAGCAAATCACAATCTAAGTGTCCCATATCATGATAATTTCCAAAATCTTGTAAAGGCATACAAAAAAACTCTCAAAGTACATTTTAAACATATATTCAATTGAATTGAAATCACAAACATAACCATTCCAAATTAACACGATCTTTGGTTGCAAAACAATAAAAATGAATTCGTATTCATACAGCACCATTACTCATCTGGGCAAATTGGTCCTTTCTTATCCGGTTCCCCTGGTGATTTTCCAGGGTAAGTGTAACATTCCTTTGCTGCTTACTTTGCTCCTGAACATGTATCTTTCTCCCCTCCACCACCACATTTAGGTTTGCATGGGTTAGCTGGTCCGCTCGTACATGGTTGTGGTCCACAATGTGCTGGAGAACGACATTTCGGCGTAGGCCTGAATAATTCTCGTTTTGGTCTACAAAATCTGGGTTTGCTAGGCTTTGTTGATGGAGGTTTAGGCTGGCATGGCCCAGAGAAAAATCTGCAGTTATATAAAGGAACAAAATTGGGAGTACACGGTTTAGCGCAAGGTTGCCTTTTCGGTCTGCAAGTGTAGGATTTCGGTTTCACGGGGCATTCGGGGGTCGTCGCAATTGGAGGGCATGGCGGTACGGGGGGGTCGCGACAGTCTTTATGTATTTGAGGGCACGTAGGCGGGCATTTTGGGGGATCCTTCTCGTAATAGAATCTGATTGGGTACTCCCAAGGTAACTCACAACCTGCGTTGGAGATTCGACCGGTATGTACCTGAAAATTAATTAAGAACTTAATAATTTTATATTTGACGTTTGCGTCACAACTATGTTAGGATAAGCTTCCAATCTAACCGGATGCAGTTCAATGCCAGTATTTTACATGAAGTGACTGCCTATCTGACCTCCACAACCCAGTTAATACTGGGTAATAATAATATTTAATATCAATATTTGGTAAGACTGTTTGTTAGACTATCAGGTCACTGACTACCTGTAACGACTGCTAAAGATCTATATATCTGAGACTTGCATCTTGTATACAAGAAGTCTTGATTCTGGACCTTTTTAAGGGATGGATTTTTTAAAGGGTTCCGTACACAGAGGCCGTCAACGGAACCCTTTAATTAATTAATATTGTAAATGTAGTGTATTGAAAAATCATTCATGTGTGAGCCCAACTCTTACTTGTTAGGGTGTCTAAAATGCCCACTCTAGCAGCACATATAATTTTCCTAAATGGTCACAGACGCAGATATTATATCCTTTTTAACGCAATTCATATTATAATCTGCTAAAGTGGTAATTTTAGACCCCTAGGTCTCTTTGCCAGCCATTAGACATTTTTCATCAATCCAATCCACGACACTACAAACAAATAAATATTTGCATTTTTATTTATACCTATTTGTATTTTTTTTTTCCGTGATCATGGTGCTTGTAACAGCGCCGAAATATCGGGAAATCGAAACAATCAATAAACATGGTAAATATCCCGTTTTCAGTATAAATAATAAATAAATATTTTCCTCACCTTATCAAAACGATTGCTGAAAAGTGGTCTCTCCAAAATTTTCGATTTCGAAGATAAGTTATTTATCAGCACTTTGGAGAAGAACAGCTTCTGCATGATTCGATGTATCTCATTATATCATCTGATGTCCTTCCATTATCTTACTTATAGTACGGACAAGGCTTGACTAGTTGAGAAAACCCTGGTGTCAGCATAAACGCTGTCAGCATAAACGCTGTCACGGCTAACTAAAATTTCACCGAAATTATAACATCCCCTTATTACATTCTTCACGTTTAATTTTCATCTTGTAAATTTAATAAAATTATCTTCAAAAAGATAACACAAAAATTTTGTCAAATGTCACATTGTTTGAGTGTTTTATTCTGTCCAAAATGACATGAACTAATATTTTATGCCAGTTCGAATAGGAAACAAAAAGTTTTTTAATATTCGCGTAGTTCCAGCATTTGTCTTATGTAAGGGGGTGGTCAGGACAACATGACAATAAATTAAACTGTATTTTCCTTATGATGTTCCCTGTCTGCATTCAGTAATGCATTTATGAATGCATGCATGCATGCATTAATCAAATGTTCCCAGGAATTGAGCCACAGGATATTATTTTTATTCTTCGACATTATTCAGGTTAACGACCCCTGCATCATCGGTATAAACACGAAACACATGTTGTCAACACGCTCCGTCGTCCCTTTTTTTTTTGGTGGGTTGAAAATCATCGACGAACCCCTCCCGCAATTGGGCAGAGCGAAAGGGAGTGTCAGACTTCTACTGACTAAAAATCACCCATGTTCCTTCTTAGCCCTTTATGTAGAGGCCGCTGTATCTCTTCCGAACAACCCGCAGCCCCGACGGGGCCAAATTCGTCCCTTAAATTGTATTTCCAGATTATTATGGTGCTAACTATCCTTAAGAATAGTTTTTCTTCTTCTAAGGTTAATTAACCAACAAAGTTAGGTTAGTAAATCAATATGTATAAATCGTGTTCCATTTTGTTAACAGCAACTGTCTGCTATTTAGTTTGTTCAACAATCCATATTTTTTAATTTCATTGTTATAATTTAATTGATGCTTAAACTCCTTTGCAATCAATATTTACATTCATCACACATTTTTAGTTACATGCTATTCGTCCAATCTCATCCATACCAAGACAGTGAATTCCCTTTCAACTATTCTGTAACAGGCGCAACTTTTAAACCTATTGCCATCCCTGGTTGATGCACAAACACCATGACCGGCCACTCATAAAACAATACCATAAAAAAATCTTCTCATAGCCATAATGCACTTGCGCTTTTTCAAGTTTACATAATATATAATGTGAAGGTTGTAGACTTTCTTAGGCGGGGAGGCTTTGCAGACGATCGCAGTCGTCAGTCGCAAGAGACGCGCGTTACCCCGCGCATGTGTAGTGACGGTTACTCTACTTTTTAAACTTTTCTATAGTGCTGTGTATGGATAAAATGAGGCTAATATATTGGGTAAGTTCAATATCAGTGATATTTTAACAAGTACTTTATTTTTTGGGGAGAATACTTTTTTTTTCAGTGAGAGTTTTTCGGAAGACATTCGGATTTTTCGGAGAAGTGTTTTCGATTAAAATGTAAAAGTGGGAAATCATTGTGTCAAATTGTTGGATGTTTGGATCGACTTTTTATTTGTCAGTGTCTCTGTGGGTGATAAAAGAATTAAACTAAAATATATTATATTTTTTGGAAATCGGAATTTTTTGTTTGTGGATTTTGTGATGTGAGGAATAATTAATAAAATATGACGTGAAAATTAAATTACCTTCTTTTTGGGGTTACATGTGCGTGCGTTTATAAACTAAACCACAAAATTCAGGATATTAAAACTCACATTTTTAAATACATAAAAGAAATCATTACATTCTGAACAAGTACAAAAAAGGTGTTCTCCGAGTACAAAACACGTTTATTAGTATTAGAAAACCTTAGGACTCTCGTTATTTAAAAATAACGCTTGACCATACAATTTCTCTCTATACAGAGACTTTTATTTATAAAGCAGTCGCTGCAAATAATCGCTTTCAATTAAATTCATTCATACAATATAATTGGAAAATGTAATGAAACAGGCTGACAGACATTTGAAAAAAACTAAAATTAAACATTCAAATACAGACGATAAAAATATTACCATAAAGTTTTACTACCATTCACATAAGAGAATGTGCGGCTTCCGAGTAAATCATCTAAAACGAAAATTTCACCTGCATAATGATGTACAAGATGTGTAGATATTTTATATTTATACATCCTCGTTGATAGTTACGTAAAATGTACAGAAATGACTGCCAGAAGTAGGTCATCTCGTCGGCCAGATTCGCGGACGGAACTCCTCAGTGTAAAAGACATCAACGCGCGCTCTCGGAAGGTGCGGAGTTTTCACCTATTTACTTTATCTTGTATTATACGTTTGTAGTTTGTATTATACAACTGACGATGTCCACTCTCTATATTTATCTGTGAGTGTCTGGTTCTGTCTGGTAATGTAATAGGCGGATGGGAAATTATGTCATAATTGTGCTATGTATTTGAATTATATGGGATGTGACACTTTTCAATGTATAATTTAAGATCGATGATTTGATAATTTATTATATACAATTTATTTTTTGAGACCCTTTTCACGAAGATATCGTAATTATTTGCATTACCATTTTAACCCATGTTAATTAAGTTGTTAATATGGAGTAAAACCAATGAGTCTAACAAAGATTAAATCTTTTATCCAAGTAACTAATCACAGTCACGTGATCAGTGTTCTAAAACCCCTATTTTCTACAATATCGAGGACAAACTCGGCCATTAACCTCGAACCATCCCCTCATCTCTCGAGACGATAATAATTACAGCCTCAGACTTCCGGCACCAGGTTTATGCAACAGAAATGCATATGGCTACATTTGCATAAATGTAATAACGTACGTTAATTAACATTTATTATTTGACGCAACGAATTGTGAGTGCATTCCGAGATTCATTTTATTTATTGAATTTTTTTTACGACTTTCACGAATTTTAATTATAAAAAAATATATATTAGGTTTTTTGCGAATAGTATTTGGTGAAATCTCTAAATCCCATTTGTATGAAAAGTAAAATATAAATAAAATCTATGATGCAAGATTTATTCAAGTGGCCACACAATGTGTTTCCACAAATGTTATGTAATTCAAGAATAAATAACAACCAATACATTGCATTACTTAACCCACACTTGCATTTCAGTAACTTAAAAAATGTTCCACTTAAAATTGAGTAAGCAAAATTATTGTTCAGCCCGAGAATCGAATTCGAGACCTTGAACAGCGCAAACAAGTAAAAGTAAGTAAAGCAATACATACATATATGCGAAAGTTGCTAAATTTTGCCCAAAGTTTAGATAGTATGTATTTTTTATATAATTAATGAAATGCCAAGGTCGATGGCCATGTCTGCAATGCTTCGGTAACCATCTCTTCGTTACAAAATTATATTTTGTAGATCTTCGTGTATCTTGTGTTGATGATACTCTTTATAATTTTTTAGAATTTAGAGAGGGAATGAGTGAGATCTAGTCTTGATTTTACGTTGGGCGCCAAGGCGCGAAATGAGACGTAAAAAGGACATTTTATGAAAGATGAGAATGATTAGTAAAAGTGTAAGTATAAATCTCAATAAATACTATATTTCCCCAAAAATATAGTAATTAATTAAATTCAAGCAACATCTTCTTTTATTATGTTATGTCGTACAAATATATTTTTGACATTTTTAGGTCACGTCAAGTAGTTGAAAAAAAAAATAGAATTAGTTGACGTTTTTGATTATGACCTGATGACATACCGTTTTGAAAATTACTTTTTAAATGAATTATTTGTTATTATTAGGATGTAGTAATTATTTAAAATAATTAGTACATCCCAACCTTACCTAACCGTCGATTTATTCGTTATTTACATTATGATTTCGAAACTGTTTTTAGGCCTTCAAGAATTATCCTCCTTTCAAGTGCCATAAAAAAAGTATGATCATTAATAACAGAATCTTACACATTTAACAAAAACTTCAAACTATTATAATGATGTAACGTAAAACAACAGTGAAAGCGTAATCCTATATTAACATCACTCATTTTTGCATTTAACAGATATAAGAATATACAATTATATCATAATTGCACAAAAAAGACATTAATAACATTTTTAAATGTATACTAAATTATACAAGTTAAAATTAAACGTATACTCAGATGTACATTTTAAAGTAAAATGTGTTATTATGGACGTTTTATGAAAGTTAATGAAGCGATAAATTGTATGATGTTTTATCGTGGACAATTTGGAATTTTAGTGAGGATTTAATCTGAAATTACACTTATATTTATGTTTTATGCGTTACTTATCCGGCTAACTGCAAATTTATAAGACTTGAGTTAGTTTTTATTGTATTATAATTACTAAACATAGTAATTTTATTTTAAAAGCAATGTCGTACAGCTAAGTAGAAGACCTATTTTTATTAAACTTTTAAAAAAGCTCCTATGCTTTATTATTATTTATAATAAACTGCAATTAAAATAACACTTAGAAATCGAGATTCTTTGGTATCTTTTGAATTTAAATGGAGACAAAAATGTAGCTGTGTTAAACTTAACCGGTCTTTCACACAGTTACATTTGGGTAAAAAATGTGACAAGAAATGACACTCTCATCCGTATAAATGAGACTACCTGAGTGACACAGGCAGGAACCGACAGGTGCTAGTCGTGACCGGTGAACGGAGACAGACAACCAAAATACAGATTATATACAGAAGTACTACTCCATAATGTAAAGCCGAGAAACTAGCGTGTCAAATATTTATTTTCACACAATAACAAAACATTTTAACAATTTAATTTATTTTTGCGTAAGTACTACAAAAATATGGGAAAAGAATTAAATTGAAAAGAATAACAGGGTGTCAAAAAATTGGTCCACCGCGTTGTCAATATGAAAAGTGTCTTGTTGCACATTTACGTAGTTTATATTTTAATACAATAGTAAAGTACCGCTAAAATATTATAGTAGTTTTGACACATATGTTTTAAAACATTGTTTCGTTGCTGAAAAACTATAACAACCATTTAAAATACTACTTACTTTTTATAGTCACATGTACAGATGGTTTTAGTGGAACTTAACAGACAACATGCTCGGAAACAGAGTTAAAAATACCCTTGATTAGCGCTAAAGCCTCGATTAAGGACCGTAAATTGGAGGTCAACTGCAACTAAGTTCAGTGCTCCCACAGATACCAAAACCAACGTTTTGTAGGTAATTGTAACACAGGAAATTGTTTTATAAATATTGACCCTTAAGGTCAAGTGAATGTAGGCTTATACTCAAGACAAGAATTTATACGTATGTCAACTGGATTTCTTCTTACAATGAAACTATGGTACGGTATGGTGGTGGTATGGTATGTGGTGGTGAACTATGGTGGTATTGTGGTGGTGGTATGGTACTTTTAATACCATCTGCTTAGTCTTTTTCCAACAATGTTAGGGTCGGCTTCCATTTGTACATCTTTGACAGTCGTCTACGGTCCAACGTTTGGCAACCAGTCTTACCAAAGGGTATTACCTAGTACTAACCGGGTTATAGAGCTCAGATAAGCAGTCACTCCATGTAAAATAATAGTATTCAACTGTATCCGGTTAGACTGCAATTGGATCCCAACATAGTTGAGAAAAGGCGAGGCAGGTAATAAATTGACTAGTAAATTTATAGGACTGAAACTTCTGAATATAATTATTGTACATTACACCGTGAGGCGAAAGTTACGCGCGATTGGTTGCAGTGAATTGGACAAGTCGCCCCACGATGAGTTTGTTTTGTAAAGCGTTGAAAAAGATAGTGTGGAGATAGATTAGAATGAAGATGAATAATTTTGACAGATGAGTGACAAAACACATAACATCATGCCTGCTGTAATCCCCGATGGGTTAGGTAGAGGTGTACTTTATTGAGCACCCAAATTTTACCATTTGGCTCCTTGGCTGCTACTGCGAAATTCTTTTCGATACTTGGAATATTTTATTATAATTTTAGATGTATTTAACATAACATGACATTGAGAAATTAATTTGGATGTCATCGGGCGTATATTAAACTGTACAGTTTGAAAAACGCCCGGTTTACACTCATATTTTCTAATCGTAAACATACTTAATGTCAAAAGAAAAGAAATCCTATGTACATATTTAAATACCCATTCCAATGATTTCTTCCATTATGTATGGTAGGTACACATGTAAAATAATAAAGACATGCCTTTCCGCATTTAAATATATAAATCCTATAGTTTTAAATCGGGCAGTGTGTTAGTGAAATCTGGCGGTTACCGACCAACCAATGAGGTTGTACATGTTTGCAATATTAACCGGACTGCCTTAACCTAACACTATACAAGGACATGCATATATATATATATATATATCAATAGTACATTATGCCGGCGAATTGGGTAGTTTCCGGACTAAAAGAAATATGATTCTGTTTAGTCCATCCATCACTTAGATTTTTGAAAAATATTGGATACGTGTTTTCTGTTTTATCAAATTAATAAAAATTACGAAGATAGAACGCGTAAAAGATCGTGCTTGTGATCGGCTTCCAGTCTTACTGGATTCAGCTGAATACCAGTATTTTGCATGGAGACACTGCCTAAGCATTTACCCCCTTTTTTTGGCGGGTGGAAAATCAACAAAAAACCCCTCCCGCTCTTGGGCAGAGCGTAAGGGAGTGTCAGACTTCTACTGACTAAAAACCACCCATGTTCCTTCTTCGCCCTTCATGTCGAGGCCGCGGTATCCCTTGCGGACAACCCGCAGCCTCGACAGGGAGCATTTACCCCTCAAGCACTAATTAATTATTATTAGTCATTAATGCATTTTTCTAACATTTTAACTCTCTCGCTCTCGTACTCAGAACTTAATAATATACAATATAATTATGTAAATTAACTTCCTATAACCTTACACATAATTTTTACATGTCTTAAATCGGTATGTGTTTGTATGTATGTCATTACCGTCCCTTTTACTTTGGCTTTGTAACTGGTTCGGTTTGTCAAAAACCGCTCGAATTAAAGGTGACATTTCACAATTCAATGTTGAAATATTTTTAGCATTGTAGGTCATAATTTTTAAAACTGTAAGTTACACACATCACATGAGTAAACTCACGCCTTTTTACCGTGGGGGTAGGCAGAAACATCCTTACATAGGTACTCCTTTTGCCTCATCCAGTTTCATACCCTGCTTTAGTGGTTGGTTGTGAAGTTTTTGCCATGCCAATTAAAAAATAAGCAACGATAGGCGTTGATATCCCAGCACACCCGGTCAAAATTGTGTATGAGGAGTCTAGATTATTTTTTCGGAAGTATACTTAATGCATAATAATTTCTACTAACTTTTGCCCGCCTCGTTGGTCTAGTGGTTGCAACCGCGACTGCTGAGCATGAGGTCCTGGGTTCGATTCCCGGGTCGGGCAAAGTGTTATTGGCTTTTTCCATCAGGAATTTATCAGTAACAGCTACGGAGTCTGGATTTGTGCCCGGTTGATGGCAATAGGCTCGCCCCTTATTACATGGGACTGAAACAAAACTGGCGAAATGTGGGTGTACTATTAGGTACACCTCTGACTAACCCTTCGGGGATTACAGGCGTGATGTTATGTTATGTTTTGCCCGCCGCTTTGTCCGCGTGGAATATAGCCTAAAGCCTTCCTCGATGAATGCACTATCCAACACAAAAAAAAAACTATTCCAACCAGTAATTCCTGGGATTCAACCAAACAAACAAACTCTTCAGCTTTATAATATTAGTATAGATTACGTATAGACCAAACCAAGCCATGACGTAAGCAAGGGTGTAAACTGTACTGCATTACCGGCGCTGCCACGGTTGGTTGCTCCCAGCCTTGACATTGCGTGAAATGGACCGTAACAACCGTAAACACGTGGTCTGGTGCAAGTGGGCATGGTTTTAAATACACGTTGTTTTACTTGACTATAGTGTAGCGAACGTAGGGTTATGAGTTTTAACTCGGTTTGTGTATGGATATTGGATCGTAGCTCGTAAACTACAGAAACCAATTTAGAGAAATGAGAGTGACAGTCATGATTTATAGTGACAGTTTTGTAAATTAAATTAAAAGCAAGTGTTTTATATTGATCGTTAGTTAGATCTTAGCATTAATTTGACAAGTCTCAAATGTTAACCGTTTATTTCGGAGCTATTGACATGATTTAATACTGATATAGTACTCATTTCCTCTTTTATTTTAAATAAGTGTTCGATTTCCAGCAGGGCTATTGATTATCTTTTTAAATGTCAGTGGCTATCATAGTGTCCTTCGATTAACTGTCAAATGGTTATGGTTTGGTACAAAATGGAAAAAGTCGTCGGGCAAAGTGTTATTGCACAGTGTTAGCAGCCATGGAGTCTGATTATTGCCCGTTTAGAAAGAAAGAATGAAAAAGTATTTATTGGTCTCACACAAGACTTGATGACTTAAACATAGCTGGCGAAATATGGGTGTAGTTTTAGGTTCACTTAAATTCTGTCTTACCATTCGGGAACTACAGGCGTGATGTTATGTTTTATTTCAGATATAATGGTGTACAAATAGGCTAGGCCTCTAACCATAGACAGCATACGTAAACCTTTCGGTTTCTCTGGCAACTTTCACTTAAAATCTCATTTGGACATCATCAAATTATAACTTACATTAAAATAAGCTATTAACCACATGTTTATAGCTGTTATGACATTAATTAATATTTTGCTGTTCTTTCCTTAACTCATTTACAGAGATTTGCTCATTGAAAGGTCCCTCTTTGTTGAACCTCTGACAGATGGATATCTTATATTGGTCCTCGTTTCTTGGAAAGTTAAATTTAATAGATGCTATACTTTTTTTTGGATGCTGGGAATTCATCAAAAGTCTCCTCCCGCTCTGGGCGGAGCGGTAGGCAGTGTCAGACTTCTACTGACTAAAAACCACCCATACTCCTTTAGACCGCGCCGCCATGCTAATATTTTTTTGGTCCGTAATAAAATATGTATGACATGCCGTACATGACTGTGTAAAAGGGATTTAAAATGATTAAAAATAAGTACTCTGCTTACCCTGTAGAGTAAATAAATATATTCAGACACATGCTTACTCTGTGTCACAAACCATGGGGCTAACTATATATTTACCATGAAATCTCTATAAAAATTACAATACAAATCGGTTTCAATACGTTATATTCTAAAATAAACTTTCACTGGATACATTTTGAGTTACATTTTCCTTGTATAAAATCAAACGAGTTACATCACTGTTCACCTATTGCCTAATACTTCCGTTATTAGTAAAAGTTTATTTGTACGATAAAAAACATTAAAATCATGAACGAATGTAATCAATGATATGGTTGTTTTTGTGTGGAATTGTATGGTATGACATGTATTTGCTATGCTTGACTGTGCTACGGTATTTTCGTTGCAATTGCATCACTAAGTTTACAGTAATATAACATGACGCCTGTCATTCCCGAAGGGTAAGCAGAGGTTTACCTAAAAGTACACTTAATTTCGCGCAAGTTACGTTTTAGTCCTATGTATTACATGGCGAGGCTATTGCCATCAACCGGGCACAAATCCAGCCTCCGTGGCTGCTACTCGCAAATTAAAAAATCCAATAACATTTAGCCCGACCCGGGAATCGAATCCAGGACGTCATACAGCCGCGAGTGGGACCACTAGACCAACGAGGATTAGATTAGATAAGATTTATATCAGTGATAAAATACCTGTGGTTCGAAAGGAGGTCGGTAATGATGTGTCATCTTTACAGCATCCTATGTTGATTGTGTAAGATTAGAACTAGTTCAAGGATCTATAATATACTAGCTGATGCCCGCGACTTCGTTCCCGGTAACTTTGATGGGTGACTAAAAAAATGTTTGGTGTGGACAACCCTTAATACTTAGGGGTATGAAAAATAGATAGTAGCCGATTCTCAGGCCTACTGAATATGCCCAAAAAATTTCATCAAAATCGGTCAAGCCGTTTCGGAGGAGTATGGCAACGAAAACTGTGACACGAAAATTTTATATATTAGATAGAGATTTCACATTCATTCGTTGAGTTTGAGTCATCGAAAAAACAAAAAAAAACAAAACAAACATCGTGGGATGTCCGTCCACATTTCATCAACCTGGAAGAACACCTGCCACCTGGAAACTGCAACTGCGAGCCCAGGTTGGCCGCTGTAGATACAATCTGTTCAAATGGGCGTATTATCGATCCATCCCAAACAAACTGCCAGTGTGGAGCCCTTCTGCAGGATATACGTCACCTCCTATCCTGTGCATCCACAACCACTTGCACCTTTCAGGACATACTAGAAGCAAATGATAGAGCTGTGCAGGTGGCTACATACTGGTCTAATACGATTTGAGCTCATGGACACGTAAAGAAGAAGTCATTCGTTCTCTATTCGAGAGGAAATCCCTTTTAATTTATGTCAATTTTAACCACATTTTTTTTTTCGCAATTTTTTCATTCTGTAGGCAATTTTCTGGTTCGAAATATTCCCAGAAGTTGAGTGTTGGCTTAATTGAAAAACACTTTTTTTTAATAATTTATAATATAACATTTATATTCTTTTAGTCACATGCGAATTACTGCATAAATATCTTGAACTTTCTCTCAAGACTAAACACATTTATATTCAAAACGAATCCTAGAATGCGTCACATGCGGTTCGTTTCTGTTTTTTCGCGGTCGAAATATCGGGAATTCAAAACAATAAGTAAACATGGTAAATATCCCGTTTTCAGTATTAATAATATTGTGTCACATTTACCTAGAAACCGTTCAAATGTCCCATCTTCGGCCTATCCTCACATTTCTAGATGATCTTACACCTCTGTTCACATGACACAACAAACAGTCCATGTACCGACGCCACCACATCATCACATTGATATTGAGCCGAAAGCTTTAGCGATAAAGTAGAAAATATATTAAAGAACTTTGACATATTGTGTAGCTTGATGTGCTGTTGTCTGTACACAATTAACACACACACACACTACAACAGCCGTGTATAATCAATGGTACGGCTTAATAAGTAGATTTGTTCAGCCAATTGGTTAATAGCTGGTGTTATTGTATTACGATGCTATTGTTACCTGTTAAGTATGTGGAACAATTGTGTTTGAGCTTGTTGTGGGAAAAAGTGGAAGAAAAAGTGTTGTGTGATAAAGACTTGTTTGTAGAATTTGTTTAGGTAAAATCAAGTTAAACTGCCTCCGTCGGTGTAGTGGTAGCTAGCGTGACTGCTGAGGACTGAAGAGGTCCTGGGTTTGGTTCCCGGGTAGAGTAAAATTGTTTTGGTTTTTTTAACCATCAGGAATTACTCAGTAGCTCTCTTTTATTTTAGGTTTGTATATTAAATTTTTATATTATATTTTGTGAGAAAGTTAGTAAAATATAGAGAACTGTTATGTGAGAGGAAAGTATTTTGATAACTTTTCATTTAGCGAGATGGCTGTTGGGGAATTTTCAGTTTTTACTGAAGCTTTTCACATACAATTTGGTTAATTTCCTGCGAGTATCAGTCAGTCAGAACTGCAATAAAACATAAGATAACACTGATAATTTCTTCAATAAAATGAGCAATAAAAACTTTGAATAGCTATTTAAAAGTCTCAATGAAAAACGTCGAAAAGTGCTAAAAACATACCTTTATCGCTAATTAAATTAAACAAAAGTATGACAGATTACGTAAAACAAACATTAAAAGTTTTAGTCGCAGTCGTCTCCACGCCTTTTCGTGTGACCTTCAGTGAAAGTTCGGAGGTGTCGACAATTGACACATACAACGTAACACAAAATTGCCATTTCGGTACAAAACTGCCACTCGATTATGAACCGTATAACTTTAACATTAAGTGTCATGGTTATTTCAACTTTTACTTTTTCATAAATTGCTAAGAGGAACGCAAATAGTTGGAGATTCACTTTCGTTTTATTTTTGAAGACGGTTCGGTGTTGCGAATGATTCTTATGAATGGAGAAATACGTCATATTAGTACATATTATATCACAAGTTAACTTTACTTGAAATGCTTGTAGATTAAAAAAATATGTTTGTCAAAATATGGTTAATGAAGAATATGACAAGTATGTAATACACATGTCATCCCAAATAAGAAAATATTTGAGAAACTAAGTATCGCGATGTAGATGGTGTTTCATAAATATATTCGACTACTAAAAGAAACACTAATTGAACTCTCGTCTTCAAAGTCCATACATTTTGGTCAAGTCCAATAACGACCATGCAGATTAGTGTCTGAGAACTCTGAAATGGTATTTTGAGGATCATTCATCAATGTATGACTACCTCGTTTATTTGGTGGTCGCAAGCGCAACTGCTGTGCATGAGATGAGTTTATTAATGGTACACCTCTGCCTAACCCTTTGGGGATTACAGGCGTGATGTTATGGTATGTTCTTCAATGATTTGAACATGTTGGTCAAAATGTACAGACGAGACATTCTGCTGAACAGCCAGAGAAATAATTAAAAAACCTGACGGACGAATCTCTGATACCTATAATATTTTATAACACTAACATTAGTTTCTTGCTCAACATCTAAATAGTACCGTATTATCGCATTAAATATATTATACCAATCTCTTTTACATAATCTATTTTAACCGCCATTGAAAATAGACGGTTAACTTTTTTTTATCTCTGTCTCTGATGGCTGTGGCTACAGTCGTTAGGCAGAACCACAGATTCATAATTATGTTATGGAGTTACTTGAAAGATATGTCCCTGATTTATCTTAACGACTTAAAAAAAGGAAGGATGGCAGAGATGTCTAATGATAGTGATGTGATTTGTGTTTAGTAGAGTTTTAAGTATCGATATAATTGTGGTGTGGATATGGTTTTCGTTATCTAAGATGACATCAACGGGTGTGGGTGGCAACTATAATAAAGACATAATTCTTCTTGGTTTCTGAGTTAACAACTTTATGTGTGTGACCGGAATGAAGGAAATGCTAACACAATTACTTGAAAAATTAAAACAACGTTCAATTGAAGGTCTTTACGATGTCAATTTATAATGATTAATTGCAAAATCACCTTAATATAGGGACAGTGAGAAAACCCTTTAAATACCTCCTAATTATTCTCATATCCAAGCCGTTTTACCTCTTCTTTTTTCCATTAACATATCAATAAAAAATAGAAATTATCGATAAAACTCTAACCTCAACACAATCGAACATCGATATAATAGAAAACAATTTATGATAATATGCCTATTTCCAGTCTTCTTAAGTTATGATAAATGCACGTGGTTTATGGTTTTATAAGTCTATTTGAATTAGAAAGTTCTTAGAAGGCCGCTACAGGTCGAATATGGTGACAAAACTGGATGTTTACTCGTCCATTGGTATGTGTAATGTAAATTGTGATGCACGACTATAGTTTTATTTCGTAAACGAGTTAGAACGTGCGTTTTTATCGATAAATTATTTAAATTAGTCGCATCCCTATTTTTGAGTAAGAGTATAGTTTGAATTTCAACACACAATTAATATTATTTATAAATATAACGTAACATCACGCCTGTAGGTACACGAAAGGTTAAGCGGAGGTGAGCGTAGTAGTAGGTATACCCATGTATTGCAAGTTATGTTAAGTCCCATGTAATAGGGGGCGAGCCAATTGTTATCAACCGGGCACTATTATTTATGTACCAAATAAATACTCATTGAAATTTCAAGACAATATGATAAGATTTATGAGTCTCTTTGAATATAATATAATGTAACTTCCACTAGTCAACTTGCAACTTTTGAAAGTGATAAATCTGTACTCTTACTGCAATTAATAATTCATTTCACACAAACACTAAATAGAAACGCTGGCAGTCTGACAAAAGATAGATAGATAGAATACTCTTTATTATGTACACCATAAAAATTACAAAAAAAGGCTCTATACTAGCATAGGAAACATAGTACATAGCATAATCATAAATTGTAAAATAGTATGTTAATAGCTATATAAATTGATGTATTCCATTTTCTCTTCTTCTTTTACACACGATGCCAATATCTCTTTTTTCAGTATATCCTTTCGCAGGTACGCTGGAAGAGATTTCTTTAAGCATAAGCACTTTTTTCCTACTTTATGTCCCTGTTTTTTCTTATCTGTATTTAGTGTGTACATAAATTTATGGCAATGGCAGCGGACCGGTCACTGTGGAGGCATACCGTAAGCACTAAGGTGTTTGAGTTTGAAAGGCGGCGTAAGGAAGAGCTCGATGCTAAACGGGATGTGCTTAAGGCCCGACCACCCGCGGCCATCCAATACAATTACGTCGGAGGGGTGCTGACTTGCAGTGAATGTGGACGCACTTTCACGGCAAAAATTGGCTATGTCAGTCACCAGAGGGCACACCAGCGATGCTCTTAATAGGCAGATCCAAGTCGCTGTGGCCGAGATCGGTCGGGATCATATATATATATATATATAAATTTATAAATAAACGAACAACTAACAACAGCCAAAAGAATAGTACATTTTTTCAAAAAATATTTATGCTTTAAAGACGCATATCAAAATGAAGAAATAAAAAAAAAAAACACTGCCGACTAGCTACAGTCGGTGGTGATTTTTTTAAAATTTCCGTTTTAATCGATTTGGACATAATTTATGGTATAGTTATCTGTGGTCATTTTCTTTCCCGCCCGTGGTTGCGGAAAAATAAAATTACCGCACGCGTGCGAAATATGTTGCATTTCGAACCTAATCGTAGTGCATTATGAGATAGTTTTCGAGAAAGTGTATTGAAAACATCATTTTCGTGCTGTTTGTTATTGTAGCACAAATCTTGGCAAGTGTAACGCATAACCGGTTCTGTAATGAAAGTTAAAATAAAACAAAATTACCACAATGACATAATTTCGGCCATAACCCTTTACGAACGATAATATTTTCCACAAATCTTACGGCACCGCTAACAACAGACATGACATTCCCATTACATTTCTTACATAACATTATAACTCCTTAAACAAATGATGCACAAGACGATAATTTAGGCAATATTACAAAATGTAATGACTCTTTTAAAACATATTGCCTACAGATTACATTTCTGTATGCCTACATTGCCTACAGATTACATTTCTAATGATAGTTATATGTAAATTCGATATAATAGATGTTGATGTCTGTGTTTATTTTGAAATTATGTTAGAGCCTATGATTTGTGGAAGATCATAATGGGAATGGTTGTTGATGACTTGCTGGCTCAATTAATTAACCTTTGGGGTCAGAAGATGCATTTTTAGGCTCGGTATTTCAAGGCATCATCTCAAAACGGTGAAGGAAAACATCGTGAGAAAACCGTTAGTCTTAGAACCAAAAAAATCGAAGACATGTTACATCTATCAACCTGCACTGGGCCCGCGTGGTGGATTATATAATAGCCCATCCCTCTCCTAGAGAGGAGGCCTGAGTCCCTGCAGCCCCAATGCTCCCAGCATTATAGGCTAATGATGATGAAATGAAGAATGTAAGATAAGTAATTAAACCTCATCTAATTACACATGTACAGATTAACCACTACATAAAATAAACGTCTACCGTGAACCAGTAACTAGTAACTTAACTGGTAAATAGGCGATTTCCTCTGAACCACCGATAATTGTCAGTTAGCAATGATCTCGTAAACCACTGAGACAATTTTGATGAACGAGCTCTTTCGATGGGCGTGGTAGAAAGTCAGCATATTGATTAAACTTTTCCTTTTACGAGGTTAAGACAAGGCCAATTGTGCTACTTAGGCTAATAGGATTTTATTATGGAAATGGTTATATTTAAGGTGCTAATAAACCCATGAATATATAGTTCTAGACTACAACAAGTCCTGCCAATGTTGCGGAATTTGTTCGAAGGAGTTACCGTGGTCCTGGAACGCAAAAGGCATTACAAGGAACACGTATGGGTTTTAGTGAGTAAGAGTTTGACAATCGCTTCTGCTCCAACCAGAGCGGGAGGAATCATTTGATGATTTCCTATTCTTAAAAAAGGCGGAAAACTGCAATCACGGATAAGACCTGGGTGAGACTTATACTAGGGGATAGTGACCCTAAAATGAGGAGCCCTGTACGAGGCACAATACTGTCAATCGACGAGACTATCACCATTTCTAGCAAGACCCTACAGTTTAGGCTATCCATTCTCTGTCAGTAGGTCAATATTTTTAACCGACTTCCAAAAAGGAGGAGGTTCTCTATTTAAGTAGAATAGTTTACTTACCTACTGTTATTATGAAATCTACTTAATCTATTCTGCTATTAGTTATATCAATTTATTTCTAGGTTACCCATACCTAAGTAGATTACTAAAATTGCTACGATTTGGTAACTTTTAAGTGTTGAAACTAAAAAATTCCAAATTCGCTACGGTTACGGCTTTTAGCGAATCTTCTTCAGTTCTCAAGGTCAGCTGTTAGATAAGCATGAATAAAATGTGCCAGTTTCTTAAGAAATACATTTATTATTTAACTACGACGTTTAAATATTAGTTGATGGAGTAGTTGTAACGTTTCTGCGTTACGGGTCCCTGTTTCAATTTAAAATACAGTTGTCCCTTGTCGCCTAGGCCAGTTATTTTATGTCACCTGCCTAATTTATGAAGAGTGAACAATAAAGGTAATTTGTCATCCTCCAATTGTCTGTTTTACGTTGCTGTTGGATCCAAGATTTACTTTATGAAAATCTTAAATTCTTTTACATACTAACCGATAACGTATGAATAAACCGCTGGGTCTAAGAAGTGACTATACAATTATAAGCCAAGATTACACTCGACATCAGAAGCGTAAGGATGGATGTACAAAACTCTATAATGTAAAGTGAGATTTGTAATAATCTGCTGATGTCGGGAAGTCTCAACGAGTTGGTAATGATTTTTCTGATGTCTGAGCTTGAGGACAACTAAATAAATGATGGATGGACTGTGTGAAGGATGATATGGCTAAAAAGGATGTGACGGCTGAGATGACAAGTAATAGAGAAGTATGGAAGAAGAAGACATGCTATAACGAACCTTAATTAACTAAGATAAGGGTAGGAAAATGATGATAAAGGAGCTTGATTGTCTCAGTACATTTCTGCTGGTAACTGTGAATTTAGCGAACAAGATTCCATCAATAATTCCGATCATCATCATCTGCCTAGCCTTTTCCCAACTGGTCGGCTTCCTGTCTAACCGGATGCAGCTGTATTCAGCCAGTATTTTACATGGAGCGACTGCCTATCTGACCTCCACAACCCAGTTAATACTAGGTAATACGATACTCCTTGGTAAGACTGGATGTCAGAATTTCAGGTCACTGACTATACCTGTAACGACTGCCAAAGATCTATATATGGCAGCCGAGACCAACAGCTTAACGTGCTTTCCGAGGCACGGAGGAAACTCGGTATGTCGGGCGGTCACCCATCCACAGACCGACCTAGGCAAGCACAGCTTTACCTAAAGATCGACCCGAGTGGCAGTTCTTATTAAGCCACGAGCTCCTCAACACTCAATAACTCCGATATCCTATCCAAATTTTACTTTAACGTTCCTGAAAGGTCAAAACGATGGAACGTGCCGCTGCGTGTTCCATTTACCTCTACGAATTACATGCAAAATTCATTTATAGTGCGTGCAAGTAGAAACTTTAATAGCATGTGTAAACAGCATGATTTTGATGCTTTCACAACGAGTGTGTCCTCGCCAGAAAGTGCATGAGCCTTAGCTTTTTCAATTATTTAATTAATTATTATTGTAGGTACTGAATGTGACATATTTAAAATGTGAATTTCGTTTAAGCTTAAATGTTATCCTGTATATTTTTTTTTGTGGCTATATTGTGTTTGTGTTGTTCACACTCTTTCTTTAAAATCTGTATTTAGAAGTGAGGACTTTTAATTGACTGTCAGTCTCACATACTATTTTTTAATCTGTTTATCTTAGGGTGGGTTGCACCATATTACTATAACGATAACCAAACCGTAACAAGCCATCAAATTATACTTTTTTAATGCTTTTATGGCTTGTTACGGTTTGGTTATCGTTATAGTAATATGGTGCAACCCACCCTTAGCTGTAAGTCTTCCATAGTAATTAATTAAATAAATAAAAGAGATACAGTTATCAAGACACGTGTTACGGCAAATAGTATTTGGCCCAGTTTATACCCTCTTATTTACCTTTCCCATCAAGTAAATACTTATTAAAGTGAAACCATGAATCCCTAGCTACTTAATTATAATCCGGTGTCGATGTAGACTAACTACTAACACTACTAGTCGACATTACATCCTTCGGACGGCATTAGGTTCCCACGGAGACCCGGTTTGAGTGAAAACTGTGAAACTGCTACTTACTGTTCGCTTATCCGCTGTGGTTAAGTTAAACTGCTGGTTTGAGTTATGTAACTTTGTTGTAATGTGGTTTGTTGGTGGTTGGGAGTAAGTAACGTCTTGGATTGTTTGTTGGGAAGTTGTGTGGATTTTAAGTAGTGTTTAGTTTTCCTGCTGATAGAATGCAGATCATAGAACCAAGGTCTAGAAGCAAGAAAGTCGTTGAAAGTTGAAGTGAATGACGAAACGGAAGATTTTAATTTATTCCCATGAGGAAACGGCTTGTAATTACAAAGAAAGAAGGAGGGGAACACATCTGACATTTAGATATTTAATTTTGCCATATTGACTAGATAATATAGTCAACTACTCGTAGCTGATGCCCGCGGCTTCACCCGCGTGGCTGTCGGTCAAATTATATACTAAATCCTTCCTCTTGAATCACTCTATTTATTAAAAAAAACCGCTTCAAAATCCGTTGCGTAGTTATACAGATTTAAGCATACATAGGGACGGACAGACAGCGACAGCGACTTTGTTTTATACTATGTAGTGATAGTAATTTAAAAATTTGTCAAAATCTTTTTCCTGATTAATTTCATTAATTGGTTTGGCCAGCTGCCTCTTAACCTTAGGGCATAAACATAAATGACCAAGTATAATTTGATGGCCACCTATTGTAAAGAGCAACAACATGTTCGTTCTAAACGAGACATGAAGACCAGTAAACAGACAGAACGCTTTCTAATCACCAACCAGTTTTAGATGCGATAACATTTGGCGATGTCGATCAAACACTCACGTCGTTTTCGCATGAAACTATGTCTATAAACTGACAGCAAACACACTTATCTAGCAATCAATCCACTCAGCCGATCAAAGTCAGCTGCTGGATACAGTAGGTCTAAAATGGCTACTTTATCAGATCATAAATAAGAATGGCGCTCACCTAGGTTAGACTGTGGATGGGTGACCACCTATTAAATATCGAGTTTGCTCCGTGCCTTGGAAAGCACGTTAAGCTGTTGGTCCCGGCCAAATGTACGCTAGGTTAAATCAAGGCGAAAGCGTAAGCCCGTCGGGGCTGCGGGGTGTTCGAAAAAGATACCGCGGCCTCGGCGCAAGGGCTAAGAAGGAACATGGGTGGTTTTTAGTCAGTAGAAGTCTGACACTCCCTTCCGCTCTGCCCAAGAGCTTTATTTGATGATTTCCCACCCCCCAAAAAAAAAGGGCCAAAGTGTACCTTTGACCTTGAGTTGGCCTAGTTGAGTTTCCATATATACTAACTTATATTTGATTTTGTTACCACTCAAGTTTGGCATACTAGGTGCTACATCTCTTTCGAACTCCTCGGAAAATAGAGGGATTATGTTACGAGTATGTTTTAAATAAAACACGTAATAGAAGTCACGGAGTCTGGAAATGTGCTCGTTTGATGGCAATAGGCTCGCTCCCTATTACATGGTAGGTACTTAAACATTATTGGCGAAATGTGGGTATACCATTAGGTGTACCTCTGCCTTACCCTTTGAGAATTACAAAACATGTACTTCATCAATAACTTATTAAGTAAGTAACAGCCAACCGGGTACCAGGGACACATACGACTGTAGAGAGCAGCCGATCACCGAAACAGCATGATTACGATGCGTCGGCACACGCTGCAGCTTTCTACATTCCTGCCAGACCGGCCTGTCTACCGTTATGTCTGCAATATCACTGGCGGCTCGAAATATCACTGATGTAGCAGAAATATTGGCAGGTTCAATATATGGGTGACAGTAATTATTGTCATAGTTTATTAAATTATCGCCTGCATCGTACACAAGTCAATTAATGCGGTAAGAGTGACTTTAAACGCATTGGTTTAGTGGGTGAAATGGTTTCTAAATATAACTTAGGACTTAAACACGTCAGAGGAAACCCCTCTGACGAGTTGAAGAAGTAATTGAATTGGCTGTCGGACTGTTCGAAAGAGATACCGCGGCCCCGGAACACAAACAAGAAGGAACGTGGGTAGTTTTTAGTCAGTACAGTTTGACACTCCCTTCCGCTCCGCCCAGAGTCATTTGATGATTTCATACATACATACATAAACTCACACCCTTTTCCATGGGGGAAGGCAGAAATCACAGAACGCCACTTGCTACGATCCTCACATACTTCTTTTGCCTCGTCCACATTCACACATCTGGTCATACACGCACGCCGGTTACGAGTACTACGCACCTGTCCTGTCTGAAGAACGGCACAAATAAAATCAGTGTATGTTTTTCTAGGGCGTCCCCTCCCGGTCCGCGCTACGGATCATTCTCACTAGTTCTACTGCTTTTTTCCCACTAGTTCTACGATTTCGTACCACCTTGAATCGTAGAACTGGTGGAAAAAAAGGAAAAAAAATCCCACTAGTTCTACGATTTCGTACCACCTTGAATCGTAGAACTGGTGGAAAAAAAGGAAAAAAAATCCCACTAGTTCTATCGTAGGACTGTGTAGTAGAACTAGTGGGAATGATCCGGCGTTACCACTCACATCTGCCTTGTAAATACCTTTTGTTAATCGACTTTCATTCATCCTCTCCACATGACCGAACCACCTTAGCATACTCTTTTCAATTTTTGTCACTACATCTTCTTTTAAACCGCAACGTTCTCGTATAACCTTATTCCTCAATTTATCATTCAGAGTTACACCACACATGCTTTCCCAGTCGCAAAATAGGGGTATGTTACCATGACATCTTAAAACAGTATTGTTTTACTGATACCTCAGTGTGGAAAAGAGACGGAGCCATAAAGGACCTCTATTGCGATCTCTTTCTCACTCTGCAGTAAGATTAAAACAATAGGTACTGCTTTAATGATCATGGGCCACCAGCTCACCAATAGAGCCCTTTACCTTCTCATACACCTGTCACATGTAAGTATCAAGTGTGGATGCGTACGCGCAGGTCGTTAGAAAGCCGATCATCTGTCGTCATAACGCGTGCATTTGCATTCACTTTTGGTACTTCAATCATGGGAGTGCATGCGAAAATTGTTTTCTCTTTAACTTCACGCTAATTGGTGGGAAGGGTTGACAGAGTATTTATTTTTTTAGTTTTCCCTGTGGGCCTGTTTCACCACCTTTTTTTTTTTTTGGCGGGTGGGAAATCATCAAATCCCCTACAGCTCTGCCCACGAGCGGGAACGCGGAGTTCAGACTTCACTGACTAAAAACCACCCATGTTTCTTCTTAGCCCTTGCTCCGAGCAGGTATCTCTTTCGAACAACCCGCAGCCATGACGGGTGTTTCACCACCTACTATTGAGTTTCCGTTAACTTATTTGACAGATTATTTCGTACAAATTCTGTTATTATTACGTGGAAAGTTTGCATAGATCTTCAGATGCAACTAGGTTACAAGTAGGTTAGGTTAGTTTTAACAGCGTGACGCTGCCTGAGGCACAGGTTCTCAGTATTTAAACAAAAATAAAATTTATGTGCTATCTATGGGTACCTAGCACAGAGATTTCCAAGAATTCTATATTTATTGACGAGACTCTCACTTAAACTGATTAACAAAATAGATGACAACACACTACCTTTCCCCAGTACGAATCACCGGCTACCATTCAGAAATAAACTATCCAATTCCACAATAAACGTCAATTTGACAGCTGACATCTGACAAGCCAATTGACAGCGATTCGATTCTCAATTTACCGCTCGATTCGCAAATGAGATCAGTCAACTATACTACGTGGTCTATTGTGTGGTACGAGCTACGAAGTGGATCGGTGACAGCCGTAGCGATCGATACAATGCATTGACCTACTGCTCTATTACTAGTCACTGTGGCCTTGAATTTTAACGCTTCTGTGTGCTTCCGCGGTTCTACGTGGTACGGGTGAAAAGAGGAAAATTGTTTTCATTTATGTCTGTTTGATATGAAAGAAGGGAAAGATAATAGTTAGTTAGTTTATTTTTATGGTGTAATGAATAGATTGGTTGTCCAATCAAAGTACCAAGGGTGTCGTATTACCTAGCAGTAGGTAATACGATACCCTTGATAGATAAGACTGTAGTTCCTGCCTATCTATTCCTCATTACTTTCTAATTGGGTAATAGAGGATAGATAGGCAGTTGCTCCATGTAAAATACTGGTGTTCAGCTGCAGCCGGTTAGACTGGAAGCCGACCACGGCATAGTTGAAAATGGGCTGGGTAGATGATGAGTATTTGCCATCGTTCCATCAATAGTGTCATCATCAATTCACCCAAAAGACGTCCGTGGACGTGGACATCGCAGCGTGTTGTTCACCCTAAAATAATATTTTTGATAGTGCGAGAACAGCGATCTAAATTCCCGTCGCGGCTGCGGGTTCGCAAGAGATACCGCGGCCTCGACATGAAGGGCTAAGAAGGAACATGGGTTTTTAGTCAGTAGAAGTCTGACACTCCCTTTCGCTCTGCCCAAGAGCGGGAGGGGTTATTTGATGATTTTCCACCCGCCAAAAAAAAAGGCTTCAGAAATTAAAATTTAGCTGCCTAGCCCAGCTCCATATCTAGTGTGTGTGCATAAATTGTTAAATAAATAAAATATGAAATTTTCATCAACAGCCCGGAATTTGGATTTGTACCCGGTTCATGCAAATACCACACCATTGCCATTGGGGGTATATGTCCAGTGAGGCTGGCATAGTCAACTTGCTCGTAACTATTGCAACGGGGCGATAATTATAGTTTCTATGAATAGATATTTCAAATTCAAAAGCGATTGTAACTTGTCTCAACCCTAGGGCGGAAATTAAATAAAGATACCATCTCAACAAAGATTACTAGTCCACAGAGCAGACTTTAATTACAATAACTTCAAAGATATAAGCGGTTTATTTAATAAATAACATAAATTGCACGATTGCACACCAACAACTAAATGAACAGATTATCTCATACTTTCTAACTTCATTGTAAATATTCGTTTCCGCAAAGTATTATGTCCGACCAATCTACTTAATTAAAGAAATCCAATTACATCGTCATCATAGTGTTTCTAGAAAGCTTAAATATCTACTCATTACGTAAAACTTAGTATATTTCCGTTCGTATTTTTGGCAAACATCGAAGGAATCCTTGTGAATGTAGAAGAATTTTTTCATCCCATCTGAACAGCGTCTCTTTTTTATCGTCGGTAATCCCTCGTGGTGTGAAACTTCCATGCTCATAATGACTAAAACCTTATGATGTTCTTCTTATCTCTGCCATAACCACGTAACCCTAGTTCAGGCCAATTTCCCAGTAATACTAAAAAAAGAGATGTGTGTGTATAAGAAAAAGAGCTAAATGGAATACCCTAAGCAGATAACTATTTTTAATAACTCTAGACTTCGTACCAAAAAGGTTGTTGGAGTAATGCTGAGGTACTCAAACCATTAAAACAATGCTAACCAAATTGCATGACTCACTTTGTTTTCTCCACAAACTTGCGTCGTAAAGTTATATAAAACTACTCAATATTCAAGACTCGGGAATTACATTTCGCTATCTGTCTCGTAGACTGGTAGAGAGTAAAATTGAGCTGTCAAATGTTATGCTAACCAGAGTGAGTCTAAACAATCATTTGTCTTCACTAAACCTGATCTGAACAATCGTTATGTAGGTACGAGGTTCTACTGCGAGCGAATAGCAATAAGCTCATGATTTTAATAAACAAGCGATATTTGTGGCTTCTCCCGCTTAGATATCGGAAATCATTCGGCGGGAATGTAGTACAAAAACATCCTATGGTCTAAGGCTGGCCGTGGTATACCTTTGCGTGTGTAAAAATAGAGAAATGAAAATTAAATAATATTACTTAGCTTCACGTTAACGTGGCACTCAGAAAATTAAACAAAATAACCTCCTCCTTTTTTGAAGTCGGTTAATAATCAGCATCACATTTCTATTAGTTGAATATCCTAAGTTTGCTAATTTTATACGACCTTCGATGGCGATTTAGTTAACACAGTACAATGGTGTCAAACGCTAATTTAAAACATTCTAATGTCCAAGTTTTCTCTGCCACAACGTCAACCACAAACCACTTAACACCAGTTAAACTCTCCCTCTCTCCGCCATCAATATAACCTAGTCCTGTCGCGGATGTACTGTCACAGCACACTACACGGTGAATGCGTAGGAGCCCATAAAACGTCCGTATTGATAAATAAAACATGGCGCCTACCATACCAGCGGAGAAAGTGTCATGAACTTGATCTTCGAATAGTTTCGGTGGACACGCTGCCGACAAACGTGTATGGGTTCTTTGAAGGCTGTTTTAATGGCGATTTTGATTAAACAATGTAAGACAATACTAAAGATGCGAATTTCGTTTTGCGATGTAACGAAGTTGTGAGTTGCTTACAATTACAACGCGTCGTGACTGCTCGAGGAAGTGCCTTTTAGTCATAATCATTTATGCGTACCTAATTATTACCTAATTTGTATCAGAAAAAACACACAAAAATACGGAACACCTCTATCTGCGGCCAGAATTTCTCTCCCAAGACGAGATGCAGATCTATAAGATGTTGGTGCTTGCACCACGAACACCGTTGACGTTGCGGCGCAACACAAGCAACTATACTCTCGCCACGTACTTAGATTTTTTTTTTTCACATTTTCCCAACTATATTGTGGACTGCTTCCATTCTAAACAAATGCAGCTAAATATCAGTATTTTACATGGAGCGACCTGCCGATCTGACTTACACAACCCAGTTAGTACTGGGTAAATGATACCCTTTGGTAAGACTGCTTGACTGCCTGTCAAACTATCAGGCCACTGACTACCTGTAACGGCTGCCAGAGATCTATATAGGATGATATGGCAAGCAAGGATGTGTCTGCAGAGATGTTGAGTAATGGCGAAGTTTGGAAGAAGAAGACATGCTGCGCCGAACTCTAATAAATTGAGATAGATAAAGAATTATGGTTTCTTAGCCTAACATCATTTATAAAATTTTAAATATACTAGTTGATGCCCGTGGCTTCGCCCGCGTGTGTCTATGTATGTCAAATTATTTACTAAAACCTTCCTCGAGAACCACTCTATTCATTGGTGAAAACAGCATGAAAAACGGTGCAGTAGTTTTTGAGTTTATCGGGAACAGACAGACAGACGCGTTTGTTTTACAATAAGCAGTGATAAATTATTTAAATTCATTTTAAACTCGCCTCTCAACCTTGCAAGCCTTTTAACTTAGCATAATTATGCAAAAGTGACAACTTCATACTATCAATGAGCTTTTCTTACTTTTCCAAAATATGTTAATCGTTACGAAAACCAAATGACCAGCCGAGAAAGCCAAAGATATATGTGCGCAATTGACGGACATACGTGGTCTATCACTGAGTGGCTATTTCATGCCATTACTGTGTGTATACCATGGTCTTTTAAATAGTGGCCATTACTATGCTAACCGCGACACCTGTCGGTATTTGTGGTGACAGTCACGTACACCTAATGTGTTGGTTTATATTGTTACTAGGATAGAACTTAGAAGGATGGGTTGTTGGCACTTGGCTAGGAAAATAGTTTAGGAGGGCAGTGAATTTAAAATGTTTGGGAGTCCATAAGCAATATTGGGCAGTAGGCCGTGGGTCTATAAATGGAAACACGAGGTCGAGCCGTGAAAGAGAAGGTGGAGGTGAAGGTGGTGGTGGTGGTGGTGGAGTAAAATTTACTGATGTAACTACTCAAAAGTGGAGTCGGTGATTTTTCTTAATTTGAGTTGTTGGTGTCCTTATAAATATTACTGTTGGAGTGCTATTTTAGAAGTGATAAAAAAGTCTATAATGTTTTTACATTAGTTTAGCTTAATCAGTCTAAAATGTTCCCACTGCTGGGACAGGCGTCCTCTCTATGAGAGTGGTGCGCTGTAACCCACCATGTGGGCTCAGTGCAGGTTGGTAGATGGCACTTTGTCGACGAATTAAGATCTGGGACATGGTGGTTTCGTCACGATATTTTTGTTTGCCATCTTGAGAGGAAGTAGCATAAGGTTAATCAATAAAGATAACCAGCATTGGACCAATAAAAATAAAGTTTCTATTTATTAATTGGCCTATTAGCCAATTTACGTAACATTAGTTCAAGCTGACTTTACACGATACAAGAAAAACCCCAATATATTTGCATAACACCTATAAGTGAAATGTGTTTACCATAATATTCTCATTAGAATATCCCATTACAACATTATTTGCCAATTTCAACCTTATTCCATTAACATACGGAACACAAGTTTAAATGAAAGTGGATCTCGAAAAGTGAGGTAATCGGATCTATTGTTTATTTTTTATTCTCACGATGAAGATAGAATGTTTATTGTTGGCAACACTGATTTGAAATTCTGTTTTTTTTAGTCTGGCAACGTATGCAAATGCATCTGTGTAACCGCAAATGCTGTAACTACAATGATGTCATTATACTTAAGATATTGTCAGATGATACCATTATGTTCAATTTATATTGCGTGTTGTGTTCTGAAGATGAATAATTTTAATCGAATCAAGACGGCGATGGACGTTAAACAAAATGAAGTTTTCTTGGAAATATTGCTTTGTTAGTTGCAGCAAGAACAATAACGGTTGATGTCAAAGATTATAATTAATTGGAGTAATAAGATGAAAGTGAAAGAGATTGTTAATATAATAGACTAATTACTTACCTACTATGCAATCAGTGTTAGTGCAAATTAGGCCTTAGGAACATCGAAGTCTTCTAAGATTGGATGATAAATTAAAACTGAAATAGGTTTTAATAAAGGCTTTGCCCTACGTAGTAGATACGGTAGGGGGGCGTGGTAGGATATATAGATCGAACTTCTTTTTTTTCTTTGTATGGTGGGAAATCATCAAATGACTCCTCCCGCTCTGGGCAGGGAGTGTCAGACTTCTACTGGCTAATAACCACCCATGTTCCTTGTCTTAGCCCTTTGTGTCGGGGCTGCGGTATCTCTTTCGAACAACCGGCAGCCCCGACGGCATATAGATCGACCTTATATCGGCTTAAAGTACATACCTATTACTTTTGATAAAAAATCTAAAAAAGTTTCAGTTACTTTTGAAACTAACATAATATCTTAACAGTCACATTGACCAAGAGACCTTATCAATGTGTGACGTGCAAGTGAATTTTGTTTTAGGGTAATAAAGCCATTAAAAAGCTGAGTTTACGTAGGTTAGCTGGGTACTTACTCTTTGAAGAACGATATTTAGTCATTAAACAATTATGTTTAATGACTATTATATGACAGACAAATAAAAAAAAAGCATCACAATATAAATACCGACAAAGCGCCACAGAGACAATTTACTTCAACCATAACAATAATATAACAAATTAACTTTAATTCATCTCACCCACACATAAGCACACATCCCACACAGTTATAATAAAAGAAAGTAATTATAATAATTACGACACTTTCGTCTCAGTGATGTAATAATAACACCTCGGACACAATCTCGGGAAGCAAATGTAGGAAAATCCGACAGAAAGAACCCACTAGACTTAACACACGCCGGGAATCCTCACTTATCTATGGAGAATGAACTACTTTACACCCTGTTCTTTATGTTTATTAAGTAGAGTAAACATTAATTGGAAACTATTAAACAGCCTAACAACCAAAAACTATAAAATGGCATGAAAAACTCCTCTTCAACGTTGTCAGGTGGTTATGTGCCGAGCAGACAGGCAGCGTTGCCACGCTGTATGGCAACATTTAATTTTTTTTTAAGTTTGCACTAGGTACTGGGCAGAGAACCTACCCTTTTTCCTTCCAAACCTCTCTATCTTGCGATCACTGGCCATGTTCACCCGGTATCAAGATTGTATCGTTGTATTATGACTGAGACCACAGTTATATTATTTAGTAATCTTTTGTCGTGGTCATCATCATCATCATCAGCCTATTGCAATCCACTGCTGGACATAGGCCTCTTTAATCTTGCGCCACTCAACTCGATTTTCGGCAACTCTCATCCAGTTGTTACCAGCCACTCTGCGAAGATCGTCGCTCCACCGAGCCCGAGGGCATCCCACCTTACGCCTTACTTTTGTCGTGGTATCCAGGACATATTATAATATGTCCTGGATACCACGATTATAATGCAGAGGAATGAGGAACAAGTTTTGTGTATGAATGTGAACGTGTATAAGAGTAGAAGAAGACCAAAGAAACGATGAATGAACTGTGTAAAGGTTGATATGGCATAGAAGGAGGTGTCTGATGAGATGACGAGTAATAGAGAAGTATGGAAGAAGAAAACATGATGCGCCCACCCCAAATAATTGGGGATAAGGGTAAGAGAATGAAAAATTATGTTTTGTCCCACTGGAGGGCAAAGGTCTCTCTTCCATTTCTCTCGTTTTTTTGCTATTTGGTCGTCTCCTCCAGGTAGGAGTTCAATTCGTCACAAACGAGCGAGGGTAGCAAGCTCAAAGAAAATTCTGTCATTTATTTTCTTCATAGTATCTATTGCCACACGCTTCTCTTTTGAGTTTGAAACTCGTGTCCAAACTGTTATTACATCATACGTCATAACGTCATGGTCAATCCCAAAGGTGTGATTATCATGTCATACCGTCAATCAAACATCAAGACATTGATGCTCTTGTCAATCAAATCTTTAGGCTGTCCATCTTGAATTATGATAGTCAATTGTTTCATAGTAGGTATAATTGATAGTGATGAAAACGTAGCGTGAATCTGATTGATATAAGATTATAAGCTATTAAATAATAGCGTTAATTATTTTTAGGTCTTTGGTATTTCTGTTGCTTATATTCTATAAAATTATTATTGGGTAAAATTATAGAAACCTTAATTCTGATTTCTTATTTATCTATTTAGATTTTTGGATTTGGGGATTAAAACTTTAATTCATCTTATGAAAACTAATATTAACTCTGGTTGACCTATGTCCCTTGACATCTGCATATCAGTATTTGGCATAGAGCGACTGTCTATCTACCTTCGACAACCGACTATGTACCTTGATATCATGTACTTCGATCTTTATTTTCTGTTTACATTTCAAGAGCATCTTCTCTTTTTCTATCATACATAAAATCTTGCAGTTTTCTCTCGTTATCCTTCATTTCATCTTCAAACTTCTTTCATTCATCAATATCAACCATTTCTAAGCTATTTAATGACACACCATCATCTTTTGCCATAACACCACTCATTACTTTCAACTACATCTACAAAACACCATTACGAACGACTGTATAAAATTTACTTTAATTTTTGTGACTTATGATTTGATTATCATTTGCTTTTAAAACGTTCAGAAGAATATGCGATAGAGATAAGGTAATGGAATTAATGTGATGGGCATTACTGTTGTGTGCTGTTAAATTGAAAGATATAGCGGGAAGAAAAGTTATTGTTTTTGCGAAGTTAGTAGATTGGGTCAAACCATTGTAGGATTAACAATCTCAATTTCATCATCTCGATTCTTTACAGCATCTCTTTACATAAAAGAGAAATCTGGATAAATCTGGATAGATAATAATAATAATTCTTAAATCTGGATTGGAGGATAAATCGAGAATCGCGTGGAGATTGGTATGTACCAATCTCCACGCTATAGTACCAGATTTATCCTCTACAAGTCCATATAACCATAACCAATTAATCTCCTGAAGAGCAAAGATAAGTTTCTCGAGTTATAATTATGGTGTAAGTACTTGTAATTAGTATAAATCTGAAATTATCAATCTACCTTGAGAAACGTGGTGATCAATGTTCGTGCTTTCTTTTCTCTTAATCTTCTGTTGCATACCAGACCGCATCAAAGTCACTCAAAGCAACATGCTTGTAGTAGCTCGAGTTTAAAGGTTAAACAATCCTAGCAACCACAAAGAAAATAAAACACCCGCTATCCGCTTGTCACTCTTCCCACACTCGAAAGTAGATGGGCGTGAAAATTAGCGTGACCGTAGTCAAAGGCACCGGGATCGCGTTCGAGGCACCCATTATACGATGCGGTGCATTGACACCGTCAGCTGAGGAACTGACCTTTCGTATCCTATAATGAGCCTTATTAATGTGCTACATTTCTGAGATAATTTCAAAAAGGAGAGAAAATATCGATAGCAGTATCGTTTTCGTGTGAGCTTGGACTATATATGAAGGATGATATCGCTAGAAAGGAAGAAACTGCAGAGATGATGAATAATAGAGAGGTATGGGAGAAGCTGCGCCGATTACAAAGAAACTGGGAGAAGAGAATGATAATGATGATGAAATAGATTATATCTCTATCCCGAATGTAGATAAGCCTGGCAGATAAACGTGGACATTGGCACCAACAAATCGATGCTTCAACAGTGGGGGAAGTTGACTCTGAGACGCCAGTGTCCCATGAGATAACTTAATCATAAGCAAGATAATAATAGATACGCCCGTCGGGGCTGCGGGTTGTTCGAAAAAGATACCGCGGCACAACGGGCTTAGAAGGAACATGGGTGGTTTTTAGTCAGTAGAAGTCTGACACTCCCTACCGCTCTGCCCAGAGCGGGAGGAGTCATTTGATGATTCCCCACCCTCCAAAAATAAAAAGATAATAATAGAGAATACAAAGCTAGGACCGGAAAGCAGATGCAAATGATTACAACGGAAATCAGAACTTGAAAGAACAACAAGAACAAGTTTCTTATCAACCAAAGCGACATAAAATCATAAAAAGAAAGGAAGTTACTAGCGTTTAATAACAATGAATTGATGCAAGTGTTAATCAGTTCCTAGGGAAGCCATTGTGATTGTGTCATTGTGGACGACTGTGATAGTTTTTATTTTGTGAGATTTTAACTAAACTGTCTCACAGTGTGATAGTAATCTTAATTAAAATTTGAATAATTAATAATTTTGTGAAGATAGATTTGGATCTTGAGTTACGAAAGATGGTTGTGTTGCCAGGTTGGATATTTTCGAGTTCTAAGTGTTTTTTTTTGGTACTCACACTACAGACTCATGTCACTTGACCGATGTCTTACGACGAAGTTTAGTGGTTGAACCTTAATATAATAATGTAAAAAAAATCGTACAATATAAAGAATAAGTAAATACAGGTATTCAGCTGCATTTGGTTAGACTGGAAGCCGACCCTAACATAGTTGGGAAAAGGCTAGGCAGATGATAATTATAAAGAATAAGTAAATCCTAAGAATAAGCCTAAAGAATGAAAGAACTACTGTAATGGAAAAAGACAACTACAAAGTCCAAAATACGGTTAGGTTTGGAAGCCGGTCCAAGTTTCCTAAAAATTGCTGAGCTGAGTACAAGATCTACATTGGCTATGCTCTATACACCGACGAGCCCAGTTTTCTAAAGCGAACTATAACTCCAAGTACACAAGACTACTTTCCATTGCACTCAGTAATCAGCTAACAACAGGTTTCCGCAAGTACAGCACTAACCAACTTCCCTCAAAACCCATGTAAACAAGTTCACCACACTGTTTGCCACATTTTTTCCCATCCCTCCCATTCTCACGGCATGGAAAATTGCCACAAATGTCTGACTTCAAGTCAATGTAAGGAGTATTGCACATTGCAAGTGAGAGGTCTCACCACCACATTTTAATTTAGTAGTTTACTTGAGTAGCAGCTTGTAAGATGCACATTTATAGTTATACTAAAGCAATTATCACAATATGGATGTTTCGTGACATAAAACAAATATGATTCTGTTTAGTCCGTCAGATAGATTATCGAAAAATATTGGATACGTGTTTTTTATTTTATCAAATTAATAAAAAATTACGAATACAAATCGTGTCAAAGATCATGAGTGGAGGCTTGTGACGTCACTGGTAAAAAATGTACTAAACTGTGACGTCACCAGACTTTTCGGAGCACTGTATCGTCTTCATTTTTTGTTTACGTGAAAAAAAAACTATGTGTTAGTACAATTTTTTTTTGAAAATTTTGTTGACGAATTAATTAGTTTTTTTTGTCAACTACCCTATTGTAGAATGTACGATACGTTCTACCATTATGATAATACTAATCTCGGCGAGGGGGGGGGGGGCAGGAATTCATAGCACAAGGTAGCCTAGTTTCGGTTCCAAACTCAAACACAACTGACCTCTGTATTGTAGTTGTACTTTTTAGGAGAAATTAATCTAGGTACTTGTCCTATTTGACAAAATTACTAATTCTAGTGCAACGAAGCTTCATTTATTAACTCGTTCCAGAACCACCACATTTGATGCCACAGAAAAATTTGATGCCAATGACAGTACCCAACCAAATTCGTTTCAAGATTAAATCGTCATTAAAAAACCAGCCAAAGTCTTTAAAGTTACCGTCATAGAATGATGTAAAGCGTCCAAGCAAAGACAATAAGTATACTTAATGTAATACTCACGTAAGAAGAGTCACAATCATCTTGCGTGTCTAAAAACGCAAGTCGCGAGTTAGCAACCGCACGCAAGTCTTGCACGCAAGTGTATACGGACCCTAGTAGCGGCAAGAACAGCACAAACCACGATTAGTGGTCGACTAGGAAGCCATTACAAACTAAAATGATGGTTACGTTATGATGGTGCCGAGAAAAGTAGATAGATCTGATTTATTAGAGCAAAGTGACAGGTTGGATTGAGGAAATATGGAGGAAATGTAAGTCCAGTGAGAGAATTTAATGGCTATTGACTACTTATTTTAGACAAAGATTTTGGTCCTTATGTTACAAAGGTTTCAGAGTTCAAAAATGTGATTAAGTTTTTTTTTTGGAACGAAGTTCCTTATCGCGCGTTGTGAAAGGGGGCTAGACAAAAATTCTTACGAAAAGTTGTCACGACACTTTTTGCTATAGTAAGCTATTGTAAGCTGTGCGGCGTCGCATGTCTGTCTGTCTCTCTCTCTCTTATAGAAAGCAAGCCAGATATTTTCATTTCTAAATTTTTTTTTTTTCTTCTTTTTTTTTTCTTTTTTTTTTGTACATAATAAAAAATAATAACAATAACTTCGTTCCATCCGGGTGTTCCTTGACACCTCTCAAGTTTTTTTTTTTTAACGTTGCCCCACACTAGGAATTTCTCCTGTATCCTGGGTGCGTTCACAAACATTTAAACTCACATACACAACCAAACACCCACCCAACTGTCCTATTAAGTATTTTATATCTCATTTATCGTGTGGTTAGTGTCTATAATGTGTTAGAGATACTTTAAGTTAAACTTTACTTTTAATGTGCAATCTTAACGACGTAAGTTGCCAATCAAACGTTGAAACTAACACATCATACAAAACTAAATCTTAATAGCTTTAAATTAAACATTAAAAAAAAATACGAACATACATTGCAAAATTATACGCAATGAGAAAGCTTCAAGAACAATGTTTGCTACAACATTTACCGTAAAACTGAAATACAAAGTTTCGTCATCTCTGCTAGTGACGGCACTGGAAAAGGCGAACACCTTTCAATTTCAAGAGTTTACACAAACACGTACAATAATATTATGCAATGCTCATGCGCTGTTTTATTTGCGATGTAGTTGGGCTTCTTAAGATGAGCTAGAAATTGACGGGGTCAAGTTATAATGAACTGTAGGAACTGACATTTTGGATTTAGAATTAAAAAGAAAACTAGCGGACACAGCATACGTCGTCCTGCCCGGACAGCAGCGCCACCTACCGGGTCCAATTGTGTTTTCAAACCATCCAAGAACCCATTGAAATATCCCCAGAAAGTTTCATCCAAATCTGTCCAGCCGTTTAGGAGGAGTGCAGTGACTTACACACATTGTATAAAAAGAAGATAAGCCCGCGAAAAGAAAGCAAAATCTGTTTTAGTGGTGTGCAATTGAGGTTTAGATTGGTGACTAGTCCTCAGTCCATTGTTGAATCTGACCACTGGTGAATCTGACCACTGATAGAGACTATTTTTGCTTGCAGCGCCAGGGACTATTGATCCGCACGGTTATCAATGTGGTCATGGTGTGCACGCGATTTTGTTTTAAATATTAGTAGATTCATTTTTTGGTGACAGTTTCACCATGCATTGGGTAGATTAAGGTTGAAGAAGAGAGAAAGTAATAGCAGACCATGTGCGATAGTTGACAAATATACGGGGGAAGGCCCCAGGAATACAATGGTTGTGGTTGTGGACAACAGAAGACCGGTCACGATCGACGACAACGATCTTATGTCGATCTTTGGACGTCCACGTCTACCAAGTGGAATGATGTTTATAGAATTTCGTACGTTCTTCTCTTATTAAGAACTGCCTGGCTTATCTTTTCACCATGGTTAAAGGATTTTCATTAGTATTTCTTATCGAGGATCCTTCTGTTACGGGCATTAAAAGTCCACGGAATGTCTCCCATCAGAATCATACCAGCTCTCACCGAAACAAAATCTACGCATTCTAAACTGAGAATTCGACAATAATCCATTAACCTCTAACCTGCGGCGCCGTGACCAACACCCGTTGCGAATCAACTGGAGTGTTACTAATCGGTTGACGGATCTAAATGATTCACTACGACGCCTGCGCAAGTAAGGTTCCTTTGGAACTGTTGAGAATGGACAAATCCATGTATTTAGAATGAAATAGTGAAAGTAATGGATAATTTTGCTACAGGGCTATTACTTGAATGAGACAAGTATTTATGCAATACGAGACTTTCTGGGTTGGGAATGTTCTAGACATAATTTAAACGGGAATTTACAGAGCACTTGAATTAGATTTGAAAAAAATATATGTCTGTCAATAAATAGCCTAATTTTAAATGCTTGCTGTAATTCAGGTTATTTTTAAACAAGAAAGATTTAAACAATTGCATTTTAATTTGAATCCCTAAAAGGGGCTGAATTAAAAAAAAACAATTTCTTAGTTGACATCTTTTCGATAAGAAACTTTTGGCTGTTTACGCTGTGTGTCACCTTATCTTTCGGAAAAAATAAGACACAAATAAGTAGCATAAAAAAGACCGGTCCATTCCACCATGTCTAATTATCAAATGTTAGTAATTTTAAAGTAATCTGCTATCATATAGCTGTCAAATGGTAACCCTAGCCTAACTACATTCTACGAGTAAATTGCCCCGTCATTTCGCCGCGCACTTCAATATGGGCCAGCGGCTAATATTACGTGTGTAACCTAATGACTGTCTAATATGAAGTAGGCACTTAGATGTGATGCGCATACGCAACTCGTGTAACGATGTTACGCGATTCAGGTGATTCTATAAAAAGAAAAGTTGAATTTATGTTGGTTCTTTTTTTTAGTAGAGTAAGACCAAATAATGGACTGTGTTAAGAATGGTGTTATTATGGCTAGAATGGCGGTGTCTCATGAGATGATGCCAATTGTAATAAATTAGGATAAGGACAAGAGAATGATAATGATGATGTTGTATCAAATTCAAATCGTTTATTGCAATCCATAATGTACATTTTTAGGTAATAGGTAAAATAATACTAGACACAATTTTGGACCCTGTCGGGCACAGCAAATATATTAAAAAAATATAAGTAGAGAGAGAAAGAGCGGTTTGTTTCTTTAGTGTATTCTGAGGGTTTTAAAAGACTCGAATCTGATAAAAAAAAATATTGAAAGCTGAGAATTTGTTGTTTTCGTGTAAACCAGGTTCAAGAGCTGTGTCAAGTGTAATTTTTGCATTTGATTCTTTAAAACATTGTAACTCTTTTGAAATCTATTAAAAGCTTTGTTAGGGTAACGATAAATCTTGAAAACGTGCTGTACGGATTATCTGCAACCATTTAATCTTACAAATGAAGAAGCAAACTTTAGCAATGTAGGTCGAGTGCCCTATGCAACAAACATCCTTCGACTTTCATTTACTACTCATAAAGACTAACTGACGTTAAACAGAGATTAAAGTTGGGTCATCAGGCCGTGTAGGTACTGGTTACAAGATCAGCAGATGTATACTAAATTCAACCATTATTAAAATTGGGAAATCGGACTAAATAGGTGCAAGGGCTTAGTCGGTAAATTCCCAATTCTTAAAAACAGCTTCAGAAAAGACCAATTCGGTAAATACCTAGTTCTGAAAATGCATATCTCTTGAAATACCTGCAAGACCCACAGATGAGGATTAAGTTCATAAATTGTTACTGATGCTAGGCTAGAGGTTCTTTCATATAATACTTACAAATACCTACTGTCATTAACCAGAGATTAAAATTGAATCACCAGACTGTGTACTGGTTGTAATAGATGCAGACTAAATTCATAAATTGTTATTAATACTAGCTAACTCGAGATTGTTCAATCATTACCTACTCATGAATACCTACTGACATTAAACTGAGGTTAAAATTGGGTAATCGGACTGACTACTTGCAAGAACAAATGCTCTCTTAAATCATAAATCCTTATAGATGCTACTTAACTAGAGATTAGCAAATAAATCATTGGGAAATCCGACTGTGCAGCTGCAAAGTCCTTTCATAGTTATTTTACCTGTGACTAATGCATCACTGCCAAAGTCATAATGATCTCTATGTCTTTAGCAATACGGTTGCTGTAAGATTACTATGAACTTTAGTCTAGTTACAATAAAGTTACTATTTGGTTGTTGTTGCCAGAGGTAAAATAAGTGTGAACGGACTGTAGAAGCAAATCTATCTTTAACTGTCGGATTAGACGATGCAGCTGTTGCGAGACCTTCAAATAGATAAGTCGCTTTAGTTAATCTTCTTATGGATCGTTACTAGTGTGTTTATTTATCTCTTAGTTGTATTGCCTATTAAGGGATAGGTCGGCCTACCAATCTACCAAAGATACTGTTCGCGTCAAATAACTGTGCCCCTCTGAAGTTGGCTACGAGTGGCTGCGCAGTGCCAGTTAAAATTACGAACAAAACTGCAACTGCGCATGCGCGAGTCATGGGGGCGGGCAATAGGGCATTATAAAACTATGTTTTCTTTTAAAAATATGTATTTATTTTGTTCAAATAATTTTCTACGTGACTACACTTGCGCGATCTTTGCAAATGGCTAACTTCAGAGGGGCAAAGTTATTTGACGTGAACTATATTTAGGTAAGTTTACTGACAGTCACCCTCTTTTGAGCCTTTTTTTTTGGAATCTGTGAAATCAGCAAATCCCTCCGAGCGGTAGGGCGAGAATCAGACTTCTATTGGCTAACAACCACCCATGTTCCTTCTTTACCCTTAGTGCCGAGGCCGTGGTATCTCTTTCGAACAACCCGCAACCTCGACAGGCCTCTTTTCACCCTTGTGCCCTGAATAATAAGGATGCAAATGAAGATAACAAACGAAATTAAACTGATCTCTAATTGTACTGGAAGCTCATACATAGCGAGGTCAGGTTATACTGGAGAAGTATACCTTGAGCCGCCATGTATACATTTTGGTACCTAAGAAAAACAATCAATTTCCGAAACAGAAACCCAACAATAACTGACATTCTCACTGAATTAAGTCCAAGCTTAGTTCTGCAAAATATGATGCAAAGTTCCCAAGGCGTTAAAACACAGGTATGGGAAAACATTAAAATAATACAGCGCGCAAAGTGATGCAAAGCCCAAGAGAGTGGTCAGATTTATTGCGCAAACGCAGCCAAAGGCTTAAAGGTTAAACAAGGCAATTATGCACAAAGGAATACAGTGAAACGTACTTTCTTGAGCTCGTGTTTGTTGTTTTCCGTAAAAGATCAACTGCCTCGTTGGTCCAGTAGTCGCAAGTGCAACTCCTGAGCATGAGGTCCTTGGTTCGCTTCCTTGGGCAAAGTGTTGTTGGGTTTTTCCGTTTTGAAGTTCTCAGCAGCAGCCACGGAGCCTGGATTTGTGCCCGGTTTGATGGCAATATACTCACCCTCTGATACATGAGACTTAAATATGACTGGAGAAATGTGTGACACCTGCCTAACCCTTTGCAGATTACAGGCGTGATGTTATATGTAACTTAATTGATCTTTTAAAGGCACAATTTCAACTTGCGACTACGACTAAGTCAAGCCTTTTGTTGCTACGGGTTGTTCGAAAGAGATATCGCGGCCCCGGACTCAAAGGGCTAAGAAGAACCATGGGTGGTTTTTAGTCAGTAGAAGGCTGACACTCCTTTCCGTTCCAACCAGTGCGGGAGGAGTGATTTGACAATTACCAACCCTTAAAGAAAGCCTTTTGTTCGTCTTACGGCAGACGGCTGACAGGCTGTGTAAATTGTAAACAATTTGTACGTAACGACATACAAATTTTATTATATTACTACTATTTACACAGCCTGTCCAGTGTCTGGAACTGGTTTTCAAAAGTTGATTGTGTGCTGGTATGGACATAGTATTTAAAAAATATTTTATCCCATCTTTTTACCTCGAAAGTTGCTGTTGAAAAACACAATTTGGTGCAAATTTTACTACGACCCACATTGACTTAATTTGAGCTCTTTGATGAATTTTCACTGCCCACGTTATAAATGCCCACACCACCCATTATTCCACTTTTGGCCAATGCACCGAAACGTTAACTTTTACTTTTTTCAGTTTGGCAACACCGTGCATAATGTCAGTGTTGCGAGATACAAAAATGCAATTTGCAACGTGTATTAGGTACGATTTTTCATGAATACTAGAGACTGATATTAAGTGAGTGATTCACACTGACTGCTTTTGTTACAACACTCAAATATTTCTGTTTATTACGTAAACGTTTTACAGTCATTATAAGATATATTATGTATATAGAAGGTATAAAAATATTAAAAGTTGATTTACCAGCATGTTTAAAACCATCTCATATAATAATATACTTCTCATGTGAGGCCCTCTGTCACTTCTAGAGCTTTGACAATCGACAGGAAAAGACCACGTCTTATAGGTCAGCACCATGCTCAGAACTCAGAACCTGTTACATCAAATTCTTGCCCCTTCAATCTCCCTTCACCATTCCTTAGCGCTTCTCTTCAAGACAAAAAAAAGCCATGATAGGTAGCGACTATCAAAAAATTTGAAGTCAAGTCGAGGGGAGTGTCGGAATCAAAAGTGGTTGCTGCCTTTCCGTGGTATACTTTTAATCTTGTTGGAATGCCGACCGACTGGTCAACTGGACAGCCTACCAAATTTCCTTGCTAGCGGCGCAATGAGTAGGCGAAGAGCGTTTTTAAACGGAATATAATTGGATCACATTATATACGTACTGCTTTTGAACGAATTAGTTCTTTGTTGAAATGAAATGATAATATTTATGCTGTAGGTAAATAGGATTTAAGAATCACTTTTAAACGTCACATTTTTTATAATAAAAAAAATATGAAGAGAACAAATATCATAGATACTCAACTCAATTCATGATTTTATGTATGTTACGGCCAAATGTAATTCTTGACCATGGAAGACAATATTTAGGATGACCGGTCTACCGGAAGACATATAAGTAGGTAGCTCTTGTTAATTAATTATTTGGTTTCCGCACCTTAAAGAGGACAAGGGTAGTTATCCTCCCGTCGGGGCTGCGGGTTATTCGCAAAAGATACCGCGGCCTCGACATGAAGGGCTAAGAAGGAACATGGGTGGTTTTTAGTCAGTAAAAGTCTGACACTCCCTTTCGTTCTGCCCAAGAGCGGGAGGGGTTATTTGATGATTTTCCACCCACCATAAAAAAGGGTAGTTATCCTATAGTTATTCGGCATATAATAATATGTACATAATAAGTGATTTCTGCGGCACCTCACTATGCACAAGTCTCACTAGTAGTACCTTCCTAACAATCCCTCACATAAACAGCCTTCAAACACCAATTAAAAACATCCTCATTTATTCATAACGAGATCTCCATTGTACAAAGTGCGTTGACACGACAAACGCTTCCGCGCGTGCCATCTGCGCAAGCGCAGGCCGTGTGGTCCCAAAGTGGGCAAACACGAGCCTTTTCACATCAAAACACTTTCTCCGTCGTTACGTCGTGTGTGTGTGTGCGTGTGTGTGTATGTTTACACGTAATAATGACGTGTTTGCATATTGCATTGCTTTCTTTGTTTTTTTCTGGTCTCGTTAGATATTCGGAGACAGGTGTAGACTATGATATTGTCATAACATAACATCTGTATGTTTCTTCGAAGTAACTTATCATCATAACATGGAACCCACATTTCACCAGTTATGTTGTCATATGTAATAGGGGGGCGACCCTGTACCTATACATATCCACATTGAGGTCCATGGCTTCCTCATCATCATCATCACCCACTGCTGGGTATAGGCCTCTCTTTTCTTGTGCCAATCTCCACGGTCCTGTGCAAGCCTCCTCCAGGTTTTGCCCCCGATGGCAACTATGTCGTCTGCCTGTCTTGACGCCGGACGACCCATGGCGTCCTAGGCGAGCCTATATTGCTATTGTCTGTGACTGTGAAATTCCCGATTGAAACACCGGCCATCAATCACTTGGCCCAAGCTGAGTATTCAATTCTCGTCGTTTCTCATCGTGCTAAATGGGTTTTGAAATTAAGATAAGGAATAATATTACACCATTCAGTTCACGAAAGCAGGTACCTACCTAAAGCTATGTATCCATATAGGTATCTACAATAGCACTATCCGTGACATACTTCGAAGCCTCGGCTGCGAGTTTGTAAGATTCAAACACCTGTTATTTATACTGAAAACGGGATATTTACCATGTTTACTGATTGTTTCGAGTTCCCGATATTTCGACGCTGTTACAAGCACCATGATCACGGATAAACTGAAGTCATTGCGGGTGGATGTTTATGAGCAGACAAAACGGTCTGCCCTCTTTTCAGTATAAATAATAGTGCTAGTGACCATGTCAGTTTAAAATTTCAAACACCTGCTTTCAAAACACTTATTATATCTCAATTTACATAATTAGCCGAACTACCGCTCTGATCTTGTCAATGACTTTTACTTTCTACTAGTAAAATAAGATAGATAGGTGGAAATCAATATCTTAATTGACTAGGTAAATACGTAATAAATGAGATTTCGTACACATAAATTACTTAACATACTTAATATAAACGATTTCTTATTAAAAATAAACATACCTGCTCCAAAACTTACGTAAGTACATAATAAAACATCACGCCTGCTATAAAGGTAACCTAATACAGTACAGTCGAACAAGCTTATAAATACAGGTAGAGTTTTTTATGATTCTCTAGTACTCTGAAAATATTGATTGCAAGTTTTCTAGAGCGTTTCGCATTAAGCGACTGATGTCAAACGCTATATCGTTTGGCATCTGCAGTCTCTAAATATATCTGTGTAATCTTAAAAGTAAATGCAAGTTAGCTGGCTGTATACTTATTAGGTTATTCGACTGTACCTATACCAACATTTCGCCAGTTATGTTTATGTGTCATGTGCAGATCGATCCTATTGCCATCAACCGGGCACGAATTCAGACTCCGTGGCAGCTCCTGAGAAATTCTTAAAAAAAAACAGAAATAACACAAGTAACACTGCCCGACCTGCGAATCGAACCCAGGACAGGCTCAGCAGTCGCGCTTGACCACTAGACCAATGAGGTAATTAATTATAACTCCATCTCTTATCAAATTCTATAGCAGTCGTAAGTAATACAAATAAAACAACTTAGCACGGGTAATAATAATTAATTATGAATGTGAAAAAAAATTCACATCAAAACTACTGAACGAACAGGTTTCAATAAAATTGCCATATCTACAAGATACTATCCGAGTTTCCGACCACTAAGCGGGAAAACCTACAGACAAAAGCCAGCGTTAAATAACAAACAAACATTCAACAATATTGACAAACAAATTCCAAAGGTAAACAAATTAAAAACATGATTTTCCACTCAAGTGATCCACCATAAAATCGATTCTCTTCACTGTATGTTCACAGTGTGTGTACAACATTGTGTTATGGGAGGCTGCGGCGACCACGATGACAACAATGGCTTTTATTTGATAATCTTTAGGTACTTAAATAGCACCTTCTAATGTGGTGCTTACGAGAGGAAAATAATAAAACTTTCTTTGAAACTTCAAGTGAGAGATACTCTTGATTCATGCTAACAATTATGGTCAACATTAATGAATAAACATAGGTTGTACTAACGGATTTTAACATTTAGGATACCCCGACAGCTCTGTTCATACCCAAATCTACCGATAGGTCATAGTAAATGTTGCCAGGTGAAAAAAATCTTATCGAGAAAACTCGTTTGCCTAATCGATTAATGTTTATTTTTTCTTGTTTCAGGTCACAGCGTTGGCTGTGCTCAGCATAGCAACGGCAAAGAATACGACGGCAAAAACGAAACCGAAACGACAGTTAGACAACATAAGAACGCATGAAAACTTACAATACTCCCTGGTTCTCCCACACTCAAGAGTTCAAAATTATAGAGCACTCGGCAACAACCGACGCATTTCTCATGGGCCAACGAAAGGAAAGCTGCCACCATACGCGGTTCAAATGGAGCCAGTCGTGCAGTATTCCCAAAAGGATCCTCTCTATGACCCTAATCAGGAAAACCAAGAAGAAACGGTTGTCAACAAGAACGAGATCTACGCGCAGTCCAAAATCCTGAACGTAGAAGACCAGTCCAGTGCCGAAAGCTACGGTCCACCTTACGGCACTCTGCCAACCGCTCCTCTGTACAGCCAACATCCTCATTACTACGAAGAACCTGAACCTATTATCGAAATCATTATTAAGGAGTCCAATGAGACGCTGCCGGCACCTCCTCCTCAACCAATTCAAAAGAAAAAGAAGGAACCCGTACACGTCTTCTATGTGAAATACAGTAAAGACCCTCATTCTAAGGACAAGGTTATTTACGAGAAGCCTATAGCCGCTATTACTCCTCCAACTAACGATGAGGACGGACATCATGAACATGAAGATGAATACGTGACGGTGACTCCTGAACCTTATTATCCTCCTAAGACTACCACTTTAAGAGCCATAATCAAGCCCGAATCCGAGCAGTACCACAGTGACAGCAGTGTAAAGATTACTTTTGGCAGCGAAGGTCGCCATTATAGCGATAGGCGTGAAAGCCACAGTCACTCTGAACACCATGAAGAGACAGCACCAAAACCTGCTATTGCTTTACCCAATTCGCCCCCACAACCGTCTCCACAGAGCCACCACAGCGTCCAAATTCATCAAAGTCATCCACAATTAGAGCGATCAGCGTCTCCAAAACCACAGTTCGAAGAATCAAGTACCAGACCGTCATTCTTACAACATCAACACCAACACCAGCAGCAGCAGCAGACACAATTCTTCAGGTCTGGACCCCCGCAAGCTCAGAGCCGAATTCAATTCCAGCCTCAACCAGTACCAAATGAACAACAGCTGCCAAGACAAGGTCCTTCAGTGTCACCCTTTAGACCTCAACCGCAGCCACAAACTCCCCGAATCCCATTTGGACCTACTCCTACCTTCAACGCAGCTTTCTCGAACGGTCCCATCGGTCCAGTATCACATTTTGGTAGCCCAACTGCTCAAAGCCCAGTTACTGCTTTCCCTACACCCTCATTCCCTAGAGCAAATAATGGGCCCAGTTTCCATTCACGCATTAATGGTCCACCTTCCTTTGCTTCCAGACCTCAGTTCAATGGACCCCCAAGAGCAAGTTTCCACTCCGGACCGCAACGACCTTTCCCATCCGGACCTAAGACTTATTTCGATGATCCCAAATACTTGCAAGAGAATTATCACACTATTACTAATGATCAAGCAGATTCTCCCAAACAGCAACAGTTACCTAGCCGACCCCTGCAACCTTTCAGCGGCCCAAGCCCCAGCCCCAGCCCAGTCCAATTCCAAGAGCATCGCAGGCCTCCTATTGTCCCGCTCAACCAACAACTTCCTCAGCAGAGACCAGCTCAGCAATTCGATTCAATCCACAATAAACCATCTATCGCTATCAATCCCAGTGCATCCCCATTCTTCAACCTGAAACCTTCCCCACCACTTATTGAAGACAATCGCCCACCTTTCCATCAACATTCCCTGCAGTCCCAACCACAGCAACAATTTAGTTTCCACCAAGGTCCTCAGGGTCTGCCTAGACCATCTCCCCAGATTCCATTCCAACAGCAACACTCATTCCCCTCACCATCTCCCTCTCCCCAAAATCAGTTTGTTCCATCGCCTTCTGCTGCTCCTTCATACAACTTCCACCCCCAACCCTCACCAACGCCTGATGTCTTCCACCAAGGTTCACCGTCAGAAAGACCTTTTAACCACCCATCAAATATTGATCATCAACAAAACGTTGGTGGTTTAGTTCCTGGTGGAGGTGAATTGGTACCGGCTATTTCTAAATATGAACAACACATTACCGTTAATGGACCTACAGCTCAACCGTTCAGTGGCCTCGGAGATCCTAGTCCTAGTCAACCGTCACCAACTCCTAGTCAACAACAGTACCATCAATTACAACAACAGCAAAATCAACTGCAACAACAACATAATCAACAACAACAGCGTCACCAACAAGAACAACAACAGCGACAAGAACAACAGCAGCGTCACCTACAACACGAGCAACAGCAGCGTCAGCAACACGAGCAACACCAGCGTCAGCAACAAGAACAACAACAGCGGAACCAGCAACATGAGCAGCGACAGCAACATGAACAGCGGCAACAGCATGAACAAGAACAACGTCACCAACAAGAACAGCAACATCGTCAACAACAACAGCAGCAGCAGCAATACCAACAGCAGCAGCAACAATTGGACGCGGAACAGGAACAAGTCAGGTTGCAATTAGCGCATAACGTCCAAAAACAACAAGAAGAAATTCAACGGTTACAAGCGCAACTATTGCATTCACAACATGAGCAGAAACAACAAGAACAATATCAAAACATTTACCAGCAACAAGTACAAGCTACATCGCCAAGATCCCAATACATCCAAGAAAGATCAAGACCACATCCTACATTTTCCTCAAGCACAGTGTCCCCTCCATACTATCAATCAACATCTAGGACCGTGGAAATCAAACCCACAACGTCGAAATATGTATCATCTACACAAAACTCAGTAACTTCTGCACCTGCAACTAAAAAGGATGAGAAGAAAAAGAAGCCATCTATTGAACTTCCTGATGAAGTACCAGATGACCTCCGTCAGCAGCTTTTGTCTTCTGGCATCTTAGATAATGCAGACATCAGTGTTTTGGATTACGATAAAGTAGGGGATACACCTTTGGATTCTCTGCCTCCAGATCAGTTGGCTAACTTCTTCAGTGCTGGGGGTGGCCAACAGATAGCAGCTAGTGAAAATAGACCCGTCTATGTTAAGCCTAACGGAGATTCTATTCAATCTAGAATTGATGAAGACATTGAAGATGACCAGGAATTTGCTGCTTCAGAAAATGTTCCCAGTTATGTTGCTCCTCCACCAAATGGTCAAGCTGTTGAAATGAAAGTTGTTCATTTCAACCCTGACACTGCTGAGGGACAGCAATTGGCTGAGAAATACATCAAAGAAAACGCCACACAAGTTGATCCCGTGGCATTAAACGACAAAAGGTATAACAGATATTTGCCCTTAAAAGTAAGTGGCAATCAGTTCCCGCTACCGGATATCCTAAAAGGCAGGAAAGTAACTTCAGTCGTTGTTCTGGCTCCCGTTGAGACTGAAGCCTTGGGCGCCCATGCAAGGACAGAGCGAGCAGCCGAAGAAAACTTGAAAGGAATTAAGTTTGTCGCAGGTCCGAGCTTGCAAGAATTACTCAAACGTCCAACAAAGGACAACTTCAAGAAATGGTTGGAGGTTGAGAAGAAGACCGCCACTGATTTGCAATCGGTCGTCTTGCTTGTGACTGGGTAAGAATATAAATATCAGTGCTTATTTTAACACTAAGCTTATTAACTTGTGCTTTTTTTGACATTGTTTTAATACAACGTTTGTTTACAGGGATGCTGAAACTGCTGATGGAAAAGAAATCTTCATGTACGACATCGCTTCTGGAAACGTGAACAAACTCGACGGTGATCTATCATACGCATTCGTTGAGGCTGCTGAAAACAACTCTCTAAGCAAAGACATTGAATCATTGGCCATTGAAGGAGAGGGTACTCCAGAAAATTTTGACAAGGATGAAAGCGACGACGTGGCTGCGGAAGGTTCTGAAAATGTGCCATTATATGTAGACTTATCAGGCTTAAACTTAGATCAGGGAAACACAAACCAAGTGTCAATATCATCAGGTTACAGTAAAACTAAACACGGCAGATCGTTTAGGAGACATTGATATGCAAAATGCCAAATGGTGTCTGATCCTTGTAAATAGTCTAGTATTAGTATTACTAAATTAAATTCAACGCGATTGTTGCGTGTAGTCGTAATTGTTTTTTTTACAAAAGTGATAATGGTTGTACAATATAAAATAACTGCCTAATAAACTTACTTTCATTTTCAAACCTGTTTTCCCCACAAATATTAAATAAGCATAGTTCAATAGTTAACATGATGGTGTTGGTTGAGAGATTGTAACTACATAGGTGCATTCTTATTAAAAATAAAATGAATTAAAAATATGTTCAGAACTTAAAAGATGGCATAATCTATTTGTTTGCTAATTTCAAAATCGAAATCAAGAAATGATAGTTAACCACATCGCATTCTTAACTCACTCCAAAAAATTAAGAATGTCTTTAATAATATTTTATAGCTGCTATTTTCATTTCAAATTATTATTTTAATTCAATCGATTTCCTTGTTTACTCGGACAAGGAATCGATTCAAACGAATATTTTTTTCCCATCTGGCAACACGGACTCGGGCTGTCAAACATATGGATTATTTATGGTGAAGGAGGTCTATACCGCAGTGTAAAATTTACAGTCTTTATTTATTTTCATGTATTTTGCTATAGTTTTTGACTTGTAATCATGATGGAGGGTTCTCTTAGTAAATGGACAAATGTGATGAAGGGGTGGCAGTACCGGTGGTTCGTGTTGGACGAGAATGCTGGCCTGCTTTCCTATTACACGGTAAGTGACGTTTCATACTAACCGTATTACCAAATTATATGTCGATTGTTGCTGTGATTTCTACACAGATTTCCCTCATATGCGTTTACTTACCTTGAGAATATTGTATGTACAAGTTCAGCTAATAAAATTTAAAAATATTAATTCAAGATTAACCTTCTCATGAGATTATGCACTGAAGAAACACTTAAAATGCACAAAAAACACATTAACATGAACTCTGCTCAATACCGTGACCTAGTACTGTAAGTTAAAATTATTAGAACTGTGAATTAAAAATTAAAAAAATAGTAAAGTTTTAAAAACTCTTTATTGGCAATGTCAAGGTTAAGCATTTGTTGTTTATGTGTACCATAGATGCCAAGGCGAGGCATAGGCCTTGGATAAACGGCCTATACAAAGACTTATTGCTGATTAATGATAGCAAAGAGTTTAACAATACTTTAGGAGAGAGTGTAGTATGATTTTTCTGAAGACGGCTAAAGTTACAGTGCTAATAATGATATATCAAAATTAAAGTCTACTAATAATAGTAGGAACTTTTTCCAGTTTATCGTGCCCTCCAAAAATAAAACTAGATATTTATCATCACTATGTTTAGGGAACATTTAAAAAAACCTGTCTTTACAGACACTTGAGGCTAAATTGTGTCATGATTGCATTATTTAAAAACAGAATTAGATGACACTGAATACTTGACCATTGTTAGATACATTAGTCTTCTTCTTCTTTAAAAGATACATTAATAGAACTAACACTTCTACTAATGCTTACTTGCTTGTTTAGAACAGTTTCAAAACTTTTTTCTGTTTCAAACTTTAGCGTTGCATCTTATCAAACTGGAATTTATACTCTATTGTGTTTCATAAACTCAACTTAAAATGATTTATTTGTAAAACAATTTCATCATCATCATCTGTCTAGCCTTTTCCCAACTATGTTAGGGTCGGCTTCCAGTCTAACCGGATGCAGCTAAATACCAGTATTTTACATGGAGCGACTGCCTATCTGACCTCCACAACCCAGTTAATACTAGGTAATACGATACTCTTTGGTAAGACTGGATGTCAGAATTTCAGGTCACTGACTACCTGTAACGACTGCCAAAGATCTATATATGGCAGCCGGGACCAACATCTTAACGTGCTCTCCGAGGCACAGAGGAAACTCGGTATGTCGGGCGGTCACCCATCCACAGACCAACCTAGGCAAGCACAGCTTTACCTAAAGATCGACCCGAGTGGCAGTTCTTATTAAGCCAAAAACAATATAATAAAATCTTATTCTAATGTCAAGATAGCTATGTTTTACCTAATAGGCATACCCATTTTGAATATTATACAATGACTCAATTTGTATTTGATATGAGAATGCAATGGTATTTACTGTAGGAAAATTTTATCAGTATGACATTATTTGCAAAATATTTGAATTGAATGATTTGTTTTGTACACAATCAAACAATCTTTCTGACTATCATTCTGATGATTCAAGGTTCCTCCACACAAATAGGTTAGGTTTGTATGATTTCAGTTTAGTAGGCCAGGTTTTATGAGAGCGAATTATCTGCAATCCTTAATGCAGGCCTAGATATTGTAAAAGGTCCTAGTAATATGCAATTAAACACAAAATCAAACAAAAGCCAAAAATTTTTATCTAAACTTTGTTATCATCTACTAAATATTTTTGCTGACGCCATTTTCAACTTGACTCAGCGCTTTCTTATCTTTCAAATAGTTTTTTCTGAAGAAGTCATAAAACATGTAGTATACAAATATGACATTAGGGAAGTATAGTATGGTGATGCCAAGTGGGGCTGGGCAGCTTGGTAGGAACACCTGCATGGAGTATATCAGCATTAACGTGAATTGGATCTGTAAAGAGAAAAAATATTCATTACTATTTATTAGACAAATAAACCAGCATTTGCCAGAATAGAATAGATGAAAACAGCTTTTTATATCATAGCAATGACTTTTTATGCTATTAGCGATAAGGGCAAGAGAATGATGATGACCTCAATTGGATTTCATCACACATTTATGACACTTCTTACCGCGGTACTCAGAGATATTTAATGATTATTTAAGCCGTCACTAAGTAAAGATTTGAGATACGTTTGTATGACAAAACTGTCAAAACCTTTACTAAGTGATGGCCTAAGTAATCATTAAAGCTCTCTGAGTGCGGCAGTTAATTAGAAAGAAAGAAAATAGAGCATTTTGCCTGGATTACGTCCCATTTAGCCCACGACTGCTCGTAAATCGAAGCCGCGAGGACTGGGCCTCCGCTTCTCTCCAAATTGTGTTTAAATGATCGAGTATGATACCTGTTTTTTTTGTGGGAAAACATCAAATAACCCCTCCCGCTCTTGGGCAGAGCGAATGGGAGTGTCAGACTTCTACTGACTAAAAACCACCCATGTTCCTTCTTAGCCCTTTATGTCGAGGCCGCGGTATCTCTTGCGAACAACCCGCAGCCCGCAACCCGCAACCCGCAGCCCCGCGTCACAAATTGAGCCTAAATATGACCTACCAGGTCTCATTTAGGATCTTCATCTAATGAATGCAAAGACCCTGAATTATCGCCACCAATCTCAGCATATCAGCATAATTAATCTCGCCATCAAATTACCTCTCCAATCTCTCTCAATCAGATGTGCAAATAGGGCCCATAAACGTCAGCATATTCAGTTAAACTATTTCAAAGGAAATGATAATAAAATGCTAATGAACCAACCCACCCTTATATTCCTTGAAGGAATTTTATCTTGAATACTTCGGATACTCCCATGTCATTTAATAGTGTCATGCTGTGTCGAGTTGGTTTAAAAACATGATGGACCAGTTTGAGATAATTTCGCCTTAAATCGCAACGATTTGAATGTTTCTTAGATATTCTTATGATGTAAAACGGGCTGGAGTTCACAACTCTTGGCCAAAGCGCGAATTTATCGTACAAATGGGAACATTATTCGTTCCACCCCCTTTGGTGTTGCTGACGATCACGCGGAGAGTACCTTGGTTACCGAAATTCTTTGCCCTCAGGCCCTGTAGGAGGCAACCTCTGGAAAGGTATTCTTAACCGAAGTTAATCTATAATTCGATTGAGCTTTCGTAAATTACCTAATCATAAGAATTTACCTTGAAATAAACAAGGAACCATTCAAATTCAACAGCTTTGTAACAATTCATTAGTTTGGCTGTGGATCTTGAAAACCCGAAAAAAGCTTTCATTTTCTATTGCGAATGTAGCAATAGAAATGTCTATCTTTTAACTAGGGCCATAGGCCACCTGGACTATCTGCAAATGCGTAATTTATCTTCCAAGTAAAGCTTTTAATCCTATAACCTTTTAAGTAGTTATTAACAAGAGGCCACAAGTCGTTCGCTTATATACCACAGCGCGGTCCTATAGACCGAACGATTTATTTATGTGGTCACGTAGATCTAACGTATTACAGATTACTAATGAAGTACCAGTCTACCAAATACAGAGCCATACACATACAAGCTTAAATAATAATCCATCATTAGCCTAGCCTTTCCCAGCTATTGTTGTTTTCTAGTCGAGCCGAATGCAACTGAATAATACACTCACAGGCACAATTAACCGCCCACCTTGTATTTCTTTCAATTTGCAGAAATCGTCAAATTTAGACCACATTTGATGAGAGGTACGTTGAAAGCTACCTTAAAGGTAAAAAAAAAACAATAGTCTTGAAAGAAAAAGTCGTTTATTAAATGATTAATACCAAAAATCGATTTTATGTAAATCTTCGATGAAAAATTAACAAATTAGAATTTAGAAAAAAGTGCTCGAATAAAAAAATTAAAAAAAATTAATAATGGGTGTTGCCGCCTCGGGCTCTAATGACTTCTTGGAGCCGGTTTGGCAATCCATCCATGATATCTTGGATATCAGATTGGGGGATATTGTGCCACTCCTCTACCGCAGCCGTCTTGAGCTCTCCTAGGGTCGTAGGGGCTGGTACCCTTGCTCGGACACGTCTTTTGAGGTTGTCCCAAATGTGCTCAATTGGGTTAAGATCAGGACTGCGTGCCGGCCATGGTAAAACTTGGATCCCGACCTCATTAAGGTACTCAGTGACGGATCTTGCGGTATGGCAACGTGCATTGTCATGCATTAATCTGAAGTTGGCACCAATGAATGGTGCGAAAGGCATGACATGCTCTTGAATAACTTCCTCCACGTACCTTTGAGCGTTCACACTACCCCTATCGAACACAACAAGATCGGTACGAGCCTCATAAGAGATACCTCCCCAAACCATTATGGACCCTCCCTGGTAACCCACTGTTTCGGTTATAGCGCATGACGCAAACCTTTCATTTTGGCGCCTGTAGACACGCTGACGTCCATCTGGACCTTTTAAGGCTATTCTGCTCTCATCTGAGAACAGTACGTCCTTCCATTCCTCCATAGTCCAGTCAGCAAATTCTCGCGCATAAGCAAGTCTAGCTCTACGGTGTTGTGGGAGCAGTTGTGGGGCGCGAGCTGGACGAAAAGCCCGCAGATTTCTTTCTGCCAGTCTTCTTCTAATCGTACGTTCACTCACACTGGCATTTCTCACTTCAAAAAGACACGTACGGGCTTCAGTAGCGGTGCAAAAGCGATTTCTCAACACGTTGCTGACAACGAAGCGGTCATCTCGAGTTGAAGTGCATCGATGTCGGCCTTGACCTGGCCTGCGGGTGTATGAGCCTGTCTCCCGAAACCGTCTGATGGCATCCCGTACTGTAGTACGAGGTACACCGAGTGTACGAGCGATGCGACGTTGGCTGTACCCAGCGTCAGCTAAAGCCACTGCCCTAGCTGCACCAGTTGCATCGAGAGGCATTTTTTACAGTCACAAACAATAAGCAAACACTAGAAACTCAAATTCGCACACTATGGCAGACAATAACAGGAAATGTAAACACGGTAACGTGACGGCAACAATGTCAAACAACGACTAAATTCTAAAAACCCGTCGTTGACACAAATTTAGGAAACGAAATAAGGGTATAAGTGTTTAATTTATTGCTAAAGTACCCACTTGACAAAAAATAAAACAGTAGATAAGCTATAGTTAACTTAAACAAACAGGGTGACGAATGATATGGGTGGGCGGTTAATTGTGCCTGTGAGTGTAGTATTGTTCCTGGAGCGACTAGTATCGTATTGCTCAGTAATAACTGGGTTGTGGAGGTCAGATAAGCAGTCGCTCCATGTAAAATAATAGTATTCATCTGCTTCCTGTCAGAATGGAAGCCGACCCCAAAGTTGGGAAAAAGCTAGGCAGGTGATGTCCATGGAGCGACTGCCAATCTGATTTAATCTATATGATCTCCACATTCTAGTAACTGGCTAACACGATGATTATTTCGGGTTTCCCCTCTTGGTGAAATTCACTCCGTCCAAACTATGTTATTGGCACATCAAATGAGAAAACTGGTAAATGTTGCACTAAAACACCAAAATAAAATTAAAATCGCACGAACAAGCTACTGCTCCAAAACTGTCGAGTCGTATACGGTGTAACCTTGCTGTATCTGCCAGCGGTTTAGCAGGAAATTGGGTTTTCGACATCCCAGCGGATACATCAGTATGAATTGAAATAGCAGCCTTCAATTTGAAGAAAGTTTTGTGCTAGAAATAGAGAACCTTTACACAATATTCATAACCTAAGCTAAGGCTTTTTACATTGAGTCTTTTCTAACGCTATGATCTGTTTTAACTGATCATAATTCTCTGTCACCAACGGTAAAAGCGTTGTAAGTTTTTTTGCATTTTTTACAGAATCATCGTTGATTAAAAATTCACAGCGTTATGTTGACGATATTTTTATCTGTAAATATATATTTGGCACGGTCGCAAAGCAGGTTTTGATCAAAATACTACCGGACACACATAACATAACATCACGCCTGTAATCCCCGAAGGGTTAGGCAGAGGTGTACCTAATAGTACACCCACTACCTGACACTGATCTGTAAATTGCTTAACACTTTAATGAATTTTTCGGGCTATCCGCACTAACGAAGCATAGTCTTGGGTAAGTCGTAACTTAGGATAGATAACTTAGATTGATAGTGTATAGACCGAAGCAGATCAAATGTGTGTGCGTACATGCACCAGTTGGTAATGTATCTTCTTAGCATGTCGCTGGCAAATTTCTATTCGATGGAGATGGTACTTACGCCGGGAGCAACAAACATTGCGTTACCGTGCTTCGGGTGACAGATCTCGGCGACAAGTGACAGTCCAGGAATGTGAGGCCTGCTTTGTGTGGAATCCCGATGGGTCTCTTGAACGCATAAGATGTCACAATGCGTTTTGCGAGATAATTCAGAAAGGATTTCTGCTTTATCCTGAGAGAACCCTTCGATGTTGATCGAGATTACACACAATGCTGATTTTGTTAGTGGACTGTATGGCCCTGGTTTAAGCCAGATCACACGGAGATCCTAGTTTAGAGTATATTACTGGTTATCAGACTTCTGAGAATCCCTGCTTTACCCTACTAAGATTTAATTATTGGTGGAATCAACCACATGTCAAGTACTCAAGTTCCTAGACGAGAACTGTTATGTGTTAGCTCACGTTACAAGCTGACCAGTTAATTATTATCTATCCACGTGATTTGACGTCTTCCTTTAAATACTGCCTTAGGTCCTTATAATCACACAAAGCTCATTAAATAAACCTAGATCAGGCAGGTCGCTACCAACCATTTGAATTCAACACTATCACTACTTGCAACTTTTAAATATATTTTAGTTATAGTTTACTTTATAAGCCACTAATTATAGCTTTGTATGAGAAACAACACTACTGCGCCAGAATAACCGCCTTTTGTATAACTTTTTCTTATTCTTATTGTGAGGAAGACCAAAGAAAAGATGAGTGGAGTGTGTGAGGAATGATATGAAGGGAAAAGGAATAAATGATAGCGTGACGACTGACAGGGCAGAATGGAAGAAAAAGACGTGTTGCGCCGACCCTAAATAAGTTGGGACAAGGGCAGGAAGATTATGATTATTATTGTGTTCCAAGAATTATTGGCAAAAGTACTTACCATCTGCATAATAGTGAGCCATTTCTTATACTTGATAAGGATAGCTTTCATCTTCGGACTCCCCTCGGCGGATAGGAGGTAGTAACTGTACATGATAACATGTACCGAGTTGTTTATCATTGGCGAGAAGGAGGTTATTCCACCTGTGGAGAATAATACATTTATTAAGTAGGTACTAGCGGACGTCACGCGGTTTCACCCTGGATGATACAGGTATAAGAAGTAGCCTATATCACCCAGGGATAGTGTAGCTTCCCAACGGTGAAAGAATTTTTCAAATCTGTCCAGTAGTTTTTAAGTTTATTCATTATATCCAAAAATACAAATCTTTCCTCTTTATAATATTAGTACATAAAGGGTGTAAATCAACTCATCACACAGCCGTTAACCAAGCATTCTGTACATCAAACTAAGTACCCCTACGCAAAAAATTTTGCTGGGAAACGATTTTTTTTTGGGGGTCAAAAATCTCATTTTACGGTAAAACTCAATGTAGCACTCTTAAAACATTGTGCTATTGGATGCTTTGAATAGTAAACGGGTCATGGAGGTAATTTAAGTAAAGTTATAACCTGAAAAACATTTACAAAAACAGCTGTGAAAAATTTGGAACTTTGACAATATCTCCGTAGCTACGGGGTTCCCAGGTATGGTCTAGAACAAAAAAATTATCGCAGTGGTGGGGAGAACACGTGCCCTTAGTTTGCGTTAAGGGTACTTTTACACCCTATATAGATATATTCGGAGAATAAATATAACCACCAAAGAGCGGTGGATGGACTGTGAAGGATGATATGGCTAGTAAGGAGGTGACGAGTAATAGACAAGTTTTGAAGAAGAAAGTCTGCGCTGAACCCAAGTATTGGATAAGGACAGGAAAATGATTTCTTGTCGTTCGAGAAGTAGTTTTCAACCAAATTAAGATAAACGCCCGCGTAGTTCGGTAATTGTTCCATTGGATTTTACTACTGGGATAAAAAGTATGTGTAAATGCAGGTTATAAATTACTATCTGTGTGCTTTTCTCCAAATCCGTTCTGTAGCTTTTTGCGAGCAAGATTAACAAACATTCATACATCCATCCTCACGAACTATCGCATTTATAATAGTAGTAAGATAGCTTTTAGTTTTGATTAACTGTCGTCCCTTCGGGAACTAGACGTAAAGTTACTTGTCAACAAGAATATCCGGAGATTTCAGCTGAAACCGATGTATCAGATAAATGCTGTGGGCTTAGGGAATTCATCTAATGGATCCTATCAACTTGATTCCATTAAGCCAGTGGTGTCAATTTAGGTGCCGACTGCGTTATCATGTTATCTGGTATAATCTCAAATCCAATTACGGGTTTCAAGCCTCTGGGAACATGTTTATGTTGTATCTATACTAATATTCACGGAGCCACGGTAATGTCACGGAGCCTGGATTTGTGCTCTGTTGATGGCAATAGGCTCGCCACCTATTTCATGAAACTGGCGAAATGTAGGTGTATTATTAGGTACACCTCTGCCTAACCCTACGGGGATTACAGGCGTGATTTTGTGATAATTATGCTAATATTATAAAGAGGTAAAAGTTTGTATGGGGGCGGTAATCTTTGGAACTAATGGTCCTATTCTAAAAAATCTTTCACTTGCAGAAAGCTACATTATTCGTGGGTCCTATAAGCTATAAAATTATATTTATATCGTGCATAATAACCGCGCTATAACAATTTGTGCAGGTGAAGTCGCGGGCGAAGTTCTAGTATTACCTACATAAACTGGTAGTAAGTACATAGACTTGTAAGTACAGAGTATAAATTATTTGAAATTGAGTTACGAAGAGGTGGTGTATTCGATAGTACACGAACCATTCATCCGCCAGTTATATATTTTTTAATCGTCTGAACTGACCCACTTTTGGGCAAAGGTCTCCACCCATACCTTCTACTTTTCAATTATGTTTAAGTCCTTAAAAAATATCTTGTATAAGTATTACGCATGTTGTTTTTATGAAATTGGAATTAACTTATAAGAGAAGATTTTGTGATAAACTTCGTGGCCTTGCGAATAAATTATGCTAAATAGAAAACGATACAAGAATTGTAAAGGTGGAGACTGCCTTAATAATATTGTTATTGTTTTAGGCAATTTCTTGACTTAACAGGTACGAAAGAAATCAGATTTGATTTGATCGTAGACCTTTAGATTATAATCAGCCTATACAGGGTGGTGCCGACAATACGACAATAAATGAAACCACTGGTAGTTCTAGTTCATAGGAACATTATTGAACTATCAAATAAATCTTAACACCAAAATAAAAAAATTGAAAAATAACAATAAAACTAAGTAGCATAAAACTATAAACGAAATACATTACAATTTACAAACAAGTATTGGTTTACTAACCTTAGGAATAAGTTGCACCGATTAACGTACGGAAATAAAATGTAACAAACGCATTTGGCAGACATTTAGGTAGGTTAATGTCGTATCGTAGGCACCACGACGGTGTTAGGATTTATTTGATAGTTTAAAAATGTTCCTGTGAACTAGAATTACCAGTGGTTTAATTTATTGTCGTATTGTCGGCACCACCCTGATTACATTACACTGGTACACAGGCTTCCAATCTATGAAAGGGAATAAGTAGGTCGTAATTCACTACGCAGGCTAATTGCGTGTTGGAATAGAGATGTTATCTTCATATTTTTAAACCGTTTTTATTACCTTCACATGTACTCGTATTTGACCCATTGTAATTTGACCCGCTGCCAGGTTTCCGATTGAGCTGACATTTTGCATCCATGTTTATTTGGAATAACAATGCACGGTTAGCTAAGTGAAATCATTCTAAATCTAATGTGACGGACTAGTTTTTTCTATGAATGAGTATCAAATGAAAGGGTTTTCTAATAACGTGAGAGCTCAAATGACGATAAATAAAACCGTAATCAAAACCGATCAAAAGCGTGTTTCTTTTACTTGAATGCTTTATTGAGTTCCAAGAGTTGGCCTCGCGGTGTTTTCTTGCACCGTTTTTAGACCAGGAGCAATTAAATAAATTGCATAAAGCAAAACGCTAGCTGGAGTCGACACCACGACCCACGAATTCGAGGCCGTTCTCGAAGGGCCCTTTTGGCAATATTACTTTTGTTTGTTTATTTGTTTTGTGTCATTTTCAAGGTATTTTTGTTATTAATACCAAATAAACACAATTTTCTTTCTTCTCAAAAGCTTTATTCGCTATACACAAAGGTACAAAAGTACATACTAACTTTAGCACAAGGTGCTCAAGTACGTATTCGAAGCGGAAGGCTGAGTACATTCTCAGTGAAAGTAAATTGATTGATTGTAGCATCTTTTTGAACATTTCCCACGATACCTGTTAAATGTCAAACCACTACGATAAGTGGTTTGAGTTTTTGGGGATTAAAAAGACCGTGACAAGCCATTATTATTTCGTTAATTCATTTTGTTACATGGTGTAAAAGTACCCTTAACGCAAACGAAGGGCACTGGTTCTCCTCACCACTGCAATCAGTTTTTTGTTCTAGACCATACCTGGGAACCTCCTAGTTACGGAGATATTGGGGGTCAAAGTTCTAAATTTTTCACAGCTGTTTTTGTAAATACTAGTTTTTAGGTTATAACTTTACTATAATTATCTCCATGACCCGTTTTCTATTCAAAGCATCCACTAGCACAATGTTTCAACAGTGCTTCATTGAGTTTTACCGTAAAATGTGATTTTCGACCCAAAAAAAAAAAAAGTCGTTTGCCAGCAAACATTTTTGCTTAGGGGTACTTAGTTTGATGTACAGAATGTTTGGTTGACGACTGTGTGATGGGTTGATTTACACCCTGTATTTCCCGAAACATTTTAAAATAATGTAACAAATAGTAGCCTAACGGTATCGGGAACAGGGTCCAAGCTGCAGTGACCAAGGCTCCAGAGACAGGATCTTCCTGACAGTACGAGCTAGCTATTATTATTATCTTTTGACTAGCTTGTTTCTACTGCCCGACTGCTGGAAAAAAGCGTCTCTTCATTTTTTCATTGGCTCCGAATCTGTGCAATATCTTATTTATGCCTAAAGACGACATTCAATTCTCCCGTCATCTTCGTTGTGGTCTGCCGCAGCCCGCATGTCTGATTTGCAAGTGATTTGAGTGAACAGACTTTACCTGGTCTAAGCTAGGCGGAACTTTGGTCATAATTGATAGGCCGATTTAATAAAGGAAACTGACAAGAACTTTCAACAAACGCCACCAGAGTTCATAAATCCATCCGTTTATTTCAAGCAGACCATAAATTGACATCTTTAAATTTAATTTAATTGCCCATGCACAAGAGAAGCTTCGTATGGAGAATAATGATCCAGAGACTCCATAGACTACTAATCTTCGTCTATAACATCCTAAAAGATAATAAGAACATTAATTCCGCTAGACACCATTTGGCTATCAGGACCCAAAATCATCATTTCGGTCCTAATGCGACGTGGACTTATCAATATCCATCAGGTATGTTCCCAATCCCTGGCGATACCTGACCCTTTTATCACGAAAGTAGTCCCAAATCGTGCTTGTAACCCTAAATTACCGCTTGATTTGCTTTTGGGGTCTATATTAAGGGTATCGCTAAGTATATTGTGATCATATTGGCAACAATAGCAACGCTCTTCACAGATGATAAACAAGAAATTACACATAACATCACGCAGGCGTATATGTTCCCTAAAGGGTTACGTAGAAGTGTACCTTATGGGATATTCACATACATAATTACAGGGTGTAAATCAACCCATCACACAGCCGTCAACCAAGCATTCTGAACATCAAACTAAGTACCCCTACGCAAACATTTTTGCTAAAAAACGACTTTTTTTTTTGGTCAATAATCACATTTTACGGTAAAACTCAATGTAGCACTCTTAAAACATTGTGCTAGTGGATGCTTTGAATAGTAAACGGGTCATGGAGGTAATTTAAGTAAAGTTATAACCTGAAAAAAAAATATTTACAGAAACACGCTTTATATACAAAAACTCACACCTCTTTCGCAACTACTACGATCCTTACATACTCCTTTTGCCATGCCCACGTTCAAACATCTGGTCATACACGCACGCCCATTGCAAGTAATACGCACCTGTCCTTTCTGAAGACATCTCGACAGTTATTAAGACAAACACAAGAAAAATAATTCTTACCACGAAAATATAAAGGTCTCTTTTCTTTTCTTCTCATTTGGAATGCTTTGACAGAATGTCCAGCAATGCCAGGCATCCATTTGTTAGGAAAATTCCTTTGGAAAGCTATGGCCGTCGTGTTCTTTCAAAATGTGAACACTGGACCTAGACCTCCATTGGAATGCACTAGAGCTACGCTACGCGATGCCTTTGGCACGTCTAGTTAGTAATTTGCATTCTCTGAAATTCCAAGCGCTCCGTCTCTAAGATTGGCCTGTCACTGAATGCAGTCTCACCAGCTATGTATGTATATCTCAGTACCTTTGAAAACTTCTGTTTGTGACAAGTTGATATGTTCGTACGAAAGTGGGCGGGTTGTTTACTGATGCTGGTGGGTACAATGCACCTTTGTCGTCCCAAGATTGTTTTGTTGTATTTTTTCTTTCACACTGGATTCTTCTAACAAGAAGAGAACGCATAACATAACATCACGCCTGTAATCCCCTAAGGTTTAGGCAGAGATGTACTCTAGTACACCCAACATTTTGTATGTTATGTCTAAGTCCCATGTAACAAGGCGCGAACCTATTGCCATGAAATGAGCACTGTTCTAGGCTCCGTGGCTTCTATGAGAAATTCCTGAAGGAAAAACCTGGGAATCAAACCCAAGCAGGCAAAGAAAGCATGTAGGATCCAAATAGTGTGTTTAGTTTAATTGTCTGTCGTGATTTGTGTAGGTTATGTTAAGTTAGCTAGTTTTTCGCCACGTTTCTCTCCGTTTGAAGGTCGGAAATTGCGGTAACGTACTGCCAAAAAAAGTAGAAATCAGTCCAGTCGTGGACGTGAAAATGGTATGAAACAATGTAACTTTAGCAGTTATAATATAAGTATGGCTTATGGCTATAAATAATACCTTATCTTTTGAATAGGTTACGTCAACTTTATCTTGTATTTCAATTTACATTCACCGACATATTTAAAGAAGCGCAATCCGTTCCATTCTAAACGATTCACACTTATGCATGTTGTATCTTTTCAATTATAGGACTTGCATTTGCGGTTAGAAACCTTTCATTTGACTCGCTGGCTTCACTGCAAATTAAGTGTTATGAGAGTCAGTCGACAAACACGAAGTATCCAAGGCACACACATTATACGCTGTTATACAATAACATTCATATGATATCATCGAAGGTCTCACGCGAGAGGTAGACCGTTCGGAATTAAACTCTCGCTTTTCGCCGATAGAGTTTGTTTTTCGTTGTGGTCAATGCCCAACCCATCACTTTCACTGACCACCGCTATCTTCGCAATACTTGTCCAACGATAAACTACTAGACATTGTTTAGGGTCAGTTTTATCAGTGAATGTGTGGCCGGAGTGAGATAACATCGAGAATTCGAGATGTAATCGTCTGACAGAATTACAGAACCCCTTAATTGGAGCAGAGTTCGTGGATGACGTGGATGGAAAGTTGTTTATTGGGAGGATGGCAAGATGATGGATTATTTGAAATGATTAAAGGCAGTTCTTTCATAACCTGAAAACATGTGACACCTAGCAACATGTGTTGGATTACAGCCCGCTCCCACAGAGAAGACGCCTGTCACTGCAGTGCGAACAATATAATATTAAATATCTTCTTAATTCCATGATTGTATGTATGTTTTTTAGCAGTGATTTCCTTAAAATTATCTCTATTATTCGCCGACCGTATATCCTAACTGGGCCTGTCTTACGATTGGCGTTTGCCAATCTCTCTTGCTGCGTCCGTTGGTGAATTCACCAGACATCATTGCGAAAATGATGAGGACACTGCATTAAACAGATAAACTATCAAATGTTAATGCTCTTATAGCTTCATGGCATTTTAATACTTATGTGTTAAATAAATAAACATTCATATATTAACCATATTTGAAACAAATGCCTCGCTGCCTTTCTACTCGTATTAATTTGTCTCTAAAGCTAAACACATCACTTCAAGGTGTTACATGTTCGTATCAGCATGATCCGGCACAGCCGTGTGGCAATGTCTGTTCGGGAAAAAGCCACTCAGTTAAAAGCTAGATTGTGCTGAATCAAGCCGAGCCGAAACCGAGAATTCAGTGTTGGTAGAAGTCGAACGGAGTTTGCCGACCGGCACGAGCCGTATGAAACCATATCATCGTCATTTTGCCTAGCCTTTTTCCAACTATCTTGGGGTCGGCTTCCAGTATAACCAGATGAAACTGAATACCACTATTATATAAAGCAACTGCCTATATGATTACAACCCAGTTAGTACTGGGTAATACGTTACCTCTTGGTAAGACTGGTGTCTGACTTTCGGGCTTACGACAGTCAAAGTAGATCAAAAATAAAATATATGACAGCCGGGACTAAAGGCACGTCGTTTCCGATACACACAGGACATTCGTTATGTAATGGGTGATCACCCATCCACAGACCAACCTAGCCAAGGGCAGCTTTTGTTTTAAAAAAATATTTTTAAATATTGCTGCGTCAAATGTTCCGATCGCAACAAGTATTAGCACACCTCACAGAACTATTAACAAAACTACAAAATGTCTCGTTGACCCGAAGTCTTGGTTAAATAAGCAAAATATTCCGCTGAACGACAACTATGGGTAATGGGCGCTCTGTATATGGGTCACGGGGTTACATCTTGACAGGGAAAACGTGGGCATGCCTATGCATTACTCTTTGCATAGAGTTCTCTGTACCATGTTTTTTTTTGTGTATATCTTGCTATTTAAACGGTAAAGGAAAACATTGTGAGAAAACTGTATAACTATACCTTGTCATATGGATCAAATTTGAGAAAAAAACGTTTCGTGTGGAAATCGCAAATTCGTAATGTACTAGAACCGGTTTTCGGTAACCCGCACTGGCTTGCGTGGTGGATGACGGCCCACTCCGTCACAGAAAGATCGTGCACACCGATTATGAAAATTGTGTGTAATTTTATTATTAATATCCCTCGTCGACAAAATCGAGTTTGTAAAAATACAGATTAGCAATGAGAGCAAAATAACCATTTCCCCAATAAATGTTTATTGGGTATGTGAACAAACATCAGTTTGTGTTGTAAAAGCTTACACGAGTTAACACGAGTGCTATTAGCTACCTGTCGAAAGTACGGCCAACATTTAACTAAGTGCAAACATTAATTTATACAGCCGCAGTTAGAATAAACAATGTTGTTTGTTTAGTTAAGGGATTGGAGGGAAATTATTTGTTGGTCTAGTGGTTGCAGGTGCGACTGCTGAGCACCCGACCTGGTTTGATAACCGGGTCGGGCAAAGTGTTATTGGGTGTTTTCCATCAGAATAATCTCAATAATAGCGAGTGTGGAATCCTTTATCGTTCCTATTTATTAAGGTACTTATGTACATCAATAAACGCCAAGACCTCCCTAAAAAAAATATCCACACGACCTATTCCAGTTTTAAAAGTCATCAGTCAATAATCATCAACGGTCTAGCAAAATATGTCTAGATCGGCTTCCAGTCTACCCGAATTTCAAAATACCTTAATCGCAAGATCTCAATGTCCAAATCCAAAGCAGGTTCTTCCACGAGGTCCGTTTAAAAAAGAAAACAAATCCACGACATGGCTTGGGAAACAAAAAGAATACTTAATACCGCTGCTATATTTAGCTCTGGTGCCAACGAAAGCCTCAGGCTTTCATGATTTTTAAATAAAACCTCAATGTTTTATTTAAAGGCCGTTCGTCGAGCGAAAACATTCAAATGCTTTTCAACTAAGATGGGGTCTGGTGACTATGTGATATTTTGATGTTGATTGATGTACCTAAATAAATCGTGGTCAATGAGGCTTTGGAAAGCGAATGGTAATAGATTTTGTCGTTTGATTTTCTTTGTCCTTTTTTTCATGGGTGGCAGGGAAGAAAGCTTTTGAAAATTAGTATTTGAAGAAACTACCGCTGTCGCTCAGCGAGCGCCAATTCGACATGCGTGTGATAAAGACAACTGCTGATCCAACTGAAAAGCCTTAGCAAAAAGCCTCATAATTGGAGGTTTGGTTCTCGACTATAGCAATAAAAGGTTCTCTATCGTCTGGCACGGCTTGTAGGAGAATTATTTGTCAAAAGTAGCCATCGCCATCGCGTTGAAGGCAAGGTACATGTGGCTATAATTTTCCCAATGCTTGGGGTCTTGGTCACAGGCTGTCTCTCTGAGAGAGGCGGTGGGGTATCCACCACACGGTCCCGGTGCGGATTGGTAGATGTCATATGACGTCGAATTTTTGTTCCACGGATTCCTCGTCAACTTCTCAGGGGGCCAGGAAAATATCGTGAAGATGTAGCTACATCTGATAGCTTCACGGAAATCATAAAATCCAAAATAAAAATAAATTTAACTCACTAAATTTCGTCAATGGAAAACCGAGAGACATTTTGTTTACCGAAATGAAAAGGTAGACTATACCATACCATTATAATTGTAACGCTTCAGGGGCTGACAACTTTTAAGGTTCTTATAATGTACAAAAATCAAATAATAAATGAAATACAGAGACAAGAATGTCTTCAACATCACGTACTGAGTTGAAGTGTTCATTTTGTTTTGCAATTTTCTCGACAGATTTCCACGCGAAGGCATTAAAGTCTTAAGTTTCCAAACAAACTGGAGGCACAATTTCGTAGTTTCGCCAAAGTTTTGACGTTTTGGGCTCTGTGGGGAGAGAACAGCAATTATGGGAGCTAAGTGCTAGTACCTATAGTGCTCAAAAGTATATATTTCAGTCTGCTTTTGGATTGGTCCTTCGAAACTTATTTGTTCCTTTCGAAGAATTGTCCTGTTCCATCTTCGTTTTATCGAAAAGTTTTGCGTGAGCTTTGTTTTGCTTTACATAATTGAAATGAAATGAAATTTTTGATTTGCTAGAATTGTAGTACAATGTTGATGTTCAGGTTTTGTTACAGTAGCTCACACAATTAGCTAAAACTAGCATGCAAAATTAAATAATACATTGAAATCGAATTTAATCATTTGTATGTTATAATGATAAGAATGTCAATAATTTTTCAATAAATTAATTAGAATACGAAAATGTCAACGTAAGTCTCTAAAGTTAAGGTACTCATTTACAGAATAAAAGGTTTTATCGATAAGCCATCTGTATAATGCTGTTTTAAAACGATTGATTTGCAGTTCCCTATATGATTTTGGTAATTTGTTGAATATCCTTACAACCATTGGAAAGCAACTCCTGTGATATAAGTGACTTTTAATTGGAGAAATAATAAGTCTGTCAGGATATCTCGTTTATCATTATTAAATTAGCACATTATAAATATTTTTTTTAGTAGAGACTGTGTATGATAAATAGGATCCAAATATAAATAGCTAGGTTTTTCCCGCGGGTTCACCCGCCAACAAGAATACCGGAAATAAAAGCATCCTATTTAATAGTATGTCTAACTGGTTTGTGGAAGTCAGTTAGGCAGTCGCTTCATGTAAATTAGTGGTATTCAGCTGCATCTGATTAGATTGGAAGCCGACCCTAAAGTTGGGAAAAGGCTAGGTAGGTGGTGTATGTCCTTACCCGGTGTGTCGAAATGCCATCGAATCCCGTTCAACCGTAAAGACGTGAAAAGGTCAGCCAGATCGATAAACGGACACTCAATTCCCATTTTACCGAACAATCCTTCCAAATCTATAACTAATTCACTTTTCAATCAATTAAAGTACGAACCCAACCACGTGAACCTGAAAGCTACCCTCAATCCAAGCCAGCTTTGATCGTGAGATTATATCCACTCAGCTGAATATGCTGATCTTCAAAGGACCCACAGAATCTTCTCCAAAGCTTTTCACTAACGTAATTGAATAATAATGGCTTAATAAAAAGGTCCTGTGAAATTATGACAAGGTAATTCGACAGGTTTAATTACACGAGATTCGTGTAATTAAACCTTTATAATTTATGTAATTAAGATCATGTTGATGTTAAAAAGTTTAAAGAGGACACTTTTCGGGAGGGCAAAAACGTTCGTATATTTTTTTTTCTGGCTGGAGCAAATTATCTACTTCATTTTGACCTTTTACAGGGTTCGATTAAATGTGCTAGCAATTTTGTATTCTAGCCAGGTAAGGAGAATTTGAAAGACTTTCTAATAGTGATAGATCAATTTTCATCTAACTACGGACATAGCTTCACGAATCGTTAAGCCTTATACAGCCATAATTGTTAGGTGTGGTCCTTATACACTTCGTAACGTGTCTATAAACAATCAAATCTTTGATAGCCAATTTTGCCTCAAATATTACAACATGATGATAAACCGTAGCAATTATATGTACTAAAATGACGCAACCCCTATAATACCAACCAAGGGAGTCTTAGACTGGTATCGTTACTCGTGGACTAAACTTGAATCGGACTTGACAAACACCCACTTTTCAAAACAGAATGACATTATAGCCATCTTTAACATTGATTACAGTGACTTATTAATATACTTGTCTTACCTTTAGCATTGATTAAAGTAGAATGCAACTATGGGTTAGACAAAGATTGCTGATGTAGGAGGTAACGGTCATATACGAAGGAATTACCTAATTCGAAGATCCACCAATAGAGTAGTTGACTGACTAAAAATATATATGATTCTGTTTAGTCCGTCTGTTAGATTATCGAAAAATATACAAATACAATTATTGTTTACGTGAAAAAATTAAAAATACGTGTCCAATAGTTTTTGGAATGGAAATCTATCTGACGGTCTAATTACATTTTTTTTGTCAACTAGGGTTATTGCAGCCAAGAAATTCTGGGATTGATTTGGTGGGCGATGATCCCTGTTATCATGAAAACGACAGTCGACCCAAGCTGAAAAAGAAACTTGAGTCGGCACTATAAATATGGGTGTTAGATACGAAGCTGAAACATGGGATATAATATAACCTTTTATAGGTCGTAAATGGCGATAATAATAATATAACGTTAGTATCGTTTCTTTTACTATGATAAGCTTGAACAGTCAAATGTTTTTGATTTGTAGTTGAACAGGATAAATCTGCTTGCAGTTTGGGATAAATATAAATATAGTTGTAATGTGCTGGTGATAGTTAAGCGCAGTTTAAATTACGCAATGTGGATTTTAAAAGTTAATAGGTTAAGGATCGATATCACATATGCTTGTGACATTTCAGTATAATCATCTTTGTGATTGAGTCCTCGAGATAAAAAGATTAGTCAGCTAGACTCTGCGTTACCGAGTGCTAACTACCAGGGTGCGCCGGTCATTTGGAATCGTAGTTCGATTAATTTTAACGCCGCTCGGGGAGGATCCTTTCATGCACTCCAGAAGAAAAAGAATATGATCATTCTAAATTTTTTCCACAGCTGGGGCATAGGCCTCCTCACTGGGAAAAGCAGTAGGCCGTAATCCACCACGCTGGCGGGTGGATGCCACATAATATCATTGGTTTTTTTTTGGTTCTAGGACATGCTGGTTTCGTCCCAAATACATATTTTAGCGGCAACCCTGTTCATACGAAATTGCGAATATAAAGACGACCAGATTTAAGGCGTTTCTCAAAATTATAACTTTAACGTAATCATGTCGCCAGGGTCCCTAAAAGTTTTAATAACTTGATAAATCTGGGTGATTGATGGTAGAACTTTAGTCTTAGACAGGTACACGTACAGTCAGTGCCCGGCATTATCTGACCCCTCGTATAAATAAAGAAGAAATGGTATGAGAAGATGGGTCAGGTAATGCTGGGTACTGGGTGTTCTCGGATGATAATCCTGTGTTGCCAGACTAGTTGTGATTGATTAACATTGTCTGTCATAGTGGCATTTGTCGAGGATAGATTGTTTGTTTGTCTGTTTAATATTTGGATGTCTGAGGCACCCGTTTCGTTTTCTACAATAATCTAATATATAAAATTCTCGTGTCACAGTTTTCGTTGCCATACTCCTCCGATACGGCTTGACCGATTTTGATGAAATTTTTTGTGCTTATCCGGTATCTATGAGAATCGGCCAACATCTATTTTTCATACCCCTAAGTATTAAGGGTGGTCCACACCAAACATTTTTTTAGTCACCCATCAAAGTTACCGGGAACGAAGTCGCGGGCATCAGCTAGTATTATTATAAAGATGTAAGATTTGTTTGTTTGTTTGTAACGAATAGGCTCCGAAACTACTGGACCGATTTCAAAAATTCTTTCACCGTTGGAAAGCTACACTATCCGCGGGTGAGATAGGCTGCTTTTTATCCCTGTATTCCCACGGGAACGGGAACTACGTGGGTGAAACCGCGTGACGTCCGCTAGTAATTAATAGAGATGCAATATCATCATCTGCCTAGCTTTTTCCCCAAGTGTGGTGGGGGGTTAACCGAAAGCAGAATACTAGTGTTTTTACTTATAACGACAACCTATCTGACCTCCACAACCCGATCACTGGGTATCACGATACCCCTTTTTACGCGATTTAATTAGCTTCACCTGTAACAAATTTACTAAAGCTTAATTTGACCTAGTTCTCGGTTGTCAATTGGGCAGTTTTTGTGTATACAAGTTTAGTTTGGATGACAATGCATAGTTACCTAAGTGACGACATTATATCCAACATAGCAGACTCCCAAAGATAGTGAATTAGTTATTTTTATGCATTATGGGTATCAAAGACAAGACGTTGCTGAAAAATACGAAAAAAAAAAACGGGTTTCTTTATTATAATATTTTAAACTTTAATAATTATTTAAACTAATGGTTGGTCTAGGTATCGGGTTTCTCACTACACTTCAAAGACTAAATACAGATAAAACATTATCTTGAGATATTTTACGGTCCGAACTCAGACATTGAAAAGGTCACACCAATTTTACCAGGTGTATTAATAAATCCGCAAAATAAAATTGATGTTGTTTATAAAAGTTTTCGGTTGTATTTGATTTTGTGTTCTACAGTGGAATCATAAGGGGAATTTGCGGTTTGGTTTGGGGACTTAATTGATGAAGCTGGGAACTACTGCATCTTTGACCGATTGTATCACAAAAAGACGAGATCAACGTTAGGTATTTCCCTTTATTCTCCTCGAAAACTGAGTCGATTTAATAATAAAACTTTTAAGAGTTAGTGTGTCTAGTTTCCCATCAATTTCTTTTGTGTTAAACCTTTTCGAATTTGCCTGGTTGTCTTCTAATCACGACCGCATAATTACAAAAAATGCACCTTTTTTTGTAATTTTTAGAGGGTCATATTTTCTTTACGACTGTATTTCGTTACTCCGAAGTTCAAAATACCGATGTACGGTATACAGAAAGTTTGTGAGTCCGAATTACGTGAGTCAGAATGTACGCTATGACGAAGTACGTTATTCAGAAAGTTCGTTACTCCGATGTACGTTACTCCGAAAGTTTGCTACTACGAAGTACTGTATTCAGAATGTTCGTCACTCCGATGTACGTTACTCCGAAAGTTTGCTACTACGAAGTACTGTATTCAGAATGTTCATTATCGCGAAGTACGGAACTCCGAAAGTTTGCTATGACCAATTACTCAATAATAATTAAGAAAATTCCTCATCAAAATTCTAAGAGAGTATTTCGAATAAGTCAAGTATTATTAACCTCTAGAGCCCCAGCGGCACAAAAACGTGCCAGTAAACAAGTATTACCGTTGAGCCCCGCTGGCACAAATTTGTGCCACCAAACCCCGACCGATTTAAAACTGTATTTGTATTATAGATAAGTCTTAAAATCGTTTCTGAACGAATGTTCTCAATGGCAGATAATATTTTACAACCATAAACAAAGATAGAAACTAAAAATATTGTAGGCAACATTTAAAAAAAAAGTGTGAAGTTAGTACAAAAATTTCGTGTTCGTGATTACGTCGCGCGCTAGTGAATTCGTGTGTTTTCGTGATTTTTCATTGATTTTGTACGGTTAGTGGGTGAATATTCATTTATAAGTGTTTCTCGCAACTTTTTACATAGTTTTTCGCATGAAATAATACCACAAAACTTGTTTTATTGAGCTAACAAAATTTACATCGTTCTGGGTTCGTCGAACTCGCTATTGTTATTGTACGATTTTTTGAGATAATTCAACGAAATTTCATCTTTGTGATGGCAGAAATAACGTAAAATCTATTGATAATTCATAATTACACGTAGTCCATGCATATTTCAATAATTTATTCATAAATTATGATGAAAATTTCATTAGTAGGTAACGAAATCCTATTTGAATTTTGAACTGTCAAACGTCAAAATGGTTCTTAGCTCAGCTAGTGCTTAGGGTCATGTCGATAAAAGTTATCGATTGTTTTTGTAAAATTGTTCGGATAAATAAAATGAAAGTATTATTTTTCGTATTTTATAGTTTTATTTCCGTTTAGTGTAGTTTGAATGTAGATGTTTTTTTTAATTATAATAATTTCTTTTAGTTTTTTATGTTTTGTTTTGTAAATTATGTGTACGGTATTCTAATAGATTTGAGATGGCTGCGAGGCAAAACTGGTGCGTTGGACGCGAGTATGCCCCGGAGGACTTTGATGAGCTCCTCCGGGACACCGACTCGGAGGACGAGGGCGAAGCCGAGTACCTCTATTCTCTTTTATGAATAATGAATAAATCACTCACCTTGTTGTGATGAGGCTAAGTATCATCATCTGCCTAGCCTTTTCCCAACTATGTTGGGGTCGGCTTCCAGTCTAACAGATGCAGCTGAGTACCAGTATGTTACATGGAGCGACTGCCTATCTGACCTCCACAACCCAGTTAATACTAGGTAATACGATACTCTTTGGTGAGACTGGATGTCAGAATTTCAGGTCACTGACTACCTGTAACGACTGCCAAAGCTCTATATATGGCAGCCGGGACCAACAGCTTAACGTGCTTTCCGAGGCACGGAGGAAACTCGGTATGTCGGGCGGTCACCCATCCACAGACCGACCTAGGCAAGCACAGCTTTACCTAAAGATCGACCCGAGTGGCAGTTCTTATTAAGCCACGAGCTCCTCTGTGTGATGAGGCTAAGTATATGATGAATAATCACTTGTTGTTTTTTTTTCAGTAATATATCTTTTTGTCTTTTAGCAACCTGAATGGATAATATTTTATACATAGGTATGTAGTAACTATATGTGATTGAATCAGGTGCGGGTATTGTTTGTGTTTTCGTCTACACGTTTTATATGGGGAAGGGTGATGGTCTGGAATTGCATGTAAATATGAACTTCGCATGAAAAACTCATCTGAACTTGCAATTTTTTGTGAGGCGTTAGGTTTATAAATGTGTTTTTTTTTTCAGTATGTTGAGCCGCCACCGACTATCCTCGGGTTATATACCCAGGAGGGAGTCGAATTTCTACTGGCTCCGACTGCTTCGTCACTTATCTTTATGTAAGTCAATGTTATCATCAAAATGTTTTTTTTTTGTAAAGTTGTTTATGAGTCTTTTTTAAAACGAAAATCTTTTTTGATAGGGCAAATCCATCGATTTCAACTTCGAGTGTGCCGCACACTTCCTCGAGTGCGCCAGCAGTCATTCAGGCGTAAGTAATAAAACACGTTTTCATCAAAATAATTGTTTTTGCGTTACATCAGAAATAACGCAAATCTTTTTTTACAGATCAAGCCCGCTGCGCGCTCAGCCTTCGCCTTTTGAATTTCACCCAGAGTAATTATATTTTCATCTTCGTCTTTTTACCTATTCTTCTTGATAAAGACATACGTAGATTTATGATATTACTGTTTATTTTTATTACGAGTATTTTGTAAATAAATAAATAAATAGTATTATTATTATTTAACTAATATGCATAATAAGTAAATAAAAGTACTATGTCAATCTAAATTGTTTTTTTATTTTCCTTCCTGAACTCAGTCAAACTTATCGATACTATAGTGGTGTGGTCCCAACCCTACGGAATGTTAGAATTTCATACATTTTTATGACCACTTCAGATGTTGACAATTTTGGTTTTTTCTATGAAAGATAAGGTAAGTATGGGTAGAAATCGGTAGACTACTTTGTTCTTGTTCATTTTCAAGTAACATTCAAATTCAAACGCTTATATTACCTGGTGAAAAAAATCCTACAAAAAAGTTATCAGATTTGTTCCCTACTCTAGGTTATTTTGAGGTTTTACAATTATAGTGGCATATTTTAACGATTTATTGTTAGTAATGAGTCGATGAATATATAAGTAGTATTGTAGAAACATTTATAAAGGGCATCTGTTTGTTATACCTCTGATGATCATTTTACAAAGTAGTGTATCGAACAATGCAAATTCATGAAAACTGCGCCGCGCGCTATGAAGTTCGAGTTTGAATATTGCAGGAATCGGATACAGAACTCGTAAAATAACATTATCTTTAGATTACCAGTCTATTCATGAGTCAGTTCCCAAAATTTCGTGTAAATTGATCACACAGTTTAGTCAGAAATCAACATAATACAGCAACATAACTATATTCGGCAAGTACTCCGACTTCAATAGGATATGTTTATTTCTTGAGTTCTAATCAGAATCTTGTTTACATTGTATTTCATAGTCACATCATTGAACAACCCGACACCGTTTAGAGTGTGTGAATAGAAGCAACAGAAACGGAGCGATAACAGTTTTTGTGACCAGTGTCAGATTTCGCTTACGATAAGAGACCGCCCGCGGTGCTTGACGGATGGTTGACGTAACTAATGGCGGTACTTGAGAGGTTAATGATGATTATTGTGCAAATATAAAAAAGTATTTTTTTTTTAAATTAGATCATTATAATTATATTACTTTAGATTCCCTCCTCGGATGTGGTCTGTGTTAGATTGCGTAAACATGAATATACCAACTACACAGAATTCAATTGAAAATTGGCACAACCGTTGAAACAGTCTGCTCAATAGAAAAAACTGGCCAAGTGTAAGTCGGACTTGAAGGGTTCCGTACCATTGTAGTAGATATTGAGAGATTTTCTATGTTATTTTAGCACCATAGACTTCTTATAGATTTTTCTACAATTTATAAGCGTTGAACTAATTTCTGTTTTTTTTCAAAATGGATGGTCGACCATACAGACAGACACATGACTACATGAGTGATCCTATAAGGGTTCCGTTTTTTCCTTTTGAGGTATGGAACCCTAAAAAGTAGAATATATATATAAAACATAAAAAAAAAAAAAAAACAGTAAAATTATTAAAAGAACAATAAAATACCATTTTGGAAATAGAAAGAATAACGACAAACATTACGAAACGCAAAAGAAATAGCTCACAAACAAGATCAAAGAGCATAATTATGGTCAAGAAAGACACCGTTTCCTTAAAGGAATATTTACGCGGTCTGGCATACATCATTTATTTTAAATCTTGATTTTTATTTTATATAATATTACAATTAAATTATATTATTTTCAATTTTAGTGTATAAAAAAGTTACTATAGTTTTTTATTACCCCATGTTTTAAGATTATTTTGAATTGATTAAACTGCTTTTACTTATTTAAATTACGATTTTTTATTTGTACACTGTTATAGATCATTTATCCTCACATTGTGTACATTCATAATATTCGACTAATTCGAAATACTCTCTCAGAATCTCGAAGAGAAATATTCTCAATTATTATTGAGTAATTGGTCATAGCAAACTTTCGGAGTTCCGTACTTCGCGATAATGAACATTCTGAATACAGTACTTCGTAGTAGCAAACTTTCGGAGTAACGTACATCGGAGTGACGAACATTCTGAATACAGTACTTCGTAGTAGCAAACTTTCGGAGTAACGTACATCGGAGTAACGAACTTTCTGAATAACGTACTTCGTCATAGCGTACATTCTGACTCACGTAATTCGGAGTCACAAACTTTCTGTATACCGTACATCGGTATTTCGAACTTCGGAGTAACGAAATACAGTCTTTCTTTACATATTAGTTGAAAAAATAACTGGAGACTCATAAAAGGTAAATCCAGCTATAGACTCCGAAATAAATAACATTTATTGCTATATATAACCCTGATTTGATAAATTACTTCGTTATTAGTTCTGCCATTGTCGTCCCAGCTAACTCACGGTCTTGACCAACGTAGGCGTAGCACAATTTTCTCTCAGTTCTGCACACTTTCATTATAAAAACAAACAATGCTTCGCAAACGGACCCAGTTGACTTTGCTAGCGTTTATTGATTGCACTATTTATAGCTCATTGGCTTAGCAACGTGTGGGACACCAGTACTTAACACTTTAATAGACATGGGATTTTATTCTAAATTGGACACAGACGCACACTACAGCACTATTTTCAAACCACAGCAATAAAATTACTGAAATAATCAACAGTGGTAAAGGTAGGATTTTTCAAAATTCAACCCAAGGGGGTGAAAAAGGCTGCGGGTTGTCCGCAGCTGCGGGTTGTCCGCAAGGGATACCGAGGCCTCGACATGAAGGGCGAAGAAGGAACATGGGTGGTTTTTAGTCAGTAGAAGTCTGACACTCCCTTTCGCTCTGCCCAAGAGCGGGAGGGAGGGATATTCGATGATTTTCCACCCGCCAAAAAAAAAAGGTGTGAAAAAGGGGGCAAAGTGTGAATGGAAAATCGTGATATTCACGCGGGCGAAGCCGCGGGGAAAAGCTAGTCACACGACATCGAACATAGTAAACTCCATACTTTTAGGCATGTTAACACGAATCAGCAGTGGCTTCAACGCTTATAATTGCTAGCATGAAAGGTCATTCATCAAACACCGCTTTGTAATATACGTCCTCACAAATATTTGGGTCGCAAAGGGCACTCTGAGTATTTCGAACACGCCCGTTTGTTGTTCAAGCATTTTTGTCTGGACTGCTTTAAAATTAAACAAATTCTGAAAAAAGGTCTGACATTAATAAACGTTTTCAGTAACCAAATCGTAAAAGTTAAACGAACGCAAAGTAAACGGTCCTTTTTAAAATAACTAGAATTGTATTACATGTCATTTATTTATTCTCAGGCAACTTTGGCCCGTAGATATATGACCTTATAGACTAACATACATATGACATAACACAGTTCATCATCTGCCTAGCCTTTCCCCAACTATGTTAGGGTCGGCTTCCAGTCTAACCAGATGCAGCTGAATACCAGTATTTTATATGAAGCGACTGCCTATCTGACCTCCACAACCCAGTTAATACTGGGTAATACGATACCCTTTGGTAAGACTGGTTGTCAGACTTTCAGGTTTACTGACTACCTGTAACGACTGCCAAAGATCTATATATGGCAGCCGGGACCAAAAGCTTAACGTGCTTTCCGAGGCACGGAGGAAACTCGGTATGTCGGGCGGTCACCTATTCACAGACCGACCTAGGCAAGCACAGCTTTACCTAAAGATCGACCCGAGTGGCAGTTCTTATTAAGCCACGAGCTCCTATGACATAACACAGTTACAAAGCAAATAATAACAATCAACACGCCTTATTAAACAGTTATTTAAAGTACGCCTACATTATGCCGTTAGGTTGTAATCTCATGTAATTGAGAGCGAGCTTATTGCCACCAAGCGGGAGAGATGCCTTGTGTAAAAACTCAGTAACACTTTGGCCGACCTGAGAATCAAACCCAAGACCCCATGCTCAGCAATAATGCTTGCGATCACTAAACCAATCTGCCTTATCGTGTGGTTAGTGCCTATCCTTGTTTCATAGTCAATATTAGTTTGTTATTACTCTGAATGATAAATTGAGGAGTGAGGTTATACGAGAGCGTTGCGGTTTAAAAGATGTAGTGACAAATATTGAAAAGAGTATGCTAAGGTGGTTCGGTCATGTGAAGAGGATGAATGAAAGTCGATTAACAAAAGGGATTTACAAGGCAGATGTGAGTGGTGACGCCGGGAGGGGACGCCCTAGAAAGACATACACTGATCTTATTGGTGCCGTACTTCAGAAAGGACAGGTGCGTAGTACTCGTAACCGGCGTGCGTGGCCAGATGTATGAATGTGGACGAGGCAAAAGGAGTATGTAAGGATCGTAGCAAGTGGCGTTCTGTGGTTTATGTCTACCCCTATAGGAAAAGGGCGTGAGTTTATGTATGTATGTATGTATGCATGACGCCTGAAGTTTTCTGACTTGGCTTCAGGTTCATGCGGTCCAGAAAAATCTTTTAGGCATGCAGATTTTCTCTCAATGTTCAGCTTCACTGAAGCAAGTGATAAAGCTCTTGAGTCAAAAAAATCCGTAGTGAGCGACTTGAGTTTCGGGGCTGCGGGTTTTTCGAAAGAGATACCGAGGCCTCGACACAAAAGGCTAAGAAGGAACATGGGTGGTTTTTAGTTAGTAGAAGTCTGACACTCCCTACCGCTCTGCCCAGAGCGGGAGGAGTCATTTGATGATTTCCCACCCTCCAATAAAAAAGCCTCTTGTGTTCGAATTTGAGAAATTTATGTCTTGTATGGCAGTCCAACGGCCATACTATAAGGCTATCACTGCTTACTAGACCAATGCTAGTCTCAGACTTAATCAAATGAAAAGTGCTTTTCAGGAAACTGCCATAATATCAGATTAGAGGCTTACATAACAGAAGGCTAATTAGCCACTGTCCCATTTGCGTGGTCATTATTGTCTTCATACATGCGCCATTGACAGGGGTTAATTGTACTAAACCGATTATGCTTCACTAGTCGCAAACACGTGACAAATTATAATCGAACGTAGTTCGTGTTCAGACAGATAGATTGGTGAGATAAATGAGGATGCTAATGACTGATTATAGAGTTTTAAAAGGAGGTTTCTTCCTCTACGTTTCAACAAGTTGTTGATATCCCATAAAGCCTCATTTACGGACACGCGGGGCGTCGCGCGGCGCGTTGTGCGTTTTTAATTCAAACACATGGCGATGTATGAAAACGTTAACGATTTCAAACGTCGATTTTACGAGAAGCGATTTTTCGCTCGTTAGTTTAAAATGCAGCGTTCGTTGCGGTGGACGCGCCTCTAAGTAAATAGATAAAAAAGCTCGAGACGAGCCTTCAGCACGCGCCGCGCGACGCCCCGCGTCTCCGTAAACGAGCCCTAACTTCTATGCGATCATATCACAGAATCAACTGGCATAAATCATTTTTCAATTACGTATTTATTTTTGTTTACAATTTTCTTACAAAATAATTCGCAAAGACACGGCTATTAATGTAAAACACCCATACGTAGAATATGGAAAGAAAGAAAGAAAATTGTGTTTATTTGGCAAAAAATCCTTAAAAATTAACAAAACAAATTCAATAATAATTCAAATTAATAATGCCAAAAGGGCCTCAGCTCAGCATAATGCCAGATGGCAACACAATGTGCACCACCTGACGCTGATGTTCAGCTGCTGCCCATGAGTGCCATACCCTCGAAAATATAAACAAACACATTGAGGAATGGCAATGTCCCATTTTTTTAGCTTTAAATATGAATGATTGGTTTGATTAAATGGAAATGAATTAGGTACTCGTATTTTCTCCGTCTACACACATCGAGAGTCTTGATATCGATATCTTGGGAAATATGCATTTCTGGACCATATATTATACTTACTCTAGATTATAGGATGTCAAAAAAACACGTAAATCTCCTATAAACTAATATAATATCTCCTTTGTACAAAGGAATCGTCACCTCGTATATCTAGACCAGAGATCTATAAATAGACGCCACGTGTGACCTATATCTAGAACAACCCCACCCCTCGCTTGCACTGAACTTTCAGGAAATTCAACTACGAGCTATACAAGCTCCCTTACTCGATATACCACTACCCAGAAATGTTTATACAGCCAACATTGCGTCGCTGTGCCTGACAAGTTTCATATGTCATTTTTGTAACGTTTTGGGAAAAGAACGAAAAACGTTTTTATTTAATACATAAACGAAAACTTTGCAAAATTATTAATGCGTATGGAATTAGTTCAACTTGTTTCTAGTACGAATTTTACTGAAAAGATTTTATCAGCACATCGAGAATGAAATGGAGGTTATGAGTGACGTGTTCAAAAAAATTAAAAATGCACTTATGGCTTTTGGCGGCGCAGCGACGATTGGTTACGGTAGTTTCTCAGTACCGCCCTATTGGTTCTAGCGAAAAGTCCAATATTGAACGTCCATGGAATGAGGGCAAGAACCATAAGTCATTGGTTATAGGAACTCTGGTACTTACCCACTTCCAGTTATGGATAATTCAATGGAAGTGGTGCCTGCGTAAGATTTGTGGACGGTTTGGAAATTGAAGAAAGTTGGGGTAATGGTAGGGCTTAACGCATAGCATTTAGAAGTGGAAAAACTATTGTTCTGAGAAGTCCTTATGAAATTGCTTGTTCTTTTTCTCAAAATTATTTCGTACATTGTATTTAGGTATTGATGTTCTTCTATGCCGTTGCCTGGAGTTTAATAAGTACTAGCTCATGCCCGCGGCTTTGCCCGCGTGGATGTCCGTTATCGCGACAATTATATTAAATTAAATAAAATAAAATAAAATTAAAATTGTTTATTGTGTCTGAAAGGTTAGATTTACACATGTGAATGAAACAGCCCCAGTAAGTAATAAATTATACTTGTGTTGGGGTTGTTTCGCTCCTTCCCTTAATTTAAACGTAACAATATTGAGACTATAATATTAAATTTAAGAATTAATTAAAACAAGTAATAAAAAGAAGTAATAAAAATAAATTATAATATATACTAAAACGTTCCAGGAAAAACACTCTTTCCATTGATGAAAACAGCATGAAAATCGATACAGTAGTTTTTAAGATTATCGCGAACAGACAGACAGACAGACGCGGCGGAGGACTTTGTTTTATAATATGTAGTGAATAATGTAGTATTTATTTACAACTGTTCCCAACTTTTCCGATGGCCAACATAAATCTAGTTTTTATTAAGGTCTTGACTGACATCTGACAGAAGGAAAACGCACCACGTGGTTCGAATTTATGTTGGCCAACATAAATTCGATCCACGTGGTGCGTTCCTAAAACTAGATTTAATTAAACTATGGTCGAACACAGACAGTTCTTAATAATAATTATTAACAACTCTCAGTTAATTTATATAAGAAGATTTATTAATTAAACGAAAATCTAGGTATACATCGCTTCAAGCTTCTAAGCCCGCCACTTTAGAATTTTCTCCACATCAAAATAAAAATGTGGCAAGTTTTCGCTCACAAGGCAATTTTTAAATAAAATTTCTTTAAAGTCTTGTTTGATATGGTATGTATACGTTTTCGTTTCGGGTTCTGCATTTCTCTGCGCATTCACGGTATTCGCTCTCGCAGTTAAAGGTCAAGTTGTATGCTTGCCGCTACCGAGTTGCATGTTTCGCTTAATGATCTACATTTCTCATTATTTATTACAAGATCATGGTTGAAGTTTATGGTGCTGTGAATCTTATTTTACTGTTTTAGTTCTTATGCTTACTTGTATTTGTAAGTATTTTGCAGCTATACAGGGTGTAAACGAACCCTTCACGCATCTGACAACCAAGCATTCTGTACAACAAACTAAGTACCCCTACGCAAAATTTTTTGCTGGGAAATGACTTTTTTTTTTGGGGTCAAAAATCACATTTTACGGTAAAACTCAAAGTAGCACTCTTAAAAAATTGTGCTAGTGGATGCTTTGAATAGTAAACGGGTCATGGAGGTAATTTAAGTAAAGTTAAAACCTGAAATACTAGTTTTTCAGGTTATAACTTTACTTAAATTACCTCCATGACCATGACTCCATGATAATTTACTATTCAAAGCATCCACAAGCACAATGTTGAGTTTTATCGTAAAATGTGATTTTTGACCTAAAAAAAAAAGTCGTTTCCCAGCAAAAATTTTTGCATAGGGGTACTTAGTTAGATGTACCTACAGAATGCTTGGTTGACGGATGTGTGATGGGTTGATTTATATCCTGTATATTCAAACTCCTATCGTACTAAGTTTCACCACACAACACACACATACTCACACGCACACACACAACAAACGCATGTATTGTTCACAAAACATAATCTACTTATGTATTGTGGTGAGAAAATATAAATCTTTATCTTCATGTCTTACCGATAAAGATTGCCGTCGTCATTCGTCTATTGATCTTACTTAACGGTAAACGATCTAACTTAATTAAACTAAACCTTTGCTTAAATTGTATTTTGTACACCAATTTATTTGTTGATGTTTGTAAAGGTGTCCACCACGAATGTTGGGCTAACGGGCCAAGTATATTTTATGAAAAAAACAAATTAACGGTTTAGAATTACGGTAGTCAGAAGTTCGAAGGCCTGACAATAAGTCTTGTCCAGAGATAGCCTGTTACTATGTTATGGAGGTCAGATAGGCATACGCTACTCAAAAATACTGATACAGCTCGACCTGGTTAGATTTAACAGGTCCCAAAACAGTTGAAAAAAGTCTTATCATCATTCTCCTGCCCTTATCCCAATTTATTTGGGGTCGGCACAACATGATTGTCTTCTTCTTCCATACTTCTCTATTACTCGTCATCTCAGCAGTCACCTCCTTCCAAGCCATATCATTGACACAGTCCATCCATCGTTTCTTTGGTCTTCCTCTACTCTTATAGAGTCTTCAGACTCTCTCACATTCATACTCAACATTTTTATAATTCCTCAGCATTACATGTCCATACCGCGATAATCGATTACCACACAACTTTTCAGTCACCGGCGCCGATTTCAGTTGCAAAATGACTAGGTAGATAATATTTTCCAACTCATCATCATCTGCCTAGCCTTTTCCCAACTATGTTGGGGTCGGCTTCCAGTCTAACCGGATGCAGCTGAATACCAGTAGTAAAATACTGGTATTCAGCGACTGCCTATCTGACCTCCACAACCCAGTTAATACTTTGTAATACGATACTCTTTGGTAAGACTGGATGTCAAAATTTCAGATCACGGACTACCTGTAACGACTGCCAAAGATCTATAAATGGCAGCCGGGACCAATAGCTTAACGTGCTTTCCGAGGCACGGAGGAAACTAGGTATGTCGGGCGGTCACCCATCCACAGACCGACCTAGGCAAGCACAGCTTTACCTAAAGATCGACCCGAGTGGCAGTTCTTATTAAGCCACGAGCTCTTCTCATATAATATTTTCCAACTAATGAAATGAAAATTCAACATTGAAAGCCGCTATGAAACTCAACTTATTACGTAAAAGGAATTATGAAATAAATCTGGGACGGTGGGACCGGATCCGCGGTATTGTGGCACCAGATAACTGAATCACACTGTGCCTTGCTTACAAAGCTGTTGCGGCTTTGTTAGTTCTGCGAAGAAGCTTAAGAAAGTAGTGACCATCGTTTTCGCTTTTATTGTGTGGACTTAAAGCATTTCTTTTTAGTAAGGTTTCTGGTATCATTGTAAAATCAAAAATAAAGAGTTATTTATTCAAATTAAGCTGATATAATCAGCACGGTTTGAACGTCAAATTTTACAAGAGACAGTCCTACAGTTTCTGTTGGCCTGTGTCATTCCACCGCTGGGCAAAGGTCTCATGATTTCCAAATTTTGCGACAGTCCTACAAAACAAAAAAATGTGGGCTTTTGCGAGTAGTGGTTTTTAGCTGGGAAAAAGTGCCGGAACAAACTCCCCAGCAATAGTGATAGCAGAACACTGACAGTCACAAAATCTCCAAGTTTGCAAGTCAGGGTTTACTGTATCTTTCTAACCCTTAATTCATTGAAATTCATGCGACTTAGTCATTAAGCAACGTAGAAGGTTTTTGTATAATACAGATTTGTATTTATTTTCTAACCGTACTGCTTCTAACCGTGTTGAAAAAAACCGATTTCCACCATTGCGGAGCTGAAAGGAGACGTGTGGGCATTAATTAATAACATTGGCTGAACATCTACATCGCGTCTTTGGTCTCTTATGTGATTGGTCGCACCTTGCATGGCTTCACACGGTTCCCCGATCTCCTCTTGGTGGAATCTGAAGTTTGTTGACGGGGATCAGTTTGAATCGATCAAAAAGACCTTATATCCATGCCAAAAAAGTGAAAAAGATGTCATCCGAGTTATTACGGACGGGACGCCTCGATACCACGTCGAACTATATGACATATACTTAACATCACGCTTGTAATCCCCTAAGGATTAGGTAGTGGTGCACCTAATAGTACACCCAAACGCCAGTTGTGTTTAAATCCCAGAATATCCCAGAAATAAAAATCTGATGGAAATATCCGGTAACAATTTGCCCGACCCGAGAATCGACCCAGAATCTCATGCTCAGCAATCGCAAGCGCAACCACTAGACCAACGAGCCACGTCATTGAACGATCCGCTTTTATAAAGCTCTTTCTCAACTCAAACCACCTTAAACCGAGTCCGCATAGAACAGTGTGGTCACTCCCAAAGCCTTTTCATACCATTTTACTTAGCAGCAAAATCTTATTATTACCTGCTCTTTTGTCTTTATAAAGCACTTTCACAGCAAAGACAAGAATAGCTGACCTATATACGAAAATAGAAGCTTGAAAAGGCACTGTTTTATTCAATCCGAATGGACGGTTTCATGCGGCTTGGAAGTTTACGAAGCGCTATTTCAATGAACTTTATGTTTCCATCCCGACGAGTCAGTCATCTGTGCCGCGTAAAGCTTGAAGCACAGTTGGAAGCACTGGAGGTGATCTGCATTCTCTTCGTTTTAAAAAGCTAAAATAGGGTAGTTGACAAAAAAAATAATTAGTCCGTTAGAGAGATTTCCAAAATATATTGGACACATATTTTTTCTTTTTTCACGTAAACAAAAAATGAAGGCATACAGTGCTTCGAAAACTCGTGTGACGTCACATTTTTTACTACGAAGTGACGTCACAAGCATCTTTGACGCGGTTTATCTTCGTCAATTTATATTAATTTGATAAAACAAAAAATACGTACTTATCCAATATTTTTCGATAATCAAACTGATGGACTAAACAGAATCATGTTTTTTAGTCAGGAAATATCCTTATTAGAAAAACTAGATCTCATTCTTTGGAGCTGTAATTTTACACGTTGCACGTTGGTGCAGTTTCGACGACAATGCATTTTAATGATAGGAGTGAAAAAACTCTATAACGGCCAACAGCATCATCATCTACCTAGCCTTTTCCCAACTATGTTGGAGCCGGCTCCTGGTCTAGCAGGAAGCTGAATACCATTATTTTACGACGGCCAATAGCACAGACACGAAATTTTGTGTACGCGTTCAAATAATATGATAGTCTGTCTTATGGGCCCATGATTGGATCCAGACAGAAGATGTTCTGACAGACCATAAAAGGATTTTTTAGTTACTAGCGGACACCAATCCGAAGAAGTTAAGTTGCTTTTAAGTATTTATTTATTTATTTATTTATTTATTTCATTTGGGAAAACAAACAGTAGTATATTAAGTATGCGTCGCATTATGGTGTTTTATAGACATAATTTGTAACCGGTCGATTTTAGGCTATCTAACCCGTGCAGTGCGAATAAGTGTGCTATGAGCTTTAGTCCGGATCCGATATATCAGGGAGTTATCTAATGTAAGAGACAAGCAATCTTGCCTTGAATATACGGGATATTTTGTTGAGTTACTTACTCGTATGTGCTTTAAGTAGACCCTGGTATGACTTGAAACTATACCGGAAAAGTGTATATTTAGAGAGCAAGCTAAGCTCTTCGGGAATTTTGTGAATACTAACGTTATGAACCTCACTGCAGTTCATCAGCATACCTATGTTATGATATCTTCGGCAAATTGTGGAAATCTCGTCCGGGGATCTTGAAAGACGCACTAGTTTCCATTTTAATTCTGATGCAAGTGTAAAATGGGAAGACGGGTGTTTTATAGTCAGTTAAAGTCTGACAGACCCCCACGGCGGGGGACATCCATGAGAATTTTAAACCCCGGAACAAAAAGAGGGTGGAAATTCTGACGGCACGGTTGGCGCTGTGGCTAAGCGATTGGACTGCTGCGCTGCGTGTCGCGGGTTCGATCCCCGCACGGAACAAATATTTGTATGGCCTGCAGATAGTTGTTTCGAGTCTGGGTACTTGTATATGTGACTTTATATGTTTGTGAACGCACCCACGACACAGGAGAAGTTCCTAGTGTGGGGCAACGTTTTTTTGAAAAACAAAAAAAAATAATCGAAAGTTCTGGATTTTTTTAAATCACCATCTGCCTCGTCTTACTCCAATTATGTGGGAGTCCACTTGCAGACATCAGAAACAGCTAAATATAAATAGCATTATGTTATATTATGTAACAACAAGTTCTTTTTTTTAAACGTCATTTATTTAGCCTAACTGATATTGTATCAAAGAAAAGATCCCTGTGACATCTTACCGAGTATTTTTTATTCTTTTTCATCATTTTCATATTATTATCCGTTTCACATTGTAAGTAATAATATTATGTGTCACATCTATCTCACTGATGTGCAAAGGTAGCTCAAGAATGGTGGCATTTTTATTAGCCTTTGTCCTATCGTCTTTACTACAATGTTTTTGTTTGTGTGGGTGGGAAATCATTAAATGTCTCCTCGCTCTGGGCGGAGCGGAAGGGAGTGTTAGACTTCTACTGACTAAAAACCACCGATGTTCCTTCTTAGCCCTTTGTGTACGGGACCGCGGTATCTCTGTCAAACAACCCGCAGCATCGCCCGACAGCGGTACAACAAAGGACTTAGGTTTACTACTTTTTTCAGCACATGATCACAGTTCTTTACCAACAGCGTTTTTTAGTCATTAGCTAAAGACACTTGTAGCACTGTAGGTGGCAATGTAGACACGGCGACACATCAGGCTATACATTTCCAGTATAACGTGGCCTAGCTTTGTATATATTTCCCTCTACAATGAGAGATCCGTATAACCTGGTTTTGTATAGCTTCATGGTCGTCGTGACAGGTCCTCTGACGATCTACCACTTTTCACCCTTATGACCTAAATAATAAGGTCGAAAAGTGCTCGACCGTCAATGAACCTGTCTCACTTAACCAACATCTAATCTACATAATTCTCTATTTACCCTCAAATTCAACAATTCCCAACCAATACACCTTGTTAACTAAACCCAGCGGTTTATGTATCAATCAAAACGCTCATTGTATCAATCAAGAGAATTCAATCACTGCTGTAAGTCTGTAACAGTTTAGTTGATTGCTATTATGGAAACACGACGGAATGGCACAGCGTTCACCCAAAAAGCTTATTGGCCTACATTTGGAACGCAAAAAATATTTTATGGTAAATCCCTTATTAGGGCTGGCGAAGATTTCTTTTCTACACGAATTTAGAATTCTTTGCTTGGTTTTTCACCTATGATTTATCTAAAGTTGAGTGAGATTAAGGATCTAGTATAAATGGCGACACATCAAGCAAGAAGCCCCTCTGAAGTTAGCCATTTGCAAAGATCGCATTTGCAAGTGCAGTCACGTATAAAATTTTTGAACAAAATAAATACATATTTTTAAAAGAAAACATAGTTTTATAATGCCATATTGCCCGCCCCCATGACTCGCGCATACGCAGTTGCAGTTTTGTTCGTAATTTTGAGCCACTCGTAGCCAACTTCAGAGGGGCACAGTTATTTGACGCGACCTGTACTTTAAGTATTTTTTGCAAAGAAACGATAAATGGACTGTGTGACGGATGATATGGCTTGAAAGGAGGTGCCTACTGAGATGACGAGTAATAAAGAAATATGGAAAAAGGCATGCTGCCCCGACCCCAAATAAATTGGGATAAGGGCAGGAGAATGATGATGATGATGATTTTTAAATTTGTTGCAATTATCATATACCATCATCATCTGCCTAGCCTTTTCCCAACTATGTTAGGGTCGGCCTCCAGTCTAACCGGATGCAGCTGAATACCAGTATTTTACATGGAGCGACTGCCTATCTGACCTCCACAACCCAGTTAATACTAGGTAATACGATAGTCTTTTACCACCGAACATAATATAGGAAAAAACTTGAGACCCGGAAATCGAAGCCGGACCTCAAGCTCAGCAGTCGCGCTTGCGACCCCTTGACCAACGAGGCAGTTGAACTGTTAAAACAGTTTGACCTCCACAACCCAGTTAATACTAGGTAATACGATACCTCTTTGGTAAGACTGGATGTCAGAATTTCAGGTCACTGACTACCTGTAACGACTGCCAAAGATCTATATATGGCAGCCGGGACCAACAGCTTAACGTGCTTTCCGAGGCACGGAGGAAACTCGGTATGTCGGGCGGTCACCCAACCACAGACCGACCTAGGCAAGCACAGCTTTACCTAAAGATCGACCCGAGTGGCAGTACTTATTAAGCCACGAGCTCCTCGTGGCAGTAATTATCATATACCATCTCAACATGAATGATGTAACCAAAGTTTTGTAACAATATTCTGATTTAAAAGAGTGTCCATGGAGTTTCTTGCCCGTTCTTCTCCATAGAGATCTACGTTAGGGAATGGGCAACTACAGTACACTCACAGTTATTATGCCTTGTGACTGGGACTGTAGCTTATTTTATTTTGTATTAGTTCGACTATTCAAAAATGCCTGTAACTGGCTACTTGAAATAAATGTTTTGATTTTTATTTTATCATAGTTTCAGCTACCACGGGATCGTTTATTCAAACAAATGGATTGATATGAGCTCTTTGAAATTTTTCAGTGTATAGAACGATTATAAGAAAATCCATGTTCATGTCGTATCTTCTGCCAACCCTAGACTGTTCGACTGGTGCGACAGCTGACTTTATAGGCGATTAAATCAGGTTGAATGAAACTTATCGTAAAAATGCCATTTCCACGTTTTACGGCGTTTTAAGGTAGTATTATTTCGCAATGTTTTGTTATAACTGGCTTGTTTTTGCTCTCGTTTTTGCTGTTTTGTGAATCCAGTACTTACTTCCGTACTCGGATATTTAATGATTACTTAATCCGTCACTTAGTAAATATTTTGAAACTTTAGTAAATGTTTTGTTTGTCAAATCTGCACAAAGTGACGGCTTTAGTAAACATTAAATATCTCTGAGTATGGCAGTTAGAGAGTTCTTTTCAGTGTTTCGTTTCGTTTTAATTTAGAATTAGTATGAAACTAACTGGAATGTCATTTGCTTGAAAACTAGAAAGATATTATCACCTATCTATCATCTATCTTATTGTGACTGAGTGCTTGTTTCATGTATTTTAAAGTGTCAGTGTTATTTATATTTTTATCCATTTTACCTGCCGAAATAATTAGGCCGAAAATTCACTGAAAAAACGACACGTCTTCGCTCCTAATCCCCCAGACCGCTTACATTCCCGTCTTCGACATTAATCCGTCTTAAACGACAAATAGGCTAATCGAGTAAGGGAATTACCAACATTGCCAAACAAAATTAACCTCAATAAACTAACTAAACGTCTTCATGCTAGAATAAATTGCGTGCGATTTTTTCGCCGGCGAATTTGCGAAAAATCCACCCGATGGGATTGGTTTGCCCGCACTGTGCCGTCAAACGACCTGTGTACACGCGATCCGTAAATAAAACGGGTAAATAATATATTTACAATGTAAAGCCGTTTTTATTTTTTTGGAACATACACACGTTTTGCGTAAATCATAAATTCTGTAGGCCTCTGGGAAAACAGTAAGAGGTGCGTTTTGTGCGGACAAAATTAGGGTTTCTAGAATGAGTCGATCGTTTAAAATGATAACAGTCGCACGGGTCGATATTCAGGTTCAGCCGTGCTTGCCTAGATCCTTTCATGCGTGTCTCGATAAGCGCGCGAAGCTGTTGGTCCCGGTTGTCTTCTGTACATCTTTAGCAGTCTTAGACGTAGTCCGTGGTCAGAAATTCTGGTGGCATATGATTGAAGACAAGTTCAGTATAGACTATAGTACAGTTCTGTCAGTTTTCGGAAGGAAGTCCCTTTGTTTTTTTTTGGTGGGTGGAAAATCATCCCTCCCGATCTTGGGCAGAGCGAAAGGGAGTGTCAGACTTCTACTGACTAAAAACCACCCATGTTCCTTCTTGGCTCTTCATGTCGAGGCCGCGGTATTTCTTGCGAACAACCCGCAGCCCGGAGGGACGTCCCTTACACCCTGTGTAGAATATAACGTGTTTTGTCTTTCACAATGTTGCTGAAGTTCTTCATCGCTGTCTTGAGTCTTTGAATAGATGGATGGCAATTCTCCAGCTCCAGTGTATGGTACCTATTCTCGTGGTCATTCTTGTAGTTAAAGTTAGTTATGCATTCAGCTTTGGACATTTCGGGTTGACAAGGGATCCTTTATCCTTTGCCAAACAATGAATACGACAGTCTGTACCAAATAATTGTGACGCATAGTTTAATAGAAACTGTTTTAACAGTTCAACTGCCTCGTTGGTCAAGGGGTCGCAAGCGCGACTGCTGAGCTTGAGGTCCGGCTTCGATTTCCGGGTCTCAAGGTTTTTCCTATATTATGTTCGGTGGTAAAAGACTATCGTATTACCTAGTATTAACTGGGTTGTGGAGGTCAGATAGGCAGTCGCTCCATGTAAAATACTGGTATTCACCTGCATCCGGTTAGTCTGGAAGCCGACCCTAACGTAGTTGGAAAAAGGCTAGGCAGATGATGATGTTCGGTAGTATTCTTAAGGTGGAAAAAAAACGCTATTCTAGTTTTTATTGTTACAGATCTATTTATAAACAATTATCACGATAAACAAATATGATTCTTGTGATGATGCATCGCACGATCGCACCGGACCATCACGTCTGTTTAAAATACTTTCATTGTGCTACAAATTGTGTTATGCTCATGACATCATAGTTAAAACTCGTGACTTGTTCTTCGGTCTAGTGGCAAGCAAGCGCAACTGCTGAGTTTTAGGACTTGGGTTCGATTCACGGGTCAGGCAAAGTGTTATTTTTTAACTGGTTTTTTAGTAACAACTCAAAGTTTGTATTTCTGATAAAAGGTTTACTCCCTATCTCATTGGACTTACTGCGGTACTCAGAGAAATTTAATGATTACCTAAGCCGTCACTTAGTAAAGATTTGACATTCTTTTGAATGACAAAACTGTCAAAACCTTTACTTAGTGATGGCCTAAGTAATCACTAAAGCTCTCTGAGTGCGGCAGTGAAACATTCCTGGAGAAAAACACATCGAGGGTTGAAGGCGTCATATGATGACGATTTGTTCAAAGCGTTAGTATTCTAATGGAAGTTGTTCCTCATTTGCAATGGACCGAATCCACCATGATTCTAACTGTGATATTAAATGTAACTAATGAGAGATACTCCTCGACGGCATTTAAAGCTAAGTCAGAGGTTTTTGGGTGACATGAAAACTTTTTTTTTTTGGCTGGTGGAAAATCATCGAATACCCCTCCCGCTCTCGGGCAGAGCGAAAGGGAGTGTCAGACTTCTACTGACTAAAAACCACCCATGTTCCTTCTTAGTCCTTCATGTCGAGGCCGCGGTATCTCTTGTGAACAACCCGCAGCATGAAAACTTTGTTATTAGGTTAGGCGCTAACCACACGATAAAGAAGAAAAGATAGCATACGTACCTCCAACATATTTCAATGCCGACCATATGATGACCAGGGTGCTGACATGATGGTAGATGTGCAGAAACGAAGCTTGTCGGTCCTTCTTCCTCAAGATAAAGAAGGCGGTCTCAAACAGTTCCAGAAGCTTCAGCATGATAGTCCACCAGAGGAATCGAAGCATCCTTAGTGCTTCTGGGTTCATGGAGTAGTCTGGTAGCATGCAGCCGAAGTGATATGTTGTGGTCCAGCCTGATGTCATAATCTGGAAGAAACGAGAACTTTCGATGATTTAAGAGTGAACTTTAAAAATGAAATAAAAATGAGCACGTTTAAACTGCGTTTAACAGCAGGCTGTCAATTGGTGAACAACGACAGCAGTGAGCTCACAGTTGCATTGGTGAAATTCCACCTTCAATGTGAATGTGGGTTACTAATAATTCTATATACCCATTCACAGGAGGAGCTCGTGGCTTAATAAGAACTGCCACTCGGGTCGATTTTTAGGTAAAGCTGGGCTTGCCTAGGTCGGTCTGTGGATGGGTGACCGCCCGACATACCGAGTTTCCTCCGTGCCTCGGATAGCACGTTAAGCTGTTGGTCCCGGCTGCCATATATATCTTTGGCAGTCGTTACAGGTAGTCAGTAAACCTGAAAGTCTGACAACCAGTCTTACCAAAGGGTATCGTATTACCCTGTATTAACTGGGTTGTGGAGGTCAGATAGGCAGTCGCTTCATCTAAAATACTGGTATTCAGCTGCATCTGGTTAGACTGGAAGCCGACCCTAACATAATTGGGAAAAGGCTAGGCAGATGATGATGTATTGGAATTTTAAGACGTGCATACGCACGCCCGTTTATAAATAGTCTTTCACATTGGGTCCTATAGGTAACAGGCTAACCTTTACGAATTTTGCTCAGAGAACAAATCAATTACTCTTTTTCTCATTCATCATCATCATCATCATCAGCCTATAATGTTCCCACTGCAGGGACTCGGCCTCCTCTCTAGGAGAGGGATGGACTATAATCCACCACGCAAGCCCAGTGCGTGTTGGTAGATGTCACATGTCTTCGAATTTTTTGGTTCTAAGACATGCTGGTTTCCCCACGATGTTTTTCTTCACCGTTTTGAGAGCAGCGGTGATAAAATAATTTACACAAAGTGATGTGCCTGCCTGGGTTCGAAACCACGACTAACTGTTCGTAAGTCGGGGCCGCCACCACTGGGCCATCGCTGCTCATTACTTATACTAAAATCATTGAATTTAAAATGTATATTCTGTAGGGACATGATTGATCACCGGGGCGGTATTATTTTGTGTGTCGGCTTAGTACCGACGAGACTTTAAGCCTCTGTTATATTTATAAAGGAATCTTAAATTACCACCACACCACACCACACCATCCTGAACGTGCTTAGTCACAAGCTGGACAGCCCCCTTCTGGGGCATTGGGTTCAAGCACAAGTGCGTGTGCCCGGAGTCCCAGCGCAGGGCAAATACTTAAATTAAACGTAATTTTAATTTTATTTTTAATTTAATTTTAATTTAATTTTGATTTTATTTTAATTTAATTTTGATTTCATTTTTATTTATTTTTGATTTATTTTGAATTAATTTTGATTTAATTTTGATTTCATTTAAATTTTATTTTGATGGAATTTTAATTTTAATAATTTTTTTAAATGTAATTATTTTAAAGTAAAGTATTAAGTGTTTTTGAATCTAATTATTTAATGAAAAGTTTTTAATTTTGTAATGTAATGTCCTAATTTTTAAATGTAACTGATAAATTGTTATGGACGAAAATGTCTGAAATAAAAAGATTTTTTTTTTTTTTTTTTTAAATAGATTCCGATCTAATTTGACTAAAATCGAACCATAAGGATGCGACCACACTATCCAAAATAAATGGGAAAAATTGGAACAAACATTTGTATGACCTACAGTAATTGTTCCGGGTCTGAGTGTTTGTGCATGTGAGTTTAAATTTTTGTAAACGCACCCACGATACAGGAGAAATTCCTAGTGTGGGGCAACGTTTTTTTTTTTTTAAAAATGTTATTCGGGTTTTTCATCAGGAATTGCTCAGTAGCATCTACGGAATTTGGGATTGGGTTTTGATGTCCTAGTCCTATTACATAGGACTTAAAGATAACAGACGAAATGTTGGACTCCGCGACTTCTCGTCGTCAAAAAGTGTGGTCATTCGCTTAAATGGATTTAATAATAGATTCTTAGGAAACTTCGGGTATCCCTGAATGATTAATGCATGTACATTTAACACATGAAGTGTGGGCTCTTTAATGAGGGTCTCGGCTGAGTCAATATTGATATGGACCGCTACATGAGGCTAAGGGCACATACACACACACGAACACATACGAACTCGCATCGTGGCACACATCAAAACTCATCATTTGTCTAGCCTTTTTCCTAACTATGTTGGGGTTGGCTTCCAGTCTTATCGAATGAAACTCAATACCAGAATATTGCGAGTGACTGCCTATCTGACTTCCACAGCCCAGCCAAGTACTGGGTAATACGACACGAATGAAAAGTGACAATAAAATTGTCTGTTTAGTATTATGAAACGGCCTCAGTATCTTGTGTGTGGTGATGAGCTGTGCATTGGGACTATTTGGGACACGATACGGCATTGTGGCAGGAATATTCAAAACGCAACGTCGTCAAACTTCACCTGGTTTTGTCGTGTGTTTAAGCCCTTAAGGAATAATTTGCTCATAGTAAATGAGTGCTAAATCCAGGTTGTCGAAAATTTTGCACCTCCTTAAAGGGTATGTCAATAAATAAGTATATTCGTGTGGAGTGCTAAGTTTAAGGCTTCATAAATTCACTGAGTCATGAACTATATTAATTATTCCCGATATATGAACGACGTTTTCGTATTCCTTGACGAGAAACAGAAGAATGGAAGATGAAGACATGCTGCGCCGACCCCAAATGAATTGGGATAAGGGAAAGAGAATGATTATTTATACTGAAAACGGGATATTTACCATGTTTACTTATTGTTTCGAGTTCCCGATATTTCGGCGCTGTTACAAGCACCATGATCACGGATAAACTTAAGTCATTGCGGGTGGATGTTTATGAGCAGACAAAACGGTCTACCCTCTTTCTTGTTCGTTTTTTGCGTTCGGTACCACTACCATTGTCACTCACTACACGATTCTGTTCCCGACACACAAAACTCACTGTGTCCACTCGCGAGCTTTTTTTCCACTCATTAAACATGGTAAATATCCCGTTTTCAGTATAAATAATAGTGCTAGTGACTAAAGAGAATGATGTTTTCGTATTCCTTAGCCAAAATTTATCACAATTTGGTTTCTAGTCAATTCCATTAAATAGCTTCCCGGTTTCTTCAAATTTAGTTTACTTTTATTATATTGTGTTTAAAAAGGTCCTATGCTGAGTAAAGAAAGGTCTACCGTAACTAAACTGAAGCAATGATCTAGAAAAATCGCCCTTATTCCTTGGATAAACGCTCCGTTTCCACCTCTAATAGTTTCTGAAAGCCACGTTCCAACCCGTAATTAGTTCTCCTATTTGTCCAAGTCAGCCGCAGAAACTTTCCTCTTTGAGACAGAGCACGCGTAAACACATTGTTGGGTCCTGAACGAATGTTCTTCTGTGGCATTACAATAGGTTTAACAATTACGTGCTCTACTGTTTACGTATTAAAGTATTTGTATCAATGATTCATATGAAAACATATCTCCATTTTGTCCTGCAAGGCTATTGCATATCTTTTTAAATATCAGTGGCTATCATAGCATTTGACAGTTAATCGATGGACACAATTAACTGTCAAATGCTTATGGTTTGGTACAAAATGGAACCATTTGACAGTTAATCGATGGACACTTTGATAGCCACTGACATTTAAAAAAAGACGTAATAGCCCTGCCGATTGTAGATTTTGTAGGAATGGTCAAGTCAAGGCAAAAGCACAACTAGAACTAGCAAACGCTTTGTTCAAAACTCAGAAAAAAAAGTGAAAAATAAACTTAAAAAAAATAAAAAAATTGTGTTTTTTATTTTTTGTTAAAAAGTTTCTCTTTTGTTGTACTCACCTTACTCCTTCTGAACATCGTATTTACATAATTATAGTTTCATGAGGGATATGTGAGCTCACTCTTCTGCGTACTGACTTTTCACGTGGCCTAGATTATCTAATGGTTAAAATCTTTGCTTTGTACAATAGTATGATAGAACAGTATTGTTATTACTTCGACAATGTAGACAGAGGGAAGTTTGAAATAGTTATTGTAGGACAGTTTAATTAATAGCTTTCCCTGCCTTTGTTTCAGTTTAGCTCTGAATTGGTACGCGAAAATCTTTCATTAGAAACTATTTAGTTTGCGGTGAAGTACTGCAGTGTGACATTTTACGTTATATTTGTTACTAGCTGCTGCCCGCGGATTCGCCCGCGTGGATGTCGGTCAAATTATATAGTTAAACCTCCCTCGAGAACCACTCTATACATTGGTGAAAACAGCATGAAAGTCGGTGCAGTAGTTTTTGAGTTTATCGCGAACATACAGACAGACGCGGCGAAGGACTTTGTTTTATAACATGTAGTGATTTATTAGTTAGTTTCTTTGGCAATAGGTTCGCTCCCTATTACAGCAACATAACGAGCAAAACGTGGGCGTACTATGTGTACTTACATCTCTTCCCATTAGTGTAGGGTTTACAGGACTGTATGTTTATATTTTGAGAAGTAATTGTTAAGGTATGATGATTGCCAATATAGAGAAAACTACCGTTTTAGAGCTTTTTCACCAAAGAAATATTCCATAAAATGTCGAACATTCAGCAATAGCTCTACAACTAAATCAATTTGAACTTTTAATTAATTTCCGTGATGTAATTATTATTTAATTGTTTTTGTTATTAATGTGATGTAATTATTATTATTATTATTGTTTTTGTCTATCTAGTGACACTCATTATCATACTCTTAGTTGTTAATATGCGGATAATGTAGTGGGCTGCAATATTGTTAATTTTTTAAATTATTTTTTGTATGTTTTAACACACATTGTAGCTGTTTATTGTCCCTAAATAAATAAAATTGAAATAATTCAATTTTGAACTAATTTTCTTGATCTATCAACTTTATGGTCTGATAACTCAATTAGACCATAATTATGGTCAGTAAAGGTGCCATATAAACCGATGGACACAGGTATCCGCCTTTAAAACCGCTCGCTGTGACTCACGGTAATGACTAATCTATTGATGGTGAACGCGATTATGGGCCGCGAAAACAGCGACTTTTGTACTGTAGCGGTTATTACTAGAAAGGTATGCATAATCAGTCTATAATATTCCCACTGCTGGGACTCCAGGCCTTCTCTCTATGAGAGGGGGTATATAATCCTCCACGCGGGCCCAGTGCAGGTTGGTAGATATCACATGTTGTAGAATTTTTTTGGTTCTAGAACATACCGGAAAAGTTAAGGGGTGGCAAAATAAAGTTGGACTGGTCGTTCGTCAGGATACTGTAATAAGGAACCCTACTGAATAACTCAAACAACTTGAGCCCCAGATAGTTGTCTTGGTTCGGTCAACGTACTTTTTGTATTTGAGTGAGGTCACAGATACGAAAAAGTTGTTTTGATTTTTTTCTACGTGTACATAGGCTTCTTTCACATCTTCCTACTAACGGAATACAGATAATATGTATACATATAGGTAGGTAAAATTCTTATACTTACTGCGGTAGGTACTCAAAGATATTTAATGATTACTTAAGCCGTCACTTAGTAAAACTTTGACATACTTTTGTATGACAAAACTGTCAAAACCTTTACTAAGTAATGGCCTAAGTAATAATTAAAGCTCTCTGAGTGCGGTAGTAAGTCTTATATTAAAACATTCGCGATTGTTTCGATGTATTTTAATATAATTATTACTTCTCATATGTAAACATGTAATTTTCCTAAAATTTCTAGAATTAACTCGCTCTGATCCCTCAACCGCTGTTATAATGGCTTTCGTCATTCTGTTGAATGAAAGTACGGGTGTGGCCCGTCCATAACACGTTTCGTCTCATAAGTCGTAACTCACAAGATTTTAAGTTAATTTCATAGGAATTTCTAGTGTCACGCAATGTTAATTTCAACGGGCAATAAGTACGATTAATTGCACGTTTGAAATATTCTAGTGGTAGGTTGAAGAAAGTAGACTTTGTTCGGACAAGTGAATTATTTTTAACACTACATCGTGGGTAGCAGATTCTTATGATTATTGTTTTGTTCGAATGTAACGAACGATGTACTTATGTATATGTGCTTGATTGATTGAACCATAGATTGAACGCTGTATTACACGGGTGTATTTGCTGTATTACATGAGAAAATAACGGTTTTGTTATTTATTAGTTCGTGGTTTCATATTTTTAAAAGAAATACAAATAAAATAATGGTTTTAGGTAATTGATTTTATTATTTATTAGTTCGTGGTTTCATATCTTTAAAAGAAATACAAATAAAACATCACGCCTGTAACCTCCGAAGGGTAAGGCAGAGGTGTACTAAATAGTACACCAACATTTCGCCAGTTATGTTTAAGTTCCAAGTAATAAAGTAGGTAATACTGAGCAGGCTATTGCCATCAACTGGGCACAAATCCAGTCTTCGTGGCGGCAGCTAAGAAATTCCTAATAGAAAAACCCAATAACACTTTGCACGAGCTGGGAATCAAACCCAGTACCTCATGCTCAGCAGTCAATCTTGCGACCACTAGACCAATGATGCCAAGGCAGTCTTAAGTTAAAGCTAGACATCTAGAATACGTCTATTTTAAATCACTACATAGTATAAAACGAAGTCGCTGTCGCTGTCTGTCCGTTCCTATGTATGCTTAAATCTTTAAAACTACGCAACGAATTTTGAAGCGGTTTCTTTTAATAGATAGAGTGATTCAAGAGGAATGTTTTAGTATATAATTTGACCGACATCCACGCGGGTGAAGCCGCGGGCACCAGCTAGTTGTTAATAAAGTTGTGTACAAACTCTTTGCCTGCCAGAAGTTTACAAAAACGTAAACAGTATTATAACAGTTTGTTTATCGTTAGATCTAGGAATAGCAAACATAAAATTTATGAGCTTCGCAAATCGTTCAGTTACTGTTAGTAAAATAAACTGAAGTTGTGATGATTTGTAGTCTTGATGCTAGTTCAAAATAAAGAAACGTAACAAATAAAACGTCGTTTGACTATTGGAGGCTTTGTTCATGAAATAGTTATGTTGCTTTCAGAACCAAAATTAATAGTTAATAGTGTAATAGTTTTGGTGCGGAAAAACTTACTTACGTCTTTTTTACGTTCTACATCAGGTGTGTGTTACCATCATCATTTGCCTAGCTTTTTTCGAACTATGTTGTAATCGGCTTCCAGTTTAACCGGTAGTAGCTGAATACCTGTACTTTACACGAAGCGACTGCCTATCTGACCTCCACAAACCAGTTAGTACTGGCTGATAATGATACCCTTTTGTAAGACTGGTTGTCAGACTTTCGTTCCACTGATTATCTGTTACTAATGTCAAAGATTTTTTTTTTTTGGGGGGGGGTTGGGAAATCATCAAATAACTTGTACTAACTACAAACCACCAATGTTCCTTCTTAGCCCTTTATGTCGAGGCGAGGTATCTCTTGCGAACAACTCGAAACAAAATAAATAAATAAACAACGGGAATATCAAAGATCAAAGCAAAAATGGATAATCATGGTCGGCCTGAAAATATAGTAAATATTACAAAAAGAGTCATGAATATTGACCGATAAACCAGTGAGTCATTGCACTGCGCGCGAAAACGATAAAGTATGTACCGGTGTAATCCTGAACGGATAAAAATAAACAATATGCACGTTAGCTGATAAGTATGTAAAGGCGTACCTTTTATTGTAAAGACGATATGTAATGTAGATAGTTATGTATAGTAATACAAGGTGTTGTTTTGCGTCCGTGTCGAAATTCAGATTTTCATAAAAGACGATAATGAAAATACGCTTTTTGTAAGCTGTTAAAAGTTAACAGTATTTCTGAATAGCCACCACGGAGGATGGGTGCGAGTCTATTGCCATCAACTGGACAGAAATCTAGACTTTGTGGCTGCTACTGAGAAAATCCTAAATCACTAACTGCCCCACTCAGAGAGCTTTAATGATTACTTAGGCCATCACTTAGTAAAGGTTTTGACAGTTTTGTCATACAAAATTATGTCAAATCTTTACTAAGTGACGGGTTTAGTAATCATTAAATATCTCTGAGTACCGCAGTTAGACCTGACATTATTTTATTCCATAAATCCATTAAGGAATAAAATAAAGAATCTGGGAAATCCCATTTGTTTTTGTAGGATGGGAAATCATCAAACACACACACAACTCCTCCCGCTCTGGATGGAGCGGAAGGGAGTGCCAGACTTCTACAGACTAAAAACCACACATGTTCCTTCGTAGCCCTTTGTGTCCTGGGCCGCGCGCGGTGTCTGTTTCGAACAACCCGCAGCCCCGAAATGGGAAATCCCATCAGGCACACGAATTGCTCAGACAATAAAATAATCAGTCACTCAAACTATACCGCCTTGTCATGTGTCAGGAGACCAATAAACTAGAACAGAATAACATGTTATCACAGATGATTAACGTCGGGTGCTCTTAATAGTTTTGTATCAAACAATCGTCATCAATCTGTGCATTGTCATTGAGTTGACAACATGTTAGCGTGTGCATGCGTTTTGAACACGTAGGATTTTTGATTGTCGAATAGAACCGAATATTCGTTTATTTGCTCAGAGTGTAAGTATTTACAATAAGGTGGTTACAATCGCAATGATTCTTACTGCCGCACTCAGAGAGCTTTAATGATTACTTAGGCCAGTTTTGTCATACAAAAGTATGTCAAACCTTTACTAAGTGACGGCTTAAGTAATCATTAAATATCTCTAAGTACCGCAGTTAGACTGGAAGTTTTTGTGTTGGAACTCTGTCACTGGAGGTTGATAGAATGCTGATTTAGTAACAAAATCAATTTAAGATAATAGTTAATTTATGATAGAGTTATACTCAATTTTACTACCTCAGCGTCATCATAAGAGTGCCTAAATAAAAGCGTAACTTGTAATTGTATTGTATCAATCAATCATTAAATTATCAATCTGTGCATTGTCATTGTGCTGACAACATATTAGCGTGTGCATGCGTTTGGACGACGTAGGATTTTGACGAAATGATTCTTTGGCAGCATGTTGTTGAGTTGATAGTCTGTTACTGGGGGCTAATTGAAAGTAACAATGTCTGTTATTTAAGTTATTCGTTAATTTACATTACCAGTTATACCAACACTGCATTATCAACGTTATAGCAGCACTAAACTGTATTAATTTATCAACACTCGGGTCAACGCCGAAAGTTGATAATAGAGCTGTGTTATACTACTTACGTGTCTTCTAGTGTTGATACTAACATTGAGCTCTTTGTAATCGAACATTAAAAATAGTAAAATGAAACAACATAGTATTAATAAATCATCCCTTCACCCGGGTGAAAATGATATCAAAACACACAAACGAAAACTCTAAATCAATTTGCTTACGGTCTCGAATAAATAAAAACAAAATCAACATTCATGAATGAAAAGCTTTTGAGCACAAAACCAAATTGACCCAGCTCAAAGTACACAAGTACGTACAAATTGTACAAATATCAGTTATTTAACCGCGTGACTGACGCACAATGGAATGAAATCCCTTTTCATCTCCGAGAAAATGGAGGTGAACAAACAATGGAAGAATATACAATCGCTTGGAATTGTATACAGGGTGGATTCGTTGAGATCGGTCGACATGGACAATTCTGAGAGTTCTGAAACTGTTCAGGACACGAGATTTTTTCTACCATGTCGTTGATTTTAGGAGGTATGTAAAACTGAATGTTATTTTAAAGTTTTACGCGATGTTAGGTTTTAGTCGCTCCATGTTGATGCTGGTATTCAGCTGCATAATACGGTTAGACTGGAAGTCGATGCCAACATAGTTAGGAAAAGACTTGGCAATTGATAATGATGATCATGAGTTTTAGAGGAAAAGTAACTAAATTGAATTCCGTAAAGTTAAAGTTAAAGTTTTGCCGTAGAAAAATGTTTTTTTCTGTCTATCAGTTTCAAATTTTAAATGGAAAAGATTTTTTTTATTCAAACCCATATTTACAACACGGGCAAGTGCCTCATGAACGCACAGAGACATAGTGCACTAGTTAAGTGTCACAAATAGAGTCTTAAACAAGAGGAAACAAATAGAGTTTTAAGGTTCTATTTACTAACACAAATTGTATTTTATCATAATAATATGTATGTTATTCTGTAAGGTATTGTATGGGTCAAAGTTGCCTGAGAATAAATAATTATTATGTTCACGTATCACCCAGTACATGGTCACCCTACACGCACTGGGCGGCATGAAATTGATCAAATTGACACTGCGTGACCCGCACGTAACGCAGACTGCACGAGAACATCCGGTGTGACGTACAGATGTATACAGTATAATTATTATATACATACATAATATGTACATAACTTATGTGTACATATGTGAAGCGCCTGGTCGCTTTCACATGTTGAATCTTTAAAATTGCATTAGATATCTGAACTTAATCCATAAATATTAATTATACGTTGCATTTACAACTCTCATCGCTGTGTCTAAAGTTGAAAATTCTAGAATACGCCTCTATTTAGAGCCTAAATGGCTGTATATTTAGACCTTTGTGAAAATGGACAGCTCACAGCTCTGTATATTAAAATAAACTATGAATAGAGTATTACAAAATTGATATAAAATTCTACTTGTTTTATTTTCAACTTTCGTCTTTCACACTGGCGTATCAGGCGGAAATCGAAATGCAGCAACCAATTGTTCATACGCTCCGGCAGCCGAGCCATCAACATTCACTCGTAACTACGCATTTTACATATTCACATAATACGCGATTATTTTTGCATCTGTGCCAATTTTAGAAATTACTCTCTATTTAATATTTAATTATAATATTGAATTATCTTAATTTTTTTCTGAAAATAAATTATACCTATGTTACTTCCTGATAATTTAGCTTTCTCATAATGAAAAAATAGTAGTTTCGGAGCTTATTCGATACAAACAAAAAAATCGATCCTCTTTACATTATTTGTATAGATTTTTACACTGGCTTTTGCGTGACTATATATATGTCTATGTAGGAGTAATCTTTGAAACTCCTGATCGGATTCCAAAAAATCTTTCACTAACGGGAAGCTACAATTATCCCCGATCGCCATAGGCATTTAAAACATCGCCGTGGGTTTATTTCCATACATTAAAAAGAGTGAAGCCGCGAGTAAAGGCTAGTCTACCATAACTACTGTCTATAGTTTATAGCTCAGTCTGCAGAGGAAATTAATTGAAGGAAATCGTTGAAGATTAGGTATTTGTTATTAAATAGCTCATCTTCAACGACTAACTGCCTGACTATTTGGCAACTGCCCAAGATCGTGTCTAATAGCACTGGATAGATCGAGGTCCGAAACTAGGGCCATTACTTGTTGAGACTTTTATGATTTTAATAAAAAGCATAGATGCTCTCAGGCGAACTTAGACCCTAGTAACATTTATCTAAAACTGCTGGAATAGATAAATTGTAATGTAAATTAATAAACACTTTAGGTCTTAAATTCAATTTAGTTATTGTTCAAATGAGTAGCGGTTGATAATATAAATACAGCGATTTGATTAGGTCCATAAACAGGTGTTTTCGTAGCAAACTTAACACCGATATCATCAGAATGCGTAAAAAATAACTAGTCTGCCGTGCATTGTCACCTAAACTAAACATGTATACAAAATTTCAGCTCTATCGGAAACCGAGAAGTAGGTCAAATTTAACTTCCAAGATTTTGTTACAAAGTTACAGGTGAAGCTAATAAAAGCGTGTTAAAAGGTACACTCACCCCCCAAGTCACAACAGCATTAGCAACGATCTGCACCACATTGTACCACTTGATGAGGCTCCTCAGTTCATACGGTCTCCTGTTCTTCATGTAAGAAGGCAGGAACAGCTTGATGATGACCAGATAGGTGGCTATGATGACTGCTAGTGGCTTCGGTGATGTCATTAGAGTCCAGTCTTTGACGCGTTGGTCTGTAAAAAGGTTTTTTTAGTTGTGATCTTTAGCAAGTTTAATGAAAAAGATTTGACATTGATGAAAAAGATTTGACATTGATGAAAAAGATTTGACATTGATGAAAAAGATTTGACATTGATGAAAAAGATTTGACGTTGATGAAAAAGATTTGACACGCCCCACACCATACAGTTTTTTTAAACTGGGTAGAGTGGAGATAGCTACAAAGTAACTGTATCCAGTTATGTAAATGGACACAATAACCTTTCAGCATTTTAGTTTTTAATTGTTGTTTTTTTTTGTTGTTGTTGTTTGTTGAAGATGGCGGCATGAGTTGGACTCTTTCTCTAAGGATTGGCCTACTATCGCACTGGATCGCGAAAAGTGGAAGGAAGGAAGGGAGGCCTTTTCCCTGCAGTGGGACAATCATCATCATCTTCATCTTCCTGCCCTTATCCCATTCTATTTGGGGTCGGCGCAACACGTTTTCTTCTTCCATTCTTCCCTGTTACACGTCAAGGTGGCATTTATTCCTTTCTCATTCATATCATTCCTCACACAATCCATCCATCTTTTCTTTGGCCTTCCTCTCCCTCTCCATCCATCAATATTTAGGCTCTTAATAATAATAATTGTTAACAAGGAGCTGGGTGTATACTTAATACCTTGTTCGACCGTACCTAGAGGTTGGCTTTCAGATAGTTAAAAAGTAGCTGTAGAAGTTTTTTGTTTAGCAATAAGTTCTCAAGAGACAACTTCCTCTACGAAATACCGAAATAAAAAAAACTAAATCGAAACAAAAACCACACTGATACAAAACGCCATAATTTAATCATATTACCTAATTTAGATAGGTAAGTGAGTGTCCATTATATTATTTCCCGTGGTCTGAGAATATATATCTATGAAACTAAAGCTTCGTGACGTTGTGACAGGAAGCTAAGAATAGATAAGTGGAGATTATTTATTTACACGCGGTAGGGCTACGTGGGAAACTATTTTTATAACAGCTTTTATATTGTTATTAATAGAAAAGCGGAAAATTGCTTTTCTATATCTATACTTCTATACTTCTATACTAATATTATAAAGAAGTAAAGTTTGTGTGTTTGTATATTTGTTAAATTGTAAGGGGTAATCTCGGGATCTACTGAACCGATTTCAAAAATTCTTTTACCGTTGGGAAGCTACACTATCCCCAGGTGACATAGGCTACTTTTTATCCCTGTATTCCCACGGGAACGGGAACTACGCGGGTGAAACCGCGTGACGTCCGCTAGTGTATTAATAAAATGAAAGACTTGCTTCATAATTTAAAAGTAAATGCTATGATTTCATTTTAAAAACTATCTCAACATATTCATAACACTACATCTTTTTTTTATGGTGGGTGGAAAATTATCAAATAACCCCTCCCGCTCTTGGGCAGAGCGAAAGGGAGTGTCAGACTTCTCCTGCTTAAAAACTCATGTTCCTTCTTAGCCCTTCATGTCGAGGCCGCGTTATCTTTTGCGAACAACCCGCAGCCCCGACGGGATAACATCACGCCTGTAATCACCGAAAGGTTAGGCAGAGGTGTACCTAATATTAAATCCACATTTCGCCGTTTTTTCGATCTATTCAAGTCCCATGAGCGATCCTATTGAAATCAAACGAGTACAGATCCCGACTCTGTGGCTACTACCTACTGAGAAATTCCCGATAGTAAAACCCAATATCCCTTTGCCTGACCCAGGAAATGAACCCAAGACCTCGGTCTGGGCTGCGGGTTGTTCCCAAGAGATACCGCGGCCTCGACATGAAGGGCTAAGAAGGAACATGGGTGGTTTTTAGTCAGTAGAAGTCTGTCACTCCCTTTCGCTCTGCCCAAGAGCGGGAGGGGTTATTTGATGATTTTCCACCCGGAAAAAAGAGACCTCAGTCTCAGCAGTCACGCTTCATACCACTCGACCAACGAGCAGTCGATTGGAGATTTATTATTATAAGCCTATATTATCCCACTGCCGACCAAAGGCCTCCTGTCCCTCCTTCCACTTCACGTGATCTTGAGCGATTGTAGGCCAATCGTTTGTGAAAGAGTCCGGCTCATCCCACCATCTCCTTCTAGGCCTGCCGCGTTGTAATTTCCTGCCTTTTGGTATCCACTGAGTGGTAATTTTTTACCATTGCTCCTCCGACATCATCATCTGCCTAGGCTTTTCCCAACTATGTTGGGGTCGGCTTCCAGTCTAACCGGATGCAGCTGAGTACCAGTATTTTACATGGAGCGACTGCCTATCTGACCTCCACAACCCAGTTAATACTAGGTAATACGATACTCTTTGGTAAGACTGGATGTCAGAATTTCAGGTCACTAACAACCTGTAACGACTGCCAAAGATCTATATATGGCAGCCGGGACCAACAGCTTAACGTGCTTTCCGAGGCACGGAGGAAACTCGGTATGTCGGGCGGTCACCCATCCACAGACCGACCTAGGTAAGCACAGCTTTACCTAAAGATAGACCCGAGTGGCAGTTCTTATTAAGCCACGACATGCGGCAGATAAATAAACATAATTTCAGTTCAGCAATCCCATTCCATATTACCTTAATTAAATGTCTCGTAATATCAAGGAAGAAACGTAACATCAAACAATTTAATCTCTCAGAGAGATCTGTAACATTACGAACAAGTATTGCACTTTTTTTACCGAACGACGTGGCTTCAGTCAGACTGGCCTAGATTTCGTAATGCTACAAATTGCGGCTAAATTATATTGAGTGCTAAGTGCTAGTGAGGGTTCCGTGGTTTATTAAAATATAGTTTTTAACCTTTGAAAATATTACTATTGGTTTTAACTTCTCATTTTGAACTTATTTCAGGTTGTAAATTACCTAAAAATAAAGAAAGGTTTCTTCGCAAGGCTAAGGTTTTTGTTACTAGTATTATCTACAGTACTACAACCTCAAAAAGCTGTTAAGCTCAAATGCGACTGGAATGACGACTGCCCAATGACAGTTATAATAGTAATAACGTAACGCCTGAATGGTTAGGCAGAGATGTGAATGTGAGTGAATAGTATTTAGCTACATCCACATGTCGCCAATAATGTTTACGTCCCATACTCATATTAGGGGTGCGAGCCTATTACCATCAACCGGGCACAAATCTATACTCCGTAGCTGCTACTAAAAAATCCTCATAGAAAAACCCAATAACACTATTTGACCTGGGAATTGAACCGAGAACCTCATAAACAGCAGTCGCGCTTGCTACCACTAGACCAGGCACTAGGCAGTCGTAATTGTAACTATGTCCCGTTTTATGAACACAACAAATCCTGACACCGGTAACTTCAAATCGGAAAACCCTTTTGAGGCAAAGACTCTTCCTGCCCTTACCCATGTTATTTGGGGTCGGCGCAACACTGCACAACACGTTTTTTTCCATTCGCCCCTGTCCATCATCACACTATCATTTACTCCTTTTTCCCCTCACTCAATCCATCCATCTTTTTCTTAGTTCCTCTCCTCCATCCATCAATCCACATTTATATTAGTCACATGTGCACGTCAACGGTCTACACCGTTCTCGCAAAACCTCACGGAACCCCGTCACAATGAATGCTCGAACGCACGATTTACTCCCGTTACTATTAGTATCGGCATAAATTAATCTTCAGTGTCCGTTATCATTGCATCAGACACAACAAAGAAATATTAAATCATATTCATCGTCATTTCGCAACACGTTACTTAGGTGAATGGCTACTAATGATATAATGAACGATCGTCTTGTCTTTTGTTACTGGACTGAGGTCTAATTTTACATTGTTTCGCCGCTTCGTGATTGAGGGGACCTAGAAACGGAGTAATAGGGGTTTTATTGAATTTTTGGAGGTCTTAATTAAATTGTGAGATTGTGATCTTAATCACTGTTATCTAGTAGTATTGTTCGAGTATTGTTCGGGTTCTAATGAGGGCACGGTTGGTGCAATGGCTGCGTGTTGATATCCCCGTACGGAATTAATATTTGGATTACCTACAGGGAGTTAATTGTTTCTGGTCTGGCTGTGTAAACGCACCCACAATACAGGAGAAATCCCTAAAGCGTAGCTGTGATAAAAAATGGCGGTACCATTATTGCTAACCTAACAACTACGTTTGCATGCAAATAAATCGTAAAATTAGTTCTGATATAATTTGCTAGATTTTAATACAAAAGCACGTACTGGATCAATCAACTTTGCTTGTCACAGTCTAATGCTGGACATAAGCCCTCTCAAGACCACAACACCTAGTCCTCCGCCTTGCGAATCCGGTCTAAACGAGGCACTTTTATTAAAATTATCAGCTCATCTAGCAGGGAAGTGTCATACGCTACGCTAATGATACTTGATAACATAACATCACGCCTGTAAACGCCGAAGGGTAAGGCAAAAGTGTAGTACATCCACATTTCGCCAGTTATGTTGAAGTTCCATGTAATGGAAGGCGATCCTATAATATTCGATAAGTCCACATAATATAACTTTGCACCCAACCCGATGAACTCATTACAGTCGTGCATAAATTTGTCCATAATTTAATTATCAAAACTACATAAATAAAGCAACAAACACATGATTGCACATTTCCTTATTTCAGTAAGTTGCTACACAACACATGTTCCAATTACTTTATTTTGCCATCTTAAAATCGTGAGTAATTTTGTCCAACACGGTAGTCTTGGGGAACGCCACTACAGAAATTGATGACAGAAGATCAACTGGGTACATTATTATTTGTTTAGCCTAATAGTAATAGGCCGATAATAAAGTTGTAAATGAGTTTGGTGGCTTTAACTATTATTAGGGCTTTTCATTGGGTTCTAAGTCCTTTGAGCATTAGGCCGTCTTTTTACACGGCTGACCAAAAAATAAACGAGTGTAATGTTTTTAAGGATTGAGCTTCACCTCTCAGCATGGAATCGTATTATTCCATGCTCAGAACCGACATTTGCTACAGCGAGATAATGAGCGGGAGTACTATCACGTCAGTATCGACAACAATGCGCTCAGCAGCACAGAAGAGGATAGGAGTACAGAAAAATGCGATTCAGTGCTGATCAACAGTCTTTGCTCCGATCCTTACTAAATGAGGTGAGGTGGTATGCAAGCAGTCTTGTTCCTGACTCTGAGTATGTGTGTACACAACATCCAGTGTCCAATGTCCAGTACATTGAGCCCGATGATACGCCAGAAGGAGTCTGACCCAAAAATGTACGGTTCAGATAGCCTACCTTTTTGCTAGAAATCCCTAAAGAACTTGATAAGTCTTGATTTCTGATAATAGTGCCTATACAGGGTGTAAACGAACCCTTCACGCATCCGTCAACCAAGCATTCTGTACATCAAACTAAGTACCCCTATGCAAATTTTTTTTGCTGGGAAATGACTTTTTTTTTTGGGGTCAAAAATCACATTTTACGGTAAAACTCAAAGTAGCACTCTTAAAACATTGTGCTAGTGGATGCTTTGAATAGTAAACGGGTCATGGAGGTAATTTAAGTAAAGTTAAAACCTGAAATACTAGTATTTACAAAAACAGCTGTGAAAAACTTGGAACTTTGACCCCCAATATCTCCGTAACTAGGAGGTTCCCAGGTATGGTCTAGAACAAAAAAATGATCGCAGTGGTGGGGAGAACAAATGCCTTTCGTTTGCGTTAAGGGTACTTTTACACCCTATATGTCAGAACTTTTCTTTGTAGCGTACGAAGTGGGTCTTCTACCGTTACGATATTTTCCATTGTAAAAGCTATATTGTTTGATGTAGTCAGTTAAACGATCGTGTTGTCATGATTGTCGATAGACACGGAAAAGTTTTCAGGCCATTTTGCCCCGTTATTGTCGGCCCCCGTGACTTCGTGATGGTAATTGAACATGACAGCCCTTTCACAAAAAAAATACCCCCTGCCTTTGTATCACTGTCAAAATCAATTTGAACTTTATTGCCGTTGATTTAGAGTTGGTAGTGGATTACTTCTTGGATTGCCGTCAGATGTAAAATTACTGTGATAGCACTGTAGTTGCCTATCTTGGTAGCTGGGTCTAGGCAATTGTGTTGTTCTAGCTAGATTTATGAAATTATGACCGTTCGTTCTCCTTTATAAACCGTAATGCCAGATTATGGACGAGTTTGGTCTGTTGTTGTGATAATCGTATCGTTTTGAGAGAACCTTTAGATGATCGTGGACGAAGCAAACGGAGTAAGCTGGACGTTCTGTTTATTCTGACAACCCCCAAGAGCAAAAGGCGTGAGTGTATGTAGTTTTGTGCATCATCATCTGCCTAGCCTTTTCCCAACTATGTTGGGGTCGGCTTCCAGTCTAACCAGTATTTTACATGTAGCGACTGCCTATCTGACCTCCACAACCCAGTTAATACTAGGTAATACGATACTCTTTGGTAAGACTGGATGTCAGAATTTCAGGTCACTGACTACCTGTAACGACTGCCAAAGATCTATATATGGCAGCCGGGACCAACAGCTTATCGTGCTTCCCGAGGCACGGAGGAAACTCGGTATGTCGGGGGGTCACCCATCCACAGACCGACCTAGGCAAGCACAGCTTTACCTAAAGATCGACCCGAGTGGCAGTTCTTATTAAGCCACGAGCTATGTGCATAATGGGTGTAAATAGGTACTCATAAAGATGCCGAACAGTTCTTGTTCTGCCCGTCATTGCAATTTTTTTTATTTGCTGTTATATTAATTGTTCTTTCGTTACGGAGATATTAGAGCTCAAACTTCCAATTTAATCACAAGGTTTTTATTTTAATACAAGTTTTTAATGTTTTAACTTCACTATAAATACCTCCATGACCTCAGCACAATGTTTTATTTGCGTTACATTGAGTTCTATCGTAAAACATGATGTTTCATCCAAAAAAAAACTCGTTTCCAAGCAAGATTTTTTTATGTAGAGTTACTTCTTGTAGATAATGCTTGGTTATCGGCTTCGTGAAGGATCCGCTTACACCTTGAATAAAACCAAAATACTTCCAAATTCTCTTTTTTTCTGTTTTGATTAATATTTTTTTTATTATTATTATTTATTTATTATTATTATTATTTATTTATTATTATTTTTTATTTATTCCTTTATTAATTTTCTTACATACTTAATACATTTTTAAATATTTCTTTAAAAAAAAAGATATAAAAAGCATTTAAAAATATAAAAAGTAGTAGTCCACCGGCATTGGGAACAGGGTCCGAGCTACCGGTGGTCAGGGATCTTGAGAGAAGAATCTATTTATTTATTATTATTATTTCTTTTTTTCCATCTAACGACTATCTAACACCATTGTAGCATGTGCCATATAAATATGTTTTATTTCTTTCTTTCCATATTATGCTCAAAAACATTCACGAGTACTAAAGAAGGTCAGTAATTTTGGAATTCGTTTAATATCGTTTATTTCGCTGACATTTAAAAAAATGTCGAACCATTTGATGAAATGACGTATTTTTCCCACAATAATGTCGTGTTGTAGAATATTCGCTGTTATTGCTCGATTATAACGACATCAAAAGAGGGTTACGGAGCTTTAACTGTTTCGAACAGGAAACTTTGTAAATGCCAACGTCGCTGTGTCAATTTAACTTTTAAGAAAATGTCTTTTACGCATTTGCGTTGTCGTATGATTTGAAGATTTTCTACATTAAAGATACTTTAATTGGTTCAGGGTCCTTCGGCTTTTAGCTCCGAAAATTTATATCACAAAGTAAGCAAATGTAGTTAAAAATATGTTCACTGTATTAAAAGAACTTGTCCACGCTCAGCAGTCGTGTTTCCTAGGTTCAATAACCGGGTCGGGCAAAGTCTGACATTTCTCAGCAGCAACCCGTAGTTTGGAAGTTGACTGTATGATATCCCGGCCTGCCTCAGAGAGCACGTTAATCTATCTGTCCCAGCTATCATTTGGAGATATTTGACAATCGTAACAGGTAGTCAGTGGCCTGAAAGTCCTTACCAAGGTGTATCATATAGGGTGTAAAAGTACCCTTAACGCAAACGAAGGGCCATTTTTGTACCCACCACTGCGATCATTTTATTTGTTCTAGACCATACCTAGGAACCCCCTAGTTACGGAGATATTGGGGGTAAAAGTTCAAAATTTTTAACAGCTGTTTTTGTAAATACTAGTTTTTCAGGTTATAACTTTACTTAAATTACCTCCATGATCCATTTACTATTCAAAGCATCCACTAGCACAATGTTTTAACAATGCTACAATGAGTTTTACCGTAAAATGAGATTTTTGACCCAAAAAAAAAAAGTCGTTTCCCAGCTAAAATTTTTGCGTAGGGGTACTTAGTTTGATGTACAGAATGCTTGGTTGACGGCTGAGTGATGAGTTGATTTACACCCTGTATATTACCCAGTACGAACTGGGTTGTGGAGCTCAGGTAGGCAGTTGCTTCATGTACAATTAAAGGAAGTGAGTGCCTAGATACCCGGCATGTAATAGGTGATCACCCATCCGCGGACCAACCTTGTCCAACACGGCTTGACATAAAGATGGACCCGAGCGGCTGTTCTTATTTAGCCACGAGCTCCTCTGCCTTGCCAATACCCAAGCGAGAGTGTATTCAACATCAAAACGCATCTCTGCGAGTAATTTCACCTTCTACCTCTCATTACAGTTAACGTTTGCATTACAACACGGTAACTTCATTACATTTTATACTATCATGCAACACGCAGTTAATATTATATGTTTATTTTATTACCTGCTCTTTCGTAAAACACTATATTGTAAGCTTTTTGAATTGTTTCCATGTTTCCAGTTTGTCAACACTACTTCACTGAATGACACTCGATACTGAGGAGTTTGAACCTGCATTGCAAGTTAATTAAATTCGTTAGTATGTATTATGTTAAATGCAAGGACTATGTATTGTTAATGTTTATGTAATATGTTTTCTAATAGATTCACAATTAAATATCGATGCGGGTCGGCCGATTTGTGTTATCATTACTCAACTGGTTATTCCAAGACAGAGGTCCTAATGATATATTTTTTTAACATTAAATACTATTAAACGTCGGGTATACATTTACACCCTCACAATAGGTAATAAACGGAATATAATCAAATTAATTTTAATTTAGATAATTTATTTTATTCTACAAAAAATGATACACATAGGAATACCTACTTACAATTTGGGTTTTATAAACATGGAAATGAAAGAGTATCTAACAATCACACAACTGAATCCGGCGTTCTAGCTAGGTTAAACAGTAGTAACCTATAAATATGACCTTTTTATTTACTTTCACCTTTGAACCTATTTTTTATTTCTCTCATTTCAGTCCAAAGAGAAGATGACGCGGGGTGTTCGCAGAGGATGCGTGCGACTGAGGGCAGCTGTCATAGGCATCGATGATGAAGACGACTCCACCTTCACCATCACCGTAGACCATAAGACGTTCCACTTCCAGGTAATGTCAGAATTTAACTCTGTGGCTTGGGGTTAAGATACAATGTGTTTGAAATGAGTTTATGAATGAGAAAAGTCATTAGAGTAACACGAGATTGGGGCAGCAGTGTCCTCCCGCCTGCTTTTTGTAATTGACTATTTCGCTACTGTTAAAAATTCACGAAAATTTTATGTTATTTCAAAGAAGAAAAGAGTAATTAAATCTATCAAAAAATGGCTTAGTTTAAACTGATTTCAAATGACGTGCAAGCATTTTTATACGGAGGACATCCATGAAGATTTTCTATCCCGGAACAAAAAACGGTCGATGATTATGATGTCACTCTTCCGTATAAACTTGTGATTGTTATTCGAAAAGTACATAAAATCCATTTTCTCAATACTTCCAGGCTAGAGACGGCTCCGAGCGAGAACGTTGGGTACGAGCACTAGAAGACACCATAGCGCGGCACGGCAGACGAGAGAGATGGTCGCGCTCCGTGCCAGCCCCGCGCCACAGGCACGGCGACCTGGAGCGCAGGGTAGCTGAGGCCGACGCCTATCTGCAGATCATGATCGAGCTGGTGTCTGTAAGTACCATGTAGCACTAGAAGAAACCATAGCGTGGCACTATGCAGCCATCAGTTTAGACCCATTGGAACCTTCCTTGACAACTTAGTCACGGAGCAAAAGGATATAGCGACATCTATCACGCAGCATAGGAACTAAAATCCTGCATTGCGCAAGTTAATTAATCCATGAGGTTCGCATATTCCACCACTAAACACATCTGAATGCAAGCCGAATAGTTTCGGCTGGCGTTTTAAGTTAGTTCTACGTCTTTCAGAAACTAGGACCTATCAGTTACGTACGACGCCATTACGTCAACGTACCTGAAGTTCCGAACCTGCTAACAGTATAGCGATAAAGTTAAAAACCTATATAACAACTTGATAACGTTATTAAACAGATTGTTGTACTTTGCTATGTTGGCGTCTGTACTATTTTTGCCTGTATACAGGGTGTAAATCAACCCATCACACACCCGTCAACCAAGCATTCTGTACATCAATCTAAGTACCCCTACGCAAAAATTTTTGCTGGGAAATGACTTTTTTTTGGGTCAAAAGTCACATTTTACGGCAAAACTCAAAGTAGCACTCTTAAAACATTGTGCTAGTGGATGCTTTGAATAATAAACGGGTCATGGAGGTAATTTAAGTAAAGTTAAAACCTGAAAAACTAGTATTTACAAAAACAGCTGTGAAAAATTTGGAACTTTGACCCCCAATATCTCCGTAACTAGGAGGTTCCCAGGTATGGTCTAGAACAAAAAATTGATCGCAGTGGTGGGGAGAACAAATGCCCTTTTTTTTGTTTTTTTTTTTTTTTGTTTTTTTGGGGTTGTGGGAAATCATCAAATAACCCCTCCCGCTCTTGGGCAGAGCGAAAAGGAGTGTCAGACTTCTACTGACTAAAAACCACCCATGTTCCTTCTTCGCCCTTCATGTCGAGGCCGCGGTATCCCTTGCGAACAACCCGCAGCCTCGACAGGAGAACAAATGCCCTTCGTTTGCGTTAAGGGTACTTTTACACCCTATATGCCAGAGACTGTTCACCATCATTACCATAGGATATTCAAAAATGGCAATGTTAATCAATATAGAATCATATAATCTAAAACGATTTTCTTTTATTTGTTTCAGAAAATGGGCATACGAGTGTCAGAGCTGGCTGACCCACTCGAGAGAAGCAAGGGACAAGTTATATTAGACCATTCCAATGTAAGTCAAATATTTATTTGATCTCGGTAAGTTAGCACTTAGCGTTATCGAATCCTGCGTTTCCTGTAACGCAGTAAGTCTGTTAACTGGACTAGGCCTGCGTGATAAATTACGGCTTATTCTCTCTTAGAGAAAAGGAGCTCGTAATATAATACAGCCGCTCCGATCAAAACATTTATTTCAAGTAGGCCAGCCCGCCTAGCATGCCACCGTAGAAACGGGTTTTGTCGACGGAAGAATCGACAAAATGACAGATTGTAGCAAAATTTAATGTCAAATTGTATGGAAAAAGCTTTGTCTATTCTTGGTAGAATAGAGATAGAATCGCCATACTACGCGTGCAGTTAAAGACACTTTTGAATAGTCGAATCAAACACTAAATAAACTGAGCTACAGTCCCAGTCACAAGGCATAATAACTGTGAGTGTACTGTAGTTGCCCATTCCCTAGCGTAGATCTCTATGGAGAAGAACGGCAGGAAACTCCATGGACACTCGTTTAAATCATAATATTGTTATAAAACTTTGGTTACATCATTCATGTTGAGATGGTATATTATGTGAGAACGACAATCTTCAGGTTAAGCCGCGCTTCCCTGGGTGACCACCCATTACATACCGAGTTTTCTCCGTGCCTAAAAAAGCACGATAAGCCGTTGGCTGTCATTTGTAGGTAGATCTTTGACTAAGTTAACAGGTAGGCAGTGACCCGAAAGTCTGAGGACCAGTCTTACCTAGGAGTCTTATCATATTAGCCAGTAGTAACTGGGTTGTGGAGGTCTGATAAGCTAATCTTGCTTGGTGTAAAATACCGGTATCCAGGTGCATCCGGATAGACGAGAGGCCGACCCCAACATAGATGTGAAAAAGACATTTTTTTAAAAACGTTGCCCTACACTAGGAATTTCTCCTGTATCGTGGGTGCGTTTACAAACATTTAAACTCACATACACAAATACCCAGACCCGGAACAACTACCTGTAGGCCATACAAATATTTGTTCCGTGCGGGGATCGAACACGCAGCGCAGCAGTCCAATCGCTCAGCCTCTGCGCCAAACGTGTCGTCGATATTGATTTTTTTATTTTAATATTGGAACGAAGTTCCTTATCGCGAGTTGTGAAAGGGGGCTAGACGGAAAAAATTCTTACGAAAAGTTGTCACGACACTTTTTGCTATATTAAGCTATTGTAAGCTGTGCGGCGTCGCATGTTTCTCTGTCTGTCTCTCTCTCTCTTATAGAAAGCAAGTCAGATATTTTCATTTCTACTTTTTTTTTTTTTTTACATAATAAAAAATAATAACAATAACTTCGTTCCATCCGGGTGTTCCTTGACACCTCTCAAGTTTTTTTATTGTTTTACAGGTCATGCTGGATCATATCAAACATTCCATTGTGCTGCTACAAATAGCTAAGGTAAGCATAATCTACTGTTGTATCAGCAATGAACGTTGCTCAAAACGTCCTAGGAAACAACGCTTATGAAATCTGTACGATACTTCCATAAGGCCTCTGTCGCACCGCCGGCGATAGGCGAGTTTACCTAACTGGAACAAGTAATTTGTTTGGCATTAGTTCTCACCGGCGCGTGTGGTGTCAACAACTATTGTCTGACAGTTTGAGTACTATAAGCGATCTACCCAAATGTCATTTCTTAGGGAACAATAGGGTAGTTCACAAATAAATCTAATTAGTCCGTCAGATAGATTTCCAAAAAGTATGGGACACGTATTTTTTCTTTTTTCACGTAAACAAAAAAAGGAAACGATACAGTGCTTCGAAAAGTCGTGTGACGTCACAGCGTGGTACATTTTCTACCACGAAGTGACGTCACAAGCCCTCTCACAAGCCGTCACTCATGATATTTCACACGGTTTATTTTCCAATTTTTTTATAAACTTGATGTAACAAAAAAAACACGTACCTATCCGATATTTTTCGATAATCTAACAGACGGAGGAAACAGAATCATATTTTTTTAGTCAGGAAACATCTTTAGTCCAGTGGTGACGTTGAGCTCCTAGATAATTATAATAACTGGCTAATGCTTGCACTGACTGTTCAGGTCCACTGACATCTGTTCTTTCTTCAAAAGTCCATCTCGGACACTATTCTGGATAGTTCTCAAATGAGTTGACCATTTTTGAGTTGTTTTCGACTGCTTTTTCTTAGAGTAGTCTGGTACGAAACACCGACTTCAACTAGTTTTTAAAAAATGCTTGTAAAAACCCTATTTGCAAAATAAATGATAAGCTATCGACTAATTGCGTGCTCAAGAAACGGACAATTGTAGCTGATGACGAGGATTGGTTGTTGATGAATTTATCATTAATAATATTATCTCTTTTACTGACACGGGACCTACAATCTTTTGGTCGTTTCTAGAACAAGCAAATAGTAGCTTGTCGTTTGCTTGCTGGCGGTGGGACAAATTCCCTAAGCCTGCCCCTCCTCCTCCTCCGTTTCACACAGCAACTGCCATCAACCGGGCTGAATTGGCTACTTGACTATTAAAAATTCACGAAAATGTTATGTTATTTCAAAGAACTAACAGAAATAACACGATGTGTTAAAAAGTAATAAAATTGATCAGAAAATGGCTTAGTTTTAACTGATTTTAAATGACGTGTTAGACAAAGACAGCGCTATATAAACGTGACGTCATATTTCATACCGCCATAGTAACGTCACGGTTACGTAGTACAAATGGCCGTTTCGTGCGACAAGGATAGAAAGTGCCCCCACCAAAAACTTCTAAAGCATGTAACTACTTCATTTTTTTATCGATATTATTACTTTTTTCACACAGCGTGTTATTTCTGTTAGTTCTTTAAAATAACATAACATTTTCGTGAATTTTTAACAGTAGTCAAGTAGCCAATTCCTGACTCCGTACTGCTTCTGAGAAGTTCCTCATGAAAAAACCCAATAACACGTTGCCCGACATGTGAATCGAACCCAGGACCTTAACATAGTTTTAAGGTTCTATTTACTAACACAAACTGTATTATTAGTATGTATATTTAGGTTAAGGTATTTATCTATGGGTCTTTGTTACCTAAAAATAAATAAATTCTATTATATTCTATTCTATGTAGAATTAAATTAGAAAATATTCAAAGTTCATCATAGTAGTAACTCCTTAACAATCCCGCCTAGAGAAAATCGAGAAATAATAGAGAAACATGCACACTACATATATTGTACGTCATTCATATTAATGAACAAGTTAAATAAAGCTTGTAATAAATGATTGTTTTCTTGCAGAACACAGTAAATCCAGTTAACGGAGTATATCAGGGACCTACAAATCCTTCACAAACACATATCAAACAAGGTATTTGAGTTATTTTTAACATTACATGAAAACATTTGTTGAGAGAATAGTATATAGGTACCTATGTCACCGTAAAATTTTAAACATCGTTAGATTATAATCTATCCCGCGAGATTGTAAACTGTCGAAAGATTGTAAACCATAACACACTGCTAACAATTTAACGCATTATTTTTCGGTATATTATAATATATCGAAGTGATACTGTTAAATCACAATCTGTCGCGCGTTAAATTGTCCGAAGACTGTTCCTGATTGGTCGGTCTTACATTAGCCCGTTCATAGAGGTAGGAATTAAAAACGAGTGTCAGTCAAATGAAATAAATACGTTTCATTTCATATCAATTACACTGAAATCAATCACCAGAACACTGTTTGTATACAAACGAATTAACAAACACATATGGCGGCGCGGGGCCTCAACCAATCAGCGCGCGAGGTGTGTGTTCCGTCGAATGCCATTTCTGCCGAAAAAATATGCGTTAAATTGTAACCAGTATGTTGTGGTTCACAATATTGCGACAGTTTACAATCTTGCGGGGTAGATTATAATCTATCTACGGAATTTACAATTTTACGGTGACATATACATTCATCCGTTAGCACACCCCTCCCGCACCGCACACCTACCTCAGGAAAAGTGAAGTGGTCAGTCTGTAGAAACATACGCTGACTGCAGTATTTGTTACACATACATATAATTTAAAATTTGACATGTAACTCTATGACCATACCATACCTCCTTGTTTTACTGACATTTAAAAGTGCCAGTAATGGTATAATTGAAATAAATACTTTAAGTTTTTACCATTGCCTAAAAAGTCTAGTTGAATTTTTGAATACACTGAGTCACAATAATAATTTCACGTTAACATTTCACTTATTGCATATTGAGTTACAAGTTCCACGATTGGGCAATCTTTTCCAATCAATATTTTAGTTTTTGGGAATGATAGTGTGAAGATCGTTTTAGTTGCTCACGTGGCACCAGAAATCTTTATTATTTCTCAGCATCAGAAGCATAAGGTCGTATTTACAAAACTATCTTTATTTCTATATGCAACCCTATGCTTCTGAGATTTAAGCCTATATTTTCCCCTTAGACGCCGAGTTGTCTCCTCGCGTGGAGATGGGCGCGGAGTGTCGCGAGCTGGCAACGCCGACGCATCCAATGCCCTCGCTTGAACATCTCGACGCGCCTCGTAAGTATTACGAACAGGGGTAAACCAACGGGAAAAATTGCTTTTTGATGTTATTGAATAATGGACTGTATTAGTATGGTCTTTGAGTATAAAGCTCGACGCATGCAATGTGCCTCCTCGCGCAAGCTGTCGGATGCGCCCGCGCCCAATTTTATACACAGTCCTTTATTCAGCGATATTAATATTCTCCATAATCCTGTTAGTGGTGGGTAATACGATACCTTCGGTATGACTGGTTGTCAGACTTTTGAGACCCTTTTTTTCTGACTACCCGTAACGACTGGCAAAGGTCTACAAATTACTGCCGGGAGTAACGGTTTAATGTGCTTTCCGCGGTATGGGGGGAACACGATTTCTAACGGATGGTCACCCATCCAATGACCGACCTCGGCAAGTGCAGCTATTAAGCTGCACTTGCCAGTCAGTCTGTCTCACAAGATTACTTGATGATCGAACCGTGCGGCTATAATGTCTTAGCCTCGAGCTTCTCAAAGAGCTACCTACTGTTCTCGTCAAATAACTGTGCCCCTCTGAAGTTGGCTACGAGTGGCTCAAAATTACGAACAAAACTGCCACTGCGCATGCGCGAGCCATGGGGGCGGGCATTATGGCATTATAAAACTATGTAAAAATATGTATTTATTTAAAAATATGTATTTATTTTGTTCAAATAATTTTCTACGTGACTGCACTTGCGCGTACTTGCAAATGGCTAACTTCAGAGGGGCAAAGTTATTTGACGTGAATTTATATCTTAGAACGAATTTAATACTTCCTTTACTTTTTACAAAGTCAAATGAGTGCTTAATAATTGAGGTTGTTTCATTATAAGTATGGTCACAAAAGGACATAACAACTTATTAGGTACATAATTCAGTAGTTACTGCATTCACATTACCTAAATCACAAATATTCAGAAGGTTACAATATACCGTTGACATTTTCCTCACGTCCGTGAATTGACAACACAATCTGTTTGCATGTCAAGCGATGTCTCTGCTGGTACCAGACACCTCATACTCGTCCTCTGAGGGGGAGGATGACTTCTATGATGCGGACGACGAGCCTGTTGGCAATATGCCGGGACCCAGGTTAGTTATTTTTTATTATTTACTTATTTATGTATAGCCACGAGCAGTAATATGTATAAACAAAAAATTTTTTTTTTTTTGGTGGATGTGAAATCATCAAATGACTCCTTGGGCAGAGCGGAAGGGAGTGTCAGACTTTTACTGACTAAAAACCACACCATGTTCCTTTGTGTCGAGACCGCGGTATCTCTTTCGAACAACCCGCAGCCCAGACGGGGTCGTAGATGCATGACGTGATGTGTGTACATGCAACAAAATTGAATCCCGATTTTATCGTGAAATTACTGGTTCTATTTTAAAATAACACTTATTTCGTTATGGTATAAGTTTGAAAATGCTGTGCCCGTAACGACATAAGATAACAATCAATACAGTAGGCGAAAGTTGCTTCTAAATGTCGCTAAATTAATGCATATTTTTGCTCGTGACTGTACACATGGAGACACATCAAGCTATACATCTCTCTTCCGGCGGACCAGCGACAGGATCGATAGACAACAAGAAAAACAGAAAACAGACACAGTGTCTAAAAAAAATTAATTAAGCCAAAAAAAAATAATGAAAAATAAAAATTAATTATTTTTTTATATGTAAAAAGAATTAATTAAGCCTTAACTTATACAAACATAAAATAATTGAATCATTTTTTTTAAAATTATTGATGAACAAGAATGCATTAATAACGTGAATGCGACAAAGTAGCCCGCGAAATTCGAATTTTCTTACGTATGCAAAATACGTAAGAAAATTCGAATTTTTAAATTTACCGATCAGTGTCAGGTTGAATGTTAAATAAAATAAGATTCGCGACCGTAACAAATATGACTTTACTAATAAATAAATAAAATCACCAATACAATCGTCTCAGTTGATCTGATGTCGATAAATTACAAAGAACTAAAGAAAATTTGAATTTCGCGGGTTATCCGGGTTTTTCCACTTGAAGGTTGTTATAATAGACCCCTGTCAAGGATTTAAACATCATGCGATTATACAGGTCATAACTGTCGGTGATTTCAATTAAAAACTTAACCTACAGTAGGGACGCGTTTTACTACAGGGTGTAAACAAACCCTTCACGCATCCGACAACCAAGCATTCTGTACATCAATACCCTACGCAAAATTTTTCGCTGACTTTTTTTTTGGGGTCAAAAATCACATTTTACGGTAATACTCAAAGTAGCACTCTTAAAACATTGTGCTAGTGGATGCTTTGAATAGTAAACGGGTCATGGAGGTAATTTAAGTAAAGTTAAAACCTGAAATACTTGAACTTTGACCCCCAATATCTCCGCAACTAGGAGGTTCCCAGGTAAAAATGTTAGCCTGCATCATACCGCTTTTGGGCAAAAGCCTCTCCTCAAGACATCCAGTTGTTTCGATCCATGGCTCGTAGGCTTGATAAATTTGTGCGTTTTTAAAGCATATACGAGATTTGCAATGGATACAAAGAATATTATCGTCGTTGATATTGCAATACGTTCTATGTCAAAATTGTATGATTTTTGTTTGATCTCTGAACTGGAGTATTAATATTACTATTTTATTGTCAAATATGATGAAAAACATCTTGAAAATGTAGGTAGTTTAAAAATATAATCACTTTATATTAATCGTTGCGACACTAATAGTACATTATGGTATAAGTGTGTAACGTTGGTGATTACCGCTGAGGCGCCATTGAGACCCGAGCCGTTAGGTGAGGGTCTTAAGAGAGCCGAGGACGGTAATCATCAATACACACGTGTATCATACGACGTTTTTCAACACACTTGTGAAGAAAATAACACAAAAAAAAACATTTTCAACAATAACATTTTCTGAAAAATAAGTTTGAATCTAACATAGAACGTATTGCAATATGAACGACGATATAACATGTTTAATACTCTATGAATGGATATATTCCCAAATAACAAATTATTGTAAATTATTTCGTCAATATTATTTGTACCGCGTGTTTGGAGTACCTACTATACCCGCGTGTTTTATGTGCATTTAGATTTCCCGCCTTTGTCGAATACGTTACACAGCATAGTTACTGTAAGCAGCGCAACATCGCAGGTAAGTGACATCATACTCTCACCAGCTAAACTATAACTAAGGTCCCAGTTTAACCCGCTATCGACCCGAGCTAACTTCGGCCGCAGTCCCCGGCTAAACTATGCAGAGTGAGCGGGGCTATTGTAGACATTAGCTAAACTATGCCCATTGTGTAATGGCTGAATCTGTGGTTTGGTATTTAAACACAATCAATGTTAAACCATTTTTTATTTGTTAGGAGATTTACGAAACTATGTGAATTAGTTGTTAGTGGTATGAATGTTTGTATGGAATTAATTTGTTTAATACCAAGTTTGGTTGGTCCAGAATAATCTTATTGCCCTCATGTAAAATTGCATACTGCATATTTATCTGACTACAGTAATAGCTTAACATTTCGGAATTTTAATTATTCGATGTACAGGACTTCAGCTATTATTTCTAACGTTTGAGAATATTTTTCTTTATAATATTCCTTACTCGTCAATAACTTGTTAGTAACAAGTAATATCTAAAAAGTTTTTATTAAAAAACCTGCTTTGAAATTTTGTGTAGTGTTTTTTTTTTTATTCAAAAGGAACAACAAACAGCCACAATATAAAACATAGACATAATAAATAAACAAGACTTATTAACAATATTGCAGCCCACAACGCTGTTCACAGATTAATTAAAAGAATATAATATAACAGTGAAAATAATAATCATCGCTATACGGTAACAGAAAACTTAGTACAAATAGTGTATAATTAATGTAATATTCACGAAAGTTCATTTAGTATTAGATTTTTAAACTTATGGGGAGCACATATAAATATATCGATGTGTTCAAAAGTGCTGTTGTAGGAATCGACCATTCTGCGAACAGGCGAACGCAAGCTAGAGTTAGATTTGCATATACCAACTGAAAGTGTTAGTCTACTTCTGATACTGACTGTACTACAACAGTTAATGTACCTGCAACTACTGCCCACCCTGTATTTATATTCCATGCAGTTTAATTGACGTTTAAAACGATGGTTGCTTCATATAAACAAAAAAACTTAGAACGATACGTTCTGAATGTTAACCCAAATTCCTATATTCCATTCTCCCAGTAACTACTCTTTTACGTGACCAACCCAGTTGATAACACGGTAACGATATAACTTGGATATTAACTTACAGAACTTGTAAATGGCTCTATTGAAACTGAGTTTTAGTTGAACTTGCTCAATAGATCTTTATCACACAACACACAAAATGTAATTTAACAATTCGTTTATATGTTAACAGTTTATAAATCTAAGGTTTATTTTGGCTTTATCGTGCAATGACCCCATTTAAGGATGTGCATTGTTTGGGCGCTTTGGTTGTTTCGTTGAGGGATCCCAAACAATTAAATTATTTCTGGTGGTCACCACTGTTCATTCTGGCTTTCAAGTGTGGCGGTGTTTTGGAAATACTGTGCGGGCTTGTCCAAAAAACAGGCTGGAGGAAGTTTGGACTGAGGACCAAAGGCCGTGTACCTATACAGGATGTAAATCAACCCATCACACAGCCGTCAACCAAGCATTCTGTACATCAAACTAAGTACCCCTACGCAATTTTTTTTGCTGGGAAACGACTTTTTTGTTGGGTCAAAAATCTCATTTTGCGGTAAAACTCAAGGTAGCACTATCAAAACATTGTGCTAGTGGATGCTTTGAATAGTAAACGGGTCATGGAGGCAATTTAAGTAAAGTTATTACCTGAAAAACTAGTATTTACAAAAACAGCTGTGAAAAATTTAGAACTTTGACCCCCAATCTCCGTAACTAGGAGGTTCCCAGGTTTGGTCTAGAACAAAAAAAAAATGATTGCTGTGGTGGGGAGAACAAATGCCCTTCGTTTGCGTTAAGGGTACTTTTACGCCCTATATGTATGCACAATCACTTAGAGAATAGGCTCCAAGTTAATTTAACAGTATTGTTAGTTTACTTACCGAAAACATAACATAACAGCATGCCTGTAGCCCTCCGAAGGATTAGGCAGAGGTATACCTAATGAGACTGAACATTTCGGGGGCGAGCCCATTTCCATCAACCGGACACAAATCCAGGCTCAGTCAATCATTTCTCAGTAACAGGCGCCCAATAACCCAATAACACTTCGCCCGACTTAAGAATCGAACCGAGGCCCTCATTCTCAGCAGTCGCGCCTGCAAGTACTAGACCACCGACGCAGTCTACTCACTGAAATAAGAAACAATAAAGCCAATCCATCAAACCATTCCACGAACAATAACCTCGTTACTTAATACATTAGTATGCATGCGAACTGCATACATGCATCTGAGTACCCGCCAGAATCAGGTCGCGGGTCGACGACACGTCCCTTAGGTCGTGAACTTTACGTTACTGCCAGCGAAATATGATGAGTGATCATTTAGAATTCAGTTGGCTAGTGATTACCTTGGTTACCAAGAAATGAGTACATAAAAGCAAGTCTGGCCGGGGTTGCGGGGTGTTCGAAAGAGATACCGCTGCCCCGGAACAAACAGAGCCATGAAGGAACAGGGGTGATTTACGATTACGTTTTTCCGCTCCGCCTGTAGTGGAAGAAGTCATTTGATGATTTCCCACCCGCCAAAAAAAAGAGGTAGTCTTAATGTAGCACCAGTGACTGAAAAGTGGTGTGGTTAGTGGTTGTCGTAGGTATGGGCATGTGATGCAGAGAAAAGAGGAGAATGTCGTGAGGAAAGTTTTGAATATGAATGTGGAAAGGTATAAAGTAGAGGAAGACCAAAGAACCGATGGATGTACTGTGGTCTGTGTGAAGGATGATATGACAAGAAGCTTTGGAATGGGCAACTACAGTACTTTTACAAGTTATTATGCCTTGTAACTGTGATTGTAGCTTTACCTTTTTTGTTTTTCTAACATTCAAAAGTGCCCGTAATGGTCTTACAGCAATAAATGGTTTTAGTTTGAAATGATGACGTCATAAGAAGTTTAAAAGATGAAATCAAAACTCTATAATTAAATAATCTTGAAGCTGAAAATGAACCATGTCGCTGAAATATAATATTAATGTCATACCTAGACATTTTATTTATGAATGTATTGGTTTCAAACCAAAGCTATTATGATCCATTCCCACAATAAATCAGACCAGTCCATTACCCGTATTCGGGTTAAGCGGTAAGTTCGACATGCATTGCCGTTTTCAGGTCAATTGACAGCGGCTATTCCTGAAATAATCGGTCAATGAACTACTGTATCGTTTCGCGGTCGTTTTGCACGGAAGCATTGTAGTATAGGATGCGTGGACCTAGTTTTATGTTAATAGTGTTGATACTAGCGACCTGCCCTTGCTTCGGTTTTCGTGACTTGACAAAACATGAATTAAGCAGAGGCTCTTGAGTTACACACCCATGTCGGACGTAAAGAATAGCACCATCCCATATCTTCCCGTGGGTGTCGTAAGAGGCGACTAAGGGATTTACCAGAGAATGGGCAGCAGCGTTCTCTGTGCCTTCGTAACAACCATACTGCGATCGCCAACCCGCCAGCGAAGCGTTGCGATTATGGCAAATCCCTCCCTTCTGGGGGAGCTATGTCCAGCAGTGGACGTCTTATGACTGGAATGATGATGATGATTTCTCTAGTTATGTTAAAGTCGAGTCTTTTGTCATCATCCAGGCCTTAGATTCAGACTTTATGACTGCTATTGAGAAATTTCTTATGGGAAATCTCAATAATACTTTGCCCGACCCGGGAATCGGACTCAGGGCCTTATGCACACTCACAAAACCAACGAGGCATTCGTCGGAGTCATAATATTGTATGTGTTTGTGAAAACCGTATCGAAATGTGCATTGGCAAGTGTTATTGTGAGTCTTTTATTTTGAAAGAAGAAAGGAGAATACCTACTTATTTATTGACATGCCGTGCATACAAAAGCAAAACAAAATGTAAAAATAAAACACTCACAGGGCAAAGTTAGTAACTTGGCTGTCGAGTAAAAAGGGATGATGTCCAACTACTCTCACAACAACTTACGAGGCAACATGACTTACGAGGAATTTACAAAATGGATTGTTGGTATGGAGAAGATAATATAAATAAAATGTATCAAAGAGAGGCAAAAGAGTAAGATGCACTCTGTAGCCTCTGCCTATCTACCCGTATGGGAAACAACGTGAATGTATGTATGTATACCTAGCATATACATTGAAAAAATATATACATACATAAACTCACGCCCTTTTCCCATGGGGGTAGGCAGAAACCACAGAACGCCACTTGCTAAATACGATCCTTACATACACCTTTTGCCTCGTCCACATTCATACATCTGGTCATACACGCACGCCGGTTACGAGTACTACGCACCTGTCCTTTCAGAAGAACGGCACCAATAAGATCAGTGTATGTCTTTTTAGGGCGTCCCCTCCCGGCAAAAAATATATATTTTCCATATTTTCCAAATAGAACTGATATAGAACGCTTCATCAATATTAATTGAATTTTACTATTTCCCCACGGACCTCTTTGATGTGCTGCTGCATACTTTAGAGAAGAAGGACCTTTGAATAATTCGGGACTGTAATAAATAGTTAGTATCCTAAAGTTGTGGTAACCTTTTTTTTTATGGTGGGTGGAAAATCATCAAATGACCCCTCCCGCTCTTGGGCAGAGCGAAAGGGAGTGTCAGACTTCTACTGACTAAAAACCACCCATGTTCCTTCTTAGCCCTTCATGTCGAGGCCGCGGTATCTCTTGCGAACAACCCGCAGCCCCGACGGGAAGTTGTGGTAACCTCGCTTTGTTATTTAAATATCAAAATACTTTTGTTTGTATAAAAATAAAAGAAAATTGTAACTTACTGTGACAAATACATTGTTCGATCGGTAAATATAACAAAATTGTTCGAATTAACGTATGTCTAAATTGGCCAAAACAAAGTAAATGGCAGAAGTTATAATTATTTTATAATGTAAACATTCGAAATGAGCACTCCTTTCAAAACTTTTGTGGTAGGTACTAACTCGGGCCTGCGGGTTTTTCGAAAGAGATACCGGGGCCTCGGCACAAGGGCTAAGACATGGGTGGTTTTTAGTCAGTAGAAGTCTGACGCTCCCTCCCGCTCTTGGGCAGAGCGGGAGGGGTTATTTGATGATTTTCCACCCGCCAAAAAAAGAAAGCTCTGATCTGCCAAAAATATAATTTATCTCCATGCCAACAATACGATCCAATCAGCCGTTTAGTCGTGTAAAGGTAACAAATACTTTCTCATTTATAATATTGGTATGAATTTACCACAGCAACATTTTGAAAGAAAAAAAAGGCGTATAGCGTTTATTTCGTCTTGTGAACTCTACTGTTAATCAACATTTCAGTAAGCACAATATAATCTTAAACAGCTCTTCAAACGATGTGTGTGTAACAACGCCCACACACTTAGATAATACTACGTGGGTACACCACGCTACCCTAACTTACTTACACTAACTTGTGTGGCATTAGCCGCCTCCACAGCGCTCGAGAGAAAGATAATAATCATAAGATATTTTCTTATCCAACAATTATACGGTACAAAATATCTAATAAAAGGTTACAATAATATTTACCTAATTCCTAATTGTTTTGCAAAGGAAATAAATGGAGATGATTGCTATTGGTGATTACGGTTGTGTTTCCGAAAAGGGCTATGTTACGTGTCTAATCATTTGCACATCTTTTTCACAAGTGTATTGGGGTCGACTTTTGGTCTACCAGGATGCAGCTGAAGACCAGTACTGTGACTGCCTTTCGAACCTCTTCCATCTAGTTAGGACTATTCTGACAATCGGTTTTACCAAGAGGTATCGTATTAACATGAATAATAGGGATGTTTCCTGACAAAAAAAATATGATTCTAATTAGTCCATCTTTTAGATTATCGAAAAATATTGAATACGTATTTTTTGTTTTATCAAATCAATCAAAATTGACGAAGATAAAACGCATCAAAGATTTGATTGGTTGTGACGTCACTCACCGGTAAAAAATGTCATACTAATGTCTTGGAATATGACGACACTTTGCTTGATCCGAGGTGATGGAAACTAGGACGTCAGGATCGGCAGTCACTTTTGGAGGTCTTCAAGCATCATTCAAGTCAATGAGGTGGTCTTTTTCTGTACCTTTGTACAGAAACAAAGCTTTGTAGGAGCATTGCTACTGCTTTATTGAATTTTCAAAAGGCTACGTTTCTTTTGTCCGAGTAAATGATTTTCAGTCACAATGCTCTGAAGCCGATCGGTGTTGAGAACAAAGAATTGGCTTTTTGTACCTTTTTGTGACTTACCAGCTTTTTGTAAACTAGTACGTAGCGGCAAAAGGAAACCTAGTTTCTGTCAAGGTTCCTAGTAATTGTAATAAAGTTTTCTGCTGAATACCTACGGCTCACAGTCAGTAAACAATATTTTCATTATTTTTAGGTTTGCAAGTACCTAGTGTTTTTGGAAAGAAAGTGTATGACCAGTGTGTGTTGCCAGTGATTACATACAGGACCGAAACGTGGTCGCTCACAATGGGCCTCATCAGAAAGCTCAAAGTCACCCAAAGGGCAATGGAGAGGGCTATGCTCGGAGTTTCCTTGCGTGATCAAATCAGAACTGAGGACATACGCATGAGAACCAAGGTTACCGACGTAGCCCGAAGAATAGCCAGACTTAAGTAGCAATGGGCAGGGCACATTGCTCGCAGAACGGATGGCCGATGGGGCCGAAAGAGTGGCGACCGCGAACCGGAAGACGTTGCATTGGAAGGCCTCCCACTAAGTGGACCGATGACCTGGTGAAGGTTGCGGAGACGCTGGATGCGAGACGCACGGGACCGGTCAATGTGGCGACTCCTGGGGGTGGCCTATGCCCAGCAGTGGACGTCTTTTGGCTGAAAAGATGATGATGAGTGTTTTTGGAACAAGACATTTCCAGCTAAGTCAATTCTTGACATACTTGATTTATAGACGATATGACATCATCATTGTCCTACCCTTGTGTCACACTGTGTATTCTCTAGAATAGATGTCTGTATTTCACCAAAAACTTAAAATTCATTATGCTCTGTTCCGCATTTCGCTAACAAATTGTATGAAGCTGCTGATTTGTTTCTCACTCCATGTTTTTCTCGTAATAAAAGTGGTTCATGATAATAATACATAAGCCCATTTTAGTTATTTCAGTAACTACTTGTATTATATGTCCTGAATCCACAGTCGAAATATAATCTCCTATTAGTCCTATCTAAAATACAACTGGCGACACATGGGTCTACTGATACGCCTCTGCCTCACCCTTAGGGTATTACAGGCGTGATGTTTTGCTTTGATACACACTCTTAACAGATCATAATTTTAATCAGTCAACTTAACCTAAATCCCATCGGCTTTTCGCTAACCAATCAAGTTCACCTATCCTATTCCAATAGCGGATCGGACTGAGTCATAAAAATATGATTCTAATTAGTCCGTCAGTTAGATTATCGAAAAATATTGGATACGTGTTTTTTGTTTTATCAAATTAATAAAATTTGACGAAGATAAAACGCGTCAAAGATCATGAGTGAGCGGGGGGGCTGTGGCGTCAAATCAAATCTCAAATCTCAAATCTTTATTGCGTACCATAATGTATACAGTTGGTGGAGAAACAGTTACATCAGTCTCAATTATGGACCCTGTCGGGCACAGCAGCGGCGTCATTTGTAGGTAAACAACGTAATGACATGAGACCGTGTTTTCGAGGCGAGTTTTCGAAGCACTGTACCGTCTTAATTTTTTGTTTATGTGAAAAAAGAGAAAATATTTGTTCAATATTTTTTTGAAATCTATCTGACGGACTAATTAGTTTTTTTGTCCGATCCTATTGTCGACACAGACCTCACAACCACTCGTATTCAGCTATCTGTAAACGAAATCTAACCCCATTCTAAACTAAGTTGATTTATGCCTAGTTTGAGCTAAATATTTAGCCACGAATCTGGGCTAGACAAACTGGGATCGGTCACGCGCAAACACCTCTAGCTATACCTGTCGGGGGGTAAGGAGACTTTATACGTCGCTTCAAATTATCTTACAATCGCTTTCAAAGTGTTTCATATTCATCATCATTCAGCTTATCCCAATTTTTTTGGGGTCGCAGCAGCATTCTTCTCGCATACTTCTCTATTATTTGGAGAAAACTCAGTATGTAACTGGTGGTCACCCATTCACGTAGGTACCAACCCAGGCTTAATATAGACCCGAGTGGCTGCTTTTATTTAGCCACAAGCCATTGTATAGTTAATATAAACAAAAATGTGGTTTTGGGCTAGGTTAAAGATCCCAAGCAACACCGCGCCCCGTGAGCGACGTGAAAGTAATTTTTGGTTAACATAGTGTGAAGAACAAACAGTCGAATAGCATCCCTCGAATTCCATGAATCTGAATCACCAAGATACGTATCGCTCACGCTGTTTCATTGCTTAGTGCCAAGATTTCTAACAATTACTGATTCACACAATTCCATGCGCAATTGTGCATGTAATAAAATATTTAAGTATCTTGTTATTATAAAAGATAGAATAGAAATATTTTCCTATAATAAATAATGTGTTATCTGTAAAACGTACACGCAATATAATATTGATAGTTATAGGGCCTATAAGAAAAATATTTAAGTCGGAAGACTCATCCGAACACGATAAACGAATATAACGAGTCGTTGACAATAGGGGATCGGACAAAAAAAGACGTGTGGCACTCGGAGACTGCCGCGGTAAAGCTATTGCATAGCATTTTTTATCAACTTATGCAATTATAATTATTTATTTATTTTATTAATGCAGTATTTTTTTTCCTTTGTTTCTTTTCTTTGTTATTAATAAATGCTGCACTTTGTTTATTCATATTTAAAACACTTTGTACACAAATTATACGAGTACAGATATTCACTGTCGTACATAGATGATAAATACCTATACACCTATATACTTTCTCACAAACAGCTGATTACGGTAGTTTTCCAATACAACCAATGCCACCTAAAGGCGGGTTGCTGAACTAAAGAGACAAGCGTGATATTTCAAAAAGTCATTGTCAAGTGTCAATTTGTCAAGTGGGGGGTGTTAGGTTTTTTTCGTAACGGAATTTCTGGATTCGGTCCCCACGCTCAAGGCCCGCGATAGAAGCTATGCAATAGCTTAAAAAACTAATTAGTCCGTCAGATAGATTTCCAAAAAATATTGAACACATATTTTTTATTTTTTCACATAAACAAAAAATGAAGAAGATACAGTGCTTCAAAAGCGTCACATGTCAGTAAATTTTTTACCTACAAATGACGTCACAACCCCCCACTCATGATCTTTGACGCGTTTTATCTTCGTCAATTTTTATTAATTTGATAAAACAAAAAACACGTATCCAACATTTTTCGATAATCTAACTGACGGACTAATTAGAATCATGTTTTTAGGGTTCCGTAGTCAACTAGGAACCCTTATAGTTTCGCCATGTCTGTCTGTCTGTCTGTCTGTCCGTCCTCGCTTAATCTCTGTGACCGTTAGCACTAGAAAGCTGAAATTTGGGACCAATATGTGTATCAATCACGCCGACAAAGTGCTAAAATAAAAATTGGAAAAAAATGTTTTATTAGGGTAGCCCCCCTATATGTAAAGTGGGAAGTGTTTTTTTTTTTAATTTTAACCCTAATGTGTGATATATTGTTGGAAAGGTATTTAAAAATGAATAGGGGTTTACTAAAATCATTTTTTGATAATGTCAATAATTTCGGAAATAATCGCTCCAAAAGTAAAAAACAAAGCGTCCCCCCCCCTCTAACTTTTGAACCATAAGTTTAGAAAATACGAAAAAAATCTGAAAAGTAGAACTTTATAAGGACTTTCTAGGAAAATTATTTTGAACTTGGATGGAAACAACAGATGGAAACTGCAGTTAACCAATATAATTTGGTCCCTGAATCGTATGAGCGCCTATACAATCCAGAGGTCAAGTTTCATTTGCCCGTATTTTTAAGTGGGAACACTTATTGTGACGGACGGGAAACTACGGAACCCTACACTGAGCGTGGCCCGACACGCTCTTGGCCGGTTTTTTTGACTCAGTCCGAGCCCCTATTCGCGAAATGTGGGTGTACTTGTTACCTACATCTCGTCCTAACCCTTCGGGGATTACTGGCGTGATGTTATATTACATACATTCACATGCTTATATTTTAACATTGACGTCTTCATCAATAATAAATGCATATCCAAATAGTATCTATTTCAGTTCACCAATGTCAGCCATATTGATTCGTTTAAAGCCGTTCTGTATCGAGGTCGAATTCTAGAATTCTAACTAATTGATCAAATATAGTCTGAAGCTAGACTATCACCAGTCTAAGTACTAACTGAATTAGGGTGGTCAGAAAGGCAGTGGCTCCATGTAAAATACTGGTCTTCAGCTGCATCCGGTAAGACTGGAAGCCGACCCCAACATTGGGAAAAGACTAGGCAGATGATGATGAGTCTAGTGTCTAGACTTACACCTAAATATTAAGTATGTTTGTGTATTTTACCTTGATTACTTATAATATACTAGCTGATACCCGCGGCTTCGCCCACGTGGAAGCCGGTCAAATTATATACTAAAACCTTGCTCTTGAATCACTCTATCTATTAAAAAAAACCGCTTCAAAATCCGTTGCGCAGTTTTAAAGATTTAAGCATACATAGGGACAGACAGACAGCGACAGCGACTTTGTTTTATACTATGTAGTGATTACTCGAAGACATTATAAAGGTAAAGGCGAGGTGACAAAACATTTCCAATTCTTATTTTCAATACTAGTTAACATTCCAAAAGCTGGAACTGCTCGGGTCTATCTTCAGGTAAAGCTGCGTTGGCCTAGGTTGGTCCGTGGATAAGTGACCCACTCATTACGTACCGAGTTCCTCCGTGCCTCAGAAAGGACGTTAACCCGTTGGTCCCGTCAGTCATTTGAAGATCTTAGATAGTCATTTCAGGTAGTCAATGACTTGAAAGTTCGACAACAAGTCGTCTGGATACCGCGATACCGCGGCCTCGACATGAAGGGCTAAGAAGGAACATGGGTGGTTTTTAGTCATTAGAAGTCTGACACTCCCTTTCGCTCTGCCCAGAGCGGGAGGGGTTATTCGATGATTTCCCACCCCCCAAAAAATAGGGGTATCATATTACCCGATACTAATTTGTCTGTGGAGGTCAGATAGAGCATGTATAGTGTAGTATTTTACATGGAGCTACCTCAGCTCCATAAAAAATACTGGCATTCAGCTGCATCCGGTTAGACTGGAAGCCGAACCCATAATAGTTGGGAAAAGGCTAGGCAGATGATGACGACTTTACTTTGTAATGGATTACCCAAAGACCTTGAACGTTACGATAAGCTGACAAAACATTTTTATTAATTCTAATTTCAAACCTTTTTGGCATTCCCAAAAGAAGGCTATCTTTACTTTATCCTCGAGTGTTTACATTCAATTTATTTAATTCGCTGTGTGGGATTTGCTCATCGTCCTTGTTTTTCCTTATTTGTGTAAAACGATAATTCTGTTTTTCTTAATTTTAATTCCGTCTCTGTTCGGGGTTGGGGTGAGATTAAGATAAACTAAGATTAAAGACTATTATTAATTTTGTAAACGGGATATTTACCATGTTTACTTTTAGTTTCGAGTTCAAGATATTTCGACGCTGTTACAAGCACCATGATCACGGATACTGATCACCATGATCTACGAACTGAAATCATTGCCGGTGCGGATGGGGCGGATGGATCCCGTTTTCGTTTAAAAACTTTTAAGATTAAAGATTATAAAGATAGCTGAATGTCAGTAATACAAACGGGATAACGATTAAATTAATGATGTGAATGAAATAAGATTGAGTCCCGCCCGATATCTTATCCGATAACATATTGACTGTTTTAATTAGGTAAGTAATTCATAAAATATTCAAGGCATAGAGTGCGGTGTAGTAATTACGCTGTCAGGTTTATGTTCGGCGATTGACCTGAACTATCTCTGTGTCTTATTTCTGAATTATCCGTTGCGCCCCATCTTCTAAGGCATAGTTGAAGATATATTGATCATTCTACATACTCGTATATTTACGTACCGAATATATTTGTTTTACTAGCCCTTGGTCTAATGGTCGCTACTACAAGTCAAGGGGTCCGAGTTCCCATCGGGGCTGCGGGTTGTTCGAAAGAGATACCGCGGCCTCGGCGCAAGGGCTAAGAAGGAACATGGGTGGTTTTTAGTCAGTAGAAGTCTGAAACTCCTTCCGCTCTGCCCAAGAGCGGGATGGGTTATTTGATGATTTCCCAGCCCCAAAAAAAAAAGGGTTTTTTCATCACGAATCTCTCACTAGCCACCACAAAGTTAGCATTCGTGCCCGATTGATGCCAATAGTCTCGGCCCCTATTACAAAGAACCCAAAGATAACTGGCGAAATATGGATCTACCTACTATTAGGAATTCTGTGTAACTCATCGGGGATTACAGGCGTGATGTTACATTATATCTTTACTAACTGCGGTACTCAGATATATTTAATGATTACTTAAGCTTTCACTAAGTAAAGATTTGACATACTTTTGTATGACAAAACTGTCAAAACCTTTATTTACTACTAGCTGATGCCCGCGGCTTCACCCGCGTGGATGTCGCTCAAATTATATACTAAAACCTTCCTCTTGAATCACTCTATCTATTAAAAAAAATCGCTTCAAAATCCGTTGCGTAGTTTTAAAGATTTAAGCATACATAGGGATATAGGGACAGAGAAAGCGACTTTGTTTTATACTATGTAGTGAAGTGATGGCCTAAGTAATCATTAAAGCTCTCTGAGTGCGGCAGTATTATGTCCGTAAATGCCATGAAGTTGTCGGTTCAGTGAACTCGTCAGGTTTTCGGGCCCATTCTGGACGGTTAGCTAGTGGGTAGGGCAGCTATTGTACTCGCAAAAGAAATACACTGTTTGGTCAGACTGACGCACTTTCAGTATTTGTGTTCACGTTTGTAAAGTTTGTTATTTATAGACCAATGCTTTTCTGCTGAATTATGTGTACCTACAGGTTTATTGTGTTTCTTTAGTGCCATTCGAATGTCTGAAAGGTGTGTGTTTGGTATCATAACTTTTAAATACCATGTAAAAGAAAGAAAGAAAACGTATATATTGGACTCACTCACTCCTTCTCATGTCTTGTCGTTTGTGAAAAGAGAACGCTTTTCAGTTTAGAACCTCTTGTTCCGTTTGACTCTTTAAGCAACTCTACAGGAATCAAAAGTAAAACAATGTAAATATCGGCAGATTTTTTTCATGGGGTCAGATAATGATTTTGACCCCATGGAAAACGTTCAGTTAGGTGGGCTACATCCACATGAACACGAGTGCGCGGCATCTTCTGGTCACGCCCGTTTTATCATAGACCTAATCCATCGCTTCTGCATGGCGTGTTCGAGGTCAAACCCATTTTGCAATAGGGATGTTTCTTGACTAAAAATAATATGTTACTAGGAATAGGGACCAGTTAGTTCAGCCAGGCTTCAGACTCGCTAAAGTAGACTCATCTTTCATGGGGTACTGTTTGAGATGCTATAACAAAATTCCACAAAGCATTCTTGAACTGAATGAGACGAAATTTAAAACATGCATCAAACGCACACTATGCAAGCAAGCATATTACAAGTTGGACGATTATATCGCTGATAAAAATGCTTGGCCTAATGCCGGTCCTGCTCCACAAGGACAGGGCGCTTAAATTAATAGCATTAAATAGGAGGAAGAAAGAAGAAGAAGATTGTACAACTATCTTTGCAATGTATAAATTCAATCTCTTTAGTATTATATAGTCGCATAGTGTGAGTACTATGTACTAGAAAGCTATCATTCTCTGGAAACCTACATATATATTTTTTTTAATTATTATTTATTTGACTTGGATATGCCCTGGCGATTGAGAGTGTGTCATGCTCACTTAAATGTCTCGCTGATGGTGGCGAGTGTGTCGGATCATTTCGTTCCCTTCAAAATGGTTGAGTGGAATGGTGCTGATCCATGCGTCATGCTCGTGAACGGGTGCTGTCAGTTGTGACTGGTCACCTCTTAGCTGCCACGGGTTGTTTGAATTATTATTTTATCTTTGAATCGTCGTTTTTGACTTTACAGTGGACACTTATCGTGCACATCTTGCTACATCGTTCTCACATAATATACCATCTCAACATGAATGATATAATGTACCAAGATTTTGTAACAATATTCTGATTTAAAAGAGTGTCCATGGAGTTTCTTGCCCGTTCTTCTCCATAGAGATCTACGCTAGGGAATGGGCAACTACAGTACTTTCACAAGTTATAATGCCTTGTGACTGTGACTGTAGCTTAGGAGTGCAATGCGTCGTCCCGGGGGTTGCTGCGTCGAGTTGCGCGTCGCCGGATGTCTGCGGCGGCGAGTGCTGTGGGTGCGGGGGCGTGCGGCGGCTCGTGCCGTGGCGGTGGGTGCGCGGGGCTCCGGGTCGCGGGGTGGCGGTTGCGCGTTGCGGCGTGCATTCGTTGTTCCGTGATTTGGAGTCTCGTGCATTCGTTGTTGCGGTGTGCGTCGCTGCGTGCTTTCGTGCTCGCAGTGTTCGTTGTTGCTGGCATTCGGCGGCGTGTGGTTCGGCGTGGTGGCTTTCGGGATGACGTATTGCACTCGTAGTTTAGTTTTATGAATTGTTCTTCTGACATTGAAAAGTACCAGTTATGGTTTAATTGAAATAAATGCTTTGACTTTGACTTTATGATTCTGTTTAGTCCGTCTGTTAAATTATCGAAAAATATTGAACACGTGTTTTTTGTTTTATAAAATTACTAAAAATTTACGAAAATAAAACGTGTCAAAGATCATGAGAGGGGGCTTGTGACGTCACTTTCTGGTAAAAAATGTACCAAACTGTGACGTCACACGACTTTTCGAAGCACTGTATCGTCTTCATTTTTTGATTACGTGACAAAAGAAAAAATATCTGTCCAATATTTTTTGGAAATCTATCTGACGGACTAATTAGTTTTTTTTGTCTTCTACCCTATTTAAAAAAATATTCTCGAATAAGACCACATCTTTTACGCTGTACGATTGTACAATATAGTATTTCAGTCAGTCATGGAACTACAATATACAAAAGATAAGACTGCTCACCCTATCCTCAGACACAGACTAGACAGCCTCTGTCTCAGAGTCTATTTGTGTCGCGAATCACGATGTTTATAGCGCTTTCTCAGCCACGTTCTGTTATTTTCTATTCTATTTATTTCTATTTAGGAGCTCGTGGCTTAATAAGAACTGCCACTCGGGCCGATCTTTAGATAAAGCTGTGCTTGCCTAGGTCGGTCTGTGGATGGGTGACCTCCCAACATACTGAGTTTCCTCCGTGCCTCGGAAAGCACGTTAAGCTGTTGGTCCCGGCTGCTTGGCAGTCGTTACAGGTAGTCAGTGACCTGAAATTCTGACATCCAGTCTTACCAAAGAGTATCAAATTACCTAGTAGGTATTAACTGGGTTGTGGAGGTCAGATAGGAAGTCGCTCCATGTAAAATACTGGTATTCAGCTGCATCCGGTTAGACTGGAAGCCGACCCCAACATAGTTGGGAAAAGGCTAGGCAGATGATGTTCTGTTATTTTCTATTCTGATTACTCACATTAGTATATTTATTTCAGTTTGTTGTCATCATATCTGCCAAAATCCTACATACGTTACTAAGTCTTAGTATAATTATTTAGGTTGCTTCTATTTTTGGATGTGAATATATTCATTGCAACTGTGATAATTGTAAAGGTTGTTTGTATCATCGATTAGTGTCTTTTCATATAAAAGACTGGCCAAGTGCAAGTCGGACTTGCACATGAAAGGTTCCGTACAATTTTAATAGATACTAGCGGACGTCACGCGGTTTCACCCGCGGTGTTCCCGTTCCCGTGGGAATACAGGGATAAAAAGTAGCCTATGTCACTCGGGGATAGTGTAGCTTCCCAACGGTGAAAGGATTTTTAAAATCGGTCCAGTTTCGGAGCCTATTCGTTACAAACAAACAAACAAATCTTTCCACTTTATAATATTAGTATAGATTGAGAGATTTTCCATGTAATTTTTGCACCATAGACTTCTTATAAGTTTTCCTGTAATCTATAAGTGTTGAACTAATTTCTGTATTGTTTTCAAAATTTTAGGCTCAGTAGTTTCGGAGATAAGGGGGCCCGGTCGGACAGACAGACAGACACACGAGTGATCCTATAAGGGTTCTGTTTTTTCCTTTTGAGGTACGGAACCCTAGAAAGGATCCAAATCAAACTATATTATGATAGTGTACATGTATTGCAGTGTTTACCGCTCACCTAGGTTTAACTTTACATTTATTGTGTTCTGCGACTAACAACTGGCCCAAATCTGACTATGTTTTATGCTGTCATGCAGATAATTACAAGGGTGCGTTACTCACAAGAATTATGCCAGTATTTACTATTACAATTTTTATATTGCTATAAACAGTAATGAGCCAAAATAACATAAAAAACACGGTGAATTGAGTTATCCGCTTTGACTAGCCTATTACAATTAAACATGAATTGTTCGTAAAACGTTTACTTGAACAATAAGGGTCGTGCCTCAGGCGTTATGAGAACATTAAAGTGGCTACAAAATGTTAATTTAATTGTTGCATTTTGTTGCCTTTGAAATGTCTCGAGTAATGAAACATTGCAGTTGAAGGAAGGTTGGTGAAAGGAGACTCGTAAGTATGTAGGTACTAAGATTGTGCTTCATCATCATCACCAGCCCGGAATCACCCATTGCTGGGTATAAGCATCCCCTTTCTTCTGCCACTCTTGTCTGTTCTGTGCGTCCCTCATCCATCAGTTAACTGTCGTAGTTCCTTAGACCCAACCTTGGCCAGCATTCAGTCAGAACTTTACTCCATCGGCCATCTCCGTGTCTAGCCAGAATTCCTGCTGAAACTCCAGTTTAGACGTATCGCCCTGTCCCCGACGTCGAACAGTTTCGTCCGACCTCGGATTTCGGTGTTACGCACTGGGCATAGTGTACTTAAATTAAATTAAATTACGGATGGGGAGTTGCGGCTCGGGTTGATTTTCAGTTTAAGCCGAACTTGGTCTCAGTTCCATTTGTAGATCTCTGACAAAATGTCAATAGCCTAAGTCTTACCAAGGTCGATTTATTACTTATTACTAACTGGGTTATAGAGGTCAGATAGGCAGTCGCTCTATGAAACATACTGGTACACAGCTGCATCCGGTTAGACTGGAAGCCGAGTTCATTAGAATTGTGAGTGTTACACAATTACCTTGCAAGTTTTATATTGACATTGCCTTCCTAGAAGGACAAAAACGTATGCTGTTCGATTTATAGTTTTTTTTCCTACGATTTTACCTCTAACAGTATAATTTAGCTGTCTGTATACCTAGCAGGTACAATTTTACTAAAACACATTAGTTTCTGTAACGCACCATTAATTTGTAATCGTCCATTACCAACGGAAACACCATTCGGTCTGACAGCACATTAATCAACTTTGGTTCACATTTAGCCTGCCCAACTGCTTCCACGCGCTTTCCTTCACTTAAGAAAAGACATTTTGACAATCTTTATAAATAAAAAGAGAAGTCTTGACCGACTGCTTAAACCCTTTTTTTTTGGCAGGTGAAAAACATCAAATCCTAAAGTTGTGGTAACCTTTTTTTTTTAATGTGAGTGAAAAATCATCAAATAACCCCTCCCGCTCTTGGGCAAAGCGAAAGGGAGTGTCAGACTTCTACTAACTAAAAACCACCCATGTTCCTTCTTAGCCCTTCATTTCGAGGCCGCGGTATCTCTTGCGAACAACCCGCAGCCCCGTGGACCTAGAAAGCAAGAGGTTCCAATTATAATGTAGACAAGGAATAAGGAAGGATGTTTCGAAATTTAACTTATAAAGGAGTTAAATAGAGGATGAAAGTTTGTATGGAAAATCGTTATTTTCACACAGGCGAAGCCACGGGCAAAAACTAATGAAAAATAAAAGAGAAAGTTTCTGGAAGAGATTTCTTTACAAATAGATAGCCATCAGTCAATGGACTTTAACTTTGATAGCTCATGTCTCGAAAACTCGTTTGTATGAAACAAATTGTTCTACAGTGTCGTGACTCGTGACACTTATGTGAAACTTATTTGTTTTGATACCAGCTATCGATTAATATTGGTATTATACATGATCGCTAATTTGAAAAAAATAAAATCGGCGAAGTTAGACAGGCCATTAAATTCAAACCTCAGTATGTACAAAGACCGGTCTTATTGCACAAGGTGACCTCTTACATCTTGGATCTTTGACTGAACTGAAAGGAAGGGATAAAATATACAAATAACCTATTGAGTATGAAGATATACCTACATACTCAAAAGCGTACTTACAGCATGAAGCCATATTTCAGAAAGGGTCAACACTCTTGCGTTTGTAACTGCAGCTGACTAAGCGGGTTTGTGACCCCGAGCCCAATTCGATCGTATTAGTGACTAGCCCTATAATATTCTTAGTAAAGGAAGATAAAATTAATATCGTCCTTTTTGGTACAAAAAGAACATTTGACATGTTTTTTTTTAAGATAACGTTGCTCTACCCTAGTAACGTCTCATGCATAGTTGGTGCGCTTACAAACAACTCATATACACACACAACCAGACTCGGAATCACTACCGGTAGGGCATACAAATAATATTTATTTAGTGTGGGAATCCATCCCGCGACAGGCAGCGCAGCAGCCGATAGCTGAGACACTGCGCCATTCGCGCCGTCAGCCATCATCGTCATGAGCAATTTTTTTTTAATTTCATTCCCACTACTAAGACACATTACCACACTAGGGCCCAAACCAGATTGGTAAATGGCACTTGTCTTCGAATTTTTGTTTTCCTCGCAATGTTTCCCAACACCTTTTGTGTCATACATCTAAATATAATAGAAAGGCACTGTCGAATTATCAATGCAACAGGCATTTTTTTAAAACAACAACAAAAAAAAAAATCTCTTAATTAATTACCTTATGCCATTACTAATCTAATTAACCTTTAAAATACGCTAATCAGTACAGTCGCGAAAAGAAGTGTTTAGCAGTAAATCCAAACGCACATTAGTGTTTATTTATAAACAGAATTGGGATGCGTCCGTGCGTTGCCGTCGTCGATCGCCGCATCGATGCGCCGACGCGATACGGTCAGCGGGCAAAGAGTAGACTGTCTGTTACATGTAGGTACAATACGCAAAACAAAAAAATATGTGGTGTTCGTCAGAAAAGTCTTGCGTGAGTTTATGAACGGGTACAAAACGAAATGAGTAGCAGGTAGTTTAGTAGTTTTTGCCGACGCTCATGGGAATAAGGCGTGTATTTATCTGTTTTATTTTTAATCTCCCCGTTCTTTTCCACTACTGGACAAAGGTCTCTTCCATGGCTTTCAAGTTTTTTTTGCCGTCTTCTCCGTAAGGAATGAGTCCAGATCGTTATTTATGTATGTGAAAAATTTAGTAGTAGAGTATTTTTAAATAAAACCTAAAGTTTTTGTTGGTAAACAAAATAACGAATAAAATATAACAGGAAACCTAGTATGACTTAATTAAGTAAGACGTAAGTTTTGTTAATAAAACTCTCGTCAAATAAACTCGTTTGTAACCAAATTAGGTGCCTTTGAACGTGATTAACATCACATTAGAAGGAAAATCACTTAATTAATATAACTTTGAGACCAAGCTGATAAACAGGAAAAAATCAATACTATTAACGCTGCTTATTTGTGTCATTTGGATATCATTATCTATTCACCTATGTTTGTATATTCCCCTGGCAACAATGTATAATATTTGCTTTTTCTTAATCGGTCAAATATTTGAATGGAGTTTAGTAAATATCATACATGTACACAGACCTATTTCACAAGGCGGTAGGCAGAAATCGCATATCTGCTACGATTCTTACACGATCCCTTTTGCTTCGTAGAATAAAATATAATTTTTTATTATATTTTTTATCGATCCCTACAACTTTGCACTATAAGCAAACTTGAACTCATGTCCCAATTCTTTGTCTATAGATAGGCCAACCTTACCTTAGCCAAAAGACTTCCGAAACAAACAAGCCAGAATCCATATGATTGTGCCCCTCTGTTCTATTTTGGTCTACGCTCATCTCTAGCGGTCGCACTTCAGTGGCCGACGGTACGCGCCGGGCGGCACACCTCTGCGACTCGACTCCGCAGTAGCACGCGATCGATACGGCAACACACGCTACGCGACGACTGTACGCGACTGTCCTACCGCGCGGAATAAACGCCAAAATTACGTACGTCGCACTTTTACATGTAATCGCGAGTTTTTACTCCATCACTCATTTGGATTGCATGTTCTGTGTTTTGTGTGTGCCTGTGTTATAACTTTAATGTTCACGTTCAACTTTGTACTATTGTAGATTTCGGTAACGTAAACCGTGTTAAAATTTTGTTTTCGCAACTTCCGATTGTGGGTTGTGCATGTTTTCGTGGATATTCGACTTTATTCTTTGTTTGGTAAGGTTGGTGGTAGTTTAACGGTTTACCGGGCTCATTAGTGAGGAAAATACTTCCGTTTCAGCATCAAAATGTGAGATTTAAGAGTGGAAATATTTTTTTTATTTAATCAGTACGTATTGTGCTGTTTCTTTATAAAAACCGGGAACCTTAAACATAACCTAGTCAACATAATACTACTTAAATACAAGTCGTATTGAACTATTTTTAAGTTAATCTTACATCACATTCAAAGAGAACTTAATATTCAAGTCAGACGCTCCACCCTGTATCTTTTGTGACAAACATTAGGGTAACCGTGTAATCATTTCAACCCTTCTGTCAATATTATTGAACCCTTCCTAAGTAAACCTACATCCGAAAATCACTGAAAAGGAATGTTTTCTTTACAAATTGACAATTTTATTACAACAATATTACGTTACGAAAGATTGATAATTTAAGCTATTATCTTACGTGTTAGGGATATCATAACGTTTTATGGTCGATGAGGAGCCCTTTTAAAGATTTTCCGGAAAAGGCAGAGGTCTGGGAAAGGTCAATACACCCTTCGTTCGAGGGGTGGTTATCATTTAACTTGTTTGGCACGATTTAAAAGGGTAGGGAAACGGAAAAAGCCGAAAATGTTGGATGGAAAAATCAACCGTACTGCTTAAGGTTTTTTTTGGCAATAAAAGTATATCGAAGATATAGAACACATCGTTCGTTTGGATGAACAGAGTATTAACTCAAAATTTAGGATTATTAACCAATTGATAGAAATGGAAATATATTGATTTGAAAACTTTAAATCGCTCTCCTGAAAAATAGGTTTTTTTGAGTTAATACCCTGTTCATGTGGACCAACGACATGTACTTATTACAAAAACACATTGCTGCAGTAGTGGGAGGAAGGAAAACCGACGGGAAACTGGTTACCACGTAGGTATTAAGTACATAATGAGCCCCGAAAATTTTCATCGATAATTTAAATGAAAACAGCGTTTCATTGATTGACCGTAGAGGCAATGCACTTTTGTAACAAACAGTTATTATTTTTTTAATAACTAATTTAAATCTTTTATATGGAGGGGGGGTTCAGAATGATGTTCTGATATTTGGTAACCGTTTTCGCGATGGCTACCACCATGTATTGCAGCAATCATCATCATCATCAGCCTATAATGTTCCCACTGCAGAGACTCAGGCCTCCACTCTAGGAGAAGGATGGGATCCACCACGCGGGTCCAGTGCGGGTTAATAATAATAAAATAATAATTCTTTATTCAAAAACACAAAAGGAAAATTGAATAAAAAACTAAAAATGTAGGTCTAATAATGTTAGATGCCTGCACTAGGATAATCCTGTATCACAGGCTGCAGGTGCTCTAACAGATAGATATTAGACATGCCGGTTTCCTCACGATATTTTCCGTCACCGTTTTGAGCGGAGCACTGATGATATAGATTACACAAAGTTGCCGTTCGAACCCACGACACGCAGCGCAGCAGTCAGTCACCTCAACCACTGCACCAACCGTGCCGTCAATTTAGAAGTACTACTTGATGTTACACTATTTCACCAATTCACCCAGTTTTAATTGCTCACGTAATGCAAAATGTTGTCATGCATGTAACTAACACTAACACTAAACATTCCAGACTAAAATGTATTCTAGGAATATAAGTTTAACGTACATTTTGGACTGAAACATTTTTTGCGAACTCGGTACTAAAAAATTCAGTAAGCGTAAGTCATTATCACGTGCCTTTTCCCAACTATGTTAGCTTCCAGTCTTACTGGATACAGCTGAATACCAGTATTTTACATGGAGGGACTGCCTATCTGAACTCCACAACCCAGATAACTTAGAACTGGGTAATGCGAAACCCCGTCAGTAGCCTTCAACCTATTTCAACAATACAAAATCTGATATTGTAAAAAATATAATTTATGTAATAAACCGGAATTGGATTGGATAAACTGGATGAAGGAAGGAAACATAAATTATGAATTTCTTCCGAAATTATTTAACAAAATGAAAATGTATATTTTTAGAAACTTTATCCTTTCCGGTATTAAAATTAAAACAAACATTCGAAGCCACAGAAACTCTTTTTTCTTAATCGTAGTCTCCTTGTTGGTCCAGCAGATGTAGGTGTCTAGAAGTAGGTTAGTGTAGTAGGTCGCAAGCGCGACTGCTGTGCATGGGGTCGTGGGTTCGATTCCAAGGTCGGTAAAAGTGTTATAGGGATTTTCTATCAGTGATTTCTAAGTCTAGATTTGTACAACCGGGCACAAATCCAGACTTTGTGGCAGCTACTGAGATGACAATAGGGTCGCCCTTAATTACATGAAACTTAAACTTAACTGGCGAAATGTGGGTGTACTAATAGTTACCCCTCTGCTAAATCTTTCGGGGATTAGGCGCGATGTTTAGTTAACTGACAGGTTTCAGGAATAAGAACGAAACGAAAGCTGTTTTTCTATTGGGACAAGCCCGCCACAATGCCATAGCCCTATTGGGACAGCCAGAGTCAAAGTGGTGGCCACTCGAAAAACGTCGAGACACTGAAGCTCAGCGAACTCCCTGAGATACAATTTAACTGTCTTGAAACCCAAAACGAAATTAATCACAAAAGAATAGCTAAAGAGAGGAAAACATAATTTCCACTTCTGAAAGCCTGTGATTAATGACCCATAAACAGACCTAAATAAAGCTAGATAAAGGTAGCAATTAAGACAAGTGAACGATTGTAATAGGTCGTTTCCTACGGAGACATACGTTCTATTGTGTATCTCCAATAAAAATAATTGCCATCGTTCCAGCTTAACCGTTCGCACTCGATCGATTTTCGGTCAAACAACCGGTTGTGTGATTAGATCATCAATTCATCATCTACCTAGCTTTTTCCAAACTTCCAGCCTTGCCAGATGCACCTGAATACTAGTATTTTACATGGAGTGCCTGCCTGACCTCTACAACCCAGGGAATACGATACTCTTAAGTTAGATTGGTTGTTAGGCTTTCAGGCCACTGACTACCGTAACGACTGTCATATAGATCTACAAATGACACCCGAGACCAACAGCTTAACGTGCTTTCCGAGGCACGAAGGAAACTCGGTATGTAATGTGGTGGTCACCCATCTACAAACCAATCTAGGCAATCACGGCTTTACCTAAAGATTGGTCCAAGCGAGTGTTATTATCTAACCACGAGCTCATCAATGAACCATAAGCAGACCTATATAGGGTATAAAAGTACCCTTAACGCAAACGAAGGGCACTTGTTCTCTCCATCACTGGGATCATTTTTTTGTTCTAGACCATACCTGGGAACCTCTTAGTTACAGAGATATTGGGGGTCAAAGTTCCAAATTTTTCACAGCTGTTTTTGTAAATACTAGTTTTTCAGGTTTTAACTTTACTTAAATTACCTCCATGACCCGTTTATTATTCATAGCATCCACTAGCACAATGTTTTAACAGTACTACATTGAGTTTTAACGTAAAATGTGATTTTTGACCTCAAAAAAAATAGGCGTTTCCCTGCAAAAATTTTTGCGTAGGGGTACTTAGTTTGATGTACAGAATGCTTGTTTGACGGCTGTGTGATGGGTTGATTTACACCTTGTATAAAGGCAGCAATTAGGACAGGTGAACGATTGTAATAGTCGTTTCCTAAGAGACATACGTTGTATTGTGTATCTCCAATAAAAGTAATTGCCATCGTTTCAGCTTAAGCGTTCGCAATCGATCGATTTTTGGTCAAACAACCGTTTGTGTGATTAGAAATAAGGCTTCAATTCTGCGACACAATTTTCTGCGTTGAATTGATATCGTCTGTAAGTGATATTACGTCATTGACAGCTAAATTGGCTATTTGACTACTGTTTAAAAATCACGAAAATGTTATGTTATTTCAAAGAACTAACAGAAGTAACACGATGTTTGAAAAAAAGTAATAAAATTCATGAAAAAATGGAGTAGCTACAATGCTACATGCTTTAGAAGGTTTTGGTGGGGGCATTTTCTATCCTTGTCGTGCGAAATGGCCATTTTTACTACGTAACTATGGCAGAATGAAATATGACGTCACATTTCTAGCACGTCATTTAAAATCAGTTAAAACTAAGCCATTTTTTGATTGATTTTATTACTTTTTTCACACATCGTGTTATTTTTGTTAGTTCTTTGAAATAACATAACTGTTTCGTGAATTTTTAACAGTAGTCAAATAGCCAATTTAGCTGTCAATGACGTAATATCACTTACAGACTTATTATTATTAGTCTTATTTGACTCTTTCTTCCTTCAGACTATAACATCACGCCTTTTGTTTCGAAGGGTAACATACATATAGTCTACCGACGTTTAACCATCCTTCATTGCTTTCTGCAGGTATTTCGTTATTTCATGGATTGCATGTATGTTTTTTCGCCAGGAATTTCTCAGTAGCAGCCACAGAGTCTGGATTTGTGCCCGGTTGATGGCAATAGGTTCGCCCACTATTACGTGTGATTTGTACATAACTGGCAAAATGTGGGTGTACTATTAGCTACACCTCTGCCTAATCCTTCGGGGATTACAGACGTGATGTTATGTATGTCTATGCATGTATGTTGTTCTTGTTTTAATTCCAAGCTAAATACAGCTTCTCTTCAGTTTTTAATCCAGATACACTTGTAACGATAGCAGTTTACATATTTTGTACTCATTTTGGTGAATCTGGTTGTCAGAATTTTGGGCCCCTGACCTATAACGACTGCCAAAGGTCTATTATATGGCAGCAAGGACCAACGGCTTAACGTGTTTTCCGAAGCACGGAGGAAACACGTTACATAATGGGTGGTCACCCATCCACGAACCGATCTAGACAAACATGTCTTAACTTAAAGATCGACCCCAGCGTCTCCTCTAATCCAGGCTGTATTATTCAAATTATTATCCTCGTTTTAAAACTCTGCACACGATTCCAATGTACTTAGTATAAATGACAAACAAGAATTTTAATTAACTTAAACGTAATATTTTGAACGTCCTTGAACTTTTTGTTAGTAATTGAAAGGATTGAATACAACAGGTTCTTTGTAACCTACGCATTCGAATTCACCTCGATTCAACGGAAAATCATTATTTTTGCTTGCCATTCTCCAAAGAAAAAAATCACTTGAGTCGCTTTTAAAGACGAAGTTATTTTGTATCGTCCTGTGAAGATCAAACAAAACACTATTTTTAAAAAAAACTTTTTGTAACATTTCTATCCCCGATCCGTGGCCCGTGAGAGAAAGGTATCCCTATTGGGAAAACGTTATGAACAGAAAGAAAGTTATGTTCAATTGCCATAAATTTCATTTTGTGTCATTGTCAGCCTGTAGCAGTCCACTGCTAGCAATGTAATGTTTCAGAAACCATTACATTGCTGGGAAATTTCTTTAAGAAATTTTGTTAGCGTTTGGCGAAAGAATGTATAATTTGGTAACTGTAAGCCTCGGTACAAAAACCAGTCTTCATCAAGTTGAATGAGGTTAGAGGTAAACCAATTTTACAGGCATCGATAAAAATATCGAGATGTACCGAGTTACAGGTATCGATAAAATCCTCCGCTATCCCGTAAGGGATTAAAAACGAAGATACGACAAAGTTATAAGTGGCGATAAAGCAATTTGTATTAATATCTCTTGGGTTGGATGGAATAATTTTATTGGGTAAATTGATAAATTCTTTTGATCATGAAGATTATTTGGTCGCACATTTTTAACGGATCATAGCATTAATAAAGGTGAACCCGAATTTGATGACACGTGAACTCGGCTAGTCGTTACGGTACTTAAAAAAGCTTGTTGATAAAATATTTTATGTTACTGAAAACCTTTTGATAACATACAATACTCGTATAACCCAACATTACAGTTTAATACTACGTTTAATGGTTACTAAAATGTTTATCCTTATTGTCATTTTCTTTATAAAAGAAAATGTCCGTGTCAGATAAGATTTGTTAGGCAATATCAAGTTTTATTAATAGATGGATCTAGTTGGATGATTTATCGTTCGTCGGAGGATATTTGTTTAGAAATTGTCTCTCTCCTTTCAAAACTTATGCAAGTTATGAAAATGTAGATACTATGATATCATTTGACCACCGACTTAATTTACTTGAACTTTGAAATATTTTGAAGCTCTTGTATCGGTTTTTGCAAAGTTAGCTTTTCGACCAGTGTCATCATCTGTCTTGCCTTTTCCCAACCATGTTCCAACTAAATTCTTGTACTAATATAGGGTGTAAAAGTACCCTTAACGCAAACGAAGGGCACTTGTTCTCCACGTGATAATTTTTTTGTTCTAGACCGTACCTGGGAACCCCCTAGTTACGGAGATATTGGGGGTCAAAGTTCCAAATTTTTCACAGCTGTTTTTGTAAATACTAGTTTTTCAGGTTTTAACTTTACTTAAATTACCTCCATGGCCCGTTTACTATTCAAACCATCCACTAGCACATTGTTTTAACAGTGCTACATTGAGTTTTACCATAAAATGTGATTTTTTACCTTATTCTACTTGGAGTCGGTGCAACACGTTTTCTACTTCTAATTTCCCCTGTCAGACGTCACGGCTTTATTTACTTCTTTCTCTTTCATATTGTCTATCGTTTTTCATCCATCTTTTTCACAGCCAAGCATTCTGATCTATACAGTACGACAGCATCACGGATTTCATCTGTCCTAAGGTGACGGGATCACCTTACGCGTTACGTCCCGGTATACTTCACCATCCCCTTGACAAGCGACCCGAGGTACCGGATGTCACAATATTAATTTAAATATGGTAATCTCAATCAGTGGTCAAGTTGTTTCTTGCAATAATTACTTTTCACTCTTCCACCAGTTTACCTGCATTTTATTTTATAAATAAATAAATCTTAATAAAAATTATAGACTGCAATTATCTACCAGACATTCCGACGTTCCTTTCTTGACGTGTGCTCTAATATTTCTATGCACTGACGTCATTCTATCGGCCATTGTCTTCGCAGACACTTTCACACGGTTCGTCCATTCCTCGGCTATAATGCTTGATGTTATTATGAATTATTATTTAATAAGTATTGATTTTACTTATGAAGACTCCAATTTTTACACACTGCTAGTGCTAGGTGTGTTAACATAATTGGTAGGTATGTGTTTAATCAATTAGTGTCTGCCATAATGTTGTCTTGAACTACTTAATCCTATTAAGCCGTAATATTGAAATTATTTAAATTTCATAAACAAGAGAATACTACATTGTTATGAATTACAAATGTTAAGAAGATTACTTTGAAATATTAAACAGGTTTAAAATTCTGTGATTTCGCTAAAATCTGACTTCAAAATATTTAGCTTAATTTTACTGTTTCCATGAAATAATATACATATCACAGGAACGTGATCAAACAAAACATTAAACAACACTGTTTTTATTTGGACTAGTCAGATATTAATTTTAAAATATCAAAGACTATGATGATGATATTAAGATAAGAGAAGATTTAGACAACACTCATTGAACAGCAATTCCAGATACTGTACAAATACGCAAAACTTTAGAATGTAAACCAATATATGCACCAAATAAAAACAAATTCCAATTTCCTAATGGCTTTAAACGTGCACATATTCATGCGAACACTGAGAAAGTCGGTTCAAAACAGTACTAAAAATAAATGTTATTTCTTTGCTTATATCGAGCAACACGCCTGCGAGGCAACATTTATAATAGAAATACTTTGAATTGAAGTAGTAATTTCAAAGTCTTGTATAGCTACGAATAATTTTCAATATTCAAAACCAACAGTTTGTGAATGTAAACTTAAGTGGTATATGAATATTTGACCAATGTAAACCCTTTGACAAGAGTCTCCTAAGTGCCTTCTTAAGATATCGCTTATTTTTAATCGTCCTAAAATTTTCTATTTCTCTCAGATCATTCCTATAAACTTCTTCTAACTCAACTTAAAACTCAAATTCAGTGCCTCGAAGTGTGATAATGTTAAACTTTGAAAGTGATAAAAGTGCATTTATACTATGATTATTGTTAAGTTTCACTAGATACTGTGATGTTTGATATAGTGACTATAGTGCATTGAACTGTGTACAATGCTTCGCGCGTTGACGTCTAGGAGGTGGTCGTTGCGACGGGACAGTGGCAGGTGAGGTTTTGTTGTTTATCTACGCTTTTTCATCAAATTTACCGTACCTATCTTAGAAGTTATAACCGTACTGTACCGTGCCTTAAAATTTTGATGTGCAATAACTCTTTCTATTTACCTTATAATGATTTTATCACTATTTTTCCACTCTCAAAGTATGACTTATAAGGGAGCGTTTTCTTTGTGTTGATGATTGAAATGAATGTTCAAAATAAGCTCTACCTTAGCCTTAACTACAGAACTTTTAATACGGAGAGTATTCAAAGTTCTATCCAATATTTTCTTTTTCATTTTCTGGCCGGGCTGGCTCTGCGCTTTCAAGCGAAGCATAAGAATTAAGATCGTTATCAACCGTAAGACCGGTTTCTTTGTCAATATTGATTAGTATATCAGAACGAGTCTCGTCGCTAATGAGTTCAACACAATTAGTCGTTCATCACAATTAGTCTTCTCTAACCATTTTGGCACGATGAACCTTACCAATTATAATGTTAAGAATTAAGTCATTAGTTTACTATGTCGTTAGACTGTCAGATTTCTAATTTCTTTCTAAAGTGACACAAAATAAATGTGGCGTTCATACGATATTTCTGATAATTACCTGTTAAATACCTAAACGAATCTTGTAGAAAATTGCGTGAAAAACACTCTCTTGTAATCTTAACTATTCGAAACCTACATAACAGCCTTGAACTTAATCACTGAACATAAGCCTGCCCTATAGACTACTAACCTAAGAAACTTGGCAGTATGCCATAATCACTACTCTTAGTAGGTATCTCAATATTCTGGTCTTATCCAACACTCCCAAATTCTACGTTTACGACGCCCACAGGATCGAGTTTCTGTTTTGAATCTTCTGTAATGAATTCTTCATTCTCCAACTAAGATTTATAACTGTTGTTAACGTAGATAATCTAATAGGTACATAAATAACCTAGTTAGACGCGAGATTAGTCAATTTGGCAGCTTTTACTTGTCATCTTGTTAATTTATGTTTTGTGATTTGAAGTTTGTTGGGAGATAGCGCAGTTGCTGCATTGGATGCAAGATTAAATTCTTTGGCAGTTTCTGTACGGTTTTTCATTCATGGAATTCCCACATCATCGTCACCCGTATAACATTTTCTCAATCTGTGTTGTTCCCACTGCTGTGACACAAGTCTCCTTACTATGAGATTGGGTCATTATCCACTATGCGGGCCCAGTGCGGCGTTATAGAAGTCATATGTCCTCCAAATTTTGTTTCTAACACATGTAGGCTGCCTCACGGTGTTTTCCTTGAACGTTTCAGATATAGTCACCAGTATAATCAATTATAATAAGTATTTGGTTCTTCTTCTTGCTAGCTCTGTCCACTTCTTTTGTAGCGTTCGCTATTGCCATAAATTCCTCCCTGTTTTCAACTTTCTCAAGGACGGTTAAAATAAATGACTCTCCTGTAACTGCTGCCTTTGGCAGACAGCTTGGCGCTGTAAAATTATGATGTTGTAAGTGCCAATTTTTATGTCTGGCCGCATTTTACGACACCCACAGGAGGAGATTTGACGGCTTGTTGTTACCAGTGGCGATAAAAATTCCAAATAAGATGGTCATACCGATACAGACACCGGACAGAATTTTCGGTCAATGTCCGGTGTCCGTAGCACTGGCCAGATAATTTAACGAAGTCCGGTGTCCGCAGCTAGTCTAACCTGTCCGTCCCGTTTTGACTGAACTGTTCCTGGTTTGTCTGTTCTTATCTGCTCTCTCAGGTGGTCGTAATTACCAATATCCTTAGAACTTAGTTCTGTATATTTTACAGTGGTCTCATCTGATGATTATGGCTGGCTTTAGTTTAAACGTTACTGTTAACGTTTATTTATGTTATCCTTATCACCTAACTACTTGCTCACTTACACTCCTACATTATTATTTAATTCTACTTTCACGAATATTTCGTGGCTAAATAGTGGCATAATATTGCAAGCTCAGAACTTACTTATTTTGAAATAAACTTTTTATTTTAGCCATTTTTTGTCCATAATATTTGTTAGTGGCGACTTAAAAACTATCCACTAACTAGCCACTTTAGTATTGCTTGAAAACGTCGCCATAGTATATTTTTGTTTTTTGTATTATCCACAGACAATTTCACAAACTTGTACCAACAGCAACGGCAAGAAAAACCATCCATCAGTGATCCTATTAAACTAAACACATACAAGGTGTAAACACGAAGCCACCAAACATTTTGCACATATAAGTAACGTTTATTTTTTGCGGTGTAAAATCACGTTTTGTGGTAGGACTCAAGGTAACGCACTGAAAACATTGTGTTGATGGAAGCATTGAACAGTACCAGAGGCGTGAAGTTATCTAAAGTACTGTGAAAAGGCTTTGACCTCTAATATCTCCGTAATTAGAAGGTTCCCAGGTATATTCTAGAAAAACATATCGCAATGAATTGGAGAACAAATGCTTTCAGCAGCTTCATTAAGGGTACCTACTTTTACTCCCATAATACACATACTGATACAACCCTTAAATCCCATACGCTTAAGTGATCCAGTAAATAAGAACAAGAAAAAACAATCTCAAATAGTACTTTCGATATAAGTCGGGCTTGTTCCTATTAGCATAATCCCGTTCCGCCCAAAATCCATCGGATTAAATAGGCTTAGCCAAAATTTATATAACATTATTAAAGTTTTGGTGGCTTTATTCAGTTAATGGTGTTATTGTATTAAGGATAACCGCTTGGAGTTGTGAATTTGGTAAGAATATTATTTTATTTGTTACCTCATTGACCACAAGGAAGTAGGCTTTCGAAGGCATCATCATCTTCCTGCTCTTGTCTCATTTTACTCAGGGTATGCGCAATACAGTGCCCGGCGATAAATATTGCACATCGACCTTTGGAAAGAGACAATCGGCTAATTTCGGCTTCGTAGGGCGTTATCTCTGTCGCACGAAATACAAACAGTCCGGTATCTATTAGGAACTGGTAAAACAATAATGATTTGCTTCTTTTGATAATTCTTTTTATTCTTTGTATAAAATACTAGTCTTTCCAAAGGTCGATGTGCAATATTTATCGCCGGGTACTGTTCGTTTTCGCCTTCCATTCTCTCTTGTCAGACGTAGTGGAATCGTTTACATTTTTGTCTTAGTTGCTAATATTGAAATAAGTGTTGTTATTGCTATTATACGAGCAATGACTTGATTCGCTGGCAAGTAAGCGTCATTATACTCCGTTACACCTTCCATAAATACTTCCAAATTCTTCGTTTACTTGTTATGTAATTTGTATAATGTTTTGATTTACCTTATTCCCAATGCTGATTCTAATTTCAATGTGCCTGAAACCAAAACGAACCTTACCTTGCATCTAATTGGTATTCATCTTGTTTGCTCCCAAAAACTAATTTCGCTCCTCCCGTACGTTTTATCTCGGAGGATTCCTTTGTTTTCAGCTAAATTTCATGAACCGTTGGATCTCCTACGGAATGCTACGTTATTTTTAATTTTCAACAAAGTTTTGCCATTAACTAGACCTGTGCTGTTTTCCAAGTTTTTTTATTTATATAATGCCGTTGAGGTTTTAGGCTAGGTCGACCGGGAACAATGAATATAAACTATGTAATTTTACCTGAAAACATAAATATTTTAATCCAAATAGAAATATTGCTGAAAGGTGGAATTTTAAAGCTTATCTCGAATAATCCTATACTGTCGGTGCTGACTGTTTTAATTACATAAACCTTTATTAATAAACCATATGTGCGCTTTCTCGTACACATTGCCTGGCTTAGTTAAAGTCATTAAGCGGACAGAATATATAAGCCAACTCCACATACTGTGACGTAGGTAAAAACGGAATAGATTAGCTAACATAGCCATGATTCTGAAATCAAAGGGCTGGGATAGAAATATCGTGGAGGGTGAGTTTTTTAGTATTCTCTGCGCAAGACTTTGTCAATATTAAGTAAAATAAACAATCCTTCTGCAATATTTCATCATCATCTGCCTAGCCTTTTCCCAACTATGTTGGAGTCGGCTTCCAGTCTAACCGGATGCAGCTGAATACCAGTATTTTACATGGAGCGACTGCCTATCTGACCTCCACAACCCAGTTAATACCAGGTAATACGATACTCTTTGGTAAGACTGGATGTCAGAATTTCAAGTCACTGACTACCTGTAACGACTTTCTGCCATATTTACGTGTGTAAAAACATTATAATTACGTACGTAATTAATACATTGTTATGTAAGTCATTCATTCATTCTGTCTGTCATTTTCATTATCTCGAAGTGGGTCTAGTTCCAAAACTTTGCGGCTTTTTAAATTTAGGTTGTCCCGAAAATTCGCTGTAACTTTTAATATAGTGCTAAAACCGCCCACAGTCCTTTGAGATTTGCATTAGTACAGAAACTGTATATTATGAGTCCTCCTCCACCTATAAAAGGACTATAACATTTAATAGTTAATGAATCCCTTCACAGAATTACCATGTCTTTCCACAAGAATTAATTAAGATCCTCAAGGCTCGTCGCAACCTAAGTTACATAATTACAGAGTGAAGAAAATACTTGTGTTTCGCAAAATCTTGGAGACATTCGTGCATAAATTCGAAATTTTATCTCTTTAGAATATGCTTCTTGGCTTCGTACCTCCTGTTGTCTAGAGCCTCATTATTTTTTACAAGTTTTAATGTCAAAGGTGAGTCTGAAGGGTCGTTCCGTTTCGCCCGTTGCCCTTTGTCGAGAGACGTTTTTGCTCGACAATCGCTGGACGGTACTGGACAGATGCTGATACCCTATTGTTCCATAACATGCGGCACTTGTCATGTGTTCCTTTATAAAGCTTTGTGTAGGTAAGCTTTATGTAGGTAAGGTAAACAGTGAATGTTGATGTATTATGTTAGGAGTAAGTTTTTCTTTGAGGTTTTTCCGCTTGAACTGTTCGATATGACGCATCTAAGTAAACTTTTTGGTATGTTTGTAGTTAGACCCTTCAAGAGGAGCTCGTAGCTTATTCACAACTGCCGCGCAGGTCGACCTTTAGGTTAAGTCGTTGTCTAGGTTGGTCCGTAGACGGGTGACCAGACAACCCATGACATACCAAGTTTCTTCCTTGCCTCGGAAGTTGTCATATCTAGATCTTTGACTGTCGTTCCAGGTAGTCAGTGGTCCTGAAAGTCTGACAACCAGTCTTACCAAAGGGTATCATATTCCTGTCGAGGCTGCGGGTTGTCCGCAAGGGATACCGAGGCCTCGACATGAAGGGCGAAGAAGGAACATGGGTGGTTTTTAGTCAGTAGAAGTCTGACACTCCCTTTCGCTCTGCCCAAGAGCGGGAGGGGTTATTTGATGATTTCCCACCCCCCAAAAAAAAAAAAAAAAAGGGTATCATATTATTATTACCCAGTAGGTACTAATTGAATTTAGGAGGTCAGATAGGCAGTCGCTCATTGTAAAATACTGGTATTCATCTGCCTCCGGTTAGACTAGAAGCCGACCCCAACATATTTTAAAAGGCTTCAATAAAAATATATATACTTGTTGTCGTTGTTGTTGTCGGTTGTCTTTCCCAAAAGGGTAGGCTAGGCAGATACCTAGCCTACCCTTTTGGGAAAGACAACCGTAATCATCTCAGTTTATTACCTTTGCAAAACAATTAGGAATAAGGTAACTTTTATTGTAACCTTTTATTGGATATTTTGTGGCGCGTGTTTGTTCGATAAGAAAAATATAGACCCTTTTTGTTTTGGCGGGTGGAAAATCATCAAATAACCCCTCCCGCTCTTGGGCAGAGCGAAAGGGAGTGTCAGACTTCTACTGACTAAAAACCACCCATGTTTCTTCTTAGCCCTTCATGTCGAGGCCGCGGTATCTCTTGCGAACAACCCGCAGCCCCGACGGGAAAATTTAGACCCTACAGGGTTGATGTTCTCTATAAGGTTCTTGTATCTATATTTAGTTGAGTGATAATTCAGGTCTAAGTGAAACCTTCTTACTTATTCAGGTCCGCACCCTACTTACAACATCTAAGAGGCTTTCAATTCATTACCAGAATCTGAACTCGAGCCCTTAATAAAGCAACATTTGCTTAATCCTAAACATACACATATCATTTACAATGAAACTTTGTTTAGGTTGAACATAACGTTCATTTAGAATTACACATATTATAATGATTTTCATTAATACTAGTCTATATTTCACAAGCTTTTGTCCGTGGTTTTGCTCGATTTATAGTCGGAAATTCTCCCACTGGGGGATGCCGTAAATTTTGCCTACTAGCTGATGCCCGCCGCTTCGTCCGCGTGCATGTCGGATCTTTTCATCCTCCCCCCCCCATCCTCGTAGCCGTAGCCTATGTCCATTCTCAGGCTCTAGACTATTTGTGTACCAAATTTCATTTAAATCGGTTCTGTAGTTTTGGCGTGAAACCACGACAGACAGAGTTGCTTTCGCATTTATAATAATTATAAGTAAGTATGACATTCAGGGATAATATAGATTCCTATGACTGAAAGAATTTTCGGAATCGAATCGAAAAGATTATCCTGTACATCCGAACTCACGAACTTTACCCCTTTATCATCTGTCTAGCCTATACACAATTATGTTGGGGTTGGCTTCCAGTCTAACCGGATCCAGCTGAATACCAGTATTTTACACGGAGCGACTGACTACCTGACCTCCACAATTCAGTTTTTTTTTTTTAAACCTTGCCCCATACTAGGAATATCTCCAGTATCATGGGTGCGTTTACAAACATTTAAACTCACAAACACACCCAGACCCGAAACAACTATCTGTAGGCCATACAAATATTTGTTCCGTGCGGGGATCGAACAAGCGACACGTAGTGCAGCAGACCAATCAACCACAGCGCCAACCGTGCTGTCAAAGTTACTACTGGGTAATGCGACACCTGTAGTTTGACTGGTTTTCAGACTTTCAGGCCGCTGACTCGATGCAACTGTCAAAGATCTGTAGATTAATGACACCCGAGACCAACAGCTTAACGTGCTTTCCGAGGCACGAAAGAAACTCGGTACGTAATGTGGTGGTCACCCATCTACAGACCAATCTAGGCAAGCACAGCTTATTCTGAAGATTGATCCGAGCGGCTGTTGATGACCTCCTTGCCAGGAACTCCAAATAAATAAACAAAACCTTTTACAAACTTTATCTCTTTATAAAGTATAGATTTCATTGTGCAAATACGCAAATACAAGAAGCTAGTAAAAGGTCCACTAAGGGATAATGTTTTCAAGTGGACGATTTCGTCCCAACCTCCCTTTGGTGCCGCCCTAATCTCTCTACCAATATATAATAATGCTTTTATAATGTTTTTGTTTTGACGCACCTTTTCCTAATACACGTTCTAAGGTCAGGGTCATTTCGCGTATACGTCGTGGCTTTTGTTACACACCGCCGTTTTTTCTTAATTTAACGTTGTATTATGTAAAAATGAATATGGTTTTGCTTAGTAAACAAATATTGTGGCATACTCTTTTATAAGCCATTTGGCACGGTTGACGAAGAAAGTTGCACGTTCCAATAAACACAGTCATCCAATTTTAAAACATTGCGGTTTTGAGGATCCAGCTTTGAAAGACTGATCAAGAAAATTCTTGCATTTTCTTCTCCATAGTGAGCTACGCTTTGGAATAATAATCTAAGCTAACCTTCATGTAAAATGTAGATTTTATTGAAAATGACTATAATTTTAATGAATTTATTAGTGTCAGAGTAAATGATTTAAAAATGTGTAAACGTTTTTTGAAGCGTCTAAGTGCTTTTCCACACGTTCACCCATTATTTATCCGCCTTATTATTCATTCCACTACCAAATACCCAACAACCTATAAATCAATTAAATAAAAAATATTAATTTCCTCAACACACAATCTTCCTCACAATAGTAACAATTCAACAGTGCATCAACCGGATCGGCCAACATAACGGTCTCGCTTCACGGCCGCTGATCTTGTACAGTGCGTCCAACCGTTCACGGCACGCGTACGTCACGGATACGCTTCATTGACGATACAGAGGAAAGAAAGTTGAAGAAAAATAAAACTCCACCTTTTGGGTTTCGCCGCAGTCGGGTAAAAAAGAGAATTGTAAACACTGGAAATTACTAGGAAGAATGCTGGTGCTGGCAAATTGTTAGTGGGTTTAGGAATTTCTCAGTAGAAGCGACGTTTTGAGCCTGGTTAATGGACTAAGTATTTGGCTAAATCTGCTTTTGGTTTTGGTACTTTTTTGTTTTTGGCTTGCCCTAAGTATTTCATGGTACTTAAAAACATAATGACATGCTTGATGATCGCATATCTGGATATACAAAATTATTGAAAGAAATTGTTTCTATGAACCCCAGGTTTATGAAGATTAACTGCCGCACTCAGAAAGCTTTAATGATTACTTAGGCCATCACTTAGGAAAGTTTTTGACAGTTTTGTCATACACCTTTACTAAATGACGGCTTAAGTAATCATTAAATATCTCTGAGTACCGTAGTAAGTTTTTTAGCTAACTAACTATTATTGTAAAACAACACACATTGTCATCATCTGCCTAGCCTTTTCTCGAGTATGTCGGGATCGGCTTTCAGTCTAACCAGATGCAGCTGCATACCTGTATGGTACATGTAAAACAATACACATCTTCCATGAATAACCAACAATACGTGATGTCTTGACAATAGCAAGTTTATTCCATCTCCACCAAACGTTCGTTCGCCTATTATTTATTTAGAAGGCAATCAACCTGGTCTGCCTCTAACCTTCTACAGACCACAAAACATCTTTAGTGTATTAGATCATACGGTACTGGCCCACGTGTTGACGTATCCAGCCAATTGTGGCCAAGTAGATAACTCAACTGGATAATTGGTTTACACTAGTAATTGACTCGTGGATCCACACTTGCATGGACCCCGCGTCATGAGTTCATGTAACTAGACTGTTTTCAAGGCTTGACAAAGATCTATTTTTAAGTTATTGCGACTCCATCATTCTCTTGCTCTTCAGTCAGACATTTAATCATTTGTTAACACAGGTACAATAAATATTTTTTATAAAAGTTACAAGCGCGCTATGTTATACCATTGACATTCTAATTAATAATATTTAATTCAATGAATGGAACTCAAAATAGAAAAATATCAAAAAGAAAAAAATGACAAATGGAGTAATCTAAAATAAGTCCAAATAAAACAAACAAAAAATATAATAAGCGACAAAATAGCCAAGTCATGAGAGATCGGCGCAGCATGTATAATCTTCCATATTACTCGTCATCTCATAAGACACCTTTCTTGCCATATCATCCTTCACACAGTCAATCCATCGTTTCTTTGGTCTTCTTCTACTCCTATACTCATCCACATTCGTACTCCAAACTTTCCTCACGACGACGTTTTCCCCATTCTTTTGCATCACATGCCCATAACCGTGTACCACATGACTTTTCAGTCAGCGGCGCCACTTTTAGACTTGCTCTTACGTATTTATTTCTTATTTTATCATTCGCGTAACACTACACACCCGCCTTAGCATTCTTATTGTAGCCAGTAGGACTGTAACCAGATCCTGTCGGGGCTGCGGGTTGTCCCGTCGGGGCTGTGGGTTGTTCGCAAGAGATACGGCGGCCACGACACAAAGGGCTAAGAAGGAACATGGGTGGTTTTTAATCAGTAGACTCCACTCCCTATCGCTCTCCCCAGAGCGGGAGGAGTCATTTGATGATTTCCCACAATCCAAAAAAAAAGGACTGTAACCAGATATAATCCTTCTGCAGTTTCATCTTCCACTGTCTGAATTTACCCAATGCTGGGTTAAGTTAAGGCCTCTTTTTTGTTCCAATCTGCACGTTCCTGTGCCATATTTATACATGGTACTCTCATGTCTGCCCACGTCCGACTTCTTTACGTTAACCAAACTTTTTTTTTAAATCCTTAGTCATATAAGCTTCTTTACCTTCCCATTACTAAATAAACTCCGACTTTTACCCGCGGGTTTTCTCGAAAAATATCAAGAAAATTCTGTACACTGTTTGGTAGAATATTTTCATTATTTTGGTCACTTCTACAGTCTGATGTACGCATGTGCTCAGCCATTAGTGTAGAACTTAGCTCTAATGGACAGGTGGTTTAGCCTATTACGAATTTGGTTTTGTGTCGTGTTGTAAGTGTACATTCGTGACAATGGACCTGTCCCTATTCCATAGGACTTAAACATAACTCAAAATCAAAAATCATTTATTCAAACTAGGCTAATAATCAGCACTTTTCGAACGTCAAAATTTACTTTACTTATTTACAAGTGACAGACCCCCAAAACGCCACCCTTCGACACCTCCTAGTCTTTTTGCTGGAAAGAAGAAGTGGCGGAACAAACTCCCTTGCAACACATCTGTCTGTTAGGTTAGAAGGACCAGGACTCGATACAATAGTAAGGTGTAAGTTAATATTACGATTGACTACAGACACAAATCAATAATAAAACATAAAAAAAACATAACACTCTTTTTTTGGGGCAGTCGTGTAAAAAGACAACATATCAGTAAACTAATTTTGGAGAAAGAACATAAATAACAAACATTATCTTGTGTTCAACTCAACTGGTGAAATGTGGTTGTATATTTAGGTACACCTCTGTCTAATTCGCAGAGGATCCCCTTCGGGGATGTCAGGCCTGTGTCCTTATATAATGCTATTTATAACCTGGACTATAGACTACCACGTTGGTCTAGTGGTCCCAAGCGCGACTGCTTAACACGAGGTCCTGAGGTCGATTCCCGAATTGAGCAAAGTTTAATTGAGTTTTTCTTTCAGGAATTTCTCAATAGCAGCCACGTAGTCTGGATTTGTGTTGTTGATGGCAATAGGCTCACCCCCTATTACATGGGACTAAACATAACTGGCGAAATGTGGGTAGGTACTATTTGGTACACCACTTTCTTACCCTTTGAGGATTCTGGGCGTGATGATATTTGTTATTTTACCTAGTATTTAGGTAATGGATAGAAAGTGTTTCGTAAGCATTGGAATTGGTATCAATTTTCTGCATTTTCTCAACGTTTAACTGAATGTAATATCAAAATAACCTACTCGTAACTCCCCAAGTGGCACAGTTGTGCACCATCTGTGTTTACTGTATATTTTGTACTTGTCTTCAGATGATTGTTTGTCATTGACATTTCGTTTCATGGTTGAATACAGGAATTTTCTCTGCTATCGACAAAACATTTACGATTATCATCATTCTCATCATTTACGATTACATTTACGATTATCACTTCTCCCAATTTATTTGGCTTTGGCAACATGTCTTCTTCTGTATTCTACTCTAACTCAAACTCAATCCATTAATTTCAATTATACCATTAAAGGCACTTTTAAATGAAGGAAAACCAAGAAATCGAAGCTCTCAAGGCATAATAACTTGTGAAAATACTTTAGTTGTCTTTTCCAAAGCGTAAGAGAAGAATGTGCAAGAAACTCCATAGACACTCTTTTAAATCAATATATTGTCACAAAATCTTGGGTACACCATTCATGTTGAGATCTTACATATATTAAGGTATCTCTATTGCTGCTTCTCGCATACTCAACAAATAATAAATGATCATCATAATTAACTTTTACGTGATTTATAAATAACGACCACGAAAACGCTGTTTTCCGAAAATATGATATAATATTTTCAAGCACACGATATTGGCTAGTTAATATGAAAATAACAACGGGCACCCTAAAAGCGAGCTATTTATGAAGTCTATAAATAACTTTTGTTCAATAATAAAGCTGTGGCTAAAGCCATAAATATTCTTAAAGGTGAAAACTTATGAATGAATGCGTCACGTTTTTTCCAAATAGTCCGGTCAAGTTGGTCCGATAAATAGGGCTACATTGCATAAATTCCTAAGAAGCTGAAAACTTACATGAACAACGGATACCATTATAATGAAATTGTAAAAAGTCCCCATTGAATCCATGTGTGCAAAAAATTGTGACAAGCACAGCAAGAACCTTAACCAAAACGATAACAAACTGAGTTTGAGAATTCGATTGACGACTCTTGGAAAGAAAAACGATCAACGTAATGGTCTCACAAATCTGTGCCAAATCCAAAAATGTTTCAGCGTGTGAACTGTATTCAACTACCAAGTTTTAAACTTGCATTGAACCTTATTTTCATAAACTTAATGTTCTTATTCCTACGATACGCTTAATCACGGTCCCTCGTAAGAATATGCACATTAATTTTACTAATAAGGTTTGTATTTGAATGAAGCGCGACTGACTTAAGTCTTAGTTATCTCTCTAGATCTGACAATAAGAGTAATGAACTAACAACCTAACTACCTCTAGATCGCAGTCACTGAAACGAAACGACCTCTGCTAGTAGCTAAGATCCTATTACTGAGTTAGCTTCTGATTACTGTGGTACGTTCCCACGTGCAACAACAGGTTAGGTAAGTAAATAACATGTTTTTAGAACACCTAAAAAAGGTTAGCAGAAAGTGAACAATAATTTTACCTGGCAAACGTTTACAGAAGAACACTAGACACTTTTATTTAATTTATTTGTGTAAATTGTATAGATGGAGTAATTACAGACACAAGACTATTCAACTTTGTCACATTGATCGGCAATCCCATTGGCCCATGGCCAATCCGCAAACTAAAAAAGTTACTAAGCAGTTGGAAAAACAATTATCTGTTAATAAAACTTTGCCAAAGTGATAACATCGAGATGATCGAGAAAGGAAATGTTTATTTATTTAAACTTCATGTACAAAAGTGGTACATAGGCGGACTTAATGCCACAAGGCATTCTCTACCAGTCAACCTTTGGGTCAAATAAGACAACACTGTGGTAGAGTCCAAAAAAATAATAATAAAAGGATAAAACTATTTTGTAAACATAATATATAAACAGGTGCATACCAGTACATATATATACAGATAGAATTAAATAAACTAATAGATATTTTAATACATACAGTAAAAAAAAAAAACGAGAAAAACCTTATAATAATTACCTACTAAGACTAGTGACGTAATTGAAAGCAATTCAGTCCGATTTCAAAAAGTATTTCCGAACTTTTCTTTTGAAAGCCAACATGCTTTCTGCTTTTTTAATGCCAGAGGGTAGCGCATTCCAGAGCTTTATGGTTGAGACAGCGTAAGAAGAGGACATAAAACCAGTACGGTGTGAGGGAATTTCAAGCAGAAGGTTCTTGGAAGCTCGAAGGTTACGACTGTGTGTGTATCTTAAAGTTAAATTAAGTTTTATAGAATCTTACGTAGAAATATAATATATATTTTGTAAAATATCGAGTCTTCTTCTTATCAGTAAGGTCTAACGACCCCACACACCCTAGTGTCAGAGTTTCTAAACCACCTCAAAGGCCTCTGACATGGTTTGACGACCGCCGTTTGGCGGCCGGGACCACCGGCTTATACGTGCCTTCCGAAGCACGGAATCATCTTTTTTATCAAACAATCAGGTGATTCAAGCCTCCAATGTCCTAGCCAAACTGGAAACAACTTTACAAAGCATGCTTCCTGTAGGAATCGAACCCACGACCTCCGGGTCACTAGGCAAACGCCTAAACCACTCGACCACGGAGGCAATTTTAATATCGAGTTAACTGTCTCGTTGGTCTAGTGGTCATAATCGGTCTATTCACTGGTTGGGCAAATTGTTATTGGCGTTTTCTATTAGGCACACCTCTTCCTAATCAAACTGTGATTGCGGACGTGATGTTATGTTATGTATAAAGAAAGAGTATCCGCATCTCAATCATGGCGCATATTTTATGTACAGTTAGGAAAATTGCTCACGAATTATCGAAACAAAACGTGTAATAATTTGTATCTGATGACGTCTTCTGTTCAGACGATTCGCACAAAATTTATAGCAGTACATTTGGCACAGCATCCAGTATTGTCTACTTGTCTAGCTGAGTGCGTATGTACTTAAATTATAACATAACGCGAGTAAATAAACAGTGGGTATGCTATTGCGTTAATAGTGGGTTATTGCGTTTGAGTTGTTTATTTCGTTATTTACTTCTTGGGGCATTACAGTTTCCTCAAGTCTGTAGTAGATCTGTCGGGTGTAGTAAACAGGTTTAGGGAAACCGGGAACCATAATGTTTTACTCATGTGGTATTCGAAGTACGAGTATCTTATAGAAAGAGGGTGTTTCCTTTGAATTTTCGTCTTTCTCCCGCACTTTGACCTCCACAGTGGTCCTCTACGTTTCTCCACTTTTTACACTTCATGTTCAAGAAAAGAATAAGTCAGGTTCTAATGAAAACGAGACCTCTTAGTTTATTATTTTTATTTAATTATTAAGCCTGTAGCTGTAAGCTGTAGAATTAATAGCTTGCATCTATTGGACTGTGTAAACGATGATATGGCAAGAAAGGAGGTATCTGATGAAATGACGAGTAAGGACCAAGAAGACACGCTGCGCCGACCACAAATGAATTGGGATAAGGGCAAGAGAATGATAATGATCTATTGAAAGCTACTGAGCTCAAGCTTCTGGATCATTCCCACTAGTTCTACTGCACAGTCCTACGATAGAACTAGTGGGATTTTCTTCCCACTAGTTCTACGATTCAAGGTGGTACGAAATCGTAGAACTAGTGGAAACGAAAAGTCCCAAGAGTTCTACTATAAATGGTTTAATAGGACCAGTAGAACTAGTAGGATTTTTTTTCCACTAGTACTACGATTTGGTTCCACCTTGAATCGTAGAACTAGTGGGAAAAAAAATCCCACTAGTTCTATCGTAGGACTGTGCAGTGGAACTAGTGGGCATGATCCAATCTTCTCTGTCTCAGCTTCAGTGGCGAAGCTGTGACCTCCTTGATATAAACTTGACAAAGATCGTCAGCATCGAATTGTAACACACATTAAATAAACTACACGAGCATAAAATATGTAGATCCAGGGGAATGCGATGTAAATAATAAATATCTTTCATCTCAGTATGTTTGCGGTTTCAGTAAATATGTTATGATCCTCTTATGTAATATGGAAAATTCTATCCCATTTTCCTTCGGATCAATTCTTTTTATTACGCATGACATTGATTTTCGATTTTCTTTTTTCGTATTAAAGTTTTATACTGGCATGGTGGTATATAACGTAAACGATTGAGAGACGAGTCAAGTTCACACATAAAACAATATACATCACGCCTGTGCTTCCTGAAGGGTGAGGCAGAGGTTTGAATATAGAAGCGAACCCTCGTTCACTGGTTATGTTGAAGCCCATTGAAAAATGGGTGAGCCTATAACCATTAACCAGGAACAAATACTCACTTGGGCTACTAGTGAAAATTCCTGATGGAAAACCTACTGACTTAGATTTTCAATTATTTTAACGGAACTCTTGATGTTCGGTACAATATTTGCAACCGAACAGCTCAGCACTTTTGCCTTCATGCATACGTATCATTAAACCAGTGTTCGTAAACCAGTAACCAAACCATTACCATTCCGGTATAAAGTCAACCAAATCAACCAATCTATCAACCAACCCAGAAATTAGTGCTAAACCAAGCAGTCTACACTTGAAGCAAACCTAATGAAAAACTTTTAGAACACGATAGAAAAGAAAGTTCTAGAAGGAACGAACCTTGAATCCACCATGACTCAACCTCCTGCAAAGGGGCGACACTAAACGTGAAACGACGAAGGTACGAGTGAAGTTCAATCGATATCCATCTATAATGTAAGTTTACAGTGACCTATCAGGAATTTCTCAGTAGCAGCCACGTAGTCTGGATTTGTGCCCGATTGATGGCAATAGGCTCGCCCCGTATTACGTGGAACGTCAATATAACTAGGAAAATAGGGGTGTCCTGTTAGATACAACTCTGCCTGACGCTTCGGGGATTACGGGCGTGATATTATGTTATACTTATGTAAATACTTACTAGGGCTACAGGTGAAAATACCTCCCGTCGGGACTGCGGGTTGTTCGCAAGAGATACCGCGGCGTCGACATGAAGGGCTAAGAAGGAACATGGGTGGTTTTTAGTCAGTAGAAGTCTGACACTCCCTTTTGCTCTGCCCAAGAGCGGGAGGGGTTATTTGATGATTTTCCACCCAACATAAAAAAAATAAAAAAAAAAAAGGTGAAATTACCTTTATCTGCGACTTAGATGTTCACTGATTTTCGTTCTTAAGACGAACAGAACATTTTTCGATTAATTCGAAAACTCTTAGCACACGATAAAAAAGAAAGTTCTAGAAGAAACGAACCTTGAATCCACCATGACTCAACCTCCACCAACGAAGGCACGAGTCAAGTTCAATCGATATCCATCTATAATGTAAGTTGACAGTGACCCTGTCTGACAGCTGGTGGCTCCCACGTGGTTCCAACTCTTGGTAACAACGAGGTTACCGATAAAATTGATAGAAAGTGTTAAACGTGGGAAAGGACAGCAGTTTTCGCTGGGTAAAAAGTACAGGTGATAATTTTTCATAAATGAAAGGACGCAGAAATGGGTATTTGGTTGAATTAATAATATAAGTTGAGTAATTAATTTTGTCAATTATTTTAGTAATTTAATAGTAATCATATTTTAATTTTTAATTTTATCAGTTAAACTGCGTAAGCAGTTTTGTGGGGCAGTGTACTTAGTTTTAAGATTTTTTTTATGTAAATAAATCATTCATTCATTCAAGTTTTTTGTACCTACTGAAGTTTAAACAATTATTTTGCCAAATGATAGGCGCGTTCACATTATACCAAAACATAGTAAAGTCTGCTGCTTACAATATTTTTTCTTTCTAACGTCCAGTTTAAAATATATTAATAGTAAGTACATATTTTGTTAAACATATTTTGTTTGAACTGCAGTAACAAAAGCCACGGCACCAACAACGTTTCTTAACACATTTTCGAAGAAATAAAATAATAGAACGAAAACTTTTGTGTCAGTAATTTCATTTAATTTCATAGAACTTTTTCACAATTTTCTTGTTTTATAAATATATGTTTTTAATGTTACAGCTTTCCTTTTAATACCTCTACGATTCACGTATTATTGAATACATTCAGAATAATTATGTATGTTGATAATGACCCTGATACTACAGCTGTCGATTTCCCACGCGGTCAAAGTCATGTCATAATTAAAAGGGGGATGTCAGCATCAATAAAATTGTTAATAACTGACTGCAGCCATATTGCGTCGTTCATCAGCACAAGGGTGGGGGTGGATAATGTCAGGGAAAAATTGAAATGACCTTTTATTTTATTTATTGGTGGTCGTGTAATCCCAAAATACAAGTCATATTAAGACTTGTTCGGGTTTTTTTACATGTCATGTAGGTATGATTGTGTGCCTCGAGGCATGGATAACTACTCATTTGGGGGTTGTGGTGTGTGTGTCTGTGACTGCCTCGTTGGTAGAGTGGTCACAAGCGCGACTGCTGAGCATGAGGTCCTGGTTTCCATTCCCAGGTTGGCCTAAGTGTTGTTAGGTTTTTCCATTATGAATTTCTCGGTAGCAGCCACGAAGGCATTAGGATGGGAATAGGCTTATAGTGGTTACATCTGCCTAATCCTTCGAGAATCGCAGGCGTGATGTTATGTTATTATGTTGTATGTAGGGGTGTTTTTCAGTTTCAGCCTAGGTTGAGTCGTTGGCAACAGTTTCTATGACTTTAGGCAGTGGGTGTTCTTTTATTCGTGTTTTATCGTGATTGATAGTTTTCTCTTCGAACTTGTCTATTCCATAGTTTCTCGTGGGTTCGATCGTATTTTCTTTCTTTAGTCTCGCAGCTTTATCTATGGAAATGGCTAACACTTATCGACGAGGAATTGCCTTAAACCAGTCACAAAAATGTTAAGTCAGCATCGTCTCGGTTTAGACGATGAAACTCGACACCGCATCAAACTATTCACTTTTATTGAATGATTATAAAGTTTTTTTTCTGATCAGCTTAAACCGATATAGCAACGATGAGTTTTGTCCCTCTCTATGTATGTCAGAAAATCGTGCTCTTTAGGAAATAGCTTCTTCCAGCTCATTAACTCGTCGCCGAATCGTTTAGAATGACATTAGCATTGATCCCCGTTCGCCCGCACCGATATATTGCGTACAATTACTACTAGTTGACATTCGAGGGTCACTGCAGCATTAGACTGACCTTGGGGATCAAGGCCAATCGAGTATTACGACACGACATTTTTGGATTAACTTTGTATGGAAATATTTGGGTGTTGAAATGTCTCCACTGATTAAATCTTGCCCGCTAGAGAAATCATGGAATATTTCAGATAGAAACTCCGGTCTGCGAATTGCCACTTAGAATTTTACGTTGGTATTTACAACTTCTGGATTTTGATTTGTATTTTAGAACATTTGTGTTCACTCTGCTCATATTTTCCCAGAAAAAGAGAAGTACCTACGTCTAGTTTACCATTAGCCTCTTAGCCCTTCATGTCGAGGCCGCGGTATCTCTTGCGAACAACCCGCAGCCCCGACGGGACGGTTCAGACCTCAAGTGCGGATTCGGCGTCTCCCCGCAGACAATGGCCCACCCTTCATCTTGCATCACATGCCCCATCACCTGCGCACTTGATGATCTACTAACTACATCAATAAGTTGGGTTCGCGTAGCTGAGTTTTGAGCAATACACATCTAAAAGTCATCGATACGCTGAAAAGATGACCATCATCATCTGCCTAGCCTTTTCCTAACTATATTAGGATCGGCTTCCAGTCTAACCGGAGGCAGCTGAATACCAGTATTTTACATGGAGCGACTGCCTATCTAACCTCCACAACCCAGTTAGTGTAGTTCTGGGTATATGATATCCTTTGGAAAGACTGGTTGTTCGACTTTATCAAAAATCTACAAAGTCAAAGTCAAAGCATTTATTTTATTTCAATTAAACCATTACTGGTACTTTTGAATGTCAGAAGAACAATTCATAAAACTAAACTACGAGTGCAATACGTCATCCCGAAAGCCACCACGCCGAACCACACGCCGCCGAATGCCCGCAACAACGAACACTGCGAGCACGAAAGCACGCAGCGACGCACACCGCAACAACGAATGCACGAGACTCCCAAATCACGGAACAACGAATGCACGCCGCAACGCGCAACCGCCACCCCGCGACCCGGAGCCCCGCGCACCCACCTCCACGGCACGAGCCGCCGCGCGCCCCCGCACCCCCGCACCCACAGCACTCGCCGCCGCAGACATCCGGCGACGCGCAACCCGACGCAGCAACCCCCGGGACGACGTATTGCACTCCTAAGCTACAGTCACAGTCACAAGGCATAATAACTTGTGAAAGTACTGTAGTTGCCCATTCCCTAGCGTAGATCTCTATGGAGAAGAACGGGCAAGAAACTCCATGGACACTCTTTTAAATCAGAATATTATTACAAAATCTTGGTACATTATATCATTCATGTTGAGATGGTATATTATGTGAGAACGATGTAGCAAGATGTGCACGATAAGTGTCCACTGTAAAGTCAAAAACGACGATTCAAAGATAAAATAATAATTCAAACAAGCCGTGGCAGCTAAGAGGTGACCAGTCACAACTGACAGCACCCGTTCACGAGCATGACGCATGGATCAGCACCATTTCACTCAACCATTTTGAAGGGAACGAAATGATCCGACACACCCGCCACCATCAGCGAGACATTTAAGTGACAACAAGTTACATCCGGGACCAAAGGCTTAACGTGCTTTCCGAGGCACGGAGGAAACTCGGTATGGAATGGGTGGTCTCCCATCCACAAACCAACCGAAAAGAAAAGACCTTTAGCTATCAATTTTGAAAAAGGGAAAACTGTCCCGTGGGGTCTGTTTGTAGTGTATTGAACCCTAAACCAGCTAAATTCAGAAACGTTCAATAATTGAACGTTTCTGAATTTAGCTAGAGCAATTATTGCTCTTGGTGGTTCTACAGCATTTCGATAAACCCAATGGAATAAACTCAACTGCTTTGAAGGTCAAACCTCCTCTATAAAAATAAAAATAAAATTCCTACACACTCCATCCTACGCCCTACGCATTCGACTACCGTGTTCACAGATTACACCTTATCTACATAACTAGTGCTATCAATCATCGAGGCTCAAAGTGGCATTCGGGACTTAAAATAGATAAGTTCTAAGTACCTGGACAATCGAGCTTTACTCGGGTGAAAGTGGAGAAAACAAATGTTCCCAGATATCAGACCTCGCTAGATCAATTTTTCGCCCCCGTAAACTCCTAGAGTGCCACTTTCATCGAAATCGATACAGAAATAAAGGGTGTAAAAAGACCTTTAAAAGCCGAAAGGCACTTACTTGTTTTCCGCGTAATTCCGATATTTTATTGATCTGGCCCATACCTGGGAACCTGCTATTAACGGAGATATTGAAAGTTTGTTTCAACTTAGGTATATGCAATTCATGTACAATTGTTTTAGGCCAACTTTAGAGGCTTTCCGGGATTCAGCTTCAGACTGGAAGCCGCCTCAACATTAAAAAGGCTTGTTAGATGAACACGATAACTATAGCACCGATCAACCTAGCCCTTCGCTACACAGGGATGATGTTATTTATTATTCATCTATTACACTTAAGTTCCCAGCTGATCAGTCCATTACAGGTTAATATTGATCGCCACACTCAAACCGTCGATATAACAATACGATTGCCGCCATTACTGACTGACGCTAAGGCCACGGTGAAGGTTAAGTGCCTTCCAAGGTCAGGTCCGAGGACGAGGTCGAAGGACCTTCGTAGTTTATACAATAGATGACATTTCAGATAGGAATAGTCATTCCATTTTTATGTTGTTTGGTTTCTAATCTTTTTATAGTTTGTCATGCATTCTGCATATTTGTTTTGTAGTGGTTATCTTGATGTTGTACGACTTGAATTCTGTTTGGTTTCTACTCGCACTTTTAATGGTTATGGTAAGCTACGAGTGATGGATGCGGGTTGCTCGAAAGAGGTACCACGGCCTCGACACAAAGGGCTAAGAAGGAACATGGGTGGTTTTAGTCAATAGAAGTCTGGCACTCCTACCGCTCTGCCCAGAGCGGGAGGAGTCATTTGATGATTTCCCACCCCCAAAAAAAGAGTGATGGATATGAATGTTGATGGATAGAGAAGAGGAAGGCCAAAGAAAAAATGAATGGATTGTGTAAATAAGGCTATGAAAGAGAAAAAAGAGTAAATGATGCTGTGAAGTCTGACAGGGGCGAATGGAAAACGTGTTGCGCCGACCCGAAGTAAAATGAGAAAGCAGGAACATGATAATAGTAAGTACTTATAATGGTAAATGGTGTAGCTCACAATATTTTCTTAACCTACCTGTTTTTGAAGGGCAGTTTTAAAATAGACTAACTAAATAATTACAGTGCGAAAACCAATCTTCAAAAGAATCATTCTTATTCATGGTTACGGGGCTGCCTATATTATATTATGTTACTAAATAACATAAGTTTATAAATAGTGTATTTCAATAATGAAAACGCTCCTCAACGCTATTAACAGAAAAACTTTAATCTAGGTACTCCATATTCAAACAAAGCACATTTCTAAACAAACAATATTCAAGAGCTTTTGTTATTAACTTCGCAAAGCTCAGCGTTCGTTTAAAAAGCTTTTTTACTAATTTTGAGGCTATAATTAACACGATAAACCGTCATAAAGTATCTTTTTGGCAATTAAAATGGCAGTCGTTAATGGATACGTTCTTTGTGATTACTAATTGTTTTAAAAGGATAATTTGGTATAATTAGTCTGTCGTACCGAGTTATATTTCAAAGGCTTGAAATGTTTTAAGGCTCAAAAGTTGGACCCTAATCACAACGGTGGAGTGTTTACGCAGTCATCAGTTACTTCCACCTGAAGAGAGGTAGTTAGAATAATTAATTGTGTTGAAAGTGCTTGGAAATTTGGTTCCTTATCTATTTAACTTGGCTTGGATGGATCTGCCTTGTTAGTCTAGTGGTCGCAAGCACGACTGCTGATCATGAAGTTCTGCGTTCGAGTCCTGGGTTGGAAATAGTGTTAGGGGTCTTTCAATCAGGATTTTTTCAGTATCACCCATTTTTTTTTTTTTTTTTTGGGTGGTGGGAAATCATCAAATAACCCCTCCCGCTCTTGGGCAGAGCGAAAGGGAGTGTCAGACTTCTACTGACTAAAAACCACCCATGTTCCTTCTTCGCCCTTCATGTCGAGGCCGCGGTATCCCTTGCGAACAACCCGCAGCCTCGACAGGCGTTCAGTATCACCCATGGAGTCTGGATTGGCGCCCGATTGATGACAATATTGATTGGGCCTGTTTTGCTACCTACGATTAAGTTCCCACTAACTCACCTGGCAGATAATTTCATACAAATTCTGTTCCATTTTTTAATTTCTTCAATAAGTAGTGGCTATTCGGACATCGAGAAATAAACCATAAGTCTTTCAAAATCAATAGAACTTTAAATACCACCTTTCAGTTGACTTTCCTCGTAACCAAAACACGCCTAAATTAAAATCCACCGAACTTTCTCGAACAACAAAGTAAACAAGCTAACGTTATGATGTAAAACTGCATTAAACACACGATTCGTGACTGAAATCACCTTGGAGGCTCTGATAAGAAATATACCAGTAGTACTATTGTAACAAGAAAGTGGGGCGAGGAAATTAGTACCGGCGTGATGTACAGTTGGCTGGAAAAGTTCTAGAATAAAAATCAATATTGTGGCGACATTTATATTGCTACGGAGGGGCTCGTGGTTCTGTCGGGGCTGCGGGTTGTCTGTCGGGGCTGCGGGGTGTTCTAAATAGATACTGCGGCCTCGGACACAAAGAGCTAAGAAGGAACATTGGTGGCTTTTAGTCAGTAGAAGTCTGACACTTCTTTCCGCTCTGCCCAAAGCGGGAGGAGTCATTTGATAATTTCGCACCCTCCCCAAAAAAATAAAAAAGATTCCCTAAAAAAATATAATTTTCAAAATTTTATTCTACTAGTTTTTCGGCGTAACTCATTTGTATATTCATGCCAAATTACAGCTTTCTAGTTTCTAATACTAAGAGCCTTTGAGATATACCTAGTGCGGACGGACGATCATGGCAAAACTATAAGGGTTCTATATTGACTACGGAACCCTAAAAACGAGGCTCGTGGCTAGATAATAAGCAACTGCTAGGGTTGATCTTCAGGTTCCGTGGATGGGTAACCATCCATTACATACCGAGTTTCCTTCGTGACCCGCAAGCCGTTGGTTCTGGCTGGCATTTGTAGATTTTTGTCAATAATGTTAGTGTGATAGTCAGTGGCCCAAAAATCTGACAACCAGTCTTACCAAGGGGTATCGTATTCCCGTCGGGGCTGCGGGTTGTTCGAAAGAGATACCGCGGCCTCGGCACAAAGGGTTAAGCAGGATCAAGGGTGGTTTTTAGTCAGTAGAAGTCTGGCACTCCCTACCGCTCTGCCCAGAGCGGGAGGAGTCATTTGATGATTTCCCAACCTACCAACTAGGTTCTGGAGGTCAGATAAGCAGTCGATTCATGGAAAATACTGGTATTCAGCTGCATCCGATTAAACTGCACACTGACTAACTTATCCGCAATTTTCTAACCCAACATTTCGTGCGTTTTCTCTTTAAAACTATGAATTTTCTGTTTTATTTTCGTGACAAGCGAGTTTACTGCCGACCGTACTCTTAGATGTTACGATAATACGATTTGTTATTACTGAATTACCTTGAAAGCTCTCGGAAATCACGTTTCCTCACTTTATTTTATGAAAGGTTTATTTTTCAGCGAGATCTTATTCGTATTGATATGGCAATAAACAGATAACGCGACCATATTGTAACTAACTTTCAAAGAATTGTAAGAATATTTACTTAGAGGCAAATGGGAATCACATTCGAAATGTATTTAATAAGACGGTCAATCATAACCATAGATTTAATAAAATTTCTATGATCATAACAATATTTCTTTATAAGTTTATACATAAACTCACGACTTTTACGAAACAGAGCACCTAAAAATACAGCTCAGCCTTCAACTACGATCCTTAGATAAGTACTCTTTAGCCTCATCCAAGTTCAGAGGTTGTGAGTTTTTTTTAATAAAATATAAAAAACTAGGTGCTAACGATACGGTAAACCCTTTTTTTTATGGTGGGTGGAAAATCATCAAATGACCCCTCCCGCTCTTGGGCAGAGCGAAAGGGAGTGTCAGACTTCTATTGACTAAAAACCACCCATGTTCCTTCTTAGCCCTTCATGTCGAGGCCGTGGTATCTCTTGCGAACAACCCGCAGTCCCGACAGGCTGTTCAGAAACCCTTACATCATGAAGAGTCACTACTATTATAAATCCGAAAATTTGCTTGTTTCTTACTCAATCACGCCAGAATAGTTGAACGAATCTGTATAAAATTTGGCACAGAGATAGATTATTATAGACTGCAATAGTGCATTCATTGACATCTACCATTACTGTTTTTTTTTCTCTCACAAATACACATGAAAATTTCCACGTGAACGAAGTCGCGAGGAACACCTAGCAAGTTATAAGGCTAAGCCTAGGTTTTTAGACTTGTATAAAAGTACTGCCACTAACTGCGGTACTCAGAGATATTAATGGCCGTCACTTAGTAAAGATTTGACATACTTTTGTATGACAAAACTGTTTATACCTTTACTAAGTGATGGCCTAAGTAATCATTAAAACTCTCTGAGTGCGGCAGTATGACAGCATACAATTAGCTTCATTTAACACCTTATGATAACGAAACATACAATAAAAGTGTTAGTATGTAATAGATGTTCCTATACATGACTGAGCATATATTATCGCCTCACAGCCTTACAAGTTATCCTAATAAACTGAACCAGCCTACCGTAAACACGTAGATAACAATTTATTAGATAGACAAGTAAATTAATAGCACAATGAAATTCTATTAGTCCCCTTCAAAGGAAGCACAAAAGGCATTTATGACCACAACAGAGCATAATCAGCTGTCAGATTGGTATCACAGTACACGTAGGTGTAGCTTCCCTTTTATTCGGAATACGTAATCAGCTTCTATTTATATTATACTAGCTGATGCCCGCGGCTTTACCCTCGTGGATGTCGGTCAAATTATATACTAAAACCTTCCTCTTGAATCACTCTATCTATTAAAAAAAAACCGCTTCAAAGTCCGTTGCGTAGTTTTAAAGATTTAAGCATGCATAGGGACGGACAGACAGCAATAGCGACTTTGTTTTATACTATGTAGTGACGCCTATATTCATATATTGTCCCACTGCAGGGCAAAGGCCTCTCCCTCCTTCCATTTTTCGCGATCTTATGCGGCTATAGGCCAATCTTTTCAGAAGGAGTCCAGCTCATCCCACCATCTCCTTCTAATCAGCTTCTAATGTTCCGTTCTTTCCGCACATCACAGGAGCTGACGGAGGCTACTGAAAGTGCCAAACTCGTCGGCAAATTTTGCGCCGACTCAATTTAAAGAGTCATCGACACGCTAAGAAGAAGAATGTTCCATAATTCAAAATACCCACAGATTGAGGGGTGCTAGAGGCACTCGGATACATAGGGTGTAAAAGAACCCTTAACGCAAACTAAAGGCACTTGTTCTCCCCACCACTGCGATATTTTTTTTATTCTAGACCATACCTGGGAACCCCCTAGTTACGGAGATATTGGGGGTCAAAGTTCCAAATTTTTAACAGCTGTTTTTGTAAATGCTAGTTTTTCAGGTTATAACTTTAGTTAAATTACTTCCATGACCCGTTTAGCATCCAATAGCACAATGTTTTAAGAGTGCTACATTGAGTTTTACCGTAAAATGTGATTTTCGACCCCAAAAAAAAATCGTTTCCCAGCAAAAAATTTTGCGTATAGGGGTACTTAGTTTGATGTACAGAATGCTTGGTTAACGGCTGCGTGATGGGTTGATTTACATCCTGTATGATGAAATCTTGAAGTATTCACAGTATGTTATCGACTTTCAATTTATCATCTTTCTTTTGACCAATCTTCAATAGTAATATTGCTTACTATCAGGTGAAACTGTTCAAGTATGATCCTCTAAGATTAAACAAATACGATAGTTTGACTAACTAATTCAATTGGTTATTGAATTCCTTACTAAAGTCATTGGTGCATTGAGTTCTTTATTCGACATTAGTCTATGTTCCAATCGGATATAGCCAAGGAAAGGGGGTTCCTCACTGCGATGTTTTTTCACTGATAGATATCCCAACCGACCGTGACGGATTTATATCACTATGTCCACCTTCTTCTTCTCTCGTCACGAGCACTGTTCGATTTTATCTCATGCCATGTGATAAATATTTGTGGTGTACTAGTATGTTGTCAGAAAGCTTAGGTGCGTAGAACTTGCAACGAAGCAAAAGGAGTATGTAAGAATGATGCTGGTGACTCTGTGTAGCTTCTGCCTACCCCTACACGAAGATACATTTGCATTGTGGCAGCAAATTCCTCCAGTTTCTCTGAAACATGTCATCCCTACAAAGCCATAAGCTGAGATTTGAGTACCCGTGGCTTTGCGAACAATGTTCCCCAACATTACGTATTGGACACAAGGCCGAGATCTGACCTTTGTATTTATACATTACATGCCAAAAAGTATTATTTACTACCACTAAATCTGTTATGTTGGATAATAAGATTTGCATGTTTCGAATGCTCTGGATTTTATAGTAAGTAGAATATATTATTCTTCCCTCAATTTTGTTCTCGTATGTACCCAAACATAGGTTTGGTTCGTCCTTCTGTTTGTGTATTTGCTGATATTGGTCACTATCCCGCTGATCATAATCAAAATTATTGAAATAACGAATAATAATGATTTGATTGGCACGGTTGGCGCAGTGGCTAGCGGTCGCGGGATCGATCCCCGCACGGAACAAATATTGGTATGGTCTACAGATAGTTGTTCCAGGTCTGGGTGTTCGCGTATGCGAATTACAGGAGAAATTCCTAGTGTTGGGTAACATATTTATGATAAAAAAAGATTTCCATAATGCTAACGATTTTGTTTTGTGAGGACTTAGAGGCTTGCAATCTTCCGGAATCGTCTAATCTTAGCTACTAAAGACACAGCCCGACTTTATCACTGTAGTCGGTATTTCTTTATGACGTCTGTACTTACGAGGCGTGGTACTCTACCTTATGAACATTAAACTTAAGATCCTTCAAGATAGTAAACAACACGGGGCATAATTTGCAACCGTACGTGTGCTTGGGACAGATGTCAGTTTAGAAGTAAGCATTCATCCCCACTTTAGGCAAAATATCCCCACTACAATCATGTATTGATTTGCATAATTCATATCTTGTAAATGTCTACATTGTATGGTTATACGCAAATCTTCTTAAACTTTGAACTACTTCTCTGTTCTCTCCCACATTTAACTCGTGCCTGTTTTTTTTTTGAGGGTGGGAAGTCTTCAAATGACTCCTCCCGCTCTGGGTGGAGCGGAAGGGAGTTGCAGACTTCTTAGCCCTTTGTGTCCGGGGCCGCGGTATCTCTTTCGTACAACCTGCAGCCGCGGGAGGACCCGAGTGCCTTCAAAGCAAGAATGAACAGGCATCATCTGAACACGCTCGTTCCATCATAAACCTCATCCATCGTTTACTATCAGGCGTGATCGATCGATCGATCGCAGGCCCATTATACAATTAAAAAAACTTCGGTTGTTGTAACACCTATAAAATCACAGTCGTAATACCCTAAAAATATAAATATAATTAGGTTACGGTTTATTAGATTACAATGAGGTTAACATCTACCTAAAAGTGAGGTCAAGTTAAGTTATATTATGAACGAAAGTAATGGAAAGTACAACAGCACGCTATTTATTTATAACCTAAGCCTACGTGAGAAATTACATTTTATCGTTTTTACTTCTCTACCGTTACATATTATATTGCTTAAGTTTTGTGGGAAAGGGTTACTAGCTGACTCCCGCGACTTTCGTCCGTGTGATTTTTTTATAAAAAGTCATATAACAGGGTGGTGCCGACCATACGACAATAAATGAAACCACTGGTAGTTCTAGTTAATAGGAACATTATTAAACTATCAAATAAATCTTAATATCAAAATAAAAAAAAAACAATAAAACTAAGTAGCATAAAACTGTAAACGAAATACATTACAATTTACAAACAAATATTGGTTTACTAACCTTAGGAATACTTTGCACCGATTAACGTGTGGAAATAAAATGTAACAAACGAATTTGGCAAAGACATTTAGGCAGGTTATTGTCGTATCGTCGGCACCACGACGGTGTTAGGATTTATTTGATAGTTTAAAAATGTTCCTATGAACTAGAACTACCAGTGGTTTCATTTATTGTCGTATTGTCGGCACCACCCTGTATATAATAATATAATTAATAAGAACATTATTGTTGTTTTTCTCGTAAGCAGGACCATTTTTCGGGATGAAAGGTACCCTATGACCGTTTCTGTACACCTGACAACGTATAAGCCTTTCAAGATGATCGGTTCAGTGGTTTAGGCGTAAAAAGGTAACAAACAAACAAACTTACTTTCACATAACTTCCGCGTTATTATAAAAGTGTTAATCTCAGGTCCTACTACTTAGTTTATAATATTAGTTAGAACGTTTCTTCACGAGTACTACTTTCAATAACAGTGGCGGAAGATACCTTGCAGTTGCTTCTTGTAAAGACTGAGATTAATTTTATAATATTCAAGCACACAGGTTTTTTTATTACGCATTCTTATTGCAGTCTTAAAAAGAAGAGGAATTAATATTTATTAAGAGTAAAAAATTTACATTTTCCATTCAGGGGCACAAGGAATGGCATACATTATGTAATTAATTCTCTTTTATTAATAAATCCCGAGGCACGCTACTTAAAATTTTATATTTCTCAACTCACCGAGGGAAATCGACGCTCTTATTTTATTCATAACACGTTAAATTGAGCCACCTGTATGTTTAATTAAATAACATGAGTATTTCGTTCATTAATAATAATATGTTTATTATGACGGAAAGAACATCGATGAAAAAAAGATTGTATGTAGCGGAGACGAGAATGTTGAGGTGGATGTGTGGTGTGGTGTGACAATCACTACATAGTATAAAATAAAGTCGCTGTCGCTGTCTGTCCGTCCCTATGTATGCTTAAATCTTTAAAACCACGCAACGGATTTTGAAGCGGTTTTTTTTAATAGATAGAGTGATTCAAGAGGAAGGTTTTAGTATATAATTTGACCGATATCTATCGCGGGTGAAGCCGCGCGCATCAGCTAGTAATTTATAAGATAAGGAACTAGTTTATTTGAGGAAGTTTAAAAGTCGCACCAGTTGCTGAAAAGTTGAAAAGGAATCGACTGTCTTAATATGGACAAGGACATGTGATGAGGAAGGAGGAATCGCATGTGACTATGGAGTGATGGATGAAGAGGAAGACCAAGAAAACGATACATGGATTGTGTGAGGAATGATATGAAAGAAAATCAATAAATTATGAAAAAAAAAAGTGTTTCACCGAATCAAATAACAAGGGCAAGAAGATCGGAATTAATTTCAAAATATTTTCAGAAATAAATATCGCCCAACACCCTAGTGTTGGGCGATATTTATTTCTGAAAATATTTTGAAATTAATTATTAAATTAATTAATTAAATTGAACTTTTGTAAAAATGGTAGGCCATTTTTACAAAAGTTCAATTTAAAACCATATGATAAACTAACTGATTGATTCAATACCTAGGGTTAGGGTAGTTTATCTAATTCTAGGTTCAGATATAACACCTACAGACAGTAACTTCATCGCGGTCCGCCTACAGACTGATCTTTCAACCACGCCTTGTACAGATTATTTTAGACGACATTGTAATTTCACAATGGAATAAATAGAATTTCCGATAAATCTTCTAAAACATCATAATTTTTATAAATCTATGGTAATTTAAGCATACCACATGACATCTATGCTATATGGAGGGTCTATCTTTAAATATAAAAATTGCTCGAATATAAAAAGAAAGTGCGTGAATATAGTGTGTAAATATATAAAAATGCAAGACGTACTACACGACGAAAAAAGTTTATGCAGGGTCTTCAATCATGGGCTGAATTCATGGTTTCAGTTTACGCCTCTAAGACCCTGTATAGGAAGCTCGATGTTTTGACATATACCACATCAGTGCATTGAACTCGTGCGAAGCAGGTCAAGCAGTTCCTATAAATGAAAAATATTTTACCCAAACGCAACTACAAATCCACACGCCCCTAACTCCAACAGAAGCCTCCTCTTTAATAATAAATTCGGGTTATTCTCCAGAGAGCGATAAGCGAGTAGAACCGTCGTTATGTGCGACAGATGGGCTAAAATAGCCTTTATTCTCAACAAAACATTAAATTTCGACGGCTTAATGTGGTACTTCATCACTTTATATCCTTTTTGAGGAGTGGTTGAAGCTTATGCGGTGTCTGTGACTGGTCTGAAATGGTTTAATTCTTACACGTCCGAGGGACGCTGGTATATTGACAGCCGCGGCTCTCGAGGTAATATTTTATTTCCCAAAGATATTTAATAAATAACAGACCACCTCGTTGGTCTAGTGTTATCAAGCGCGACTGCTGTGCATGAGGTTTTGGGTTCAATTCCCAGGTCGGTCAAAGTGTTATTGGGCTGTTCCATCAAGATTTTTTTAGTAGCAGCCACGTAGTCTGGATTTGTGCCCGATGGATGGCAATAGGCTCGCCCCCTTTTACATGGGACTTAAACACAACTGGCACTGAAATGTGGGTTTATTCACGGGTACACCTCTGCCTTACCCTTCGGGGATTACAGGCGTGATCGTGAATCGAACTCAGGACCCCATGTATAGCAGTCGTCACTAAACCAACGAAGCAGTTAGTAGATACCTACCTATACGTTTATATATGTGTTATTCTGGGATTCATATCATAACGTTGCCTTTTTTTTGGTGAGTGGGAAATCATCAAATGACTCCTCCCGCTCTGAGCGGTGCTGAAGGGAGTGTCAGACTTCTACTGACTAAAAACCACAATGTTCCTACACTGTCCCTTCTTATCCATTCGTGTTCCGGGGCCGTGGTGTTTCTTCGGAACAACTCGCAGCGGTCAGTAGATACATACCTATACATTCATTCATTCAGGGTTTCATATCATAAAGTTGCTTTCCTGACATTTCATAAAACAGAGCTAATCCATAAAATTTTCTTATAACGCCATAAACTCATGGCTACTTACAATGAGTACACTGTTCCATAATTCCGTGTTTTCAAGTTAATTAACGTTCGTGCAAATTGTAGTAGCATGTAAGCCGGTAATTATGCTCGTGAATACTCGTGATCTCAATATTTTCGCAACACATTTTCAATATTACCCACACAGGATACGCAATTTATTCTCATCAAAATTAACGTGTAGGTAAAGGTTTAATTATTTAATAAAAATCTGATGGGTTTTTTTTTTAATAACGTTGCCCCGCACTAGGAGTTTCTCCTGTATCGTGGGTGCGTTCACAAACATATAAACTCACATACACAAATACCCAGACCCGAAACAACTATCTGTAGGCCGTACAAATATTTGTTCCGTGCGGGGATCGAACCCGCGACACGCAGCGCAGCAGTCCAATCGCTCAGCCACTGCACCAACCGTGTCGTTTAATATGATTGAATCTCTTGTTTGTACTCCATTTTAATTAGGCTATTATTATTATCCGCCATTTGTGTGTCAGTGCACGGCAAAGGCCTCTCCTTTCCTCCAGTTACCTATCCAGTGATGTTATTTGCCAATCCTTGTGAAAAGAGTCGAGGCCGTTCCACCACCACCTTCGGGACCTGCAGCGTTGCCGTTTGCTGCTGTTTGGGTCCATTGTGTGGTAAATTTAGCCCATAGCTCCTCCGACATGCGACAGATGTAATAAGGAGCAAAATAAAGTATTCAGAGGTATCGCAAACAAACTAAATAAGTATACCCGGTGACGTCTTTTAAGTCTTGCTTGTCACTTTAATGTGGTCCTTTTTTTTGCGGGTATTGGGAAATCATCAAATGACTTCTCCCGCTCTAGGCAGAGCTGCCCAGACACTCTCCTCTGTGCCTCTGACACTCCGTGTCAGACTTCTACTGAATAAAAACCACCCATGTTCCTTCTTAGCTCTTTGTGTCGAGGCCGCGGTATATCTTTCAAACAACCCGCAGCCCAGTTTAATGTGATCCTTAATATATCTACGAACTAGTCGTTACCAGCCAAATGCCAAAAGGCTTTACCAACTTAAGTGCTAATTTGAATAAGCACTTCTCGAGGCCAATCCTCAGGGACTCCCTGTATGGGATTCCTTCGGCCGAAACTTGAACCTATACAGCCTGCGCCTCATAAGTCTCGGTTTGCAGCCACCGACCCTTTCTCCCCTAGAGCCATCAATTCTTAGTGAACAGCAATTTCTTTTAGGCAAGGGCTTATTACGTTTTTATTTTCCTTAATGGTCGCTCATGTCGTCTAAACACGACGTACGAAGGCAATTTTGTTTTCAAAATTGAGTTCAAACTGTCTCATAAGTGTGATTAATATAGGGTAAGCAGAAACACTGTCACGGAAGTTCTATTTGTCACGTCAATCTATGAAAAAAAGAAAATAGAATAGAATATTCGTTTATTTGCTCACAATGTGGTTACATATTATTTACACTAAGGTGGTTAGAATTATTTTACGAAAAAATATTTATTTGTCTCAGATACATGACGAGCATACAAAATGACGAAACAATTAATATACAACGCATCACAAATATTTACAAGTACAACAGGGCAGAACAAAAAAAAAGTTATCAGCTTGCACGTCGTGACTACGAAAAGCAGGTCAGCATGATGCGATGCTGTACTATGCACAGTGCTGATTTTCAGTGGTCGACCGTGAAAAATTATACCAATCTAACGTAGATTGGTTTAAAACAGTGTAATTTTAAGATATATATTGGTGTAGGATTACGTTGCATATCCAATAATCATGCAGAAGTAAGGTTATTAACCTCTAAACTTTTTCTCAACGACTTGAGAATTTTTACTCGACTTAATTTAATTACGTTTTTTTAATCTCACATTTCAGGGAATTATCTACTCAGATGATGAAGAGGGGTTTTTTATCTTAAGTTTTTTGAATTGAATTGTTTTAACGAAATACCATTGATGTTTTCTTATAAACTAGACACTCTGACCTTCTGTTATTCTTGAACGTCGTGACTACTTTTGGAATTGTTGCCATATAACTAAACTTGATCTGTATTGTTACAGCGCCAGTCGCACTTGCCCGGCGGAGGGTGCGGTCGAGCAGGACTCGTCGCAGCCCGTCGACCTGCCCCGCACAAGAGATGGAGAGATTGACTATGATGGTAAGGACTGTTTATCTTAAAATATTAGAATTTTTGGTTAGGCTAAGGGTGTGAGTTGTGGCGACCGCGAACCGGAAGACGTTGCGTTGGAAGGCCTCCCACTAGGTGAACCGATGACCTGGTGAAGGTTGCGGGGATCCACTAGTTGCGAGACGCATGGGACCGGTCAATGTGGCGATACTTGGGGCAGCTTTATGTCCAGCAGTATAGAAGTCTTTCGGCTGAAATGATGATTAATGATGTGAGACAGGCACCAGGCAAGTATAATTAACATGTACTGCTCTCAAAACTGAAGGCTGACTAAGAGAGTGACCACGTATCACCACTTTTGTCTAGTTGTATCACCCGTTTCAAAAGGAAGTGAATGACTTCTTTTCGCTTTTATTACATGAGCAATAAAGGCCATAGAGCTTCATCTGACCGACTCAAGCCGGTTCCACGTCGATGAAGTCTAAACACTCCTGCATAGCTTAGGAATCAGTCGCGAGGAGCTTTCTTGTTAGAGCAGTTGCGTTACAATTTATAAATTAAAAAAAAAAACACAGTGACATTATTTTGACATATTTTTTTAAAAGGAAAAAAATTGATCTTGAACTACAAATCATCGCATGCTGATTGATTCGTAGATAGTCGTAGACCTCTGACGCCCTTAGGTGGACGCCATAACACGACAAGGTCGTAATTGCTATTTGATTTAAGACCATTGTGACAGAAAGGTATATCATAGTAAAGGTTCCTTTTCCTAGAAGGTTGTGTCAAAAATGATGCTTATCGCAATTTCGAGGTCGACCTAAGCCGTCTACTGGCGAAGAGGAAATTAAAACTGTCTTGTACACGAAGTTTGAAAACTGTGTTAGACTATAAATAGCCTGCTCAAGTGAAGATACTCAAGTACTCCATCCGGGGTACTCTGGGTAACCAGACCCGCTGAGCCTTACCGAATATTTTAGCACGACAAAATGAGCTATTTTTGTATAATTTATTCTATCACAAAAAAGCCATTGCCGTCACGAATGGCTAATTAAAATATATTCTGTACAACGTAATATATTTTAATTGAAAATAATAATATGACTATTGTTGCCAATAAGGCTGACATTGTGGTGATAGATCGATCGGAGCGTCGCGCAATGATTTTTGATACGGTCCCGCATGACGAGAACCTCGTGAAAGCAGAGAAAGATAAGCAATTCAAGTATCTAGATCTGGCTCGCGAGGTTGTCGACATGTGGCACGTGAATACGGCAATCATTGTGCCGATAGTCGTGTCTGCCAATGGCTTAATAGCCAAGAGCCTCGACGAACATCTAAGGAGACTCTCGCTTGGTAGCTGGATCAAGGCCTTGATCCAGAAGGTAGTAAGTACTTCTGGACACGGCGCGCATTGTCAGGAGGTTCCTCTCTCAAGAGTCCTGACCACTTTTAAACTACTACTTTTATATATTTTTTTTAACTAGCCTACATGGTGTCCCACTGCAGGGCAAAGGTCTCCCTTTTCTCCTTCCATACCTCTCTATTCTGTGCTATCTCTCACATAATCAGATCGTCACGCACATTAACATGATCAAATTATCCATACATAAACTCACGCCTTTTTCCGTGGGGGTAGGCAGAAACCACTGTACGCCACCTGCTACGATCCTTACATACTCGTTTTGCCTCAAATTAAAAATTACAGACATAATGGTTCGTGGCCGTACGCACGTACATGAACCACTTTCAAAGAAAACAATATGACACTATACTGTATTCCCCTCACGATCGTTTACAAGGAATACACTGTACAGTCACAAGCAATAATATATGTACACTTGCAAAGTTCAAACGCGAATTTGTCGTGATATTTCACGACAACGTTAAATAGGTCATATAATCGTTATTAAGATTGCAACTTTGATATTTGACCTAGACATACTAGATAATTTGGGTTTCAAAAATTTGTTACGTCACGTAGTATGAAAATGGTAGAAATTCAGTAGGCGAAAATTGCTTCCAAACGTTAAAAAGTGTATACATATCGGTGCTCGTGACTGTACAGTCAGAATTCGTGGGGCTTCGTAAGATTAGCATACAATGTGCAAGACGGGGCTTACTAGTGATGTGCCGACGTAGCAGCCCTTTAACGGACGTTTAATTATGTTAGTGATATGTTTTAAATGGTAAAGTGAGCAAATAAATTGTAAATCTAGCGGTCGCAAGCGTGACTGCGAAGCATGAGGTGCTGGTTTCGATTACCTGGTCGGGTAAAATGTTATTAGGTTTTCCATCAGGAATTTCACAGCACTAGTCACGGACCGCTGTGACCGGTGTTAAGAATAGTAACATTCAGAATATTAATTTTGTTTATTGACAACACTGATGTCTATTTTAATTTGTTAATGGCAACACTGTTTCTCTTGCCTTCAAAAATATACTCAATACTCAATACTCAATACTTTATTGCATTCCATAATGTGTACATGTAACAGTTGGTATGTTAAGACATAGAATCAATTATGGACCCTGTCGGGCACAGCAAAGTTAATTTTCATTAGGAGAGAGGATGAAGGCGTCTTTTTAATGGAATAATAAAATAAATAATATTAATTTGAAATAGTATCATTGAAAATAGTTATATTTAAAATAATTGAATTTATATATTTGGTTTAAAGTCATATTTATGTGTTTTATATTATATATTGCACGAATTATATTATTAAATTAGCAATGTTAATAAACTAAATACTATTTTAAGTATTTTACGTATTGTGTAAAAGTAGTTTTTATTATTGTTGAAATTTCTCGTTAAAATATTCGTCAATAGTGTAGTAGCTTTTGGTTATTAGAAATTGTTTTAATTTATTGATAAAGACATTGTGATTATTTATATTTTTGATGTATTCCGGTAACTTATTGTAAATTTTAATGGACATAACGAATGTACTAGAAGAGTGTATTTTTAATCGTGAAGTGGGTATGTTTAATCTGCTTTCGTGTCTAAGTGCAATTTTTGATTGGATATCTCCTCTTTTTGTATAGAATTGCGGGTATTTTCGTACAAACTTACAAATTTCAAGTATGTAGAGGCAGGGCAGGGTTAATATTTTTAGGTCTTTAAAATGGGGTTTACAGGAGTCCGTATCTTTGATATTTATTAAAATTCTAATAATTTTTTTCTGTACAGTGAATAATGTAGGGGCGTCTGTACTATTTCCCCATAAGATAACTCCATATTTGAACCATGCAAATGCGTACGCGTAATATGATACTAGTGCTGTTTTGAGGTCTGTTGTTTTCTTGATTTCTCGGAGAGCGTATAAAAACTTGGATAATTTTGTTCTTACTTTTTGAATATGTAATTTCCAATGTATGTGTGAATCTATGTCCAGGCCTAAAAGGGTGAATTTATTTACAGCTTCTAATTTTGATCCGTTGTATTTGAAATTTATAGTTAAAGGTATTTTTTGTCGGGGGTGGAACGTTATTATTTTTGTCTTATTGTAGTTAATTTCAAGGTTGTGTTCGTTCATCCAATGTGTAATAGTGTCAAGTATAGAACTCAATCTTTGGTTTAAATTTATATTATTATCACATGATGTTAAGATAGAGATATCATCGGCGAACAATACGCATGTTTCATTGATGTGGTTAGGAAGATCGTTTATGTAAACAAGGAATAGTAGGCACCCTATCACAGTTCCTTGTGGTATAGAAGCGTTTACGGGCATGTTTTGTGATCGAATTAATTCTATTACTTTTGATTTACGATTGTAATGTTCTATTTCTACGACTTGTTCTCTGTTTGTTAGATAGGATGTGAACCATTCGTGACTTTTTCCGCGGATACCGATGTTATATAGTTTATTTAATAATATATCAAATTGCACCTTACATATATACAACTGTAACGAAGTGTTCTGTGTCCTACTTTGCAATAAATGTTAATTGATTGTGAAAGTTAGTGAAGTTTCAATTCCACTACGAATCCTCGACCTGGAAACAGCCTCCACTATAATATACAAGGGGTAAACCCCAACACCCGGTTGAAGGCAACAGACTCGCCCCCTATTACATAGGACTTAAACATAACTGGCGAAATATGGGTGTACTATTAACCACACCTCTGCCTAACCCTTCAAGATTACAGGCGTGATGTTATATTATGTAAGTTAGCGTAAAGGCGACCGTCCACTACTACGTAGGACGCGCCCATAGAGTGTTACAACGTTTACAACGCGGGTATTTTTTAGTTTCGAGCGTAACGTGGCCGTGGGTCGCAGTGAACGATCCCGTCTACAATTTCATGCAGGTTAGCTCATCATCATTTCAGCTAAAAGACGTCCACTGCTCGACATATGCCTCCCCCAGGTGTCGCCACATTGACCGGTCCCGTGCGTCTCGCATCCAGCGGGTCCCCGCAACCTTCACCAGGTCATCGACATAGTGGGAGGCCTTCCAACGCAACGTCTTCCGATTCGCGGTCGCCACTCCAGAACTTTCCGGCCCCATCGGCCATCCGTTCTGCGAGCAATGTGCCTTGCCTACTGCCACTTAAGTTTCGCAATTCTTCGGGCTATGTCGGTAACCTTAGTTCTCTTGCGGATGTCTTCATAACTGATGCGATTCCGCAAGGAGACTCCTATCATAGCCCTCTCCATTCAGGTTAAGTACACGTGTAACTTAGCCGTAGATTGCTGTGACTCCACGTCGCTCTTGAAACTTTATCGCCCCTATGTGCACAAAGCCGTTAAATAAACAGTTTCTACCCACATCACATACAACTGACAGTTATTCAATGAAAACGTATAAAATTCGATCCGACCGGCCAAGCCTTAGCCAGTCTCCCTGGCAAAGTTCCAACTGGCGTGTATGCTGAAGGAATCGACATACTTTTGTGTCAGCTAAAATCCAGACTCGTCTAGTTACTGAAGACTAGGTTTATTAGGCTAGTACTCTAGATTATCAAGGCGCCAAGATAAGTTTTAGAATATCAAAGGAGCAAAGGAAAGATCGTTCACACAGACCGGCTAGGAGACGAGAAGAAATTTTTTATCGCGTTTAAAACAGAGTTTTGAATCATTGTAATAAGATTTATTTTTACATGTCACATCTTTTGTTCTTGAAAGCAATTTGTTCTTTTGTTCTTGAGCGTAAAGACATGTAACAACCTCTCTCTATTCCTTCGGGAATTACAGGCGTGATGTTATGTTATTTTATTTGACCGTAGTAGTTCTAAAACTTTAACGCCAGCAAACAATCAAACTCACAAACCTATATTTTTTATTAATAAAACCAGAAAACTAGATTCCCTTTCGAAATCAAACTGGAAACCCTTGTGCCACCAACCTAATAACCTATTTTCTGTCAACAGCGTTGTACGAGGACGAATCGGACAGCGACCTCGGCTCGATGGAGAACCACGGCTCCGTGGTCACCCATCTCTTGTCGCAGGTCAAGATCGGAATGGATCTCACAAAGGTAAGTGTCCATCAAACATCACTGGGTCCACTTAGTGAATTACGGGTCTAACTTTCCTATTATACGTATAAAAGTTGTACTTAAAAAAATACTGTATGACGTGTGTATAAGTAGAAACGTTAAGATGCACGGAGAAAACAAAAAAAAAATGTGTTTACACCCTTTACATCATGCTGAGATAGTGGCCTTTTGGCCTCGTACGGGACTTATTTTTAATTAATACTGTTTTATTTTTTAAGTGTTCCTCTTGTTTTTTTTTTTGTTAATCTTTTATTATTGATTTCTTGTCCTGTGTGAGACCAATAAATACTTTTTCTTCTTTCATTCTTCTTTCTTCTTCTTTATATTCATATAATCAGAGCGTTTGGAAAAGTGATCTCTCATAAGTTAACATATTCTAAACATTGCGTAGCTTCGATAAACGAATGGTTTCATCACTGTCAGCTAAGTTGAGGTGTAAGCCATGATTTCATCTACACTAATATTATAAAGAGGATAGATTTGTTTGTTTGTTTATAACGAATAGGCTCCGAATCTACTGGACCGATTTCAAAAATTCTTTCACCGTTGGGAAGCTAAACTATCCCCGGGTGACATAGGCTATCTTTTATCCCTGTATTCCCACGGGAACGGGAACTACGCGGGTGAAACCGCGTGGCGTCCGCTAGTTTGAAAATAAAGTGAGATTGGTTTCAAATAATGGTTACGGTAACATTAGTGAGGTCTGATGAAATTAATTGTACGAAGTAACACAATAGTTCAAAAGCCACATAAATTCCTGTTTCTGGAAGCCTACCGTGTCAACAGAAGTAAATTAGTTTTTGATAGTTACATGAATCAATAACTAACAATAGATTTTATCTGGTATACAGACTGACGTAACCTTTTTTCTAAATAAGCACATAAAAAGGGATTTTGTAATCGGAATCCAGTACACGTGTCCGTTGATTGAATTACAGCACAATACACATTCAGGGCTAAACATTCACTTCAGAGACCGACCCTTATCCAGCCTAATCTTTATTTTATTTACTTGTATTCGTATTTTAGAAACCGTACTCTAGTCCACGAACCTCACTCCAGTCAGTCCGCGCTCGAAGTTGGAATATTTGTTTAAAAAGTTCCATATTTCCAAGAAAAGTTCGTAATATAGGTACTTATACAGGGTGGTGCCGACAATACGACAATAAATGAAACCACTGGTAGTTCTAGTTCATAGGAACATTAATAAACTATCAAATAAATCTTAACACCAAAATAAAAAAAGTAAAAAAAAAAGCAATAAAACTAAGTAGCATAAAACTGTAAACGAAATACATTACAATTTACAAACAAATATTGGTTTACTGACCTTAGGAATAATTTACACCGATTAACGTGGGGAAATAAAATGTAACAAACGAATTTGGCAAAGACATTTAGGTAGGTTATTGTCGTATCGTCGGCACCACGACGGTGTTAGGATTTATTTGATAGTTTAAAAATGTTCCTATGAACTAGAACTACCAGTGGTTTCATTTATTGTCGGCACCACCCTGTATACATAGAAATGTAATACTTACAGTTTTTCACGGACATTTTTATCTCTGCCAGAGCAACCCAACACAAAACTTTTTGTAATAGAAAGTCCCAATGTAATTTTGAAAGTGATCGAAAATCAGAGAAATAATAAGTATGAAACCTCACAGTGACATCAAGTAAAATCAATTATTATATAAATTATGCATGTTTAAAATATCTAATCCGTTAATGTACCTACTGTAATAATTATAGGAATGACATTGAAATAACTTAAATATTATTATTATTTAATAAATAATTAATTCTCTATTATGACTGTAATCTTATTATAATCATATCTTGCTTAATTCATCTAATTTTATTTATTTCAGTGTCCATTTTGTTAATTGATGATTAACCATGACTGTACAAATTTTTGCATGCCTTACGGCAGAATCACATGACACTTGTTAATTTTATAACACCATTGTAACAGTGTATTCAGCAAAAAATAAATGATTTGATTTGAAAGTTCGATATTCAAGTCTAAGAGTACTTGGTTGGCTTCCTGGATAAAATGGGTCAGTAATAGTATCATAACATCTCCCACCTGGACAAGAGTGGCCGTGGCTGACCTGGAAGTCTTTAAACCGGCTCCGGACCCAGGTTGGTCGCAGCAAAGAAAACTTGCTGAGGTGGGGACACATAAATGACTCTGCACTGGAGTGTAAATGTGGTGATATTCCTCAAACAATGGGGCACTTAATATCGTGCCCTGCCTGTCCTGCTGGTTGTTCACTACAGGAACTGATGGACGCTACCGAAAGCGCCAAACTAGTAGCCCAATTCTGGGCCGACACAATTTAGATTGCCATCGACACGCTAAGAAGAAGAAGAATAGTATCATAACATAAGATCACGCCTGTAATCCTCGAAGGGATAGGCAGAGGTGTACTAATGGGTACACCTATATTTAGCCAATAATCGCATCATAGACATTATAATCCATCGGGGCTGCGGGTTGTTGGCAAGAGATACCGCGGCCTCGACATAAAAGGCTAAGAAGGAACATGGGTGGTTTTTAGTCAGTAGAAGTCTGACACTCCCTTTCGCTCTGCCCAAGAGCGGGAGGGGTTGATGATTTCCCACCACCAAAAAAAAAAAGACAATAATATTATTATTATTGTCTTTTTTGCATTATTGCAACGATTTGTTCCAGGTTGTGCTACCCACATTCATCTTAGAGAGGCGATCGCTTCTAGAGATGTACGCAGACTCCTTCGCACATCCTGACCAGTTTGTCAAGTAAGTTTACTGTAGTTTCAGTTATTGTCATTAACACTGATTACATGTTCATTATTTTAGTATCATACCTAGTGTTGGGTTAATAGCCGGATGCTTTGAGTTATTATCGATTATAATCCATAAGTGTCCATTAATAGCCTTGCAATGGATGATAACCCTGCTATTAATGAATTGTTAAAAAATAAATGATTTTTATTATTTTTTTTGTAAAATCTGCGGGTGTGAACATAAATGGGTGCGTGTACGCAGTGTGATTTAATTGTTATTCTTTTTATTCATTTTCACTTTTTGTATGTGAAAAAGTGTTAATAATAAAATAAATACACATTTTTCGGGAAATTCGGTTTTGTTAATTTAGAGATCCAATACTATAAAAACCATAATTACTATTGACACATCCCTTAAGATGATTTAACCATCTACCTAATTAATTACTTGACTTAACAAAACGACCTAAATATGTAGGTACTTACCTGTACTTCTTAATACATCAGAAATAGATCCATTAGCGTTCGATCCAATAGATGTACCAAACATAGAAGATTTTGAAGAATCCAGTTGTTCTAGCAGTAATTAGGCAGAAAATTATTTTTGACCAACAAACGAAAAAAAAAAAACAACTAAAAACGAATATAAAAAATTCCCAAAAAAATATCCCAAATAAATGACTGATTAAGAATTTAAAAAAAAACGAAGTACATAAAAATCTAATTATCAAAAATCAATGTAAATAGCTGATTGAACATTTTTAAATGGGCCAGATTAGTTTTAAATTGCACATTTATTTACTACAAAGAAAGATGATAAAAATGAAATCTAATCTGACAGTCCTAAGCCTGAAAACCATGAAGGGAAATTTTCAATCAGTAAAATAATATTAACAGCAGGGTTATCATCCATAATTGCTATTAATGGCTACTAATCTGCTTTTAATCGATAATTAGCCAAATAATATTAACCGGATTATTATCATTGCCCAACACTAATCATACCTAAATGTTGAAGTCGTTGCATACACACACACAGTCCATCCATCGTTCCTTTGGTCGTTCTCTACTTCTTCTAGTTCTAGTTTTCTACATTCATTTGGAACATTTTATTTCCTCACTATATTTTCTCAGTTCCTCCGCATGGCATTACCAACCACGTTAACCGCACAACTTTTCAGCCAAAGGCACCACTATCAGACTTCCTCATGTACTTCCTCGTACTCATTCCTTATTTTTTAGGACTAAATGATCATCATCGTTCTCTTGCCCTTATCCCAATTCATTTAGGGTCGGAGCAGCATGTCTGTTTCTTCCATATTTCCACACCTCCTTTCTTGCAATATCATCCTTTACACAGTCTATCCATCGTTTCAATCAACACTAAATATGCTTCTATTTCCTTCTCCAGGATAGTAGACCAGCCAACTCCTCGCGACCGCATGGTACAAGTAGTCCGCTGGTACCTCAGCTCGTACCACGCGGGCCGCAAGTCGCAGGTCGCCAAGAAGCCCTACAACCCCATTCTAGGGGAGGTGTTCCGGTGCCATTGGGACATGGACGGAGCCCCGGCTGAGAGTAATAACGTTAATATTGATAAGGTAACGTAAATAGCATTGTGCACTGTATTTATTGTTTGTGGTATTTCAAAATCAATCAAAATATTTTTTTTTAACAAGAAACGTCGGAGAAACCTCGGCAGGGACGTAGTTCAAATGATAATATTGTCGCAGACACCATCTTAAATTTTAATTTTTCCTCGCTATCGGCTTTAGCACCCTCGAAAACCATGAAAACAACGACACACATGACGAAAAATTTTGAAAACGCGGGCACTACCTGCTCTGATGCATTATAAAAGATAGCTAGAGATCGGAATAGGTACACGTTTATTTATTTTCCTAAACTTTAGTTTTTTAGGCAAATAAGCTCTACTCATACGATATCTGATCTACCGATACTTGAAATAGTACATTGTTACCCTAGGGGTGAAAGCAACTTATTTAGTCCTGAGACGGAGTTTGGCGCCAGAGCGTAGCGAGGTTTCAAAACGATTCTCCATAGGGCTGAAAAGTATTACTTTCAACCCGCTCCTCAGGCAACTTCAGACCTACTTTCCGAGTATGGGTAATGAAAAATCTATTCCTGTTCTTCACAGCAAGAAGTAGGCGACGGCCCAGTCCCCTGGTGCACGCCAGACCAGCTCTCCTTCGTAGCAGAACAGGTTTCCCATCACCCGCCAATATCAGCCTTCTACGCGGAGCACGTGAACAAACGCATACAGTTCGAGGCCTGGGTGTGGACCAAGAGCAAGTTCTTGGGACTGTCCATTGGAGTGCATAATATTGGCAAGGGGACGGTCACGTTGTTAGATACGGGAGAAGAGTATACGCTTACATTCCCTAATGGATATGGCAGGTAAGGGATTTAATCTTAGTACCTACATAAAAATTACCGAACCTAATTCAATAGTTTGTGCATAGTTGGTTCCAGCCGGGTGGATAGATATGTTAGTACACACGGCGACTCTTCAAGCTTTATACGTACACACATACATAAACTCACGCCCTTTTCCTATGGGGGTAGGCAGAAACCTCAGAACGCCACTTGCTACGATCCTTACATACTCCTTGTGCCTCGTCCACATTCATACATCTGGTCATACACGCACGCCCGTTACGAGTACTACGCACCTGTCCTTTCAGAAGAACGGCACCAAAAAGATCAGTGTATGTCTTTCTAGGGCGTCCCCTCCCGGCGTTACCACTCACATCTGCCTTGTAAATACCTTTAGTTAATCGACTTTCATTCATCCTCTCCACATGACCGAACCACCTTAGCATACTCTTTTCAATTTTTGTCACTACTTTATATTTCACAATAACACACAAAATACGATTTAGCTTATTGACTGTACCTATTTAAATTGCAATAGATATCCTTTGGCAGCTAGTAGTACTGGGTAACACGATACCCTTTGGTAAGACTGGTTTTCAGACTTTCAAGTCACAGAGTACGGTCAGCAGCAGAATAGCTTAAAAAAACCTGCTTTGTAACTTTAAGTAGTGTACTTAAAGTTACAAAGCAGGTTTTTTAATTAAATCTTGTTAAATATTACTCGTTACTAACGAATTAATGAAGAGTAAGGAATATTTAAAAGAATAATGTTTTGAAACATTAAAAATAACAGCTGGAGTCCTGTACATCAAATAATTAAAATTCCGAAATGTTAAGCTACTTCTGATGCTGACCGTACGTGTAATGACTGTCACAGATTTACAAACGACAGCCGGACCAACGGCTTAACGTACTTTCTAAAGCATGGAGGAAAGTCATTATGCAATGGATGGTCACCCATCTAAGGACCAACTTAGGCAAGCACGGCTTAACCTGAAGATTGACCCGAGTGGCTTTACTACAGCTTATGCGTTACTACAATTTGTAAATCAAACAACAAAAATCATGCATTCAGGTTAATATCTCACACATGTTAAAACACGTGCAACCATTAGGTAATAACTAATGACACGCTAATAGCTATCTTAGTTAATAAATGAGCTCTTCTTAATAAATAAATAGTCGCGTGTAAATAATTATTACGTAACTTATTCGAAGACATGTGACATCTACCAACCCGCACTGGTCCCGCGTGGTAGATTATAACCCATTCCCTCTCAAAGAGTGGGAACATTAATAGGCTGTTGATGATGATGACGTAACTTATATAATTTGACTAATTGCGAAAAATTTCAAATTTGTCCTCGACAGATCAATACTAACTGTCCCCTGGATAGAACTGGGCGGGTCGGTGTGTATAGAATGCGTCCAGACCGGTCACAAGGCCAACATCGAGTTCCTCACGAAACCCTTCTACGGCGGCAAAAAGCATCGGGTTACCTGCGATATATTCACGGGCGCTGACAAGAAACCCTACTATGTGGCGCAGGGAGAATGGAATTCTAGAATGGATGGAAGATGGACTGATTCTGGGGTAAGCAACACAATGCTAATAAAATAACTAACAGTTAAAATAGAGCATAGTTGCTTTTTTGCCGGAACTAGGTGAACCTGTGTTTCAGGTGCATTATTAAAGTACTTAAAACCAACAAATAAATAAACATTAACTGCCGCACTCAGAGAGCTTTAATGATTACATAAGGCATCACTTAGTAAAGGTTTGACATACTTTTGTATGACAAAACTGTCAAAACCTTTACTTAGTGATGGCCTAAGTAATCATTAAAGCTCTCTGAGTGCGGCAGTATGTGTACCTATAATAAAATACTAAAATTTAAAAGTACATAAACTATCAGTAGAAAAACAGCGTGTTAATAGTTTATGTATTTAATGTTAGTAAATTGCTTTGAAGCCAATCAGTTACAGTAATATTGAGCGTTTCCATACAGTTCGCTACTGTTTCTAGCAGAAAATATTGGCGCTTTAATTTAGATTACGTAAGTCGTTAATATAAACCAGGAATAGTGTAGGGCCCAAAATAATCCCCTGGGGAACACCAAATCCAGTATTTTTCTGCTCATCGCTCGTAAGGTTGTCAATCTGAATACATTGGTATCGGTCCTCTAAGTAGTCAGCAAGTACTGTCATCGTTGGTCCCTTTATTCCTTTAGCCTCTAATTTTCTTAGAAGCACAGAAACAGAGTCAAAGGCTTTCGCTAAATCAAGAAAGACTCCCAGTACCTGTTTCTCTTTGTGTAACTCTTCTGAGACATAGTCGGTCAGGGTATGCACCGCATCAGCTGTGGATAATTTGGCTATATAATAACCTAATTGAACCGTCCGTATTTCCGCAGCGCTCAGAAGTCCTGTTCGAAGTATCGCACATGAAGCCGCGACGCAAGCGCGTGGCGCCCGTGTCGCGTCAGTCGGCGCACGAGTCGCGTCGTGTGTGGCGTCACGTGACGTGTGCGTTACGTGCAGCGGACTGCGACGCCGCCACCTCCGCCAAGCGCACCGTGGAGCAGGCACAGCGGGAAGCCGTCAAGACGCGGGAGGCTAGCGGGGAGAAGTGGGCCACGCTGGTATGTAACATCTGATACTAGTCGCACGTGACGTATTAATATTACTGTTCAACTTGCCGCAACCCCTCTTGACCGTCAATAAATACAGTACTCCACGTGAGAAAAGCTTATAATGTTGCAGTGTTTGGAGGTAACCGCCCAATTACAGTGATCTGTCACTACGATTAACGTAGCCTCGGTCGGTGACTTTATTTTCTAAGGAAGTGTTTTCATAAAGATTTGCTTTTATCGTTTACCGAATTTCATACGACTGGTATCTCATCTGGTAGATTCCAGTCGTATCGCTGTTTGTCAAAGCGATTGGACGGCTTTATCGAGCGAGTGGAGCTTTAACCTATAGATAGATACTGATACTGGTAGCCCGCGTCATCCCATTGCTAGGCAAAGGCCTCTCTCCATGACTTCCAGCTGTTTCAATCCAGAGCAAATCTGGACCACTGCACGCGTAGCATCGTAGAAACGGGTTTTGTCGACGGAAGAATCGACAAAATGACAGATTGTAACAAAATTTATGTCAAATTGTATGGAAAAAGCTTTGTCTATTCTTGGTAGAATAGAGATAGAATCGCCATACTACGCGTGCTGGTCGTTGGTTTACGCTTTCTTTTTCTTTAATTACCCAATATTGACATTGTAGCCATCGCGGGAATACCACCGGATGAGGCTGGCACAAGAATGTGATGCTTGGCACTAGCAAAGAAAAGCCTATACTCAGCAGTGGGTGAAGTCGAGCTGTAGATGATGATGATGATGAATTAACCTATAGTAGCCTCCCTGTGAAGATCCTAGCCTCCAGTAACCTTAATAAATGTCTGCATCAGTTCCTCAAAGTTATGTTTTATTTTTCATTACAGCTGTTCAGCCCCAAAGGCGAAGACGGCTGGGAGTACACGACGCCCCTCAAAAACCGCGCCCCCCCAGCAAAAACAACACCCCAACATAAAATCGAAGAAACCGGCGAAAACACTAGATAATCTACTTAACAAACCATCTTGGACTATTGAAATAAGGTAGAAATTCCTTCGTCACAGCAAAACGGACCTTGTAGGGTAGGACAATGTTCACAGTGACGCACTGTTCTAACGGCACTACACTTCGGCTATGTTCGGGGATCTTCGGGAATGAAAAAGAGACAGAAGTAGCTTGCTGTCTTTGTCTAATTTAAGTGGTTTTGAAGGATAGCCGAAATGTGGTGACGGATAATTTAGAAAATCGGGAAAGTTGGACCCCTAAGTCACTTTTGCCATAATTTTACGGTTTTGGATGTCGCGCATGCATAGTTTTTTTTTATTCAGATTTTATTTTTTATAAATTTCGCCCACCCCAAATAAATAAAATAAGGGCAGGGGAATGATAATTATATTTTTATAATTATTTTTTTCTTATGAATTGAAATCTAGTAAGGTTTCTTCACTATGAGACTTGTAACGCAAAGCAATTTTATAAAATTAAACTACCTCATAGTGCCTCATACAAGAGACATTCAGAAATACAATGTCAAGTAAGAACCTATTTAAAACAAGTTTACGAAAGCATATCAAAATCTTGTTGTAAAAAACATAAATTGTTATCAACTTTTACGGCCACATAACTTAAATATTTCATTACAAAAAAAAAATATTTTTTGACCACAAAGATCTGCAATTGACAGCCGAGACCAAAACCATAACGTGCTTTCTGAGGCAAGGAGGAAACTCTTTAAGAAAGAATAAAGAAAGAAAGAAAACATATTTATTTAGCACATGCCACAAGTGCACACAACAAACAATAAAAAATATATAAAAATAAACTAAAAAACTAAACTGAAACAGTGTGTGCATCTCACGGCTGCGCCAAATAGGACCAGTTCAGCAAAATGCCGAGCAGCTAGTGCCCGACGCTGGTTTTCAACTAACCGCTATATACTAATAGCTGGTTTTACTGTGACTATTGGGAACGAAAAGTTCATAGCATATCACACTATCGTTTGTCCTACCCTCATTCATTTTTTATTTCTTTATTTGAAAGAAGGTAGCCGATGTTGTCTTTGATGCGAAAGGCTATGTAAGTTTTAATACTTTTTTTTTTTTTTTTAATAAAAACGTTGCCCCACACTAGGAATTTCTCCTGTATCGTGGGTGCGTTCACAAACATTTAAATTCACATACACAAATACCCAGACCCGGAACAACTATCTGTAGGCCATACAAATATTTGTTCCGTGCGGGGATCGAACCCGCGACTCGCAGCGCAGCAGTCCATTGCTTGAGCCACTGCGCCAACCGTGCCGTCAACTCGATAGTCAAAAACGAGCAGCGGTGGCCCAATGGTGGCGGCCCCGACTTACGAACAGTAAGTCGTGGGTTCAAAGCCAGGCAGGCGCATTACTTTGTGTAATTTATTTCATCAGCACTGCTCTCAAAAACGGTGAAGGAAAACATCGTGAGGAAACCGGCATGTCTCAGAACTAAAAAATTCGAAGACATTTGACATTACCAATCCGCACTTGGTCCGCGTGGTGGATTATAGCCCATCATGTCTCTCTCCTAGAGAGGAGGCCTGAGTCCCTGCAGTGGGAACATTATAGGCTGATGATGATGATGATTGAAAGAAGGTAGCTGATGTTATGATGCGAAAGGCTATGTAAGTCTTATTACTTAATAGTCAAACTGCTTAGCTATCAAATGGGCTCGGCTCTTGGCTAAACATCCGTTTGGGTCGATCTTTAGGTTAATCTGCGGTTGCCTAGATAGGGTCTACCCATTACATACCGAGTTTCCTTCGTTCCTCGGAAAGCACGTTAAGCCATTGGTCTCGGCTGCCAATTCCAGATCTTTAATAGTCGTTCCAGGAAGTCTAGCCTTGAAATCTTTGGTAATTTGGATGCCTAAAAAATACTGAATTTGTCAAGATAAATCGTCAAACTATGTGGTCGTATCTAGTAGGGATTTGCCATGCCCAAATACACAAAAAAAATTATCGACTAAAAGACATTTGATTAAAAAACGAAAAGTGAACGAGAACTTATGAACTATTTGTAACTTTCTTATAGTTTCTGCACAAGAACAAAAATTGCACCTATCTGTAATCGTTGTCAATTAAATGTCGGTGTAAACGGTCGAGTCAAACTCAAAGCATTAATTTCAATTAGACTATTACAGGCACTTTTGAAAACTTTGAGCATCGACTAAAATACTTGTAAACTAATAGACTAGATCCCGAATGGTTTGTTCATCTACCTTTCTTTGATGCTGGTGCTTTAGTAGGCGTGGCCTAAGGTGAAAAGTCCCGCCGGGGCTGCGGGTTGTTTGAAAGAGATACCGCGGCCTCGACACAAAGGGCTAAGAAGGAACAAGGGTGGTTTTTAGTCAGTAGAAGTCCGACACTGGGATACCGGGGAGAGATACAGGCCTGACACAAACCTTGTTGTGCATGTCTTCGACTTTTGGTTGTACGATCGAGCAAGCTTTATAGTACTGCGTGGTTAATTTGGGATTGAATGGCATTTTCTTTGGAAATTGTATTATAAATAAATAAAATAGCGTCATTGAGTTGCCTCAGGCCACGCCCACTAAAGAATCGAAGATGAAAATCGAGATGAACAAATCGTTAATACTTTTAGTCGATACATTTTCAAAAATAATAGATACCTTTAGCATGCGCGACACTATTTATAAGTTTTATTTTATAATTCATATTTTCTTGTAAATTCTCAATCTTATTATGGCCTATGATAGTTGATTCAGCAATAAATACTTGTAAATAATGTTATATTTCAAATTGCAACGCTTTTGTAAATTCTGTTCGATTCGGACACGCGATGGTAACGTAAGAACCACGCATGGACTTAGAAATATATTTGTGCTTCGTTCACATTATTCCAGTCCTGTGGTCTGATTCAGTGCTGACTTGTAGCTAGAATAATTATCCGTCACTGGAATGAGTTCAGTGAGCGAAGAGAGAGAGATATAAGACCAGTGAGTGAGTTTGAGTTCTACTTTTAATTTTTGCGCAACTTGAATAGTGTAGAAGTCCATTCTAGTACTGACAGATATGTCATACAACGATTAAGGATAAAGGTATACATTGTTGTTTATGTCAAATAATTTGTTTTTGGCACAACAATGTTGAAAAGACTGGAATAAATAAAGTAGAAAATCGCCATTCCAGTCCGCTGAACTTGATCACTGGAATAATGTGAACGGGGCATTAATAAATAAATACATAGTTACGTTTGGTCGAAGTACGGTAGTGTAAAGGTCGCGAATTTAATGAGTATTACAAAAGAAATGTTATTATAGTGGTTACTGATTTAGTCGGCAGCTGTAGCGTTGTGAGTACTAAGGTATGGTTAAAACTAATCTGTAAAATATAAAAAGTTTTCAAAATAACGAGTTCTCTACGTCACCATTGAATTTTTGCGTAAACACTCTAGCAAAATACATCTGTATTCATGTTTTAATGCAATTGATAAGTCAGTCGATTTTAATCGTAGATATCATAATTATTGTGAAACGTTGTATGAAAAAGTTTTGCTAATATTCTAATATCGGCGTAAACTATGAGCGCGCAAATAACTTCGTATCGGTTTACACACGCGCCACGTTTTGCATTTTAACAAATCGAATGAGCGTATACGCGTTTATTCCAGCGAGTTCGCGTGGGGAGGCGTGTTTGGCGGCTCGCGCTTGTACGCGCGTCGCTAAAGCTCATGTGGCAAAAGACACATACACATAAACGGGCTTCTAATAACGAATTTAAAGGTGCCGAAACTACGCTAATCTTTAGGGATCTAAACGACATTGTCAGAAAAGCGCTGTGGTGACCATTTTTTTATTGTTGTACTACAACAGAAGATGGCGGCGATAGTTCCGATTTTAGCCACGCGCCAAAAGTTGTGTTTCAAGCAATACTTTTTCATACAATGATCTTCTAAAGTCCATTTAGATTCTATACTTTTTGTATGCTACTGTAGTTCGTATGTAGAGCAAATAATTCTATTATTGTTAGTAATATCCCGATATTTATTACATTTACCCTTGAGTATTTAGTATTTGGAGTCCTAAGTCGCCGTGGTAAAAAATGACAACTGCAGCAGTCATTTAAGGTCGTGTTCTAACCAAACCTTTAACTGTACTGCTTCATTGATCTTGTGGTGAAAGTGCGGCTGCGGAGGATGAGGTCCTGGGTTAGATCAGGCAAAATGTTATTGAGGTTTCCATCAGGAATTTCTCAGTAACTCCCACGGAGTACAGGTATGTACCCGGTTTATGGCAATAGGCCTGCCTCCTATTACATGGGGTTACATATTAGGTACAACTCGGCCTCACCCGTAGGAAATGGAGTGAATATAGACAGGAACGGAAGTGGAGTGAACGTGTGAACATGCCGATAATTGGTATCGGGCACTTCGCTACTCCATTTGCTTACTACTCCGTGTCTGACATTGAACAAACTATAAAAGAAAAAAATGTGTTGGTCTTAATAACGCTGTTAAAGCAAAACAAAGGATCATGTGTAATGAATTTGATACCCCGACATAGGCATGCCCCCCCCCCCTTCTAAACGCTTTTTTACGCGTAAATCGGGATATTACTAAAGTTCTTGGTTGACTATTCTGATATCTTCCTTTCATCCCGGTCCATCCGTTTCCGCGATGTCCATGGGACTCTAAACTTCACCTAACGTTAGTCAGTAGGTGCTCTCATCGATGGTGGACATTTTCCCGTAAGAGACATTGAATTTGCAGCCTTCGGCGTATCGCCTAAGCTTGATAGTCCAACAGCAAGTTCAATGTACCCACGACGATCTGGCTATGTAAAACCAGTATACGCTGATCTCTCGTAGTTCTGCAAGTTCTTACAAAGCAAGGTCAGGTTATACTGGATGTATCGCCGTGTGTTTTACGGCATTTCAAATATCCACCGTCGTCATTTCTAAGTCCACTGTACGTCGGTTCAATAGTAATATTAGCGAAAAGACTGACAAATGTGAAAGAAATCAAACGGAATCGACGGTCACGTGCAAAATTATGATTAATTATGAATTATTCAATCACATAGACTTATTTAATTACATAGTTATAACTACCATGTTGTATATTTAAATAAAAAATTAAATTATTTTATGTGTTTTGTTTTTATATTTACCATTTTTACCCGACTACGGCGAAGCCAAAAGGAAGAGTAATGATTTTTTTTCTGTTAAATTTTATCTGACAGCCTCAGACACCAACAGACATTTTGCTGATTGGAAATTATCAAATGAGTGCTCTGGTTGGAGCGGAAGTGAGTGTCAGACTTGTACTGACTAAAACCCTCCCATGTTCCTTCTTAGCCCTCTGTGTTCCAGGGCTGCGGTCTTTCGAACAGTCCAGCAGCCCTGGGACGTCGACTCTTGGTGGACCCCTTACATTTTGCCAACATCTCTTTAAGGCACGCGTGGAACCGAAACAAAACAAAAACATATTTCAGTTTCATGTCCAATATAGTATGCATATAAAAGAAAATGAAATATACTCCTTATAAAAAAATATATTAATAGTTCTCAAAATTATAGTGTCCGGCTGTGATGAATGACTTTTGCTTTATAACTTCATATATTATGTTCAATCTTGTATTTTGACCATTGAATTGCTGTGTTGATCTTGATATTCTAGGTACTCTCCAGAGTTTATTTCCTTTGGTCTGAAACAAGTATAATTCTTCTTAGCGTGTCGATAGCAATCTAAAGTGTGTTGGTCCAGAATTGGGCTACTAGTTTGGCGCTTTCGGTAGCGTCCATCAGTTCCTGTAGTGAACAACCAGCAGGACACGCAGGGCACGATATTAAGTGCCCCATTGTTTGAGGAACAGCACCACATTTACACTCCATTGCAGAGTCATTTATGTATCTCCACCTCAGCAAGTTTTCTTTGCTGCGACCAACCTGGGTTCGGTAATAGAGTCAGTTATAATATTCTCTATTGATCTTTATTCTCTCTCTCTTTAAATTAGTTTGCTATTCGGTAACCACTGTCGGAGGGCAAACATTGAAGGCTATAAAGATACTAGCGGTAGTGAAGCCGGCAGACGTTGCCCTGCCCGGTTTAGGGTTCGTTCACACCGATCGCCTCGGAGACGAGAGCAGACTTTTTATCACGTTTAAAACAGAGTTTTGAAGCATTGTAATAAGATTTATTTTTACATGTCACTACGCTCAAGAACAAAAGAACAAATTGCTCTCAAGAAAAGAAGTGATAATGATGAATGTGCTCTCCTCTCCGAGCCGGTCGAGGTCGGTGTGAACGGACTCTTAGAAGATCAGTGACACACCGACTGAAGCGTCACCTACCGGTTCCATTTGTGAACTCAAATCAAGAAGAGATCACCTACTCGAACATCCACAAAAAATTTCAATAAGATCGAGATCGTCCCTAAAGCTTGGGAGAAGATCAGTGACATAATATATAGACAGCAGCGCCACCTACCGGTAAGTAGCGCTGGGACTAAGTCCAAGGTCCAAACCGTCCAGGACCACAAAATTGCATCCAAATCGATCCAGCCGTTTCGTCAGGAGGAGTTCGCTGACAAACACACATACTGAAGAATTATATGTATTGAAGATATATAAAGGCCCACTTACTCGAACCACCTCTCTCACACGATGTGCCCTTAATAAGAGTAGATGTGGGAGCAGTCAGGACCCTGAAGTTGACCACATTGAAGTCCATGGTCTCGTACAAGAACCGCGACTGCCTGTCGCTCAGGATCCAGAGGTTGCCTTTATTATCTGCCTGGATTTACGAACATTTTTAGAAAAGTTGTAAGTTTAGAATATGGGCGTAGACAGTGTACTGGGGGTAAAATAGCCGCTTTAACAGACTCATCATCATTAGCCAGAAGATGTCCACTGCTGGACAAAGGCCTCTTCCATAGAGCGCCATAATGAATGGCATCCTGCTGCTTGCATCCACCGATTGCCCGCGACTCCAATGCCTGTACACAGATGTAAATTTTTACTAACATTTATTATCAGCCGATCTTTACTCGGGCCTCTTCGACCAAACTCGGCCGATCAAATCAAACATATGTAAAAGAAACGGACCGCGAATACTACTACAACCCCCATCGTCCGAAGACGCCCCATGGTTTACGTACATGCACGTCGGAGTTACTCGAGTCGTTCTGTCCGCCATCGTCCGCCATCCGTCTGACAAAATCAGTTTTGATGTAACTACCGCATCGATGTCGTCGGTCCACCTGGTGGGAGGCCTACCAACACTGCGTCTCTGACAGAGTAAACGTGAGCGATGCTTCCGTAGTAGTCAGATGCTGAGCTTACGGACTGACAGCCGACGGATCTCGCATGTCTTTTGAGTAAATGGATCAAATGTTTGAAAGTTGAAACTATCCTTTTCTAGAGAGTTCGAGCTATACAGGTCGTGTAGTATACATCCCATTCTCGCAATGAAAGGGATTATTTTGACGTTACAATTACTTAAGTAGCAAGCATTTCTCTTTCCTGCAAATAGGTCTTACATGTTTTATTTAGAAATTAAATAAATAGCGAGCTCAATTGGCACACATTGACCTGTGATAACTTACAGTGATATCTACCTGGTCCGGCTAAAGCTGAGAACCATTCAGGTAACCACGTAAGTACAAAAAACAACATCAAAAAACATTTCCTTGCAGTCGGGTAAATAGCCAAACAGTTTAAGTCAAGGAGAAGAATACGCACAGCAATTTAATCTAAATATGAAGGAACATACTTTGACGTCATTAGGGAATTCCATTACATTGCAGTCGCTGAGAATCAATGGGACATTGTCAGGGTTAAATTCTTTGTTCATGTTCCAGCATCCTAAACCATTTTTGCAGACCTGTTGAAGAAATAAATTAAAAAGTTTAAGTAGAATGGGAGCGAGGCCTAGGTGTAATTTCATTACCAGACAAAGACCTGTGATCGAGTAGCACTTCACTCTAAATCGATAGTCTAGTACCTACATTTTTTTTTTTATAAAAACGTTGCCCCACAGTAGGAATTTCTCCTGTATCGTGGGTGCGTTCACAAACATATATAGTCACATACGCAAATACCCAGACCCGAAACAACTATCTGTAGGCCGTACAAATATTTGCGCCGTGCGGGGATCGAACCCGCGACACGCAGCGCAGCAGTCAATTGCTCAAGCTACTGCGCCAACCGTGCCGTCACCTACATGATGTTAATCTCAAAAAGATTGAACATTTTAATAATTTGACGAATACTCATGTTGAAATAATGTTTTTTTTTTATATCAGCGTATTGTAAGACTGATATCACTTCCCGTGTACAAGTCAACGAATTCGTTTATCTCATGTCTTATAAAGGTGTCATTTGGAGGGGCGAGAAGCCCGGTCGCAAGCTCACAACCAGAGGGGCAGGACGGACAGCCAAAAAACCTAATTGCGTATCTCCAAAAGGTGGTGGAGTACCCCGTCTAAAAAATCTCGTGAATAAACAATGGCCTCTAACCCGCAATGTGGTGTGGAGTTATAATTCTAGGCGACAGAAAGGGAAGAACATTTAAAAAACCTTAATCCATGTGCGTATTCGTGATTTCACTTTTAGGTTCACATTAGCATCCCAGCCGCCGCGGGAGACGCTCTGGACATCGGGAGCCACGTGATAGCTTCCGGCCACCGTAGGTGCGTGCTTGCGGACGGTAATGGGCTAGCTCAACGTCCGTCCTAATGACGACAACAGGGCGTGTCGACGCCGCGCTCGTATTCCAAGCGCCTCAAAGAGGTGTCAGCAACATTGCAAGGGCCTACGCCTGCCGGGGCGGGTTGTTCGAAAGATTTAGGTACCGTGGCCCCGGACACAAAGGGCTAAGAAGGAACATGGGCGGTTTTTAGTCAGTAGAAGTCTGACACTCACTTCCGTTCCACCCAGAGCGGGAGGAGTCACTTGATGATTTCCCATACTTCAAAAAAAAAAAGAAGTATAGCATTAGCAAGCATATTTGTTGAATTAATAACCTGGGTGTAAAACATCACGTTAGTAGATGGATCTATATCGCAGGCTGTGGCTTGTGACTTGGGACCTCTGTCACCAATGAGCTGAAAAAAAAAATTAACCGCGTGAAACATTTTGGGTACAACAGATACTTAAACGAAAATGAGCATTGTTCAGTTCGACTCTGAAACATTATAGATCGTCACGATAAGAAGAAATCTGTTTATCTACGGCGTCTGTGGATTCAAATAGTCCGCTGCATTAAGCACATACCAGTGAAATGAGGATTATAAACACCCCAATATCTTCCCAGCGGGACGATATTCGTGACCTTGTGAGTTTTGGTGTGTCGGAAACAGAATCGAGTTGTTAGTGACAGTGGTACAGAGCTCCATATACGACCAAGAAAGAGGATCTAGACCGATTTTTCTGCTCATAAACATCCACCCGCAAAATCATCAGTTTATCCGTGATCATGGTGCTTTCAACAGCGGCGAAATATCGGAAACCCGAAACAATAGTAAACATGGTAAATATACCTATTAAATAATAATTATGTAGATACTTTTACTGGTATTGATCATGAAGAGCCTCGGCAAGCACGTTAAGCTGTTGGTCTCGGCTGCCATATCTTTGGCAGTCGTTACAGGTAGTGACCTGAAAGTCTGTCAACCAGTCTTATCAAAGAGTATCGTTTATCTCAGTATTGACTGGGTTATGGAGGACAGATAGGCAGTCGCTCCATGTAAAATACTGGTATTCAGCTGCATCCGGTTAGACTGGAAGCCGACCCCAACATAGTCGGGAAAAGGCTAATGATCGTGAAATCGCGCAACAATACCTCTACTCCATTGAATATGTCTTCTTGTGGGGCATTTTTATTTCTTAACAGTTTGGTAGACATGCTGAACAGTTTAGTGCTTGAGGTCGGATGTAGGTACAAGGTGGAGTAACTGAAAGTTGAATTTATAAGATTTACAGGATATACAGCTATAAACATTTTAAAGGAAAAAAAAAAGGCTGATGAAACCTTTTTTTTTTGTTGTTGGTGGAAAATCATCAAATGACTCCTCCCGCTCTGGGCAGAGCGGTAGGGAGTGTCAGACTTCTACTGACTAAAAACCACCCATGTTCCTTCTTAGCCCTTTGTGTCGAGGCCGCGGTAGCTCTTTCGAACAACCCGCACCCCCCTTGCGGGCCCTTGCAATGTTTGCTGACATCTCTTTGAGGCGCGCGTGGAACCCGAACGCGCCGTCGACACGGTCTGTCGTCATCATAAGACGGACGGACGGCGAGCTAGCCTCACCTCACCTCACCATGCACAGGAGGACTCACCAGCCTTATGTGCTATACAGGCATTCCCAACCGTTCGCCATTTATTCGGAAGGCTCATTCTCGTGCTTATATCAAATATTTTTTAGATAGTCGGGAGCTCACTGATCGTTTATTATAGTAAAGAACATGTAGACAGATCTGAGAAACCTCCTGAGTTTAATATTTTAAAAGACAGCCATGTAAACCAGGAACGGTATGAAGAAATGTAATCGAATTTACGAAGGCCGAAAATAAAGCGAATGCAATTGTTGAGTAGAAGATCCAATCTGCTCGTTCTTCTTCTACGTTCAAAAATAGTCAGGGATTCCCAAGTTCTACTACAATTACTTGAACTTGTATTTTGGCATTTTAGTAGTAGCTACCAAAATCAACTCACCCATCCTTATTTGGCTGCGACAAAGTTGCAGAAGACACTCCATCACTCCAATAGAAGTCGATCCCTCCAACTGAGTAGGCCCCAGCATGAGGGTCGAAATGGAAGTAAGGGTTCTGAACCCGCCACGCCTCATCATCCTTCATACTGTACACTATGACAGCGTTTGAACCCATGTCTGTAATATATGCGAAGGTTCCTGTCCCGCAGTTACCGCCTACTGTTTCAACAGTCTGAAATTAAACAATCTGAATTCTTTCTGTCCGAAATCAGTCTCAATTTTCGTTATCAAAGAAGATTGGATTGTTTCACAAATGGTATGAAAGAAGAACGAGACAATAATGCTGACGAACCATCATCTTCTTGCCCTTGTCCCATTCTATTTGGGGTCGGTGCAACACGTTTTCTTCTTCCATTTTCCCCTTTCAGACGTCACGGCATCATTAACTGTGTCGAATACTCACAAGAACGATAAAAACATATTGCACCGACCTCAAGTATTATGGAACAAGGGTGTTGATGATTGGAAATGATGATATTATGATGAATGCTGTGACATTCTGGCTACAACGTAACACGTAGCCTTTGAGAAGCATACTGAACGATGGGTCTATAGTAAAATCTGATAATTCTACTCTTACTGCTGGGACGGAGACCTCCATCTATGAAACGGAGTGGGAGGAGGATCCCCAATTATTTGTAACCGATACCTAACTATCGAACGCAAGTGGACTACAAAAGCTCAAATGCATACACACTCTAATACTTGGTCTACTTACAATGCTAGTCAGCATGGATGTATCCGTCAATATATTTGGTGGAAGGTTATACTTCTTGATCAGTTTGTCCGTAGTCAAGTCGAACACAAGAATGGCCGGATCTGTTACTTGTTTCACATCCGCTGTGGAATTCATTTTTTTTGTAGAGAATCATAGGATGAACACAGTGGACCAACGTAAGAAATCTTGTATCTACCCAAGTACTATCCTGAGTGGCTGAGTCAGTACCTTCCTAATATTACAGGACCAAGGTACTCTTCGCACTAGGTGGACCGATGACCTGGTGAATGCTGGATGCGACAAGCACACCGATGGCGACGCTAGGGGGAGGCCTAAGTCCAGCTGTGGGATGTTACACAGCTGACATGATGATTAAGACCTGCGGTAATCGCCACAACGGATTGAGATGTGTTTTTCATTAATTTTAAGTACCTTGATTTTTTAGGACTTAGAGGAATCAAGACGTTTCAAAAATACTGCTGTGTTTTATCTTTTAGATTTAAAGCTCCTGGTGAAGTTCAGGTTGCGGCCAACAATCAAGGTCATTTTTTTTTCTGCCATAATTAGATGTTTAAGTAAGTATATCACTTACTAGCCATATCGGTGACTCCATTATCTACGACCCAAAGACGATTGCACTTATCCACATGCACCCTGAAGGTGCAGACGACAGTACTGTTGGAGGTCACACCACCCTCGCGGCTAAGACATGCCTCATTCCAGTTGGGGTACGGATGAAGAGGTGCATCTTGAGGATCGTTCAGATAGACATAGTTTAGGGAAGATGGGACGCCTAGTAGTGAAAATAACTCTGATTAGTACTGAATTCAGTTTGGAACTATTTCAGGGATGAAGGGACGCCTAAAAGTGAAAATAACTATAACTACGAAACAGTGATGCTAGCGAAGAAGGTGGCGGAACGTGAGAGGGAAAGAATCTCTCTTCCCAGCCGCCGCGGGAGACGCTCCGGCCGTCGGGGTTCACGTGATGGCTTCCGGCCACTGTAGACGCGGGCTTGTGGACGGTGAGTAATGGGCTAGCCCACCGTCCGTCCTATGACGACTACAGGCCGTGTCGACGGCGCATTCGTGATCCACGCGCACCTGAAAGAGATGTCAGCAACATTGTTCGAAAGAGATACCGCGGCTCCGGACACAAAGGGCTAAGAAGGAACATGTGTGTTTTTTAGTCAGAAGAAGTCTGACACTCCTCCGCTCAGAGCGGGAGGAGATTTGATGATTTCCCACCATCTAAAAAAAAGGGGTACTATCTTCTGCAGGCAGAAGGAGAAGGAGATGGCGGGATGAGCTGGACTCCTTCTCAACGGATCGCACTGGATCGCGAAAAGTGGAAGGAGGGAAGGCCTTTGCCCTGCAGTGGGACAATACAGGTTTATAATAAAAAACTATCTTCTTACACTGCGTTTTTTCAAAAACTCAAGTAAAAAAAACAGATCTAGCCTGGTCTCCACCGTGGTATTGTTATGAACAATTTGTCGTTCCACCTCGCTATTCCAGTCGGCATGTTGTTTGTCGGTATATACGACCTATTGGCAAGTGATGATCTTCTGTCCATGCAGTCGGGGCAATCATCGCAGTCCCATGCGAAGTCAATAAACTTCCATTGAAATTTTGGAGGTAACAGTGCTGCCGCCTGATATAAAATCAAAAGAGCCAGAATTAGGGACTTAGACATATTGTTGCTAACGGTATTTTTTGTACCTACTTTTACAATTTTTATTTGAATTTTTACATTAAAAAAATTGACATTGCTAGGTTGTCAGTTATTGTATTTCCATGACATAATATTTGCTTTTGATGATAGAAATGTTGATAGCCACGGAGGTGACAACTGCTCTGAGGTTCACCAAAAACAAAGGTTACTTATTTTTTTTTATTAGGTTAATTTCCGAAATAGCACAGTGGCGAAGCGAAGCAGCGAACAGTGGGCTATGGTTAAACCGTTAGACGACAGACTTATTTGTTCTGTAAAATCATGAGTGACGGTAGGAAGTATATTCATATGACTGATCCAATTATCCAATGTGATTCAGTGTTTTGTACTGTTACAAAACGACAAAACTTGTAAAAAAGTCATCGCCGGCAGTGTGAACAGTCAGAGAGCGACTTTTAATATATGCATCTCTTTCGTATAAACGGAATATACATTTATTGTGCGTTTCTTGAGAGAGATAATCGCCGATAGTTAGTCGTCGGACCACTGCCGAATGCTAAAGGTAATTTGATTTACTATTACTTACAACCATCAACTCACCGAAGAAGATTAACGAATGGTAGACCCCATTATCTACTCATGCTTGTGAGTGGGCTCGCTCTGCTCGTTTAAAGTTTCCCGCTTTCAATGGATGCTTTGTATAACAAATCTATAAAACACCCAAGGCCTTAAATTAATAGTGGGAATACACTTTATTTAAGTCGAATAATTTCGTGATAATAAATAAACGAAAACATAGTTAAAAGTGAAAGTGCGAGAATGTTTTACGGTAACATAACTAAACGTATCAAACGTCAAACTGAAACTCAGTTTGACGTTTGATTTGACAGTTGATACGTTTCAAGCTAGAAACAAAACAAATAGTGAATCTTTAGCATAAAGTTTTCACCTAACTCTATTTTTACAAGGAAATTTTGCTGTACTGTACTTTATCCGTCACGCTTGTCTCATGCCCAAAAACCAGTCGACTTCCGTGGAAAAACACTCAATTGCGCCAGATGTCACGCAAATAATGTGTTGTTCAATAATCCAATTTATTAATTGAAAAGAATTTGTCGAATGACGTCCTGAGGCCTTGTCGTGTTGTTATCAGGAAGTGCATCAGTTCATTAGGTGATAAAATGTCTACAGAAAACGAAGAACCTGTAAATATCAATGGTACAGTGAACTCCGAGGCGAGTAAAGAAAAGCGGATAGGCTGCGCGCATTACAAACGTCGCGCTAAGTTCGTGGTAAGTGCTAGATCATAATCGATATTAGGTAAATAGCTTGGTTTGTGTGCGAAAGCTGGGAACAAAACAGTCGCGGTCTATATTTAAACAGAACATCGCTGAAGTCTTGAGACGGTGACATGCGGATTTCCGAAACAATGATAAAGTCAACGAACTGGAGGGCGCGCATCGTGCGTTATTGTTGCGGGGAAATAAACGAAGCAGTCGTAAATATTGCCCCAATATATCCTCATACAATATTCCATTATATTGGCATGATAGCACTCAGTTATTGATAGTAATATTGACCTCTTTTACCTATATCTTGAGTTCAGATTCAAAGATTTGCTTCTACAGTTTGGTACTGACATAATTTTAAATTTAGAACATTGAATTTGAATTGGTGAAGAGTTCTTTGTTTGCTACAGGCATAAGTCTAAAATGGGTTTTTAGAATGTACCAGAAAGATTATGAGTCACTAATGTTTTGACTCTCTCCCTTACTTGGTTGCCTAGGGATAGGTTTTCTATTAAAGTATTATTCAAGTATCAGAGCTGAGCAAATACACCAAAATGGGGCAAAACAGTAAACAATCTAGTTATATTATAACATAGATTAGATAATTTTCAAAATGCTTCAAAGAAATAGAAAGTGAAAGTCACCAAATGCTGACATCATAAAAAGGAGAATGCCCAATTTAGTATGAAAGTTTGGCTGTTCTTGTGTCTCAACTGAATCTTTGGTATAATGTAGAAAATGTACTCAGGCTTAGGGTTAATGGCATTTATTATAAACTGATGATGGTGACAATTCACTTTTTTCTTCTTTAAATTAGATTTTTGCATAAAAATAGATGCAGCTACAACCTGCTTTATATTATTTTCCTTTTAATTACTTACTTCAATTTTCTTCACTACTGATACACCTTTCCCTAATCATAAGGACATTACAAAAGTGATGTGGTTGTCAAATAATACATAATTAATAAACAAATAACATTTTCAGACACCATGCTGCAACAAAGTTTATGTTTGCCGATATTGTCACGATGAGAATGAAGAGCACTACTTCAACCGAAAGTCAGTCACGGAGCTCATATGCACAGAGTGTGACAAGAGGCAAAAAGTGCAAGAGGAGTGCGAGAACTGTGGAGTAAGGTTCGGAAAGGTTAGTTTATTTCAATACGATAATGTTATTTTTTTGGTTGATAAAATATTTAGGGAAATCCCTTAATAGAAACTGATTAGTATGTATAATGGAATGTTTGTCTGCTGGACAGAAATAATCCCTAATTTGAATATTGGCTTTTGTGCTTTTTATTAATAGATTTTTAAGTGAACAATGTGCCATTAACTTGCAAATTGTCTACTGACAAATTGGTCTGTTTAATAACGTACACAAATTGAGGCCATAAAGTGCAAATAATGTGGTTTGACCTGATATCTAGCCACAAGCTCCAATTGGCTTTTCTGATGTTGTCTCGTACCTGATGGTGGACTCCGAAGGTGGGTATAGGATCTCATTGACGGCACTGAGTAGAACCATCGTGTTTGGACTCATTTGAAAGAGCTCGAGGAGGCCTTGGAGACTGATGACACCAGCTACCTGATGGTAGACTCCGAAGGTAAGTATAGGATCTCATTGATGGCACAACTAGGGCTTTCAATACCGGTATTACGGGATCCCGTAATACCGTGATCCCGGATAAATATGGGCATTTTTCAATACCGGTATTGACGCCCTCAATACCGTGATCACGGTATTGCAAACATTACATATATTACCGTAAATTTAATTCCAATTTTAGGGTTTCGTAGCCGAATGGCAAAAAACGGAACCGTTATGGATTCGTCATATCTGTCTGTCTGTCTGTCCGTCCGTATGTTACAGCCACTTTATTCGGAAACTATAAAGACTACACAGATAAAACTTGGTACGCAGATGTATTATGTGAACTGCTTTACGATTATAGTACAAAAATAAAAAAAATAAAAGATTAAGGGGGGTCTCTCCATACATGGAACTGAAACTAAAAAATACTTTTTTCATCACACCTATACGTGTGGGGTGTCTATAGACAGGTCTTAAAAAAATGACATTGGAAATCAAAAAATCAAAAGTCATTTATTCAAACTAGGCTGAAAATCAGCACTTTTCGAACGTCAAAATTTACTTTACTTTACTCATTTACAAGTGACAGTCCCCAAAAACGCCCACCCTTCCACACTTCCTAGTGGTTTTTGCTGGAAAGAAGAAGTGGCGGAACAAACTCCAAATTGGGGTTTCTAAAATCATTTTCACTTTCAAATATGTGTGCCCCACCTCTAAACTTTTAAACTACGACTGAAAAATCTAAAAAAAATATATGTTGTAGATCACAATAAAAACTTTCAACCAAAATTGGTTCCAACAATACATATGTTATAGTTTATAGTTATTGTGTTGTGTTTATAGTTTTTTAGATATAGCACATTTAAAAAACCGCAAATTTAACTTTGTCATTCACATAAACACTATGAAAAACAAACTTATTCACAAAATTTGTTTTTCTGTTGCCGCTTTAACAAGAAATAATACATATTAAAGGGGGCTTCCCTACTACGATGGTACGGAACCACAGTTTTAAATAAAATAATGACACACGTAACGTTCAAAGAGACAATGACTGACCATAGAAGAACCTTCTACTTCATTGAATACGAGCAGTGGAAATGATATCGCACGCAGCGCAGGTTTAACGATTTCCAGCCTTCCGAACGAGCCAGATTCCGAAAAGGCTTCAGTACCGTAGATAGCATAAATATACGCTGCGTCAGGTTATACAAAAGACCGAAGAGTAGGTATATACTCTTCCTCTACCAGAGTATTGATACAGAGCGTGCTCTTTTTTCAGTAGGCTATCGTGAATTATGGCTAATAGTTAGTTAAGCTAAACTTACGTTTCTACAAATATTGATACCTATGTTGATTACATGAGACATTTCAATAATAATAAAAACCTATTTTTTATATTTATTCAAACGCTATGTGAAATGCCTTCCTACAAAAAGACTTGATAAAGTTTAAGTTTTGATTATGTTACTAATTCGTAGTCCTATCTAATTAAATAATCAACCAATACCAAATTGTTATATCAGAGAGCTATTTATAAAAGGTCTTTATAATAAATAAGAACAATAAAGATTGTTTTAAAAATAAAAACACGTACTTTACAGGTTGGTTGGTAATACCGGTACTAATACCGTGATCACGGTATTGACTTCCAATACCGGTATCGATACCGGTATTGGAAACATCCGGTATTTGAAAGCCCTAGGCACAACGTAGAACCGTCGTGTGTGGACTCATTTGAAAGACCTCGAAGAGGCCTTGGAGACTGATGGTGCCATTTACCTGATGGTGGTCATTCTAGCTATATCCGTCACTGTGAATCGATAAGCACTTAGCTGGTCATCATCAGACCTTCAAAATGTATCATGTAGTAGCATCCATGCTCAATAAGATAAAATCTGAAAGCTAAGTCATTCTAACTACATCCGTCACTGAGAACCGATAAGCACTTAGCTGATCATCATCAGACCTTCAAAATGTATCATGTAGTAGCATCCATGCTCAGATCGATAAAATTTGAAAGCTAGGTCATTCTAGCTATATCCGTCACTGAGAACCAATTAGCACTTAGCTGGTCATCATCAGATCTTCAGAATGTATTATGTAGTAGCATCCGTGCTCAGATTGATAAAATTTTAAAGCTAGGTCATTCTAACTACATCTGTCACTGAGAACCGATAAGCATTTAGCTGGTCATCAACAGACCTTCAAAGTGTATCATGTTATTAGCATCCGTGCTCAATGAGATAAAAGCTGAAAGTTGGAGCATTCTGACTATTTCCGTGACTGAGAACCGATAAGCAGTTACCTGGTCTTCATCAGACCTTCAAAATGTATCATGTAGTATGAGAGTCCATCATTAGGTACGAGACATCATCAGTCATCCAGATCTCCATCTTCCATCAAACGAAATTCTCAAGACAAAATAGTTAAAAGCGATAAAACAATAAACATCAGTAGATAACATAACATCACGCCTGTAATCGCACGCTACGCAGCAGTCCAATCGCTTGGCCACTGCGCCAACCGTGTCGACATTATTGATAGCAAACGTAATATGAGGCGAGTTTATTTATTTTTATTTATTTATTGATTTAGGGATGTTTACTGACTAAAAAAATGTGTTTCTAATTAGTCCGTCTGTTAGATTACCTATCGAAAAATATTAGATACGTATTTTTTGTTTTATCAAATCAATAAAAATTGACGAAGATAAAAACGCGTCACAGATTTGAGCGGGGGGTTGTGACGTCACTCACCGGTAAAAAATGACATAAGTACTGGCTTTTATGATGTCACAAGAGTTTTCAAAGCCTTGTATCGTCTTCATTGTTTGTCTACGTTAAAAAAGAAAAAATACGTGTCCAATATTATTTGGAAATCTATCTGACGGACTAATTAGATGTTTTTAGTTAACTACTGTATTGTTCACACTGGATACAGTGACATTATAATACATTTTAAGTCTAGTTTTTAATCAGTCATTTCAAATTCAAATTGTTTGAAATTCAAGGAAAAAGCAAAAAAAATATAGGTATTTGTGAAATTCGTTTTCACAAATACATTTTAAGCTATTAAAAGACTGCCTTTTAAAGCTATTACAGACAATTACGTGACAAAAACAAGTTGGATGTACAAATACCATATGGGGAAACGTCACTACTCAATAAAAGCATCATTTGTATGGCATCACTAATATATAACAAATTACCCGATGACATTAGGAAGTTGCTTACTCCTCTATTTAAGAAGAAATTACGCACCTTCCTAATAAATAAATCTTATTATAATGTAAAAGAATATTTAGAAGAATTATATTTTAATTGCAGAATTTATTTGTATGTTGACTAAATGTGACGAATAATAAAATCACTATGACATTATTAAATTGCATGACATTTCCTTATATTATACCCTTCCCCCCCCCCTTCCCCCTTTCCTTTTTATTATTTCCTTTTATTATTTTTTTATTTTACTATTTCGAATTCAATTATATGTAATACTAGCTGACCCACGCAATTTTGTCCGCGTCACATAATATAGCTTATAACCTTTCTCGATAAATCGACTATCCAACATATTAAATTGAGCTAAATCGTACTCGTAACAAACAAAAAATCTTACCTTTCCTCTTTATAATTTATACTTATTAGTTTAGATTGGCTTCGATTATATTATTAAAGTAACAATTACTATAGGTATATCTTACTGTTTAATATACAGTAACACCTTGTACTTGTAAACATTATGGTGCAGTAAATATTTTGAATTTGAATTTCTCCGGAGCCCCCAGAGGCCAGAATCCCCACGTACCTACCGCACCGGACCGAATGACTGCCATGCGCTTAATTATTTTGTCGCCCGTATATTTTTACATTGCGATATCTTCTAAGATATTTGTTTAAACTGTATAGAGTAAAAAGCACAAATGTTCTATATTAAATTTCCGTGCCAACAAACACATTTATATAGATATAGATTAATACCATATGGGTTAAATAAGCTTCGTAAAATATCATTATTTTTAACCTAACATTCTAATATAAAAATAATGGCTACAGTGAGTCAATATTAAAAGATAGACATATGCTGTCGCGGACTTTTTTTTAGAACATTTAAAGAGGAACAATTCTTTCATATGTGATATTTGCGTAACTTAAACCGTTTTCGCAGCGCACGCAACGGAAGCTCTCAAAAAGGAATATCTTTTCCCGTTTTTGCAACATTTTTCATTTATGCTCCACTCCTATTGGTCGTAGCGTGATGTTTTATAGCCTAAAGCCTTCCTCGATAAATGGACTATCCAACACAAAAAGATTTTTTCTATTCCAACCAGTAGTCCCTGAGTTTACCGCGTTCAAACAAACAAACTCTTCAGCTTCATAATATTAGTATAGACAATAGACTATTTTTATTTTGAATGTCATTGTAATTTGATAACTTGAACAATCTTATTCTGTCATAAATTCCAAAAATATCGTAATAAAAATATTTCGCAAAATGCACCCCATACGCAAAACGCACCTTTCTCAAAATGCACCATTCTCAAAATGGACCTTTCTCATAATGCACCTATCGCATAACGTACCTTTTTTACCAATCAGAGAGCACCATTCGATTCATGTACTGACGAGTTAGTGTTTGTTTTTGTCGTTTGCGCGATCCTATGGCAATAAAATCGTTTCGGGTACATAATAATATTTGAATGTCTAGTATGAAGAAACCTACGCGTATAACGTCAACGTTAAAAAAAATTGATTATATCAATACCGATTGTATCGTAGTATCGAAAACTGTTATACCCAAATTCAAAAAGGTCAACTATTAATACACTTTAGATTATTATATTTACGTTAAAAATACTTACTAGTTACAGAAATGTTTTTACCATTGTCTAATTGATTAGTCACAGGCAGATTGTTTGATTCGTCATTGTAAACTGAGGGAAATAGGTTAGGTTAGGTTAAAACTGTGACCAAACCGGCGGCGGCCGGCGAACACTACTTCCGAATTGCTCGCAGAAATGTTTTCACCATTGTCTAATTATCCGATAAAAATAAAGTTTTGCAGCAATTCTGTCGATAACAGTAGCACAAAGTGTAATTATATATCGATCTTTAGGACATTCGATACTTTGATCTTCGATATTCTTCTTCTTCTTCTTCTTAGCGTGTCGATGGCAATCTAAATTGTGTTGGCCCAGAATTGAGCTACTAGTTTGGCGCTTTCGGCAGCGTCCATCAGTTCCTGTAGTGAACAACTAGCAGGATATTTAGGTCGTAATTTAGGATTCGATATTTAGGTCATTAGATACTCTGAACTTCGATATTTAGGTCATTAGATACTCTGAACTTCGATATTTAGGTCATTAGATATTCTGAACTTCGATATTTAAGCCTTTCGATGTCACGACAGTAGTTCATGACTGTCATCTACATTGACAGTCATGTGTATCTTTTGTTTATGGAATGAAAATAATAAAAACTTTTTGACGAGTTTGTGAGGGGAGTTAAACTCTTGTCGTCAAACAGTCCGCTAAATCTATTTGTGTCGCACAAAAGATATTATCAATCCCTAATTTGCATTTTCATTACCTGTAGCACTGTAAAAGAGTTAATGTAGAAAAAAAGCGATAGGTGCATTATGAGAAAAGTGCACTTTGAGAATGGTGCATTTTGAGAAAGGTGCGTTTTGAGAATGGTACGTTTAGCGTATGGGGTGCATTTTGCGAAAGGTACATTCTGCGACTGAACGCTCGTATGGTTATAATACAGTGTAACATATATATTATTTTTGTAACATCCTCTGAACCTGTGTTATGCAAATAAATGATTTGATTTGATTTGCAAACAGGTCTTTTAAAATTCATTTTATTCTGGTAGGTATTTTTGATTCACTTTTAAAATTAAAGGTTAAAATGTATGTAAACGAATCGTGATTAGCATTTAAAGACATTATGAACTGTATGCTAAGCACCCGAAACAATGGTTTTCGGCACGCTATATAATTATAACAATACTTTTCAGGGGTTTTTGACACTTGATGTATGCGGGCAATGAGACAATTCACTAATATAATTATTGTGATTTAAACAAAGTATTGGGTTGCCTGTTTAACATAGACTTCGTCTACGCATATATTTTCGAATGTGGTAGTATTTTTTTATTTATTTAAACTTCATGCACAAGAGTGGTACATAGCCGGACTTAATGCCACAAGGCATTCTCTACCAGTCAACATTAAGTATTAAAGAGAAAGATTTATGTTTATTTTCGAATCGATAAATCTTGGCATATGTCCCGTCTCTCATGTCGGATTTGGTGTCGGAACGACATGGGCGTTGTACATCAATACAATTTTCTTTCCTTAGACATTATTTTTAGGACTTCTCATTAAGAGACTAAAATGTCTTCAATTGTGATTGATTACTTAATTAACCATTTACTTAATAAAAACATCTTTTAATAGAATACAGCCTAAAGAAATGAAAAAATACATTAAACGAGCTGTGGTATTTTGGTAGGATATATGCGACCCTGGCGTAATGAGCCCGAAAATATTTGTCGCATCCAATCCGACGCAGGCGGTTAAAAGGTAAAGCATGTAGAAAAGGTTTTATAGATTTGTCGCAACAGACTAATTTACAAGTTATAAACACCTAATAGACTAGTAGACGTTTGAAAGACCTGTAGTAGACGCGTCACAGCAATATTTATATTTAAGCACGGCTTAGATAAACAGCAAGAAGCTTTGGATACAATATCCCTATCTTGCTATTTTCTGTTACAAGCTACAGTCAATTCCATAATTAATCGTAATGTCATAAATTCCGCAGTACACATGCCTAATCTGCAACTTATTCGACGATGACGACAAGCGGCAGTATCATTGCGACGGCTGCGGTATCTGTCGTGTCGGTGGCAGGGACCGGTTCTTCCACTGCGAGCGCTGCAACATGTGCCTGCCGGTGCAACTGCAGCAAGTCGGACACAGGGTGAGACAAGTTGCAGTACATTGTTGAGACAGGTTGCAGTACATCTGTCGTGTCGGTGTCAGGGACCGGTTCTTCCACTGCGAGCGCTGCAACATGTACCTGCCGGTGCATTTAATTGATTGTTGAGGCAGGTTGCAGTAAATTATTTGTTCAGACATGACGGTATGCAGTTATGAAGAGTAAAAGGTTTGTGATTGTCTTCAAGACTGATGTGGCACCGGTGACTGAAAAGTTGTGTGGAAAGCGGTTGTCGTGGTATGGGCATATGATGCGGAGGAATGAGGAAAATGTCGGAAAGTTTTGAATGTGAATGTGGATGGATATAAGAGTAGAGGAAGACCAAAGAAACGATGGATGGACTGTAATGAGAATGATATGGTAAAAAAAGGAGATGTCTTATGACATGACGAGAAACAGAGAGGTATGGTAGAGGAAGACATGCTGCGCCGACCTAAAATGAATTGGGATAAGGGCAAGAGAATGGCTGTCTTCAAGACTGATCATATTCGTACCGAAAGGCGTAAGGTAGGTCACTCACATGGTGGACTGAAGAATCTTGAATAAGGCTTTCATTCAGTAGAGGACGATGTCCAGGTAAGGGTTTAAAAATATAAATTTACAATTATTTTTTCTATTTCCAGTGCGTCGAAAACGTATCCCGCTCGAACTGCCCCGTCTGTCTCGAAGATATCCACACATCTCGGATCCCGTGCCACATCCCGGACTGCGGGCACTTGCTGCACCGGCCCTGCTTCGAGCAGCTGCTGCATTCAGGACACTACGCCTGTCCTACCTGCCAGACCAGCATGATTGATATGGCTAATGTGAGTAGTTAACGAACAATTTAACGAAAAAAATTAGACAAGTAAATTATTTAACAAAAAAAAAAAATTGAATTTAGTTTTTTGAACTATCAGAACTGTAACTAGTTTTATCATCTCCATCACAGCTGTCAGCACTCAGAGATATTATTAATTCATTTTCTATAATATTGTCCATATTCACGTCTCGTTCCAAATCATTGCATTCGAATCTACTTTTCAACTTTCGATTTTTTGGGTAACATCCCTAGCATTTAAACAGGAAAAGTAACGACATTTAGTTCTCTTTAGGACAGAAATTGTTTATTATGTTTAAATGGTTTATTAGTGAAATTAAATCCTGACCTTTTTTGTCATTATTACAATAAATTTGTAATTGTAATTGAATAAAGTTAAAGGCTGCGCAGTTCTAACTTCGAATAAATAAATAATATTTTATTGCCACCGTTACAAGGTTAAGTTGTTGAATTTTGATGAAGTGTCAAATGTGATCTATTAGATTGGCCCTAGTTTAGTAGTACTAACTACTTGCCTGCCCCCCCCCCCCCCCCTCCCAGTAAGGATGTTTCCTGACAAAAATAAAAAAAATCTGTTTAGTCCGCCAGTTACATTATCGAAAAATATTGGACATAATATTTTTTCTTATTTCACGTAAACAAAAAATGAAGACGATACAGTGCTTTCAAATCTCGTGTGACGTCACAGTTCAGTACACTTTTACAGGCGAGTGACGTCATAAGCCCCCACTCATGATCTTTGACGCGTTTTAAAAGACGTATGTATCTAATATTTTTCGATAATCTAACTGACGGATTTTTTTTGTTGTTAGGAAACATTTCTGTTATGAAGACACTTGATGCACTTCGGCCCTTATTTTTAGGGGGAAATGTGTTCGAAGCGCAATGGCGGGATACAGATTGTAATTTTATCAAATCAAATCATTTATTGCTTTACAAACATGGGTTTATGCTAAATGTATTTTTCTTGACAGTTATGGAGTTATTTGGATTCAGAGGTGGCGGCGACACCGATGCCACCGGAATACGCAGATTACAAGGCCACTATACTCTGCAAGGATTGTCATAAGGTATACATACACTACTTACTCACTCTTCTTCTTAGCGTGTCGATGATATTGACAATTCATATTGGGTCGGCCCAAAATTGTGATACACTACGTACTGTAACAACCAACCAACATTTTAAGAAGAAAAAAAAACGATTGTCGCATTTTCTGACTCACTCTCACACAAACCACAACACATACACGCACATGTTACGCAGGCGTAGTATATCTAAAGCGCTGACTAAGGACGACCTCAATCAATTATAACAAACAAGTAAAATGCGCAATTAGCGACACGAGGCAAAGGTGCTGAACTAACAAAATACCGCGGCACCATCGCGCCAGCGCAACATGAGGTCGGCCACTTCTATTTCGGCTTTGAAGGAAGACATAACTTTAGATTTAGCTAGATATAGTTTTCTTTTATTGTAATTCCTTTTACTTGAATTAAACTAGTTTTAAAATCTAAATTGGTTTTTTTTAAGTATCCCGGCCGCAGCCTTCGTAATTGGCGCAGTCGGTAGGATACTCGAGGTTAGCTAGGTCTATCTTATATCGATATTATCGCTACCGCGCGTGAGCGATCGCGGCTAACCTGCTGTCAAGCTTCATCGAGTATCCGAACTCAAGGATTGCTGCCGGGAGAGAACGGGATCCAGACATCGACCCCAGAGACCGATATGAAGGTTATGTGAGTACGCTTGAATTATTCCCTGTGTTGCTTCCTGTGTACCCAAGTCTCTTAATCCTTCAAAATTTTCCACCCACGTAATTTAGGACCTCGCGAGTCTACATCAGGTAGACCCAATAGTAGGCAATTAGTATTAGATTCGAATAGGGATATAGATTTAGGTTTAAATAGTTTATACGAAGACTGCAAAATGTCGTGCGATCCGGACACGATTTATAAGGCTCTACGCCCAGTCCCCGAGTTCGATGGGAACCCCAACGTACTCACGCGATTTATTAAACTATGTGACCAGATAGTTAGTACTTATTTAAGTAATGCACAGGGCAGTGAGTTAGGTAATCTATGCCTTTTGAACGGCATATTAAATAAAATAACAGGCACCGCGGCAACTAGAATTAATTCGAATGGCATCCCAGATAGTTGGGCAGGAATACGGAATACTCTAATTAATAGCTTTGCCGACCAGAGGGACGAAACGGCCCTCTATAATGACCTCCTAGTATCAGCTCAAGGTAACAGCACTCCACAAGAGTACTACGACCAGTGTCAATCGTTATTCAGCACCATCATGACTTATATATCGTTGCATGAAACAGTGAATACCACCATAGAAGCGAAACGTACACTATACAAAAAACTAACAATGCAAGCGTTTGTACGTGGCCTAAAAGAACCTCTGGGTTCCCGCATACGTTGCATGCGTCCTGAAAGCATCGAAAGGGCGCTGGAGTTTGTTCAAGAGGAACTAAATGTGATGTACCTGAAAGACCGTAATGATAGCGCGAGTGTAAAAAGGCCACTTCCAACCGCTCCTATGCCCAAATTACTAACACAGCCCACAGGTTTTCTACCCATGCCGATGCCGAAACCCTTTTCAAACTGGCAACGGCCACCGGTTCCGCAGAGCAGTTGGAGACCACCTATGTTCCAACCACATGGCGCGCCACGTGCGCCCATCGCACTTAATAACCAAACGCGTACGCAGCAAATGTTCCGCGCGCCGCCGCCTAACTATAACGCGCAAAGTAACGTATTCAGAATTCAGCCACATGCCCTAGCCCCGGGACCTCAGCCAATGAGCGGGGTCAGCCATTTTATTGCTAAACCCATGCCAAGTAGACCTCACGACTGGGGCAAGTTTGGCAACCCGCCCCCAACAAATTATTTTAAAACCCGTGAGATGAACTTCAACGATTGTAACGAATATAACTACGATTATTACGTCGTGGAGGAACCCTACTCTTATGATTACGACCACGCTGACTATAATAACGTCTATTATGACGACGGCAACTACTATTACGTACAGGATCTCGGACCGGCCGTACCGCCTGAGCAAAAACCAATTCAACCCTCTACTAAATGCGAGGAACCCCAACCCTCGACTAGTAACGCAAACCAGGATTTTCAGATGAAACCCCCATTAAAACCCTCAAAATAGAAGTCAACTTGCAAACGCAACGACAGTTGCCCTACATAAAAATATCCGACCCCCCACTAAACTTACTCATTGATACCGGAGCAAACCAGTCGTTTATTAGTCCTACAGCTGTACAACGGTACTACTCGGAATACCCTCTTAACTATGACCCCTTCGAGGTGACTAACGTCCATGCCACAACTAGAAACGACTATTCTATAACTATACCATCTTTCCGCGAACTCAATGACCCTAGCGAAATTAAATTATTCATATATGACTTTCACAAATTCTTTGATGGACTTATCGGACTAGATTTACTGACCAAATGGAATACGAAGATTGACCTAAAGGACAACCTACTGATTACGGCTACCGCAAAGAACCCTATCTTAATGTTTAATTCGCGGAATGTAAACCTTTACGAGGCTGTTATACCAGCCAACACTACTAAGCTTATCAGACTACCCATAAACGCTAAAGACGGTGACGTACATATCTCACAACAATACCTATGCAATTGTATTGTAAGCGAATGCATTACAGCCGTTTGTAATAACCGCGGCATTGTAGAAATTCTAAACCCATCAAACAACGATACTATTCTATCCCTAGACCACCCGGTAGAGGCTGTAACCTTAAATAATATCGAATGCATGAACCTAGAACAAATACCCGACACATCTCGCATTAATAAAGTAATATCAAAATTGCGGACAGATCATCTTAATGAGGAGGAGAAAATTAACTTAGTAAATATTTGTTCGAAGTATGCAGATGTATTCTACATAGAAGGCGAACCCTTATCTTTCACCAATAAAGTAAAACACCGTATACGGACTGTAGATGACACACCTATTTATACCAAGACTTACAGATATCCTTTCGTTCATCGCCAAGAGGTTAGGGAGCAAATTTCAAAAATGCTGGAGCAAAATATAATCAGACCCTCTGACTCAGCCTGGAGCTCCCCTATTTGGGTTGTCCCTAAGAAAGCAGACGCTTCTGGGAAACAAAAATGGAGACTCGTAGTAGACTTCCGAAAATTAAACGAAAAAACCATAGACGATAAATACCCCATACCGAACATAACAGACGTCCTGGACAAATTAGGGAAGTGTCAGTATTTTAGTACCCTTGACCTTGCCAGCGGCTTTTATCAAGTGGAGACAGACCCTGACGATATTCATAAGACGGCATTCAACGTAGAACATGGGCATTTTGAGTTCTTAAGAATGCCCATGGGTTTAAAGAACTCCCCGTCAACATTCCAACGGGTAATGGACAATGTTCTGAGAGGCCTACAAAACGTGATCTGCCTGGTCTACATGGATGACATCATAGTGTACAGTACCTCGCTCCAGGAGCACCTAAATAACCTAGAAAAAGTATTCCAACGACTCCGGGAGTCTAACTTTAAGATTCAGATGGATAAGTCCGAATTCTTGAAGCTAGAAACCGCTTTCCTAGGTCATATAATAAGCAATGAGGGAATTAAACCGAACCCAGACAAAATTGCAGCTATACAGAAATACCCCATACCCAAAACCGCAAAACAGATAAAACAGTTCCTCGGACTTATAGGATACTACAGAAAATTCATACCCGATTTCGCTAAAATTACGAAACCCTTTACTCAGTGCTTAAAGAAGGGTAGGACCGTTACACTTACTAAAGACTACGTTGACTGCTACGAACGATGTAAAAACCTCTTAACAAACGACCCAATCCTACAGTACCCTGATTTTAACAAGGAATTTATACTGACTACAGACGCCTCCAACTTTGCAATAGGAGCCATACTATCACAAGGGCATATAGGGTCAGACAGACCGATTTCATACGCATCCCGAACATTGAACGAAAGCGAGACAAACTACAGCACCATTGAAAAAGAGCTTCTCGCTATCGTGTGGGCCACTAAGTACTTTCGACCCTACCTCTTTGGACGCAAGTTTAGGATAGTTACGGATCATAAGCCATTGCAATGGATCATGAGCTTGAAAGAACCTAACTCGCGTCTAACTAGATGGAGATTGAAACTCAGTGAGTATGACTTTACTGTAGTGTACAAAAAGGGCAAAAACAACACCAATGCTGATGCCCTCTCGCGAGTAGAAATACACAATGACGAGATAAGCTCGATAATAGCGAACCCTTCCGAGAAACCCCCGTCGATAGCAGACTCTAGTACTGAAACAGCCCATACCAGTAACGAAAACCCTATACTCGAGGTACCAATCACCGACGAACCTATAAACAAATTCCACCGACAAATAATCATGACAGTAGTAGGAGACATTAAAAAAAGACCGACCGCGACCAAACCTTTCGACACCCATACTCGCACCTCCATACAAGTTTCACAATCTAACCTAATAGATGACGTTGTAGCCGCCATAAAAGAGTACGTAAACCCGAAAGTAAAAACCGGTATTCTTATTAACCCCCCTTTGAGTATGTATGACATCATTCCCATAATACAAGACAACTTTAAAAGCTCTGCAATGAACCTCGTGCTATGTAAATCCGAACTCGAAAATGTAAAACAGTACCTTAGGCAGCAGGAAATAATTAGGCACTATCATGACGGAAAAACGAATCATCGTGGCATAAACGAATGTCACCTAGCCCTCTCGCATAAATATTACTGGCCTAAGATGAGAGACCAGATCACAAAATATGTTAACGAATGCACTATTTGTGGTCAGGCAAAATACGATCGAAGTCCCATCAAACAAAAGTTTAACATAGTGCCACCGGCCACTAAACCGTTCGAGATAATTCATATGGACCTTTTCACGGTCGAAAATGAAAAATACCTAACATTCATCGATGTATTCTCTAAATACGGGCAAGCATATCTTATGAAAGACGGCACCGCAATTAGTATCTTACAGGGCCTATTGCAGTTCTGCACTCACCACGGATTCCCCGTAACTATAATAACGGACAACGGTACCGAGTATGCTAATCAGCTGTTCGCTGAATTCACTAGACTCCACAAAATTAATCACCATAAAACGCTAGCTCACAGTCCCAATGATAACGGCAACATAGAAAGGTTCCACTCCACGTTACTCGAACATATAAGAATCCTACGTATTCAACATAAAAAAGAACCCGCCAATAACCTAATACCATACGCCTTACTCGGATATAATAGCTCAATCCATAGTTTTACTAAGTGCAGACCATTCGATGTAATAACTGGGCATTTTGATAGCCGAGACCCGTGGGACATCGATCTTAGTAGCCACCTATTGCAACAGTACGTATTAAACCATAGAGATCAAATGAAAAAAGTATACCAAATCATAAACGAAACCTCTCTTACTAATCGCACCTCTTTAATCGAAAATAGAAATAAAACCCGCGAGCAGGAGGAGGAGTATCAACCCAAGCAACAGATCTTCATAAAAAACCCATCAGCCCCGCGACAAAAGTTAGCCCCTAGATATACTCAGGATGTAGTCTTAGCAGATTTACCTATCCACATCTATACGTCAAAGAAACGCGGCCCTGTAGCAAAATCACGACTTAAACGCGTACCTAAGACTGCTAAATTGTTGCAGGATGACGCTGATACTGACAATACATGCAATACGGAGCCAGGAGATAAAACTTGAAAACCTAGACTCTGGAGTTGGACTACTACCCTTTAAACTTGGACCACTCAGACTAATAACCCACTATCATACCTTCCTTCAATATGTCAACCTGGACGACATTGAAAACACTCTTTCCACCCTACAAACTCAATTCGATTACATTAAATTACACATGATGAAGGATGCATATTCTCTCTACGAGTATCAAATAGACTACCTTTCGGATAAGTTAAGTAGAGTCACTGACCACCTACGTACTCTGGAGCCTAGACGGTCGAAAAGAGGTCTTATAGACGGCCTAGGATCTGTCATAAAAAGCGTTACAGGTAACCTCGATTACTCGGATGCTGTTCGATATAATAACGCCATAGAGACGTTGAGAAATAATCAAAAAAAGACTGTTGACGAATTTAACGAGCATATCAGCATCAGTAAAGAGTGGATGCTATCTCATACTAATATTATAAATAAAATTGTTGAAAACCAGAACAAAATTAACACCACACTGAGTCTATTAATAAAACAAGCAGAAAGTAGCATAAATATGATCCAGGTCGCTAAGTTCAATCAGCTGTTGACTATCGTCAGCGAAAACATAGAGGACGTGTTATCGGAATTATATAGAATAGAGAATATTTTATCGTTCACCCGCGTGATGACTACCCATCATAGCATGTTAGGAATAGACATTTTAGGTAGCGTAGTAAATAGGCTTAAGGAGATTTATGGTAAGAACCACGTAATAGAGTTAGAACTACGACAGTACTATGACACCATTAAAGCCGGATATTATTACGACGACAAGAGAATAGTAATAGCATTTAGGTTCCCCATAGTCTCAGAAGATACTTATACACTCTACAAACTCTCCATAGTCCCGAACAAGAACAACCAAGTCCTCATACCTCCTTATCCTTTCATAGCAACAAATGGGAAAACGTTCATGTACATGGAGGCAGAATGCCCGAAGTTAGATAATAATCGGTATCTCTGCGAGCAAAAGACAAATCACTATATCCAGACTCAAGCTGACTGCGTGCAAACCTTCATTTCAAGCAAGACATTACTAAAATCCTGTAAACTAACGACTGTACATCTATTTAAACCGGCTGTAGAAGAACTAGACAGTAGACACTACGTTATATCATTTCCTCAATCTACTAGAGTCCAGATGAAATGTGGAAGCGACGATTACGACACACTGCGGGGAAGCTACCTTGCCACCATTCCATTGCACTGCTCGATACACACAAACGAAATTACCCTACTAAACACCAAGGACGAGATAAAAGGCCAACCTGTAAAAGTATTGAACGTCCCCTACACTACTGAAATGCAGGAGATAAGCTCATTACATGCAAATCTAACATCTATTAACCTGGATAGACTACACACTATTCAGGACAGAATAACTCTTCAGTCGCCGATTTCATCGTTTGAAACAACTGAAACGCTATATCATACCACTATACCGTTTTATGTTATACTGTGTATCGCAGCCATACTTACAATTGCGATGATAACCAGAAGATATTTCCCTGGAAGAACCCTTTCCAGGAAACGGAACCAAAACGATGCTGTATCCACAGGACCGGGAAATCATGAAGACGCAGTTCCTGTAACATCTGAAACGCATACGCAACGAGAAAACCTACCAGCAACATTTTCACTAAGCGTTTTAAAATAGTTGCTGAACTACAGGCGGAGGTGTTACGCAGGCGTAGTATATCTAAAGCGCTGACTAAGGACGACCTCAATCAATTATAACAAACAAGTAAAATGCGCAATTAGCGACACGAGGCAAAGGTGCTGAACTAACAAAATACCGCGGCACCATCGCGCCAGCGCAACATGAGGTCGGCCACTTCTATTTCGGCTTTGAAGGAAGACATAACTTTAGATTTAGCTAGATATAGTTTTCTTTTATTGTAATTCCTTTTACTTGAATTAAACTAGTTTTAAAATCTAAATTGGTTTTTTTTAAGTATCCCGGCCGCAGCCTTCGTAATTCACATATTGCTTTTGTTTATTTATTTTCATATGTTAGTTTTTATGTTTGTAGTTTTGTACAGATTTTTTTTTTTCAAAATAATATTGGATTAAGAACTACCTAACTGTTCAGGTCCACCTAAGAGCACATTACATTCCACCAAATTTGTGTATAAGGATATTTACAGTACCCATTTTACTATTAATAGAGTTTTTTACACGACTGCCCAAAAAAAAAGAGTGTTATGTTTTTAACGTTCATGTATGTATGTATGTATGTATGTTTGTTTGTGAGTTTCTTTATTCCACCATAACTGCTAAACGCCTAAACCGATTTTGATGTATGTGGTATCGTTAGATTCATTGCGTCACCCCGGGTAACATAGGCTAGATAAAATATAAAAAAACATAATAGGGTGGCCATGGTTTAGAAATAAAAAGAACTTTTAATTTTTTTTTATTGAAATTTCATTGAAAAATATAATCATCGTCTAGAACTTATTAAGTAGATTACAAAAATATACCACAGTAGTATTCAATATCTATTGTTTACTAGTAATACTACTCAACAAATGATATAGTGACATTTTAAACCCGGGATCCGATACGAATAAGCTACATATCAATAGATTCTCTGTAATGAAAGAAATAAAACTGGCTAGGTTACAACTCCCAAATCCATCTACGATGACACCTAAATGGTTTTTAAGTTTGTATGAAAATTCAGTATGCGTGAATCAATTTACTTGAAACATGGCAAAAATATTAATTTAAAGAAATAATAATATTTGCAATAATAGAATTTTCAAAATCACCCCTTAAAGGGTAGAAAAAGAAGATCAGGGTAGATTTTGGTATGGACAAATCTGACTGCGAGATTCAACTTGAAACTCATTACTAACCCAAATGAATAAATCATTACGTGTGTTATAAAACAATAGTTTAAAAAAACCGTGCGAGTTGAACCCACGCACCAAGGGATCTGTAAAAGTTTTTTGGTACCTACTACTTAAAACTGTTTGGCACTACACTTGAATTTCTTAAAATGTTAACAAAATATTCAAAGTTCTTATCATTGTATGTAAATTGCATGTATATATTAAATTCAGCGTAAATTGTTTACAAATAGATACCTACATGAAATGAAAAATGTTTGTAGGTATAAATTACGCAATTAAGTCATTCAGATCATTTCACACGTTCCTGAGGAACAGGGTCTTGATTGACGGATAGGCATACGGACAGACAGACGGATAACAAAGCGTACATATTATTAGGGTTCCGATTTTGCCGACCGGAATCCTAAGAAATGAAAAAAAACACATTTTCCCCCTTCTGGGGCAGGCCTATGTCCAGCAGTGGACGTCTTATGGCTTAAATGATTGGTTATAGGTCAAAATACCGATATATCACTAAAAGATATGAAATAAAAAATAAATAATTAAAAAAATTAAAAAACACGCCTGCCATGACAAAAAGTACCTAAACTAAAAAATAAAAAAACAAGTCACACGAATTCAGCGATGAATGGGAACAAGGTCCCGTAAATGTATTCGAAAATGGAAAACTGAAAACTTAAACTTTTATTGCAGTCGGGGGACCTGTAAAGAATTGTTCCACCGAACTGTCCCCCGACTGCAATAAAAGTTTAAGTTTTCAGTTTTCCATTTTCGAATACATTTACGGGACCTTGTTCCCATTCATCGCTGAATTCGTGTGACTTGTTTTTTTATTTTTTAGTTTAGGTACTTTTTGTCATGGCAGGCGTGTTTTTTAATTTTTTTAATTTTTTTTTAATTTAGATTTAAAGTTTTCCATGTTTTAATACTTTTTGTACAAAAAAATAAAATATTAAAAAAGGGTTTTATTTTTAATTACAGCTATCGACGGTAAAGTTCCACGTGGTTGGTCTGAAATGCCAGCACTGTGGCGCCTACAACACTTGTCAAACCAACGGATTTCATAAGTTAGTACCTCACTTTGCTTTACTTACATAATAGACCACAGCGTAAAACCATATTAAGGCACGCACAATTTCTATCTGACAATATTAACTTCAATAGTAGCATTTACGCCTCTGCCCTAGTTCCTAACTTCTAGTATGCCAGTTCGGGAGATTTTTTAATCATTCATAATCAAAATATTTTATATCACATAAGCCTACATGGGCACTTATAAAACGTCGACAAAAGGTGCACGGTTCGGGTTGATCGTTTCCTATAGAAAAGAACGGGCTAGAAACTTCATATTTTACTACCTGCTTTTCTGATATCCCATTTTTATATCCACATAACATTCCCAGGGACGCATCAGGGTCTAATAGCCCTCAAGCTAGCGACTCATCGACTGCGACTTCAACTTCGACAAGTCGCAGCGGATCCTCCTCCGCCACATTCCCAGAGACGCGCGAGGAATCGCACGACGAGGAACTACCGCGAGCTAACCCTCTTGATGAACCGCCCCAGGCTTGACACATCATGTAGGCACGCGCTTGCAAGCCACGACTAATCGCAACACTAGTCGCACGATCAGTCGTACGACAAGTCGGGAGTCGCGTGATACGTCGTGAAGTTCAGTGGAAAGAACGCAGGCTTGATGAATGGTGATTTTATTAATGTTTTCCTTATTTTTCGATTCTACAAAAGGTAAAAATCGTCCAAAATTGACAATTTTTTTTGTCAACACTACAATCTTTGGTAAGTTGATGGCAAAATAAAATATCTTGTGAATTATATTTATTTGAATTAATTATTATTTAAAGGATATTTTTTAAATATATGGCGGACAATTTTTACGCCTCTGCAAGCACAGTTTTGTCTTTTATTCTTGTTAAAGCACAGTTTGATATTTCTAGTATGAAAACTGATACATAAAGGTATTTTAAATCCTGTGTTTGTAACCTTTATCCTTCTTCATGACTTCTAAGATATTATGTACTTCTAAAGACGAATCAAATACTTATGTTTTGACAGTTTTTGCTAAAAATGAAGCAGAGACTAAGCATACATTACTGTACATTCAGCAAAACTGATATCTATGAAGGCTACTAACGCCATCTATATTTTAAAAGTGGAATGTGCATTTTTTTGCGTAAGCACTTCAGACCAAATCTTGAGCATACACACGTGCTCGCAAGTTAGAAGTATTTATTTTGTTAAATATGACCGAGAATGGTAGATTCTCTCATAAATAATTCAGGGTGTGAACGAACGCTTCACGAAGCCGTAAACCAAGCATTTTGTACATCAAACTAAGTACCCCTACGCAAAAAATATTGCTGGGAAACTTAAGTTTTTTTTGGGGTAAAAAAATCACATTTTACGATAAAACTCAAAGTAGCCCTAAAACATTGTGCTAGTGAATGCTTTGAATAGTAAACGGGTCATGGAGGAAACTCAGGTAAAGCTATAACCTGAAAAAGTAGTATTAAAAAAAACATCTTTGAAAAATTTTGAATTTCGACCCCCAATATCTCCGTAACCAGGGGTTTCCCAGGTATGGTGTAGAACAAAAAAAAATATCGCAGTGGTGGGGAGAAGTAAGTGCTTTTTGACTTCGTTAAGGGTACTTTTACACCCTTTATTGACGAAACTTTTTTCCGAATGTTTTGATCTTGCTCATTCGTTTCAAAAATGTAATCTGTCCAGTACATTAACTAGGATAAAACGCCTGTACATAACACAAAACACATGACTGTGACATGACAAAATCAATACACACTTCCAATTTATTTCTTAACTCTGTCTTATTTTCCTTATTAATTTGAATATATAATAAATTAAATGTAGGTATAAGCGACTTTTTTCATACTATTTTTCTGGTGGTATAGTGAAGCGTTTGATAAATTCTATCATATTATGTCATTCTCTTGTATCAGAAACATTTATATGCTCATAGTTTCAAGTACATCTACCTAGACCACTGTTTGTCGATGGTGCTACTTTTGCTGGTGTAATGTTTGCAATTTTAATGTACACTGCGCGTCGCATTATTGGTGATAATTTATGCCCTTCTTGCAAGATGCCTTTATGTATATTGTCAAACAATGTCGTCTTCCCGTTTTTTTTTAATATAATTTATATTCTTCCAGACGCAAATGCAATCAAGAATTAGTAGCACCATCTGTAGTCTGTTTATAATCATATAGTCGTGTGTTTTTATATGTTTTTGTTTGCGGCTTAGTATAATCTATGTACAACTATATCCAAATGTTAGCTTTTTGTAAAATATCTTCTAACTACCAAAATATAAGTACATATTATAATATTTTGATATAAATAAGCCGATGGTCTAAAGGTATATTGACGCTCAATAATTTTCAAGTAAGTGAGTCCACGATAAAATTTTAACACTGACAACAAAAATCAAGGAATCTATGAAATTATTGTAAGTTTTGTTATGTAGTGTCGAAAACGCATCGGCGCAATAGTGAGGCTGTGTTTTTAGTGATCATGTATTACAAAAGCAAATTGTACAAGCAGCAAAATAGATAACTACACAGGCAAACTTTATCACTAGTACTAGCTAGACGGCAATAATCTCAGGGCCGCCTGAGTCACAAATCACTAAATAAGTTAAATGCTAAACATACTTAAATCATCTTTCTGAAGAAGACAGAGATGGAATGATGATTTTTAAACAAGTTAAGCACAACGGGCTTACGTATAAAAGTATAAATAAATCCCATAATATATCTACCAGTTGATATATTAGTGTCCGCATAGTTGCCTGCAAACTTAACTATTTTACCATGTGTACTTTAATAGAAATAGGATGAAACTTTTTCCATAATATTGTGCCTTGTTCAATTTCGAAAGAGACTCTGCAAACAGTAAATTCCATAATGAAGTAAAATGAAAATGTTTTAAAGTCCCTTTTTTCATTAGTGACCTATTCTTTAAAGCAATATTATATTAAATTTATAGTAAATAGAATTTATATAAAACACGTTTACATGTAGTTGTTTACATAGCAGTTTTCCCAAAATACATAGTTTTAGAAGATTTGCTAGATGTTTCTCAATTATTCATTGGTATATTTAAGAGATTATACTAATATGTATAGTATATGCTTAGCTTCATTAATACAAATTTGAGAGAATGTATGTTAAAATATACAAGATTAAAGGGACACTGACGTTAAAACGGTTACCCCGAATTCAGTACATTATTCTGAACCGGTAGTTTAAAAAAAAACATTAGCTGTTCTATAGAGGTCTTTGGCCCGCCTACATTTATTAAAATGCTTAACTTTCAAATCCAAAAATAACCCTGTTCATATCTATCGTGATGTTCAACATTTTTTTCTAATGAAAAATGATACATGGTTCATTTGTTTTGGTTCGTAGGGAAAGGGCAATGACCGCTATTAACTTCTTTAACTGACAGCAACTATATACATTTTGACCGTATAAGTCTTGCAGTTCTGTAGGAAACGGCTATTTATTTTTGAATAACCGCCGAAAGCTGCAACTGTCAGAATAATTTATTTATTCATTAACACATACATTTGTTTTAACAGATAAGACCTTTTTTTTTGGAGTATGCGAAATAATCAAATGACTCATCCTCGCTCTGGGGGAAGCGGAAGGGAGGTTCAGGCTTCTACTGACTAAAAACACCCATGTTCCTTCTTAGCCCTTTGTATCCGGTGCCGAGGTATCTCTTTCGAACAACCCGCAGCAATCTAAAGTAGTCATGGCTTACTAACCATCCAGTCCCAAGTAACGGTTCTGGATAGAAGCACAAGTTACACAGATGAAAATACTAAATACGTGAAAACCGTTTTACCGTCGGTATCCATTCACCCAGTATATTGTGATATTGACAATCGGATGTACTCGCCAACGATCGGCAAAGGAACTAGACAGGATTATTAATTCGATTCAAGTTTAGATAGAAATTAGTGACAAGAAAATCAATAGGTACATATTTGTCGTAATATTGAGACTAGCATTAGCTTGTGGCTTCAAATCCGCCTTAATAAGATGTATCACTAATGAACAGATTTTTTAAATAAATAAGCATAATCAGCCTATAATGTCCCACTGCTGGGACCCCAGGCCTCCTCTTTCTGAGAGGGAGTGGGCTATAATCCGCCACGCGGGCCCAGTGTGGGTTGGTAGATGTCACATTCGATTTTTTGGTTCTAGGACATACCGGTTGCCTCATGACGTTTTTGTTAACCGTTTTGAGAGCAGTGGTGATGAAATTAATTACAAAAAATTAATTAATGAATTGATTGAAATTAATTAAGTAATGCGCCTGCTAGGGTTCGAACTCATGACTTAGTGCTCGTAAGTCGGGACCGCCACCACTGGGCCACCGTTGCTCATATGAATAGTTTATTTTAATTGCCGATGTAGGTCACACGGCTGCCAAGCTCAAATGGAACTGGGCTGGCCACATCTGTCGCATACCGGAGATATGGGCTAAAGTGACCATACGGGACGAACTCAACTCTTTTCGCAAGGATTGGCAATTAACAGCTTTGGATAGGGATAAAGGGGAAGGAAGGCCTTTGCCCTACAGTGGGACACAAATGGCTAATTATAATAATTAAATTATTTAATTAATCTTAATCCTGGTTAAGTCCATGAGTAGATCTTCATCCGGTTGAATACCAGACCCTTAGCCCTAAGTAGATTAATATTTAATTTAAATAATCATCTAATACTTATTTCTAGTGCTGGATAACTTGTGGCTGACTATTTATTATTTAGGCAATCTATGTTGTAAATTACAGGGCGAATTTCACTGATGAGACAGAACAAATACTGCTCTTGAACTCGGATGAGAATTTTAGATGTGTCGATGTCGTTCAATTACAGCAGTGGAATTCGTGCTAAATCGACTAAAACAGATTGTTTTACCAAAATTGTTTCGTTGTTATAAAAGATTCCCTATATTTTTTTTATTATAATTGATGAGAACAATATGTTATTTTGATATGCATTTGTTATTTTGTTACGTAACTTAATGGACTGCTACTGCTAGTAAACATCCGGGCAGACTGGAGAAGTGCAGAGTAAAGTATTTTCTGATGATATTCAATATTGTACGTTGTTTGGCAGTACAAATTGGCTTTCGCTTGCAAACGACTAAGAAGTTGTTGTCTCGTAACACAAGTTTGGTCTTAAAAACACTGTCAATAAAGTTTAATATCTGTCTATCTAATATCATCAACAATCTCTGGACTTTCAGTTTGCGATTAACCAAATGCGATATTGTTGGTTATTCAAGCGCCAGTTTTTGGAATAAATTAATAAAAATAATGCAGTTATTTTTACAATAATATAAAATAATCCATTTGAAATGCAATATATTCGAGTGCTTTAGGTAGTATAATAATTATTATATTTAATACTGAAAATGGGATATTTACCTTTTTTTTATCTTCAGTAAATCCATGATCATGGTGCTTGCAACAGCGCCGAAAAATCGGAAAAACAAAAACGAAACATGGTAAATATCCGGTTTTCAGTGTTATTGATAATATTAGTGATCATGTCAGTTTAATAACTTAAAATAATTATATATTGTAAAAAAATTAAGTCAGTTTTTGGAGTCCAAAAGTACCTTTGTAGAAAGGTGTCCTAACTGTGGATGTAATAATATTAATGTTAGATTGTTGTTCTACTCTTCTTATTAAAGTTGTTTTGCATTGTATGATAAATAAGAGTGCAGCAAAATAAAAGCGATATTTATAATACCAATGTTGTTGTTTCTTTTATAAATAACGCACATTACACCTGTGACGATATGGCTAGAAAGGAGGTGGCTGCTGAGATGACGAGAAATAGAGAAGTATTAAAGAAGAAGACGTGTTGCGCCGACCCCAAATAAATTGGGATAAGGACAGGAGAAAGATGATGATTACATCTGTGACCCAAATTCAATATCCATGACTGCTACTGGGAATTTGAATAATTTGTCTGTCAGGAGTCTTGGTTATGACCACTAGACCAATGAAGCAGTGTGCTTCAAGCTGTAATCCTCATATTTGAAATCTTAATGAAAACGAATTTTGACAACGCAAAAAAATAGTCCTGAAATAGTCATACATATCAGATAAATAGTCGCATTATAGTTTCGGCGTTATAGCTATAGGTCAATGAGGATTATGGCTTGAACATCAAGCTGTAATCCTCATCTCTAGTGCAAGCAAACGGTAAAGTCTATCGAACTGGTTTAGGTTCCAAAAAATAGTCATGAAATAGTCATAACGATATGCCAAATCTCAAAAATAGTCAATAAAAGAATCCAGAGATATAAAGGTACCCTGATGAGGATTATGGCTTGAACATTTGAAAACTTCAAATTTCTCCGGAACGCCTGCGATTTTTGGTTTGAAGTTGGTGCCAAAAAATAGTCATGAAATAGTCCTATGAAGTGAAAATAAATTTGAGCTGATTTATTTTAAAAATAAAAAGTTTTTATTTTCCCTACATTTCTATGGATGTACAGTCGTGTACAACATTTATAAAGCTTGTATGGAGTACTACACACAAATATATTTATTGGTGAAAAAAGTTCTATAGATGTTACAGGTTTAGTTACAGATGCTAGCACAACAAGCTACTACAATCTGTTAAAGTTCTTTAATAGATTTTCAACTTTATTTTTAATGCTTTAAAGTTAAAAACGTTTTAAAGAAATTTGATAGATTGATAAAAAAAATAGATTGAAAGATAGTTTGATGTGGGGCGCCTGAACAAGTTTCTCTGTATTCTACCTACCACAATAGTGGTATACCAATATTAAGGTTATGAAACAAAGTTCAAATAAGAAATTATTACATTATGAAATAATTACGAACTAACAACTAATACTATTTTTGTCACACAAACACTAAGTATTACCTAATAATAAACATATATTTATCAATTATAAACTCTTTTTAAATAACTAACTTGAAATCGATGGATGAGATCTATGTCACTCTGGTGGTGTTGACGGAGACGGAACATGTGCGAGCGAGATAGCGTGTCTCTCTCTAATGTTGTGGGTCGCAGACCGACGAATATGCAATGCGTGCGATGTATGGATAACGGAGCGCAGCTACAAATAGTAGCAGCGTTAAGGTAGGCCGCGGTATGGCGACATCTATATCCACTTCACCCAATGTTCATTTCTAATAGTAAATACTCAAGTTAGGTACTTTAAAAAATATCGAAATCGTATGGGTTTGCCTACAGACTTCCCTCGGTTTCTCCAGGATTTCATCATCACATCCCAACTTCCGTGCCATAGGACCATAGGATCTGGAGTATACCCTGTTAAACAAATAAAGAATTTTACAAATCGGTCGCGCCGTCTTCAGGTAAGTGAGTAATAAAAACACATACAGGCCAATTAAGGACCTTCTTGCGAAGTCATTTAAAAATCGATGTACCTACAATGTGTACAATATACATTCACAGAAAAAAAATCCAGCTGAACATACATATAACCACCCCTGTGTTTTAATAAATAGTATTTATTTATTTATCGCTAACATTTCGTGGGCGCAGAAATATCGCCGCGCGCCATCGCGCCACCACCGAGCGCTGATAGTTCTAAAACCGGCAATTGGCTACAATTGCATTATACGAATCGGAATTATTTAATAAATTCAATTCAAATAATATAATTCAATAATAGAATGATGTATATGTGCAGTGTAATTGTTTATATATATTTGTGTGAGTCCGTTTCGTCGGGATTGGTCACATAGCGCTATCCTTGTCTTCACTCAAACGCAGCGATCGCAGTGTGATGGGCTGGAGTTTGTTTTGCTTGTTATCAAGTTCAGTTGAATGTAAGTCAAGGTTACAAGGATAACGTGTGTCGTCGCTTGTTGCATTTGCATAATATTGAGAAAATGGCTATTTGGTCCAGTGATATTGAAATCATGAAATAATTTGTGATGTGTACTCTGGGAAGGATTTTAAGTGCTAAAGAGATTTATGAACTTTTACGAAGACGGGGTGTCATATTGGAAGTCCGTTTAATTGTGAGTATGAAACGTATTTTCGACTTAGATTACAATTAACAAGCAGCCAGTCTAGTTTCCATTAACGGAGCATAGAGACAAGGATATATCGCTATTTGGTCGATCCCGGGTTAATACAACAGACGTTACTCTTGGAGTGGAAAGTTTCTGTTAATTTTTATCATTAGACATTGCGTGCGAAAACTTTATCTTACGGTGACGTTTACGTTGCGGTTATTATAGGAAATTTTAAATCAAATATATGCTAGTTAAATTCCTAATAAGCAAAAAATATCTATTTCTGGTACCTACTTTAAGTGATTTTGAACTATAATCGATTTAATTCTATGAAATATTTTATTTTAAATTTTTGGTTCCTTTATTGCACTGAACCCGTTACTAAGCTGTAGCACACAATGAAATTTATATTATTTTTTTAAGTAAATAAATATATATTTTGTTTAACTCCCCCCGCTCACCTCTTTGTCGCATAATGAGAGATGGAGCGATGTTTCTGTTTGACATGTCCATGTTTTTGTAAATTAACTACCTATTTTCTAAATTAACTAGTGGCCCTTTCAGAACCAACGCCGCCGCCGCTACGACGGGTCTTATCTCATCTATGTATAAGCAAAAGCAATATGCAAAAAGCAACATTGAGGTTCCCATGACAATGAAAAATACATGATTGACACTAGAAATGTAATGAAAACTAACGTAGATAATGTAATCAAGCTTTGGAATAAGTTTGTCATGTAAGTAATACATACTTTTATGTTGGTACTGTATCTATAAAAGCCACTACCTACTATACGAGATAAAGATTTGAGGCTCCTACTCCGGGGAGCATATTTCATTCACTTTAGATTTAATTTTCCCAACTGGTTAAAAAGGCATAAAAAGGTTGTTGGCGATGTTCAGCGAATTGTACAAAATGCGCGCATTTTTTAAGTCCCCTCCTAATGCCAATGACCTTGAACGTTATTTTTATGCAATATTAATTGATATAAAAGAACATTGCTGTGATTATACCAATGAAACAACTGTGATTATTATGATTAAAACTTGTTTTAGTAGTAGTAAGTTTTTAAGACTGACAGATATTATGATTGTTTACACTTTAATTAGTATTTGCTTTTATTCGATGTAAGTAATTAAAAGTTGTTGATATTCTAGGTGTCTGATTAGTTTATTGAATTTGTGATTTTAGAAAATGCACTCAATCTACCAGCGCCATCTATTGAAATTTTCTAGAAACAAACTGAATGGACTAATCCAACACCAATAGATATTGAACTGTGATAATTGTGATTAAAACAAATTGCTGTGATACATGTACTGAGATTTAAACAGTTTTGTACATATTTGCAAGCCTTCGATTGTAATAAATAATATATACAAATTGTAATGTTTGTTTTTTTTTTAATTATAACAGCTGGCATGTAAAACACTAATTGGAAGTAATTTATAATATATAAAGCGGAATATTTCAGAATAATATTATATGAAGTTACAAATTTTGTACACGACTGTACATCCATAGAAATGTAGGGAAAATAAAAACTTTTTATTTTTAAAATAAATCAGCTCAAATTTATTTTCACTTCATAGGACTATTTCATGACTATTTTTTGGCACCAACTTCAAACCAAAAATCGCAGGCGTTCCGGAGAAATTTGAAGTTTTCAAATGTTCAAGCCATAATCCTCATCAGGGTACCTTTATATCTCTGGATTCTTTTATTGACTATTTTTGAGATTTGGCATATCGTTATGACTATTTCATGACTATTTTTTGGAACCTAAACCAGTTCGATAGACTTTACCGTTTGCTTGCACTAGAGATGAGGATTACAGCTTGATGTTCAAGCCATAATCCTCATTGACCTATAGCTATAACGCCGAAACTATAATGCGACTATTTATCTGATATGTATGACTATTTATGACTATTTCAGGACTATTTTTTTGCGTTGTCAAAATTCGTTTTCATTAAGATTTCAAATATGAGGATTACAGCTTGAAGCACACATGAAGCAGTCCAACCAACGATTCGTTAGCGTCAAGATGAAGGGACCAAGTCTCCAATGTCTATCATAATTATTTAACATTTGAAATAATATGTTAAAAAGATTGTACCATTTTTTTTTTGGCGGGTGGAAAATCATCAAATAGCCCCTCCCGCTCTTGGGCAGAGCGAAAGGGGAGTGCCAGACTTCTACTGACTAAAAACTACTCATGTTCCTTCTTAGCCCTTCATGTCGAGGCCGCGGTATCTCTTGCGAACAACCCGCAGCCCCGACGGGACTCATACAATCCTCTATTTTTATTTTTACTAACCTGAACTGTCTCACTCCTGGGTGTCTAAAATGGTCACTTTAGCAGAGAATAATATGAATTGCGCTAAAAAGCGTAAAATGGACCTTTCATAATAGTAACTGAGTCTGTGACCATTTTACGAATTTTTACGTAATTCCATTGACTTATATATTACTGCGTAAGGACTGGGCGGACCACATGTTAACCTTTTCACCGCCACGGACATCAATAGAAGTTCCAGATTTTCGTGCCACCAGCGTCACGACTTCATTAGAAGCTCTTCATTTTAACTATGTTATAAAAATAAATTTACCGTATTTAACAGGCTTTTTTTCATTTTATTATTTAAAAGCACTGTCTAATACCCTGTTTTTTTATTTTCCCACACAAAAGAAGCCCTTAATTGTCTTAAAATTGGCAAAAACAAAAACTCCGAACATTTTTAATATCCCCAGAACGCCAAGGACTTTATATGTAGTCGGCCAGTGATGTGACGCGAAAGTTAAAACTGTTTGATTTCACCCGTTGAAATATTTAGAAATATTATTATCGAAAACAATTTGAGGTCAGTAAAATATGAACTTAGATAACTACTTTATAACAAAGGGAAACTAGATGAATTTCGACCGTTGGATATGTGCCGAACCGGAATTAAATAGTTGTTGGCAATCCTTATCGATAATTATATTCCCATCTCTACAAAATAATTGGTTGCCAGTACCCCGGGCGCCACGGACTATTATAGAAGACGTTCTGTGACGTCATAAACGTATGGCTGTCAAGGCCACTTTGTCATAGTGCAGTCTGCAGCAATATTTGTTACCAGGTAGGTATGTAAAGAAATATGTAAGTTATTGACATGAACGAAGAACTGGATACGGATGAGCTTTTAAGCATTCTACAAGGTGTGGAATCGGACTCGGAGTATTTTGTGGAGAATGTTGCACCAGAAGACGATGATTCTGAGGTATGTCCAACTTGATAATAATAATAACGTTTATTCAAATGATTACATTGGTAGGTACCTATTTGTGAGATTCAATTCTGAATGAAAAATAAAAAATAATGGCTGAGATATCTTGTGCTTGTACCTACACACATCATCACATGGTGTGTGAGTGTAGGTATTATGCTGTGGTCATACGGCCCGCTTTCTCACTTGCCTGATCGCGCCAGGCCAGGCTTTTATTGCTATACGGTATTTAAGCGTTGCTTGGAGAATGAATATTTCTCGCCTGCTGGGGACTTAAAACTCCTTGTAAAATAGGTATTTCTACCGGAATGGTTTTTTTAGTGTAACTTTGATCAGAGCCCGATATCTCTAGCGTAATATATAATAACTGTCCTTTTACCAGCGCGTCCCCATATAGGTACAGCAGATCTTCTCATCTCAATAATGGATTGCTTAAAATAAAATAATTGCTTTGTTTATTTTCAGTCATCGACCGACGAGGTAAATGTGCGGCAGTCATCACCGCTTAGATACCTACGGTAAAAAATGTTGACAGAAGTAGTTAAAAAACACGGGAGTAGACAAACATAGAAAAAAGACCATAGACCACATCCCTAATCAGAATTGAATTTAACGTGTTCTGAGCGCCAAGGACTTGAAATGAAGTCAAAGAATGACGTCATGAAACAATTAGAGATGTACCTCATTTATTATGGCTCTAATTGAGTTATGTATTTGTTTCTTTGATTCTTATAATTTATATTGTTTTTTCTTAATATGGATACTGTGAAATAAAACAAATATGGAAATATTTAATCAGTTTTTATTTATATCCGAAAAATTATAAATAAAACATAACTTAATGTGTATAATTCTCATTCATCGATATGACGCTACCCTCATCACTACTTTTTACTATACATTTCGTTATAGATGTATAGCTTGGCGCTAGGCGAGGCATCGCGTTCTGTGTACGCTGGCGGTGAAAAGGTAATGACGCCTCGAACTTGGTCCTAAAACGGTCTTTCCTAAGCCGAAGTGAACCAGTCCACGATCGGCTCTCTTCGGGTGAGGTCGTAAATTTTATTAAAAGCTTTATTTATGTTCTTTATATTACGGATTACGGAGTTTCTTTGCGTGATCGACTTAGAAATGAGGACATCCGCAAGAGAACCAAGGTTACCGACATAGCCCGAAGAATTGCCAAACTTAAGTGGCAGTGGGCAGGGCACATTGCTCGCAGAACGGATGGCCGATGGGGCCGGAAAGTTCTGGAGTGGCGACCGCGAACCGGAAGACGTTGCGTTGGAAGGCCTCCCACTAGGTGGACCGATGACCTGGTGAAGGTTGCGGGGATCCGCTGGATGCGAGATGCACGGGACCGATCAATGTGGCGACACTTAGGGGAGGCCTATGTCCAGCAGTGGACGTCTTTCGGCTGAAATGATGATGATGATGTTCTTTATACCTCGAAAATACCTCGCCGCTTATACAAGGTTACGTCAACGAGCAGACTACACCGATTCTCTGTATGGCGAACGCGTCGAGCAAATGTTCGGACGAGACCGTATCTTTATTTTTTAACCTTGTATAAGCGGCGTGGTATTTTCGAGGTATAAAGAACATAAAGCTTTTAATAAAAAGACATTGTCCGGTTCTGGGCCATATGCTGCCCAGACATGGGAGTACTTCCAAATGATTACTTGCATTAACATATAATTTCCTCCCAGTAATGTCCAACTCATAAGAGCACACATAAAGAGTAGACATGTATCGTCGAAAATTGTAATGTTTGGGTTGTAGATTAAAACATTATTAATTGAAATAAGTAAGCGGCGTTTATTTAACTTTATGAGTACAAGTTTTGTAGTGATGGCGGCGTACATAGACAATCAACTCTAGATGGCTATGCCATAGATAATCTATACTTTACATCTCCCTTTCTTTGAAGAGAAACTGAAAACATGAGTTTACAGTCCATAATTAAGTTACATTTTAAATTTATATAAATGTTAACATGTACAAAGCTTACATTGTAACACAATTCTAACACTTTAACTTATCTTACATTGTAAATCAATGCTGACCGCTCATTAATAATTAAGTAACTAAATTCTATTAGCTTTTCACTAGCAACATAACATAACTAATATTTTAAATAATGCTAACAGTTTAACTTAACTTACATTTTGAACTATGCTAACATTATAACAAGACTTATGTTAATACATAAATATTAATCATTCACTAATAATTAAGTAGCTAAATTCTTTTATTAACTTTTACAGAACTAGGTTTAAAGTCTAAGTTTAAATATGTACATATGTACTTAAAACAAACATGGAACATAGCATAATAATAATGTGGTCTATGTCAAGATGTACATAGTACATTACACGACATTGTGTATATCAATTTAGGTACTTATTAGAGATTAAGTCTCTTTACAGGTTTAATTGTCCTACCAGATCTAGATACATGAAATGTTGGTTGAACTGGGTTTGAAAGTTGGACATGATTTGGAATGCTTGGTGAGGAATGTGTTGTAGGTGGAAGGAGTTTAGGAATAGCTGGTGATTGAGCAGGAACCTGTTGTGCTGCTGGTTCATCTGGATATTTGGTTTCGGGTACTACTACTCTGTTGCTAGTAATATCTGCTTGTGTCTTATGCAAATGGCTAAAGTTTCTTCTAAAGGTTTGGCCTTGATCTGTTTGGATGATTACTGACCTTGGTAAGCCATTAGGCTTTTCTACCACTCTTGCCCCTTCCCATTGTCGATGACCAACTTTGTGTCTGACTTTGTCATTGATTTCAAAGTTGACTGGTTTTGCAGTGTGTTGGTTACTGTAGTTTACTTGTTTCTCTCTCAATCGTTGTAGTTCAGCTGTAACTCCTTGAATTATTTTTGGTTTTAAATTATTGTCAATTGTAGGTATTGTTGATCTAGTAATTCTGCTGAAAAGTCGTTGGTTAGGTGAACCTAGTTGATCATTTCTTGGTGTGTTTCTCCAATTTAACATTGCAAGCTGAATATCGGACTTATCAAGGCTGCATTTTCTTAATATATTCTTAGCTGTTTGAACTGCTTTTTCAGCAAGGCCATTGCCTTGATGGTGATGTGGACTGGAGGTTACATGATTGAAAGTCCACTCTTTTTGGAAAACTCTGAATTCCCGAGACATATACTGTGTTCCATTGTCAGTTTGGAGCTCTTCTGGTACTCCATGTACTGAAAACCATTTTTTTAATTGTTCAATTATTTCATATGATGACTGTCCTTTTAGTTGTTGAAAATCTAGATATCCAGAGTAGCTGTCACATATGACTATGTAAGTTTTTCCTTTAAACTCAAATAGATCAGATGCAACTATTTGCCAAGGAAGTGTTGGAATCTTTTTGACTAGTACTGTGTCTTTGATGTTGTTTCTTTGCGTTTGTTCACAGACTGAGCAATTTCGTACTAGCTTGATTATGTCATTGTGTTGTCCTTTCCAGTAAAGAAATTGTCGGGCTCTTCTTAAGCAGCTTTGCATCCCTAGATGTCCTTGGTGAATACTCTTTAACATTTTAGGTATTTGTGATTTAGGTACTACTATTTTATTACCTTTGAATATAATTCCTTTCAGATAGCTTAATTCTTCTTTAAAGTTAAAATAATGTTGTATCTCTGTAGGAAGTTCTTTGACATTTTCTGGGAATCCTTGCATTATTGTCTTAAGAAGTAACTGTAAATGTGGATCTTCTTTTGTAGCATTGGTTAATTCTTCTGTAGCATCTAATGACATAGGTAGAATAACAGCAATTTTTAGGTTTTCTTCTTCATCAAATTTCAGGTTGGATGCATCACAATCTCGGCTAAGAAAGTCAGCCAATGGTATTTCACTTCCCTTTTTGAAAATAACTTTTGGTGAGTATGGTGACACATTATACATGATGCGTTGTAACCTTGCTGGTGCAGATTGTATGTTTTTCTTGAAAATTGTTTCAAGCGGTTTATGGTCTGATTCCACTGTCAGTTCTTTACCATAGACATATTCATGGAACTTCTTACATCCAAACAGTATGGCAAGTGCTTCTTTTTCTATTTGTGGATAATTCTGTTCAGATTTGGTTAATGCTCTGGCTCCATAGGCTATTGGCTGTCCGTCTTGTAGTAGTGCTGCTCCAAGATTTTTTGAGCTTGCATCTACGGTTAAAGTTACTGGTTTATTTACATCATACAGTCCCAGCACTGGAGGACTCTGTAGTACTTGTTTTATTTTATTGAGAGCTTCTTCATGATGACTTTCCCATGTAAAATTCACATCTTTATGTAATAAATCTCTTAGAGGATTGGTTAGGTCTGACATATTTGGTATAAATTTGTTTAGGTAGGTGACCATCCCTAGTAGTCTCTGTAGCTCTGTTTTATTTGTTGGTGTTTTCATTGCCCTTATGGCTTCCACTTTGTCTGGGTCAGCTTCTAATCCACTGGCTGAAACAATGTGTCCTAGGAATTTTATTCTTTGTGCTTCCAAAATGCACTTACTTTTATTAAGTTTGAAGCCTGATTTATTTATAACTTCGATGACTTCACGAACAGTTTTTTGTAGGTCTTCTTTGGTTTTTGCATGTATGAATATATCATCGATGGACACTCTAACGTTTTTGAATTTACTGAGCAAGTTTGACAATATTTCTTGGAATATTTCAGGAGCTGATGATACACCAAAAGGAAGTCTCTTGAATGAATATCTTCCCCAAGGGGTAGCAAATGTTAATATTTTTTGTGTTCTTTTTGATAGCTTGATTTGCCAGAATCCTTTAGTACAATCTAATAGTGCGAAGAATTTAGAACCTTTTATGTCAGCTGATATCTCTTCAATAGTGGTAAGTGGAAAATGACGTCTCAAAATGTTTTTGTTCACATCTGATGGATCTATACAAATTCTTATTTTACCTTTTTGTCTGACGATTACCATCGGGCTCACAGCAGGAGTAGGCTCTGTTTCCGGTTTTATGACTTCTAACTTCACCATTCTGTCCAGTTCTTGCTTCACTTCATCTCTTATAGCGTGTGGAATTCTTCTTGCAGGTTTAATTTCAAGCCTAGGATTTTCAATCAGGTCAATGTCATATTCATAATTTTTATAACAGCCTAATCCATTAAATACTTCTTCGTCGCACTGACTTTCTTTCAATGTCTTAACTCTTGCAACTAAACCTAGCTTCTCACAAGTTTCTAGTCCTAAGATTGGTGTAACTTTCTCTTTAACTACTTTAAATATAATTCTAGTTTCTTCATTTTTTAATTTACATAGTAACTCTGCTTCGCCTAATACTGCCATTTTGTCCTCAGTATAGCTTATTAAATTTCTAGTTCGGCTTGCTTTCAGTCTTGTCTTTGTTTTGTCGACCAAATGTTGTGGTAACACATTGCATTCTGCCCCTGTGTCTAATTTAGCGATAAAAGTCAAGCTACCAACCTGTATTTTTTCCCCAATGACACTTTGTCTAATTTACTTTTGCCTTCAAACTCGTCGAGTTGTTGAGAAGCTTGTTCGCTAGTTTTACAGATGTTTATTGCCTTAGTCAAATCTAATTTATCTTCTGTTAACAATTTTTCTCTAACTTGATGCGATTTTATGCCAAAGACGATTTTGTCTTTCAGCATTTCGTCTAGTAAGTTGTCGAATTCGCATTTGCTTGCTTGAGTTTTAATTCTCGTTAAGAACTCGTTGACTTGTTCGTCTTCCTCTTGTGTGATTTTGAAAAATATATATCTTTCAAAAGATACGTTGGTCTTTGGCGCGAAATAGTCTTCGAACTTTTTTGTGATGACTTGCAGGTTATCTTTGTCCTTTTTGCACAAGTTGAAACTATTGAAAATATCGATCGCGTCTGGGCCTATCACAGCCATAAATGTTGCTGCTTGAACCTCGGCTGGCTTTTTATCTAATTGTATAGCGATGGCGTACCATTGGAACTGTTGTATCCATTTTTTCCAGCACGTGGATTTGTTCGAGTCGAATTGTAGGTTAGCTGGCGGCTTGATACCAGATACTGCGTCGTTATTATTTGACATTTTGCTTCTTTCTCACTTATTGTCGGTTCTGTGATAGTTTTGAACCACTTCTGACACCATGTAATGTTTGGGTTGTAGATTAAAACATTATTAATTGAAATAAGTAAGCGGCGTTTATTTAACTTTATGAGTACAAGTTTTGTAGTGATGGCGGCGTACATAGACAATCAACTCTAGATGGCTATGCCATAGATAATCTATACTTTACAAAAATGTACCACTGCTACATATTGATACATCAGGACAATCCTGGAATAGAGTGCATAAGAAACTATTGCTGCTCATGTTTCACAGGTCGCAGAACAATTGGCAGTTGTGCCCACATTATGTGCCTAGTTTGGTTTTTAGGCTGGGCTAGGCACCAAGATGTTATTAGGCGTCCGGCTCTATTTCTCGATACAATTATCATCGATGACGATGATGACGATTAAGTGAATAATTATAGATCATACATATTATACAATAAAAACACAAAATGCTTTGCAAAACAGTTTATTCTTCCAAACGTTGTTACAAAAAATTATAAAATGCTTTCCTAAGCTAGGAATGATTTGGGAATGTATGAAGCATACAGTACACTTGAGGACAAAATAAAGGGCAAGTTGATGAACGAATGGATTTTTTATGTGAATGGGTTCTCGCAGTTTAAACTAGGAGCTTGTCGTTTGCTTAACCGGACTATCCTTTTTTTTTTTTGGAGTGTTTAATCATCAAATGACTCCTCCTGCTCTGGGCAGAGCGGTAGGGAGTGTCAGACTTCTACTGACTAAAACTACCCATGTTCCTTTTTAGCCCTTTGTATCGAGGCCTCGGTATCTCTTTCGAACAACCCGCAGCCCCGACGGGAACCGGACTATCCTGTGAGTGCTTGAGTATAAGCTGTATAAGGCCTCCATCTAGCACAAACTTACAAACTAAGCGAATATCCTGTGGGGCCTTGCCCCAGCTCAGCGCGTCTCTGAAGGAGGACAGCAAGGGGACCGGCTGAATCTGAGTGGTGATAAGAGAACACCAATATTTTTAGATAAATATACAAATTCTATTTCCCGCCCAAACAACTTTTAAGGTTACAGTAAAACGTGGGCTTTCCAGTATGTTCTACCAAAGAGTAGTATTGTTTTATAGTTGTTACAAATCCGCAAGTAATAGTCTTTATTCTCATTTACATAAGGTTCAAATTAAAACGACTCGACACTAGCTCGTGAATTATTTTTATAAAAAAGCTGCAATTATTTTTCCCCTCAAGAGTACGAAAATTATGAGTTATTTTATACATAGATAACATGATACAATTCCACAATCAAATCTAAACATTAAATTTTTATAATACAAAAACATAGCTTAATAAATAAAAAATTAAACTATTAAAACGAACCTTACGTTTGCTACAAAAGAATATTGCATCTATTTATAAAAACTTAAATAAAATTTTCATTATATGAACACAATATGATTATTTCCTACTTTGATATTGACTACCTATAAAATATAGCTTTTGTATTAGCTCATAAAATATATATTTAAATATTATTATACATATTATATAATATATTTATTATTATACATATAAGTAGCAACCCACCACTCCTCGTAGAGAGGAGACCTGTGTCCCAGCAGTGGGTGATATATATAGTAAATATATACTTTAAGTTAATGTTTAAGTAGCTACCGGATAAAACGGGGTGAAGAGCAACGCAGAGGTAAATAGAGACAAAATTTTGAAAGGGGTTTTAACATTAAATTAATTTGATCGGTTCACAACAATTCTCTCTACTTTATACGCTTTATTTTACTTTATAATTTACTAGCTGATGCGGCTTCGCCTGCGTGGATTTCGGTCAAGTTATAAACTAAAACCTTCCTCGAGAATTACTCTATCCATTGGTGAAAACAGCATGAAAATCGGTGCAGTAGTTTTTGAGTTTATCGCGAACAGGCAGACAGACGCGGTGGAGGACTTTGTTTTATGTAGTGATATATATTTTTTGGCAACATACCATATAAATTGTTGTTTCGTTTCAACCGTGCGTTTCTGTTTACCCCGTTTTACGGTATCACATTTACGTAAATACTCAACAAATATACACAGTTGGTCAAAGAGAAGAGCGCAGGCTTCTGGCTTCTAAATGCGATATCATTATTTTTATGGCAACTCGCAGGAAAATATGATTGTTATCATATTAATTAATATTTTTAATCTCTCATATTATTTCGTTACAGTTAACACTTAGATTACACGTCAAGTTACAAATATTTAAATCGTTAGTGATGTGCTTAGTTAAAAAAAGGCAACACATTAACTGCACATTAGGCCGCACTCAGAGAGCTTTAATGATTACTTAGGTCATCACTTAGTAAAGGTTTTGACAGTTTTGTCATACAAAAGTATGTCAAACCTTTACTAAGTGACGGCTTTAGTAATCATTAAATATCTCTGAGTACCGCATTTAGATAAGAGTTGACGACACGGTTGGCGCAGTGGCTGAGCAATTGGACTGCTGCGCTGTGTGTCGCGGGTTCGATCCCCGCACTGAACAAATATTTGTATGATCTACAGATAATTGTTTCGGGTCTGGGTGTTTGGTTGTGTATGTGAGTTTAAATGTTTGTGAACGCACCCACGATACAGGAGAAATTCCTAGTGTGGGGCAACGTTTTTTTAAAAAAAGAAAGAAAGAGTGGTAGATGGAACGATAGATACGATTGTTAGTAATGAGTGAGCGAGACAATGTTATTCAAACGTCTATTCATGAAGCTGACACGTGAAATTCCTGCCAATCTAACGATTTAAACATTTGCCAAAATACATTTTAATTCCACAACAACAGTTATCAAAAGCTACCAATATTGTTGAATGAGCAATCGTTACAATTGAGCTCATTGCGCACGTTTTAAAATAACAGTAAAGTGCTACATGATTCTTTTGGTGCGTGGCCGTAGTCTGAACTAACACTGCCATCTTGTTTTTTTTAATACAATTTCCATAGACAATTCCACAAATGTAGACCAACAGCGCCCTCCTGTCAATGTCACTTAAACGCCAAAAGAAACGTGCTGCACTATACCAGGGCGTTAATATGATGCATAGAGCTTTAGAAAGAGACAGAAATATGAGTAATAAAGACATACTTACAAAGCTATACTTTTTCTAAAACTCGATGTGCTATATTTACGACTGGTAGGTACTGTGTTATATTACGTTACATACATCAAGTCACGCTTTTTACGTATGTGGGTAGGCAGTAACTAATAGGATGTAAAAGTACCCTTAACGCAAACGAAGGGCACTTGTTCTCCCCACCACTGCGATCATTTTTTTGTTCTAGACCATACCTGGGAACCTCCTAGTTACGGAGATATTGGGGGTCAAAGTTCCAAATTTTTCACAGCTGTTTTTGTAAATACTAGTTTTTCAGGTTAAAAATTTACTTAAATTACCTCCATGACCCGTTTACTATTCAAAAAATCCACTAGCACAATGTTTTAACAGTACTACATTGAGTTTTACCGTAAAATATAATTTTTGACCCAAAAAAAAAGTCGTTCCCCAGCAAAAAATTTTGCGTAAGGGTACTTAGTTTGATGTACAGAATGCTTGGTTGACGGCTGTGTGATGGGTTGATTTACACCCTGTATTACGTTACATACATCAAGTCACGCTTTTTACGTATGTGGGTAGGCAGTAACTATAGAAAGCATTCAAAATCAAAATCAAAATCAAAAGTCATTTATTCAAACTAGGCTGATAATCAGCACTTTTCGAACGTCAAAATTTACTTTACTTTACTTTACTCATTTACAAGTGACAGTCCCCCAAAACGCCCACCCTTCGACACTTCCTAGTGTTTTTTGCTGGAAAGAAGAAGTGGCGGAACAAACTCCCCAGCAACACATCTGTCTGTTTGGTCATTAATTTAGTTTATAATATACCCGCTAGCTTCAGTGGTAGTGGTAACAATTTTATTAATTTCTAAGGAATCTCTAATTTCGTTATTATTACTTACTATCTAATATTGCGAGTTATTTCTCGTCGGCATTTAAAACCAAGTCAGAGGGTGGCATAAAAACTCAAAAACCAGGTTAAGTACAGTCGGTAGCCAGCATTACCTGACCCCTCCTCTTCTTTATACGAGGGGTCACATAATGCTGGATACAGACTACTAACCACATGAAGAAGAATGAAGACTAGCTCATATAATACAAGGTGAAAGGGACACCTGACCCTTTTGGGGGGGGGGGATCATCAAATAACCCCTCCCGCTCTTGTGCAGAGCGGAAGGGAGTGTCAGACTTTTACTGACTAAAAACCACCCATGTTCCTTCTTAGCCCTTGTATGGGCCGCGGTATCTTCGAACAACGACGGGGGACACCGACCCTTAAACGTATTTCTATTATAGACTGGTGTCTCTATTACCTTGTGTATTACTAGCTGATTGATGCCCGCATAGACTTCGGTTATTGTCCCATGGGATTATACAACTAGGATAAAAAGTATCCTATGTGATATTCCAGACAATAACCTATCTCTGTGCCAAATATCATACAGATCCGTTCAGAGGTTTTGGGGTGATTGAGTAACAAATAGCCACCCATCCATCCCGACTTTCGTATTTATTATAGTACAAGATATTCGGATAATTGCTCTACACTTATATCTAATAAGACCGACAGATGGCGCTTTTTAATGTCCCAAAAAAATTAGTCACAAATGAATGTTTCGGTTAGAACACGGCGTTCTTTGTTAAAACTAAAACCTATGCACATGTACTTGTTATGTTTGAGATCATATTTTAACACAACTATTTGTTAGTTAACAATATGGCTTTTATGATAAAACTAGCTTAATCCCGCAGCATCACCCGTGTGGTGTTCGATAATTGTCCCACGGGTTCGAACTACTGGGATAAAAAGTATCCAATGTGTTAATCCAGGTTATAAACTATGAGTGTGTCCATTCAAAACCAATCGGTAATTTTTTTGTGAAAGGAAATTTATAATATTAGTAGGATATAAGATTTACAGAATATAGTTAGGTATTTAATTAAATTAGGACCATTATCAGAGGTCCATTTATGTATTAATTTCGTAAGCACTAATTTAATTTCCTCGATAAATAAGCTATGTACAAAAATAATGTAAGGCTCGATCAAAACAGAGATAAGCTATCTATATGTAGTTTCGATAATTTGATAATTTAACACAAAAGCGACATTTTATTTAATTGACTTAAGCGTTTATAATTAACCACTAACTGCCGCACTCAGAGAGCTTTAATGATAACTTAGGCCATCACTTAGTGAAGGTTTTGACAGTTTTCTCATACAAAAGTATGTCAAATCTTTACTAAGTGACGGCTTAAGTAATCATTAAATATCTCTGAGTACCGCAGTAAGTTGTTTATTTAATTACATATTATTTGTTTAAGTATCTTTTGGCGCAAGACAAAATCGGAATTAACGTTAGATTTTTCAGTACAATTTTGAAAAGCGATGTCGCAAATATTACCAACAATGCTACGGTCCCTATCGATGTGATCAAGTGCCAACAGATTCTTGTACATCTCTCGGTATTTCTTGGACCCAGACAATATATTTTCCAAAAGCAGGCGTTTTTTGTTCATACTCAATTCAATTTTGAGCAACAAGATATAGCGCATAACATTCTGAGGTTTCAGACTTGAAGCAAAATTGCCCCAATGCAAGAACACTGCATAGCTTTCTCGAGGATCTAAGGCATCTGTCGCACCGATGAGGCGTTTAAGTATGATATTTTCTAGCCCAATAGATGTCAAGACTATTCAAATTCTTGTTGTTGATGTTAAACGCACAACATTGGGAGGAAACCAGTATGCCTGCGAGATATTTCTCGACGGCATGTAAAGCGAATAACAACTTTATAATGGTGTTAAATTAGTTGATTTTACAATGAACAAAAACTATCAAAAATTCAAAAATGCAAACTGAACTTAATATGTGGGTTTTGAACTTGCCTGCCAAAAACACATATTTTTGACATGTTTGGAAACTAAATCGTAAGAAAAGTAAAACATTTGACAGCACAGTTGGCGCAGCGGCGTGCAAAAAACACACACTTTTGAGTTACCAAAAAGTCGTTCAGTCAGAAAGCTGAAGCTAGCACTATGTGGTTTTTTTTCGCTTATCATTGTCAATGGGACAGATGCCCTAAAGCCATTTACCAAAACGTTCCTGCATATAAAGCACGCTTTAAACTGGTCTGGGAAACCCACTTAACCCACATAGGTCTTAATCCTCAAAAAACTTCGCCATAAAAGACAGTTTTTAACAATTTTCTACTTAATCGAAAGTCTTGCGCTATATTAAGGAAGTTCATGAAAGTCGAAGTCGGTGTATAGCTGTTCAACTCGCTTGTATACCTCGTCGCACGATGATAGTGTTTGTGGGAGGATGGTTAGAGCTGCTGTTAAGCTCTCGTCTGAACCGAAGATCTGAAACGAAACGGAAATATAATTAATTTTATTATAGTTGTCATGGATTTAGGGGCCCTCCTCTCCCTAACAGGATCCCGTGTATTTTTTTGTCTATTGAAAAGATTAGATAGCTTCAAATTCTGTTTTATTAAAAGCAAACAGATTTTTTGACACAAATTCGCTTGCTCGGGTTCTTGTTTCTCGCATAATTCAATGAAGTATTGGTGAAACATATTTTATACGACACACATTAAAATCTAGTTTTTCGTAGAACGAAAAACCTACACCTGAGTGTCATACTATTACGAGCCGCTCAAACTGACAAAACAACTAATACGTTGAATTAATAGGGTAGTTTACAAAAAAAAATGTAATTAGTCCGTCAGATAGATTTCCAAAAAATATTGGACACGTATTTTTCCTTTTTACGTAAACATTCAATGAAGACGGTACAGTGCTTTGAAAATTCGTGTGACGTCATTTTCTAAGACATTAGTATGACATTTTTTACCAGTGAGTGACATCACAAACCCCCACTCAAATCTTTGACTCGTTTTATCTTCGTAAATTTTTATTGATTTGATAAAACAAAAAATACGAATCCAATACTCCAATACTCTTCCACCGTAATACAGTCTACACTAGTACGGGAAACAGAGTGAATCAGTTTCTATGTTAACATCTATAATTATTAGGTAACAACACGTAAGTAGCGATCAAAACTGTAACATCTATGTTATAAAAAAAAAACTTTTCTATAATCTAACAGAGGGACTAATTAGAATCATATTTTTTTTAGTCACGAAACACCCCTATTGCGTTGGAACCAAAAATAAGATTTTTTTATTTTTTTCCCCTCTCCACTTTGACAGAAGATCAGCTACAACTTCCATTGTCATGACTGCCTGCAGTAAAAAGTATAAAGTAACAATAGCTGACAATTCACTGACGCAGGCCATTATCATAGTTACTGTACCTTAACGTGATAACTGACAATATAATGGACAATCATTATTGCGTCGATTCGCGTAAAAACACATTGCCTGTGTAGTGCATATTTATCTATGATTGCCTCAACAGGTACTTACATTACAAACATATCTAGTCTGATAAAATGTGCAATATTTATTAAGGTGAATGCTCCAACCACCCCGCGAAATTCAAATTTTCTTACGTTTTTTGCAATTTGCAGGTCAGTGTTAGTTTGTATGTTGATTGGAATATTAATTGAGGCTGTAAGACGTATGTACTTACAGAATTATAATCATCAAAATCATCAATACAAGCCTCCAAGTTCATAAAGGTGCAAAAATGACTTTTTCAAGTTCCTGCACACTAACACTGACCTGCAAATTGCAAAAAACGTAAAAAAAAATGAATTTCGCGGGCTAGTTGGAGCATTCACCTTAAAGTTATCTGATATCTGTAAATTGTAAAGTTATTAGAGAGACGACAAATGTAAGTCTTGTACAATCGAACAAGCTAATAAGTATACAGGTAGAGTTTTTATAATTCTAGTACACTGAAAATATTGGTTGTAATTTTGTTTTATAAAGCGTTTCGCATTAAGCGACTGATGTCAAACGCTGTATCGTTTGGCATCAGTCTCTGAATGTATCTGTGTAATCTTAAAAGTAAATGCAAGTTAGCTGGCTGTATACTTATTAGCTAACAGACGCACATCAAGATGCTGTCATCATTCTCTTGCCCTTATCACAATTCATTTGGGGTCGGCGCAGCATGTCTTCCTCCATTCTTCTCTGTTTCTCGTCATCTCATGAGACACCTCCTTTTTTGCCATATCATTCTTAACACAGTCCATTCATCGGTTCTTTGGTCTTCCTCTACTCTTATATCCATACACGTTCATACTCAAAACCATGCTTACGACATTTTCCCCTTTCCTCCGCATCACATCAAGGTGCTACAATATGTCTTTCTTTAATACATTTTCAACTTTATCGTAAAGGTAAACCTTCAAATTTGATTGACAAAATTTTACAGTTTCAAGTAACTTATTGGGCTAGCGATAGGTTCGTATAGAACCAACCTATTTCAAGACAAGACTGTAAAGATAACTGAACAACTTTCTACATGGGACCAACGATTTCGCAGTTGTGAAAAACCTATGAGCTGCCCTCATATATTGGGTATATAGAATCAAGCGTTTTTTTTTGCTATATCTGGGCAAATGTCTCCATTCTTCCACTTTTCTTGGCGTTGTGAATCTTCTCGTCAATTTGAGGAAGCCATCCGATACCTTAAGCTGAAGTGGGACTGGACTGGGCTCGACTGCCGTATGCCCAATGAGCTGTGGGCCAAAATAGCCACTTTCTGGAGCTCTGACACATCCAGAAGGCGTCGCGGTAGACCTCGTAGAAGATGACGGAACGATCTGGACAAGACTGGGGACCAGTGGTCCACATTGGCCTTGGATCGAAATAACTGGAAATCTCTGGATCGAAATACCCAGCAGTGATGATGAAGTTAACAGTATCAGTATCACTTCCCTTCCAGTGATGGTACAGTGCGCAGCTAATTATTTCGCTCGCGATTATTTTTACGATTCTCGTGTTCCGCGCTCGGTTTCTGGCTCGTGAATTGTCCCTGAGTTTGTGATTTTGTGTGGAGTGCTGGTATTGTATAGTTTTTTAACGTTTTTTCATCGGTTTTATTGGTAATAAGTTAATTTCGTTGACTATCGGTGAGTACAGTTATTTTTTTTTTTTTTTTGGGTGTGTGGGTAGGTACCTCGAATAAGTTTCATCATAGTTTCATTCCTTTTTTCTATTACTATTTAATACGTTTCTGTTTTGAATTCCGTAATATAAAACATGTTGTCAATTAATGAAGACCCTCCAGATAGGGGGAAAGACCCACCGCGCCGTAATAATAACACAACCAGGTCACCAACTACCTCCGCTAGTTCCAAAAGATTGTTCAGTGAAATGTCTCCTTCTTATATTTCGCCCGAGGATAGATCGAAACGGCTTCAAACATCTGACTCAATCGAAAAATCGTCACCGATATTAAACGTCAGTCCGACCGCGAGCAATGACGACTATAATTATTGTGATTTAGTTTCACAGGGGTCTGCTTATTTAAGCAAAATTAATGAACTTGTCAGTGACCTAGGTTCCCGCATTAATGTAGCAAATAAATCCGCTATCATGGACATGACTCAGCGCGTAACGACCATAATTTCGCTGTTGGCCATAAAGTCATCCTCCAACGAAACAAAATTAGCCAATACGGAACGCGAATTGGATAAAATTAAATTAAATTCAAACATCAATATAAGTGAGTGTAACAAACGTTCGTATTCGGATTCATTAAAACTTCGCCTACCAAAGATTGTGCCTGTTGTAGAATCACGGGCTCCATTACCGTGTGTTGTCGCGTATCCTATCCCGGAGCGGGAGGCGGAGTACTCATCATCATCCGCTACTAAAAACGCGCTTATGAAGGTAATTAAACCTAGTGACGACGGGTTTCAAATTGTTGGCGTAAAAAAAACCGCGAAATCTGGTGTTGTACTACGTGTCGCTAATGATAACCAAATTAAAAAATTACACTCGGTCGATGCCATTAAGTCCGCGGGCTTGCGACTTGAAAAACCGAAAGGCCGAAGGCCACGTATATTAGTTAAAGACGTCCCATCCTCAATGGAAGACAATGCTTTTTTGCACGCGTTATACTGTCAAAACATCAAAGACGAGCTGCCAGTAAATGAGGATGATTTTATTAAATCAACCAAAATTTATCGTAAGCGTTCTCTGGACAACGGTCGCAAGTGGGTAGGCGTTGAAATCGAGCCTACCGTGCGCAAACATTTAGTGTCCACTAAGGAAAAGTTATTTATTGATTGGGCGACTTGTCGGTTTATTGATGATATCGATATAGTCCGTTGTTTAAATTGTCAACAGTTCGGTCACGTTAAGAAATACTGCGTTAACAAGTCACCTACCTGTGCTAATTGTTCCGAAGCACATGGAACAAACGATTGCCCGCATAAGGACAATTTAAATTTTAAACCAACTTGTGTGGCGTGTAAGCGTTTTAAAAAACCATTTGACCATCGTTGCGGGTCACCAGAGTGTACAACGTACAAACTTAAGCTCGAACAGTTAATCCTCAACACAAACTACTAAAATAATGGATAGTTTAAACATAGGACAATTAAATCTCCACAACGACAGGGTAGCGACTTCTGAATTAGATAAATTAATTATCGATTACAGCTTAGATGTAGTACTCGTTCAAGAACAATATCAAAGCGCACACTTACGTCACAAAGTAGTTCAGCTGGATTCAAAGTCACGAGCCGGAATTTACGTGTCGCGTTCTTCTAGCTTTACAGTAACGTCTTTGCGTAACCTCATGACGCCGCACTGTGCCGTTGCGGAAGTCTCATCGGCTTCCTATAAAGTTTACGTTGTGAGCTGTTACTTTCAATATTCAGACCCAGTTGGTCCTCACATACACAACCTCCGTCATGTCTTGCGGTCACTCGCAGGCCGCAAAGTTATCGTTGGCGCAGATGTTAACGCGTCATCGTCTCTGTGGTATGGCAAGGTACGGTTTACGGATTCAGACCGACGTTCCGCTGTCGAAGATTTCATTGCTGAGATGAACTTGTCGATTCACAATACACCTGATGCACCACCTACTTTTTGCAGCCAAATGGGCGAATCTTGTATTGACGTCACACTTTCTAGTGCAGACGTTCGTTTGGATAGGTGGCGTGTCCTACCAGACGCGTCATGTAGCGATCATCGGCTTATCGTGTACGAATTTGTTCCGATGTTTACTCAAGGTCCGTCACATATCATTGGTAACTTTAGGTATAAATGTAAAGGCGCAAATTGGGAATTCTTTAGCTTACTTTTTGCATCTCACACCAAAGACTTCACTCGAGACGGGCTGTCAGCTGAAGAAAGTGCTGAAATTATGTCAGACACTTTCACTTACTGTGCTGACATCGCCATTGGTCGCGGATCTATGACCAATATACGTAGATGTGATTGGTGGTGTGATTACTTAATTGAACAACGTAAAAGTTATCGCCGAGCGCGTAGACATTTAAATAAGGTTAAAAAACGAATGGTCACCGGAGACCCACTTACCTCTGCTTTAAATGCGTTTAGAGTTGCCAAGTCCCGCTACAGAGCATCGGTAGAAAAATCTAAAGGTAATTTACTTCGGAAAATAGTAGAAAAATTAGATAAAGAAGGTCCGTGGTCTCCTTTGTATCACGAGTTCAAAGCAAATCGATCAGTAGACCTTGCGTTCGTCGAAAACATTAAAGTAAACAACAAACACACCACCGGTATTGAGGAGACAACCGAAGTTCTATTAAATACTTTGATACCTGATGATTTGCCTGATAATGATAATGACTACCACCAGCAGATCAGGGCGTGGGCGGCTGTGCCACCTGAATCACCAGCGTCAGACCTTCCATCTATTGACGAATTTATTAACGTTGTCAGGAAGCTACCACTTAACAAATCGTCAGGTGAAGATAAAATATCGAATCGGATGATAATAGAAGCATGTAAAACAGCGGCCGACGCAATTTTAAGGGTATACAACAGTTGTATTGCAGAAGGCGTCTTTCCTCGTGTATGGCGACGCGGCTTCATACGAATAATTCCGAAAAGCGGCGACAAGCCACCGGACGACCCTAAGTCTTATCGCCCTATAACACTACTACCATCTTTGGGGAAACTCCTGGAGCGCCTTATCGTTCCACGTTTACTACCAGACGGGCCAAAATTTCACAACAACCAATTCGGTTTTACCGTGGGAAAATCTACCGTAGACGCGGCACTTTCTGTCAGGAAAATTGTCAATACATCCGAACACAAATACGTAGTTGGGATCTTTCTAGATATTTCTGGGGCTTTTGATAACGCATGGTGGCCGATGCTACTCCTAAAACTGAAAATTCGTGGTTGCCCTAAAAACATATACAATCTTGTTTACTCGTACTTCTTAAATGGTTCCGCGAAACTCAAACTCGGACATCATTCTATGTCAAAGTCCCTTACCATGGGATGTCCTCAGGGTTCGGTTATGGGTCCGTATGTATGGAACGTAGGCTTCGATGACTTCCTCGCGATTCCACTTCCATGTGGCTGTTCATTAACCGGTTACGCGGATGACGGCCTGCTGCTCATTCAGTCAAGTACTCGGGCTGGACTCGAAAATTTGGCTGACACTTGCCTAAAATTAATATCCCAGTGGGGTGATCGTAACCGTCTGACCTTTGCACCGCACAAAACTTATCAACTTCTTTTAAAAGGTAATCTTAAATCATGGCCTAGTATTAAATTTAATAACGTTCCCGTTAAAAGGAAGCAGTCCGTGTGCTACCTTGGGTTTGTCTTAGAGAAGAATTTTTCATTCATTGAACACATAAAAACCGTCGGTGAAAAAGCTAAAAAGAACTTTTATGCCTTAACGAGAATATCCAAATCTACGTGGGGTTTGTCATTTTTAACTCTAAAGACTATCTATGGGGCTACTTACTTGGGGTGTATGTGCTACGGGGCACCAGTATGGGCCGATAGGGCCACTATAGGAGCGGTACGACGTAAATTACTTCAAAGCCAGCGGTTGGCCTTGATTTTCTTGTGTAAAGCGTATAGGACGGTTAGTACTGAAGCCTTACCGGTACTGGCAGGGGTACTTCCAGTCGATCTTGAAGTGCAGCGCCGTGCTTCAATGTACTACTGCGCACGAGAGACCGCGGACGCAGACTTTTTAATGCAACGTGACCGTGCTAAAATAGCTAGATTACTAAAACCACAGACTGACGTCTGGGAGGAACTTTTGTCTGAATGGCAATGTAGGTGGGATAATTCCATCAAAGGCCGACACCTCCACCAGTTCTTTCCATCCGTTCGTGAGCGGCTGGCCAGGACATGGCTGGAGGTGGATCACTGTGTTGCCCAATTTCTCACAGGTCATGGTAACTTTAAAAGTAAATTATTTTCCTTCAAGCTTGTTGCCTCGCCTTTTTGTCAATGTTCTACATCTGACTGCGAAAATGAACAATCCGCACATCATATTTTATGGGAGTGTAGTCTTTGGCAGAATGAACGTAATATTATGTTGGATAATGTACAGGTTACATCCGGAGTTATTTACTATACGGACCTTGTAGAAACTAGAACAAATTTCCGTGCGTTCAAGCATTTTTGTCATACCTATTATTGGAATCAAATATAACAGCTCACAACTTAGGACCCAGTAATATTAATGACAATAATATCCGTGGTGCTAGGCAACTGGGCTTATCCCAGTTGTATACGTCCCTGTGTGCCTATTGGCCTTGTTCTGTTCTGTCTCCTGCTGATACGGAGGGAAGTGGAAATTATGTTTTTTCCTACTCCTCTGCTATTATTTTCTGATTAATTTCGTTGCGGGATCCAAGACAGTTTAATCGTTTCTCTGGGACTTCGTCGGGCTTCATTGTCTCGGCGCTTTTCTTGTGGTCGCCACTGTTGATTCTGGCTTACAGAAGTTACAGTGGTTTGGGAATAGTGTGGCGGGCTTGTCCCATAAAAAAAAAAAAAAAAAAAAAAAAAAAAAAAAAAATCAGTATCCGTGACCCTAGATAGCCCGCTATATTCTCGGTCTACACTCTACAGCAACCCCGTAATTTTGTATAGAACAGCTGAATATTTTTTCGGTATGGTAAGTAGATACTGGTAATGTGAATAATAAACCACGCAAGCTTGTGTTATCAGTAGATCGAAATAATTGAATAAAAGAGACAAATTGAGGAAGAACCAAACGTCACAAGCCACAAGCATGACACTCCAATTACGATTGATAAGATACAAATCGAAATCATACAGTTACATGAATATTAAGTGGTGATAACTGTACCGGGTTTTTAGTGACGCAATACAATTCTTCAGTATCAAACAAAAGATGGGTGGATTGTGTGAGGAAAGATATAAGGGTAAAGAAGTAAATGATGCCATGACGACTGACAGACGAGAATGGTAGAAGAAAACGTGTTGCGCCGACATTGATATAAAAACTAAAGATACGGTCGTCCGAACATTTGCTCGACGCGTTCGCCATACAGAGAATCGGTGTAGTCTGCTCGTTAACGTAACCTTGTATAAGCGGCATGGTATTTTCGAGGTTTAAAGAACATAAAGCTTTTAATCAAATTTACGACCGCACCCGAAGAGAGCCGATCGTGGACTAGTTCACTTCGGCTTAGGAAAGACCGTTTTAGGACCAAGTTCGAGGCGTCATTGAAACATGCGGTCCGCCCAGTCCTTACGCAGTAATATATAAGTCAATGTGCGCCGACCCCAAATAAAATGGGACAAGGGCAGGAACATGATGATGTTACTGTACCCGGTATTTCTACTCGGAGCTAGGACAGCCCTCAGTGTCAGTGTTGCTTAACGTCCAAGACGAAGTTTGCGGTATTATTTAGCTAAGAATTCTTATGCCGCTACTATTAGATTACTACAGTAAATCAGTTACCACAACCGTGACAGTTATTTCACCAATGAAAAGAGTACCTAGCGGTATTGATTGGCTTCACAACTAGCTCTAATTGTTGTAGTATTGATTGTCAAGGCTTTATTGCGATGACCTCGCCTGAAGTCAAGCAGAAATAAGACAATAATTGTCTGGTTTATATAATAGACACTAGACAGTTTATTTATTATCAGCCTTGAAATTGTCTATTTAAAAACATCGAGAGAATTACCAGTAACGTCGACGATCTTCAAACACGAGTTTGAAGCATATTTTTTGCAGTGTTCCCGTTCTATGCATTTTAAACCTAAAACCTTTTGCTGCTGTTCTTTGCAAACTTGCTTGAACCAGATTTTGACGGACGTTGGTATATTTTTGTTATGTGAACATGTGTAACATTTTGGTGCACCATAAAGTATATTGTATGATGTATCTATCCAACATGACGATGCCGTCGCCCGTCAGGAGCGATAGATGCGCGACGATGATTATTACCGAAAGTCAGACATTTTTTTTTTGGACAATCCCGCCACTATAATTCCAAACCACTGTATCTCCTGGAAGCCAGAATCATCAAGTCCCAGCTTGGATCCGAATACAAAATTAATCGGGTAAGAATAGCGGAGTAGTAGGAAAAACATAATTTCCACTTTTGTCAGACATGCAAGCAAACGAGAGTTTATGAGAGTTAGGGAGTCAAAAAAAAAAAAAAAAATTAATAGGGAACAAATTCAGCCATGCTACGAGAACTCTCCAAATCAAAACCCATTAACAATTTTATTCAAGCGAGTTTCAATCCCCTTCATCCTCTGAATTGAATTAAATACATTACAGTATATCAGTAGTAGGTTGTTTATAACATAACATGAATAGTTCCTACAAAACAATTTCAGAAGAAAATATTTTTGCTTGTTTCGTACTTTTTAGAGCGCGATTTAGTAGTCTGGTTTTAGTTTTAGAACTTACTTTTCATCCTGATCGGTACATCCGTTTAGGAGTTACGAGGAACCAAAGAAATGCACATACATACAGATGAAACACATAACCCTTAGGGCTTCGCTGCAGTCGGGTAAATAAGACAAAGTTAAAAAAATAACAATTATTACCTTTTTCAATAGATCTGGTCTCGCCGGCAACGCATGCATAGCCAGAGTGGCTGCTTTCCTGATGTACCAAGGGTGGAAGTTCGCCAGAGTCTCGTTGTAAGAGCTCTGGCACGTCGTACAAGTGTTCATATGCTCATCGGATTCGCTCAAACGCTTCAAGAAGAGACGTATGAAGTCTGAAAACAAATGCTGGCGTTAGCTACGAAGGAAGGTGATATATGTGTGAACGTGGTAGTTAATGTCATCGGTATAGTGAAGACCACTTAGGTGAAAACTTTAAAGTTAGTGTGTGTTTATGTGAGTGTTGTTAGCGTTGGTTTATTGGTCGCAAGCGCAAGTGCTGAGGATGATGTCCTTAGTTTGATTCTCGGGTCGGATAAAGTGTTATATTTCTCTATCAGGAATTTCTCAGTAGCAGCCACGGAGTCTAAGGATCCGAGTCCACGGCCACGGTCCAAGACCTCTGTCTAACCATTCGGGGATTACAGGCGAGGTGTTATGTATGTGAGTATGTTGATTTATAAACCTAAAAGTTAGCTAGCTCACTGACGAAGAGTTGACTAATACTTTCATAAAACTGAGCTTTACGACACTCTTAAGGGCGCGTTTACGAATTCTTGCGGTTCAATTTTAATTTTTGAGTCTTACTACTACAAATATTTTGTGCTCGTAGAGCTATCTTTTTCAACACGAGTTCCAGCTAAAAAACGATACAGAGTCCACCCACGACGATGGTCGAGCGCAAAATAAGTCTTGCATTTCAAATTTTTGCGTAATTTATCATGACCGTGACCACTAAAATAAACCTTAAGTCAGGCGCTTAAGGTCCACGCAATAACGATAAATATGCCGAAAAATTAGGTTTGATTGTTATTTTTTTTCAGGCTCTGCTTGTAATATTTTGATAGTTTTAATAATAATTATTTGAGTTGAACATATCTAGTTCTATAAAATATTTTTAAATAGATAAATATTAATGTCATAAAAGAGAGAGTAATGTACCCAAAGTCAACACGATATCGCAAATGTTGTGCGGAGAGGCACCGAAAATATTTTTTTACAATATTATTAACCAACATTTTAGCATAAAAAGTAATAACTATTGAAGATTAAAGAGTAATCTATATGTGTGAATTATTGGTTTCACTTGGTTTAGTTTCATTTGGCCACATAATGTACCGAAAAACTGTTTATTTTCGTCAGATTTGTAAATACGTCTACATTACCCATTAAATTATTTAATACATACTTTCAAATTGCAGATTACAACATCTCAATCATCGCAACATTGTGTACAATTGAAACAATTGAAAATAAATTGAATTGGCCCTTCATTGAATCGAATTCGGTTGGCTGCGTCTCGCGAGTTCTATACTCACACTGAACAAATATTTGTATGACCTACAAAACTAGCTGTTCCAGGCCTGGCAGGAGATTCCTAGGGAGGGCTATTTACAATAAAATATTATAAAGAGGAAATATTTGTTTGTTTGTAACGAATAGGCTCCGAAACTACTGGACCGATTTCAAAAATTCTTTCACCGTTGGGAAGCTACACACTATCCGCAGGTGACATAGGCTACTTTTTATCCCTGTATTCCCACGGGAACGGGAACTACGCGGGTGAAACCGCGTGACGTCCGTTAGTTTACAATAAAATGAAACATTATTCTTTCATAGTATTGATGTTCAGTTACGACAAATATAATATGAGCATCACTCAACCCGCGAAGTAAATAATAGCCCATTTCCACTTATAGAGGCCCGTATCCCAGTAGGGGAAAATTGTGGGCGTCATCTTTCTTCATGTGTGTGTGGTTCGTGGTTAACCTTGTGTCAGAGTTTGTATGCCGCCCAAGGGTCTCTGACTTTGTCCCGTCGGGGCTGCGGGTTGTTCGCAAGAGATACCGCGGCCTCGACATGAAGGGCGAAGAAGGAACATGGGTGGTTTTTAGTCAGTAGAAGTCTGACACTCCCTTTCGCTGTGCCCAAGAGTGGGAGGGGTTATTTGATGATTTTTCCACCCGCCAAAAAAAAAAGGGCCTCTGACTTTAGTTTACATGCTATCGAGAAATATCTCTCATACAATGGTTTCCTTCACAGAAGTGATAATATCAAAATAAAAAAATATATTATTTTAATATTATTTAAATTATTTTTTAATTTTATTTTTATTAAAAACTATTACATTTTTATTAGAAATAATTTCAATTAACAATAAACAATATGCAATACGCACATCAATCCAAAAAATTAAAGGTGCGTCTTTGGTTCGAACTTGAGACCAGACTATCCCTGTTTTTCTTAAAACCCATTGTGGGTTGATTTTACTGTTATGAAGTCTAGGACATTGACAAAATGAACTGAACTATGCTATTCAGTAGATTAGAGCAGGCTAAATATTTTTGTTTTATAATTTAAATATTGTGTTTTCGATAATTATGTTGTTTTATAATTTAAAGGTTGGGTATTTTATAGTTATGTCGTATTACAATTTAAAGATTGTGTAATAGTTGTTTAAGTTTTTCATTGTTTTTAACCGACTTCCGAAAAGGAGGAGGTTATCAATTCGTCTGTATGTTTTTTTTTTGTATGTTTGTTATCGCATATCTCCGTCATTAATGAACCGATTTTCAAAATTCTTTTTGTGTTCGAATAGGTATACTCCCGAGGTGGTCCCATTGTCACCAAGTCAGGATCTGATGATGGGATCCCAGGGAAATCGAGGGCAACCCTCAAACTTTATAGGCACTTATGACGTTTTCCATATATTTTCTAAACCTGTTCAAGTATTTGCGTGTGGTCATCACAATATCATGTGGATTCACTGATGATGCTGGAAGGTACAACTCCTCAACGGTTAGGAGTTGATAGAAAATTCTTTCAGAACTATGCGTACTTATAAAGTGATAGTTGTATTCTTTCAGTGTATTAGGTTGCCCTGATGATAGAAGGTAAAACTCATTAACCGACTTTACAAAAAGGAGGTTCTCAATCTTTTTTTTATGTATATTCACCGATTACTCGGAGGCGCCTGAACCGATATAGAAAATTATTTTTTTGTTGAAAAGGAGATATCCCAAGGGTGGTACCGTGATAAGAAAATCAGGATCTGATAATGGCATCCCAGAGAAATCGAGAGCAACCCTCAAATTGTATAGGCATGTATCACGTGTTTTGTGCTTTTTCTAAAGTTTTTTAAGTATTTGCATCTAGCAGTCATCACTTCATGTTGATGAGTTGATGATGGAAGGTATAACTCCTCAACGGTTAGGAGTTGGAGCATAAATCTTTAGTAAAATATTATGGGGACGTATTTAGGGTTGTTATCTTTCAGGTTCTCTAGGTGAGCTAATTATGGAAGGTACTACTCCTAAACGGTTAGGAGTTGACAGCAATAATAAGGGAATCCTGTCGAGGCTGCGGGTTGTTCGCAAGGGATACCGCGGCCTCGACATGAAGGGCGAAGAAGGAACATGGGTGGTTTTTAGTCAGTAGAAGTCTGACACTCCCTTTCGCTCTGCCCAAGAGCGGGAGGGGTTATTTGATGATTTCCCACCCCCCAAAAAAAAAAAAAAAAAAGGGAATCTTGAAGGTTAAGGGTTAGAGTTCTAGGTTGAATGTTAAATGTATAGTAAATACATATTTGTATAGGATATTACAACTAAAAATTGTAAAATAAAAAAACTTTTTTGCAAAAAAAAAACAGACTACAAAAACACAAAAAAGTGAAAAACACAAAAACGAAAAACACAAAAAAGTGAAAAATAAACTTCAGAAGAAAAAGCAGCTTCTGAAGTCGGTGGCAAAAAAAACGAAATCAAACAGACAAAATGTCACCGACTTCAGAAGCTGCTTTTTCTTGTAAAGTTTATTTTTCACTTTTTTGTGTTTTTATATTTTAAATAAGTTAGTTTTAACACCGCGCTATCCCATTAGGTGAACACCTGTAATGATAGTTGTAAGGGATTTTTAATAAATAAATAAATAACTTCGAAAGCTATAAATATATTTCATCAAAATGCCAGCAATAAATTAATATGTATTGCGTGTCGTCTTCCCAAATAACACATTTTGCAAATTAATTTATTATGTCATTTACGTCAAAGCCTGGCCCTCCAATTAATGATAATGAAAACCACTACAATGAGCGCACTCTACTTAATTAAACAAATTATGTGTTTCCATGATTTGTCATCACTTTTAATAAATTAAGGCATGGTTTATGCAAAATATAAACGCTGTTGGGTTGGAAATATGAACAAACACACAGAAGTCATAATCGGGGTAAGTATTACGATTACTACCGACTGCCTCGTTGGTCTAGTGGTTGCAACCGCGACTGCTGAGTATAAGGTCCTGGGTTCAATTCCCGGGTCTGGCAAAGTGTTATTGGTTTTTCCATCAAGAATTTCTAAGTAGCAGCCACGGAGTCTTTTTTTTATGGTGGGTGGAAAATCATCAAATAACCCCTCCCGCTCTTGGGCAGAGCGAAAGGGATTGTCAGACTTCTACTGACTAAATCCACCCATGTTCCTTCTTAGCCCTTCATGTCGAGGCCGCGATATCTCTTGCGAACAACCCGCAGCCCCGACGGGGGCCACGGAGACTGGATTTGTGCCCAGTTGGTGGCAATAGGCTTGCCCCTATTTCATAGGTTATAAACATAACTGGCGAAATGTGGGTGTACTAATACACACACCGTGGTACACCTCTGCCTAACCTTGCGGGGATTACAGGCGTGATGTTATGTGATGTAAGTATAATGATTACTACTGCAAGATAGACCTCCTCTCTACGAGATTGAGATGGCAATGGCGGCAATCTTAGACCCTTTTTTTTTGGCGGGTGAAATATCATCAAATAAGGGCAGAGCGAAAGGGAGTGTCAGACTTCTACTGACTAGCCCTTTACGTCGAAGCCGCGGTATCTCTTTCGATTAACCCGCAGCCCCGACGTACGACGTACGTAATGTTACGTGTCTTCTAATCTTAGGTTGTAGGAAATAACGATATTTTCCTGAACCGTTTTGAACATAAATAGAATGATTGCTGCAAATAGCTAACCCGAGTCTTAAGTTAATTAAAATAAATAATAAATAAATTTTTATTTATTTGCAAAACAAGTAAATTACATAGTCGTGAACCACTGGTGCCTGTGGTAGGCAGTGAAACGCCTGTATTACAGGTCACCAGGTTTCCACTCAGAAAACATTTTACAATGTGTTTGTTAGGTACCAATCTATCTTCTATCTATATCTATCTATATCTATATCTATCTATCTATCTATATCTATCTATATCTATATCTATATCTATATCTATATCTATATCTATCTATCTATATCTATCTATCTATCTATATATCTATATCTATCTATCTATATCTATCTATCTATATATATAAAAATGAAACCCGTTTTTCGTTGTCACGACTTGGCATGAAAACGGCTTGACCGATTTGGCTGATTTTTTTTTTAAATGTTCGTTGAAGTTCAAGGATGGTTTTTACGGCGAGAAAAATTCGAATAATGGCCGGAAAAGCCCTAAAAACAGCCCTTTTCTTTTTCCCATACAAACGATTTCTAACTAAAACGTCAAATCAATTTGAGCTTTAATACCGTACTATAAAGTTCAAGTGTTAGTGGAGAGGTTCAGTTGTTCAGTCAACGAATGACAACTTCAAACAGACCATACGACATTATCACAATAATCACAAATAATTACTGTTTCTTTCCCAAAAGAAAAATGATTTTTCAAATGGTGTTTGCGTATAATATAAAAATTAATTGCTGTTTAATTAGTTAGTCGTGCTAAAACTAGAGAACGGCTAGACCGATTTGTCTAATTTTGGTTTTGAAACATTTGTGGCAGTCCAGAGAAGGTGAGAAATTAGTAGTATGTAGGTAGGTAGGTAATAGGTAGGTGGTAGGTAGTTGGTACGTAGGCAGGTAAAAGGGCATTGCAACGCACGCGGGGTACAGCTATATTATATAAAAATGAATAGCTGTTCGTTAGTTAACTCGAGAACGGCTGGACCGATTTGGCTAATTATAGTGTTGAATTATTCGTGGAAGTCCAGGGAAGGTTTAAAAGGTGAGAAAGTGGAAGGTAGGTAGGCAGGGTAGTAGGTAGGGTAGTAAGTAGGATAGTAGAGTAGGTAGGATAGTCGGTAGAGTAGTAGGTAGGTCGGGTAGTAGGTAGGTAGGGTAGTAGGTAGGTAGGTAGGGTAGTAGGTAGGTAGGGTAGTAGGTAGGTAGGGTAGTAGGTAGGTAGGGTAGTAGGTAGGTAGAGTAGTAGGTAGGTAGGGTAGGAGGTAGTAGGTAGGTAGGTAGTTGGTACACAGGCAGGTAGTAGGTAGGAAAAAGGGCATTGCAACGCATGCCGGGAACAGCTAGTCTATATATATAAAAATGAAACCCGTTTTCCGTTGTCACGACTTGGCATGAAAACGGCTTGACCGATTTGGCTGATTTTTTTTTTTAAATGTTCGTTGAAGTTCAAGGATGGTTTTTACGGCGAGAAAAATTCGAATAATGGCCGGAAAAGCCCTAAAAACAGCCCTTTTCTTTTTCCCATACAAACGTTTTCTAACTAAAACGTCAAATCAATTTGAGCTTTAATACCGTACCTATAAAGTTCAAGTGTTAGTGGAGAGATTCCGGGAAGGCAAAACAATTGAGTGACGTTCAGTTGTTCAGTCAACGAATGACAACTTCAAACGGACCATACGACATTATCACAATAATCACAAATAATTACTGTTTCTTTCCCAATAGAAAAACGATTTTTCAAATGGTGTTTGCGTATAATATAAAAATTAATTGCTGTTAGTTAGTCGCGCTAGAACTAGAGAACGGGTAGACCGATTTGTCTAAGTTTGGTTTTGAAACATTTGTGGCAGTCCAGAGGTGAGAAATTAGTAGTATGTAGGTAGGTAGGTAATAGGTAGGTGGTAGGTAGTTGGTACTAAGCCAGGTAAAAGGGCATTGCAACGCACGCGGGGTACAGCTATATTATATAAAAATGAATAGCTGTTCGTTAGTCTCGCTAAAACTCGAGAACGGCTGGACCGATTTGGCTAATTATAGTGTTGAATTATTCGTGGAAGTCCAGGGAAGGTTTAAAAGGTGAGAAAGTGGTAGGTAGGTAGGCAGGGTAGTAGGTAGAGTAGTAGGTAGGGTAGTAAGTAGGATAGTAGAGTAGGTAGGGTAGTCGGTAGAGTAGTAGGTAGGGTAGTAAGCAGGTAGGAGAGTAGGTAGGTCGGGTAGTAGGTAGGTCGGGTAGTAGGTAGGTAGGGTAGTAGGTAGGTAGGTAGGGTAGTAGGTAAGTAGGTAGGATAGTAGGTAGGTAGGTAGGGTAGTAGGTAGGTAGGTAGGTAGGGTAGTAGGTAGGTAGGGTAGTAGGTAGGTAGGGTAGTAGGTAGGTAGGGTAGTAGGTAGGTAGGGTAGTAGGTAGGTAGGGTAGTAGGTAGGTATGGTAGGAGGTAGTAGGTAGGTAGGTAGTTGGTACACAGGGAGGTAGTTGGTAGGAAAAAGGGCATTGCAACGCATGCCGGGAACAGCTAGTATATATATAAAAATGAAACCCGTTTTCCGTTGTCACGACTTGGCATGAAAACGGCTTGACCGATTTGGCTGATTTTTTTTTTTAAATGTTCGTTGAAGTTCAAGGATGGTTTTTACGGCGAGAAAAATTCGAATAATGGCCGGAAAAGCCCTAAAAACAGCCCTTTTCTTTTTCCCATACAAACGTTTTCTAACTAAATGTCAAATCAATTTGAGCTTTAATACCGTACCCATAAAGTTCAAGTGTTAGTGGAGAGATTCCGGGAAGGCAAAACAATTGAGTGACGTTCAGTTGTTCAGTCAACGAATGACAACTTCAAACGGACCATACGACATTATCACAATATTCACAAATAATTACTGTTTCTTTCCCAATAGAAAAACGATTTTTCAAATGGTGTTTGCTTATAATATAAAAATTAATTGCTGTTAGTTAGTCGCGCTAAAACTAGAGATCGGCTAGACCGATTTGTCTAATTTTGGTTTTGAAACATTTGTGGCAGTCCAGAGAAGGTGAGAAATTAGTAGTATGTACGTAGGCAGGTAAAAGGGCATTGCAACGCACGCGGGGTACAGCTATATATTATATAAAAATGAATAGCTGTTCGTTAGTCTCGCTAAAACTCGAGAACGGCTGGACCGATTTGGCTAATTATAGTGTTGAATTATTCGTGGAAGTCCAGGGAAGGTTTAAAAGGTGAGAAAGTGGTAGGTAGGTAGGCTGGGTAGGTAGAGTAGTAGGTAGGGTAGTAAGTAGGATAGTAGAATAGGTAGGGTAGTCGGTAGAGTAGTAGGTAGGGTAGTAAGTAGGTAGGGTAGCAGGTAGGTCGGGTAGTAGGTAGGTCGGGTAGTAGGTAGGTAGGGTAGTAGGTAGGTAGGTAGGGTAGTAGGTAGGTAGGGTAGTAGGTAGGTAGGGTAGTAGGTAGGTAGGGTAGTAGGTAGGTAGGTAGGGTAGTAGGTAGGTAGGGTAGGAGGTAGTAGGTAGGTAGGTAGTTGGTACACAGGCAGGTAGTAGGTAGGAAAAAGGGCATTGCAACGCATGCCGGGAACAGCTAGTTAACAAATAAAAAATAAAACTAAAAATAAACAAAAAGTTAAGAATATGAAATAAAAGCAATATAAGAACAAAACAATTTAGAACAATTACATAAGGTGTGTAGGTAAGAATGGAAGAAGAAAACGTGTTGCGCCGACCCCAAATAGAATGGGATAAGGGCAGGAAGATGATGATGACATAAGGTGTGTAGGTGTGTGTGTATGTGAAAGTGTGCGTGAGCTTGCGCGTGTGTGTGTAAGTGTGTATGTGTAAGTTGTGTCTGTAAGTTGTATGTTAATCAAGCCAAAGCCTGCAACAGACCCTCTGTTGCGGTATATGACTGCTTCAGTAGCCAATCCTGAACAGTTATTTTAAGGTCGTATTTGTTTAGTTGGTGCACAGATAGAATTTTGTGAATTTTATTATAGAGGTATGGTCCGAGGTAAACAAAGAAGTGACGGCTAAATGATGTTTTGGTTGGGAAAGATGTGGCAACAAGGCGGCTTCGACGCACTAGCCCCGGTGTGTACTGTGACAGGGAGTGCTGTTTGATGACTGTGGCCAGAATAAATAATTGCCTTCAGTCAGTACTTGACAGTATTCGTACAGTTCGACTGTGGGAAATAGGCGGGGTTTGAAACAACAAACTTTAAGAACCGCTCTTTGGGCGCGCTCGACTTTTATCAGGTTAGATTTGGCGGCACCTCCCCAGGTCGTGTTGCAATAGCTCAAGATCGATTGGCACAGCGCTTGATAGACCATCCTCATAATGTCTGCTCCGGCGGATTCTCGCAATTGCTTGAATATATAAATGAGCTTCCGTACGCGGTTAGAGAGGTGATCTATATAACTTTTAAATGACAGATGATTGTCTATCACGACGCCGAGGTACTTAATTGACATTAGGTTTAAATTGCGTTTATGTCTATACGTAGGTCAGAGGTCGTAAAATGCGATAACCATTACAAAATCTACTCAGCGATTGCAGTTTTCTATAACTATTGACAACAAAATGTTAATGTTGCTTTACATTTATGAAAAATACTACTTAGGTATTTTGCACCCGGCACAATATAATTTTAAAATGTAAGACATATTATTATTGAAACTATAAATTCGGATGAGAAATAATAATGATGACTTAATGAGACTTATGACTAACTTAGGTAATTGTGGTTTTTGAAGCCTGTTAATTTATTTTACTTGGAAACGTTTGTCTTGTAATTCTCATAAAATTTAAATCTATTTACTGATATTGCAATAAGAATTACAACTTTGATTTTACTTTCCAGTAGCCAGGCATGAGACAGAGATATTTTTTTTGTTTTTTTTATACATATTTTTGATTTAAAAGAGTGTCCATGAAGGTGCTTGCATTTTCTTCCCCATAGAGATCAGTCGGCAGGGTTGGCGCAGTGACTCAAACAATGGACTGTTACGCTGCGAGTCGCGGGATCGATCCCCGCACGGAACAAATATGACCTACAGATAGTTGTTCCGGGTCTGGGTATTCGTGTATGTGAGTTTAAATGTTTGTGAACGCACCCACGATACAGGAGAAATTCCTAGTGTGGGGAAACGGTTTTTTTTTTTTTTTTTACATCTATGCTTTGGAATGGACAATTAAAGTACTTACCTACTTTCACATTTTTTTTTTGTTTTTGTTGGCATTCAATCTAATGGTCCAATTAAATAAATGCTATGAGTTTGAATACAATCAATTATTGTATGAGGCCAAACCTTTTCTAAAGCGTCACATTTAAGAATTATATGCTATCAAAGTTATGCCGATGGTGTAGAACTGTAGACAAACTTTTATGGCTGAAATCTTGTAAACATGATTCTTTAAAATATTTTCTTGTATACAATACCTGTTTGTTTTGTTGCCAGCTATTGATTCAAACAGGTAACAAGTGGTCATGCATTATGACCATTATTTTGAAAACAAAATAAATTTGACAGGAAACCAGGCCATATAAATCAAAACATTTAAAATTTCAAAATCAAGTATTTCAATAGCCTCATTACATACAATACTCGTTCATTGACAACAATAAAGAAAACAACGTACCCAATCCTCGATGCAAACGCAGCATTGTTCTTGAACCGGACACAAACCCGTTCTTTTCAACCAGACTCGTGTCTTTTTCGTATTTCATCATTTTCTTAAAAGAATCGTAATGTACTGTGTCTTCACCTTCTCTGTGTTTCTCCATTATTTTTATTTTACTTTTAACATCGCTGCTTACGAATGAGAATACTGATCCTATTAAATTGAGGAATCTGAAAATTACAGATTTTATTACTTTCTATCACTTGCACTGTGATAGCATACTGTGCAGGTAAGGCAGCCTGTATGAAGGAACGTGAGACAGCAGCTTACACGCTTATAAGTTGTTCCGTGGTTATATTATAAAGAGCATAGTACTTCAGTAACCTCGGTTCTCTGGGTGGGACCACCAGTGAAACCAAGGCAGTGATGGCCTTTCTTGAAGAGTTAGCAAAAGCGTATCTGCAAATAATGTTCCCACTACTGGGACACAGATCTCCTCCCTTAGAGAGTTAAAGGTGTTTTTTTTTACTTATGAAATACACCAGACGACACCAGATGTAGTATAATAGGTAAGTATACTACTTTCTCTAAAAGCATTTCCATTTTAAAATTTAGTTACATACTAAATTTTAAATTAGAAATGTTTCTAATTCAAGCAGACTAATTGAAAACTAACATGACTTGGACAGTAAATAAGAAAAAGTATTCAGTGAATTAGCCTTCATTAACACAAACAGCTAATGGGACAAAATAAAATAAAAATGCTGATTGAAAAGTTACTGTTGATGTTTTATGTTAATGTTGAGATTTTATATTAATATTTATATTAAAATGCACCAAAAAGTTTTTTTTTTCTAAAATTGCGTGCTATGTTTTAATTTAGCTAAACATGTAAAAACCATATAGTTCTATTTAACAACATTGTGTGCCATGATTTATACAAATAAAAGATTTTGATTTTGTGTGCTAAACTATAAAATATGGGATAATTTATTTAAAAACAATTTAAAAAACATTTTAAAACCTATCAATTAATAAGCCCCCTATCCTGAACTTCCGTCTGTTTTGAAATGTTGTTTTCCTCTTTTAGAGGATATCTCTAAGTTCAGTGTGCCTTTTGGCAAGAAACCAAATTAATTCAGACACAGTCCATACAAGAAAAAAAAAAATAAGCAAACAATATTTATTTTTAATACAAATAATGGTCATGAGCACAATCACAACTCCTATAATTGGTAATCAGATTGCTGACTGAATTGTTGTTATTCTTACATGATTCCAATTACTCTGTATGGTGGACATCCTGAAGAAATAAATAATGCCAAGTAGCAATTATTAATGAATCATGACTAGCTTTGTGAAGTACTATAGCATATTATTATAAGAAATTAGAGGGAAATGGTAAAAATACTAAATCATCTCATCATAAAAAGAAACAAGGATAAATACATCAAATTATTATTAATATATTTATCCTTGTTTCTTTTTACTAAATATGTATGAAACTCATGTCTCAATCTGGAAGGGTAGTAGACTAAACTAATTAAATCATAATTTTATCTTCATTGTTTTTTTAGAAAATCTTTGTTCGACTTTGAATGCACCATTATGGAGAATAGTGAAATCTTATTGTAAAATTTCTTGCTAATTGCTACATGACCTCGCAAACTTAGTGTAGAATCTTATCTAAGCAATAAGGATTTTAAAATCCATATGGAAACAATGTAAATAGCTTACTTTACTAATTCGTTGTAACCGTCTATGTATGCCTCGATGACAACGTCGTCCTCCTCTTTAAGACTCCTTTGAAAGCTTTGGTGGACATGGTGTAAATCCAATACGTTTTCGTTCGACATTTCTCTCAAAATAATGAATAATTATTTTGAACCACTACACTGCACAAACGATACAATTCGCGAACTGAATGAAACTGACAAGTGACATCGTGACAATGACAAGATTGTCATTGACGGTTACGTCAAAACATTAACGGTAATACAGTCTAAAGGATGTAAAAGTACCCTTAACGCAAACAAAGGGCACTTGTTCTCCCCACCACTGCGATCATTTTTTGTTCTAGACCATACCTGGGAACCTCCTAGTTACGGAGATATTGGGGGTCAAAGTTCCAAATTTTTCACAGCTGTTTTTTTAAATACTAGTTTTTCAGGTTTTAACTTTACTTAAATTACCTCCATGACCCGTTTATTATTCAAAACATCCACTAGCACAATAATAATAATAATAATCATTTATTTCAGGAAATTTCCCATAAGTATAAAATGCAATGCAATGACACGCAATGCAATGCAATGCATGCAATGTTTTAAGACTGCTACTTTGAGTTTTATCGTAAAGTCCATTTCACGAAAGAAGTCCCGCAGACGCAGCGCTGTATGTCGCGCGACGTAGTGTTGTTTCACAACTTTTGGCATCGTAAATAAACCTTATAACGCACTAATCCAATAATAAACTCACAAAATATCTACCACAACAAATGCACCTTGATAACATCGACAAACGACAACATGGCCGATCTGTTAAATTTAGTTCCACAATTGTCCGCGGGACTTCTTTCGTGAAATGAACTTTAAAATGTGATAATTTGAAGGTGTTCAAAATCAAAGTTATACATTTACTTCAAGTCGGTCTGTTACAGGCACTTTTGAATTTTCGAAAAAAAAGACAACAATGAAATGTAGCTTCCATCATCAAGTTTTTTAAGTATTTAGATAAGCTAATCGAGGAACTCAGCAGCACTGGCATTGGATGCTCGATAGCTATGCTTGCTAGCTATGCTTTTATGCTGACGATACGGTGCCGCTACTGCCGCTGAGTCCGTCGGGCAGTGCTCGTTATTTATTTATTTATAATAAGCAAACCAACAGCACAATCACTTACAATTCAAATTACATAACAACAAAAAACGTTTTAGTAACCATGCAAATAACAGGTGTGCATGACATTGATACATATTATAATATATTATACCTGCAGTCGAGGGACCAACACACGGAAAACGTCCTGGTGGTGCAATACAACAATACTTTTAGGATACTGTTATCACTGCCTCGTTTCTGTAGCGCGTCTGGTTGTAGATGGATGTTCACTGCAGCGGGTAGGTCACACCAGTCGTCTTCACCAGATGACTCTAATGCGGTATTTAATAGAAGATCACTACTGCGTCTGATGCGAGGCAATGAGAACAGTTTTCTGAACTTTGTTCATAATTATGAAGACCACCTAATGTGTCACCAGTAGTAGATGATAGATTTTTGACGTGACAACGTCTTATAAATTGGTTTGCCGGGTGACACTTCAAGAAACTGCGTTACGCTCCGCTCACGTTATGCGCTCACAATGAGAGCGAGTGAGAGGCACGCGTCCAGAGCGAGAGAGAGAGAGTGAGAGAGATAGGCATACACACCGGTTCATGTCTTGCGCTTCTATTTTCGTTGTCACGTAAAACTTTCGCCCGTATACCGACTTTACAGGCAACCAATTTTTTTATGATAATTTTGAACTTCCCATTGTAAATGAATTTAAGTACTTAGGAGTAATTTTGTAGTGCATGTACTGTTAGCAGGTGTCTCCAAGAGATGGTGGAATTAGTAGACCTAGTTATATTATTATAACGTGTTTAGTCAAATGACCAATGTATTTCGGAATAGCAGTGACCCCTGCAATGCCGTCTCTATAGCTTTTTCGTCATAGATAAAATCTCAGATCAAATTGATCTGAGGATAAATGATAATCAAGTTGTAACAGTATTATCTGAATCTTACAACTGAATCTTTTATACCTACCAATAATTATTGTCTTTTTTATTAAAGATTATAATAGTGATTTTGATGATGTTGCTTTAATTATTTGTTTCCCACGTTTTATTATTGCTGTAGCAAATCATGTGATTCTGTTTTCCTTAATGTCATCTATCATCAACTTCTTCTGTCAGTGTCAAAATATCCCAAGGTCTTGCGAGTGAATTCCGTCGTCCGTTCTCCGCTCCGCTATCAAAAAAATATTTACTTTCCGTCTCAGATAGCCAGTGTCTACGATAACAAATAAACGGTGGTGCAATTTGAATATCATGTAATACGAGCTTGTGTATGAATGCAACAATTTAAAATTTTCATCACTTCGAATTATCCGGTAAGTGTTATTTTTCTACCTACACGCGAAAATATGACAAGTTTCTATAATTTATTTTTAGTTACGGCGTCAAGTGGCTCTGGCTCGCAAGTATTCAGGCTAGTCAACGTTTGGTGGTGCATTTATTAAGTGATATTTAATTTTGTAAACAGTTATTGCATGTTCGTGTTTTCGGCTTACTAATAAAGTGCGTCTCATCTTTTCTTGTATTCGGGGGACTTCCCTTGCTTGTGACAAACTACCTAACTTGTTGAAAGGTTAGAACTTTTTTTTTCGTTCGCGAATTCTTGACTTATCATACCCTGACTTGTCAATTTAATAAGTAGGTGAAAGAGTGAGCAATTTCAACTGATTGTTGGGTAAATTCAGTTGTGATATCTCTGAGTCATAGCAGAGCTACAAAGTGCTTTAAATTAGATTGTTTACATCTACTGAGGCTACTTATAAAGCCTGGATGTTGGTGAGCAGTTTATTTTTTAAATTGTAATGCTAAACTTATTTATAAATCAAGCAACCAATTTATTTGGGTCAGCACAGTGTGTCATATTCTTAAAAAATATTTTCATTATCCAGGCTCTCACTTACTGGCCAGGCCAGGCCAGGCCTTACAGGCCTAATCATTTACATTATTCTTCCATTGTTTTCTTTGATCTGTCTCTTTAAATAAATTCCGCACCTTGCTCAACATTCTGTCCCCATATCTTGACAACATACATAATTATGTTTTGTTATAATTACACAAACTATTTGTGTAGTCTTCTGTCTTGTATGTGGAGCTTGTTTCAATTTCTTCTTACGCCTGTGTGGATGTCCATATGGCAGTTGACCTATGTTGGCTTAGAGTGCAGGAATCGAGTAGGTTGGAGCTCTTCTAACCTACTCCATTGCTGGCTATCTCCCTCTATTGTTCTAGTCTCTTGTCTGATGTAATCGTATCCCTGTCCTGTAATCACACAAACATAGAACAGAAAATGTAATTGCATCATGTTTTCTTGTTCAGATTGCTTGCTTCATTCAACACTAAAACTATCACAGAAAACTAGACAATGAATGTATGTCATGTACATGTGCCTTATCAAGGCCAACAGGATACCATTATCATTATTAAATGTTTGCCCGTTCATTAAAGAAAGAGAGAGAAAGAAAAAGTTATTCATTAAAAGATATGTTCATTTGACCATTAATAGCAATTAAAACATTCCAATTCGTTATCTGAGGTATTTATTTAATATTGAAAGCATAACATACTACATTATCCGTACACACTAGCTGCACTGAAATTGCATTGAAACAAGTTAGAACCCATACTTTGTTGATTTCATGTGTGTATCATATAAATTATCATTTGTTTTGGTGATGGAAAACATAGAAAACCAAACCAGCACGACAATAATTTATTTTTGGATGGTGCGATATCATCGTATGACTCCTCCCGCTCGCCACCCATGTTCCTTCATAGCCCTTTGTGTTGAGGCCGCAGTATCTCTTTCGAACAACCTGCAGCCCCGACGGGAAACCAGTAAGCCTCAAAGATATTTCTCGACGGCATGCAAAGCCGTGCCAGAGACCCATTGGTGGCATAAAAGCTCTGACATCGGGTTAGACATTAACCATATGATAACCAAAGAAAGAAGACTGTTAATTTGTGCACACAAAGATACTAAAATAATGTACTGGGAGTTTTTGGATGAATAATGAATTTCTGCCAATGTCTATGTAATAAGTGTTACCCCCCACATTAAGGGCAAGCCGGGATGAAATGTGATTATAATTTTTTGGACCATTATTTGCTGAATATTTCTTTTATTTGTAGGTTGCCAGAATTAAATAACGCAATTTTTTAATAAAAATTGGTTAGTAACGATTATTTAATTTTGATTATTCAAATAAAATGCTGTATAAAGCAATTAGCAATATCATTCTAATTTACACAGCTGCTGTTTTTAGTGTTTCATGTTTAATAATTATTTTTTGAATAAAAATGACGTATTTGTTATTTACACAGTGGATTTCGATATTCTGTATTTAAATTGATAGTATAACTTTTGACTTATTGTCGGGTTACTTACCAATTGCAGATATGTAAATGTTGTAATAAATATGCGACTTAAGTTGTCATCTGCCTCGCCTATTCCTAACTATGTTGGGGTTGGCTTCCAGTCAGCTCGGTATTTTATATGGAGCGACTACCTATCAGACCTCCACAACCAATTTAGTACTGGGTCATGGAGGTACAATACACCTTGGTAAAACTGGTTGTCAGACTTTCGGGCCACTGTGAATATGCAGATTAAGTAATGAGAGTCAAATATCAATGTAATTTATTAATTTTCACACTATTAGTATTTTAAACCCGCGACACGCAGCGCAGCAGTCCAATCGCTCAGCCACTGCGCCAACCTTGCCGTCTAAACTTACTTGTACATTTGTAATAAAATACATTTAAAGTTTGTCAGCAACCTTTTATATTTAACATTCTTCCTACCTGATATTTTAGATACAAAAGTTATGTAACCAACTTTCTCTGATAAGAAATTGCAGTTGACGCGAAATTGCCTTAGGCTCAAGCCACATTGACTCATAAGACGTACGTACGTTGTACAAAGTAATCTGAACTTTATCTTCACAGTGCAATAAACAAACTTGTGTGTCACTTAGAGACCTATTTGTCTCTAGGCTTAAATACACTAAAAACAGTTAGTGACCTGTGTTACCTGACTCCTGTAGGGCAACCAACGACGTCTTAAAGCAGGATTGTTTTAATCTTTTTCCAGAGTGGGAAAGAGATGGCGCTAGATGTCCTCTATAGCTCCGTCTCTTTCTCACACTGGAGTGACAAGACGTCATGGTATCCCCGTGGTCTCTTGTAATTCAGTTTGAGAGGGGTCACGTAATGCCGGACACTGACTTACCCATACGCCTACAAGGCTAACTAAATAACGGCATAAATGACTTAATTTGTAAAGCTTAAGGCCGTTGCGTTGCTAAAATCCCAAAAACGACGTATGTTTAAAGAAATTTGTTGAGGAATCCTTCCGTACGATTTCCATATAAAAAATATATGTTATACTTAAAGTCATCACAAATAATTCGTATTGTTTAAAATTTTAATAAACCTTCACATTATTTAATAAAAAATCGTAGTATGTCTTAACCTAAATCGAATTTTGTCTCTGTAACGGCTGAATAGTTCGGTATGAATTTTATACCCAAAAATACGTAGTGATGTATTTAACAATCCGTATTGTTTATTTTCTCTGATTTGTAATAAAATTTTAAAATAATAAATTAATTCCCGACATTTTGAGGCAAATGCGGCGCAAAACCCGTCGCCCATACTTGGAACGCGCTGCGCCAGTGTCTCGATGACTGTTGTCACGGGTGGACTGCACGCATGTCATTACTACACAAATAAAATTCAAAAGTTCACGTTTTTAATGTTTTCTGAATTAAAACATATTGTAAATTGTATAGTTATCAATATTTCGTAAAATAAGAACAGAAAATAAGTTTGTAAATATATTTAAAGTAGTTTGTAATTTCGTTTTGTTGTTTGCACCTATCATAGACCAAGCTGACTATGCCTAATAAACGTAAAGTGACGCGTGGCCGAGCTCTCCAAAACTATTGGTAAATTACCTACGTTTCTTAGTAGATATTTTGGTATATAGATATATCTATGATATTATTTTAATTTTGGACTGCCTCGTTAGGTCTAGTGGTCGTAAGCACGATGCTGAGCATGAGGTCCTGGGTTCGATTCCCGGGTCGGGCAAAGTGTTATTGGGTTTTTCCATCAGGAAATTATAAGTAACAGCCACGGAGTCTGGATTTGTGCCCGGTTGATGGCAATAGGCTCGCCCCTATTATATGGGACTTAAACATAACTGGCGAAATGTGGGTGTACTATTAGGTACACCTCTGCCTAACCCTTCGGGGATTACAGGCGTGATGTTATGTTATCTAACTATTTTGTCTTGAGATTTTCGTTTGATGGAAGATGGAGATCTAAATGACTGATGATGTCTCGTACCTAATGATGGTCTCTCATACTACATGATACATTTTGAAGGTCTGATGAAGACCAGGTAACTGCTTATCGGTTCTCAGTCACGGAAATAGTCAGAATGCTCCAACTTTCAGCTTTTATCTCATTGAGCATGGATGCTACTACATGATACATTTGGAAGGTCTGATGATGATCAGCTAAGTGCTTATCGGTTCTCAGTGACGGATGTAGTTAGAATGACCTAGCTTTCAGATTTTATCTTATTGAGCACGGATGCTACTACATGATACATTTTGAAGGTCTGATGATGACCAGCTAAGTGCTAATTGGTTCTCAGTGACGGATATAGCTAGAATGACCTAGCTTTCAAATTTTATCGATCTGAGCACGGATGCTACTACATGATACATTTTGAAGGTCTGATGATGATCACCTAAGTGCTTATCGGTTTTCAGTGACGGATGTAGTTAGAATGACCTAGCTTTCAGATTTTATCTTATTGAGCACGGATGCTACTACATGATATATTTTGAAGGTCTGATGATGACCAGCTAAGTGCTTATCGGTTGACAGTGACGGATATAGCTAGAATGACCACCATCAGGTAAATATCACCATCAGTCTCCAAGGCCTCTTCGAGCTCTTTCGAATGAGTCCACAAACGACGGTTCTACGTGGTGCCATCAATGAGATCCTATACTTACCTTCGGAGTCTACCATCAGGTAGCTAGTATCATCAGTCTCCAAGGCCCCCTCGAGCTCTTTCAAATGAGTCCAAACACGATGGTTCTACTCAGTGCCGTCAATGAGATCCTATACACCGCCTTCGGAGTCCACCATCAGGTACGAGACATTATCAGTCATCCAGATCTTCATCTTCCATCAAACGAAATTCTCAAGACAAAATAATTAAAACGATAAAACAATTAACACCATTAAAACAATAACATACATTACATAACATCGCGCCTGTCATCCCCAAAGGGTTAAGCAGAGGTGTACCTAATAGTAGGCGTGATATTATGTTATGTATGTTATTATTTTAATGATTTTAATTGTTTTATCGCTTTTAGCGATAAAACAATTGTAGCAAAAAACAATTGTGGTCGTTCTTGTAGCACGGATGCTACTACATGATACATTTTGAAGGTCCGATGATAACCAGCTAAGTGCTTATCGGTTCTCAGTGACGAACGTAGTTAGCATGACCTAGCTTTCAAATTGTATCGATCTGAGCACGGATGCTACTACATGATACATTTTGAAGGTCTGATGATGATCAGCTAAGTGCTTATCGGTTCTCAGTGACGGATGTAGTTAGAATGACTTAGTTTTCAGATTTTATCATATTAAGCACGGATGCTACTACATGATACATTTTGAAGGTCTGATGATGATCAGCTAAGTGCTTATCGGTTCTCAGTGACGGATACAGTTATGGATGCTACAGCTTTCTGCTTTTATCTTATTGAGCACGGATGCTACTACATGATACATTTTGAAGGTCTGATGATGACCAGCTAAGTGCTAATTGGTTCTCAGTGATGGATATAGCTAGAATGACCTAGCTTTCAAATTTTATCGATCTGAGCACGGATGCTACTACATGATACATTTTGAAGGTCTGATGATGATCAGCTAAGTGCTAATTGGTTCTCAGTGACGGATATAGCTAGAATGACCTAGCTTTAAAATTTTATCGATCTGAGCATGGATGCTACTACATGATACATTTTGAAGGTCTGATGATGATCAGCTAAGTGCTTATCGGTACTCAGTGACGGATGTAGTTAGAATGACTTAGCTTTCAGATTTTATCTTATTGAGCACGGATGCTACTACATGATACATTTTGAAGGTCTGATAATGATCAGCTAAGTGCTTATCGGTTCTCAGTGACGGCTGTAGATAGAATGACTTAGCTTTCAGATTTTATCTTATTTAGCACGGATGCTACTACATGATTCATTTTGCAGGTCTGACGATGATCAGCTAAGTGCTTATCGGTTCTCAGTGACGGATGTAGTTAGAATGACCCAGCTTTCTGCTTTTATCTTATTAAGCACGGATGCTACTACATGATAAATTTTGAAGGTCTGATGATGACCAGCTAAGTGCTAATTGGTTCTCAGTGATGGATATAGCTAGAATGACCTAGCTTTCAAATTTTATCGATCTCAGCACGGATGCTACTACATGATACATTTTGAAGGTCTGATGATGACCAGCTAAGTGCTAATTGGTTCTCTGTGACGGATGTAGTTAGAATGATCTAGCTTTCAGATTTTATCTTATTGAGCACGAATGCTACTACAAAAAACATTTTGAAGGTCTGATGATGACCAGCTAAGTGCTTATCAGTTCACAGTGACGGATATAGCTAGAATGACCACCATCAGGTAAATGGCACCATCAGTCTCCAAGGCCTCTTCGAGCTCTTTCAAATGAGTCCACACACGACGGTTCTACGTGGTGCCATCAAAGAGATCCTATACTTACCTTCGGAGTCTACCACCAGGTAGCTGGTATCATCAGTCTCCAAGGCCCCCTCGAGCTCTTTCAAATGAGTCCAAACACGATGGTTCTACTCAGTGCCGTCAATGAGATCCTATAGCCACCTTCGGAGTTTACCATCAGGTACGAGACATCATCAGTCATCCAGATCTTCATCTTCCATCAAACGAAATTCTCAAGACAAAATAATTAGAAGCGGTAAAACAATTAACACCATTAAAATAATAACATACATTACATAACATCACGCCTGTAATCCCCGAAGGGTTAGACAGAGGTGTACCTAATAGTAGGCGTGATGTTATGTTAAGTATCTTATTATTTTAATGGTGTTGAGACCTCGAGGACGCCTTGGAGACTGATAATGTCATTTACCTGATATTGGACTCCAAAGGTAAGTAAAGGATCTCATTGACGGCACTGCGTAGAATCGTCGTGTTTGGACTCATTTGAAAGAGCTCGAGGAGGCCTTAGAGACTGATGATGCCATTTACTTGACGGTGGACTTCGAAGGTGGGTACAGGATCTCATTGACAACGCTGCGTAGAACCGTCGTGTGTGGACTCATTTGAAAGAGCTCGAAGAGGCCTTGGAGACTGATGGTGCCATTTACCTGATGGTGGTCATTCTAGCTATATCCGTCACTGTGAACCGATCAGCACTAAGCTGGTCATCATCAGACCTTCAAAATGTATCATGTAGTAGCATCCGTGCTCAATAAGATAAAATCTAAAAGTTAGGTCATTCTAACTACACCCGTCACTGAGAACCGATAAGCACTTAGCTGATCATCATCAGACCTTCAAAATGTATCATGTAGTAGTATCCGTGCTCAGATCGATAAAATCTGAAAGCTAAGACATTCTAACTACATCCGTCACTGAGAACCGATAAGCACTTAGCTGATCATCATCAGACCTTCAAAATGTATCATGTAGTAGCATCCGTGCTCAATAAGATAAAATCTGAAAGTTAGGTCATGCTAACTACGTTCGTCACTGAGAACCGATAAGCACTTAGCTGGTTATCATCAGACCTTCAAAATGTATCATGTAGTAGCATCCGTGCTACAAGAACGACTACAATTGTTTTTTGCTACAATTGTTTTATCGCTAAAAGCGATAAAACAATTAAAATCATTAAAATAATAACATACATAACATAACATCACGCCTACTATTAGGTACACCTCTGCCTAACCCTTTGGGGATTACAGGCGCGATGTTATGTAATGTATGTTATTGTTTTAATGGTGTTAATTGTTTTATCGTTTTAATTATTTTGTCTTGAGAATTTCGTTTGATGGAAGATGGAGATCTAGATTACTGATGATGTCTCGTACCTAATGGTGGACTCCGAAGGTGGGTATAGGATCTCATTGACGGCACCGAGTAGAACCATCGTGTTTGGACTCATTTGAAAGAGCTCGAGGAGGCCTTGGAGGCTGATGATATTAGCTACCTGATGGTAAACTCCGAAGGTAAGTATAGGATCTCATTGATGGCACCACGTAGAACCGTCGTGTGTGGACTCATTTGAAAGAGCTCGAAGAGGCCTTGGAGACTGATGGTGCCATTTACCTGTTGGTGTTCATTCTAGCTATATCCGTCACTGTGAACCGATAAGCACTTAGCTGGTCATCGTCAGACCTTCAAAATGTATCATGTAGTAGCATCCGTGCTCAATAAGATAAAATCTGAAAGCTAGGTTATTCTAGCTATATCCGTCACTGAGTACCAATTAGCACTTAGCTGGTCATTATCAGACCTTCAAAATGTGTCATGTAGTAGCATCCGTGCTCAGACAGATAAAATTTGAAAGCTAGGTTATTCTAACTACATCCGTCACTGAGAACCGATAAGCACTTAGCCGGTCATCATCAGACCTTCAAAATGTATCATGTAGTAGCATCCGTGCTCAATAAGATAAAAGCTGACAGCTGGAGCATTCTAACTATATCCGTCACTGAGAACCGATAATCACTTAGCTGGTCATCATCAGACCTTCGTAATGTATCATGTAGTAGAATACGTGCTCAGATAGATAAAATTTGAAAGCTAGGTCATTCTAACTACATCAGTCACTGAGAACCGATAAGCACTTAGGTGGTCATCGTCAGACCTTAAGAATGTATCGTAGGAGTACCTGTGCTCAGTGAAATAACTAATGAAAGCTAGGTTATTACTTCATTAGTCAAAGTGTATAATTTATTATTAAATTATTTTATTCATACATTATGATGTAGGTACTCCAAGAGAAACAAAATATGTTAGGCAAATACGATGACCACTCTGCGACACATTTCTGTTCTTTGGTACGTTTTTCTGTAGTACAGTCGTTTGCCGGTAGGGGCCGAAAAATAAACAAAAGCCAGTACAGAGGTCAAATCGTCAAAGTCATCCACTGCTGTGATCCCCTTAAGTTGTCTTGCTAAATGAATGCACCCAAAATGTTTACCTGTATTACATCTTATTCTTCCAATGTCATAAAAAGGTATATCATTTTATCATTCTGTGGGAGTAAGTAAGACACATTGACTTGTTCGGTTTGGGACAAAGCGAAGAAATTTTTACTTACAATAATGAATTTTGCACGAGGTCCTATGTTCGATTCGCTGGTCAAGCAGTGTTATTCGGTTTTTCCATCAAGAATTTCTCAGTAGCAGCCGTGAAGTCCGGATTAGTACCCGCCTACCCGGTTGTTGGCAATAGACCCGCCCCTTATTACATGGGACTTAAATATGACTGGTAAATGTAGGTACCTATACTATTAGGTACACTTCTGCCTAATCCTTCGGAGATAACAGGCGTTATGTTATGTAATAAGGGATTTTACAGCACTTTTGTACCTACTTTAGCAGACTTGAACGAGTAGTTAATACGCCTAACTTTGTGACTCTAGTAAGCATGTTACAAATGAAAACAAATCTACACTAATATTATAAAGAGGAAAGATTTATTTGTTTGTTTGTAACGAATAGGCTCCGAAACTACTGGACCGATTCCAAAAATTCTTTCACCGTTGGGAAACTACACTATCCGCGGGTGACATAGGCTACTTTTTATCCCTGTATTCCCACGGGAACGGCAACTACGCGGGTGGAACCGCGTGACGTCCGCTAGTAAATAAAATATTCTCAATTGAACTTCTAATGGAGGCATTTAAATAATTATGATAACATTAACAATTCAAGTTACTTAATATGCTTGTAGGTCAATGAAACACTAACGAACGTAATTGTTGATATCATTCAGCATTATGTTATTTAAATTTGTTATGCTATGTTTCAACAATAACAATGTACTACCGTCACATGCGATTAATATGTAAATATGATAGGGAATTCAAAAGCGTTCGAGTTGCGCAACACGCTTGCTATTGCTGTGCAAAAAAGAATGAGATTCAAAATTCATTGCTTAATAAAACAACATAACATAACATCATGCGTGAAGGGTTAGGCAGAGGTGTACATAATTAGTACACCGCATTTCGCCAGTTATGTTTAAATCCAATGCAGTAGGGGGCGAGCCTATTGCCATCAACTGAACAGAAATCTAGGCTACCTGGATAATCCATTTCTCAGTATTTATTGCTGAATTAAAAAAAAATACTAAGGTTCTAGTTTTGATCTAAATATTTTTTTTTTCAATTTAATTTATCAACTTCATGATACTTCTCTATTGATGATCATTGTCACGTTTTGTGAAGACCTTTCGATATCGGTCAATGTCCAGCAGTCTTTGAGTTGAAATGGTGATGATACCTCACGAAGATTGCTCTGATTTTACACTGTAAAATGTGTCACTTGCTAAAATAACAGTCTATTAACAGGTTGTTACCCTATGTCTAGAAAGTAGCCCACTGGCCTATTTCTTCTAGTTGAATCATACATTCGTCGTTAGCCCGGACGTTGGGAGCTAGATTTAGGGAACTGATCGTTGCCCATTAAACAGTTTCAAACGGCAGCTAAACAGGCATGATTCTGTGTTATGATTGGTCTTTAAATGCAATGCGTAACGTCCATAGCGTACCGTAGCAGTCCATAAGTAGCGTATTTGCGGTATTTTAATGTGACGTAGGGGCGATAAAAATGTACATTTTACGCACCTATTGGCGGTCAGCCCCTCATTGCAACCACCATTTAACTGGCTAATATTTTAAATTAAACAAGAGCTCATACCGTGTATGTGCCCAAATAGAGGTTTCCGTCATACCCAGTGTTCAAGGCGCTACACGAGACTCCCTAAACAGTTTTATCATACTTTCCGCCATTCTGCTTTCATCACCAAATTCAGAACATTCCTTCTTTCCAGATTGATGTAAAACCATGACAAGCCTGCAGAACGGGGACGAGGACTCGTTCATCATCCTGGGAACATCTCCTGGGACCAGTCTCGACATGAAGTGCAACGGTATCGAGCATGAGGCTATCTCTTTAGATAAGGAGCAGATGGAGGAAGCCATGAAGGACCTCTCCGTTGAAGCAAATATGGCTTTTAAGGCGCATTTTAAACTGGGAGATTGTGTAAGTTTGATTTTGTCATATTACTCTCTGATACAACTTCTCAACTGATACATAAACCTGGATAAAAGTACCCTATATGCGTGACAGAGTATTTTTTGCACAAGAAGTAGATTCTGACTTCTTCGTAGCGTATCGTAATGCCAAAAAGTTCAGACGTGTGTAGCCCAAAATTCAGCCACTCGAACCCTTTTCACTTTAGCAGTAAATAGATCATCAAATGCATAGGTGATGGGCATGCGGTGTAAGATGGAAGGTGGGCAATTTTCTGTAGGGAGACGCCGCATACGCACCTGAGCTCTGACCCTCCATGATCCCCCATTTGCAGAGATTTTCACTAGAACTAGGCCTCTTTTATTCCTTTTATCTGATTTCGTCAGAAGGCCTACATGTTATCTAACTACCTTGCCGCCTAACAAAATTCTGACAACATTTCGTGCTATCTACCATCCTCTTCATAGCAATGATAGTCTAGTGTTGAGACTGTCAGACTGCAGTCTTAGATTTCGAGTTCGAACTTAATACACGCACGTACCTCTGGATCCATGGGCGTATTATATATTAAGTATTACTTGCTTCGGTGAAGGAAAACATCGTGAGCAAACCAGCATGCCTGAAAGATATATCACTACGGCACGTAAAGCCAAGTCCAGGTTAGTCATTAACCTCACCATAAAGAAAAACTGTCATCTTGCATTTGCGCATTTTGAATTTTTTGACCAAGGTATTAGCATATTTTGTATGGCTACCTGCTATTTGGTTTTGATAAAGGATTGTGTGTGCACCTCTAAACCTTTGACTGCATAATGTATTGTGTTGTTTCCTGTGACAACATCCTGTTTATGTTAATCAGGTTCGGTATCATTAATGACGACGAATATCAGAAAATATCGTCAGCAAATTCCTTTTTCGTCAACTGCGTTTCTTATTACGACTTTCTGCTGTAAGTGCACGCTTGTTTACAAAATATAAAGAATGCATACAGGTTGTAAAATCAACCAATCAGATTAGCATATCACAGTACACACACAGATATCTGTTGGCATAGGCTTCTCCCAAATTGCATCAGCTCTTTTTAGGGTTCCGTAGCCGAATGGCAAAAAACGGAACCTTTATAGATTCGTCATGTCTGTCTGTCTGTCTGTCTGTCTCTCTGTCTGTCCGTCTGTATGTCACAGCCACTTTATTCGGAAACTATTAAAACTACACAGTTGAAACTTGGTAGGTAGATGTATTCGGTGAACCGCTTTACGATTTCTATACAAAAATAAAAACAATAAAAGATTAAGGGGGATGTCCCCATACATGGAACTGAAACTAAAAAAAACTTTTTTTATCAAACCTTTTATTGCCGAATCCTGCTCTTGACCTCGAAGACCGATGGATGAGGTCTATGATGGAACGACGAGCGTGTCTAGAAGATGCATGCTCACTCTTGCTTTGAAGGTCTTGGTCCCATCTTTTTGCATCCAATCGGTGTTTCAATCCCAGATTCGATGGACAGCCTTGATGAAAATGTCTGATTAGAATTCAGTATTAAAAACTACGCATCTGGTTCTCATTTTGATATCAAACTATACGTTTGCAAAAATCGATACGAGATTGTTGACTTATCTTTTTAATACATCAGCATCAAACTAAGGTTTTTATCATATATTAGAAAGATTATTCGCTGGTATATATTTTGATGATGCATGTATTTATTTTTAGCTTAGTTTTACCCCTTAGGCCTCATTTACGGACACGCGGGGCGTCGCGTTGTGCGTTTTTAATTCAAACACATGGCGATGTATGAAAACGTTTACGATTTCAAACGTCGATTTTACGCGAAGCGTTTTTCGCTCGTTAGTTTAAAATGCAGCGTTCGTTGCGGTGGACGCGCCCACAGAGTACATTAGACTATATTGAAATAGAGACCAATCTTGTGCTGTGAAACAGGGTCACTTGCGTTCGTGAAGAAACTAGCGCCATCTGATATTTCTATTTAGAACTACACCTTTGGTAAGGGTGGATGGATACCTACATATAGCTATGCAGATATATTTATTTTTATTAGTACTTTATAGTGTTGATTTCAAGGATTGATAAATGAAATACAATTTAGGAAATCATGTTTTTATTATCAAATTAAAGTTTTAACATAGTATGGTATTTTTTGTATGGCTGGGGGAGTGGATACATATTTCGAAAATTACAATTTTGTTGCAGTTATCACAACACTAGGTCCTATCTCAGTTGTGACGGTTGTGACACAATCACTCACAAATCCTTTCTGGTCACAGGTAGGGATTTGCCGGAGGAGTTTTCACTCAACAACAACAAATACACAAAATAAAACAGAAAGAATAAAAAAGTAAACAAAACCAGCGCACGCGTCAGATTTTTGCAGACATTTGTATTAGGGTTACCAGTTTATTAGTAATTAAAACCATCAAGAATACTCTACTAACACCCCAATGTACGTTAGTGCAAATAATTCTGTGAGTTTAATGCAATTCAAATTTATGATAATGATGCTATTCTTTGGTTAAAATAAACAATAAGTCAGTTTAAAATATTTGTAATGAGCTACCGGAGCTATAGAGCTGCCATCTCTTATTTGTATTTGGTATAAATTGAGCGATTATAATCCAACAAAATTAAAAAAACACACTTAAACTCATTCAGTACAGGGACTACACATACTTCGTGATTTTGTATCATTGTACCCCATTCTGTCCCCAGTTTTTTGTACTAAGATTGAGCACCCTGGACGCGCCTCTCAGTAAATGAATAAAAAAGCTCGAGACGAGCCTTCTGCACGCGCTGCGCGACGCCCCGCGTCTCCGTAAACGAGCCATTTAATGGGAAGTAGGTACTGATGATAACGTGTATGATTCACTAATTAGTTATTTTGCCGTTATGAGCCCATCCATAATCCATATGTGGTTATCGTGGTATGGACATGTGATGCAGAGAAATGAGGAAAATTTTGTATAATGTGTTATGTGTAGAGGACAACCAAACAAGCGATGGATGGAGTGTGTAAAGGATGATATAGCTAGAAAGGTGACTGCAGTAATAGAGAAGTATGGAAGAAGAAGACATGCTGCGCCAACCCTAAATAAATTGGGATAAGGGCAGGAAGATGATGTGCTCATCCGCCTTATAAACTGAATTCTAATCAAATCTTTGTTTCTAAGTTACGAATGTTGACGTTACGCTAGTGTCAATTAACCTGATTGAAATAATAGCAAAAATAGGAATAATATTTGGTAGAATAGGAATTTCTCAGTAGCAGCCACGGAGTCTGAATTTGAACTCAGTTGAAAGCAATAGGCTCGCCCCCTATTACAGGTACTTGAACATAACTGGTAAAATGTGGATGTACCAATGGGTACTCCTCTGCATAACTCTTCAGGGATACAGGGGTGATGTTAGGTTATGAAATAATAGCGCAACTTAAAGTTTACTTTTTTAAAGATTCAGGATTGAATTCATACTTTCTTCCATGTTTGGGAATTAAATTGCAAATGCAGGATATTCACGACATGTGCTGAACACATGTAGTATCATATGTTTTCGCGGCAGCATACGGTATCACATAATGGACAAGATGAATCGTCGTCGTACACTGAAAAAAAAAAAACTATGCAAGATTGATCTGAATAAAGAATAAATTGAATACACCAGCACTACCGGACACCGGTGCGGTGGTAGTGAATACTTACACTCATTAGTACCAACCTAAAGATACATATTTGCTAGCAGAGGAGCTAACAAAAAAAAATTTGAAACTTTCGAAAAGCTTACTTTCAAAGTCGATAAGACAGACACATATTTGAAAGTAATTACCAAGTTAAGTTTAAAATGTTACATAACTTACTTATTCAACCTAGTGCAAGTTTTACATAACTACGCCTTGTAAGGGTATCAAAAACACGGTACTTTTAGCTTCCACGGTAAATAATTTACACTTCACATCAAAGATAAAACATTAATTCGAAAAGACTTTTGGGTACAGGAATTTACTTAGCGAGAAGTACTCGGAAACCTGCTTGACCTGTTTTTTCTTTCAGGCAAAAAGTGTTTCAGTTTTCTGCTGATAAGGGCAACAAATGTAGGTGTCGTACGAAATCTAAGAATAGTGAACCAAGTTTTAGAACAGACATATTCGACAGCATGTCCATATCTCGTAACTTGAGCGCTAAACTATACCTACTTGCACTCTACAATCTAGCGAAGTTTGAAATCAGCGTTGTACGGGAATAACATATGACATCACGCGTGAATTTCCGAAGGGTTAAGCAGAGGTTTACCTAATAGGTCACCTACACTGGTGTGTGAACAATCTACACAGTACACACACCCTACAGATTAATTTCATAGAATAAAGACACCTGCAGTGAAAGGTATTTACTGAGTACGGCTTGTACGGTGTTACGCGAATGGATAAAATAAGAAATGTACTCACATAAGACGAAGTCTGAAAGTGGCGGCGGCGGTGACTGAAAAGTTATGCGGAAATCGGTCGTCGTGGTATGTGATGCGGAGGAATGAGGAAAATATCGTGAGGAAGGTTTTAAATATGAATGTGGATGGGTATAAGAGTAGAGGAAGACCGATGAAACGATGGATGGACTTTGTTAAGAATGATATGGTAAGAAAGGAGATGTCTCATAAGATGACGAGAAACAGAGAAGTATGGAAGAAGAAGACATGCTGCGCCGACACCAAATGAATTGGGATAAGGGCAGGAGAATCATGATGAAAGACATGAGATGATGGTGGTTATTGAGATCAATAATCACCCAAGCGCGGTTGCTATGTCAAATTCCAAATGTCAGATGAAAGAATTCCAGCAGTATCATTACTCTTATATAGCTGTTTTATGGAGAGACACAGTGTTATACCTATATGAAAGTGCGTCAATAACATAGATTATACTAAACTTATCGCTATTAATACAAACATACATACACTTTATTATTATAGAGCAAAGAGGTTCTATTTGTGCAGGTTATCTATTATGAGTTACGAGTCGATGTTTTGTAAACATTGGTCGCATAATGTAAAAGTCATCGGTCTACAAATGTGAGACGCCTGCCGATTAAGGTTACTTACAAAGTCTTTTTTATTTATTTATTTTACTATTTAGGTACACACAGTAGACAGCACAGGAAAATAACATAAAATAATATTTGAGTACAAAGATACTGCATATTTCTCAAGAAATTTCTACCAGCAGACCTGCTAAAGGAGAAATGAAGAACAAATGTAGACAATAGTGTGTGAGAAAAGGAAAAGAAAAATGTGTATATGTGCCTTATCTAACTTAACCTAAAATAATAAAATACACATATAAATAAATATAGATATATACTTTACTTACTTATATGAATACCTACATAATGCTAAGATACATAAACATTTTTTTTAATAATTGTGCGTAGTTGGCTAGAAATGGTGGATGGACTAAGAAATTATCATCATTATTAATTCTCCTGCCTTTATACCAATAGGGTAGTTAACTAAAAAAATCTAATTAGTCTGTCAGATAGATTTCCAAAAAATATTGGACACGTATTTTTTCTTTTTTCACGTAAACAAACAATGAAGACGACACAGTAAAAAATACGTACCTATCCAATATTTTTCGATAATCTAACAGACGGACTAATTAGAATCATATTTTTTTTAGTCAGTAAACATCCCTATTAATTTGCGGTCAGCGTAGCATGTCTTCTTCTTCTATATTTCTCTATTGCTCGTCATCTCAGCAGTAACTTCCTTTCTAGCCATATCCTTCTCCATCGTTTCTCTGATCTTCCTCTACTCTTAGGTGCCTATTGAGATGAATTATAAATAAAAGAGTATGGAGAAGAAAACATTTTGCCGTCCCATAAATTGGGATACGGCAGGAGAAGAATAATCTGGAAGAGTTTAATAAAGGGTTGTGGAGGTCAGAAAGACAGTCGTTCCATGTTAAAACGTTCGACTGGAAAGTGATCCCAACGATTTCATTGCTTAGCCATTGTCCAACTTTGTTGAGGTCGGCTTCCAATCCAACCGAATTTATCTGAATAAAAGTCGATGCCAGCATTTTTAGTATAAGGCTTAACACATGATGATGAGTTCACTAGAATATCATTTTTACTAAATTTATGATAGGCAAGGTTAAAATTAACTAAGAATCTTCACAGACGACGTTTTTTTTTTCTGTCATAACGTGAATCACACAATGTTATTGTTACTGTTTCATTTTCCCACATAAATTCTTTGGTTATGTACAAAACCGTACCAACGTATGCCTAGTTGACAAGTTCTACGCATACACAGATAATAACTATGTTGCAGACTGAAGTCGACTCGTGACTCATTTGGTCTAGTGGTCAGAAGCGCGATTGCTGTGCATGAAGTCCTGAGTTCAATTTGAATTCTTATAATCACAATTTCTGACAAAACGTCCTTAACATTTTCGCTTGGAAAAAGTAAATCCCCCAAATGAAATATAGTAACATTAAATAGGTTGACAAATTATATATTTCTGCCTCATTTTCCTCTATTAACAAATTACACAACTACATATAAATAAATTAAAAGTTAAAACAAGCTGGTCTTAGGAACATGACACAAGCGCGGTTGGAATCAACCTGTGCCATCTGCTTAGCCTTTTACCAACTATGTTGAGGTCGGCTTCTAGTCTAACCGGATGCACCTGAATACCTGTTCAATTATACATGAAGTAACTACCTAAATTCGAAGGCATGTGACATCTATCAACCCGCACTGGGCCCGAATGATGGATTATAGCCCATCCCTCTCCTAGAGAGGAGGCCTGAGTCCCTGCAGTGGGAACATTATAGGCTGATGATGATGATGAACTACCTATCTGACCGCCACAACCCGTGTGACCAATTACCAATATTTAGAGTCAATAGTGAAAGCATGTGAAGGTGCCATACCTACTAGTCCGGTCAATTTAGACATCCAAGGTTACAACAATTCCCACTTGGCTGAATATTGGTAGGATTGTTCAATACACTATTATAAACGAAATGTGAAAAGTCCTCATCGATCCGGCACGTGCAAAAAAATTTACTCGGGGTCAAAAGTCACAAAAACGGGTTTTTCGCGATTTTCAGCAAAATGGTAAGTTTTATCATAAAATTAGCTCAGACAAAAATTATAGATCAGATAATTATCTATAAAAATGTCTAAATCCTTTTTTTCCTAAGAGTCACCGTTTTTGAGATATAACGATTCAAAAAGTTGAAAGAGTTGTAATCGTCATCATAATATGCACACGTTTCCACGCCACCTTTGAGGTAGTGTACTTAGCGCGTTTTTTTAATGTGGTTTCCCCGGTAGGCCTATTCCACTGATATTTTATGATTCTGTTCAATTTGAAACTATTGAATAACTGTAGTATAATAACTGTGACAAGGGTTGAAAATGATGAAAGGGGTGTAAATTAAAAAAAATAAGAAAATTTATCCATCTGAATCTAAATTATCATTAACTTCTGCTTTCTCTTGTTCTTGTTCTTCTTCTTCTTCTTCTCTTTCTCTTTCTTCTTCTTGTTTATCTTCTTCAATCTGGGTGTTAATAAATTGTCCCAATAATGACACATCGCATGTCTCTTCGTCAACATCAAATGAATCTTCAATTGTTGGCAATTCAACATTGGAGCATGACCGGCCTTGACAGTTTGTACATGCTACAGAACAAAACAGTCCAACTTTTTTGCAACCACATTTAGCACTACATCCCTATTTACAGTTGCAAAAAATGGTGTTTAGTAGTTTTTCTGGTGCAGGTGGAAGTTTGAACTGGCTCTAATGAATTGTCGACCAACTTCCAACCCCAGTCTTTTGGGTCTAACTGATTACCAAGCCACACCTGAACTGGGTAATATACCCGAAAAAGATGTTGATGAGCAGCCGCTGAGGTTGGAGGAAGACATGCTAACTGCACTTGTTTTTTATTTCGAGTATTTTTAACGAAACATACATATCTGAACTTATCTAAGCACGTAATTTCTTTAGGACCTCCATACATAGCGAGAAGAAAGCGAATTTCTCTTTTTTAAAACTTCAGCACACTGAACTAAATTTTGTTTTTCAAACATTTTAAAAACAGTTGTTTTACCTCTCCTGAAAAATGCAGATGTTGAATCACAACCAGTTATTGCATGAAAAAATAGTGCATGATTTTGACACTTTGCAAAAGTCGATAAACTGTTTGATGAATATATTACAGATTGTTGTTGAGCTTTTCCAGGTTTTAAGAAAAAAATAGTTTTTTCGATTGGAGTTCGAGCAGTGAGTAACACGAGTAAGTCCACATCTTCACCTATTATATATATTATATATTACGGCTTCGTATTACTTCGTATACGTGGAGCTCGTGGCTTAATAAGAACTGCCACTCGGGTCGATCTTTAGGTTAAGCTGTGCTTGCCTAGGTCGGTCTGTGGATGGGTGACCGCCCGACATACCGAGATTCCTCCGTGCCTCGGAAAGCACGTTAAGCTGTTGGTCCCGGCTGCCATATATAGATCTTTGGCAGTCGTTACAGGTAGTCAGTGACCTGAAATTCTGACATCCAGTCTTACCAAAGAGTATCGTAATACCTAGTATTAACTGGGTTGTGGAGGTCAGATAGGCAGTCGCTCCATGTAAAATACTACCAGTATTTTACATGGAGCGACTGACTAAAATACTGGTAGTATCTTACATGGAGCGACTGCCTATCTGACCTGACTCAGCTGCATCCGGTTAGACTGGAAGCCGACCCCAATATAGTTGGGAAAAGGCTAGGCAGATGACGATATATTACGGCTTCAGTGATGTATATACGTGGTGTACTTATACATATTATGACGATTACAACTCTTTCAACTTTTTGAATCGTTATATCTCAAAAACGGTGGCTCTTAGGAAAAAAAGTATTCAGACATTTTTTATAGATAATTATCTGATCTATAATTTTTGTCTGAGCTAATTTTATGATAAAACTCACCATTTTGCTGAAAATCGCGAAAAACCGGTTTGTGTGACCTTTGACCCCGAGTAAATTTTTTTGCACGTGCCGGATCGATGAGGACTTTTCACATTTCCTTTATAATAGTGTATTGAACAATCCTACCAATTGGTAGGTATTAATATTCAGCCAAGTGGGAATTTTTGTAACCTCACCCCTATTTTTTAGTCTAATTTGACCGGACTATACTGTTAACAAAAGACATCAGACAGGATTGCCTTCGTGGACCGAGGAGTTGACACGGATGAAAGAAGAGGTTAAGCGACGGAAAAGGAGAGTTCGCTGCGCCGCACCGAGCCGCCGAGCATGGGTGGTGGGCTTGTATCTCGCAGCCAAGGAGGAATTGAAGCAGAAGCTGGAGAGTACACTTACATCAAGCTGTAAAGAGTTCGGCGGAAGGCAGGAAAGAGAAACAATGTGGGACAGCATATATCCACAACATAATATCCTTTTGGTAAGACTGATTGTTAGATTTTTTGGTCCACTGAATACCTGTACGTCGTCAAAGATGGTCAGATTGCAGCCGGGACCAACAGCTTAATGTGCTTTCTGAGGCACGGAGGAAACTCGCTATGTGTGTGTAGTCCTCGGACCAACCCAGGCAAGGACGGCTTAACTTGAAGATAGACCGAGTGGCTGAAAGATATAATATATCTTTATTACTGGTAGAAAATGCACAAGGCATTAAGTCCGACTTTGTGCGGTTTTTTACTTGTGCATAAAGTTTTAATAAATAATAAATGATTTAGCTCCTCCTTAGAATCAACCTGTATAAGGTAAAATTATTATCAAGCCTTGCTCTTATGTAGCAAACCATTAAGCAGGGACTTTACTTTGTATTACACACACACACATAAAACTTAAAAGTGCATTTAGTCACTTGACATTTAATTTGCTTTGGAAAAACGTACCTTATTTTCTGTTACTCTTAATGTAGTTTACAACGATTTTTTTTTTAAATTTTGTGTTGCTATTTATCTGAAATTATCTTTATTTAACATGGGTTAAAGTTCATATTTGTGTTAACTTTTATTTCTATATGCATGCTGAAGTGTGGTAGGTATATTTGATTTTGGCGTTTTTTTTCCTGCAGTTTTATTAAACTGTTATGAAATAAATGTAAGGTCTGCATAACCCAAGCTAGTTTATTTTTCTTTTCAAATTTATTCTTTTTTTTTTGTCCCACACCAGAAATTTCTCCTGTATCGTGGGTGCGTTCACAAACAGACCCAAAACAACTATCTGCAGGCCATACAAATATTTGTTCCGTGCTGTGATCAAGAAATTCTTTTTATCTTTGATATATCTGCTACATAAGCAACCGCTTTTCTCTTTATTTGATTCAATCCCCGTGGAGTGCCAACCTAGCATAATAATCAGCTTATAATATTCCACTCTATGAGAGGGAAAGGACTATAATCACCACGCGGGCCCCGTGCGGTTTGGTTGATGTTACGTGTTCGATTTTTTGGGTCTAGCTAGGACATGCCCGATTTCCACACGATGTTATCCTTCACCGTTTGAGAGGAGTGGTGATGAAATAAATTACTCAAAGAAATGCGCCCGCCTGGGTTCGGACCCACGACTTAGGTAATGCTTGTAAGTCGGGGCCGGCCGCGACCACTGGGCCACCGCTGCTTCTTGAGTGCAAAGAGCCTAACACGCATTTACTTATCGATTCAATCATTATATTAGACGATACGATATTAGACGTACTGCCGTCATAAATTGAAGAATGACAGATAACGTTCGCATAGGTATAATTTATTAAAGCACATATAATTTGACCAATATTTCATTGACGTCACTAATGGCAAACAAAACTGCCTCGTGGGCTTAATGGTCGCAACCACGACTGCTGTTCAAGGATGAGGTCCTCGGTTAGATTCCCCAGTGTTTTTGAGTTTTTCATCAGGAATTTCGCAGTATCAGCCACGGAGTCTGAATTTGTGGCCGATTGATGGCAATAGGCTCGCCCCTATAATAATAATAATCATTTATTTCAGGAAATTTCCCATAAGAATAAAATTCGATTACAAATTACAAGAAATATTAAATACACTAGATAAAAATACAATAATACCTACTTAGTTATTAAAATTAAATTAAATTCATTAATGTCAAAAAATACAATGTCAAGATTTAGAAAATGTCAATTTAAATTAAATAAGTATTACATAACATTACATTACGTATTACATTAGTATTTTTTCGTGTCCTATGACATGCTACTTAAACATAATAATAATTTAACATAACTGGTGAAATATAGGTGTACTTCTAGAACTAGTAACCACAGTAATAGTCGTGACGTTATGTTATGAATGGTAAAAAGTCCCATTATCTTATGAGATAGAAGGAGTTTTTTTTTAATATAATCAATTTAATCTGATTTGTGTTTCCCCTTATCAATACATCAAATCATGAAATGTCACTGTCGCCTGTCGGTGATAGAAATGTTATTTAATGAATCGAAAACAAACATATACATATTGTAAGGGTGTGAATATATTGTTGGTTTGCGAAAGGTGAAAATTATTGCTTACAAAATTGGTGATATTTTTGGTTAATTCTGATGTGTGTCATAGGAATTTATTGGCTCAAAAGAGAGCAATTAAATAGCCCTTTTAATAAGTTTAAACTAATAACGGTCAATAACCATAGCTTCACTAACTTATAGGGTGTAAAAAGTACCCTTAACGCAAACAAAAGGCACTTGTTCTCCCCATCACTGCGATCATTTTTTTGTTCTAGACCATACCTGGGAACCTCCTAGTTACGGAGATATTGGGGGTGAAAGTTCCAAATTTTTCACAGCTGTTTTTGTAAATACTAGTTTTTCAGGTTATAACTTTACTTACATTACCTCCATGACCCGTTTACTATTCAAAGCATTCACAAGCACAATGTTTTAAAAGTGCTACATTGAGTTTCACCGTAAAATGTGATTTTTGAACAAAAAAAAAGTCGTTTACCAACAAAAATTTTTGCGTAGGGGTACTTAGTTTGATGTACAGAATGCTTGGTTGACAGCTGTGTGATGGGTTGATTTACACCCTGTATAGTCACTTCATCTTCTTTTAAAACGTAACCGTCGTGCGTGTATGTCCAGATGTATCAACGTGAACGAGGCAAAATGTATTAAGTAAGGATGCAGGTGGCGTTCTGTGGTTTGTGAGTTTATGTATGTACATAAACTCATACATACATGTGTATGTATGCACAATTGCACAGCTATGAAAAAAAAACCATCCCTGCCCCGATATATGTATTTGAAGTTACACCACGGATTCTTCAGTCTAAGCTTAGGCAGCTCAATCCACCCTATAATTTATCTATTATTCTTAGCGTGTCGATGATAATATTTAAATTGAGTCAGTCTTCTATCTATCTATATATTTATTTATTTTATCATTATGTATCCACAAGAGAAAACATAAGGAAACATCGTAACAAAATGTAGAGTACCAAGGCACAGCTTATTTCAAAAAAGATTTCTTCCAGCAGGCCTGCGAAAGAAAAAACAAAAAATATATAGACAGTAATGTATGAGAACAGGAACAGAATAACATGTAAACTATGACCGCCTTATTACAAAAGGTAATTGGTACCTGGTTTAACTTAGACTTGGTTTATCTTGCATGCTATCACTTTCTTTTGAATACTATTGAAGTGAGACGTCATGCGAGATAAACCAAGTCTAAGTTAAACCAGGTACCAATTACCTTTTGTAATAAGGCGGTGAATGTTTTTACCTAAATATTAAAATATCTATTGTTTCTTTAGTTTTCCTTCATCGGTCTTAAAATTATTTGCCAATATGCGCAAATTGTTTTCTAATTTCCTGTATTAGACTTAAAAATGGACACGTGTGTTCTCACCTTTACCGGGGGCACGTGTTTAAGGGGATTCACCTTCGATAATATTATTCTGTATAGCGGATATAATCCTCGTACTGTTAGGTCGTGGTTGAGTGTTACGATAGCGGGTACCGAAGAGGTTGTACTCATTCGGTGTTAGATATTGTTAGTGTGAGGTTAGAAAGGATCTGGACTGCTATTTGTTGAAAATATTTAATTGTTTGAGTTATATAAGATATTTTGGCCATTGTTGTGTGGCTATATAAATATCTATGATTATAAAGGTAGGTTCAATGTTAAGAATGTTAGTTCAATTTTCCTGAGTTGCTGTAATTCGTTCGAATTTGTAATATTTTGGGGGGATTATGGACATTTAATTAGACTGCCAACATAACAGAAGAGCACTGAAAAAGTTGTGTCCAATCTAGTCATTATTTAATTATAGTGTGCTAAAATATTCTTAGGAATCTTAGGACTTTATAATTAACTTATTTTAACCTCTAAAACGAATTCGCCTTAGATCGGTTAGTTGTGTATGGCGGATAAAATCCTTGTAATGCTAGGTCGTGGTGGAGTGTTTCGAATTTACGATAGTCGTTAATAAAATAGAGTTTAATAATGCTTAGTTTACATGCTGCAAACATAAATAAAAGAACAGGATTTAACAAGCTGCGTTTAAACATTCCATTATTTTAGTGTCCCTAATTTTTTTGGGGATGTTTTATAATTGCGGATTTTATAATAAGGCAGAAGCCAACTAAATCTCAGCAAATCAGAAATCAGCTCGTTCAATATCACAGCAACACTATTTTTTTTAAACTTTGTTTTTCTTTTTTTCCAGCCATCACCAGGTAGCATGATGGTGGCCAGTACCATTATATCCGATGATAGAAGCACAGAGGAACTACAGAAGCGTTTCGGAGAACTCCTGGACGAGAATGTCATCCTCAAAGACACTTTGAAACAGAACAATGAGTCTATGAAAGAACAGTTCCTACTGATTGCGTCTTGTCAGGAGGATATGATGAAAACTCATGTGCTGCATAAGGAGAAGTTTGATGAAACGAAAGGATTGGTTGAGAAGGTATGTTTAGTTGTTTTTTATCCAAATCATCATCTTCCTACACTTGTCGCATGTTATTTGGGGTCGGCGCAACACTTTTCCTTCATCCATTTTCCCCTGCGTTTTTTTTTGTTTTTTTTGGTGGGTTGGAATTGGAAGTCATCAAATGACTCCTCCCGCTCTGGGCAGAGCGGTAGGGAGTGTCAGACTTCTACTGACTAAAAACCACCCATGTTCCTTCTTAGCCCTTTGTGCCGAGGCCGCAGTATCTCTTTCGAACAACCCGCAGCGCCGACGGGATTCTCCTCTGCCTGACGTCACGGCATCCTTCAGGACTCCTTTCTATTTCATATCATTCCTCGCACAATCCATCCATTTTTTCTTTGGTCTTCTTGTTTGTTATCCAAATATTTTATTTTTTCCAAATTCTTGGTTTCTAGTTAAAAAAAACCTGTTATTTTAACTGCGAACTTGATTGTTAGTTTCACCACCAATCGTCAAGGCTACGGCAAACGAATTGTTCAATGAATTTAGTGATTTGTGGTGTAATTGGACCTTGAACGGTGGCGAAGTGACATGTGTGAAGGCGTGGATATACGTGAAATGGCTTTTTTAATATTAAAATGTTAGGTTAAAAAGAATGATATTTTGCGAAGCTTATTTAACCCATATGGTATTAATCTATATCAAAATAAGTGTTTTTGCTAGCACGGAAATTTAATATAGAATAAATGTGCCTCTTACTCTATACAGTTTAAACAAATATCTTAGAAGATATCGCAATGTAAAAATATACGGGCGACAAAATAATTAAGCGCGTTGCAGTCATTCGGTCCGGTGCGGTAGGTACGTGGGGATTCTGACCTCTGGGGGCTCCGGAGAAATTCAAATTCAAAATATGTACTGCACCATAATGTTTACAAGTACAAGGTGTTACTGTATATTAAACAGTAAGATATACCTATAGTAATTGTTACTTTAATAATATAATCAAAGTCAATCTAAACTAATAGGTATATTATAAAGAGCAAAGGTAAGATTTTTTGTTTGTTACGGGTACGATTTAACTCAATTTAATATGTTGGATAGTCGATTTATCGAGAAAGGTTCTAAGCTATATTATGTGACGCAGACGAAGTTGTGTGGGTCAGCTAGTTGAATAAATAAATACGCAAAGTAGCCTCTGTTTTTGTAACTAACTACCATTATTCTCCTAAACTATCAATCATAGGATCTTTTTATTGCCATAAAAAACAATAATATAATAATAATATAATTATATAAAGTCATGCCGAGGGGCTTATTTTTGCCTTATTTTTGGCAATAACTTTCTTAATACTTCATATGGATTTTTTTTACGTAATCACTACTCGCAAATCGCGTGGCTCCTACCCCTCTGGCGCCCAATAAATCGGTGCGGGGGGGTGAATTGTCAGTGACGAATATCCAGGTCTTAAGTAACAGAACCTATTTGGGTGACAAAAGTGTGTGCCTGGCGAAATTTCGACGGGAACATCCGGAGCATGTTAGCAAAATCATTGCTGGGAAACGGCTTTGATTTTTTGGGTATTAACATTAAACGCTTGTCATCATCATGATTCTCCTGCCCTTATCCCAATTTATTTGGGGTCGGCGCAACATGTCTTCTTCTCCCATACTTCTATATTACTAGTCATTTCAGCAGTCACCTCCTTTCTAGCCAAATCATCCTTCACACAGTCCATCCACCGTTTCTTTGGTCTTCTTCTACTGTTATAGCCATCTACATTCATATTCAACATAAAGTGCTGGTATATTGTGAAAATGTTGGAACTTTGACCTCTAATATCTCCTTAACTAGAAGGTTCCCAATTATAGAACAGAATTACTGTTCATTTGAGATTACATGATTCATGAGGAGCTCGTGGCTTAATAAGAACTGCCACTCGGGCCGATCTTTAGGTAAAGCTGTGCTTGCCTAGGTCGGTCTGTGGATGAGTGACCGCCCGACATACCGAGATTCCTCCGTGCCTCGGAAAGCACGTTAAGCTGTTGGTCCCGGCTGCCATATAAAGATCTTTGGCAGTCGTTACAGGTAGTCAGTGACCTGAAATTCTGACATCCAGTCTTACCAAAGAGTATCGTATTACCTAGTATTAACTGGATTGTGGAGGTCAGATAGGCAGTCGCTCCATGTTAAATACTGGTATTCAGCTGCTTCCGGTTAGACTGGAAGCCGACCCCAACATAGTTGGGAAAAGGCTAGGCAGATAATGATTGAGATTACATGATTCGAAACCTTATGACTACAAAATAAACAACACCACAAATGACGAATCACAACAGCGACCCACACACTTAAACAAAACTTAGTCTACAACTTAAATATCGACAAGATGGGGAAAACAAGTGCCTTTCATTTCGTTAATTTAATCATTTTACTCTTTCCCAGCTACGCCAAGAAAACAAAAAACTAAAGACCGACATAGTCCGACTCGCCGACTCCGACGCTCATTCTCACGTAAGCAGTGAGACTGGGGAGTCGGTCCGATCGACCAAGTCGGTAAACTCGGGCCAGTCGGTCCAGGGAGGGCAGACTGCCCCGTCGGGACCGTCGTCTGCGCTTGAGTTCGTGACGTCACCAGATGATGATACGATTAATAAGTTGACGGCGCAGTTGGAGCTTGTTGAGAAGCAGAGGCGACAGGTAAATATGTTTGGGCTTTGTTTTTTTGGTGAAGAGTGTTAGTTATACCTTTTTTTTTATGGTGGGTGGAAAATCATCAAATGACCCCTCCCGCTCTTGGGCAGAGCGAAAGGGAGTGTCAGACTTCTACTGACTAAAAACCACCCATGTTCCTTCTTAGCCCTTCATGTCGAGGCCACGGTATCTGCGAACAACCCGCAGCCCCGACGGGACCCGCAGCCCCGACGGGACCCGCAGCCCTGACGGGGTGTTAGTTATACCTTGTTTTATTTTTTATTTTTTGGGATAAGTTCTAGATAACTTTTCTGGCGGATAATTTAACTGTACAGCCACGAGGACCAATTGTATAAACGTGGAAACTTTTAAAAATATATTTTTCTGCTACTGTGTTGATAAAAGTTTTTTTGTTTCACCAAAATTGCTATTTAGAAGCCATAGTTTCACGAAATAGGTCTTTAAAACTAGCGGTATTTTTCCGAGTTACTCTGTTCTTAATTAGTAAAAATAAATGCTCTGCAAGTATATTCTTCGGAACTGACTGAAATTGGTGTACCTAACAAAAGTAAACCGAGGATAATCTTCGATTCAATTTCATTTTACCAATTTCAATTTTATTCCAATGGCTCTAGAGTTGTCTCTAGTTTGTATGGATTATAGTAACCATTATAATTATCTCAAAATGTTTCAGGTGATAGTAGATAACGAAAACCTGACGTGGCAGAAGGAATCGCTGGAACATATCGTCGACGCCACGTCTAAGGAACGAGATGATCTCAAAGAAAAACTTAAGAATGCTGAAGTAAGTATTATCCAAGTACAGTCACGAGCAATAATATGTAAACTCTTGAGGAGCTCGTGGCTTAATAAGAACTGCCACTCGGGTCGATCTTTAGGTAAAGCTGTGCTTGCCTAGGTCGGTCTGTGGATGGGTGACCGCCCGACATACCGAGTTTCCTCCGTGCCTCGGAAAGCACGTTAAGCTGTTGGTCCCGGCTGCCATATATAGATCTTTGGCAGTCGTTACAGGTAGTCAGTGACCTGAAATTCTGACACCCAGCCTTACCAAAGAGTATCGTATTACCTAGTATTAACTGGGTTGTGGAGGTCAGATATCAGTCGCTCCATGTAAAATACTGGTATTCAGCTGCATCCGGTTAGATTGGAAGCCGACTGACTGACTTGACAAAATTCAAACGCGAATTTCTCCTGAAATAATGAATTGCAACTTTGAGATATGACCTGGTTTGTGATAATGTGGGTTCCAGAAAATTAGTTTCGCTACATAACAAGAAAATGAAATCAATACAGTAGCTGAAAATTGCTATTAAACGTTGTTAAGTGTATACATATTGGTGCTGTTGACTGTACTTATAGATAGGAAACTAACGGCTCAACATTCGGAAAATTTTACCCTGTTTATGCTATCAGACAAACCAAAATGGGTGCAAATATCATTTTATGCCCAAGGAAATCTGTGTTGGGGTCCGCTTCAAGTTTAACCGGATGCAGCTGAAAACGAGTATTTAACATAGAGCGGTTGTCTATCTACACTAATATTATAAAGAGGAAAGATTTGTTTGTTTGTTTATAACGAATAGGCTATGAAACTACTGGACCGATTTCAAAAATTATTTCACCGTTGGGAAGCTACACTATCCCCGAGTGATATACTTTTTATCCCTGTATTCCCACGGGAACGGGAACTACGCGGGTGAAACCGCGTGACGTCCGCTAGTCTGAAGATAAAGTTCAAATTCGGCTGCAACTAATATCTCTACTCTTTCTTATTTTCGTTAATAATTAATTTGGTTTTGTTACAGCTCCTGCTATCGACTAAGGACACCGAACACGCGACAGAATTAAGTAACCTGAGGTATACCATACAGGACTTGCAAGCACAGTTGCAGTCAGCCAGTAATTTTGTGAGTCATATAATATAAATATTAATTCTCATCGTCCATTTGAGTCATCAACTAGGGAAAGATCATTTATTTTATTCGTATACAGAAGGTGTGGAGGCACGATTAGTCAAAACTAATCGTGCCCTTGGCTAAATAATCGTATTACTAATGGTTTTGACATTATTTGATGTTGACATTATTTGATTTTGACATTATTTGATTTTGACATTATTTGATTTTGACATTACTATTGCTGATTGTTTTGACATTATTAGTAATTACTATCAAAATTTTCAAGTGTTTAAGATGTGTACGTATTACTAAAAGATTGGATTTTATGATCTGTTTTTTTTAGCCTATATTGTCCCTGTGCTGGGCAAAAGCCTCCCCCATAGCCTTCCACTCTTCCCTCTGTGTGGTTTTCTCCGTCCAATTCGTCATAAACGCTTCTAGGTCGTCACGCCAGCGTTTTCTAAGCCTCCCTCGGCGACGACGCCCGTCTTCTGGCACCCACTGCGTGACGACTGGCCATCGGTCCTGATCCATCCTACAGACATGGCCCGCCCAATTCCACTTCAAGCCAGCAGTCTTATTGCCCACATCAGCGATTCCAGTTTTTAAGCGTATTCTGTCGCTTAGCTTTATACCCAAACCTTAGGTTCTGAGTTCCTTGAGATCTGTTTAATAAATGATTATTATTATTAATAACAATCGCTCGGGGTCGATCTTCAGGTTAAGCCGCGCTTGCCTGGGTTGGACCGTGGATCGGTGAAGTAGAGTACTCGGTTAGAAAGAAATGCGATAGATAGTCGAAAAACAATAATGATCCTTGATGAATTCTGTTTTCGGTTATTATAATCTGCAAAAAACAAGATATATAAGTATTTCTAACACTGCGGTACTCAGAGATATTTAATGATTACTTGAGCCGACAATCCCTAATCCTATTATTATTATTGATGGCCTAAGTAATCATTAAAGCTCTCTGAGTGCGGCAGTAAATTATCTTTTTATTAATGAAACACTATATTTAAGTTTACTTCATAAATATATTTTTCTTCGTTTCCAGACCAGTATATCATCAGAGGAGGTGGCTAAACGCGACCAGCTGTTACGTCAACTAGAGAGCCGAGTTGCTTCACTACAAACTGAACTGAAGAATGCACAGCTCAAAATATTGGAACTGGAGAGTGTAAAGGTAATACTCAAAATAGCTTGTTAAATGCTTCGTTGGTCGAGTGGTCGCAAGCGCGACTTCTGAGCATGAGGTCCTGGGTTCGATTGCCGGGTCGGGCAAAGCGTTGTTGAGTTTTTCTATCAGGATTTACTCGGTAGCAGCCACGGAATCTTGAGTCCCTGCCCAGTTGATGGCAATAGGTTCGGGCCCTAGTAGGGGGGGGGGGACTGGGACTTTTATGTAAATGGCGAAATCTGTATGTGCTATTAGACACACCTCTGCCCAACCCTACGGCATTACAGTCGTGATGTTATGTTAAAATTGTTAAAAATAACTTCTTCTTTGAAAGTGTTTTTAAAAAGGAATATTTTTTCTTCTGTCCAGTATTTCTATTTTTTTTTTTTATTGTTAACCTGTTTTATTCCAGATGGAATTCACGAAACACAAATCTGGCGTATCGGAGGCTGTTAAAATACACAAGGATCAGATACAAGATCTTCACATAAGGCTTAAGGAGGCATCAACTACTGTAAGTATTCACTTAAATATGTGGTTTTGGAGGCCTGCTTTCATTGGAGACGTACGGGAAGAAGTTAGTAGGTTCCAATAGTTCTTTAATCTAGTCATCATCATCTGCCTAGCCTTTTCCCAACTATGTTGGGGTCGGCTTCCAGTCTAACCGGATGCAGCTGAGTACCAGTATTTTACTTGAAGCGACTGCCTATCTGACCTCCACAACCCAGTTAATACTAGCTAATACGATACTCTTTGGTAAGACTGGATGTCAGAATTTACCTGTAACAACTGCCAAAGATCTATATATGGCAGCCGGGACCAACAGCTTAACGTGCTTTCCGAGGCACGGAGGAAACTCGGTATGTCGGGCGGTCACCCATCCACAGACTGACCTAGGCAAGCACAGCTTTTCCTAAAGATCGACCCGAGTGGCAGTTCTTATTAAGCCACGAGTTCTTTAATCGAGTATTGACGCTTAAATAATCCTGTTGTCCGAGCGGTGGGACTCACCGGTGTTGGAGAGATGGATGCATCTACATGCCAGTTCCTCACCATTTATTAAGTGATTATTGGTGTATTTATGAATGTAATACTTAATTAATAAATTGACATTTTCTAAATCTTGACATTGTTGTTTTTGACATTAATGAATTTAATTTTAATAACTAAGTATTATTGTATTTTCATCTAATGTATTTTAATATTTCTTGTAATTTGTATTTGTAATCGAATTTCATTCTTATGGAAAATTTCCTGAAATAAATGATTATTATTATGTCCTTTATTCATTATTATTTATCATTAATTATCATACATAGTTTACATTTTTTAATATTTCATATAAAGTAATAAAATAACATTTAAAAATATAAAAAATAGTCGTCCACCGGTGACGGGAGCAGGGTCCTACCGGTGGTTAGGGCTCCAGAGACAGGAACGTCCGCACAATGCGGGCCGTATCGAGGAGTACTGCCTTCTGAATCAAGCTCTTGATCCAACCGCCAAGCGAGAGTTTGGACAGGTGCTCGTCCAGACTCTTGGCTATAAAGCCAAGCTATTAGGTCAAAATAATTACAAAAGGCAGTGACTAGGCTCGCTGTTGCTAAAGACTTCCAGTTTTAATTATTACAATTTATTTCTTTCAGGTGTTCCAACCAGTTCGTTTCTCGATCAGTTCGGAGCCGGAGTCGTGTTCATCGTCAGAGTTCGCGAGCCTCACTTCTAACGTCAAGCTATACGATAAGACTCTCAAACATTTGGCTGAGCTACTTAATATTCTAACACATGGGTGAGTTTTGTGGTGTTTTTGGTTTTCACTGTGTCGTATTATCTACTCTAATGTTGTTGGAATAAAGTCGATGATGTCTAAATGAAGGTAACCAAGGCCTTTAAGGAGAACATAAAGTTGTGGCGACAGCGACATCTATCGCAACACATGCGAACTAAATTGGCAATTCCTACATCGCGCTATCAACATTATCCGCGACATTAGCCTATATAGAAAATCGCGACTTACATTATGTCGGGCAGTTAGCCCACCAGACACAACACCCGTCTGGTCGGAGGATCCTCGCTTTTCTATGGGGGATGACGAACTTTACACCCTGTTCCTCATAAAGTTATAGCACTTTTTTTTTTCGATGTCAAAATATCTTCAATGGATGTCCTCCACCCTCGGGAGAGTGAAGTGGTCTGTTAGACTCGTATTGGCTAAAACCAAACTTATAGCACTAGTCCGGGATCAGCATACCTGCAGCTGTAACCGTTCGGAGTACTTTCTATGTAACTCCATACTGCATTCAGATACGCTTTTTTTTTTTTGGCGGATGGAAAATCATCAAATAACCCCTCCCGCTCTTGGGCAGAGCGAAAGGGAGTGTCAGACTTCTACTGACTAAAAACCACCCATGTTCCTTCTTAGCCGTTCATGTCGAGGCCGCGGTATCTCTTGCGAACAACCCGCAGCCCCGACGGGAATTCAGATACGCTTTGATTTGATTTCAACATGGGATGTAGTAGTAACAGCTGACTGGTGCGCTGCGTGTCGCAGGTTCGATCCCCGCACAGAACAAATATTTGGATGACCTGCAGATAGTTGTCTGGGTCTGGGTATTTGTGTATGTGAGTTAAAATGTTTGTGAACACACCCACGATACAGGAGAAATTCCTAGTGTGAGCAACAATTTTTTTTTGGCATTACGAAAGTCAGCGAGGTAGAGTTTGTCTATCGAGTTCATTTTCTTTATACTGACTTTCTACTGGCGTTTGTAAATGCGACCTTTAATCCGTTCAGGGGCAAAATGTCCAATTCTCAAAATGTCCAACGGTGTCAAAATGTCCAAATCCCAAAATGTCCAAATCCCAAAATGTCCAATTCCCAAAATGTCCAATTCTCAAAATGTCCAATTCCCAAAATGTCCAACTCCCAAAATGTCCAATCTTTGAGAATGTGGTTAATTTGTTCAATAACTCATCAAAGAGCTTTATTAATACTTAAACAAACAATAAATAAAATACTGAAAGAATCAAAATATGTTTTATTTATAAGTAACAAATTAAGGCCAGAGATGCCACAACATACGTGAAATCACTATTTTTTGTCATAATGTAATATAAAAAAATACAATAATCAACATCATAATTTTTATAATTATGAATGGAAACAAACATTAAACTTAGTTTTATATAACCAAGGTAAAACATAAAAAATACTTTGTTTTACCTTGTTTACAAGTAATAATCAATATAATTTTTATTTATAATCAACAAGCATTTTTTATTAATAGGTTAATAATCAACATAATTATTTTTTGATTTATGTAATAGTAATATTTATAATATTCCACATTACGTTTTACTTTTCAAACAAGCTAAGTCTCAAAAAGATATTTTTTTTCAAAAATTGATGTATTGTGAGATCTTTGTTTTGTAATTTTAATAAATATATTTTGTATTCCCGATCAAACTGGATATCTCTGGGTCTTCTTTTACTTCTCATTTTCTTAAACAGAGAATCCTTGAAACGAGAGTCCCAATATTTACTTTCGTTTTTCAATTTGTATATAAAAAAGTATAAATTGGGATTCTTCTGTACACGGCTATTTAATAGTCTGTGCCATCCTTCTAATGCGTTAGTGGTCCTATGACGCTGTCCAGCATAATTCTCTATCCTTGCGTGGTGTTATTTAATAATACTCGAGTAGTGCACAATATTTAAAAAAAAAATCTGTTACTTATAAATAAAACATATTTTGATTCTTTCAGTATTTTATATATTGTTTAATATTAATAAAGCGCTTTGAGGAGTTATTGAACAAATTAACCACATTCTCAAACATTGGACATTTTGGGAGTTGGACATTTTGGGAGTTGGACATTTTGGGAATTGGACATTTTGAGAATTGGACATTTTGGGAATTGGACATTTTGGGAATTGGACATTTTGCGATTTGGACATTTTGACACCATTGGACATTTTGAGAATTGGACATTTTGCCCCTGAACGCTTTAATCCAAGCAAAAAGCATGCTTCACATTGAAGGGTATTAATACAAACACGAAACCGAAGCGTAACGATGTAAAATTAAATGCGATATCGAGTTGCGCGGGTTTTTAAAGAGATTATATTTAAATACGAGCTTAAATTACTTGGAGGTTCAGATAATCTCGCTTTTAGCGTTTCTTACAAAGATAATATTATATTCCAGCATGTCAGACAGTCTAGTCGAAACTTTTGGACTAATAACGAGCCTTCACGACTACAAGCTAGAAAGAACAACGGCAGATCAGTTCAAAACAGGCCTGGCAGAGGTTAAGCAGCAAATGGAGAAACAACATAGTACAGCGCTTAATAATATGTAAGTATTTTAGTATCTTATTCTTTTCGAGTCGACAACTCAAATTTTGTCCATCCAGTACGTAGCAACCTGGACAGCTCTTTCGTTTGCTTCGTTAAAGTTCTTTAACGTGCAATTAGTTGGGCACGACGGGCAAGAGAGGAGGTGTGGCATGTCCTGTGTTGGGGCTCCACACTCACATTCTGTCGGAGATGGGTCGACTATACCCCATCTAGCCAGATTGGATAGACAGCGGCCGATGTGGCGTCATATTCTAAGACATTAGTATGAATTTTTTTACCGGTGAGTGACGTCACAACCCCCCACTCAAATCTTTGACGCGTTCTATCTTCGTCAATTTTTATTTATTTGATAAAATAAAAAATACGTATCCAATATTTTTAGTAATTTTTACTAATTAGAATCATATTTTCTTTAGTCAGTAAACATCCCTATTGTTTCCTTTCCAGCGGCCAAGTCCGAGGCACCCTCTCAATATTCGAGGGTATCTTCAAGGACTACAGCGAGGTACTCAAGCGCTCCGTGTCGAAGCCCCGCGTGGAACGCTCCAGTAACGTGGAGGCCCTCACCGCAGCCCTAGTGGCACGGGGACAGGAACTCACCATGATGACTGCTGAACTTAATAAGCTGAAGGGAGAGAAGGATGATACTGAACTCTTAAAGGCGCAGATGGATTTGTATAAGTAAGTGTTCTTCTTAGCGTCATCATCATTCTCTTGCCCTTGTGGAGACAGCGACATCTATCGTAACACATAAGAACTAATGACAAATCCTACATCGCGCTATCAAAGTTATCCGCGACATTAGCTCATATAGGAAACCCCGACTTACATATGTCGGGCAGTTAGCCCACCAGACACAACACCCGTCTAGTCGGAGGATCCTCCCTTTTCTATGGGGGATGAGGAACTTTACACCCTGTTCCTCATACCCCCCAAACCCTTATCCCAATTAATTTGCGGTCGACGCAACATGTCTTTCTTTTCCATACCTCTCTGTTTCTCGTCATCTCGAGACACCTCCTTTCTTACCATATCATTCTTAACACAGCTCAGTTCTTCTCAGCAGCAGCAGTTCAGCAGTTCTCCTTAGCGTGTCGATGACAATTCATATAGGGTGTAAAAGTACCCTTAACACAAACGAAGGGCACTTTGTTCTTCACCACTGCGAAATTTTTTTTGTTCTAGAGCATACCCGGGAACCTCCTAGTTACGGAGATATTGGGGGTCAAAGTTCCAAATTTTTCACAGCTGTTTTTGTAAATACTAGTTTTTCAGGTTTTAACTTTACTTAAATTACCTCCATGACCCGTTTATTGTTCAAAGCATCCACTAGCACAATGTTTTAAGAGTGCTACTTTGAGTTTTACCGTAAAATGTGATTTTTGACCCAAAAAAAAAGTCACTTAAATTGATGTACAGAATGCTTGGTTAACGGGTGTGTGATGGGTTGATTTACACCCTGTATAGAGTCGGCCCATTTGGCGACGTGTCTGTTACTTTTAGTAGCGTTCATCAGCTCCTGTGATATGCAAACATCAGGACACGCAGGACACGATATCAAGTGCCCTAAAGTTTATAAGATAGTACTTATCTTCTTAGATTTAAAAGACGCGGTGAAAATTATACAAATTCGAGAAAGATGTTACATTCACCTGGCGTTCAGCTTCATCGAAAAAATAAACACACAATGTCGGGCTCGTATTTACGAGCCAACGTATAAATACGGATGACGAAGACTCTCCGCGAAAACCAGCCGAGATGAAAGTGTTCTTGTTGTTGTTATTGTAGTGTAAAACACTTTGGTAAAGTATCTGTTACACCTGAAGTCAAATTTCTCGGACTTTGTATCTAACTATTTCTTATCTTGTCACTAAATGAAATCTTAATTTCCAGGAGTGACTTTGAAGCGGAGCGGGAATCTCGCGAAAAGATGGCGAGTGAGAAAGAGAACATCCTCACAGACCTCAGGAAGACACAGAAACGTAACCAGGAACTAACGGAACAGGTGTGTGTTTATTTTATATTTGTAATTATCTTCATTGCACGTAATATCTTTGGATCATTAATATCTCAATACCCTGTTAAACAGTAATATTAGAAAAGTGACGAAACAAACTCTCCAGGAACACATCTGTCTAACATATACTTAGTTCCCTTTTGAATAACAACCTACGATAATAACAATAATTTATCTAAAATGTTGTTAAATAAATTCGGTAAGAGTTCAATCTTGAGCATGGGATTGAATTGTTCTATTCGACAGTATTGATAATTATTTACGTTGTAGGAAACCTTGGAACTGATTAAACAGATTAAATTGCCAAGCCGCAATGATAGTATATTAATAAATGTTTGACAGGGTACTAATTCAAGTATTTTGTCACAGTTGGAAGAAGTCCGCAGGAGAAACCCTATAGTATACCGCAGCGCTGCCCGCGCCTCCCGCGCCACGCCCCCCTCCCCCGCCACGCCCCCCTCCCCCTCCCGCGCCACGCCCCCCTCCCCCTCCCGCGCCACGCCCACCAGACCTGCGCCCGCGCAGCCCGCCAGTACCACGGGGAACATGGTAAGCTTTACTCATTTTACCTTTAAAAATACCATTTTCTGTGACATTTACCAACCAGCACTAGTTTTTAAAGAGAGGAAACCAGTGTCCCAGCAGTGGGAAAACATTAGGCGTTTCGTTACGTAACATGAAAATGAAATCAATACAGTAGGCGAAATTTGTTCCCGTCGGGGCTGCGGGTTGTTCGTAAGGGATACCGCGGCCTCGACATAAAGGGCTAAGAAGGAACATGGGTGGTTTTTAGTCAGTAGAAGTCTGACACTCCCTTTCGCTCTGCCCAAGAGCGGAAGGGGGTTATTTGATGATTTTCCACCTGCCAAAAAAAAAACAAAGTCGAAAATTGCTTCTAAACGTTGCTAAGTTAATAACGGTGCTACTTTATTTTTGTTTAAAAATTACTTTTTAAAACATCGATCTAGCTACTCCCTTCAACCATTCTAAACTGGCAATCCCACAAAAAGGTACGCAAAAAGAAGAAGCTATCAGACACTTCAGAAGAAGGCGCTACATCGAAGGAGACCACTCCACCACCGCTACGGTTCGACTGTCCCGTCTGTGACCAGCCTTTTAAAACCATCATACTATTGCAACAACACGTAGACCATTGTCTAGGCTGAGTTTAGGCTAGGTTCTATGATAGCAAGGAATAGGGATGTTTACTGCCTAAAAAATATGATTCTAATTAGTCCGTCTGTTAGATTATCGAAAAATATTGAATACGTATTTTTTGTTTTATCAAATCATTAAAAATTGACGAAGATTAATACTCAATTCTTTATTGCATTCCACAATGTAGGCTTAGGTGGTAAACATTAAACGCATCAAAGATGAGTCGGTCGTGACGTCACTCACCGGTAAAGAATGTCATACTAATGTCTTAGAATATGACGTCACACGAGTTTTCAAAGCACTGTATCGTCTTCATTGTTTGTTTACGTGAAAAAATTAAAAATACGTGTCCAATATTTTTTGGAAATCTATCTGACTGACTAATTAGATTTTTTTAGTTAACTACCCTATTGTATTTAGATAAAAAAATATTAGATATTGTGTTCAATTTTTTTAAGGTAGTTTAGTTATTGAAGAGTTTTCTATGCAAATTGATATCTCTTGAATATAGCTCGCATTATACGTGGGACTTAAACTCTGGCGAAATGTAGGTGTGATAATAGATGCAGCTCTGCCTAACCATTCGGAAATTACAGGCTTGATCTTATGTTATATTTAAAAGAAGAGAATTGGCTATTTGACTACTGTTAAAAATTCACGAAACTGTCATTTCAAAGAAATAACACAATGTGTGAAAAAAATAATAATATCGATAAAAAAATGGAGTAGTTACATGCTTTAGAAGTTTTTGGTGGTACTTTCTATCCTTGTCGCGCGAAACGGCCATTTAAACAACGTAACCGTGACGTTACTATGGCGGTATGAAATATGACGTCACGTTTCTATAGCGCTGTCTTTGTCTAACACTTCACTTAAAATCAGTTAAAACTAAACCATTTTCTGATCGATTTCGTAACTTTTTTCACACATCATGTTATATCTGTTAGTTCTTTGAAATAACATAACATTTTTGTGATTTTTTATCCGTAGTCAAGTAGCCAATTGCTTTAATTAGAAATAAGCATTTAAATTAACACAAAATGGAGGTAATGATCTGTCTTAGCCGGTCTGCTCTAGTCATCGTAATTACGAGTATAATGTCGATTAATGGCCGTTATCTGCTAAATAATTATGTTGAAGGGAACTTAAATTGCAGGTGGCCAAAACAGCGCCTTAGTTCACACCGACCAGCTCGGAGAGAAGAGCAGATTTTTTATCACGTTTAAAACAGAGTTTTGAATCATTGTAATAAGATTTATTTTTACATGTCACTTCTTAAAAATCTGGTCTCCTCTCCGAGCCGATGTGAACGGACCCTTAGTATTATATTTAGTGAAGGCTTTAATTAAATATTATATTTGTACCCGACTTCAAAAGAAGGAGGAGGTTCTCAATCCTGTTGTTAATAATATTTTAGTTATTTTACGGATTTTTCATCACCTTAAGTTCCCAAAAATTGCAAGAATAACGTAATTTATATTTATTTGTATCTGTATTACTAACGTGCATTTATTTTTATTATCACACAGTTTATGTAATAAGTAAAATAATATACATATTTACTACTACGGTTGAGTTATTCTTTCGTTCGTTCGTTATTTTAAAGGTTTCGACGTTTAGGTGAGGCTGTGTTCGTTTGAGTGTTGTATTTTCTGTTTTAGGTGTTAATAATAATTTTCTATTTGTAACATTTCTTCTGTGGACTGATCTAGATTTTTAGGTGTTAGCTAACTCTTTGATGTTTCTGCGTGATGTGTTATTAAAATTATGTTTTTGTTTGATTAATATTTTCATATTAATATTGAACTAAACTCCTTTTTTGATAATCGCTGCGTGAAGTTAAGCAAAACTTACTCCTCCTCTTAAAATGAATACGACAAGGTAGCCCGTAACAAATGTGACTTTACAGAGTAATGATGATTAAAATCACCAATACAACACTCTCAGTTCATATTACTTTCTTGAATGCATTTTTTATCAAATAGTTACTCAAGGAGGAGCTCGTGGCTTAATAAGAACTGCCACTCGGGTCGATCTTTAGGTAAAGCTGTGCTTGCCTAGGTCGGTCTGTGGATGGGTGACCACCCGACATACCGAGTTTCCTCCGTGCCTCGGAAAGCACGTTAAGCTGTTGGTCCCGGCTGCCATATATAGATCTTTGGCAGTCGTTGCAGGTAGTCAGTGTCCTGAAAGTCTGACAACCAGTCTTACCAAAGGGTATCGTATTACCTAGTATTAACTGGGTTGTGGAGGTCAGATAGGCAGTCGCTCCATGTAAAATACTGGTATTCAGCTGCATCCGGTTAGACTGGAAGCCGACCCCAACATAGTTGGGAAAAGGCTAGGCAGATGATGATGAGTCACTCAAGGAAGTAATATGAACTGAAAGGGTTGTATTTGTGATTTTAATCATCATTGACGGCACGGTTGGCGCAGTGGCTGAGCGATTGGACTGCTGCGCTGCGTGTCGCGGGTTCGATCCCCGCACGAAACAAATATTTGTATGGCCTACAGATAGTTGTTTCGGGTCTGGGTGTTCTGTGTATGTGAGTTTAAATGTTTGTAAACGCACCCATGATACAGGAGAAATTCCTAGTATGGGGCGACGTTTTTTAAAAAAAAAAAAAAAATACATTACTCTGTAAATTCACATTTGTTACGTTCACAAATCCTATTCTATTTACCATAGACCGGCAAATTGCAAAAAACGTAAAGTAAATCGAATTTCGCGGGTTACCTTGGTTTCACCTTAATATGTTTGGAGTATGTAATTTAAATGGTTGTAACATATTCCGTGTTTATGAAAAAGGGGGCAAGACTCGAGGCAGTCGCGGTCATAAAACGTGCAAGTAGGACGGAAAATATGAAACACATTCTGTCTTCAAATACTTGCGGGATATCTTCCGTAATTATTCTTTACTAACTGACCCACGCAATTTCGTCTGCGTCACATAATATAGGTTATAACCTTCCTCGATAAATGGACTATCCAACACAAAAATATTTTTTCAATTCCAACCAGTAGTTTTTGAGATTAGCGCGTCCAACCAAACAAACAAACTCTTTAGCTTTATCATATTAGTTAGTATACATTATGAGAGATGATATTTCCACGTTTTTGCAAACGCCATGACCATATCCCGCCATATCTCGTAAATGACAGTAATAGTTGACATGTTGTTTGTAACCGACTTCCAAAAAGAAGGAGGTTCTCTATTCGTGTGTATGTTTTTTTCTTCTTCCACGTTTTATGACCAAACCCGCCACGAACATAAAACATTAGTTTATCATCTATGTACTGTAATAATCTTATAGTATTTTATGCATGTATGCTTTCTCAAACTTGAAAGCGCATGATTGTGTTCCAGTAACAATCGCCTGAATATTTTTTTCTAACGTTATTTTTCTATTTTCCAGGTGTTCACCTGCCCTAAATGCATGAGGTTCTCATGCGACCAGTACAAAGTGATGGAGGATCACTTCGACTTCTGCTTGGACGACTTCTAATGTTAGCGTCGTTATATAGACTAGTATTGACTGTAGAAGAAATGTTTAGTTGTCGACCAAGACCAATATTGTATATAAATAAATAAAATGTTTTTTTTTCATGATTTCAAAATGGATTACTTTTATTATTTTTTTGTGGTTATTGCTGCGGTCTTAAGTGGGTGTGGAGCTATACAAAAAAGATCGTGCACAGTCGTACGGTAAAACCGAATATATGTGGATATACCATAGACATAGAAATACCTAATTACCTAGATAACGCAAAAAAAACTATTTATTACGTTTATGTGACGTATTTGATGAAAAAGGCACTCAAGGAAGTTATATAAAAGAAAGAAAAGAAAAGAACTGCGAGGGTTGTATTGGTGATTTTAATCATTACTATTTAGTAAAGTTACATTTGTTACGGTCGCAAATCCAATTTTATTTAACATACAATCTGAAACTGATCGGCAAATTGCAAAAAAACACAAAAAAAAAAACAATTTCGAGGGTTACCCTGAAAGTTTCACCTTAAGTATTTTATACTTAACGAGGTGATTGCGCAATAAGCTAATTTGTAAAACAACAACGTTTAACTGCCGCACTCAGAGAGCTTCATTAAATTAGTTCTAATGAGTCCCTAACTAATTCTCACTAGATTCGTTAATGAACGATACAATCCAGACACATAATTTAAGGGTTCACTAGCTAAAGTCTCGACATTTAAAGAACAAACACGTGGTCTATTTCGTATAGTAACATGTTTGTGTAGTAACTAAATAGTGCTTATAACGTCATAGTAGGTAGACAAACAAATGCCACGCTAGGTTTTCATACGGATCGTGATACTTGCGTTATCTAGGTATATCTATATCTGTGGTGCCGACCTTTACAAGTGTATAGACTCTTAGGCCGCTCGCCCACGGCGACTTTTTCTAGCGATGCTGTCGAGCGTTAGTATCGATCCTGTCGCGTTACGGTCGTTAGCTATTTGGCCTTGCTCACAAAACTAACCCGCGTCAGAAGCGATGCTGTCGCGCATTTACGAAACGCGCGACAGCATCGCTACAAAAAGTCGCCTTGGGCGAAGGGCCTTAAAGTCATCTGAGACGGTAATTTTCTACTCTAATAATCTAATAATTGTAAAATAAAACGAGATACCAGTGCCTTATTTAATTAATTGAATGTTTTAATTATAGCTTAACACACGGTCGATAACTAGATGTTTTACCCTGAAAATTAAATATTATGATTTCGGTGGCTATTCCTTACTGTAATATTAGATAGTGATTATAAAATTATAAATATTGTAGTGTAAACTGATTATTATTAGAAATATAGATGATATATTTTTATAATTTCTATAAATTTTTTAAGACTCCACCTGAGCATACCTTGATTTGGAGCACAATGTTTAAACAAATTAGTATGAACTTCTATTGGGCATTTCATAAATAAGATTATAAATTACGACAAAGTTCAAAAGAGAGTAATATTTTGGGACTTGGTATTTTGTTGCACCCCAAAAACGAACCAAAATATAACAAGTTAGGGTTTAATTCTGACCTACCCAATACATGTAACATTATATGCAATGCCAACATAAAAACATATTTATCTATGACCGACAATGACCTCTATTATAGTACAATAAAAGACATATTTTTGCACAAACCATTCCATACTACATTAAAGTTTTTCTAGTGAAATTGTATAAATGTTGTCATAGTTCTATCTTATTCTATCCACTTATTAAACTGTACATATAAATAAGTCATGTTATGTCATTTTAGCGTAGTATCTTTGAGAGCAAGACAGAGCTATATGCTAGAAAGAGAAAAAGAATCACATTGAATCAAAATGTTTTATTTCACGTAGGTCTACATGGGCGCTTATGAATATTAACTACGTCTCTGGCCATTTTACGAATTTTACTATTATTTTGATTCTGTTATTCCGGCCTTTTTTTAGGTCCCATGCAAGCTATTCTGCTCCGGGATTCAAAATTATTTGTGCAGTTTATTGACATTATAAGTAATTATAACGTAGATCAGATATTAGTTTTAAAAAATACAGTATCTTAATTGATTGACCAGGCTGACTAGAATGAGATCTTATTGAAGGAATAGTTGAAATGACTGATCACCTCATCATTATGTACAACTACTTTAAAAACTCAGAAATGGCGAAAAAATTATGCTGTTCCATAAAAAAAAATATCAAGACAGAAGAAAACTCTATTGTTCTGAATTCAAAAACATTGTTTTTTTTAATTTTTCATATTAGGCTGTTTAGGAGCTTCATATATTAATTTCCTTCTTTCTGAATCTACGAAAGCGAAGCGCGTAAGAAACCCAAATGAAATTATCAAAAACCTTTGATACACGTAGACACACCATCACATGCTGCTCGGGTGTGAATTTCACCTTCGCTGCAATAACAAAGTTTTCCTATTTAAAACTTGTATAAGAAAGTACTCTTCTTTGGTAGTTATAGAATTCTATAATTATTATGTTCACTTGCAAATTGTATCGCACAATAGATTTTTTCTTCGTCTCCAGAAGAGGATTTCAGTTATTTCAATTACACTTTGTATAAAGAAGTGACCTTAGTGGACAGACTCCAAATACATTATTTAATCAAACAACATTTCTTTCGCTGATTATTTACACAGCCTGGGCATTATCGATACTATATTAGCCTAAACAAAGTCTTCCAATAACAAAATACTTTCATCCGGATTATGTCGCCCAACTTTAGATTATTCATTGGCTATGCTAAGTCAATTATATACTGAGCTTAGTATTGAATTATATATTTTAGCGTTGCATACATATAAAATTTCTTTATATATATTTTTTATTATATATTTTTGGCATTTATGTAGCGAGGGAAATTTATTATAAACAGCTTGACTACCAACTTATAGTATTCCAGCTATTAACCCACGGGATCGTTTAAAATGGAGTCTGACACTTGAGGATAATGTAGCCTCCCCTTATAGCGGCAGGGACAGTCAGACTACTACTGACTAAAAACCACCCGTGTTACTTCTTAGCCCTTTGTGTCCGGGGCCGCGGTATCTCTTTTGAACAACTCGCAGCCCCGACAGGCGTGGGTATGTAGCTTCCCGTCAGTGAATGTATTTTTGAAATCGGATCATTAGTTCCGAAGATTGCCTCCTATCTAAAAAATTGACCGCTGTATAATATTAGTACAAATCACAACTAGACAAAGAAAATATAGCTATAACAGCCAAACTGGTGTACGGAGTTAATATGCTTTATAATTAATTTCTCTAACGGTATTATTGTAAAAACGGTATGTACCTAGGAAAAGATAATGTTTAGATTTTCATAAGATTTTTAAAATATTTCATCTTTATTTTTAACCGGTAGAGTAATAGTGAGTGCCATCGATTAAACAAGAATAGCTGTCCAAATAGGAATAGTCTATACTGTTAAATATTAGTATGCTAAATTGGGATAGTGTAAAGAGATTTCAAGATCCTCAGAAGGCAGAGTATTGCTTGTTTTCAATAAACTTATGCCTAAAAATATCAAAGTCCTGTCTTCTGTGTAAAAGTTCGAAGAGGCTGTCCAAATTATGTGGCTTCACTGCGTCAAATATCTTGGCTGCGTCAAATATCTTGGCTGCATCACCATTAAAATCAGCATACGCAGTAGACCTCGAAATTGCTTTATCGCTTTTGATAACATTTTTTTCTGATATTAACATTTCACTAAGCCAGTTAGGTCGGCTATATTTACATCCCTGTTAAAATTGATGCAGCCATCTTTTTTCGTGAGATCTTGAACAGCACATCTAGTTATTCGAAACTGTCAAATATTCCCAATCAAGTTTGTACCTAATGCATTAGGTATAAAGTTGAAATTAAAAATCTATTATAGAAATGTTACAGTTTGACGTGCTGGCATGACGCGTTTGCTTTAGTCATGCCATTTGTATAGCCTTTATGGAACGAACTATATTTTGAATGAGTGATTGCTATGAGACTGGATTGTATTTATTTAGAAAAATCTAAATTTAGTTTTAGTTGTGTCTTTCGGCCACCTGATGATTTAAAATTATGATTGATTTGCGTACCTTATAATATCCTTTACATTATTTTCAAATAAATAAAATTCTTTTCTATTTGTATAGAAAATGTTATTTTGTGTAAATATTAATTTCATTCATTGTAGCTTTTAAGCCCGTTGGAGACGATTGTTTATTTTGACTTTGACAGCACCTTTATTACGTTGCTATAAGGGTGGTTTTCGAAGTTCGAGAGAAATACCCGATTGTTATTCACTACCCATTATATTGTCTGCAACGGGCATACCTTTTTTTTATTGATTCATACAATATTTTGGTTCAATAATTTTCGTGTATTTTTATTTTGATAATGGGGTTATATAAGAATAAACCTAACCTAGTCCATTTACTTAAAAAATAATCATTTCCATTGTAATTCTTAAAATAAAAATATATCGATTAAATTGTTCTAATATAGCCCCATTAAGAATTGATATAAAACTCGCGTTCTAAAGTTGCCACTAGATAAAATCGACGGTAACATTTGAAATGTCGTAATGGACATGCTGTTTAATTTACACCGTTGAGCTTGGTACCGAAAGTTGAAAATCGATCACCAAGCTCAACGTACCTTAGCATAATCAACATACAATGATTCTAGTGCTGAGACAGTTTCTTTGAACGAATGGGTTATTAATCTACTACGCGAACCCGGTGCGGGTTCTAAGACATGCCCGTTTCCTTACGATGTTTTTCTCACGTTTTGAGGGCAGTGCTGATGAAATAAATTACAATAAGTAACCTGCCTGGCTGGGTTCGAAGCCGCGACTGACTGTACGTAAGTCAGGGTCCACCGCTGTTCTCAATGTCCCTTACAGCATTTCAAATTTGCGTCGAAATGTTTAATAGAAAACTGTAATTATTGAAATAAAGTACGGAATTGAATAACTTATGTAATTATATAAACTTATGTACTGTGATTCACCGAACTATGTTGTCATATCTGATGTCAAAGATTTATTACGTTGAATACATGAATTAAAATATATTGTGGTGTATTAGTTCTTGTTTCCCTGTTGTAAGCTAAATTGTGTCGTATTTTGTGTGTCATTAAGGTTAAAATCGAACTTTCTTAATTAATGATTTGTTTGATATCTTTGTTGGATACTTGGATGCTATTGAAATGTGTCAGGAAAATTCTGTCGTCTCAAAGATTAATATATTTTTCAATACACTTAAACCGCACGTTTACGAGGAAACTCACTGCGGTTTTCGGCTCGCTAACAACCTTACCTTCGCCTCGGTTGTTAATTCCGCCTCGAATGCAATAACAAACTATCCCCACTTATATCAAAATGTACTATTTTGTTGAGCCATTCTTGGATGTGGAACTCTTATTTTAGTCTTATGAGTTGTTTATTTTTTTTTGTATTAAGAACTTTAATGTGTTCTGAGCGGAGCTCGTGGCTTAATAAGAACTGCCACTTGGATCGATCTTTAGGTTAAGCTGCGCTTGCCTAGGTTAGTCTGGATGGGTGACCGCCCATTACATACCGAGTTTCCTCCGTGCCTCGGAAAGCACGTTAAGCTGTTGGTCCCGGCTGCCATATAATAGATCTTTGACAGTCGTTACAGGTAGTCAGTGACTCGAAAGTCTGACATCCAGTCTTACCAAAGGGTATCGTATTACCTAGTGTTAACTGGGTTGTGGAAGTCAGAGAGGAAGTCGCTCCATGTAAAATACTGGTATTCAGCTGAATCCGGTTAGACTGGAAGCCGACCCTAACATAATTGGGAAAAGGCTAGGCACATGAACTAGATGAACTTTAATGTGTTCTGAATATAGTTCAAAATTCAATAACAGGTTTAGTTTCGTTTGTTCTATTCTAACAACTGTTCTGATAAGAGCTTGCAGGTCTTTATTATATATCTGAATAACATATAGACCTAAAGACACCAGTTCATTAAGCAACACAATCTGTGACATATCTTTAATAGATTTTCAACTTTATCGCTAAAGCATTAGGTTCTAGGTTGTCTGGGAGAACTTGACAGTGTCGGATAGCTTGATGTCTGTCTGGTACTGTATTAGATACGGTAAAATACAAGGAAAAAAGAAAATGCAGTTGTGATTTTCAAATCAAATATATTTCATGGAACCCGTAGCGTTTCTTAGCTGTTTTTATAAAATTTATACAATTATTTATAATAATTTACTAATTCATTTTTACAAACGCGTCCTATAAATTGTTTATATACCATTAGCTAATTGTTTTTTTTAACCTAGTGTCTTGGCACCATTTTCTCTACGCCCCAGGACATACTGTCATGTGTCGAAACTATTATGTCACTGTATCCATAAACAAGTTTTGTCAATGAAACATAAGAAACGCTAATAAACTAAAAAAAGATGAGATTCGAACACAGACAAGAGTTATAGCGGAATTTATAAAAAGAAAACTTTTAAATAAGTATAAACCGCAACTTAAAGATACTAAAAAAAATCAGGAGTATAATATGAGTACAGTATTTTTTTTTTGCACACTGGTAGACTATCGCTGCACGAAAAAGTTTCTATTACAAACTTATTATTAAAAAAATATAAATAAAAAGTAACAATAGGTAATAAATAGGTCGGAAGTATATAAAAATAAATCTTTTTTTTAAATACTTACTAACTAGTGAAATTAACTAATAAAAATAATCGTTAAAACTCGCTTGGCAATCGAAACCTGATTAAAGCGAAGTGAGCACAATTTCGGTAATCCTGTGTGGGTTTCTGATATCATTTGTACAAACGGACTTACATAACTAAAAACGGCACAAAAACCGAACTGTACATTCATTTGTACAAATGAAAACTTACCTTAAATTAAGACCCAGTTTCACTAACCAAGGTAACCTGGGATATGAACTTTTTTTTTTTATTCTTAACTATTATTTTATAATTGGAAAGTTTTGGATTTATCAATTAGTGAAACTGGTCCTTTCATATGAACATGAATAATAAATAAATAAACGCGAATGAAATTAAAACAATAACTCCCTGAGTTTTGTAGTGTTATAATCTAAGTGATGTATAAGCCACATGCGTGATTTATATATTTATAAAACTAACTAGCAACAGATTGTGTATACTAAATTCCAATAAAAACTAAAATCAAAGTTATGTTTCTTGGTAATTAAGTTCAAATTCATATAGCAAAGAAGTGATATTGGTTCAGAACCTATCTATCATTAAAAAGTCAAATACTATTCTTGTAAGAACTATAATTAGGCTCTTTAGAACATAATCAAACGATAATACAAAATTGTGATAAAAAAAATGAATTGTAATTGAAAAAGCGTAAGTATTCTTTTTAAATACTGTGTTTGGAATGCGTCGCAAATCAGTTGTCGTTCTGAGACATTCGAGGGCGAGGGGGAGGGAGCGACTCTATCGGGCGAAGCTATCGGTTGAGAGGGTAAAAGCAACCGGAGATCACCCCTGACCCTCAAATGTCATCTCAGAACCACAACAAAAAATAATCTCAGTCGGATCTCCCGAGACAACAGATGACCAGCACCGACACCAAAATGCTGCCTCAAAATCTCCAATTTTCAATACTAGGAGGTGATACAATGTACTTTACACTTCCCTACGTAAGAAGCTTACAACATTTAATAACATATAAACCATAAAATAGATAATAAATGTCCTTAGTATTACTTAATACAAATTACAATAACGTTATATTTAGTTGCGAGCGTAATTAGCTTTTTTTTAGCTTTTTACGTCGCTTAGGACTAGAATATGTTGAGGAAGAAAGCAGATTTCCATCAGGAACAGTGTTTTGTGGTCTGCTTATGGCAAAGCGGTTGCGTAACCGTTGCGTTCGAAGTTGGTACAAAACTGCGTTTAGTTACACGGTAAGATGCGTCGGAACGTTTTGGTCGCGTGTGTTGTTGTTTAGCGTTTGCCGACGAAGTCGATCATCTGATCAATTTGTTCCTTTTCGTCGTATAGGTACAAAGACTCCATGCATCCCTTGAAATAGGGCGATGTGAAGCATTTCTCCCTGGAAAGTAGAAAAATTGAGATTAGTTTATGTTTGTTAAGTTTTTTTTGCAGAAGAGTTAGGCAATAGCAGCTAGCGGAAAGGTTAAGAATAGAAAAAAAATTAAGACATAATCCTTATGAAGCCTTATTTGTTTTAAAGTAAATTATCTAAACAGAATTTAAAGTGCAGTCAAATCATAACTTTACTTTTTTAACCGACTTCCCAAAAAGGAGGGGGTTCTCAATTCGATTGGGACCTATTTATTTTTTTAATAAGTACAAAAAAAACTAGGGTGTGTCCAAAAAAGAATGCAGCAGGCAATGTTAATTGGTTGGCTAATAAAATTGAGCATTATTAGTGGGAAAATAAATAGATATGTCAATCAATATAATAATACTTTTAAATTATCCCTTTTAGGGTAAATATAAGGCAGATAAAACACTTGAGATCTTTTGGAGAAGTATCAAAGGAATTTTACAACCGTAGATGTAACTCTATCCTACTTCTGATGTTTTATCTGCCTTCAGCCTAATTTTACCAAAGAAACTGATCCCGATCAGAACATTTGATAGGCGTTCGAGAGCTGAAAGTGTCATCAAATCATTGCTATCTAGTATTGGCTCTTGAACGCAGTTTAAATATTCTGATCGCGTTCAGTTTAATTGGTGAAATTTGGCTGTTGTTATATTATAGTAGTGCTTAGAAAGTTAAACATTATAAAAGATTGCTTGAAGGAAGACAAATTAAATAATATAAAAGTGCTGAAAAGTAGGCGACAAGGCATGCTGTTAGGTCAGCTTCTAAAATGCTGAAAGTTAGAAAATGCTGTGAAACAAAAAGATTAGGTAGAGCTTTCGTTCATACTTACGATCCATGGTATTTTTTTTAAGTAATAAGATTATTTGGTGCTTTTGCATAACTGTGTTAAAATATAATAGAATAGTGCGGTATATATAGCGTGCTGTTAATACCCCAAAGCTGAAGGAATGCTTGACGCATTAGAAAGAGATAGAAATAGGAAATATAAAGTTGTGAGAAGGAGAGGCAAAATAAATTCGGTTGGTACCTAATTCCCAGCCGGGGGGACAGCCCCGTGTAATATTCTTATATATTCCTTGAACTGTTCTAACTGGTCAGTTTCTTGTAGCACCTCCACGCAGCCTTTGAAGTAATCTGTCGTGAAACAGTCTTTCCTGTGCCCCAACAAGGAATAATGCACTTTAATACATGTTCATAAAGGTTGGAATTGAGTTATGGTTTTGAATAGTGAATAAGTGCTGTCAGCGTTATTATGCTAAATAAGTATCTTTACAACGTAATGTGATCTTAACTTATCAAAAATTATCTTGGAAAAAAAACGAACCAAAATCATAGTTACATCTCCACTAATTCAAGATTCCAAACCAACTCAAAATTCCCGCCATAAAATGGCACAGATTAACAAAAAAAACTGTAAAACGTCACATTTGAAAAAGGAATCATAGAAAAAACGCAACGAACCTGCATAGGGTGTAGAGCTGTGGTTCTCTGAAGAGGTTGTAGCAGTCGTCGCAGATTCTGTCGAGGCGGGCAAAGATGGCCGCGTCGTAGACTCCTTTGCACTCGAGGGTGAAGAAGGAACGCCGCGCGACGTGGTGAGAGGACGAGGGCGGCGCTGCTGCGCCTAGGGCCACCGCCACCAGTGCCGCGCACGCCAACTGAATCGAACTTAGATGCATCTGGAAACAAGAAACAATTTCATGTTAGTAAAGTTATAGAATACCGCAGTTACCCTTAACGTCGTCCACGGACAATTTTAATTCCATTATTTTTTCATTCAAATATCCATGGTAAAAAGTAGACTGACCTTTTCAAGTCTGTAATTTATTTTTCAGGTGTTAGTCGTGAAAAGGTAGTAGACAGATTGACTAATACAACTCTCTTGTTTTTAATATATATTAGTAAGGATAATTAAGACATGAAACTCGTGTTGTGGTTTACAGAAAATTGATGTAATTAGCCAACAACATTGTTTCATATTGCATCGCTTTTAACTCATGGTTAAACCGGGTCTAGGTTATTAATGTTTCATACTGGTAGGTAGGTAAGTAGCGTAGTCATGATTTTGCTTTACGTCAAACACGTAAAGAATTAGGTTTTAAGTTCCCACTACACAGTTATAAATAGATGATTACCGTTGCGGCTAAAATTATTCACACCGGGAAGAAGGTTTTATAATTATAATTAAACTGGCCTCTACCTACCTGTATAAGTTTTACAGTTATTATAATAAGTACTTTAACATTATCAATACGTAAAAGGCCGTTATTTAGTAACGGCGAGGAGGATCAAAGGAGTGAGCGGCGATGGCGCAATATTACGCGGCGTCTGCGCCTGCGCAGGGCATGTTGTCACGCGGTTAAGGGAAATACACGTATATGTACATACTACAATTATTTTATTAAACCACATAAAAACGTAAGTATGTGATGAGCTGTAATTCCCATATTTGATACCATTGTTTAGAGTATAAAAAGGTTTAGCTTTATTTGCAGACGTTTTTAAAATGTAATAATTTGTTTAATTGTTTTGCATCAATTCCTGTTGTGTGTGGGTTACCTTAGGTTATTATAGGAATGGAACAAATTAAGTCAGGTTTTTTATAGATTTTATAAATGTTTTATCCACATTTATAAAACCTATAAAAAAACTGACTTATCGTGTCTTTGGACCACAAAATATTCTTTCGCAGCTATTCTTAAACTTCAGTTTAAAACTCCGCCTTAACAGATACATCGATGGATTAAAGCGCCAAGTGAACGGGCGATTATCTTAAAGTGGACTCTAAGTAGTACTTAGGTACGTGGTGGCCCAGTGTTAGTGGGTAAACACTGAACTTCTGAAGTAAGAAACTAGAAAAGTAGGTTCTGAATTTTCTTACATAATTTTGGCATTTGCTATGGGAGGTGGCTATCATTACGGGTCATAAGAAAACCTGACGCGTATCTGAATTCATTTACCAGCAGCATTTCAGACTCTCATTTAGACATGGCATTGATCACCACAATATAGTGATGGAAAATACAGACATACGAGTAACGAATTCTGGCCTGAAATCACGAACCCACAGTAAGTAGGTAGTTAGGTACCTATGCTTGAATGACAGGAGAGTTTTGTTCTGCAGTGGATGTGGAACAGTTACAGCCAGATGTTTGATATCATCATTATGCAATCTGGGCTTGTAATTAACCTAGCCATCTATAGATTATCAAACTATTAGAGCACCACAATCTCTTTGTAACTTTAGAGCGTTTAGTCGATTTTGCCGTCTAAATTGTATTACGTAAACTTGTTCAATTCGTGTTTTAAATAAGATATATAAACGTATAGTTTAATAGTTATGTTTCAATTAGCCAAGCCTAAGGCTAGACACATAATTGCTACTAGAAAATAAATGGCAACTGACTGGTAATTACAGCTAAATTAAGGCCCCCGGGTCATAATCATGTCTAGTTAGTGTTTATTCTTATTGAACTGTAGGTAATGTCGAATAACTTCAGACATGGATTAAAAGGAAGGTAGTTTTACTATTTATCGCGTGATTAATCTATAAGATGCACAATCAATGATGCATGGTTCGTATAGTTTTAATAGAACTAATGCCGCCATCTTGTTTTTTCAATACAATTTGACGTTTACTAACTGTCACTGTCAATGTCATTCAAACATCAAAACAATCATGCAGCGCTGTAGTGAAGGATCAAGAGTTCTAGCTAGATGTTTCTGTACCACCAAGCGCCATTGTAGGCCAACTATTACTAATACATGAAACAGGAAATTATCACAACTTACAACATATTCCACGCTCCTTTCCCTAACTTTCCAATCAGCACGGATATTAAGAACTTGTGCAATTTCTATATTGAACATTTACGTTACCCTATTACCTACCTATCACATGTTTAATGATAAACTGGGTAACTGTCAATATGTGGAGTTAGTCAACTGGATTTATAAAACAATCTTTATAATAGATTACATGCATTTTCTATATATCCTACTTATTAACATTTTAAATTAATATTATAAATGCGTAAGTTTGTGAGGATGTATGGATGGATGGATGTTTGTTACTCTTTCACGCAAAAACTACTGAACGGATGTGGATGAAATTTAGAACACATAGTTTTAAATAACTTGGATTAACACATAGGATACTTCTTATCCTGGTAGTATGATCCCGTGGGACAATTATCGAACTCCACGCGGGCAAAGCCGCTGGCACAACTTGTATCTTATAATTTAGGCTCCTACTCATCTCATTAAAATTTTAAATTCGGTTACCTACTCATCATTTTCCCGTCTTTTTTTATTTTATTTTTCCGCGAAATCTTATGCGTTTGTAGTTACTATTATTATCTATTTAATTACATCGATTAGACTAGCCATTGTAGGGTAATTGCTGTTGAACAACCGCAGCTGTCAATTAAAATCACACCATATCAACTCACGTAAGGCGAAAGGCACATTTTAGTGAATGGACACTCGAAACAATTATTAATTTCGTGTTCTTTCATCCCAAGCATACTTTAGATGACTCACGAGGTGATTGTCCTAAACTATGTTAATGGCTGATTTTGGCCTTGTTTTTTTGCAATTTTATATGCGAAAGTACAGACCTTAATGGTTGTAGACCATTTAGCGGATGAAAAGTGAAATTAATTTCACTTTCTAAGATCATTTAGAACCTACCTACCTTAATTTTAAGAGATTAAGGTTTTTGTACTGTGTTTTAAAGCCAAATGAAACAACCATCGCAAAAAATCTCAACCTCCGAATCAAAGGACCAGATATTTAAAACAGTTTTCCCATTGTTTCAATCAATAAAACCCGAAACTTGTCACTACATAACCCTCCGCCGCGAACGCACTTAAATAAAGTGTTGCCCGTCTCAATAAACAAACATAATATATACGTAACGTTTCCTGATTGGGCCAAGTGGACCGGTTTCGACTTCGGTATCGGTATAAAGTGAGCCGACAGTCCCACCGAAAATATAGAACAGAAGTTTTAGGGTCGGTTTACACGAAAGCGGAGACGGGCGGAGCGGAGATCAGAAGTGCGAGGCCGAAGCAATCACAGGAGGGGTGAGAGACGCCATGTCTATTTCAATCAGTGTGATTTGTCTATTTCCGCACTTTTTTCCGCTGTGCTTATCTCTACATCGGATATCGGGATATATCATTGAAATGGGTTACAAGGAGTTTTGCGACCAAAAGGCCAAAACGCGTTTCAGGTTTTCTGAACTACTGATTTTTTTTAAATTAGGTACCTACCGATGAGTAATTTCTAATTGGGGGTTCGGTGTGACGCACTTAACACGGGGGAACCGTTTCCACCCTATATCAGGGTCCCCACAAGTCATAAATATGAAAAAACACGCGTCAAACGGTTACTTCCCTTTCGTCCAAACATTTTACCACAACTTAGCCTTCTATTATAAACATTTCGTGTCGACACGTCGGCAGTCGGCATCGCTTTAACGATACAGTAACGAGGGACGCCCCAGGCAATGGTGATTCATGGACGATTTTATGAAGTTATTATGCCATGGTGGGCCTGTTCAATGGTGGTCTGGTCTGGCAGTTGTCAACGTGTACTTTTGTGGTTTACGCTATAGGTTACTTGCACTTGTAGTATGATTCTTAAGTCATTGAGAACTTTGTTGGCAAATATGGAATACCTAGTCCTGCTCAATTTTGAAAATGCAATTTTTTTAAAGACTGAATAATTTACGAAAGCGAATCACTCAGTATATAAATAAACCCACGCCTTTTTCCCATGGGGGTAGGCAGAAGCCACAGAACGCCACCTGCTTCGATCCTCACACACTCCTTTTGCTTCGCTCACATTCATACATCAGGTCTTACACACACGCTGTTTCCGAGCACCTGTTCTTTCTGAATCTCACCAAGAAGGTCAGTCAGTGCAAAACACTAATTTTCATTTTACATTATGGTATGTGATTTTATCGGATATATGTTAGTACCTACATAGGTACTTATAATAGTGTTGCAGTTGCACTTTGTATGACCTTTTCGCCTCAGCAATCCCAATGGACATTTAATTTATTAAATACCAAAGTCGAATATAACCTTAAACTTTCAGATCCAACCCTTTCACCGCTGCATTACAATATAGATCAAAAAATCATTCAAAACAGGTCAGACGTGCATTGTGAATGTTTAATGCACTCAACTTTCTCAAAAAAAAAATATACACTGACGTGTTTGTGGTGAAAAGAAGTGCACAGCTAAAGATAAAATAGCATAGCCCAGTAGACCTGACATGTAATTTTTGATAAAATAATAAATAAACTAAACTAAATTAGAATTATACATACGACATGAATTATACAGACGATGTTACAATCCTTCAAAATAACTTGGTCAAGTCACTTTTGTTGGGAATTTCACTATTATTTACCGAGTTAAAACATTTTCACTCATGAATTTTAACAATATCCACAATTTCTATAATCCAGGTGCCAATTGGCAACTGGTATTTCTCGTCAGGCCAAATATTCTGCTTTTTAGAAAATCATTAATAGAAATGCACGTGACTGTGTATTCTGTTGGCATATGGGAACGTCAACGTATCCTCTATCTACAACATCCGTTTTGTTAACCTATACAATAAATAAAATTAAGTGTCTGTTTTTATATCAAAATAATAGCTTTTTACTGAATGCATATGAAAATATATACCTACGGCACTAATTTATAAGAAACATTTTCTTAAATTTTTGTCTGTCTGTTTCATCATTATCACCTGCCTTGCCTTTTCCCAAACTATGTTAGGGTCGGCTTCCAGTCTAACCGGATGCAGCTGAATACCAGTTGTTGTACCAGTGTTTGTTTGTTCTGTCTGTTTATTCCGGCTAATCTCTGAAACGGCTGGACCGATTTTGACGGGAGTTTTACTGGCATATTGCTGATATCAACAGGTGTAACTTAGTCCTATTTTTAGTTTTGAAAAATAATTAGGGTTCCGTTGAAAACAATTAAAACCCTTACATCAAAATCTGATTAAAACAGTAAAATAATATTTCATGCGAACGAAGGTCGCGACCAAAGCTACTTTAAACCAAAACTTGTAAAAAGAAGTTAATCGAACGAACCGACAGTCGTTAGAACCGAAAAAGATATCGTGTAGTAAAACTAGGCTTCTAACTAGCGGTTAGTGAATGTAGGCTGAACAAGCATAGAATAATACATGAGAACATTACCGAACTAGTTATAACCAGTCTCTACTGGATTTTAGAACCAGAATGTTGGTTAGACTACACAACGCAGTTGACTAATTTGAGGTGTTGGTCATTCTCATTAGGTTTAATTTGCCCTGTGTAAGAAAATCCTTCTTAAAGTAAGTGCTCATATTTTTCTTGAGCGCGGTTTTTACTTTGCCTTTATCCAAGCAAACTTGAGGTCAAATGCGGTTCAGATAAAAAGAACTGGCAGCTTATAAAGCTACCTGAAACTGTCAAATCTCTATCAACTTTGAACTGAATGCTTTAACGATAAAGTTGAAAATCAATTAAAGGAAATTGACGTATCATGATATGCTGGTGTACAAAAGTCTACAATGAACGCATTTGCCTTTTTAATTTCTATGCCAAAGCAATTCCAATCGCCGAAGCCCCCATTAATTGCGGCACAAATGCCATTCAGGAATTTAACCTGCACTACATATTCATTACCGGAGCAATTCATTGAAAACTTAACTTTCTTCTGGCATGGGATTAGCTACGTTTCACACATATTTTAACGAGGGCATCAATAATGTAACAGCGGACACAAACTGTCGCTTGTTACGCAAGTGTGCGGCTGAAGTAGAGTGCTCATTGGCCGACAAGTGTTGCCCGATACTTTGGTGATATATTGGCAGCAACGTTGACAAAATGTTGCCCGACAGTTGGGCAACTTTGTCGGAACCAACCAACTTTGTCGGAACCAGCTCCGGACAAAATTAAAGAAATAACTAACTAACAAGGACTAATGGTCATGTAAAATACCTTTTTACGTATCAATAAAGACTTCACTAAAGGTTCAGACTTATTCACGCTTAATTAGTTAAATCTGCAGCCAACAACGGTTGCCCAACATCAAGCAAGTGTGTTCGCAGCTTAACAAGCCACGCACTCACGCGCAGGTCGCATAGCAATTATAGATAGCAGACTACTCGGCTGCCGCCCAACGAGACTTGCTTGGTCGGTGTGGGATACAAGCCTACATAGATGGACTGATGGAGCATAGCTTTAATTGATCCCAAGTGCTGTGCCTATGTCCACATTGTACGAGTTTGAGAAAAAGCAATAATCTGACTTGGCTGACAAGGATTTTTAGGAGTAGAGATCTAATGTGTTCTTCGTGATTGGTGGATCAATAATTGGGTGTTGCAATTCATCTGTTGACGTTGATTTCTTTTTTGTTGCATCGTACATACTTGGGAGGCTAAAGTTTTAAATAGACGCGAAATTAAGAGACCCAGAGATGTCTGCTACGAAGGTCTTAGATAGACTTTAAATAGGCACTGAAATTTGGGCTAAGAATTCATTGCATCCATGCATAAGGAAGGTATCAAGTATAGTTCTGCATCACCAGCAACTAAACCAAAACATAAGCTTCAACTATGCCTCCAATATGCACATATAAATTCAGAAAAGTCCGAACTCCCAGCTAAGATACCGGAGCGTTACGCAAACTTGCGTTAGTGTGCGTTGACTTGCGCACACGCACCGCTCGGCACGCCCTCTGCATGGCAATTACGGAGACCACTCGCCTAGCTAGACTGCCCGGCAGCCACCCTGCCACCCATCGCGGATACGATCCTACTTGCTATGCGCGGAGTGAACACAACTTTGTGATCGAGAAAAACTGCTTTAGATTGGGTTCGTGTAAACAAGGTGGGCGATAAACTACTTTATGGACTAAAATAGTTTGTTAATGCAAAGTTGAATTGACTTACTAGGTAGGTGGTGACTGGTTCAGTCTAGTATGGCGTAAAAGGACGAAGGCTTGTTCTGCTGCAGGCCGTAAGACAAAACTAAAAAAAAACTAGTTGAAGACGATAATGATAAGTTTAGTAGTAAATAATGCAGCATTAGTCAGTTTTGAAGGATGATAGTGGCATGATTTCAAAGGCATTGGCTTAAAATGTAGAAATAAATAAATAATCGGATAGGACAAGAGTCGGTTTTCTACTAGACAGGTTAGCTTAGGTAATAGGTCAGGAACCATAAAGATGTTATCAAAAACTTATTTACAAACAAAACAACAGCAGAATCTAGAATTCACACGACTGCATTAATAATCTCTTCAAATCGCATAAACTCTACAATTTTATATTGTTTTCAAAATTAACCAGTTCACATAACCATTATAACAAGACCTCTGTGTTACTACATTTCTTGGAAGCTTCGAGTTCTTTCTGCACTGGCCATTCTATAGACGGTATGGCACCGCTTATTTTACGAGTATTTTGATCACAGACGCCCACAAATGACCTGAGCGATAAGTGGGTAATATATATTATTTGCATCTTACGGAGGTTTGGATGTAAACAAAGGTGTTTGTTGACATAAGAAAGGATGGGCACACTACCTGGGTTAGTGACGTCAGTAAATGCAACTTTGGTTAGCGACGTGTTTATGGCAACATTGTGGTTCACTGTTTACTTTAGTGGGCTGTGTTTGGTTGTTAAAAACTGTGAAGAAAAATATCGTGAGGAAACCATCAATGAACACGCACTGGGTCCCGTAGTAGATTAAGGCGATTCCCCGCCCCTCTCACCGGAGCCTTGTCTCATCAGTAGAAACGATGGACATGAATACGTACAAAGTCACGCTTTTTCCCAAGAGGTCGGGCAGAAACATGCCTAGTTTCTGCCACCACTGAGACATCAAACCTTGTGGTGAACTTCTCTTTTTGATAAATGTATTAAGAAAATTTTGAAATACCATGTATATATCAGACTTCCAAAGCTCTCGAAAAACAGTATTTAAAAAAACAATAACAGTATGTAGACATTAGTACCTATCTTTGTCATTGTGTCCTATCGCAAAAATCAGAATAACACAGCCATCCGCTAAATTACGAGTAGAGACAATAGCGCGTGTGGCGCGCATTGTGAGCGCGCGCAACCTTCGGGCCGGCCTCACCGCGGCCTTACTGGACCAATTCGGATGCTCTCACTTCCTAGTTTCGCTGGAAGGAGATTAGTAGATGCTGGATGATATTGGGGCTTGTAGACAAAAAGGTAGGGTCTAGAGAAAAAAACGATCAATCATAATTAACCTCAGGTTGAACATAATACTTAATAAAGTGAGCAAATTGCGAAGAGATTCTTCTAAACATACCATTATCCAAAAGGTATTTTATCTACTTTAACATCAGCTGGGTGTCGTATCCTGCCATCCAAGGCCTCAAACAAGCAGCTAAAGTGACTTCTGTGTTGCAACCCACGATGCCATGCAAGTGTCGCCACTTGCATGGCACTTCGCACTTCGCAGTTTGAGGGTAACAAAATAAGTACTGTTGGTGTACGCGACACGGAGAAGGTACTGTATATGCAGCAAAGATCCCCACAAGTTTTGCTCTGTTAAATTTTAGACATGGTTATTGCTCCAAGCAATAAATTCTATGTTAAAGCATGGATCGATCCAGAGAGTAACTCAGGCAAGATGTTGGACTTCAAGGAAGTGAACACGCTTTAAGAAGTTAACAATCTCTGCTCTCCCAGTATCAAGACTCTAAACAGCGTATTGAAATTAAGGCCTTTTAAAAACAGGTGTTCATGGCAGTCACGTTTACTTAACTTTTTAAACTTTGCTTCGAAATATTATCGGCTGACGCCTTTATTAGCGTAGTCTCCATGTTTGCTTTGGAATCTCCCAGAATGTTATCAATCGGGAGAAGCTTAGAGATCATTTTACAAGGTCGAGTAATTAATATCTTTGTAAACAAGTGACGATTCTTTTACGTTGTTTTGAGATGGAAACTCTTAAGAGGTACCTACTGTTAAGAGGTTTTATGGAAAAATCTTGGAGCATCAAATTAACCGGTTCCCTGGCTGCTTACGTGCGACTTTGGCTAAAGACAAGTATACCTTTGTATAGGTATACGAAGGCATAAGCTTCTTTGCATTAGTTCTATCTATAGGGTCCCTATATCAAGGAGAACACACTATTACCTAAACTTGTTCTGTAAGTAAGTCGAAGCATGAAGTTGCTGCTAAAAAAGAGCAGATATGATTACCAATAAGACAATGCGCTGATAAACTTAGTAAAGATACTCCAGATCTTTGCACAACACACAAAAGCTTCCAAACTCCCAACCACAAGCATTCAAAAACACGTGTCTAACTAAAGAAGCAACAAACATCGCAGTTCCTTTATATAAGCTGGCTAAACGATTCTGTATCTCGTAGAATAATTAGCAGGCTAGGTCGACGTCGCGTGATCTTCCACCAATGAGCGGCAATTAGCTGCGTGCGCTGCTATGTAGGTCAACGAGGAATTAGAGAATATGGTACCGGCGTGAATATGTGTCCCTGGTAATCCAGGCTGTAGAGATATGGCGTGATAAGGTGCAATGTTGCAAGCTATTGCGGTTTTATAAAGTGGGAATGGTTTGGTGAGAACTAGGAAGAATAAACAGGAGTTGAAGTAGTCGATGACTGGAATTAGGATTAATAAATCCGCATAAGAAAATAATGTAGGTACGTGAGTAACGACTTGTTCCAAAAGATCTATGAAAGATATTTCTGCAACTAATTTTGGACTGGTTAAATAGACGTCATTAAACCGATATAAAACTTTTGCCAACCCCGAGTTTCTAAAGTTGATTAGTAGTTAGTATTTTGGAGGAATTCATATATAGAAAACCAGCTTAACTACAAAAGCAGTCTCTTCACTAGGTACTATTTGCCACTAATAAGTGCATAATCTCTAAAACCGGTTTGGATAAGATTATCCCAAAGTAACACATCTAACTTTGTTTTACGATGACATAAGACAAGTACAGTATGCAATAAAACAAGAACAGTACTGCCAGGCTCTTCTGGCGCTTGGCAAAAGAACCTGGCATGGCTTTTATAAAATGTCGCCATCTTGTTTTTTTTACAATACAATTTCACCGATAATTTCACAAATTAATGTTCCTTAGCAGCGCTCTCGTGTATTGTCATTCTAGTGTCAAAAAATGCAGTTTATGAGGGAAAATACAGAACTAAATTAATTATTGTACCAAGTTTGACATTTTGATGCTTTATTTCTTGACAAGCAGCGCCATTTTAAACCGTAAACTTAAAGTGGCCCAACTATATTTTCTTTAGGCCACATCCAGTAAATTCTACGTCTGAGCTAGTGTCATTGGTAAGAAACTGTCGTCATCTATTGTTTGATGCCAATTGATTAAGCGACGCTATTTCAGTACCGATTATTTTAGTACAACTGATTGGGGATTTATGTTTTTTTTTTGTAAAATATTAAAATACCGTTAGGTTAGGTACCGTTTGTCATAGTGCGTCATAAAAATGGCATAAAAACTAAAACATAAAATAAAAAATAAATAAAAACAAAATAAAATAAAAAATGTCAAAATAACAGATATTGGAGGAGGAGGAGGAGGTCATTTGTTAAGAAGGCGATTATTTTAGTTTTTCAGCAGAAAAACTTAATCTTTGAAACTGCACATAGCGGGAAAATGTTGTAGAATGGGAATATGTGCCTACCTAAAGGAATTTTAATAGTACCTAAGTGTAATTCACTCCTCATTAAAATCATAATTAAAATGTTGACACGGTAACTTAATATGATGTTTACGAGTTGGCAACTTTGTAAACGATTTGACATGACATTTGGAACTGTACGAAGGTACATACAAAGTGCATTTTTGTGTGACCTTTCTTTTTCTTAACCTGTCGTTGGCCTATAGAGTTCAATATCTAGATTAATAACCTTAACAAAATAATGACAGTTAAAATTGACAAAATCGTTTTCTTCGAATCAAATCCTTCCTTTGCCATCTAAATTGATTCCACATTCATTCTTCGATCTTTAGAGTCACCGAACTCGGCACAAGTTCAATTCTGTCTAGTTCATGTAGAATGGGCACTAGTTGGCAATGTTGCGTGTATTCATCGCGAGTATATATGCGCCTGCGTTGATCGCGCCCCGCTGTCTGCAACGAGAATCAGTGGCCGGTTATACGCACACGTTCACAGTGCGTATCTACTTGCGTACGATAAATAGGGCTGACGACGTGATGACTTTTTTTATCAACTGCTTGGAAATTGTGAAATTGTTTTTTGAGTTCAAGGTGGACTGAGCTTGAATCTTGAAATGTGAATTGAGTTTGACGATATCTGGGGATTTCTTAGAAGAGACGAGCTTTTTGAAATCTCTATTATATGGCAACGATTTCCATCATTTTGTTCTTAATATAAGAAGTATAAATTGTGAAGTATAAAAACGTTGGTAAAACTCCAAGTTGGTGTAAAGTTTTTTTTTTGTTTTCTAGATTTTCTGACGCATTTTTTAATACCGGCAACCCTAGCCGACTAGTCGTGGAAATTACATGAATTTTCCTTTTTCGCAATCGTTGCCCACTTAATAGGCGAACGTTCACCAGCCGATAGGATGTAATCATTTACCCACTGATTATGATTGACTTTTAGTTTAACGTGTAAATATATCATGTGCGCCACTTACGAGCAATTTCATCAGAATTAATTTAGCTAAATTATTGGCTGGGTATAAAGTTAATTCAACGTTTTATTATCTTGAACTATTAACGTCTTGCAACACCGGAGCAAAGCGATATAGGTAACTAGGTAATGGTAAAGCTAGACTTTTCGACAAGAGGTTTCTTTAAATCAATAAATATTACATAACAATCGCTTCACACTTTTCTACGTCTGTTTCTGACTGCAGTGTGCAGTTTCGTGAAATAAAAAAAAATAACTTCCAGAAGACACAGATGAGACATAGCATCAGAATTAAGATAAAGAAGTCAATGATTAGTTGGATCTTATCTAAACAAAGTAGTAGATGAAACACGTGTGCTCAAAAGACGCTCCCTGAGTCACGTTTCACGAAGGGATATCGTTTTCATTCTGACAAGTCTCTTGACATGCCACTTCGTGCGAAGGCCTACGTAAATACTACTGCCGACAAATGAGTATCAACATACATTGACTCAAATATATTGTGTTGGTGCAACAATGCACGCGTGAGCCGCATAGGCTAGCTCAATATCAGTAGGCATACATCTGTCATGCGCAAACATTATAAATATTACAATCACATGACTAATGCGATAAATATGCGTTTCTCTTTGAGGAAATTGTTAAACTTCGTCCAGAACCTATTAGTCGATATTTAATCGATTTGATTAAAATCGAATCACACAAAATAAATAGTGTAAGCGAATTCAGAACTGTCAAATTTGACAGCTTTGACAAGAAGATTAGTGTTGCTTTAAAAAAAATGTTCTCTTTAGCCAATTAGAAACCAGTTTACGAATCCGAATTCAAATGAAGTTATTTTCGTTTGTTCGTGTGCGGTATTCTCGGAAAGGGTTTAACCCGCCCATAACAACTTTACCACGAGAATATCGTCTACATAATTTATCCGACAATCAAGAACGAGGCAAAGCTACTAATTATCGCTCCGCTCCCTGTAGTCCCTCCATTATGCTACATAACTAGACTAGATCAAGTTTATTTATGTAAAACTAGATCCCTAGTCACGCAACTAAAAAAAAAACACGTATTGGAAAATTGTCGCGCGGTGTGGCTTGGCCAGGAAAGTCGGAACGTTCGAGACGCTAGCCTGTTTCAACGTAACAAATCGAGCTCATGGCTTCGGCCGATCACATGTTATATCGCGAGGTTTAATGTTTACGAGGTAAATAGAACTTTAAGTTTAAGTGTCCTGTTTGAATTTTATGGAGTGTTGGATGGTAGTGGTCAACTAGTGGATGAGTTTTTAATATTAAGTAGGCGTTTATGGTCACTTCAATGTTTCTAAATGCATTGGGTTTGGCGCTAGAGTGAACAATTTCTGCCACAGTATGTTATAAATGTCAAATTATGGACCACCTTGGGGTTTGATGTACTAGTTGCAAACTGTTTCAGTGAAATTTTGTTTGCAATTCTCAAATAAGTAGGTGTTCCCAAAACTCGACTACAACTATTAGTCGAGGTCGAATTAGTCCTATTTTCCATTACATAGGAAGAATGCAGCCTACTCAAGTCTCTTTTGCCAATTAGTGTAAGAAAAGAAAGTGGCGAACTCCAGGGTGACGTCATCATACAGCTGATTGCTGTACAGATATATATAATGTATGCGGAAAATTATTGCAGACGTCTCAAGATTTTTTTTCAAACGGGTACGACCCGTACGACATACCGGTTTTTGGTGAGAGACGGTTTTTTTTTATAGCGACACGTCATGGGCGGAGGCTGCGCGTTTTGAAACGGTAATTAATTTTGGTTGGAGTTGTTCGTGAATTGAGTGTAAATTGAATGTTACTTTTAAATGAGTTCAATAAAATTAATTATTAGATACGTATTGAGGTGCGCTATGTATCCAAAACGCTAAATCCATAATATATTAAGCAGAATGCAAATTGTGTTCAATCACTAACCCACAAACCATCAATTTCACATTATCAATCATGAAATGATTATTTGGCCCACCGTGGAAGATGTAAAAAGAAGCACCATTCGCGGCCACAGGCATTAATCGCGAGCGTCCAGACCGAGATACAGATTAAAAAAGAATAAATAAATATATACACAAACGGCGCTTTGGCGGCAAAACTTGTTTCAGATCGTTCATCCAGTTTGCCGCTTTTATAAGTACATGTAATAAAGTTGAATATCGTTTAAAATAACATTTGACAGGTGTAAATGACGCGGTTGTATTAACCAGACCGACTGGTTCGCTCTAGTGCCGATGAACTGCACAGGTGGTCCTTGAATTACTAGAGATAAATTTAATACAGCATAATAATAGAGAGGCGATTGACGAGCAGCGTCCTGACAGAAACCGAGAGTCCGGTGCCGAGGGAAACATGGGATTGTTACGGTTTTTTAACTGTACAACACTATTCGTGGGAAAACTGTTGTGTGTTTCTGTAAGATTGCATTTAGAAAACATCTAAGGGTTACATATCAATTAATTATTAAAGAAAAAAACATAAAATAACTAGTTATTATAATTTGCGGTACGTTACGGTTTGCCTCGATGAGTATCAAAAACCGTACATAGCTATTATCATCAAGGCATTCATATTATGTTAATGACTGAACGTCAATACGTTTATTCTGCGTAGCTAAACTGTGTAACCTCATTTTTTTTCCATGCGTATTTTTCCAATCGGAAAAGATTCCTCTACCTACTTTGTCACCTGATTTATATTGCAACGTTTTACTGGAAGTGACAGAAACACATATGGCGGACAAGGCGTAGTTCTAGGATCTTTCCTAATAGATTACGCTCTACGTACCCCGTCTGACGAAGTTTTCTTGCGTCAAAAACTCGGCAGCAATCTAAGATTGCGTACTAAATTATGCAGAAAATGATTCATAAAATTAGATGAGTTAATACATCCATAGATAAGTAATCTGACATATTTCTAATCTTTTTTTGAGTTGAGCCATCTATAACTAAACCACTTGTATAGTAAGAATATATTTATAAAAAAGTCGACACGTTTAAATACTCGTATATCTAGCATGGAGACGTATTCTGCCGTCATTAGAAAGAAGGCCGTAATTACGTCAACGCTGATTCCGAGATAATTAAAGTTTTATCTAAAATGAAGGCCCGCGATTTACTGAATGGTTTCAGTTAGTAGTTCTTGTTTTATAAAACGTCAATAAATATAGGCGTTATTTTGAACCCTAGTCTATTTAAATTTATACACGCGTATTAATTTAATTTAATGTTTTCCCTTTTGTTTTAGCAAAAATATAATAATTAATTGCGAAATACTTATCTGAAAGGGCGTAATTGCAAATAATGTAATTACGGCTTTTCATATAAGCTTTAGGAAGATCGAGTTCGATCTTCCTAAAGCCGAAATCCTTGCATCTAAAGCCTTAAATGTGCAGTTGTGCTCTTTTTTGATAGTAAACGTAAGTTACGAATCGATTGTGTCGATGGTAAAGCAGACTTATAAAATGAAACCAAGAATATTTACTAAATGAAATAGGTACTTCATTAAATCAGTCAGTCTCATAAGTTGAAGGATTCAGTCAAACTTAAAATAATACGTAAGACACATTCAAGTAGATACATACAAAACTGTAGTTACCTTGAAGCGCTTTTAAACAATCAATTCTTGCTTGTACTAATTAAATAGGGGTGCTAATTAAACCGGCTTCTTTTTAATAGCATTTTTCGCCTCTAAAAATCTACATTGCCTTCTAAATTACTAAGTAAGCCACAATTAACGAGCATCTAAGTATTCCTATCTTAGCCACTAGTTAAGTTCTATCTGAGCCACTCTAAATATAACTCAGCACGGTGGTTATTTTTTACCCGACAACGGCGAAGTGACGCGCGCTCGCTTCGCTCGCATATTAAATAACACTAATATCTTCTGTCCCCGAAGTGCCGGGCCTCCGCCGGCCTCCTTCGTCGGCCTACGGCCCGGTGCCCATGCCGCCCATTAGGGTGCTAATTAACTAATGTTAAAGCTGTAAAATGTAAAATGGTTATGAGATATAAATTCCGTGGCTGCGTTAGTAAATTAGGTGTCTATGTAGTACAAGTTACGATAATTGATGATCTTTATTTGACGCTTTCTGTAAGATATTTAGTTGGCATTGTAAAAAGACGAATTAGCTTTTTAGAGGCTATCTTATTTTCCCGTGGCTTAGTCATAAAATTAGAAGTTTGATCACGTGGCCATTAAAAAAATCTGTTGCTCGATTTATTATTTCCCATTAAATAGTATTATCAAATTATTTTTAAAGGAACATCTTTATTAATCACATTTTTCTCATTATATATCTATCTAAATAAAATCAACAAAACATTCTGATAATAAAATAACATACAAAACAATTAATAATCATCCTAAACAGTTTAGTTTTTACAGACACTGAGAAACATATCTTACATATCTAAAAAAAAAAAAAAAAAAAACAATATCTTCAGACACAATGTCAATAGAATCACACACAAACAACCGATAATATAATTTTGAGTATAATATTATACTCTCCCCGCGCCCACTCCCACGCGCTTGTCCTTTCAAAATACAGATATGGAAAGCCCTTATTGCGAAGTTAGGGCTATTTTTTGTAAAAAATTTAAAGTTTTGCTTAGTTAAAAAGCCCTAATTGGTAATTACGGCCTTCCTGACCTAGCAATACGAAAATATTATCAAAAAAGGCCCTTATTTTGTAATTAAGGCTTTTCAGATTCAAAAACCAGAATTCGTGTCGTAGTTACGGATAAAATCCTTATGATATCTCTGATCTAATACGAGTTACAACTTTGTGTGTAAGACCATAAGATAGCATTTTCTTTGCTGATTCCGAATATGTTTATAACTCATTTTTGACAAAATTGTCAGTTACGGCCTTCTTTATTATGACGGCAGTATTCTGTCTTCCCCTCTATTACAGACTTAAACATAAAAAATATGGATTAAGTTTAGAGCAAACCTCTACCTCACTTTTGATTTTTATCAAAGAAAAAAATTGTAGTGTTCAGAATAGGCTATGCTTTTTATTTCTCTGTGTGTCTATTATTCTAAGTGTCATAGACAATTACCAAGTCAAGTGTGATCTATGGTTATGTCCGCTTCCTGAAAGGTGTTCCGCCTGTGTCACATAATTGCTAATTACCTATACCTATTACATGCTATTGCAGTATATAAATAAAACCGCATAATTCTTGAGAACAAACGTAGTTACCGATGTCTAGGTAGCCATGTGTTCCCCGAAGGGGGTTATTCACGGCTGCGGGTTGTTCGCAAGAGATATCGCGGCTTCGACATGAAGGGCTAAGAAGGACCATGGGTTGTTTTTAGTCAGTAGAAGTCTGACACTCCCTTTCGCTCTGCCCAAGAGGGAGGGGTTATTTGATGATTTTCCACCATAATCAGGCCCAGTGCGGGTTGGTAGATGTGACATGTCTTCGAATTATTTGGTTCTAAGACATGCCGGTTTCCTCACGATGTTTTCCTTCATCGTTTTGAGAGCAGCGGTTATAAAATAAATTACACAAAGTAATCATCAAAAAAAAAAGGTATGGCATGGCATGTAATATAATAATAATAGGATGCCTTGGGTTATTTTAGTCGATTATTTTGTAGTTGGATTTTCAGAAATACCATGTTTAAAAGTTAGTACGTACTACCTTATTTTACACATGACTTAATAAAGCTCATTATTTTCAAAGTAAAATAATGTTATATATTTAGACTTAGTTACTTCATTAATGAAAATTGAATCATTGCGGTTTGTATTCCACGTATTACATAGGTGATTATTTGGGGATAAATGTGGTTTATTTAAGTAGGCAAGTATATAATTTAATATAACCTGCCTCTATTGGCAGGACACCTACTTGAATATTTGCCGAAATACAGGGGAATAGCCTTGTAAACAAAACGATTCGTAACTAGTGTTGCCACGTCAAAAAAAATGGTTTAATAAAATCATTTTAAATCTGAAGTATAAACTTAGCGATTTTTAGTCGTCATAAATAATACTGTATATTTATCAGAATGCGCAAGAGTCTACACAATTAATAACATAGCAACCACTTCAAAGGAAAACTGCCAACTCCAGTCGCAGTACATTTAAAACATGAATAAAATAAAATGAGACACGGCCATCGAAGAAAAAAGCAAAATAAACAAAGTTTAGAGGACACAAGTCTGAGCGGTATAAACAAGTCGTGTCAGCGTAGTCTGGGGCCAAAATTAACCAATCATACATTAGCGACAGGACGACAAGACTGTGGTAACCCCAAAATTACATGAATAAAATAAAATGAGGAACATGCATTGACTTATAATATATATTACTGCGTAAGGACTGGGCGGACGGCATGTTAAAATGACGCCACAAACGTGGTCCCAATAAGGTCTTTCCTAAGTGAACTAGTCCACGATCGGCTCTCTTCGGGTGCGGTCGTAAATTTTGCAGACTACACCAAATCTCTGTATGGCGAACGCGTCGAGCAAATATTCGGACGACCGTATCTTTAGTTTTTATATCAATGGGAACATGCATAGATGAAGAGGATTAGAAAAGTATGGAGGAAGAAATACTGCGCCGACCCCAAATGAATTGGGATAAGAGCAAGATAATGATGATGACGAACATCTATAGAATAGATAAACAAACGATAGAATATAAGAATGCAAGATCTGGGTTCCAAAAGGCCGTTTTAGCAAAATCGTTATAGGACAAAAATATAAATTACGTTACAATTCGTAATAAACAAAGTGTTAATTCATAATATTAATTGCGTCTGTGACCATTTTAAGGTTGTTTACTTGATTCATATTCATCATCAGCCTATAATGTTCCCACTGCAGGGACTCAGGCCTCCTCTCTAGGCGAGGGATGGGCTATAATCCACCACGCGGGCCAGTGCGGGTTGGTAGATGTCACATGTCTTCGAATTCTTTCCTCACGATGTTTTCCTTCACCGTTTTGAGAGCAGCGGTCATGAAATAAATTACACAAAGTAATGCACCGGCCTGGGTTCGACCCTACGACCAACTGTTCGTAAGTCGGGGCCGACACCGCTAGGCCACCGCTGCTCTCCCTCTGATTTATATTAATAATTATTATCTTATTATGATTCTGCTAAAGCTGCCCTCTGCTACAACCCATCATATCATAATCTTCCTGCCCTTATCCCATTCTATTTGGGGTCAGCGCAACACGTTTTCTTTTTCCATTCTTCTTCTCTGCTACAACCCATTATTATGAAAAAAATCACCCAAATATAGAAAATTACCCATGTTTTTTGGGTCACTTAGATATTGTAACTGGGCTAAACCACTGTGTCTCTGTTTCAAGAAGAAGAAGAAGAATGAGATATAGGAAACTAGCCTGAAATCTGGAGAAGGACGAAGGAAATAGGTCTCTTTGGATACTAGATCACACACGCATTTTTCACTCAAATATTTATCTTTTTGTAACCATTCTACTTTGCTTAAGATTCCAAAGAGACGCTTCATAATTATGTCATTGTATAAAACATTGCTTATAACATGCGTTACTATCATAACACGACTTGCGGTTTCTTTTTCATTGCACTTATTAATCATAGGATATTTTTATATTAAAGTTATTCTCGCACTAGTTTCGTAAGATACACTTTTCAAATGACTCACTTGGTGTCGCACTGCGATGTGAACAAACGTTAAGCAACCTCTAGAATGTGTGTGACCTTTTACCTAAAGATCAGACTACTACTGCTTCTAAATTGTGTTAATTCTTATTTATACTAAGGAGTTCAAACACCCATTTAAATAATTACGTAATATTATAATCGTGTTTACGAGGACTGGTTTAGAAAAATAGTGCCATTATTTTAGAGTCGTCTATTTTCAGCATTTGAATGGATTTAATCATTTTTTCGCACATTAACGATATCTGGATTAATGAAACATTTAATTAAATAGATAACCGCCCTCAATTATACAGCAGTCAAGAAAACTAAGCGTGAGAATTGGTATAATTTGATATTCAAGACAATTTCACGGTCTTTCTCGAGTAAGAGCAATACTATCGCTAAGAGAAGATTATTTCAGTTTAAAACTTTACTAATAATCTATTTTCCAACCTACTACCCACTGTAACGTTTCGCGTGCGGCTCGCAAAACGGTAAAACGTTTCACCCCCCCCCAAGAACGCGCAAAAAACGCGCGCCGTACGGCCGGGCTCATAAATTATTTTTTTGTTGACGTTTTATAAACAAAGGACGCTTCGAGTAATGTTTTTGTTCAAGCCTATGAATGACTCTTTCAAGTGGTGTCAAGTGTTTGTTAGTATTTCGTTTCAAGTTTATTATACTTAGCGATAAACATTGACTGTAGTTGAAAAAAACAATATGTGGTGAATAAAAATAATATTTATATAAAAAAGTAAATCGGTAACACATATATTTTATGGCTTCTAAAGTTGGAACGGTTCTATTTACGTACGATAAAATAAAAATAAACATACTTAACAGTATAAAAATATTTATTTACATTTTTTCAAGTAACTAAGCCAACCGCCATTTTTGTTTGTTTACTTTAAAATTTTTTCAAGGTTATCTTGAACAAAACATGTAATCTTGAATTATATTTACTATTTTTGCATATGTTTTGACTGAAAACTATTGTCGAGTAAATATTCAATGCAATAACTATTACTTTGGTTACAGAACTGGTCTTACAATTTTATTACGAAAGCATTCTGACAAAATTCTAAAACCGTTACAAGCACACGTAAAAATCACTCAGAATTTGAAACATACTTACCTTCAGGTTAAAATCCGGTTGCACACACATAATCACATATATAATTAACCATTTAATTAGTAGTTTATTCAAAAATACTCACTTAAAACCAATAAATTAATCGAAAATAGTCTGGAGCTATTTCTATCGCGCGCGAGTTTCAACGACTGACTTTTGACATTTTTTTTTTTAAATTGAAATGAATTTATATGAACTTTTGTCGTATTTTTAGCATGCAAAATTTAATAAAGTATCGAGTAGAAAAGAGACAAAGGATTGAAACTTCATGGGATAGAAAGAAATAGATATATTCCGTCGCCATGCTGACGAAAACGTAAAAGGGGACAATAGTCACCCAGAAACGCTTTGGCGTCAAAACGTCAGGGGACAATAGTCACCCAAAAACGTTTCAGTGGCTACGACGTAGAATGAAAACGTAGCCATTAATTATCAGTATACATAATTTTAGTCCATTAACCTTTCACACAACTCGTAAATCTTTGCAAACTACACATGGATCCTAATACGAAATGTCAAACAGATTTTACATAAAAAGAAACATAAGCTTAGTTGTTTTATTCGCCTCTTTTTATCAAACGTGTTTAGTAAAAGTGTCATCGGTGTCTGGGCGAGATACATTATGGATATTTATTGAGTCTTCCCAAATATAATGTTGTCTTTAGAATTGGACATCTTCCAAGTCTGGTTATCAGTCTCAGGATGTTATAATTTCTGCTCATTCACGTTTTTGAAGCGTGGGATTGCCATTCACAGCGGTTACAATAATTAATTATATAAATAATTATTATTCTAGCATAATCGTTTAATTATAAAAAATACACAATTATGCCTATTACATAATTATTTGGTTATGCTAATTACATAAATGGCTAAATAATTAAAACTGAATTATGAATAGTTAATTTGAACTTGTAAAAAGGTTCTATAACTGTTTTGTTAGCTGTTTAAGTACTGCACAAAGTATTGTTATAGGTGTGTTTATGGTCGTTAGGTCGTAAAGGAGTCGGGTAACGTGCTGTTTAAGTTCATTAAATATTTGAATACTCTTGAAAGCTACTTTTAGTGCTTACTTTTAGATTCAAAAGAAGGCACTAGTATAAGAGAGATTTACAAAAATCTATAGGCTTTAATTTTGTTAAAATAGATGTTTAAACTGAAATAATTCCCCTAAAACAATATTTTCGTAACTTACTTCTACATTTTGATCTACATTTTTTCAAGCGCTACACTATAGCTCCAATAAATTACCTAGATAGATAGATAAAAGATAGTGATAAACGGAAAACAGTATTATTAGTTCGTTTTTTCTGCGAGAGGAAGACCACCCAGTTCTAATGAAGAGACCTACGTTTAAATATAGTGGTTGTAAATTGCGTGATATGGATCTCTTGAGACGACGCGAGTTCGAAGACGGTCATGTTTTACAGGGACGGAGCAGGGCGGGTAGGGGTGCAATGTGTACGGGTGCATGTGGAGTCTCGGAAGAAAAGGATTAATTTGTTTACAATTACTTATAAAATTATAATAAATGCGTGTAACACATTTGACTGCATCTGACTTGCAAAATGATCATCAATCAATATCATAAATCAATACGAGATCGTTGCATTGGACAAGAAGAAATATTAGGAATTGATGAATTGACCTTACTGAAGGTGAAGGTGGAGAGTCACCAAAGGAAGAAGATAAAATGACAAATATAAATGATGGCCTCGTGGCTCACATACAACGGTCCACATTAAGGAAAATTATTCTTAATAAGACAGAATGTGATAACATCTTGCACCTATGCACACGGCCTGAGTGCATCCCTGCTTGCACCGGTGCGGCGGCGTAAGCGCGTGTATTTCGTATCGGCTCGACCGCAAGCGCGACGACCAGACGCGAGGAAGGTGAACCGTGCGGTTTCCGATTGATATAAAACTGTCAAAGATATCGTGTGTACCACAGAAAAAATACGCTTTCATCTTCAATAAAATCTTCAAGAAAAAGTAATTGGGAGAGATTTGGCAGACGTCGAGATTATTAATATTAGCAATAATACTAAATGCAATGTAAGAGGGAAGGTGGAAGGAGAGGAAATGACGTGTTTGCAAGCGGTGAGAGAGTTTTGTAAGATGATTTTACTTTGAGTTGTAGTGTAAATACTGAGTGTAATGTTGAAAGAAAATTAAGGACAGACGAAGGAAATGATGACTACAGAAACAGCTGGGGTAGACAGACCGATTGAAACTGTGAAGATTTGTTAGTTAAATTTAATGGAAGAGACAGGCAGCAGTGGCGCAGGCAGTTGAAGAGATTGATGATAATGATAGATTTGTTGCTGATTTAGGTTCCAGATAAAAATGTTTAGCTGCTATTGCCTAAAAATCCGAAGATACAAAATCAGAACTCCGTAAAGAATAAGATCAACATGAACGGCTACACTCAGATAGACAAAACGCAATTCATTAAGCCGAGCGACAATTGGCAAGAGACAAAAGCTAACTTTAGCTCCCAAGCCGGCTTGTTTAATTTTATTTATTTCATTAAAGCGTTGTAAATATGTCTTATTGGTGTCCAGACGGCGGCTTTAACTGTAAATTCGGTTTATTTTGAGGATAAATCCGATGTTACTCTCTTTGAGATTCATTTTGGACTTTTCCTTGGTAGTTTTAAAAGTTGCATTATGATATCTTGTTAGTTGAAGTAGTCGGATGATTCTATTTGCAATTTTCGGACCAGTTTCGTGACAATCGTAGATGGTTGTAGAAAACAGATAAAAAGTAACCTGTCCAAAAAGAAAACAATATCACTTAAGAGACCGCATCAAAGAAGCATTCAATTTGATCAAAACTGCAAAATATGCTTAAAAACTTTTAGGAAGTGTTGACTTTTTTTTGCAAAAAACTATGATGCTACTATCACCAAAACACTACAACTATCTCCTAAAATAGCCCTTCCTCTACCAAACGATACATGCAAGTACTTCAATGAACCGACACCAAATATCCATATGGCCGTAATCGATGCGAATGTGCTACTATATTTAGATCCCAGTGTCAAGTTACTAGCTACAACCACCGAGGGAATTCATTTGTGACCTACAAATTAACTGCTATATAAAACTAGCATTAGCCTGCAGCGTCGCTCGCTTTATGGTCGTAAAAGTATCTCACGGGAACGTCGTAAATATCGTTGCGGAGTATGGTGAAAGAATTTTCGGAATCGGATCTGTAGGTCCAAAAACTATCCCCTACATCCAAACTAAAAGGTTTTATAATATTAGCTGAGATTTTAATATGACTGTCTAACGTTGGTGAGGTTAAAAGTAGGAGTAAAGTTTGGGAGATTTTAGATTCAGTTTTGGTCTTTATTAAAACAGATTCGCGTTGCGGTCTTCGTATTTGTTTTCTTTTTGTGACTTCTTTCACAACAAATCGTTTTCCAAAATGTTGGATTTCCAAAATGTTGTTTGAATGTGCCAGTATTAATTGTTCTATGATTTACCGCATAATCATATTGAATGTTTTCCTCCTTTCTGTATTTGATTAGTGAATTACACGTATTGTTTTATGCTTGACGGTGTTAATAGCTTTGGTAATAGTTACTGATTATTCAATTCTAAATCGAGCTCATTTATTTTTGTTAAAATATTCTCTAAATTTTTGATCAGACGATTTTCTAATGCTTTAAAATTCATGCAGACAGAATTCCTATTATCTTTATATAAGATTTCTGGTAGACGGTTATTCGCAGACGCTTCGTCGCCGCGAAACATGATCTCCTTATTTGGGTCATCTTGACTTCTTAAGTATTCAATTTTATATTCTGTACATTTAGAGGTCACGGGTCGATGTGCAAGTTGTTATGACCAATTTTATGGTCATTAAAAGATGTTATTTTTATGCGGGTGTTGGTCGTCACGTGTTTTATCATGTGGCTCCTTAGTATGACTAAGACACGCCTCCTTTAGTGTCTGAGCAGATTAATTAGGGACATGGGATTAGCATAATGATCTTACGTATGGCAGCAATGTTGTTTGAAACGAAATGGGATGAAATGTGTGTGACTTTAAGAGTGATGGATGGAGAGGAAAATCAAAGAGATGATATCATGAATTGTGTGAGGAATTACTATGATAGACATGAGAACAAAGATGATAAAAACGTGTTGCCCTGTTCAAGTGACATAGGACAAAGGCAGGAAGATAGTATTGTTGGAGATAACATAGAAGAACGTTATTTGAATGAGTTTAGGGACTGTCTAAAGACTAGTCCAACAATTGAAAATCCTGATGAGGTAGTAAGGAAATCATAAGGACTGAAGTATTACATGAAGTAAATAGTTAATAGAGGAAAATAAATGACCCCCGATTGGGGTCATGGTGGATAATGTTACAAATTTACAACAATTAACATTACAGTGGTGACTGACGTAATAATTTATGTATTTAAATAGGGACAATAATGCCAATTGTGACCAAGTTACGTCAAATCTAATGGACAATATGATTTCATTGACCATTTCCACATCCATCTACGATTTGTTACAAGTTTGATAGAAATTTGCCCTTTTTGTTGTAAATATTTGGTTTGTATGTTTTGAGAGCATAAATTACATGAAGTAAATAGCGAAACGCGTTGGGTTGACGATATCGTCAGGATCGCGGGAAATGGATAGATGAGGGACACACAGAACAGAGAGGAGTGAGAGAAGAAAGGGGAGGCCGATAACCAACATGGCAAAATGAATGGAATGAAAATAATGAATAAAATGACTCAACTCTACGTCAGTTTAGTCCTTTAGAACGTCATCAATTATAATATTAAGTAAGTGTAAAGTTATGAATTGCAACAAACTTAGCGAGTCCATATTGAATGTGAGTAATCTATGATATTAGGTATTTTTAGTACTGGGTGTGAGCGTGGTTAAGGAAACTAAATGCAATTTTTAATCCTTTTATAACAAACAGTGTTGAAGAGGATATAATGTAGTGCACTACATGGGCGCGGGACTTTCTAATATAGAGGGTATTATGTTTGTTATTGAAATGTATCATCATCGTCATCAGCGCTCCCTCTGCCTAAATAAACAGGTCGTATTTCACAATGTCCAAATAACCAAACGAAAGTACGTTTGGTTATTTGGACATTTTCAGGTTCCAACACTTTAAATAAAATAGGTTTAATGACGTTTCGTCTCCATAAAAAAAGCAAATCAAAAACTGCATCCGTAGACAATTAAATCTATTTGAAGAACAATGACAACAAAGATAAATCGTGTGAACTATCTAAGTGCACGTTTATTTTCATTGCTGTAACAACCAGCATACATACGCGGCTTCGCCCTCGTATATTCACTTTATTACACAATATTTTACAACTTATGTGTTATTCAGATGTATAAGCTATCTTGCTGTTAAGTGCCATCCCAATCCGTCCAGCCGTTTTAGCTTGAAGCAGTACCAAACATACACAAACACATACAAACTTTGATTTTATAATATAGAGTGATACAATGAGAAGAATCGTTTTATAGGTGCGTTAGCTTCAAGGGACACGTGTGGTATAACGTGTTGACTTAACCATAGTATAATGATATACAGTAATTCAAATGGAATATACCAGTATATTACATAGAGCGACTGCCTATCTAACCGCTACCACCCAGTTAGAACTGGCTAATGCGATGCTACTTGGTAAGACTGTTTGTCAGACTTTCGGGTCACTGACTACTTATAACCAACGGCTTCACGTGTTTTTTTTTCGAGGCACGAAAAAACTGGGTATGTAATGGGTTACCCATTGACAGAGCCAACCTAGGCAAGTGTGCTTAACCTGACGATCGACCCTAGCGGCTTTCATTAATGAGCCACGTGATTCTTTGTCCCTATTTGAAATACTGTATGCTAATACAAAATCTACTGTGACTTTACGATTACGAGATTGTGAATAAGTGTTGACAGATTGAAATATATTACGCGTAGAGTTATGGCTTTATGAGGTTTAAGAGCTAAGGAATTGATCTATCAAATTTGATTTCTTAGATATGCATAGCTTATGGTCCTGGCAAGCTTTGTGAACGCTGTGCCGCTGCTATAGTTTGGTTTTCGAAGTCTGCAGAACAATTGTTTGGTTTTAGTTTATTTAATGTTGGGTTTAAAAAAATAATTTTGAAAATCGGTTCATTAATGACGGAGATATGCGATAACAAACATACAAAAAAAAAACATAAAGACGAATTGAGAAAATCCTTCTTTTTGGGAAGTCGGTTAAAAAGGATATGAGTGATCTCAAAGCATAATTTTTAAGATGAAAAGGTCTGACATGTGTTAATATTTTTGTAGGATGTTAGTTATGCATTTCTTAAAGAAGCTGTAAATGAATGTTACTTGAATGGATGCATGTGTAAATAATATTTGTTTATATAATTGTGGTCAAATATTTTGCGTCAATTTGGTACCTAACTGCTAACATACCAATAGGGTATTTTTATTTGTCGGCCAATAGATCCCAATTGTCCAATATAGGTATTTTTTATTATGGAAATTATGTTACAAAACATAACCTTTAAAAATGGCTAGGTATTGCAAAATTACGACTGTCGTCACATCGTGTGGTTGTTTACTAAAAGTTTTTCATTATAGGAAGGATAATAACATAATAAACTCATTATCAGTGAATAATACGTTATGTCAATTTATGGTAAAATTGTTATAAATAGTTGTAATATTTCATTCATTCATGCTTCCATATCGCGTTGGGAAACTCCTGACTTGTAACTACAATTATATATGTTAATATAATGTATCTAAGCTTTGTTTCAATCTACATACGTGTTGATTTGTTATGAAAATGTATCAAAGCTGTTTCCACGGAAGACAGGCAAATCTAACTAGAAAACTTTAAAAGCTGCGACAAAACTCGATTTGACGCAACTTTTTGTCGACAGAAAAACGCTGATATGTCGCGGCCCTAGCACCATTCGTGTACATTGACGCACAGGGTACAAAATCCGAAGGTAATTTCTATGTTGCGTATATTTTTAGGAAAAACCAAGTGAATGGATTGTGTTTGGTACAGAATCTCCAACGCGAGGTCGACCTCGGCGAATGTGGGGTTCATGGGGCAATCGTGTCCAGAAATTGCACCAAACAGAGAGGTTTCGAGGTCGCAAGGGGAGGCTTTTGCCCAGCAGTGGGACACAATATAGGCTATGAAAAAAAAATGGAAACTACGATAGTTGTGTAAGAAAACCAGTTTCATGTGATCATGCAGAAAACTTTTTTTTAGGAAAAGTTATACAGGTTCATAACCAAGTATATTTCTGACTTTTCATGTATTTAGCTATAAACTTGACGAAGTGAACTTTATAAAAAACCCTCAGTAACAACTTTACTCAATCACCGACCTTAAAATACCAGCTGTTTACAAATACAAGAGGAAAAACCTTTACTTAAATAATTATTGGTTAAAGTAGACACTGCAATATTAAATACAGACGTAAATACGTAATACGTACGATTTTAACTTAAGGAAATAGAATTAAATTGAGCGCTTCGGTGACAACAGAGGTTAATGTTGGCACATTAAATAATTATAATAATTCGAAGTTTGATAACACTTTCAGAGCCAAAGCACCCAGCGTATGAGTCGAACAATAATTCGTTTGTGTGCCCACAATAATTGGTTTTTTTAAAAGAAAGAAAAAATGTTTATTTGTCGCAGAAACAAGAACATACAAGGAGCTTAATTGGTAGTCGTGCGTACTGCATGTGTCGGTGAAACATGCTATTAGCATTCAATAAAGAACAATTAAACTAATTTATCCAAATGAGGCTTGGCACGTCAAGTCCATTTATATGGTTAGTACCCCCCAAAACACAGCCCTTATACGGACAGGTAATCACAAATTAATAACCCGATTGTTCCTATTTAAGACAAAAAAAACTATTCTCTGATTTTACAGACAGCTAGCCAGACACGTTAGCAAGCTAGATACTTAAATCAATGTCTAATTTAGCGATTTGTTGGTATTCGGAGTTTTGGTGCCGTTTTGGGCGTCTAAAAATTAATTTATAGTCGATTTCTTTTTTGTATTTGGAATGGGCTTGCTCTTGACCTTAATCTTGCCCTAAGGGCAGAGATGAGGTCGACGATGGAACGAGCTTACCCAGAAGAAGCCTATTTACTCGCGACTTAAATAGATTAGGGTTATATGAACTCGGGAAAACCGACGCAGGCAGGGAGTTCCACTCCTTGGCGGTGCGCATAATAAAGGACTTAGCAAAGCGCTTCGTTCGATTGTGTGGAACATGGACTAGGTATGGGTGATAGATAATTTTTTTGAAATTTGACGTTATAGTTACGTGATCTTAATAGGGCTGAAACTAGTCCCAAACCTCAAAAGAAGTTTGATATTTAAACGTTGGCAATACTTTAAGTACGTGTTGTACTCAATACATTATTAGTCATTTAACTGTAAGAATGTAGGCAGCAGTTTATTTTTTTTTTGTGAAATCATGGTCTGTCCCATAGCAAAAGTCGTTCATTTTCATGAGTAGGTACTACACGCCCTTACAGTATGGCCAACATATAAAAAATCACCCAGTATAAAATCTGAAGATAAATAAGTTAAGTAAAGCCAACGCATAACATTTTGTAAAGCAAGTCAGTGCAGTTCGTTGATTTTCCCTGCATGTTTGTGTGTGTGTGTGTGTGTGTGTGTGTGTATCGGGTTTCACACAAGTACGTGCGCGGTGCGCATGAGTGGGTGACGGCGGCAGACTCGGTGGCAACGCGCGCCTGCGCAGGTAAGGGCGTGGACAGAGTGGCGAAGTAAAAGTGGTAGCTACTTTATTTATTTTTACTGAATAAAACATTGAAGATTTTACTAATATGAAAGAGAAAGGAGAAAATGATGCCGTGATGTCTGACACGGGAGAATGGAAAATTAACACGTATTGCGCCGACCCCAAATAGAATGGGACGAGGGCAGGAAGATGATGAAAGTCTTCACTATATAGACACTCTAGTTAAGTGTACAGTATTAACCGCCTGTAGATATATGTTGGTATTTGAGGAAAAGGTGGTTGCCAAAAAAAGAGCGAGACTCAAAAAATTACCATAGGGATTGGATTAACAACATTTCCAGAGCTACTGTGGCCTTCACTATTTCATACGTCCAGAAATCGAAATGGTCAAGATACATCCCCCAAATACAAAACACATAAAGAAAACTAACAATGATTCAAATTACCAAACAAACAAAATTCCTGCGGCCCACAAACGATTACGCATATTAAATACTATTGTAAGCTCGTAAAATGTAATACACACAGTCTGGCCACACAGTTAGATCCGTTTACCATCATTTGCACAGACATAACGCCAGTTGACACAGAACAAACTGATATACTGTAACGATTTGCAAACATTCCAATGTATGATGAAAATATTCTCTGATCATTTGGAGGACTTGCTTTTTCCCGCGGCTTCGCTCGCGTTTTAGATGGAAGTTACGCTACGGTAACGTTTTCAATATAGCCTATGGCACTGGGGGATAATGTAGCATGCAAGGATTTTCAAAATCGGTTCAGCAGACCCAGAGATTACCCCATACAACCTCAAAAACTTTACCTCTTTTTAGAAAATTAGTATACAGCCTTGGAGTTTAGACTTGTTTTTGACAAGAATGCAGGTCTCTTGTTTGTTTTATTGAGTCTGGTGGGTGATAAAAGCTGCGAGATTTGCCCAAAAGTTTACGACAGTTATATATACAGCAATTTTACACAATGCCAAGCCGTGTGTAGCTCGATGGGGTTCCCCGTCCTTTGATGAACATTTTCATGTCATATTCAGTTTTCACATGACGGACTGTTCCGTAAAACTTCATTCTTCTAGACCCAGCTGTTGCAGCAGTCAGTGATTATTTTTTTGGGTGTTTAATAATTCAAATGCACGAAAGTGGCTGGCCACTATGGTGATTTGTAAGTTTAAACTATGTTAGCTATTGCTCATTTCGAGGGCCACATTTACTCGAGGATCTATTTTATTTTGAAGACCATAAAACTTATTTTAAAGGCATATTCTAGTACCCCAGTATATCGCGTCCCTACATACTTGCGTCAGTGTGCGCTGACAGCACTAAGCCGAGGACACACGGAGACAACTTGACGCCTTCTACGGCGCATGCGCGCAATCCAATCTACATCGTTACTGCCCCGACGCGGCGTGTTGCAACTGAATACCTATTGCATTTTGTGGCTTCGAAAACTGGCCCTGATCTTGTGGAAGAGGAGGATGAAGGAAAAAGATGGAAAAAGATAAAGATTCGTGAGGTACAGACTGCGAAAAAGAGAGAATTCACTACTTCTTAGTGCCAAAGTACATAGACAAAATTAAAATTCTTTGTGTTAAAGTAAATTGTGCTGTACTGGTTTCCTAAGAAGACTTCATAGATATGGAAAGCTTTGAACGTCTTAAAGCAGAAAACTAAAATATACTTTAACCGTTGGTTAGAGTTAAAAATGATAAAACTGCTGCAGTAGATAGATCTGAAGCTCATATTAAATCCTGACCATATCACTATAAAGTGCTAACACTAATCTAACCCACTGCCCATGTGTTTCAAATCAAAATAAAACTCCAAGTAAGACAATTGAGTTTACCAGTATAAATAGAACAGCATTCGCACGAATTACAAATGTAGCCACATCTATTAATAGTATGTGAAAACAGTCATGCAGTTAGGAGACAATTGACTAACAAATCTCTATTAGTCACACATGTACACTGCAACGAAAGCTTACTAAACTACAAAGATCTAACTAGCTGTCGGGTTGAGTACTAAGAAAGTTCGTAAACGGAAGATAAAGTTGACATTTGCTATAATTAGTAAACTATAAGTTATGTAAAGCGCTTCGAGATAAGTATGATGTAGAAGTGAATTAGGCGTTGTTTGAGGCTACGAAGAAGATGTATCGTGAAATAATGTTGGCTTAAAGATTTCTGGACATATCGTATTTAGGCGTTTTAATGAAACTCCTAAAAGTCATGTGATCCACTCATGTGACGATGACTTAAAGTTGATTAAAACTTTTCTGCTAGCAAAATAAGTTGTGATTTTTTTGGAGTAGTAACACAGCATAATCATGGTTGATTCCCACTAGATATCCCATCGACAGGCAACAATATTTGAATCAATCCAGTTAGCGAATACTTCTCCTTTTACCAGAACATGAGCAACCTGCTATACAAGAGGCTCGGCAAAATCGAGGTCTATCACAAAACGCTTGAAATGACAATCAGGTTGAGAAATAACCACATATTTTAGCGTTGCTCTCGAAATAAATGGCTTTACTTTCAAGCTGTTTGCAAGTAAGACGTCTTGTTCTACAACTTTACTCACAGAGTATTGTACCTGGCTAAGTAATGTTACTACTTACGGGTTTACGACACTTTGTTGTGTGTCTCTTGGACCACAGCTCCGCTATTAGTGAGAATGAATACCGCATTGTCCTGCTTACTTAAACTGTGTTACTGTGATTTGTGGATAGTGATATCTTATACTTTATAATCAACTTTTATCAAAACTTTTTTGAACGTAGAATCCAGTAGCAATGTTTAATCCGCTAACATTCTGTAATCACTCTCAATATTTTGGCTAAAACCTATTTAAAGATTGACAGATTCGTTATTTCGTATGTTTCCATCAACCACTAACCGTACTCTAAACTCTCTTCTTAATTTCACTTCACACACTTTATCAACGTTATCACCTATAACTTCTCTACCCATATCCCAGTCAACGTGAAAATATTCATAACTCACTAAGATCAGATTGGCTTTTGACGGCACATTAATCGGTCTCACGTTCTCAAGGAAAACAACATTGGAGATCTAATTACAGATATGTACCACCTTTCACTAAGCCTTCGTGATAATTACTGGCAATCAACGAGATTCTTTATCTGCTTAGTCCTCTTAAGTTTATGCGTGAATATATGGGTAACTATTTGTGTAATGTTCTAGTTAGTTGGTACTTCCGCAGTTGCCTTATGTTTAATTGATAGTATTAATTTATTTGCTTCATTCAGGTTAATATTGACTGGTTGTACTGACTCTCTAAAAGCTTTTTTGTTGTCGAAGCAAACATGTTCCTGTTTAAAATTTTGACTACTATCCTGGAGACAGAGGTTGTATATGACATTGATATGAATATAAAAACTGCGATATTCGTCATTAGAATATTGAATCCACGTAACCTTTCCTCTAGGTGCAGAGAAGGCAGTTGCTTGTATGTTACAAATGCTAAGATGAAACGTTTCCAAGTACACATAGATATCCATGCCTACTAGGTACTGCACTTCAACTGAACTACTCGTATAAAGATAGCCGTCTCACTTCAGTTCTAAGAAGAGAGTTTCACCTTTTAAACTACACTGTATGTAAGTTGTAACCATTCATAAACAAATTAGTAGTAATACTCTATTATTCTTCACTTAAGAAAATTTGCTTCAGCTGCATCGTATTTAGCATTTCAAACTCTGTTTCATTCGCCTTAAGGTGTTAAATTGCCAGTGTTGATAATTTCATTTTGATCTCAGAATATATCAGTTTATAAATTAACTCACATGAGCGTACTTTTCTTTTGAACTAATATTATATGTACAGTAACCTCGTTTACAAAGACGTTCGTTTTGAGTCGGCGCAACATTGAAATCAGTGAAATATCACATGAAAGTTGGCAATGAACGCGATGAGAAAGTTATTATGTCAACTCACTTTGATAATTCTATTTTCATGGATTATAATTCAGGAGATAATAACAGACTTGATGATTTGGGAGACGAAACACGTAACTTTGTAGAAATGATAGTGTGAGACGAAACGTTACTTCTAATTAAACAAGAGAACATAAAGGAAGACGCATTCGATTCTATTTACGTCAAAAACAAGAGTCTGTAAAAAATGAATTGCGTCTGCGAAAACCCATTATGAATGTAACATATTTACGATATTTTTTATATCATTCTAAAAATAAACAAGTACTACAAAAATAGACCAATGGAAAAAACTCATTATCATATGGCTATAAAAGAAATATCACACTAAAAGAAAATAACATTATAAAATAAAATGTAACTTTACAAGATCTGGTTTGTAACATAAGTAGCGAGTTGAACGAGACTGGACGGCGACTCTTGCGCTGGTTCCGACTACACCCGAGTTTGTCCGAGCAGGCCCGAGCCGGTCCGAGGATTAAGATAATGAAAATCGCGGCTATCAACGGGTTTCTGAATTAAATTTACGTCTGGATGAGGACTTTGAGAAAGTCAGTAAATTTAAAGATGACAGTGAGTTACATGCAGATTCTAAAAGCTTTTAAGATATTCTAAATGTATAAAGTGAAGAATTAGTCAATTTACCAAAGAGATTAGTTAATAACGTCATAAATACAAACGTAGAGCTTTATCTTGAAGCAGTTAAAGCTACTGATAACGTTAATAATTAGGCTGAAATGAAAAGAGCTGCCAATTCAGATATAGCCAAAGTATTTAAGAAAGCTGGTTCTAAGGGATTAATAGAAGAAGACAATCCCACAATTCCCATTGATGGACGATAGTAAAACGTACGCTGGATAGGTCAAGTGTCAATGCTAACGTCTGCCGACATACCAGACGTTTCCGTGTAATCATATAGCCGTGGTGTTAGCTTACGGGTTGGCGTGTGAAGCATAATACCGACTATGTCCGAGTACTCTTAGTTTATTGAATGGGCTGCTCTCGGTACTATAAAGTACATTTCGATGTGTTTATAGGCTGGTTTTAGAATCTATTATAAGTTACACGGACAATGTTTAAAAGGTGTAGTTCCAGAGTATTGAGTTACGTGTGAAAGCAGAACATGAACCATTTTAAGAAAGACAAACGCCCAAAAATATAGATAGGTGTAAATATTTTCCATAAAGTGATACATGAAACACCAAAGAGTATACGTTATTAAAAAAATGTCTTGTATTAAACTGTCTTTTTAAATTCTTAATGATAAACAACAATCAGCATGAAATTATCCAGCAGATTTCAAGCCATAATTCAAACTCCAACCAAATCAAATGAATCATCAATGAAACCTTCTTCGAACTCTACCTGAAGTAACCGTCCCAAAAGACATTCGATATTCGATAAAAAAAACGTTATTGTTTATGGTCAAATTAATGGTCAATTTATGGTCAGTCGGCGCCGACCGCCGTATCGGGTTACACACAGGTGTTCGGCCATATTCAAATATTGGAACAATAATATAAATAATGTTTAACATAATATTAATTTAAATTAATCGTTTATTTCAATTTAAATGGCACTTTTAGATGGGTTCCGTTTATTTAAATGTGTGTGGTGAAAATGTACTTTGAAATTGAACGAAATTGATGGCCAAAGTGGGATTGGACTTTGTTCGTTAGTTCTCTGGTTTTAAAAAATAGTCTGCGGATGATAGAAGGGGCAGAGATTTTGGGTATTTATTTAGAATGATATATGATAGAGAAAGAAATAAATACCACCGTGACGTCTAACAGGGAAGAATGGAAGAAGAAAACGTGTTGCGCCGACCCCAAATAAAATGGGATAAGGGCAGGAAGATGATGATGATGATTTAGAAAATAACTGTTTTGCAAAATGTCTCCTCTTAGATTGAATTTAACGCGGAAATGTAGTGGATGCAAAAACACAAGAAAGAAAAGATCCTAAAATCCAGCAGTGTACGCATATGGCGACAATTCTCAAGAGTAGAAGTACTGTCCTACCAATATTACACCGGGATAAAATTTACAAGAAGTTCCTCTAGGATACCACTTCAGTAAGGCACAGCTTTCAAAGTCCATTAACTCTGCTACTTAATTTTCTTTGCATGTCACAGTGTCGACTTGATGAATAAAAGCTTGAACTCAGTTTAGCATAAGCGAACTACTTGACTTTTGTTAGGGCATACAATGTAAGATTGTAACCAGAGCAACAAATAACATACTTGTATAATATATGCAGTACATGTTTTCGCTAAAACGTGCGCATTTTGTTTCTGAACCAAGTATTCTGTTTTCAAATATGTATTATTTTATTTATTGTGAAATAGGCCTGTTCTTGACAAAGCGATAGATGCATGATAGATAGATAGATAAATGCATCCATAATAGAGTGAGTGTGCTCAGAAGATGCCTCCCCGATTTCCAAAAAAGTTTAATATCTTTAAAAATTAAGTTTTACGTGGTTAATTTTGGCAGTTTGTGTGAAAATCAATTTATCGGCATTCGTTAATAGTTCCAACTATGACCACGCGACAAGAGCAAGCGCTTGCATGTTGTTTCTGTACAAAGTATTGCATTTTTAAATAGCTTTTAGAATTTAAGGTTTTATATCGATGCAATCCCTAGCAGATTTGAACTGTCTTCGATTTTTATACAATAATTAGTGAGCTTTTATGTATATTAATTATTTTGTTTTATTATTAATAAAATAACACCTGTGCGCATATTATGACAGTGTTTTAAAATAAAAAAGAAGATTAGTGGCTTTTTATATTCTTAATTATGAGTTGAAATATGATATTGCAAAATATCATTTCATATAATTATTTTCAATATAATATATTCATTTCAATATAATTTCAGTGGCTAAGCAATTGGACTGCTGCGCTATGTGTCGCGGGTTCGATCGCCGCACGGAACAAACATTTGTATGATCTACAGAAAATTGTTTCGGGTCTGGGTGTTATAGTATTTATTGAGATTTATACTTACACTTTTACTAATCATCCTCATCTTTCATAAAATGTCCTTTTTACGTCTCATTTTGCGCCTTGGCGACAACTATTCTTGTTGGCAGTCTTATAATCGATCTTATTCGATTTATTAACGTTGTTTTTACTGTTTTAAAATGTTAAATCTTATAATTTTTCATTGTTTACTTTTCATGTGACATAACGTCAGTTGTCAATATGTCATTTACTTTTTCTTTTAATTTGTGTCATAGTTTTTCTTAGTGGTTAGAACTATGAAGGTTACATTTGATTTATATAATTTAATTTATTTTTATTAATATATTAGCTCAAATAATGTAATTTATTGATAATTTCTATTTACTGTAACTTATCTCACGCTTATAAAATTAATTAACACGCTCACAGAAATTCTTTGAGGAAGTTTTTGACTGAATAATACAGGCCGTTTTAAATACAGGCAACTCACAATTTTTGATTTCAAGAACTTAAATTCTGGAAAGAATTAAAAGACAATTGGGTGGAAAAAAACGGAGAGATGGTTTTATAAAAAGGGATTTCTGAAGGATGCCCTTCAGTTGAGATCTGGTTTCTGAAGAGGAATCATCACGTCTACAAGTTATTATCTGAGTTCTTAAGAAGAACCATCGCGAAGTACCTCCAAAGTATCCTCCGGGCCTCCCTAAAGGAGTCGCCCGTGATCCTCGCGACGCGAAGTACCTCCAACGTATCCTCCGGGCCTCCCTAAAGGAGTCGCCCGTGATCCTCGCGACGCGAAGTACCTCCAACGTATTCTCCGGGCCTCCCTAAAGGACTTGCCCGTAATCTGCTGGCCAGCCTTCGAGATTTACCTACCCTGGAGCTGTTTTATTCTGTGCAAAGCGTGAGTTAGGAAGGTTCGTGTTTTTATAGATTTATTTGTATTTTTTACCTCTTACCTCTAAATTAAATTCAATTGTTAAATTACTTACCCTCTTTTACTTGTTAGGGGTAAGTAACACGACAGTGTATGGTTGTTTATTATGTGAGTTGTATGTTTGTGAACGCACCCACGATACAGAAGAAATTCCTAGTGTGGGGCAACGATTAAAAAAAAAAAAAATAAGCAAAGATTTTGTCGGTAGTCCGATTTTATAAAGGCATTTTTTCATAAATTGATGTTCTGGCACTAATTAAAAACCACGCCGTTTTAAATCAATTAGAAACATATTAGTAAATAATTAAGACTGGCGACGGGCACGAGCGGTAAACCACACATAAAAATAAATAGATTAATGATCACACAATGTGTTTGTATTAAAAGTCATAATGGCAGTTCAAAAAGAAAAACTGAATCCTGAATATTATATAGATAAACTAAATTTTATGTACGTAACGGTATCATGAAGGCTCAGTGACATAAATAATCATACAAGAGGTATTTAATGACTTGAAATCCGGGTAAGTACCAACGTGGGAAGACAACTCTGAACTTTGGACTTATCACTACATCACTACATTATTAGAAAACAAAGTCCTCCACCGCGTTTGTCTGTCTGTTCGCGATGAACTCAAAAACTCCTACACCAATTTTCATGCTATTTTCATCAATGGACAGAGTGGTTCATGAGGAAGGTTTAAGTATATAAAGTTTTTCGAAATTCAACCCCTAAGGGTGTTAAAAGGGGATGAAAGTTATATAAGTCATAAATCACAATCTGGTTTGAGCAACCTTCGTGGTCAATGCTCATTTTCTCTGTATAACAAGAGGCGTCTGCCCATCAGTGGGACATTAATCTACACTAATATTATAAAGAGGAAAGATTTGTTTGTTTGTAACGAAAAGGCTCCGAAACTACTAGACCGATTTCAAAAATTCTTTCACCGTTGGGAAGCTACACTATCCGCGGGTGACATAGGCTACTTTTTATCCCTGTATTCCCACGTGAACGGGAACTACGCGGGTGAAACCGCGTGACGTCCGCTAGTAGTTTATAAAAGTGTTTCTTTAATGAGTTCCAGCTGTTCACAAATATTATAGTGTCCGATTATTTCGGTGTTAAACTTCTCAGCAAGCACAGTAAAGTGATTGTACAGAATTGTACAAGTTTTGTCATTTCGCGGAAGCTATTTATCGTATTATATGAAATTGAATTTAAATACGCGTATTGGTAATCACATCGTAAAGTTTAATGAGTTTAATATATACTGCCAGTCAATGAAATGCCTCCCTTCTCTTATTAAGTACCTTTAACGGTACTTCCCGAGTTTAAACTGAACCATTTTGTTAAAGTTACATTATTTAAATATAACTGGTTTGCTTACTAAAAGCTGAAAAATAATAAAAAAAGTAGAACTGAAAACTGCACGGAGAGGTGCGGAAGGCTATACATTTGTCCAGCACAGAGACAATACAGGCAAAATAAAAACAAATAAGGTTCATTACTAGAATAAAAAATGGCGGCATTTAATCCAATTAAAGTTACACGCCAAAAAGCAGAAACCCTTCACAGAAAGAGAGACACAATGTACAGAATTCAGGTACAGCCAGGTAGATAATCTAAGATTTTAAGGTAATATGTACATTTACAGCGTCTGGCACGCTAGGGGTCACCGTGGTCCGATCACTGAAGTTTTCCTGGAAGGTCTGAGAAAAAGGACACAACGCGTGGGGTCCGTGCGTTGATGTCTTTTATAAGAAGGCTAAATATTACAATCTTTGCACTTATTTTTCGAAGTGGCAAGGTTGAGTAATGGATTTAAATCATTTTGGTAGTTTTTTGGATTTGGATAAGAAGCTATTGTTATTTCATATTGATAAAAAGCTCGCATATATGCTTATTCCTGTTCCATGGGGTTTTTTATGCCTAATCTTTCGAGGACTATTAAAAAATTAAATTCAAAAAGCTAATGAATCGTGTCTTGCGTCGAACTCACGGTCTTTAAGTCGCCAGGTTCAAACCTAATCCAATGGGCTATAGCGAAACGCCGTGTATAAATTCCCGCGTATTAGTCACACAAACTGATGGTTTGCAGGGTCATAAATCTCTGACTCCTCTAGCCCCTTACGGCACAGTCGTTATGTGACCTCTATTAATGTACTAACAAGGGTTTATGGATTCCGAAGTATGTACTGAACATTTGAGCCTTGTTCGTTTTATGTTGTTACAGCTACTTTGTTCGTTAGTTTATAAACTGTTTTTAGCATAGAGAGGATTGATAAGGCGGTTTCTTTTTTTTTGGGGGGGGGGGTGGGAAATCGTCAAATAACCCCTCAAGCTCTTGGGCAGAGCGGAAGCGAGTGTCAGACTTCTACTGACTAATAACCACCCATGTTCCTTCTTAGCCCTTGTGCCGAGGCCGCGGTATCTCTTTCGAACAACCCGCAGCCCGACGGGACCCGCAGCCCCGACGGGATAAGGTGGGGCCTTAGTTCGATTCTGGGGATGGCCAAAGTATATTGGGTTTTTCTATGTAGCAAGAGCAACTCCGAATTTTTGCCCAGTTGAATGTTCCTTCGCCCCCCATGGCATGGGACTTAAAATATCTAGCGAAATATAGGTTTTATAATTTATAAATTATGATACTCGCTCGTTAATGTCTTGCTATGAGACTATAAGGATAAGCTCTTACTGACCGACTCAAGTTAAGTCTATGGATTAAATGTGATCACTGGTATCTTTAGCACAAGATTTGAACCTCAGACCCCGGGAGCAAGCTTTATGTACACGCAGAAGTATTCCTCGTACATGTACTTGTCAGCATTCTTAGTTTTATTGTAGTAACAGTTTGGTTTGTTTTATTTGTTATTTAATGTTTACTTATGGGGTAAGTAGTACTAGGGTCAAAGGTGTAAGACATGTGTCAAGGTGTTTTATATCGTGTGGTGTTCCCATAGTTTCTACAAGTAGGTAATTTTTTTTCTACAACATTACTATTTTTAACATCAGGTATGTGTAAGGTACTGCTCCAAACGACTTGGCTAAATACATACTTACCAGGTATTTTACACAATTTCACGTAATTTAGTAAAAATATTTTATTTTATGTCTCCAACTATTTTCATTATTTTTTTATTTAAAAGACTTATTAGTTAGCCAGCGATATGGCTAGACAGTTCAAAAATAGAGACATACTATTAACACTCAACGTGTGTCATTTAGGTAAAGGCTCATAGTTTGTACTACCAACTTCGATTACACATTAAAGTATCACCAATCATCTTTATTTTTGGCAAAACGAAGAAAACACTAAAAAAGGCACAATTATATTATTAGTACAATAAATCACGTTAGACCTGCACGAAAAAAAACCGGCTTAAATTGAACAAACAATAGACGAAAAAAATAACAAAAAAAAAGATGTAAATTTCGAAGAAATTCCAAAACCATTAGAAAGGACAGGTATGCAGCATCATAGTGAAACAGTGACGGTTATTGCGTCATCCGATGACGTTGCACAGAGAAAGGTGTCAACACACGGTCATGACAAAATAGATCAGACCAACACCGGGGAAGACCAAAGTAAGATGGATGATGGATAGAATGGAGAATCATGAGATGATGACTGAAAGAGTATTAGGTATATTAAGAAAGAAGACTTGCTGCGCCGAACCCAGATCAATTGAAATTTGAAAATGGCAGGAGAACGATGATGAATGCACTCCGTAACACACTTACATCACATCACACTAATATTATAAAGGCGAAAGTTTGTGTGTGTATGTTTGTTGCTCTTTCACGCAAAAAATACTGATCGGATTTGGATAAAATTTGGTACACAGATAGCTTATAACCTGGATTAACACATAGGATAATTTTTATCCCGATTTTATCCTCCTGTGGGATAATTTGTAGCGGGCGAAGCCGCTAGCAACAGGTGGTATTGTAAAATAATATAGAAAGAGTTACTAACACTACAAATATATTCAGTAAGTAAGGATAAAAGCAGTGTCCCTAGAAAGCTAAATAAGGCAGTGATTGCACTGGGATTCACAGAGGAAACATTGTGGAAAATGAAGTTTGTATGCGTTGTTCATGCAGTTTTAATTAAGTTTTGGATGATACCTAAGCTATCTATAATGGAGCAATGGACGATTTGATAATGCTAGAAACATTGTCGTACATTGATCTTTCATTTAAACGAATCAATAATATAACAGTTCAATGATGATAGATTGAATTTGAATGTCCTACTTGTAATTTTGATTGACTGTTTGTCTTGAGGCTCATATTTTATTTCCTGGCGTTCAATTCTTCTCACGAATCCTATCGAAAAGTTCTGTTTTGATTAACATAGGATTATGGAGTTTTAAAACTAAATTAAGGGCCAGGAATATATATGAATATATCTTCGTCGATAATTTCTTTTTTAGTTAAAACGATTCAGATCGCATTCTCTACTTCAACGACTCTAAGCATATTTGTGGATTATAAATTAAACATAGACGTTCGTTTTTTATTTACTCAAGTTCGGTATGTGTTCACGTGAGCTCAGCCTCTTGCATGACTAAACTATGGATATCTCTGTTTATCCCACCAGTGGTATCAGCATGATGTTTACTTTTTGCACGTAACAGATAACGTGATAAAAATGACACAATTTTATCAATGGCAACAAAATATTTAAGATTATTCTTTAGTCGTTTTGTGTAAGGAGTTTTTATGTTTACTATTGCTATTTGCTGTTGATTTGGCGACGTGTGTAGCTTTTGAAAGATCTTCGTGCATTTTGTATTTTTTTAATGTTTGTTAATGGATCATTTTCTGACAACAGAGGGAAATAATCATGAAATTCAAAGAGTTCACTTTCAAAATTGATATCTTCAAGAATTACAAGTTAAAGTAAAATTCAATAAGATTAAGTATCAATGAGATGAAGTAAATCTTCTGATAACATTTATGTAAGAGATCAAGATAATGTTTATCAATGATGACTGATCGCATACAAATATGCATATAGGTAAGTAAGTATATGATAGATATTTCGTAAGTAGAAGCAATACATATCTAACAGACTCTGAAGTTTACTTATCAAGTAATCAGTAGGAGTTTCTCTTAAGTTTGAGAACAAAAATAACAAGCAATTAAAAGTAAAAACTTTAGAAGTTCAAATCCAATGTTGAGAAACTCTGAAAACACACCTCCAGCGCTCACTAATTCTAGTGCAAATATTATCAAAAATGATACATCCACTTATTGCGACTTTGTTATTACCAAAACCATCCATGAATGTCCACTTGGAACCAAATCGACAATTTTGTTTGCAAACAACTTGACAAATACAAAAAAAAAACTGACAGCTTACTTGGAACTAAGTTAATATCACTTGAACCAATCCAGTATCCAATAACACACCGGTTCCAACTGGACACCCACGGGGAGACAAAACGAAAAAAAATTGCAGAAAAAAATATTTTTTCTTTTACTCACATTTTTAATTCCGAAATGTGAACAAACACAACACTGACCGTAAGTTTTATTGAGCGAACGAATGTAGCGCGATTGGTTTGTTACTGGCGTGCGTTCAGCCTCACGTACGTTTAGCGTTTGGTCTTTCCGCTTCACGCTTGACGTTTTTATGCGCTGTGATTGGTCGAGACGGCGAGCCCGTCGCTACGTCACGCAAAGCCTTTAGGGCTCACGCAACCGATAGATTTTTACTACAGTTTGGCAATTAGTTTTGGGTAGTAGCACGGTGCGGTTGGGTTGGTTTAGAGCTTCCGTTTTGCGCTTTTGATAGAAGTTCTCCTTTTTAAATTTTAGCATTATCGACAATTTATGTTAACGGTACAATTAGGATAACAGTATGTTGTTATATGGTTGATAAAATTAACACGAGTCTACTTTTTTCAAAAGTTTGCAACACAATTTTTCAGACGGCAAAATTATTAGATAACTGTCTACTAATTTCTACTATTCTTAATATCTTCAATTTACAGACAGTAGACCTCAAAATATAGCAAAATATCGCATCACAATGAAAAACACAAACCCAATCACACTTCAAAGTTCAAGTCCGACAACATTAGGAATAAAATTAAAAATCTAGAATGCACGACAGAAAAAAAATCCGATCAGAAAATTCTCACTGCTATACTGGCCAGTGTTAATTACAAAAAAAAGCATAGACAATCCTGTTAAAGAGTAAAAACTTATTGGAGAAACTTACCCAAGTGTTATAACAAAACTTTTATTCGGTAAATCCACACAGTAACTTCACAAACGTGTCTCTGTTGGTCTCTGCCGTAAGCGACTAACGAATCGTTAACGATGAAGTTCGTGTGTGTCTGTAAAATGTACGAGTACATCGCGTCCCTATTGTTTCACGACATATACTTGTATTGTGGGCCGTGTTGTGTCTGTGTGGGTCTGTTTGTCTGTGGTTAATTGAGGTTTGGGTTTAATTAATTAATTTGTTTTGATTTTTGTGTTAGACTGCCTGGGAAATAAAATGTAATTTATTTGTTATGGGTTGTCAATCATTTTTTGTTGTTAGTTTGTAACGAATAGAAATTAGCAACTTTAAATACACACATAAACTCACGCCTTTTTACCATGGGGGTAGGCAGAAAGTACAGAATGTCTCCAGCTACGATCCGTACATACTCATTTTTCATCGTCCATCATACATCAGTCACCTTATATTATAAAAAAAACCTTAACATACCATAATATCACGCCTGTAATCCCCAAAGAGTTAGGCAGAGGTGTACCCATTATTACTTCCACATTTCGCTAGTTATGTTTAAGTTCCATGTTTAAGGGGCGAGCCTATTGCCATCAACCGAGCACAAATCCAGACTCCGTGGCTGCTACTGAGAAATTCCTGATGGTAAAATCTCAATCACACTTTGCCCGACCAAGTTTAATTGAGAATAAAAAATTGTAACCATTTTATATCTATGAGTAAAAATAACAGCTCAAATGAAATTTTTGTCGTCGTCGTTATTCCAAGTTATTTCATCGTATTCAATATGACTTTTCTATGAAACTTTTCAGTCTATGGAGTCAGAAACCCTGTCATACTTTCGTTCACAAGCGGCGCCGCGAACAAAAGCTAGTAGCTGTTAACAATTAAGTAAGATGATGCACAGAGCGTCTGCATTCTCAGCCAATTAAATGAAAGTACCCGCTGTGACGTCAATGGCTATGTAGCTGTCTAAACCGGCCATGTCACCTTTAGCCGACGGACTTGAGGGCATCGGGCGATGGCGCCGTGGAACTTATAAGAACTACATAAGCTAAATTTTGACGTTAGATTATATTTCCCCCCGTCGGGGCTGCGGGTTGTTCGCAAGAGATACCGCGGCCTCGACGTGAAGGGCTAAGAAGGAACATGGGTGGTTTTTAGTCAGTAGAAGTCTTTTTTTTTTGGCGGGTGGAAAATCATCGAATAACCCCTCCCGCTCTTGGGCAGAGCGAAAGGGAGTCAGACTTCTACTGACTAAAAACCACCCATGTTCCTTCTTAGCCCTTCATGTCGAGGCCGCGGTATCTCTTGCGAACAACCCGCAGCCCCGATGGGACCCGCAGCCCCGACGGGAGTCAGTAGAAGTCTGACACTCCCTTTCGCTCTGCTCAAGAGCGGGAGGGGTTATTTGATGATTTTCCACCCGCCAAAAAAAAATTACATTGCCCCACGCCATATCATGATGGGGTAAGTAACCAGTGTAACCGGATGCTGCTGAATCCAGTATATTACATGAAGCGACTGCCTATATTTACCTCCACAACCCAATTAGTATGGGGTAATATGATACCCCCAGGTAAATCTGGTTGTCTGACTTTCGAGCCTCTGACTGTTGACTTTCGGGACCAAACTCGGTATGTAATGGGGTCACTCATCCACGGATCTCAACATAGGCAAGCGCGGCTTAGCCAGAAGACGACTTGAGTATTTGTTTGTATGTAGAGGTTATTTACACAAAGTTATACTTCATTTAGACAAGATATTATACATTCGTGGGGCATATCAATATTTTATCGTATATCCCGAGCTATCACAATTTTTGCGGACAAAGTGGCGTGTGAAGTTCTAGCCTTAAACATTGAAGCAAAGATGATCACCTGTTGTTAAACAAAGACTAATCTACCAAAGTAAAGAGAATAATCAAACTTCAAATAGCCCGAATTCTGCAGTAGGTGTGCAAATATCAAATACACTGATTAGATGCATTGACACACAGAGATTACTATGAGAAAATTCTCGGAAGCGATAAGGCAGCCTTCGGAGTGTCACACAATAATCTTCTTTGTACTGTCATGCATGGAGGTGGTACATTGGAACAAGCTAATATATACAGCCATAATTTCCTCCTCCGCTATTAGTTTCTGATTAATTTCGTTGCGGGATCCAAGACAGTTAAATCGTTTCTCTGGGACTTCGTCGAGCTTCATTGTCTCGGCGCTTTTCTTGTGGTCGCCACTGTTGATTCTGGTTAACAGGAGTTACAGTGGTTTGGGAATAGTGTGGCGGGCTTATCCCATATAAAAAAAGTATACATCCAGCTAACTTGCATTTACTTTTAAGATCATACAAATATACAGATACATTTAGAGACTGATATCAAACGATAGAGCACCTGATATCAGTCGCTTAATTTAATGCGAAACGCTTTATAAAACAAAAATGCAATCAATATTTTCAGTGTACTAGAATTATAAAGATTTCTGCCTGTTTACTTATTAGCTGGTTCGACTGTACAAATGTACAGTGTCAAAGTAATTGACGGCACGGTTGGCGCTGTGGCAGAGCGATGGGACTGCTGTGCTGCGTGTCGCGGGTTCGGTCCCCGCACGTAACAAATATCTGTATGGCCTACAGATAGTTGTTTCGGGTCTGGGTGTTTGGTTTGTGTATGTGAATTTAAATGTTTGTAAACGCACCCACGGTACAGGAGAAGATTTCCAGTTTGGGGCAACGTTTATTATGAACAAAATAAAATAAATAAAATTTGTATTTTTGTTGTGTTTAATTAACTTTGAGTAATTTTCCAGGGTTATTGCAAACTAAACACGTTTTCACTCGTTTCATTGAAGCGAAGAAAATAAAGGTTAAAGTAAAGAAAGAAATTGTAATTTAAACATTTTCTCGAACATTCAAAATGCTTAATTGAGAAGTTTCAATTAACCTCGATGTTTTCAGAGGAGCTGAACAATTGAAAATCGTATTCAAATGATTTCGAATTTTTACTCATAATTTTTAATTACTGCCTCGGTGGTCTAGTGGTTGCAATCGCGACTACTAAACTTGAAGTCCTGGATTCGATTCCCGGATCGGATAAATTGTATTGAGTTTTTCCTCAAATCGTAAGTGATGTGAATGCTGAGAAGTGAAATGTGGGTGTGTTTGGAAAATGTAGAAATGAAAAACCAACCTTATCTTTTAGGTCATGATAAGAGTAGAAAGAAAATTATCGGAGCTGATCACTCAAAGCCTCAGTGCTTATCAGTCAAATGGAAAACCGATTACTTAGGCAGCCATCGTTTAGGATCTCGATAAATAGCGATAAAAGAAAATAAAGCCACTTTAAGAGTATCTTTATAGATATTGGCTAGTGGCGCCACTGAAAGATGACGTACTTTCAGGTTGTCAGAAGGTTGAAGAACTAGAACGAGTGGGAGGGACACATAACATAACATCACGCCTGCAATCCTCAAAGGGTTAGGCAAAGGTGTAATAGTACGCCCACATTTCGCCAGTTATTATGTATGTTTAAGTGCCGCACTCAGAGAGCTTTAATGATTACTTACAGGCCATCACTTAGTAAAGGTTTTGACAGTTTTGTCATACAAAAGTATGTCAAATCTTTACTAAGTGACGGCTTAAGTAATCATTAAATATCTCTGAGTACCGCAGTAAGTCTGTGATTTATTTTCAAAAGTGAAGCAATTACTAAGTTGACAATGCATCAGTACCCATGATAAGTTGGTAAGTTACCAACTTGAGAAGTGCACTATACTCTTAAAAGCATTATTTTGTAAACCAAACCAACACTCAGGTCTCCTCACTTAACATTCATGTTTAAACACACAAGAACCTAACTTAGACTTAGAACGTTTAATACGTAACTTAGGCAAAAACTTGGATGAAGTAAAAAGTGTTGCTCACTTAAATTTAGACACACACACACTAAAGATAACAGATAATATGAAGATAATATGAAGCATGTGAAAATCAGGCATAGACCAGCGAAATAATCCTTATCCGGTCATGTCACTGAATTACTTAAATACTTCCTTCTTTTGCTATAGTAAATTCCTCTGAGACTGAATTCTGAAACTTTTATGATAGAGAGAACAGAGTCATCCCAAAAACAGTAATTTACCTTTAGCTTGTAAGTCGGCTAATCAGCTAAAATTGGGATTAAAAAGTAATAGAGGAATTATTAAAAATGTACGGTAGGCCACTTAATGGTACGTGTACTGACAAGTACTTAAATTAATTGTGGAAGAATGACGACCAATCAAGGTATACAAAACCAGTATAAACAGATCTCTCATTGTGCACAAAATGTATACATAGCAAAGTCATTTTATATTGGAAGCTTACAGCTTTATATGTGGCCGCGTGTACGTCATTTTCATCACGTTTGACAGTGGTTGTCACAATATATTAATAGCGGATTTTATTCATAGTTTACAACTACACACGGAATCGGAACAAACAACCCAAAATATTTATGTTTAACAAACAAGATTTGGACTCTTATCTGATAAGGGTATCGTTACGTAGATTATGTATGTGTTGATATAATATGACGTAAACATATACATGTGACTAATTTGTTGTAAGTAAACAGCGGACAAGTTATGTCTGTTGAAGGTAAAGGAATCGTTGGTGACAAGAAGACAAGAAGGTTAGATATTATTATTATGATAAACATATTGGCAACAAGAATATGAATTGAGAGTATTAAGTAACTAATGAATAGTAATGAAACACTACGAACAATGCTGAAGCTATAGCATTTCAGTTTAAAAGAAAGAAAGAAAGAAAAGAGTTGAATCCACCAAACCAAATGTATGACGATGAATTCAAGAGAGATCCTAACACGAAACAAGTTACAATAAGAAAAAAAAAAGAAAAAAACGAAATCGGAAATACCGAAAAACGCAAAAAACTATGCGAATACAAATAGGAAATCCAACACCAGATTAGATTAGTCAGAAGCACTTACAACCAATAAACTAATTTATGAACGTGAAAAAAAAGCTTCTATTATAAGAAAAAACTCGGCGAAAACCGCAAATTTTAATAATTTTGGTTTGTCTGGTGAATCATTTTGACGCGGTGGCCGTGACTTTGACCGGCGAAGCCGTGACGGCAGTGCGGAAGTTAACAGGGTCATCAACACGTCATTTCATGTCTACTGGGGTAATTAGTTTTACTTTTACTTCATTAATGACTGAAGATCTGAATGCGATACCTTGGCAAGATGTTTCTACGACGGTCGAAGGTGAAAGTTTAATGGTTCAGTATTCGGGAAGAAAAAAGGGGACTATAATATAATCGGTCTGAGCTGCAGCTGTCCCTATCGCACTATACGGGGATAAGTTTGTCGCAGTGCGACGGCAATGGTTTCTTCAAACACCTATTTTTTGGTCTTGATTTTGCGAAAGTGATCTCTGCCTGTTACCTTTTCACGCCTTGGCGGCTGGACAAATTAGGAATTAGTCGATCAGGAAGACCATGAGCTGAATTATTATATTTTAATATCCGTAGTACGTTACCGTGGAATGATTTTCAACACACACGTGTGAAACCGCGGGCAATAGCTGGTAACATTAAAACATAAGTTTCAAAGTTCAAAGGACCTTTAACATAATTTTACCCAATCACTAGCGGCAGACTAAAATATGTATATTGAAATGTTATTCACGTATTCAGCTCAGACCACGTTCACCGAATCTGAGAAATGATGCTATAGCATTAACACATTACCATTTCGACTGTTCAAAGCGAAGGTGCGCTAGCTTATATTATATATCACAGACTGCTTTTACGATTTTCTGAAATTAGTATGGTGCATGCGTTTGAACTGGGCCGTAAAGGCGAAAAAAAAACGCATTGAAAAATGTTCGTGGACGACAGTTATGGTCGTTTTCTCTATTACTAAGCAACACTAAAATGGATACCCACAATAGAGGTGTTTAGATTTTTCGACGCTCACTTGATGAGGCCCCTAGCTGTGAATACGAGTCTAAAATCTAGATTACAGCAGAGAGATCAATGAATCTTTTGCCTTGATAATGCAAGAGATTGAGGAAAAGATTGATTTTTCAATATCATGAGATATTACCATCAGAATCTGTTTGTTGTGTGTACCTATCTATTTGTTTGTAATGAGTAATATTTTTTTTCTTTGAAATATTATGTTAAGTGTTTGACCTTTGATACAGTTTCAAAGTTGAATTTCATGTAATAATTAATGAAAACTCTTAATTCATAATAACGATTGTCAAATTATTAAATAAAAATATAAATAATTTTAATTGTATGTCTGATAAAAGATTACTGATACTTACACGTACGTAATTCAAGAGACTACCACAAGGAACTATCGTAGGTCTCCATTTTATTGTAAATTAATCGTTGCTAAAATCCAGTCAGTTCAGAAGTAATAAAATCTTAATCAAATGCCAAAGCAGATATGTTATCCTGTCGCGTGATACATATAAGTGTTGTATCAATAAGTCTGTCACTCAAAGCAGGTAAATCGATTAAAAACCGCTATTATGTCTATAGCTGTCATATATAATGAATAATTTCCTTATTCTAAGTCAAAATAAAACAAGGAAACATGTGGGCCCGGTTATTTTTATCAGTACCTAGATAAGAATGTTTATCATATTAATTTTGTAACACAATGTAACAGTTGTTGATTTCCGGAAAAAGTCTTTGAACTATGGAAATTTTTGGTAGTTTATTTAATAACTTTATCTATGTAGGATATTTTGGAGACCTTTGTTTTCGTTAAAACTGTATATAGGAAGCGGTAACCGTTGTCTAATTACACGTTCATTTTGAAGTTTTAAACTATAACTATGTAGAAAAATAATAGCCATGAATTCAGATTTGAAGGCTTAATTAAAAATATATGAAGCTGCTGAAATTGGTAAAGGTAACAAAGAAAATGCTAGCAGAGAGGTTACATATCTCATTATGTTTAGAGTACAATATAACAAGCGTGTCATATTTACATTGACATCACACATGCATGTATTTCGCCTTATCCAACGAGATAAACGGTGATGACGACTCATCGGTAAAACATTTACAAAAATGTCGATTCGCGATTCATGATGTCTGTATCATTTATTATCGGGAGGTTGTTCAAAGAATCATCCATGAATGTGAGCAATGTATTATAAATCGTAATGAATCACAATCTGATCACAATGCTGCATCAATTACTTTGAGAAGAATCTCCCTAAAATATTTGAACGGTATATTTTCAAGGGCCATTTAAGTCACGTTAAAACCTCTCATCATCATCGGTCGCCTTCGAATTGCGAGGTCGACTGCGGGTTGTTCGCAAGGGATAATTTGATGATTTCCCACCCCCCAAAAAAAAAAACTTGAGAGGTGTCAAGGAACACCCGGATGGAACGAAGTTATTGTTATTATTTTTTGTTATGTAAAAAAAAAAATTAAAAAAAAAAAAAAAATAGAAATGTCTGGCTTGCTTTCTATAACAGAGAGAGAGACAGACAGAGAAACATGCGACGCCGCACAGCTTACAATAGCTTACTATAGCAAAAAGTGTCGTGACAACTTTTCGTAAGAATTTTTCCCGTCTAGCCCCCTTTCACAACGCGCGATAAGGAACTTCGTTCCAAAAAAAAAAAAAAGTCAGCCCAAACATACCAGCAAACAAACCCGGATGCAGTTGAATGATCCAGTATTTTGCATGAAGCGACTGCCAATCTGACCTCCAAAACCCAGTTAAATAATGAGTTAAAACGACTATTTCGTTAAATGATTCGGTAGTGCAGTAAGATCTTATGTAGCTGTATTTGCACATACTTTTACTTCACGTGGATAACCATTTTCAACTTGATAAAATATAAAAGTGACTAAGTTTAATAGAATTGAATCAGCTTGTTTGAATTTATCATTTGTATTACTTGCTATAAATTCAAATAAATCATGATTTCTCAATAATATGTGTTGATAATTCTAATCATTCAAAAATGTGCTAACTTTTGTGTTATTATATAAGTGTCGGTGCTAATTTCATTGTATCTGTACATCCTTCTATTATTTCTTCACCCAATAGACTTCTTGTGTTTCGTTTGAAACCAGCCCTATAAAAAACCAGTTTCAGCGGGACTTTTCCGAAAACTGCAACGAAGGAATAACGTCTTCCTACACCAAGTATTGCAAAATATGGTGCATTATTACTATTCTATTTAAAACACGTACTATCCTTCTGTCTTTAAAATGAAAATGTTTAATTTCTTTGACTTTTCCTCTAGTAGACTTATAGGTTATTCTAGTTTTAGGGGAATCTGCAAATCTTACCAGATCAGCGTTAATTCACTGACGTCATCGTGACGTGTCTTTAAATCTCTAATGTTCGAGAAAAATCCAGAGCAACAACGCCGCATTATATGACGTCAAAATATCCCAAGAATAATAAGGTTTCCGTTTAGGTGATTACTCTTTTTCTTCCTCTCGTTTTACGTACAAACAAAATGACCACATTAACCTTTAATTTTTTAGCCAAAAGCTTTGCCAAATTCTTACAGGAATTAGTGCATCGCAGGTAAATTTTTCATTCGCAGTAAAGAAATTGACGACTTCGAATATATTTCGAAGATATCATCGAATTATGGGAACAAAGAAACAGAGAATACGTCTGCTAGTATGTACATTGTACGTTAGTACACACACTTGTGAACTCTATATCTCCAACGAAATTGGCTAGTTTCCGTTGAACGGTGTTATGGAGGTCAGGGAAATATTTTTGAAAAGCCCCAGGAAAATTAAATTAAACATATTTTTTAATAAAAACTACCTACTGTTTTTCAAGTTCAGTATTGCTCAATTTATAAAATAGTAGGTATCAGAAGTGTGTGCAGTTGCGCCATATTTTTTAAGAAGCTCCAACTCATCTCTCGTTTCAAAGGCACTTTGAACTTATGATGGCTAGGCCACAAACAAATGATTCAAGGCAAAGATCAAGCCTAGCCTCCGACTTCATACCAAATGACGTCTATAGAACAATTTCTTCCCGTTGACCACCTTGCGTAGGTAAACAATTATTACATAACTCTACGTGACGTAGATCAAGGGAATTCTATGACGAGTACAATTACGAATGTACTGGAGAATTCGGTATTTATCTCTCTGGTATTTAATTACTCTGTCTCTTTGCATTTTTCATTTGTTTGTGCGTAGTGTAGGCCAACGAAAAGCACCTTGATATAAATGCTTTAAGTTTGAGATGAAAAATAAGTCTTACAGTCTGTAACCTGTAACGATACATTTTGTAATAATCACTTGTTTATGTAAAATCGAATTTTGGATCGTTAGATTTCATGATAATGCTCCGGTCAGAAAGCGCCATAAAGTACATTTTAACGCTATTTGTTTAGGGGTTACATATCATGTAAATGTAAACGAATGCTATTGATAATATTTAATCCAGAGCCAACTAATGAGGGATTGTCATCATTAGCAACATGATGTAATCGATCATCGAACGTTAATGCTTACTGTGGTTACCATAATCATGGTGTTTTCAAAACGAATAGATAATAAGGAAAGCCCCTACTGTACTGAAAATTCACCTCATATCGTTTTTTTGTGAATTGTTAGATCATCTCAAACATTAGTTTTGACTACCCAAACCAGAAAAAAGGTTAGATAGAATAATAGAGGGCAAGCGTATGGCCATCAACAGGGCACAAATTCACTAGAAGACTAGAAGGGAGACGGCCTGTGGACGGTGAGTGATGGGCTAGCTCGCCGTCCGTCTGTCTTATGACGACGACAGGCCGTGCCGACGGACGGCGCGTTCGTGTTCCACGCGCGCCTCAAAAAGATATCAGCAACATGGAAAGAGGCCCGTAAGGGCCCGACGCCCGTCGGGGCTAAGGGTTGTTCGCAAGAGATACCGAACATGGGTGGTTTTTAGTCAATAGTCTGACACTCCCTTTCGCTCTGCCCAAGAGCGGGAGGGGTTATTTGATGATTTTCCACCCGCCAAAAAAAAAAGAAATGGAGACTCGAGTTATCAGAAAAACTTTTGTATACATAATTAAAGATTTTTTTTTCGTATAGACAGGCTCTTTATTTTTACGACAGCCGACTTTGAATGGCCGACTTGGAATGGCTGCATTTTCTCTGCGCAATCCCTATTCAACTACATCTCAATCAAAACTACCTAGAATCGTGATTTACTCCATATCTTTACACTGCACACTGGCCGGTTTTTCCTCAATCTAAGATAAACATGGAAATTTAATTCTTTACATTTTTATTTATAAACGTTAACTCTTAAAGCGTTAGAAGAAAAAAACGCTGCACTTTGCAACGGAAGCTGAGTGCGAAAAATTCCATCTAGCTCGATATTATGAGAAATTATTTGAAATGAGTCAGTTATTGTCTACAGACGGCGGAACTTTTAAGCCAAACTTTTCCGCAGTACTTGGAAGTAGGATATTTCCGACTGTTTCTTATTAAAGTGCTCGAAATTATACAGGTGTATTGCACGATACTGTATATAATTCTAGGTATGGTGAATGGAGTTCTGCCCTTGATATTAAAACGTCTGTGTATTGTGTTCGTGTTATCGGTGAATGCATTTCCGTTTGCGTGAAAAGCTCACAAGTAGCAGTTGGTAGTGCTGAAAATTGGATGGAACTGTGTTAAGAGTAACGAGAATATATTTAAAAATTGGTGGACGGAATGATACATAAATTGGTAAAACTGCAGGATAGAACTCCTATTATAGCCGAATTATCTTACATGTCTTATATGATGCCCGCGGATTCGCCATATATACCTACTGAAACCTTCCTCGAGAACCACTATCCATAGGTGAAAACAGCATGAAAATCGGTGCAGTAGTTTTAGAGTTTATCGCGAACAGACAGACAGACAAACAGACGTGGCGAAGGACTTTGTTTTATAATAAATGTAGTGTAAGAAGTAAAATTAGTTTGTGTGTAAGGGTAAATCTTCGTAACTACGAGTATAATAATCCAATTCTAAAATTTCTTACACTGATAGAAAGCTACATTACTGGTGGGTGTCATAGGCTATAACTTACGTTATTCTGATGTAATTGTTAAGGAGGTACCTCATAAACCGTAACTTCGAGTGACCTGTAAGTTTTTCGAAGAATTCTATAAATAAATCAAATAACTTACAAATGACTCGAAGCCTTTCTACAAGTGACCACAATAGTATTTTCTGAGAAACACTACTCGTACAGGCGCCACCGAGGTACGCTGTCAAATGACTCACGTTTACCTTGAGAACTAAATTAAAGCTTACTATGTACTGAAAGTGCCCAGAATTACCTGACCCCTAGTATACAGAAGAAGAGGGCAAGTGGTGTGAGGAGAGGGGTCAGGTGATGCTGGGCGTGACTGAACTAAGTTTAGGTAAAGTAGGAGACCAGTTGATGATGAGTGGTCATGCCATGGCTTACGAGTGTCGATTTGAAGTTGTGTAATTTATTAAATCACGGTGAAAAAAGACATCGCGGTGAAGGAAAACTTCGTGAGGAAACCGGCATGTCTTAGGACCAAAAAATTCGAAGTCCTGTGACATCCACCAACTAGCACTGGGCCCGCGTGGTGGATAAAATTCCCATCCCTCTCATAGAGAGCAGGCCCGAGTCCCTGCAGTGTAAACATTATAAGCTGATGATGATTAAATCGCCTCTGCTTTCAAAAAGAGAAGGACACCATCGGCATCGTCAGGAAACCGGCATGTCACAGACCGGAAAATTCGAAGACATGTGACATCTACCAACCAGTGTTGGGTCCAATTGGTGGATTACACGGCCTACTAACTCGTATAGAGAGGAGGCCTGTGTGCAAGCAGTGGGAATATTATAGGCTTATTATGCTAATCCTATAAAAGGAGTTATGAGCCTCAAATGAAACAGTGGATTCGAGTGGTGGATTACGTCCAACTCCTTTTTATAGAGAAGAGGCCAGTAAAACATTAGAGACTGCCATTGAGGTATAATGGAAGGAGACTGCTTATGTTCTATAGCTTATAGTTCACCCGTCGGTGCTGCGGGTTGTTCCCAAAAGATACCGCGGCCTCGGCGCAAGGGCTAAGAAGGAACATGGGTGGTTTATAGTCAGTAGAAGTCTGACACTCCCTTTCGCTCTGCCCAAGAGCGGGAGGGGTTATTTGATGATTTGCCACCCGCCCAAAAAAAAAAAGGCTTGTAGTGCAAAGCCATTATGTGCAATGAATACGAAGAAATTTCATGTGTTGCCAACAAGTTTCTTAGTTTAAAACAAGAACAATCATGATTAACTAATGACCATACAGCTTTTCCTTTCCAACTTTGTTTAAACTGTTGGCTGACGCAACAAAAGTCCTTGTTACCGGTATCTAGGAAAATAAACAATAACTAGAACTTGCCATATATAAGGGTGTTATCACACTTAGCGGCAAAACCAGGTCCGGGGTGGATGGATCATCATCTGCCTAGCCTTATCCCAACTATGTTGGGGTCGGCTTCCAGTCTAACCGGATGCAGCTGAATACCAGTATTTTACATGGAGCGACTCTTTTATCTGACCTCCACAACCCAGTTAATACCAGGTAATACGATACTCTTTGGTAAGACTGGATGTCAGAATTTCAGGTCACTGCCAAAGATCTATATATGGCAGCAGGGACCAACAGCTTAACGTGCTTTCCGAGGCACGGAGGAAACTCGGTATGTCGGGCGGTCACCCATCCACAGACCGACCTAGGCAAGCACAGCTTTACCTAAAGATCGACCCGAGTTCTTATTTAGCCACGAGCTCCACGAATCCGGGGTAGATGGATGTATCCATAAAATATAAACTTTATGGAAATAAACATCGCTTTGAAAGTAAGCCCCCTAAGTAATTTGACTATCTGTAAGGTGGGTGTTAGCGTTAGCTAACGTAGATTACGACTAGTGAAAGAATTTTCCGAATCGGATCAGTAGTTCGGAAGATTACCTTCTTTACAAACATTATACTATATTTTTTGTATTGTTATTCTAGTATCAAAATAAAATATGGTATAACTAAACAAACCGCTATTTATCTGACGTCACGTCATGTTTGACGTGCTTACATTGTTGCTGACGTGGCGGTAAAAAGGTGCAAATTAAAAATAGTATGTTTCGAGTCGCACGCGCGTTGATTTTATCCGTTTCTGCGGTTACATTTTAGTTTTCCTTTTTTCTTGGGTATATCAAAAGCAAGTACGTCATATGTACGTAGGTAGTGGGATAAAGGTACGTGTGTTTATCGAGTCGCACGCGCATCTATTTTATCAATTTATGCAGTTAACTATAGGGAATAGTTAACCGCATTTAATTTTCCTTCTTTCCCTTTAACAATATTACTAATTATGGCATCATATTTTGTTTTTCCTGTATTGATTCATATGATATAAAAAGGGTGTGTTGAAGTACGTAGGTACAATCTATCTTAGTCAAGCCCAATTTTTCCGACTTTTTATAGCAAGTTTAGTTTAGTTGAAGTTTTCCTTAATATTGTAGGAAAAGGTAGTTATACTATCCTGGTAATACATGATTTTGTTTTTTTTTTTAGTAAACTGGCTGGCTCTTTTCTTCGCAATAGATCTACCTTCACTTATCAAAAGAACTCCGCCTAGCTGATGCATCACTACTTCACTACACACATTATTATAAAACAAAGTCCTCCACCGCGTCTGTGTGTCTGTTCGCGATAAACTCAAAAACAACTGCACCGATTTTTATGCTGTTTTCACCAATGAATAGAGTGGTTCTTGAGGAAGATTTTAGTATATAATTTGACGCGGGCGAAGCCGCGGGCATTAGCTAGTATGTTCTAAAATATTTTAAGAGAAAATAGTATTATTTATTACTATTATTATTTATTTATTATTTACTTACTATTATTATTTTTTTATTATTTATTTATTTGCAACTCATAGTAGATAAGTAGAACTCTTACCAAGGAGTATCGTATTACCCAAATACCCAGTACTAACTGGGTTGTGGAGTTAGATAGACAGTCGCTCCATGTAAAATACTGGTATTAAGCTGCATCTGGTTAGACTGGAAGCCGACCCCAATATAGTTGGGAAAAGGCTAGGCAGACGATGATGAGTAGATAAGTAGTCACTTAGTACTTACGAAAATTTATTTCTTGGGTCATTTTGTATCGGCATTGTAGGAACAAAACCATAAAGAAGATATTCTATCATTATTTGTGGTCTCTACCCAGTTGCGGAGTTAATATCAGGTTCTTGGGCCTTTCACTTTAATTCTAGTATACCTACCATCTTCAGGTCATCGATCCATCCGGTTTCAGGGGTGCCCCAGAATTCACCACGAGAACTTTTCCTTAAAACCCATCTTAGTCATCAAAGAATTAGAAACATTGCATCACAATCTAGCAACCGGGTAGTAACAGAACTCATCTCGATTCACCGTAACTGGCAACCCCAAAAAATTATAACCTAAAAAGAACAAAAAAATTTCGCCCGAATGGGCCAGCTCTGAGTCATTAGCAGGAAACTCATTATAGTTTAAAGGTATAATTTTAAATGATGGCCTTCCTCTTTGATTTTTTTGTGAGAAATGATTCAGTGATTGTTTCCTGACTGATCCGAGAGCTATTTCTTGTTGAAAACTGTATGTTTGTACAATTGGAGCTGGGTACTATTATGCTTGGTTTTTGTACCCTTTTAAACCAAAAGGTTTGACTGGTAGCAACGCTATATGGCATGCATTCTACCATGTAACTAAAATCAATGTTTCTTGCACACTCAGTAGCTGATAGACGCTACTTAATAGGTAAATTATGGGCTGATTCAATTTAAATTGCCATCGACACGCTAAGATAATTAGTGTTTCAAAAGAAATGCCTAAAAAGACGCAAAGTGATACATCATCTGCCAAGCCTGTTCTCAAAAATCGGCGTACTCCACGATTACTAGATGCAGCTGAATACCAGTATTGTACATGGAGCTACTGTCTATTTGACTTAAGAGCTAATTACTAACAGCCACTCGGGCCTCCAGGTTAAGCTGTGGTTGGCCCGTGGGTGGGTTGCGCCCCATTACATACCGAATTTCCTTCATGGCTCACAAAGCACGTCAAGCCTTTTGTTCCCAGGTGTTATTTCTAGATCTTTTACAGTCGTCACAGGTAGTCTAGCCAATTAACTAGAATCTAGTAATAATCTAGTCCAGTCTCTTGTTCAATTCTGACAACCAGTCTTATTAAGTAAGTCGTAACTCGTACTGTATTATTCAGTACTAGCAGTTTTTCGAGGTAGCGTGCATTTGTTGTTAAGTTTTTTCGTATTCATAAACTCACGGGGACGTGACATTAGGTGTTACACTTTTCTAAGTCACGTAACACACTCGTTTTGGAGGTCGCATCATGTAAAATACTGGTATTCAGCTGCATACGGTTAGACTGGAAGCTATCCCTAACATAGTTGGGAAAAGGCTAGGCCGATGATGATGACTGCCAATCTAGCCTCCAGAATCTATGTGCGTACTGGGCTACAAGACAGAAAGGAAAATCAAACATGAAAATCAAGGCACTGAAAGCGAACAAGTGGCTTATCTTGCAAAGATCTTGAACCAGTTAGTTCAGCCAGAATTGTCTAATATTCACACGAAAATTAGATGCAATCGACTGACTCATATGTACCTGAGGTGGATATTCTACTGAAACGCCTTTGAACTAACTAATAAACCGATAGGTAAATAGAATTACACTTTATAAACACTTCACTACTAGGAATGCATTGAAGATCTATAGATTTACAATATTGCAACAGGCATTCCGTATCTCTCAGAGATACAGACTTTATATCCATAAAAATACACTTGAAAACCTAATTAAAACGTTTTAAATCAAAGGTATACGTGCATGCAGTCACATCAGAAACAGTCGCGTGCACACTGCACAGGTCACTTACGTTACGTAGTTATTATAATTAACGTGGATGGATCTATTATAAGTTCGAGGAAACAAAATTATGGGCAACATTGTCATATTTATGGCCAGAAAGGCAGTGACTACATGGATGACAAATTATATATAATAAATACATATATATCTTGTAAATACAGAAATAAAGAAAAGGGCAGAACAGTGATGATACAAGTCTATAAATTACATGGCACGATCACTATCCAGAGGTTTTTCAAAAGAGAAAGATAGCCAGAAGTAGACGATAAAACAATAAACTGCAATACCTTGTGACGCTGCATACGCTTAAAATGTATGGAACATTTGCTTTTTTGTTACCAATGAAAATCGTTTAAAAATCCGCAATTCATGAACACGATCAGCCGGTCGGTTTATTATTATTCATTTATTATCATACACATATAATATTATACTAATCCATACATTGTTAGTAAATCATAGTTATAACTATGTTAGTATATTATTCTTCAATAACACCCGAAAACCGCCGAAAAATTTGTAACTAACTGTAGTCATATTTTACTGTTGGCATTTGAATATATGTGCTGACGCACTATGACCATAAAATTGCACATTTCCCATAAGGATATAATATACACTGTAGTACATAGAATTATATATACCATTGAATTACGTATAACTTCTAATAATAATACATATATGTTTATATATGGTAGTATTTTTCACATTGACGTCACTATGTTTTCGTAAGCCGAAAGGTGGCGGCAAATGATCAGAATCATATGACTGTTGCTGCTATTATTTCAGGGATTAAAACGATATATTTAATTTATTTCACATGTTTTTACAAATATTTATTTAGAGACAAAAGAAATAATTAATGTCCGCTGGTTTGTTTGTGTGTGAAGAAAACCATATTTTTAGCTAAATATTTGATGTGCTTTTGAATGCAATTTCGTGTTTTCAGTTGATATAGAGAACCCTAGCCAAATTGGAACATTGCACCTAATAAAAACCCACATGACCTGAATGTCTGACAGCCAGTCTTACCAAAGGGTCTCGAATTACCCGTACTAAGTGGGTTGTGGAGGTCAGATAATCAGTAACTCCATGTAAAATACTGGTATTCAGCTGCATCTGGTTTGACTGGAAGCCGACCCTAACATATTGGGAAAAGGCTAGGCAGATGATGATGATAGGCCTACATGGACGCTTATTTAACATCGCGAAACGGTGCACGTTTCGGATTTGTTTTCGATTCGTACGAAGAAGAACCAAAAGTAGCGAAAATCTCTCCTAACAGCCAGACAAACATTTTCAGTCCTATATAGAGAACATTTTACCGCAGAATACACGTGGTTTTGTGCAAACATTCGCAGCCCCACGTGTCTCAGTCGTGATGGTTCGCAGGTATATAATAGGTAAGCGCCGGCGCAGGCGCAGCTATTACTCACGTCTGCTAGTGCCGGCATGAGTGTGAGATGAAACAGCTGCGGTTTATTATCGGTAGTAATAGGAATTGGATTTATATCTGCGAGATTAGAAGATACAGGCGATGCTGAATCTGTATGTGGAATCTGTGTGTGTTATTTTGGTAAAATAAGGAGGAAGGAATTGATGATTGGCGATCGAAACTGAAGTGTATATTTTGACACTGCCTAGCCTTTTCTCAACTATGTTGTGGTCGGCTCCTAGTCTAACCGGTTGCAGCTGTATACTAATGTTTTAGATATATCGACTGCCTATCTGACCTCTACAACCCAGTCGGTACTGGGTAATACGATACCCCTTGGTAAGACTGGTTGTCTGACTTTCGGCCCCTACGGTTAACGTGCTTTCCCAGGCACGGAGGAAACTTCACAGATTTTTTAAAATTAGCTTACCCTCCATAATAATGGAATGCCTTTAGGAAAATAATTACTACCTACCACAATCATTTAAAATAAATTATTTTATCCATAAAAACCTTGTATCTGGAGTTTTAAACCTTACGGTAAAAACCCAAGCGCGTTTATTTTTTACTTGAACGAAATAAAAGTATTGTAACAGCTCTAACCAGAACCACATCAAGTCCTGATGTAGATATAGATTTTTTTATTAATTCTATATTTAGAGTCGGGCTTTCCAAGGTCCCCAAAATAAAGATAATTAAAACCGACGAAATTAGACTCGAGTGCTTAACCTGTAGTCACATTGGTGTAGTCTAACAGGCAAAACCAAAAACATACTTGAGTGGTCTAACTTTTGGAACAAATCATAATATTAATAACCGTCTTTAGTTAATTTAAATATTAATAAGGTACTGAGACAGACTGAGAGGAGGCTGTGTACAGACAAAGTAGCACAGAGAGCCATGGAGCGGTCCATGCTCGGCATAAAACTAATAGACCGAGTTGCAAACGTCGAAACCCACAAACGCACGACGGTCTTCGATATTGGAAATCGAGTTATGGAACTCAAATGAAGTTGGGCAGGATACCTAGCATTAAGGCGCTAAGGTGATGGCAGGTGGAGTGAAGCTGTGACCGAGTGGCGTCCAAGGACTGGGAAAATAAGTGTTGGTCGTCCGGTGGCGAGATCAGACGACATTGTTGCCATCGCTGGAATATCCTCGATGAGGCTGGCAGTTGGCACAATCTAAGAGGGGCCTATACATAGAGTGGGTGAAGTCGGGCCTCGGATGATAATGACAACAGAAATAATAGGCGTTACAGGTACTTGGAAAGCACGCAGCATTTAGGCATCAGATTATTTTCATATTCGAAGATTTTTTGTGTACATTATGCGCATTTATTTAATCTTGGAAAGAAAAGCTCGGAATGAAAAAATGTGTCGTGTGTACAAAGCTCAAGTTCAGGCTAACCGCAAATGATTGCGTGTTGCGGTCGCGTTTACATCTACAGGGCTGTGCCTTGAAGCTTCTGTTGTGTGTTTAGCGCCAAAAATATAGGCACAATATGATTAACCGAATGACTCATAGACTCCTGCAGACTTGTTGTGATAGGTATTTTCTTGATAATAAATAGGGGAGTTTTTTTTCTTTGCAAGTCATGGTGCGTAAGTATATGGCCTTGTATTAACTAAACATTCATCGATAAAAATTGAATATGACTGAAAATTTTAGAAACGTTCTTAAACTAATGATCCTTTCTGAGTCTTGTGAAAAACAAGTTACGTATTTAATTTAAGTATTATATTATTATAAATGCGAAAGTTATTGAGGATATCTTGCTGTTTCACGCAAAAACCACTTACCAGATTTGGATGAAATTCGGCACACATATAGTTCATAACCTGGATTAACACATGTAATACTTTTAATGCCTGTAATACGATTCCGTGGGGCAATAACTGTACTTCACGTGGGTGAAACCGCGGGTATAAGTTAGTCAAATTATAAATCCCCAAACTTAGGAAGTAAATATGAGACACCAACTTCAGGTAACTTCAACATCTACTTTTAATTGTTTTAAAGTGATGTTCAAAGTGAAGGCAACCCTACTGAGTTTAGAGGCGCCACCAACCCTTTCAAATGTATCACAATGAACTCATGGAAATACCCCTCAAATGCCAACAATTAATATCCTGAACATATCGCCTGATACTCATTAAAATAAGTGTTAATAAAAGCTTACTTTTTGCTTCTCAATTTAGCGTTAATCTTCCTTTTACTGTGTGACTAAAGATGGACTTTACTGGGGCAATTCTTTGAAGGGAACATGTAACATTAGGTATCAGACACTGTCTCCTGTTCAAAGACCTCTTGGCGTACTAAAAAGTTAAAAAGGAATGAGCATACCTCACCTCGCTTACTCACTAGGTGTATTTACCCTCGTTGCCTCAAGTTTCCTTAGATTATTTTCCTCTGCTATTATTAACATTTCAATGGAAATACCAAAAGTCTTTTTACCTGTTCTATTAAATGCTATATTGTGTCTTTAACCTGAATGACTCAGCAGTATTGGTTGAGTGTGTTCACTTTTTCCACTTGTCTTTACTAGCCGTCCGAATCATACTTAGCACAATCAATTCACCGATTCATTAGTCCAAAGTACGTACTAAACTCAATGACTGGTCATCTCTTTTGACATCACCATAAAATATATGTGTAATCTCATAATTAATGATGTTATCAAGAACTTGTAAAAAAATCGTTATAAAAAGAGTGTCCATAGAGTTTCTGTTCCATACTTCTCCATAGGTCTATGTTTTGGAATGGGCAACCACAGTTACTTTCACAAGTTATTATGCCTTGTGGCTGGGACTTTAGCTATATCCTTTTGTTTTTGACCTATAAAATTGCCTGTAACCTAATGGTAATAAATGCTTTATATTTAAATTTTCGAAGACATATGAGTATTATATATTTATCACTTGCATCGGTCAAGGAAAACATCGTGAGGAAACCAAGTCATGTCATCAACACTCGTCTTTTTTTTTAGGGTGTGGGAAATCATCAGATAACCCCTTCCGCTCTTGGGCAGAGCGGAAGGGAGTGTCAGACTTTTACTGACTGAAAACCACCCATGTTCCTTCTTAGCCCTTGTGCCGAAGCTACGGTATCTCTTTCGAACAACTCGCACCCCCGACGGGGGCATAACACTGTGACACCAGGTTAGGCGCTAACCACACAATAAAGATGAAAAAAATAAAATTTGAGTTTGATGTAAATCAGCATGGTTTATAGTCTGCATGACAAAGGTACCTCTTGTCGCACAGAGAAGGCACAAGCATGCTGGTGATCTCAGCCCAAAAAACTTGCGTAGATTCCGTGATGCTGACAGTACAAATCCAGATAAGGTTTTAGCTGACGAGAGATTTCTTGGCGTAAAAATTACGACGTCATAACGTAAACATGCGTAAGATATTTGCATATGACACGTCGCCGTACTCATCGGCTTGTTCAAGATTGCGTACATAATTAGTGTTTTAGTGATAAACTATTTTAACAGAAAAAGTGGAGCCATTTTTAGATGTTTTATTTTTAGCACTTGCAAATTCACTAAATGGGAGGTCTCGGTTTGTGTGAAGGGCTACTAAGGAGGTGTTTGCTGATCTGACGAGTAATAGAGAAGCAGAAGACATGCTTTGTCCACCCCAATTATATTGGGATAATGGCTGGAGAATGATGATGAAGATAATATGTGAGGTCTCTTCGCATTATAGTAAATGCCTATATACAACAGACATCAAAATAAAATCTCGCGGCCTCGACATAAAGGGCTAAGGGTGGTTTTTAGTCAGTCGAAGTCTGACACTCCCTTTCGCTCTGCCCAAGAGCGGGAGGGGTTATTCGATGATTTTCCACCCGTCAAAAAAAAAAAAGGAGTCGGTAGTTAGTGTGTCGTCACACACATTTTGCCATGTTTTGTTTGAAGTCTCACATTTAGTAGAGGCGAGTCTATTTCGCCATATTAAGACTCCGAACTGACATATTCCTAATGGAAAAACCTATCATTATGCTTTGGCGAAAATATTTAAAACTATGACATACGTAGTAGCTTCATCATCAATAATGCCTGTAATGTTCCCACTACAGGGACTCAGGCCTCCTCTCTAGGAGAGGGACACGGGCCCAGTGCGGGTTGGTATAAAATGGCATATGGCACATGTCTTCGAATTTTTGGTTCTTAGACATGGATTCTCAAATTGGTAATTCAAGTTCTTCATTCACGCCAGTCTGCGCGTACGCAGATGATGCAACAACTGTCGAAGTCCAATCATTGGGTGTTGGGTGCAGCCGGCGATTTCGCATATTTCGTAAGTGCATTAAGGTTACTGTCACGACTGTTTGTCTGATGTAAGGTGGAGCTGCCGTTACATGAGTGAAGATGGGGGTCATCAATGAACGGGGGTGGGGAGGGGGCAATAGTGCACTTAGTATTTGTGATACAATAGTTTTATTTTTCGCACTAGATTGGGAAAAGTGGAAGGAAGGAAGGGAGGCCTTTGCCCTGCAGTGGGAAAATATAGGCTTATAATAATAAAATGTTTTTATTACAAAATGAGGCAGCTCTTGACCTCAATCACGCCTGATGGAAAGTGATGGATGAGGTCTTGGATGGAATGAGCGTCCCCCGAAGAATTTGGCGAAAAGGTTGTGTACTTTTCCAAATAGAAAGGAAAGAAGGATATGATTAAGTAACATCGTATATGATGTTCCGTTCGTATTTATTCCACTTACAAAAAGAGGATTTTATGTATTCGGCTGGTGTGGCTTTTTAGATGAAAGTGACCTATCAACAGGCGTATTATTATTTTGTCTCCCTAATTTAATATTTTTGTCGTATCTGACCGTGTCATCACTTTTTTATGTTACAGCGCTATGCTGAGATAGACTGAGTTTTAATTTATAAACATTTTTTTAAATTTTTCTTTAACTATCTGCAATTGTTTTTATCTTTGAGCCCAAAAGAATGATCAAATCAATTTTTATCTCGCTCTATTTGTGTTTTAGATTCGTGCAAGTTTTGTGCTAAACTTGCCTCTAGACGCAATTGTTGGCAGTGGTGGAAATTAATATTTTGATTGTATTAGATATTAATGGCTTACTAATTTAATTAATGAACAACCTTAACATTCCATTATTTATTGATCAAAGTTCAGAAACCAAAGAAGGGGAAATTGCCCCATTCTATCTAAACACATTAAGAATAATTTTATCAATAACAGCTGACGAAAAACTATTAGACTATTACGCAGCAGTTATAATATCGTTCACAACGACTGTTAAAAATACTATGCGACATTTATAAATGTATACAAATAAGTGGTTTACCTTGCAACTGATAGATTGTACTGTGATTTAGATATTGTCGATTGAAGGTTTTCACATTATATTGACCAGTTTAAACAATTTGCAACTTGGAATTCAAATGTTCATTTTTTCTTACTCAACTGCGGCGAAGACCAATAGGAGGGTACCTACTGCTGGTTTTCTGGCCACTTGAATTGACTGAGAATCTTAGTCATCATCTGCCTAGCCTTTTCGGCTTCCAGTCTAACCGTATGCACTTGATTACCAGTATATTACACGGACCGACGGCCTATCTGCCCTCTACAACCTTTAGTACTGGGTAATGCCATACTCTTTCGCTGACTGAGATTATTAGTAAAAGCAAAAATAAAGCTAAAATCTCATTTGTACAGGGTTCCGTGATCATTGGGTGCTAACAGGACCCTTTAATTTGGTTTAGCTGGTCAGTCTGGCCGTCCCTCCCTCTGTTCGTCTGGGCACAGGGTTATCTTTTGACCTACAACGGGTAGACACAGAATGTGTCTTACTTAGGCCTTTATAACAACAAATAATCAAAGATCCCTAAACAAGAAATATGCTACTCAGCGTTTTCTTACAGATACTTCGTGTGCGAGAGAAAGAGTCCTCACCACAAAAGCTATTGTGGCTGCTTTGTCCCCGAGCAAAACAAACTTCTTGTCCAATATTAATACCGATCCCGACTTTCAGTAGAAGACTATCGAGTCGTTAATCCGAATCGATAATCCAAAAATTATAATTAAATTCAACGTAGTTTATCGATCCTTATAGTTGTTCATCTGATTATCCCATGTCGGCGCGATGCCAAACTCATTGATGTCAAAATAACTATAGGTGTTTAACCTCTAGTTAGTTTAATTGCCCGAGTTAATTATAGAAGTGGTGACGAAGCAGAATGTCAGAAGTAATTACGAAAAAAGTCTTGCGTTGAGCGATGAGGCGTTCGCCATTTTGCAAATCCTTATAGTGATGTTACCTTTTCTGAGGTCAGCAATTATTTTTTTCTTGTTGAGTTATGGAGGAAAAATCTAAAGTGAAAAAATCGCTTTTGTGTTTATCTGTCAAAAAAAATGAAGTGGTTAACTGGACCCGGGGGTCCAGCACCGTTTGGGTCCAGTTAACTAAAGACTCTTACTAAGTATTTTTAAAGATTGATGCGGATTTTAGAAGAAAGTAGAAAATTGATTCTTGTGTCTATTAAATAAGTACTTAAGTTAAATAATACTCGTCGCTGAACTACGGGAGGTTGCAAGAATATTCTCTACAAATTAAGATCAGTCATCAAGACAAGAGGCTACAGAATTTCCGCCACATTTACTATAATAACACTTAAAACAAGATCAAAGATAATAAAACCCACTAGAAAAAACCCACTCAAGACAATCAAGACCTAATTAATTAATCATGTATCTGTCATAGATACCATGACATTTTCTCGCTATTCACATCAGTGATATCCCACCGAGGTAAAAGGAACCCAACCAATTCGCCATAAGACTGAATTCCTGAAAACTCAAAACTGGTTTCGTTTATGACTTCATTACTCAAACCTTCCAATCATTTCTGTCAGCACGCAGAGATACTTACAAACTTATTTCTACACTAACAATTTAAGCTATAGACTCTTTTTCGTGGTTAATAAAGAAGGGAATTGAGTGTTGATTGGTTTTGCAGCCGCAATTTAATTGGTCTATCAATGATGATCATTCAGAGGAGACTGTTAAGTTTTCTTTTTGTGTTTTTTTTTTGTTATATAGCTTGAAGGGTTTTGCGTCATCGTCTGTGAACGCTAGCGATGCGAAATTAAATGTACGTTTAGTTTTTGGTTACGAAGATGGGAGTTTGATATGGGAAATTGGATACTGTGAGTAGCGTGAAGCACAGAGGGCTATGCTAAGTCTGTTTTGTGATATTTCTCCCATAATATTTACTCGATTTCAAAGTAGATACGTAAGAAAAATGCACATTGCCTTTAAGGATTTATAGAAGAAGAAAAAAACCGTCTTCAAAATCAATCAAACAAAGGTCAAGCTTCAGAAGCCGGTGACAAAAACACCAAATCAATCAAACAAAAGTCAAGCTTCAGAAGCCGGTGACAAAAACACCAAATCAATCAAACAAAGGTCAAGCTTCAGAAGCCGGTGACAAAAACACCAAATCAATCAAACAAAAGTCAAGGTTAGTATTTTTAGAATTTTGAGAATCGGTTCACAAATGGAGGAGAAATCAGGTAACATCATAAAAAAAAATAAAAAAAATACTCCTCCTTTTTTGAAGTCGGTTAAAAATTAGGCTTTGCCATCATGATTATTGCTATGTTTGTTTCTTGCCTATTCTACGCTGTGGAATGGGCAACTACAATACTTTCAAAGTTATTGTTTCTAGGACTCTGGGAGGGACTGTAGACTGTTTTTAGGATTTTGTTCCCGAAGTGTGGCATACGGGACCCTATTACTAAGCCTCCGCTCTCCGTCTGTCTGTCACAGGGCTGTATCTCATGATCCGTAATAGGTAGACAGTAGTAATTTTTACTGAATAAAAATAAAAGGCGACTGCTACGATGGTACGGAACCCTTCATGCGCGAGTCCAACTCGCACTTGACCGGTTTTTTTTAATTTTTTTTTGACAATTCAAAACTGCCAGTGCCAAATTGAAATGGATGCTTTGATTTTGGAACCTATTTCGGGTCGTTACGTTATGAATGAAACTCAGGAATGGAATTCCGTGTTCTAAAACCAAATACAAACTTTACAGAGTACATACTATGATGGACAAATTGGTGTCCCAGATAGCTTTCAAATGATTTTAACACTTACGCGCCATAAAGATAAGGATGCTATTTATTTGTTGGAAAGTTAATATATAGGCGCGTCAAGCTGTCTGGGTGCGTGACAGATTTTTTTGTTGACGAGTATTCATTATCTTTTAAACGATTGTATTTTTAAGATTCCGTCAAAATAATAATTTTATTGATTATCAAAATGATACAGACTTGCTTCACGATGCACGGAGGAAACTTGGTATGGTATGAATTGGGTGGTCACCCATCCACGGGTCAACCTAGACAAGTGCGGCTTAACCTGAAGATCGAACCGCGCGGTTGTTGTTATATAGTCACGAGCTCCTTTGTGGCTTTAGATGTATGAAAAACAATCATTCCCCACTGCTGAGTATAGGCCTCCCCGGAAAAAATAATACAATAAAAAAATCTGAAACATTTTGGTGGGAAACATTGTTTTTCAGACTTATCTAAAAATGTATACCACGTTATTGCTTTTAGTGGTTACTAGCTGTAACGCATGCGTTACCTCGGACTTAAATGTAACTGGCGAAATGTGGACGATTGGGTACAACTCTGCCTAACCCTTTGGGGATTACAGGCGTGATGTTATGTTATTTACAACTGGCGCCTAAGAGACGATAAATTATCGTTTTTTCTCGTATCAATAAAGAACTAATTCCTTTTATCAACGCATTTAATTCGTGTTTGCTAATAGCCAATCACCTATGAAAAACTCCGACGTAAAATGTTTTATTAGGTACAGACGCCAGCAAATCGAGCTAGTACAATCTGTCAAATTTCTTTAATAGATATTCAACTTTATCGTTAATGTTTTAGGGTCGAAGTTTATTGGGACAATTTTACTGTTTCGGGTACCTTTCATTGATGTGCTTGGCGTCTGCATAATGATTTGGATACAGTGAGCAAGTTTTATAAAAGTTATTTTCGCCTACGGCTTATGAAGAAACATAGTATTTTGGAACCCATGTAATAATCAAATGTCAAAGTTAGAATAAATATGGAATAAATATTACCTACTCCACAAGAAAACTGCTTTTACATATTGCTAAGTGTGCACATATTAAGTTTCGCAACTGTACACGAATGTCCATAATATATTGTAATAATTAATCATAAGAATAAAACTTACAAATTGGTTTTCAATATGCCATTAATTAGCGTACATTTATGATAAAAAGTTGGCGCCACCAGCCGACAACAAACGGAAGTGGACGGCCTTCAACCTTAGAATAAACTGCCTCAGTCTGCGAGCAAAGGAAAATAAAAAAATACGCGGTTTTTATTTTTTAGTAGTGACGTATCGGTTTGCGCGGGAAGTGAGGTTAGGGAAAAAACTGTGACGTTTTCCGTAATGGAAACGTTGTGCATAGTATGAAAAGCGCCCCGTTTCAGAACTTTAACAGCAATTTCCTAGAAACACAACAGGATGTGCATTTAGAGCATATCTCATATTTATTGGGTTCCATTCAAGTAACGTATTATCGATATATTATTAAACGGACAACGTACTATAGCTACTTACTTCAAAGCTCAAATTTGACCACTTGAACAACAAAAAAAGTAAAACCAATTCAATTAACACGTCTGCGCGAAATCTTAACACAAATTCACGCCCAAAAACTCTCAACAAGTCCCGTACGTAATCCCGTAATGTTGGTAACATTATTATTTTAGTGAAAATCAACCCAGACAGTCTATGCCGATTGAGTTGGCGGCAAAAAATGCATCATATGAATACAGCTCTTTCACAGCTTGATTACCTCTGACGGCTTCTGTCAGTCATATTTTTACGACTACAAAATACACTGTAATTTTGACAGCTTTGTTGCAGTGACAGCATTTTTTTTTCTGGCTTCGCACGGTTTGTACATTTAGCCAATGTCAAGTTAAAATTATTTAAATAGTGTAGGATACAAAGGTAGGGAAATTGGAATTTATCCAAATTATTTAGTATTTAAAACGGAATTTGGGATAATAGGATCAGTAGGATTACTAACTATATTAATAATGAATGATGGGATACAATAAATTGGCGACAATATATATTACAATCTAATATTATTAATAGTAATGAATGAAGCAAGACAGCAATCTTAAGAGCAACCTTATTCCAACAAGAATATAGATCAATGTGATTTCGACATTGCTGGAAAATTAGAGATAACATAATTCTAAATGGACTGTATGCCGATTGATTTTGGAACAAAAAATTCGCATCATACAAGCTTACAAGTATTCGATCTGACATTGAATTATCGTCAAGACGTAAGGTAAAAAAAGTAGGTATTGAAGATAATTACATAGAGTAATGAACTGGCGTCTGTGGTCTGTGTTTTGAACTTTTGATTTAATTTCCCATTTGTCAAGGAGTCAATTGAGGTGGAGGAGTTTAACCGGTTACTTTTTTGCAAAGTCTAATAATTAGTAACTAGGCCGGTACTTGAATGTAGTAGTTACGGCTCGATTTGTTATAATTTACTCTATGATAAAATGAAATGGTCTTCTGGTAAAAATATTGGCCAGTCTGCAAGATAGCAGGGATCTCATCATCTGCCTAGCCTTTTCCCAACTATGTTGGGGTCGGCTTCCAGTCTAACCGGATGCAGCTGAGTACCTACCAGTATTTTACATGGAGCGACTGCTTATCTGACCTCCACTCCTCAGTTAATACTGGGTAATACGATACCCTTTGGTAAAACTGGTTGTGTAGACTTTCAGGTCACTGACTACCTGTAACGACTGCCAAAGATCTAATGGCAACCGGGACCAACAGCTTAGCGTGCTTTCCGAGGCACGGAGGAAACTAGATGGCAAGATTTTTTTTTTCTCTAGGGATGACTACTACAAAGCTCATCGCCTTTTAGACGTGGGGGTAGGCGGAATTGGAAAGTAAAGATCGTCGTGGTATTAGGAGCCTTGCACGCTTCTTGTGCTTCGTCTACGTTCTAGATTGTAGCAAAACGAATAATAAACTAAATAATCGTTGGGTTGGGACTATTTCAATGCACAATTCCTGGTGATGACGATGATTTAGAACATTTCATAAACTCACCTGCCTTCACGGAAGGTAAAGGTAATGGGCATCCAAACGTTTAGAATACTGTAAGACTACGTTGGTACATTGAAAAGTCGATGGAAATATGAATTGACGTCACAAATGATACCTTCCACAAGTACAGATGTTTCATATTTCTAGGACTGCTTTTAACAACCTAGACCTAGAGTAAGCTCATTAAAAAAAAAGACGGGTTGCACTCCAGGAGAGCTGGCAGAAGTGAAAACTTGAACAGTAACGTAGTGCATTTTTTAATATATTGGAATGGTTTTGGAATAATTTCACATGAAATGCTGTAATTATCAGCATAAAAGTACTATCATTTTTGTGGTTAAATACAATATTCATTGATTGCGCTATCATATTCTTTTTGACATTAAATTTTTTTGAAATTTGACACACACGCACATTCGCGCAAAAGCCCTGCGTCTTACGAAGTTTCGATCAGCAGGGCTATTGCGTATCTTTTTAAATGTCAGTAGCTATCATAGTTTCTATCGATTAACTGTCAAATGGTTATGGTTTGGTTCAAAATGGAACCATTTGACAGTTAATCGATGGACATTATGATACGATCACGTCGATACGTCACGCCTGACACGACTTTAACATTTTTTACCCGTCCTAAAAAAAGTGCACAACGCCGCTAAAGAAGTTTTCACTTAAAAAAAACTTGACTTATGTACATATTACTTAGTTAGTTTATCATTTTAGGAAGAAGGTCGAACGAAGTTAATAGGTAGGTAGTGGTCACGAGATCGATCGATCGGGATCGATTTTCACGAGATTTTTAATTGAGTTTCAGATGTAGAGAATGATTCAGATGGGGTTCAACCCTCTTTTAAATCATTTAATTCATTCGAAAAACAATAATTGACGTAGTAATTGCGGAATGATGTTTTTAGGATTTCAATACCAAATGGCAACAACGGAACATGGTATATTTTGGCAATAAATTAATGTAAGTAGGTACTGGATTCTCCCATCTATTTTTAACTTTAATCATTTGATGACAAGACCAGTTATTCTAAATAAAACCCACAAAAATACATCGATAAAACTGACCACAACATCATGCGTTCGGAACAATTCCTTAAATTAAATGTTATAATTATTAAAATTACTACCGTTACCTTACCTACGCAGAGGTAGGAAATACCACACTTCTGCCTACGTCACTATATTTCGTCGTTATATTTGGGCAATCTCTGATTAAAATATTGTACCTACAGCCTTTCTCTTCCGTGTATTAGTTATAAAACCTAACAACTAATATGTAGATTTCCATAATAGAAAATAATTCAATATCTACACCCAACTGTGTTGTCAGCTTCCAGTCTAACTGGGTGCAGCTGAATACCATTATTTTCATGGAACGATTGCCTATTTGACCTCCACAACCCAGTCAGCAAGTACTGGTTGTCAGACTGTACACAGACTAAACAACGGCTTTACGAGCTTTTGGTAGTTTCTACCTTCTCAATCGCTGATAGTGTCACTTTTTTAGGTTTTCTGGTATACAACTATACACCAGCCAGATTTCTTAATAACATATATGTGACGTCAATATGTTACATATTCATATAAACCTTCCGGATTAAATTATCTGATCTAAATTATGTTGAACAGGGGGTCTAAAATGGTCATTTTAGTAGACCATAATATGAATTACGTTATAAAGGGCCGCAGTTACTATGAGGGATTTTATTTTTATTTTTTTTAAACGCTTCCCTGGTCGATAGATAGATGGCGCTGAACTTAGTATGTTACTGCAATGAACGGAACGTCACGTAATTATTTGATTTTTTTCACTTCGATGAATTTTGAGATCGTAAAACGAAACGTACATGTCATGTAACAATAATAACAAAGATGATACAACAAAACAAAAACTTAACAAAATTTTAACGAAAACAACGAACAAACAAAACTGAATTTTAACAAAGCGCAAGCGCGAGAACTCTAGGTTATATTCGGAAGCATAATATAAACAAACGAAAGTGTCAGATACTTCAATGATTGATATTTATAAAAGGCAATGTTTTTTTTTTTTGCTTTGGCACCTAGTAACGTAGTAAGTTCAACGCCATCTACAGAGTTCTTGGAAACTACTTTTTTTTTTTAATACTCAAAAAAGAAACTTCTCATTATAAAAAGTTCATTTGAAACTTTTCATAATAGTAACTGCAGCTGTGACTTTTTACGAATTTTAACGCAATTCATATTATTTTACCCGACTGCGGCGAAGTCCAAAAGGAGGATTATTTTCTAAATGGTTGCAGACGCAGTTACTATTATGAAAGGTCCATTTTACGCTTTTTAACGCAATTCATATTATGATCTGCTAATGTGGCATTTTAGACCCCCTGAACGCATCCATATCCGACATCCCGATCACCCAAACAGCCGCAAAAACTGACTTCAATTTACAATCGACTGTAATAAAAACATGCTTCTTCAGTTAAATTTGCCGCTTCCGGAGGTAAGTAAATATACCTGCTAGGATACGGAAAACATCACGTCAAAGAGTTGCACCACATTTTTCAATGATGACCCGTATTCCTAAGACTTTTAATCTATAATTATGATATTAATCCATGGGATAATTACAACCTATCTTAGATGACGTGACAACGCAACTCTTAGAACCGTGCCGGCGACATTTAACATACAATGATGAATATATTTTCCGAGAAAATTTAAGATCTATCAGATGTTGACACAATAAATCAATGTCCATGTATGTGGACCATGAGTTTACGGTTTGTGGACAAAGCTAAAACCTTGTGTATGCCTCTGACAGAAGTGCCTAACTGAAACTTTTCACGACGAAAAAGTATTATGTTGAACGAGTGAATTTGAATTATATTAAGACCATTGACTTATATATTACTGCGTAAGGACTGGGCGGTCGGCATGTTAAAATGACACCTCGAACGTGGTCCCAAAATGGTCTTTCCTAAGCCAAAGTGAACTAGTCCACGATCGGCTCTCTTCGGGTGCGGTCGTAAATTTTATTAAAAGCTTTATCTAAGTTCTTTATACCTCGAAAATACCACGCCGCTTATACAAGGTTACATTTACGAGCAGACTACAGCGATTCTCTGTATGGCGAACGCGTCGAGCAAATGTTCAGACGACCGTATCTTTAGTTTTTATATCAATGATTAAGACTAATACTGCCCTTACCTATATCAAGTGAAAATAATTAATTATTTCATTATCTATTTATTGTCGCGTTGTATTGCCATACAACGTGACACATTACCAGCTGACAGTTGTTCGTTTCCGATGCCCTTTTATATAGTTTGTTGTTAGTTTAGTTAATTAATTTGTTGTATGTATGTGTAGTATTTAATTTATCCCATTGAATTAAGAGCAGAAAAAAAACTAAGTATTTCTAATTAAGTAAATATTATACCGTAAAATACGTACCTACCTTATTACCTAAGCTACGAGGTTTGACACATACTTACATACACTTTTTGTAGACCGTCCACGAGTAGACGGTCATTATCATCTTCGTACATTCATCATCTGCTTAGCTTTTCCAAACAATGTTGGGGTTGGCTTACAGTCTTACTGGATGCAGCTAAATACCTGTATTTTACATGAAAACTGCTTATCTGACCTCCACAACCCAGATATTGGGTAAGACGATACCCAGTAGGTTAGACGGTGGTCTGCGTAGACACTACACAAACATCATTTGCGTAGTCTTTTCCTAAGTATGCTGGGGTCGGCTTCCAGTCTAACCATAAGCAGCTGAATACCAGTATTTTACAGCGAGCAACTGTCTATCTGACCTCCACAACCCAGATAGTACTGGGTAATACGATACCCATTGGTAAGACTGGTTGTCAGACTTTCGAGCCACTGATTACCTGTAACGACTCGCAAAGATCTACTAATGACAGCCGGGACCAACAGCTTATTGTGCTTTCCGGGGCACATAGACATGGAACCGAATAGGGTAGTTGACTGACTAAAAAAACATGATTCTGTTTAGTCCGTCTGTTAGATTATCGAAAAATATTGGATACGTGTTTTTTGTTTTATCAAATTAATAAAAATTGACGAAAATAAAACGTGTCAAAGATCGTGAGTGGGGTGACGTCACTTTCTGGTAAAAAATGTACCAAATTGTGACGTCGCGCGACTTTTCGAATCACTGTATCGTCTTCATTTGTTGTTTACGTGAAAAAAGAAAAATACGCGTTAAATATTTTTTGGAAATTTATCTGACGGACTAATTAGATTTTTTTTGTCAACTAAGTACCCTATTACCGGTCAGAATCTATTCTGCCTTGTCAATTGCAATAATATACGCAAGATGACAAGATGATACATCTTAACTATTTACCTTAATCATTAGAACAAGCATGAGGTGTTACTTTACCCATTTTTTGTTGACTTTTTTATGTTACACCGCAAAGATATTTGTTAGAATGACTCAGTTTTGATTGGGTGCTGATATAACCGGAATTAAGCAGTTCAAATTTTTTGAATACCTAGTTTCTTAATGTCTTTTTAATAAACTACTTTTATGAAGTGTTTTATCTACCTAACTCATCATCATCTGCCCAGTTTTTTCCCACCTATGTTTGGGTCGGTTTCCTGTCTAACCGGATGCAGCTGAATACCAGTATTTTACATGGAGCGACTGCATGCCTAATTGACCTCCATAGCCCAGTTAGCACAAGTTACACCCAACTACCTACGAATATTTTGGAGAAAAAAAAATGGTATTATTATTACTCCTACGAATATTATTATATATTATTTTTAATATTTTGACTACCTGTAATTCTACATTATGTCTACATTTACATATACATGGACATCTGTACATCAAAATAAATAACTCTAAGCAAAAAAATTACTGGGAAACGTTTTTTTTTCGGGGTGAAATAAAAACGTGAAAAACACGGTTCACTGATGCACTCCATACATTGAGAGCCGAAATATTTCTGACCTGTAACGTCTGTCAATGATGTACCAAGGACTGCTGGGACCAAAGACTTAGGGTGCTTTCGAATCACGGAAGAAACTCGGTACGTAATGGGTGGGCACCCATCCACAGATAAACCTTGGCAAGGTATTGATCAGAGCGCAATTGTGTGTAATTATTTTACCCAAGAGCGAAGAGGCCCTTAATTTTTAAAATGTTCACCAGGGACTACAAGTATATACTTTATACAAACCAAAAATAGATCCTAAAATCAAACGAAATCTACGTCACCCCACCGTTTTTCCCATAACACAACTAGGTAACGAACATAATAACGTATTTGAAGTGGTTTTCCGATATCCATTATTATTTTCTACCATGTGATTAATGATTGCCGGCCAGTGTTTAGTACGAAAACTATTAACAGTAGATATCGCCTCAGGCTACATTGCAGTTTCCATTGTGCAGTTTTTTCCGTAACTAATAGATTTACTAGAACCAGGAGAATTAGATCTTGACTCATTGTTTTAGATGGAAAACATCACGCCTTTAATCGCCGAAGGGTTAAGCAAAGATGAAATGATAATACACCCCTATTGCGGTAGTTTTGTTTAAGTTGGATGTAATCATCATCATTCTCTTGCCCTTGTCATCTCATGAGACACCTCCTTTCTTACCATATCATTCTTAACACAGTCCATTCCTGTGAAGTAATATAGGAGGTCAATTACCATTAACTGGGGATAGTACGTAGACTTCCAACTTCTACTGAGAAAAATTCTAGTGGAAAAACTCATTAAAAGTTGGATCTGGGTATCGCGTCCAGGACTTAATTGCTCAACAGTAGTGCTTGCTACCACTAGACTAGACCGATGAGGCAGTTGATGGAAAGGTGTACTTTTATTGAGACGCCATGGTTTTTTTTAAATATTATAATTTTTTTTATAGTTTAAATTCATTGAAAAACTCTTTATTGACAAATGGTTACTAACAAACATCAGTGTAGCTCCGGGCTTTCAGTGTAACCGGCTGCAGCAGAGTACCAGTATTTTACACGGAGCAACTGCTTATCTAACCTTCACAACCCAATACTTATGGATTTGTTAACACCAGTTGCCGTGTTAAGGGATTCTGACTACCCGTAACAAACGATTTAACGTGCTTCCCGAGCCACAGAGGAAACTCTGTCTTTAATAGATGGTCAATAGTCACCCATCCATTTGTCAATCTCTGGAATCTCTCGCCACGTAATCTGTATCCACGTGTCTCTTATTTGTAGCCGTACCTACCGATTATTAGTTACAAATAAATTTCTGTAAAAACATAAAAACATTGGTAGGTAACTTACATAATAGTCTTAGGTATTGGCGACATCCGCTAAGTCAAACAATAAATCAAATAGAAGTGATTTCATTCTAACTTAACACGGTGACTAACACTTCAAATAAATTGGAAACTGAGGTGAAGGGATCCAGTCAGCGTCTAACATAGATCTTTTACCATACATCTATCAATAATATCATCTATTGAAGAAGTGTTGTTTTACGGTGAGATTTAGAATTTTTCAGGTAATTCGGTTTGATCGTTACAAATTGTGCCCTCACTTTATTTAGGTTGCGGGAAAAAATATTTACACTGCTAAAAGGATAATAAAAATAAATAAGATTATCACGAAGAATGTAGGTACCTACCGATTGATAAGATTTTCAGTAAAAGTGAGCGAGATAATCACGTCAAGAAAGGACGTTCTGTGTCTAATGAGATGACGAGTAATAGAGAAGTATGGAAGAAGCAGACATGCTGCACCAACCCTAATAAATTGGGATAAGGGCAAGAGAATGATGTCATCATCATTCTCTTGCCCTCAAGAGAACAAGTCATGTCAAAGTTCAAGTCATCGAAACAAAACATGATTTCAGACGCGGTATGGCGAATTAAACCACATCATCATCTGCCTAGCCTTTTCCCAACTATGTTGGGGTCGGCTTCCAGTCTAACCGGATGCAGCTGAGTACCAGTATTTTACATGGAGCGACTGCCTATCTGACCTCCACAACACAGTTAATACTAGGTAATACGATACTCTTTGGTAAGACTGGATGTCAGATTTTCAGGTCACTGACTACCTGTAACGACTGCCAAAGATCTATATATGGCAGCCGAATTAAACCACATATTCTCCAAAATTTTTGGAGGGTCTTGAGGACCTGAAGTTTTGCGATGAGGAAATCTTTAGGAAGTCATGTTACTAAATCAACTATTCTACATAACATCACGCCGATTAATGCCGAGGGGTCATGCAAATCCAGACTCTAGACTGTTACTGAGATATTCTTGTCGAAAATTCCAATAACACTTTGTCATGTCCAGGAATCAAATTTAAATCATCATGTTGAACTACCAGACCAGCTTTTACATACAAAAAACTTAACTGATCTGCTTTTAAATCAAAATATATAGATATCTTATTTAGATAATGATACAAGATCAGCATAAAACCTCTACCTACGTAAGAAAATTTAACATAAGTCTATTAAAAGTTAGATAAGTTAACTTCATGTTATCTTGAAGGAGGTGAATATTAACTTTGAAAGGAGTGGGCTAAAACATATTTAACTTAGTCTAAAAGAACTGTAATTAAACAGAACGAAGAACGTTAGTTGACTTGTGACATCTACCAACCCGCACTGCGCCCGCGTCGTAGATTATAGCCCATTCCCTCTCAAAGGGTGGAGGCCTGTGTCCCAGCAGTGGGAACATTAATAGGCTGTTGATGATGAAGAACGTTCGTTAGTGTTTATTTCAGTTTGAGGCAGGAAAAACTATAGTTAATATCGCAACTAGAAAAACCTGCTTTTCTTCCCCATGCAGTATGCTATTTAAAAATATACATATTATCAATATTATGTAACAGAGGTGTTAGCGATGCTATAATTAGATGCATTATAGTGCAACAGGTAAACTCTAGATTTTATCCACGATTATCCTTTACCTATTGCCTAACTCTATTTGACAATTTGGATTGTATTTTTAAATAAATAAATTGTGATTTATTAGCTAAAGTTTTCTCATTGCTACTTAAATAGGGTAGCAAAGAGACGAACCTACGGTTAATATGTAGGTAGGTTTACACTTGGCAAAGTTCCAACGCGAATTTGTTGTTGCGATTTGAAATAACGATTGCAACTTTGAGATTATGGCCTAAGTATTTTATGGGTTCCAAAATATTAGTTTCGTACGTAATATAAGAAAATGAACGCAATATAGTAGGTGAAAATTGCTTCTAAATGTTGCTGTAGGTATTCCATAAAATAGGGGCGAGCCTTATTGCCAAAAACCAGACACGAATCAAGACTGTACATAACTTTTTTAAAACCCATTCCAATTCCACATTTTCATCTTTACAATCAATTAATTTCCCGTTTGCAAGGCATTGATAAATAAGTGAATACTTATTCCACGTAATATTAAAAGGCTTCTCCTATGAAAGAATTTCAATTAATTGGAGTTGTCAATTAAAATTTCCAATTTTCTTTTCAATAAAAGGCAGGTAGTAATTAATATTTCACCCGCAATTCCTACACAATATTTAAAAGGCAATTTTTATGAAGAATAGGCACATGTTTTCTGGCATGATTACGAAAAACTTTTCTAGAACCTTACTGTTTTGTTAGTCGCCACCTTATAACTATGCCTAGCTATATAACTGCCTATGTTATATCCCTAGTCAGAACTCATTTGTTTACAGGTATACTTAGTGAAATATATTATTGTATGTTTGGGTTGCGGGGACCCGCTGGATGCGAGACGCACGGGACCGGTCAATGTGGCGACACCTGGGGGAGGCCTATGTCCAATAGCGGACGTCTTTTGGCTGAAATGATGATGATGATGAAGTTTGGGATGGAATGGAATTCTATCTCATACACATATAACCCAGGAATTTTAGTTTTAACGTTGGTGTCTTTCTCACCTTGCACCTTGGTACCTATCTATGTTTTTTTTTTAGGAAAACTTTGCTCCACGCTAGGAATTTCTCCTGTATCTTGGGTGCGTTTACAAACATTTAAACTCACATACACAAACACCCAGACCTGAAACAACTATCTGTAAGCCATAAAATATTTGTTCCGTACGGGGATCATACCCACGACACGCAGCGCAGCAGTCTAATCGCTCAGCCACTGCGCCAACCTTGTTGTTTTGTTCCATCTAGTCTAGATTTAAACCTGTGATCTACAAGATCCATCTGATCCATGCCATGATTTTCGCTATTAGGTTAATCTACTACATCAAAGCAACCTTTATTATAATGGAAAAAAACAATAACAACATTTTCACAAATACAAATAACAATATTTTCAGACAGTTAAATTATTTAGTAATATACATAAACGCAACATCACATCCCCAACGCTTTGTAATTTTATATATGCGTCATTATTTTTAAATAAACGCCATCTCGCGTTATCACAAAGAACTACGACGCAGACACGTAAATCATGAATGAATGTAATAATGAATCAGGCCGCGAGAGATCGTTACATACAACAAATAAGAATGATTGGACTTTGGAGATATTATTAAATTGCAACAAACAAATTAAACAAAACAGCAGTCAGCTCAGCTCATCAGCTGATAAGTAGTAGAGAAATAGTATTTATTGTAGACCTAATAAGTGAAAACAGTCATTATTCAAGAACATTGTAATGGACAACAGTGTGTTTTGTGTCAGTGATGTGATAAGAAAAAGTTAACTTTGAAAAAAGAATTCCAAAGTTTGTTTGGTGGTCAATGTTAAACATAACCTCAAAAAAGTAAACAAACGCAACTAAGGTCAAAGGTAATTATTCTGTTTCTTTGTTTTGACGATATTTAAATGACGTTTTAATAGTTAGTACTCTTCCAGTGAGTTGGAATTTGGTTTAACTTGTTGGCTATTGTCCAAAATTTGTTGTTTTTGTGTTGATTGTAACTTTACTTCTTTTATGATGGGGATTTAGTAATGTGTTTTAATTAGTACTTGCATTCATAAGTGTTAATTACCTATCTATAACGTACCTAAGTTATTGGAAAAGTTAGTGCTTTCCGACAATCTATTTCAAGTTTTGTATTGTTTTTTTTTCTACCTGTCAAGGATGAACTGATGAAGTGTCTTGACAGTTGTCAAGTCACCTCATAAATTATTAACCTACGCAAAAGAAATCACGCACGGAGCCTACTTCTTTATTATACCTAATTTTGAAGTTATGATTGTAACCCGTGGTACTTACCTACAGTATTTTACGTTTCTGTTTCCTCGTGAAGATGAACGGAAAAATATCGAAATCCCACCTTGTAGCAAACACTGATAACTAAAAATGAACATTTTTAAGGACAACGATAATGCCTTTGAAACACACACCTGTCGACGATAGCTAAGTGGTCATTAATGTAAGGGATACACCACTTTACACTAATGACAGACTCACCTAAAACGTTATCGCATCAAGTAAATAGAACTGTTCGAGTGACTCAACCGCTGAGTCGGCGAAAGTGACTTCTTTTTTTTCACACTGGCTGCCAGGCGTCGAAACTCAGGCATGTCCGTCACTATACACTGCACAGGTAAAATTCTGTCATAAAATGCACTTTTCCATCCTCAACACTGCATCCATAGCACTATAAAGATAGGGATAAACCGATAACTGCGGCGTAGAGTTGTCGAAATTCGTTATCGTTTTCGAGATCGCAACAGGCACATCGTCCGCCGTCGCCGACGTCCGTCGATTGGCGGCACAAACCTCACCAGAGCTGCGACACTTGAAACCCACACGAATGTCTACAATGACACGAACCGTGATCACACACACGATTAGGCAAACATGAACAATGAAATTTAGTTTCTGGAAACGAACAAGTGCCGCGGAGGAGCGAACTCTTAGCATTGACTGGACTGCGCTTGGGCCGTGCAGGATGCGACCCATTAGGCAGAGAGCGTCCATTATTGTATTGTCGTGGGCTTATCGTAGTGCTAGTGTCTCCTTAAATTGCCGAACCGGACTGAGTGTACGTGTGTTACCCAAAAATTTTGAAAGCGTTGTCATTAGCTACTTGAGAAATGTAAGTACACTCTATGGCAAAATGTTACAAATCACCCAGAAGGTATGTCCAATTTTTTCCCACCACGGTCTAGATATATTGTAACAGAAACGCCAGAAACATCCTTTCGCGATCCTATCGTGACGTAAATCAGTCATCATCAGTAATGACTGCATTTAGGTACATTAAGAGGCCACAACGATCAAGTCACGAGACCGGATCCAGGGTTATCACGCTCGTTTGTTCAATTGGACGCTTAAGTACCGGCGAAGCTCTGAAGCCGGCCGTTTCCGTTGATATTTCACACAGGAACCTGCGAAGGGAAACGTGGACATGGCGCAACTTGACGACCCTTCGGACGAGGACAAAGTAGGCCACGTATTTGGAGATCTCGTCTTACCTAACAGAATGACCGGAAGATCAAGCAATTATGCCATATCCATGATATAGAGTCACTTGGTGACTCTGGTACTCATCTCACAGCTATTTATGCGAACACACGTCTCAATTTGTTCCCAGCTCGGGGAGGTTAAAACGCCACGCCAGAATGACAAATACGGGACTATCTTTAGCTTGAAATACTATATAGGAACTATTGAGGAACTGCTACACTCCGGTTCAAACAGCCAATAGAAATAGGAATATCAATTTAACACACTCATAAATGCATGTGAGGAAACAAAGAACTAAGCAAAAATGTACTGGATTTGACAGGTATTTGACATCTTACCTTAGCAAGTGGCGCCACCAATACATGCAAAGAAGTTTGGCGGTCTTTTTTTTATAGGTGTCGTTGGCACTTGGTCCTCTCAGTGAGGGCAAGCCGCTCCCGACTCCAACGAATTCGATCAAGGATGTACACAATGAATTTATAAGGTCGAACGACTCAACTGCTATTTGTGGTTTATTGTAAACATATTTGATGCTGATTTTTCATACTGACAGCTGTAAATGTTTTGGGTAGGTCAGCAGGATTTCTAGGTGGGTCAAGGAACGTATGCAGCTTATCATATATTAGAACAGTAGGAGACAAAATATATGGAACGTCAAGCAACTGGTTTTTACTAAATCATCAATCCTCTAGGCGCAGCCAAACACAAATCGATGAAGGTGTTTGTTTTGCAATAAGTAAAATCTTCGAAATGTTCTTTTATAATATGGGTCAACTAATCCAACCTTTTCAGAACTAGCACTTGGTCAATCATGATGGTTTTTGCTACGTTCTAACTACTTCAGCAGTATTGAAACTAAAAACGTAATACTACTCTATTGTTGTTTAACACACACCTTATTCATGCAACCTAGCGTGCTTTTATGTTTTAAACTCTTCAATTGTGCCTCGAGGAAGTCTCACATAGTGTACGCAAAGAGTATCTTCCCTAATGCCTAGTACTAATACAAAGTTGTCTGCAAGGATGTCATTAATTATGCAAATAAAATGCTTGACGTCATCTATTGTCCTTGAGTTAAATAATCAACACTGTTGGTTAACAATTTAGGTACTTACTAATCATCATAGGACATGATTGTAACAAGTTGGTTAACTGAAAATCAAGCAGCAGAATTATCAGCCGATATGTAATGCTCCGACACATGTCTTGTCTATGAGAGGGCTGCGGATTTCGACTGTAATCCACCACGAAGGCGAAGGCTCAGTGCGAGTTGTTAGTTGTCACGTGTTTTAATCTTTAATTTTTCACAGTTTTGAGAGCAGTGGTGATGAAATTAATCACAAAAATAACGTGCGTGCTTTTGAAAACTGTTAGGACGATGACTACTGGTCAAGGGAACCCTACGCCTTTACTCTCAAAACAATAGTCACTCGTAAATACATACTCCTACTTCAAGATAGCCAGCAGAAATTGTTTTTTTGTGCCAAGTTATCGATTTCAATATACCCAATGATATTTCTAAAACATTTCGCAAATAATTGATTAAATCTACAATCTGCGAAGGTTTCCTATTACGGATGTGCAGGTGTTAAACGAGTAACGGTCGTGGAAGGTGCGCCGGTCACACCACTGTTTTCAACCAATCGTGAATCAGTATTCACTCATCTACTGGGAGGTATAAGATATCTAACAAATACCATTGCGTTCATTTCCTTTGGTGAACTTTTGAACTTGAATATTTACTTTGAATTATCTGCGACAGAAGTTATTGTCCGTACGGTCATTTATTCTTTCATCAGACTCTTAGGTCAGAATAATTATGTATTTCTTTGCCTGTGAAATGTATGCTAATTTTAAGGGCAATGCATTTAAACATACTGATAACATTGCAATAGTCCAAACAAAGTTCAAAACGTACCTACTTGTTTATTATTTTTATAAGAATATGGCATGCGTCATTATGATAAACAAGAGTTTTATCAGAAATTGATCATGGAACATAGAATATTGTCTTAAAGTATGTCTTGTCTTCGTCTTTATTAATAAAAACATTGCAATTTCGGATATACCTAATTGATTTATGTTTCTCTGATTAATTAACAATCATTATCATTAAAATGTTGAGACGTCTATATTGGTTACTTACTTATAGATTGTTTTCCCTAGACATAAAGAACCTAATTGAGAATTAAATCCCATAGCTGAAAAAGGTCACAGAAACCTCAAAATCATAACTCCTTCTTGGAAATTAAAACCAATTACACACCATCCAACGTGCCAAGTCACATTTTACGTCTGGCAGCAAATAAATTAAAAGAGAACTGAATTTTTTTTATCACGTAACCATTAGGTACTAGGAAAATTTATTGTGAAGGGGTCATTCGAAGCCCTATGAAGGCGTGTGGCTCACCTCCTCCGGTTACTGAGGTAACTAATAGGTAATTAATAAAACTAAAGGAACCCAGACTTGTTTGGATGTTGTGCGTCGGTCGTGTAAATGTCGATAGAGTGTTATTAACTTTTAACCTTTTTAGGTCACTGAAGAAAATTCTTGCTACAATTAAGTACGTACAACCTACACTGGTATGTTATTTAGATATATATGTAGGTGGTAATTTTTGGACCTACTGATCCGACCCCAGAAATTCTTTTACTATTAGAAAGCTTGTTTGTCCTGGAGTGTCGTAGGCTATTTTTGAAAAGTTCCCGTGAAATATTTCCGACAATAAAGCGTGCTAAACCGCAGGCAAAAGCGGCTACTAACTACTCACTCTCTTCTTTGCATTTCTATTGCAATCTAAATTGTGTCGCTAGAATTTGGTTAGATTTTAGTTCCTTCTGTAGCGTCCATCAGGATCAAACAATAGAATACGCAGGACACTATTGAAAGCCTCATCATTTGTGAAATACTGCCACATTTACATTATGTGAAAGAGCCCATCTATGAATTCTTCTTAGCGTGTCGATGGCTAATATTTCATGAAATAAATTTGGCCTAAAATTCAGGTATTCTATATACTCCGCATTACCATGTATGTGAAATATTCCTTGTTGGTGTATAATAAGGAATACTTTGTCAGACGGTAATTCATAGATGGCTCTTATGTCGTAATACACCTACATGTTGTAGAATATACAAAAGGAGGCACTACCTTTTATACTTATTCTGTTAAAGTATATAGTTATTCTAGAAAGACTTTTCTAAAACAAGCACATGCGCTTTTTCTCTGTTTATAAAAGACTAGCTGACCCATGCAACTTCGTCTGCGTCACATAATAAAGCTTATAACAAATCATGTCAACATAAACTGAGTTAAATCGTAACAAACAAAAAATGTTATCTGTACTCTTTATAATATTAGTTTAGATTATATTAAAGTGAATGACTATAGGTAATAACTACTACTTACTATAGGTATCTCTTACTGTTAACCATACAGTAACACCTTGTACCTAGTAAACATTATGGTGCAGTAAATATTTTGAATTTGAATTTCTCCGGAGGCCCCCGCAGGCCAGAATCCCCACTAACCTACCGCACCGGACCAAATGACTGCCGCGCGTGTAATTATTTTGTCGCGCGGATATTTTTACATTGCGATATCTTCTAAGATACTTGTTTAAACTTTATAGAGTAAAGAGCACAAATATTCTATATTAAATTCCTGTGCTAACTAACACATTTATTTAGATATAGATTAATACCATATGAGTTAAATAAGCTTCGCAAAATATCATTCTTTTTAACCTAACATTTTAATAGTAAAAAATGGTTACAGTGAGTCAATCTTAGAAGATAGACATATGCTGTCGCGGACTTTTTTTTAGAAAATTTAAAGAGGAACAATTCCTTAATACATGATATTTGCGTAACTTAAACCGTTTTCGCAGCGCACGCAACGGAAGCTCTCAAAAAGGAATATCTTTTCCCGTTTTTGCAACATTTTTCATTTATGCTCCGCTCCTATTGGTCGTAGCGTGATGTTATATACCCTAAAGCCTTCCTCGATAAACGGACTATCCAACACAAAAAGAGTTTTTCTATTCCAACCAGTAGTCCCTGAGTTTACCGCGTTCAAACAAACAAACAAACAAACAAACTCTTCAGCTTTATAATATAAAATACCATACCATATGAGTTAAATAAGCTTCGCAAAATATCATTCTTTTTAACCTAACATTTTAATAGTAAAAAATGGTTACAGTGAGTCAATCTTAGAAGATAGACATATGCTGTCGCGGACTTTTTTTTAGAAAATTTAAAGAGGAACAATTCCTTAATACATGATATTTGCGTAACTTAAACCGTTTTCGCAGCGCACGCAACGGAAGCTCTCAAAAAGGAATATCTTTTCCCGTTTTTGCAACATTTTTCATTTATGCTCCGCTCCTATTGGTCGTAGCGTGATGTTATATACCCTAAAGCCTTCCTCGATAAACGGACTATCCAACACAAAAAGAGTTTTTCTATTCCAACCAGTAGTCCCTGAGTTTACCGCGTTCAAACAAACAAACAAACAAACAAACAAACAAACAAACAAACTCTTCAGCTTTATAATATTAAGTATAGATGAGGTAACTCCCTACAAATGTTGCGTTTCCTGATCTCTGCAAAAGGTTATAGTGTCTCAAACCAATCTGAATAGGAAACTAGTGTTAGTTGGATTATTAACTAGTTTAGAACTTCGCTAGGGTCACTTGATAGAGATAGACTAAGTTTAATTGACTTAGGATCTCCGACAAATCTAATTTAGTGCATGTTTGAATTCTAATGCAAATAGAACTTGGTCATAAACGTTATCCATACAGACCAACCAGCTACCTTGTGGTATGAATGCGAAAGTTACTTTACGCCTAAACCAATGGCGTTAGGTCTGACAGATAACCTGGACCTGGAGAAGGACACATTATACTTTTCATCTTAGATTATTTGTATAAAAATTACATGCAACACCAGATCAACTGAAGATAGCACGGGTAACTACTTTAACAACAACAACATTTAACATTTTAAGGCAATTTTGGCCCACATTAAAACCTAAGATAGATAAATACGGAAAACCTAGAATTTGTAGATAAAATTAAAACATAAGCGGAACATCCGAATTTTATTTTAAATGACTGCCTCTAATTCTGATAGAGGAAAATTGACAATAGCATTTAGCAGACTTTCCTTTTATACCATCCTTAGTTAGCAGTATAGTTAGGTTCATCGATTACCCTAAACATACAAAATGGAACAATCAACAGAAATATCGAGGAAAGATCCATTGTTCTGATTGTTTTCATTCTGCTGACATTTTTCCAGTTATTTCTGGTAATTCTGAACAGCACGTGTCTAATATGTCATTGTAATAGTTCGCAGGAAAGCTAGCTTAACTTGTAACACGATAGATAAAACCAAGTTCATTACAACTGGGTCACACGATAGGCTAATCTGATCAGATAAGCAGGACAAATGGGACAATTCTGCGTAACGTAAAACCGGATTGATAAATGACAGCTGTTGGCCGCCATCTTTGCGCGCCTTTTTTTTGATGTTTTTTTTAAACGCGCTCTCACTTAATGCTTTAATGATTACTTAGGCCATCACTTAGTAAAGGTTTTGACAGTTTTGTCATACAAAAGTATGTCAAATCTTTACTAAATGACGGCTTAAGTAATCATTAAATATCTCTGAGTACCGCAGTAAGTATGGTTATTTCAATTAAAGCTAAGCAGTTAGGTACTTTACATAAAAAAAATCTTTTATATAAGTATAAACTACACGATCTTAAAGCCAGACGTATTATTTTGGACACAATGTTTTTATATGACTTATGCAATAACGCATGTGATTGTATGGATATCACTAATAAAATTAGTTACATAGTACCTAGAACAACTACCTATGAGCCGTGGGGTGCGCGCACGACCGCTTTTCGCTGTATCTTCTAGTCGCACGAACGCGGGCTTGCGAGCACCCCTACGTCGTATTACTGGTCAATATAATACAATATTTCAGAATTTAGACATCTTTGCCATACCCATTGGAAAATTTAAAGGCCTTGTTCGTAAATCCATTTAATATTAGACACAGTGATAAATGTATATTTTTTCTCTCGTATCTTTACTGTAGTACTTACTGTTATTTTTATTGTATTTGTCTTTTTTCTATTTTATTAAGCTGCATGCCTGTATGTTTAGTTTAAGAATAACACACTATTTTTTAGTTCATAATACTTATATTCATATTGTTAGCGCACATCGCATTGATTTTATAACTAATTGTTTTTATAATATGTGGAAAATGTCGTTGGTTATACATTTACTAAGACTATAGATGTAACTATTTATAATATTGTAATGTGTAACCGTTTGTTTTCCCAAATAAATAAAATAAAATAAAATAATAAAAATAAATCTAATAGGTACTTAGTAACGTATGTAACTAACCTAGAATTATAGTTATTTTATTTATTAAAATTATTTAAAATTGATAGGATGACTAAACACTAGATTAACTGTTTCTAACTGCATTTAATATTTAAACGGCCGACTTTAGAATTAGTAACTATAGTATTATCGTCGGTATATTAGCATTTATATATTACAAAAAAGTTTCCATATAACCTGCGTGATGAAACTTTATGATTTGTTAACGTCGCGCTTCAAAATTGATTAAAAAAAAGTAAAATGCTCTGAAATAAAACAAAAAAGAGGGCGGGAGGTTAATGGCTCACAATTTCGTCCTACTTTCATTACCTTCGATAGCTCAGTTGGTAGAGCGGTGGACTGTAGTTGTTTCAAAAGTTGATATCCATAGGTCGCTGGTTCAAATCCGGCTCGAAGGAGTAGTTCTTTTTGAGCAATTTAAAGGATGACTTTTTTTTCTATTACGCTTTTATTATTACTTTTTTAACACACGGTGGCATTTTAGTATAAATTTCATAATTATGTTGTTTATTGTTTGATATCTCATAGAGATAATTATTTTATAATACGAAAACGCTTGAGCAAAAACATAATTATCCTAATTGATAATCGGAAAAAGTTGCATTTTGTAATTGCATGATTACTTAATTTTGAGTAGGTTGACAATATTTATAACTTTTGATTGTCGTGCTATGTATAAAAATGTAAGAAAACTTTTATATATTTAATTTATTGTAAATGGTTTGATTTATTTTAAAACCATAAGGGTGTTTACGCCTACTTAAAACTGTTCTGAATAAAAAGAACATTTTATATTTAGAAAAATTATTATTTGTCGCAACTTTAATGAAAATCAACACAAAAAAGAAACTGTTTCCGCCCGGGATCGAACCGGGGGCCTTGTGCGTGTGAAGCACACGTGATAACCGCTACACTACGGAAACGATATTAAAGTGCTCGAAATTACAGTCAACTTCCAGTAGAGTGATTTACTCCCTCTGTTTTATTTATTTTGGAGAAAATATTTTCCAGAAACCCTGAACTTGATTTCAATACAAAATTAAACTACCATTCTTTAATTTATTTTCCTTCTTAGTTTGAAGTGCAGTGACCCTTATCCTCGTTGTCATAAGGTCTACGTCAGAGGTAACATTTAAACAACTGAATAATTATTTTATACACTTTTAAAATTAGCTCTTTTTATTTAAACCTGTAAATAAACCTCCTAAAACTATTTTCAGAAAAAAAACGTAAACTTACCTTAGCAAATGCACTTGGTAAATAGCACAGAAAAAAAACTGAATTTGAAATTCGAACACAAGCCACAAGCGCCTTCTGGAAGACGCTTCGACACAAGTTGGCGGCAAAAGGTTGTCGTATCGTTTTTATACCATCGCAAATTGCATGGCATATTGACCACCCGCTTGAATATGGCTCATTACTTCTATTCCATGGGTGTGTTTACGCCTAATTTGTAATTTGTGTTCGCACCCTGTGTTCAGCTCATCTTTTACTTGTACCAATGTGTTATTAGGTCGCACATGTCTGCTGTCGTAACGAACGCTTCGTTATACATTGACCGGTAAATACGGACTTTCAAACAACATAATGTGGTGTAAGCAAGCAATGTGTTATAAAATGTTGTGTGCTGTTTTGATCGTAGTTTTCGCACGCGACCGCCCACGTCACGGAATGATTATTCTCGTTGCTAAAAGAAAATGTGAGTGAATTACTTTACTCATCTATTTTTATTCACAATCTGATGTGATGGAGTTAATCAAATTGAAAGTTTTAGTACTTAGTTTATTATCGTGGATAATAGATTTTACGTTAGATAAATTGACTCGTCTTTATTTGATAGTTTATCTAACACTAGCTTTAGCCCTCGGCTTTGCTGGAGGCATGAGTGAAAATACTATGAGATAATGTATTTAGTTTACCACCAGTGAAATAATTTTCAGAATCAGAGCTGTAGTTCCGATGATTTAGGTAGGTACACCTACCCTCTACCGAGGAAAAACCGCTGAATTTATTTACTTATGAGTATATTATACATTGTATTATGATATAATAATTATCATCAAAGCAGAGACACATAATTAATCATTCAAGTGACAGCAGCGCCCCCTATTAGACTTTAAAAAAGTAAAACTTTTGTAACAACATACTACCAATACTACAGTGCTACACTACACGGTTCTTTTAGCACCTGAAAAACGTTGACAGGAGGGCGCTGCTTTTGACAATTTAATGGAGAACCAAGAAGGCAGCTTTAGTTCCGTTTAAGGCCACGCGCCAAAATATCCATGTACAGACGCCAGGATATTCCCAACCAACCTTGAACCTTTAGAGATAAAGTTGAAAATCTAATAAAGGAATTTGACAAATTGTAGTACTTTGATGTGCTTGGCGTCTTTGCATTTAAACTACGATGTTTTCAACAATGTAATTAATTACCGTCCAATAACATTTAGTCAATGAATCATATTGATAATGGTTAACGAACAGAGGTTAAAATCTAATTGGTGTTAAATCTATTACTAATGTTAAATGTATATCAGCTAGCACGCTTCACTTAACTAAATCTTACTGATTTAGTTAAGTGAAACTCTTTGATAGAAGACTGCGCTGTCATCATCATTTTCTTGCACTTATCCCAATTAATTTTTGGTCGACGCAGCATAATGTCTTCTTCTTCCATACTTCTCTATTACACGTTTTTTCATCAGATACCTCCTGTCTTAGCATATCATTCTTTACACAGTTCATCCATCGTTTCTTTGGTCTTCCTCTACTCATCCCCTCTACATACCTACATACTCAAAACTGAAGATAATAAGGCTGCCCTGTAGGCTGTATGTACACATAATATTTCCCTCTAGTCATCTCATAACATGGGGCTGGATGATTTCGTTACTGTCAGTTTAGCCCCCCTTTTTTATTTTGGCAGACTTCTACTGACTAAAAACCACCCATGTTCCTTCTTAGCCCTTAATGTCGAGGCCGCGGTATCTCTTGCGAAGAACCCGCAACCCGAACAACCCGCAGCCCCGGTTTAGCCCCCTTGGGTGGGTATTCACAAATGGTTCGATTCGGATACGGGTTACGCCTAAAAATAACCCGCTTAAGGTGGATGTGTCAACCGACCCTCCATACATATTTGAAATACACCTTTACACGACACACAGAGACTTTTTCTTTAAAATTTATCATTTTATCACTTCTCAACAATGGAAAGTGTCCGCAATCGACCTTTTTGGGCATTATCTTACATTATTTAGCGAGAAAAACAATAGTGAAATCCCGGCAAAATTTGACACTTCTTTAGTAGTGTGCGTGACTTTTGACAAATAATGACAAGTAAACTTGTTTAGACTATGGCACGCTAGATGGCGTGCAGGTGCAGACGATCTTATAATAATTCTGTTAAATCAATAATTAGTTTTAATTATTTCCTTTCCAACCGTTCAAAAAAATAACAATATAAAATAACATAAAACTGATGACATCAATGTTATGTTTTTTTATTAATGTAAACAATTTTATTGTTGTATGGCAACATAAATACCAGTAGTCGTAGGAAGGTTTTATGCAACGATGCCGTTCTTCGTAACCTTGACCTACATGCAATATGTGGACGAAAAAAAGGCGTTGCCAAACTTCGTTCACTTGTTTGACTGTTAGAAACTTAGAAAATACATTCCTAGCTCGGTTGTCCCGCGCTATATGATTTGCGCGCGGAAGTTCTTGCGTACTTATTATATTGTATGCTATGCATTTTCATTGATTTAATTGCAATATTTCTTCAGTATACATTTGATTCATATTATCTATTATACTGTATTATTGTAATTCTAATTTATCGTAGGTATAATAGTTAAATATTCTAAAAACACAATTCTATTTTCGGTGGTATTAGAAACATCAAGTTGGCCCGTGATTTTTATGAAATCTCGTCACAATACTAATTACCTACGTCATACGTGTCAGTGATGAGTACAAAGTCAGTGTTTCTTAGTATTATTTGAATAATATGTTTTTGGTCAACAATAAATAAAATTATTTTAAATCGGTAAACTACCAAAGTAGGTGATCATAAAATGAAACTTGCAAACATTTGCAAAATATGGTTTTGCCGGATTACGTCACCTTTTACGCATTTTGCAAACAGTTTCAAACAGACACACTTATTTAAATATATATAGTTTGTTTTATTTTGTAGTAGATACCTACCAAGCTTTTTCACGTCGAAATTTGTTATGGTGCGTTCAGAAACAAATATAATTCAGTTACAATCTGTTTTTTTTCTGTTCCGTGCTTTATTTTGCTGTTTTTTTTTCTTATTCGTTGACCAGTTCTACGAGGAATCTAAAGGTAACATTGAAATATAAAGATAAGTAAAATTTTATTACGTACTATAGCGGAAAACGTTTCCGAACGCTCCCATTTCCCTGGCCGTAAGAGCCTAAGAGGGCCAATAGAGGACAGCCGCCTCAAAGATATTCACCAACGCGCTAGCATGTTTGCTCCCGCGCGTCGCGCCGACCAATCACTGATCTGTCGTCGCGCCGCTACTCGGCCGCTGATTGGCTTTCGTAGCGTTATAGTTTTAAGTTCTTATGATAATGTTGTTTTGAATTATAATGTTGGCACTGGGTAAGAGAGATACTTTTGAGATGGCAGAGTTTTAATTTGTGTAATGTGTTTATTCCTGAGTTTTAATTAAAGTTTAAACCGTGAACAAGGCTTTATTTTAAGAACTGACCCATCCCGACTATAGTACATCTTTTGAACGCAACCCAATTGACATTGAGAGTTGAAGGAAAATCCGTCTGCACTTCTCCTGCACTTGCGATCATTTTCAATTGATTGTGGAAGCTGGTCCAAATAAAGGCTTATCTGAGATATCTGGGTATCGCATAGTGGACTTGAAGCATGTAATAGAGTGGGCATTTCTTCTGGAAAGACATTGAAATATGTGTGAATCTTCACAAATTGAATTTGTTAGTGAAAGACATGGATTTCGAAGTGAATTAATTTTCAAGTGCTGTGATCGAGCGTGGAAACATTGGTAGCAGTAATAAAATAAAAACTGCATTTTTGTGGGCAACTGTGACTTCTGGTAGCTTTTACACTCAAGCAGCTCACATAACAAGTCTTATGGATATTCCAACAATGTCAGCCAATAAATTTCGTCGAGTTGAAAGAAAATAAGGCAGTGTGTGGTTAGAACATATGACAGAGGAAATTAAAATTGCTGGTGAACAAGAAAGATCAATTGCTATTCAAAAAGGTCATACGGGCATAACTTTGACTCGTCATCTGGTATGGTAAGTTAATATTTTACTAAAAACAAATTTGGTTCTTTATGACTTTTTTATTATGTGAATGGTAATGCCGGGAGGGGACGCCCTAGAAAGACATACACTGATCATATTGGTGCCGTTCTTCTGAAAGGACAGGTGCGTAGTACTCGTAACCGGCGTGCGTGTATGACCAGATGTATGAATGTGGACGAGGCAAAAGGAGTATGTAAGGATCGTAGCAAGTGGCGTTCTGTGGTTTCTGCCTACCCCCATGGGAAAAGGGCGTGAGTTTATGTATGTATGTATGTATGTTATTATGTGCATTATTTACAAGTGTTGCTTTTCATTTCCAGGCCTGCTTCTTGGTGTTAGAAACAAATATTGTTATACATGTCAATATTATGGGAGGAGAAACATGGATATGAAAGCACATAATTGCTGCAAAAATTTTACTGGACCATCTACAGCAATGGAATCGGAAATTATTGTGGAAGGCTTTCAAAAGAGTGAAGAAATACATCAACTTCGCTATTTCAGTTTTATTGGTGACGGAGACTCCTCTGTGTTTGCAAAATTGATAGAGAAAGTGTCATATGGGAACATCATAAACAAAAATTAATGCAAGAATGACGTAATCAAAAACTATACCAGTGCACTCTACAAGGTAAATGAATAAATCAAATTTGTAAGTCATCCCAGGATCAGTGAAGCATATTATTCTGTATTTATATTTTGTTCTTTTTAGATCTTGGCCAACACTAAGCTCCTTCTTTCTGGGCGAAATATTTTGGAAGCCAAAGATTATTACTGCAATGTAAATAAAACATAGACAGATGGAACTGAAAAGAAGGAAGAAGATCTCGTAGAAAGTTTGAAAAATACTGCTCCAGAAGTGTGGGCTCTCATTTATGCAGCCAATGAAAGAATTGCTTTGAAGGCTTCAAATCCTTCTGCAACATCAACATCAGTTAGAAATTCAAGCAAATAAGAGAAGTAAAGTTTTATTTCAGAGCAGCTTTGGAGATTGACGGTAAATAATATTTTGAAGTGAATGGTAAATAATATTGGTCAAAAAGTAAGAATTATATGCTAAGTATGTTTTCTTTGTTGCAGCAGCAGTGTAGCAGTTGGTTCAAAGAAAGTTTCAAGGCAGAGGGCGAAATCAACAAATCAAATGATTTTTGTTCTAATTGTATTATGGTAGTAGTTTGTTTAGAATCTACATTATCATTGTACATATATTTCTTTTTATTTTGTATCAAAAGGTGAAATAATACTTCTTAGGTATACTTACTTCATATAAAGAGCTTTATATTTTCGTTTTATTATATGCTTTTGTTGAGTGCTTCCAAATTAGGAAATATTTTTTTCACCTTCCTTGTTATTATCTCATAATAAATCGTTTTAGATTTGTAGCTCTTGTCTAGGAATTATAGTTTCTTACGTGTTATGAAATGTATAATTATTGTAATAATTGGTACTGTTACTAATCATAAGTGTTATTAGTTTTGAGTGACTATGCATGTATCAGCATTTAATTATGTTACTTCAAATTCTTCTGGTTTGATAAAAAAATCAATAGTGTACCTAATGTAGTTTGTTCAAAAGCTTACTATTCCATTAACAACTACTAAAATGATAAGAATAGCTGGTCGTTGAGTTGAACACAAGACAATGTTTGTAATTTATGTTCTTTCTCCTAAATTAGTTTACTGATAATATGTTAAGTCTTTTTTATGTTTTATTTTTATATACCTTTTATTATTGATTGTAGTCAATCGTAATATTAACTTACACCATAGTATTGTATCGAGTCTGGTTCTTCTAACCAAACAGACAGATGTGTTGCTGGAGAGTTTGTTCCGCCACTTCTTCTTTCCAGCAAAAACACTAGGAAGTGTCGAAGGGTGGGCGTTTTGGGGGACTGTCACTTGTAAATAAGTAAAGTAAAGTAAATTTTGACGTTCGAAAAGTGCTGATTATCAGCCTAGTTTGAATAAATGAGTTTTGATTTAGATTTTTTTGAGTAAAATAAAACTGCGTTTTATTGTAATTATTGTTGACATAATTTATTTCCCAAAATTAAATAGTTTACACCAACAAATATACCTTTTATTTTTTAACAATCGTACATAATAAAATATACCGACTCACGAACAGTAAGTCGTGGGTTCAAATCCAGACAGGCGCATTACTTTGTGGAATGTATTGCATCACCACATGCTCTCAATAAATATGAAGCAAATCATGGTGAGATGTCCTAGAACCAAAAATTTGAAGACGTGACATCTACCCCACTGGGCCCGCGTGTTGGCCGTGTCCCAGCAGTGGGAACATTATAGGCTGATGATGATATACCGTGGCAGGTGGCGTTCTGTAGTTCTGCCAACCCAATCTACCCATAAAGAAAAATGAAAAACATTTTTTTTCATTCACGCCATCTAGTGTTCAATCTTCGTAAATGTACTCGCTCACGTCTACGTCTGTATGTGTAAACGACGCTATATTCAATGGCAGATTTTAAATTACACCTTTGTGTCGAATTAGGTGGATATTATGACAATGATGTGACCCAGTTCGATAAGACGTAATGTCCGATAACCGCAATTGCTACTCCTACGACTTAATAGTTTTCCAATTACACAAAAACACAAATAAACTAAAAATGTTGACTTCAACGCCATCTAGCGGGAAAATGGCTGGGAGCAGCCTGTATGATTCAAATACGGTATAATTATGTACCTAACCTTTTCGGTTTTCATCTCGAATTTTACATGATGGTTGCTGAACCTGATAAACCTGCCGAAATTACAGTGACCTTTTATTGTCATTGTTATAATGTCCCTTTTGATTGGCTGCAACGACTGCCAAAAATCTACAAATGATAGCCGAGAATAACGACTTAACAAACTTTCCGAGGCACCGGGGAAACTCGAAATGTAATAATGGCTCCATCTGCAGACCAACCTTAGCAAGCCCGGCTTAACCTTAAAGATCGATCCGTGCTGCTGGTATTATTTAGCCAAAAGCTCCTTAGCTCAGTGTGTATCATTCCTTAAAGGAATCACGCGCACGTTATCTAGCGGTCGTCCTATCATTGCCCGCACACTGACGATTCCAGTTTCCTCCAGATTGTTCTATTCATAGTGCATTACGATCTTCGTTTTAGATAGCTTTATTACCTAGGTAATAACAATCCTGGTGCACCAGGATTGTAGGACGTCAATAAAGTTTATAAATAAATAACTGGTAGTGTAGGCAGGTAGGCATTCTGGTTTAAGGAACTCGACTGAATAAATATACTATAGGAATGTAGTGAAAAAGGGAGTACCTATGTAAAGATGGAAGTTCTGTACCTAATATTCAACTACTACCTACATATCATCACACCACGATAATATTTCATAGTTTCGCGTCAGCCATATTGAATTTCATGTGACGTTGTGAAGCTAGGTAACACGACAGCACATCAAGCTAAGTACCCGCAACTGTAAAATTTCATTAATCAACCTTGAACCTTCAGCAATAAAGTAGATATTTGACTGATTGATGTCCTGGCTACTACAATGTGTACTTGGATGTAGAAAAATGCAATTAAACCGTATGAATGAACCCTGTACACACATAACATAAGGCCCAATTCAGAGCGAGACCCGCACCGACCACGTGGACCGGCCGGGCATTTAACCGGCTACCTCTGATACTAAATCCTCACCTCCATATTTCTCTTCTTCCAGAATCATGGCAGTCGAAGGCGTAATGGTGACCTACAATTACTCAGATGACGGTGAATACGCAAACATCCTGACAGTTTCTGCCTCAGGGATCAGATTCTCAAAACGATGGGTCCTCACACACGGTTCCATACTCTCACCTTTAAAAGAAGCGAAGATAATCAAGAAAGCTAGAGGAAAACCTATCCTTAGTGATGAGTTCTACGCTAATCTACCAGAAATTCATGTCACTTGTGAGAAGAAACAGTCTAAGAACCCAAATTTATACGAGAGTGTTGAGAAATTGAGCAGAGAGCGGAATATGCACCAGGGAGATATGGACCATAGCAGTTACTTGATAAGGGTGCTTACTGGAAGGTATGACAATTATAATTTAGTAATACAGTGACTGTGCTACTCTTTAGTGCAGTTATACATAAGTGTAAGAAAGAGATACAGCCAAACAGGTCGTTTAATCTCGGTATGGTAAAACGAGTGGACTTGAATTCAAATGTGATTGTACTAATGAGTACACTGCTGCTATTCTATTGTAGTTAGTATAAGTTTATTTCCGTTAGTATTAGTATTTACCCCGTATTTAGGAATAATAAATATGTAATTTTCTGATAATAATCTACTTTTCCTTAAATTGCAATAAACGCCCTCTGTTGCTCAGTAGCTGTACCACTACTTCGTTACTGAGAGTTGATTACAGGTTGATAACTAGCGCGATCTACCGGGTTATAGCTGAATTATATTCAAATATGTTTTTCGTGCGTGTTTTTACTATTCGGATATACTCTTCGATTGGTCCCATATAATATATTTGAAATAAAGTCTAAAATAACCAAAGACATTCAAATATTACTAGCCTTAACACTCTTTGAAAATAACTGTACGGTGACAAAAAAAGTCAATAAACAAACTATGTCAGCGACTTCTTCCAAAGAAAAGTTGTTTTGCGTTTTTTTTGGAAGCAGTTTTTTTTTGCAAAAAGTAGATAGGTATTGACATTCAAAATAATAAGCTCGAAGGTTTAACTTAGACTAAAGTAACAAGACGGTTTTCGTCTCCAGGATATGCCACGTGTGGCAGTGTCCGATCCTGGACAGATGTGCGGACGACATCCTCTACAGCTGGACCATCGGGCACAAGGATGGCGACATAGACAGTCAGATGAAGCTTGGCAACGCACTGTTTTCTGTCTTCGTGCTCATCGACTTGGAGAGCGATAAAAGAGGTTAGTTTCATATTTTTTGGTCCCAATAACGTTCAAAACGTATTTTTTGCCGTGGATCGGAAGTGTCGTATATTACTTATCATTACAAACTGACACTTTTTTTTTTATTGGAAATCCCTCCCGCTCTAGGGCAGAGCGAAAGGGAGTGTCAGACTTCTACTGACTAAAAACCACCCATGTTCCTTCTTAGCCCTTCATGTCGAGGCCGCGGTATCTCTTGCGAACAACCCGCAGCCCCGACGGACAGCCCGCAGCCCCGACGGAAACTGACACTTCAATATTATTTATTTGTGTAGTGCGAACAAATTTGTGCAGTAGTATGTAGATTTCGTACTGCCATCCATCTTCACTTCACTCACCAGCGCTGTGTTGTGGGTGTCCATAGCACAGCATCAATCTGAGTGGCAACCTACTTGTCGCAGTCACGACGTGCAACTGTCTTTATATTATCCCTGCTTGTTGTATTTTTTAACAGGTTCACTGTCCACAGACCACATACGGTCTGTAGAGCAACTTCCATACCAGTCCACAGACCGTATGTGGTCTGTTTGCCGGTACAATTTCTAAGTCATCTGACACTATGGACGTTAGAAGAAAGTCTTTAATTTAATGCGAACTTGGCAGGACACATCATAAGGATTATAAAAAGTGCTGGGACACAGGGTAATACTGTTTTTTTTTGTTTCGATTATTGACGTTTAATAAAATCATAACGGGACTTGTGGACCTTTGGACAACTCTGGAGCCTGGACAGTGAACCTGATTTGTTATGCGTTGTATGTGTATGTTTTTTCCTGTATGTCTCTTTGTATGCTCGTTATGTTTCTGTGACAAATAAATATTTTTTCTTTCTTATCTTTGCCAAGGGCTACCACTTCGCATTCAACGTTATCGACCAACCAACAAGAAGTATCTATAAAACGTATATTATATCAGTGATGGTTTAAATAAAAACAAGTACCTACTGGAAATATTCATCACTTTTAATCGAAAAATCATTTATTTAACAATAATAATGAGGTTTTAGTTCCAGTAAATAAAATATGTATTTAAAAATAATAATTACGATTTATTAAAACCAAAAGAAGCTGTAATGTCAAACACCAGATCTGTAAATAATAATTTAACAAAGAAATGATGGATGGGTTGACAGATGATAAAAATGGGGTGGCTACTGTGGCTACTGATAGAGAATGGAAGGAAGACATTGAAATATCTAAGAGCGATAGACGGGACAAGACGTAGAACATCGTAACCTGTTACTTGTTACTACTTTATCTCTCAACATTAATGATGTTACCAAGATTTTTCAACAATATTTTGAATAAAAAGTACCTATTCTTATATTCCCTGACCCATTCTGCTCCATAGAAATCTACGCTTTGGAATGGGCAACTACAATACTTTCACAAGTTATTATGCCTTTTAAAAGAGCGTCCAATGTCCATGGAGTTTCTTGTTTGTCCTTTCCTATAGCGATCTACGTTTTCAAATGGCCCTCCTTTAGTTTTTTGACGAACTGATCGACTCTTTATCTAATCGAGTGTCCGTAAGGCACCTTTTGCACTATGTGGCCGTAGCTTTTGGTCGCAGAAGCTACGACCAGGAAGAACCTTTGGTCACACGACTTTCCGTTCGACCAGCTTTGCTCGAGATAGCGACCAGTCATGGACGAAGACCGCTGCGGTGCGCGAGATCTCTAAATAGTTTAAATGAAATGAACGCTATGAGTTTGAGAATTATGAAATATCGATGTACATCACGCGTGTTCGCTTTTTAATTTAACGTGACTCTGAAATAACTAATCACTAGCAAGGACCTTCCGATTGCGTGTTCTTCTTTTCCTTCCCCTTTCCCCTTTTCTTTTCCTTCTTCGTCTCCTCGTCCTCGCAAGTGTGAACCATTTCTGCGGAATTATAAGACTTGTGTTATTTTCGAGTGATTTTTGGCAACATTGGCGCGTAGACTTGGCGACTATTTGCCGCTATCCTGCACAATATTTTACAGTAAAAATCACACGTCAACAACCCACTGCTCATATTATTATGGTTAAAAACGAATGCAGTATAAAAGTGCTGTGTGTTTTTTTTTCAATACAATAACAATACTGCTGAGATGACAAGTAATAGAAAAGTATAGAAAAAAAAGACATGCTGCGTCGACCACAAATCAATTAATAAATTGGGATAATGGTAAGAGAATGATGATGAACTATCGAGCAATTTTATAAATGTTTTCCAACTTTACCCTTCTGGCAATAGAAAAGAGGCCAGTGGCCCAAATGGGAACGTTATAGATTTATTATACTTTTCGCGTTCCTGTGCATATGCCTTTTTTTGGGGGGGTGGGAAATCAGAGCGGTAGAGAGTGTCAGACTTCTACTGACTAAAAACCACCTATATTCCTTCTTAGCCCTTGTACCGAGGCCACGGTATCTCTTTCGAATAACCCGCAGCCCCGACGGGTTTGTGCATTTGCCTAAAGTATTAAATAAATTAATAATTACTATCGCGTGGATCCTCGATGAACGAAGAGTCCCTTTTCCATCCAGTGATCGTGTTCATGTGTCCAGGAAACTTATGCAGGAGTTCGTAGTTGCTATCGACTGCTTCCTTTTTCACAACCCCTACGAGACCGAGTGCAATCCCGCCAGCCACGATCCCGTGCCCGGAGCGAAGGTACAGGGCAGCAAGCGGTCCGCAAGCAAAACCACCTGGAGACAATATGAGAACGTTAGCGTTTATAATCTGAGCCCATAATAGTTCACAGCTAGGTACAAAACTCCCAAGTTGCACTAAATGTCCTGTCGTCGGTTTTCTTCACAGTGACCTTTTTGAGGTCGTATGTTAATGTTGTATGAGAAAAGATCTATTGGCGAAAAGGCACCACTCGGTCTCCTTGCAGCAAAGTGTTCAGCAAAAACCTTCATGGCAACTGAATAAAATTAACAACTGCAACGCAACGTATCGTCTAATGACTCGTTCGCGGCCTAAGCCAAAAGAAATAAAGGGTATAACCAGTGATGAGTTTGATATAGAACGTCAGTCGGTATATAATTGTTTTTAGAGCTTCTATAATTATGTGATTTTCTTGCAAGTCATAATAAAATGTCTGAACCTGGCAACATACCTGTCCCATCGCTGACGATTGGCGAGAAGCAACCAGAAGTAGCAACCAAAACGAGTGTATTGTTCGCCAGATTTCTCGCTATTGCGGACCGGTGTGAACAGTCGCCAATCTACTATTAATCAATGAAACGGGACCTACAGTCTTTTGTACGTTTCGTAAGCGAGTTAGTGGCTAGTTCAGCTTCAGCTCAGCTTCCTGCTTCAGTGTTTGATGATGTGGCCGCAAGGCAGAAGAAACTCACCAATAAAGTAATTTAGTGGATCGTCGGCAATTCTAATGCGTAGGGCTAAAGTCGAAACCGCGGCGAATGTCGCTCCCATAAGACTGAGAGGCACCACATGGCGGGCGTATCTGGAAAAGCAAAATGCGTTTGTGTTTGTTAAATAAACAAAAAATGCATAACATAACATCATGCCTGTAATGCCCGAAGGGTTAGGCAGAGGTGTACCCAATCGTATGCTCCATTTCGCCAGTTCTGTTTTGAGTCCGCGCATGGCGCATATTGCCTTTAGCTGTGCACAAAACTAGGCTTCGTAGCTGCTTCCAAGAAATTCCTAATAGAAAAACCCAATAACACTTTGCCCGACCTGGGAATCGAACCCAGAACCTCAGGCTCAGCAGTCGCGCTTGTGACCACTAGACCAAGTGATCAAGGGACCAATGAACGTTGACTGCCTTTCAGTCAACGATGACAATGTTGGTTAAGTTCGATATTGGTTTCATTGAGAAAATTAAAATTTTATTGCAGTTTTCAAAAAACAGAGTGATTCTAGAGGTAGGTTTACATGTAGATAGTAAACATCCATATTATAGTAGTGAAAAGACGGGAAATTCAGTATCTAACTATCTACATTACACTTGCGCGTAGCCGGGGCAGATCGCTAGTACTAGTATAAATTAAAGACTTAAAGTTACCGCCTCATCATAGCCCCCACTCCTACGACATGAGAGTACATCAGGATATCGTAGGTACCCGCGATAAGGCCAGCGACGAGACCATAGCGGCTGGCAACCTTCATCTGGTATAAAACAAGGGGATTAGCAATTTTTGACACTGGATTTAGGATATAAAAATAATGAACGTAACATGACACCAAGCTTGACTTGGCAGAGATATACAGGGTGTAAACGAACCCTTCACGCATCCGACAACCAAGCATTCTGTACATCAAACCAAGTACCCCTACGCAAAAATGTTTGCTGGGAAATTACTTTTTTGGGGTCAAAAATCACATTTTACGGTAAAACTCAAAGTAGCACTCTTAAAACATTGTGCTAGTGGATGCTTTGAATAGTAAACGGGTCATGGAGGTAATTTAAGTAAAGTTAAAACCTTTACAAAAACAGCTGTGAAAAATTTGGAACTTTGACCCCCAATATCTCCGCAACTATGAGGTTCCCAGGTATGGTCTAGAAGAAAAAAATGATCGCAGTGGTGGGGAGAACAAATGCCCTCCGTTTGCGTTAAGGGTACTTTTACACCCTATATCTAATAGAACACCCAAAATTATTTCCAAAAAAAAATTAGTCTAAACTAATAAGAGCTAAGACCGGTAATGGTGCAGACGTTCAGTATAACAGTGGTTGCGACATACGAGTTGTAGAAGAACTAAATATTCAAAAGCACGCCATGATGGCGCACTGGGCTCCCATGGAATACCAAGCGAGCCAGCCAGTGTATATATTTAAATTGTTATCGTATCGTAATCGATGGTTACGGAAACCAATACTGAGAAAAATATCATAGCTTTCATTGAAGCGAGGTGTTTACTGAGAGTAGAATTATAAGAGCGATGTTTGGAGTAACACAAATGGATAAAATAAAATTAGTATGGAAGTCTGAAAGTGGCGCTGCTGACTAAAAAGCTGTGTGATAGGAATGAGGTAAATGTGAGGATATTTTGAGGATGAAAGTGGAAGAAGACATGCTGTGTCGACCGCAAATATAATGGCTGGCAGGATAATGATGAGTTTAATAAATTACCTTCGTCTGTAGGTCGCAACCATCAGGAGAATCATAATATCTGGCATAATTACGAGGATCACACGGTGGTTCCTGCTCCTCAGTCTTCTTTGCCATGACCGATGAAAGTTCACAAAAAGCCAAACGAAACTGTAGAATACTACCAAAAGACAAACTGTCGAATAATGATGTGACAGCCATGCGTCACATAGCTCGAAAATTGTCAATGTCACATTTAGTTGATTAATAGGCCTAAAAATTGAAAGAGGTGTTATCTTTTTGAGCTATTATTTAAAACGATTTTTAATAGAAGGTACAATTCCTTGTAAAAGAACTCGTTTTTCGTGAACTAAACTTGAGCCAATATCCGGGCACAACCCAGTATTATCTACGTAAATGTTAAGTTTGCAACTTTGAGGATATACTGTGTTTTTATTTATATTATTTTGTAAGTTACGACAACGTTTTGTGTGCATGCAGTTTACCTGTAAGCGATTGTTACACTCTATTCCTTATTCTATTTTTTTTTGCTTGTATTTCATTTACCATGTAAGTACCAGGGTTTACAATTAATTGTTGGTGAACCAAATAAATAAATAAATCTAATTACTCAAATTTTTCTAACTAAGTTCTCAAAAAGCTCCTTACATTGGCTGACTCGGGTTTTATCCAAGTGACCTACGAATGCCTACGATGACCTTTTATAGCAGTAATGTTTTAACCTTACTCCAATGTAGGCAAGAGATGGAGATGGACTTCCTACACTCCAGCTGTACAGGTTGTAAACAAACTCTTCACGAATCTGTCAACCAAGCATATCAAACTAAGTTCCCCTACGCAAAAATTATTGCTGGAAAACGACTTTTTTTCGCGTATACGCACTTCATCTAGTAACCCAAGCACACGGGGCGATCGAGAAACGTGCGTACAGTATTAGTTATTATAATTATTATCAATTTGTGTGTCTGTGAATTCAACGATACCTCGTTTGAGCACATTAGGAGTTGTTAGGAAACTGGTGAAGTTCCAGTTGCGGCCAATCGCAAGCCTCATTATCAGCCATAAGACGTCCACTGCTGGACAAAGGCCTCCCCCATAGAACGCCATAACGAACGACAACTTGTCATTTGCATCCACCGGTTGCCCGCGACTCTCACGATGTCGTCGGTCCACCTGGTGGGAGGCCAACCAACGCTGCGTCTTCCGGTTCGTGGTTTGTGGTAAGCCTAATTAGTGTTAAAAAAACCCTCCTCTGGCTTTACTAATCATCATCATCATCAACAGCCTATTAATGTTCCCACTGCTGGGACACAGGCCTCCACTCTTTGAGAGGGAATGGGCTTTTGTCTACCACGCGGGCCCAGTGCGGATTGGTAGATGTCACATGTCTTCGAATTTTTGGTTCTAGGACATGCCGGTATCCTCACGATGTTTTCCTTCACCGTTTCTGAGAGCAGCGATGAAATAAATTACACTAAGTAATGCGCCTGCCTGTGTTCGAACCCACGACTCACTGTTCGTAAGTCGGGGCCGCCACCACTAGGCCACCACTGCGCTCAATCTGGCTTTACTATACTCCGTTAAATAATTATGAACTTTTAAAATTCCAGGTGTAGAAAGTTTAAGGCCACTTTCTTATTTGTTGGATGTGGTGCGGCCGCCGACGGGAAGGGGCTCCACTCTAGAAGTTCACTCGACGCCTTTTGGTTGTGAGGTAAACAAACATACTTTATTCACTTCTTAGACTGCCTCGTTGGTCTTGTGGTCGCAAGCGCGACTGATGTGTATGAGGGCCTGGGTTCAATTCCCAGGTCGGACAGTGTTATTTGGGTTTTTCACCCGGAATTTTTCAGTAGCAGCCACGGAGTCTGGACTTAAACATAACTGGCGGAATTGGGGTTACTATTAGTACATCTCTGTTGTCCGTTTTGTTTGTTTTTCCTACACTGACATTTAACTATTGTTCCAATAAAGAGAGCATAGATCATATGCTGCGCCGGCGGCGACAGTTCGTTTGCCATTTACTTTTTTTTAATTTTTTTTTTCTTGTCCTGTGTGAAACCAATAAATACTTTTTCTTTCTTTCTTTCTGCGTAACCCTTCGGGTGCCACCATAGTTACGTAGTACAAATGGCCGTTTCCGACAAGGATAGATAGTGTCCCCACCAAAAACTTTCAAAGCGTGTGTAACTGTATGCTCTACTCCATTTTTTATCGCTTTTATTACTTTTTACACACTTCGTGTTATTTCTGTTAGTTCTTTAAAATAACTTAACATTTTCATAAATTATTAACAGTAGTCATCTATCTACCTTATTGTGTCGGCTCCAAAATCTGTCTTATGGTTTCATTATACGGTGTTAATCTGGTTGCAGGTATTCCTAAATGCAGTGACGCGAGGTTCAATATGCGGTGTGGTGGGCAAGAGACCCTCCTTACTGCTGACCGACGCGGCCACTGCTCTAGGCTCTGAAGGTGGACCAGTCTTCACTGAAGGACCTACGTGAGTATCTTGTGAAGGCCTTTCTACTTATTCTCTAAAGAGTAAAGATTAGATTTTTTGGTTTTTTATGATTATTCGACAGATTCAAAAAATCTTTCACACAAAAATGTAACTTGTAATAAGCTACATTTTTGCCGAGATAACAAAAGTTATAAAATATTATCAAAAAAATTGAGATCCCTACCTAAAATGGAACAATGAATGTAACCAAAGTTTATCATCAAAATGTTGCCTTTAAAAGTCTTTATTTTGTGTGCGCTGCACAAACTATTGACGATATATAAAATAGTGTTCTATAAATGTACAGAAGGTTGTTTAGGGTCTGACTGTTTGTGTATCATGTGAGTTTAATGTTTTTTAACGCACCCACCGGATCCACGATACAAGAGAAATTCCTAGTGTGGAACAAAGATTTGAAAAAAAAAATATAGTACTCAGGATTATTCACAAAAATGTCCGCGATGCCGATGGTATATGCCTAACTATTATAGTTAAGCCATTAGTAAGATTCCCACCTAACTTAAATTTTATATAATTCTTTCATCTATAGAAATCCAAAGTCAAGACAAATCAAACGAGTCCAAACTCGATGGGGTTGCGTCGTTTTATAACGGGGAAGATGGCCATAGTCTTCCAGCTCCATCATCAGATCAGCTCTATGTCATCATAATATTGCATTGTTAAGCGATATACATATACGTGCAATATCAGCGAGTAATACCTGTGACCTGTTTTACGAAATACACGCAGATAAAGTCGCGGGAGATTTAATGTTGAACCCATTCCCAGCAAGGAGCTGATAGGCTGCGTGGTGTGCGCGGTGTCGTGGTGTCGCGGCGAGTGGGTGGGGCTGACGCTGGTGGCGCCGCTCACGTCGGTGCTGGCCGCCAAGCTGCGGGTGGCGCCCGCTCAGCCCGCGCGGCCCTTGCACAACCATCCCTTGCACGATGTGCTCAGTGAGTCAAGTATTATGCCCGTCGGGGCTGCGGGTTGTTCGCAAAAGATACCGCGGCCTCGACATGAAGGGCTAGGAAGGAATATGGGTGGTTTTTAGTCAGTAGAAGTCTGACACTCCCTTCGCTCTGCCCAAGAGCGGGAGGGGTTATTTGATGATTTTCCACCCGTCAAAAAAAAAAAAGTATTATAGGACTTTTTTTTTGTTGACTTCCTCGTTTGTCGTTTGCGAGTGTTTAGAATGAGGTCCTGGGCTGGGTTCCTTGATCGGGCAGAGCGCTATTCGGTTTTTCCATCGCGATTTTCTCAGTAGCAGCCACAGTGTCTGGATTTACTGGTACTCAGCTGCATCCGGTCAGACTGGAAGCCGACCCCAACATAGTTGGGAAAAGGCTAGGCAGACGATGAGCCACAGTGTCTGGATTTGTGCTCGGTTGGTGGCAATAGGTTCGCCCCCTATTACATGGGACTTAAACATAACTGGCGAAATGTGGGTGTACTATTGGGTACACCTCTGCCTTACCCTTCGGGAATTACAGGCGAGAAATTATGTTAATAATTATGATTTTCAGCCGGTATGAAATCATTCCATCAGATTGACAGCACCTCTCGTACGATTTAGTTCACGAATGCCTCTTTCCTCCTACACCAGCCAGCCTTGTCGAACCCATAGTTGCATTCTGCTTTAATCAACGCTAAAGATGTATTGGGACCAACCTGAACTGGGTCCGCGTGGTGGATTACAGCCCATCCCTCTCCTAGGGAGGAGGCCTGATTCCCTGCAGTGGGGACATTATAGGCTGATGATGAAAGATGTATTACGCCACTGTATTAAATGTTAAAGCCGTTAATGATTGCAGGTCAGATAGACCATTGCTGCGTGCTAGTGCGGTGCGGGCACGCGTGGGGCGCGGGCGTGTGGCTCGGTAACGGCTACGTCGTCACCTGCGCGCATGTCGTCAAGTCGGTGAGTTACTTACTCTTGATCGGGAAGTTTCGCTCTCGAAATTTCCTTTAACAATAATTTTTCTTTTTTCACGTAAATCAAAAATGAAGACGATACAGTCTTTCCTGAACTCGTGTGACGTCACATTGCAGTTTTTTTTTACCGGCCAGTGACGTCAAAAGCTCCCACTCATGATCTTTGACGCATTTTGACTTCGCCAATTTTTATTAATTTGATCAAACAAAAAACACGTATTCAATATAATTTTAATCTAATTGACGGACTTAACGGATTTTTTTTTTGTGTCAGGATTCATCATCATCCTATTGTGTCAATTAAGATCTTCCAGTACCACAAAACAATAGACGACCAGCACTTTATATCGCAAAATTGAATTAATTACGAATTATTTATTGTTGATTGATTTGTCGCTACGTAACTTAGTAAAAGTTTTTGTTTACAAAAATAATAGCTTCTTGTGGCGCGGAGTTACATGATTCTCACATAACACCGCGTGGTCGGGCTGAAGCGAATCTCACGTCTCATTGACTAGTGTGAAAGCCGTTGCTGCCTAACATACGTACACCAGCAACGCGGACGAGCGGAGCTCGTTGTGTCTCCGCGCGGAGCACTGCCTTTTTTTTTTTGGCGGGTTGAACATCAAAGAACTTCTCCCGCTCTTGGGCAGAGCGAAAGGGAGTGTCAGACTTCTACTGACTAAAAACTACCCATGTTCCTTGTTAGCCCTTCATGTCGAGGCCGCGGTATCTCTTGCGAACAACCCGCAGCCCCGACGAGCGCGGAGCACCACCTTACATGTGCTTTGCTCCGCGCGGATGAGCAGTGTCGTGTGAGAATTGCATTAGGTAGTGACTACTTTTATCAACATAAAATTGTCTTGAACGGGTCAAATTGGTACATTTTGATAATATAAGTGGGGAAACTTTGTTATTGCATTCACACCGGAATTTACAACTGAGCTGAAGGCGAGGTTGTTATGGACACAAGAATTGCAGTATCAATTGCTTGCTACAGCCTAGCAACTGGGTACCTTGAAACCTCGTGGTAGGACTATTTGTAAAAGCCTTTTAACTACTAAAATAATTCCAATATGCCCTTCTCCCAGTACCAAACCCACAAGCTGTCAGTATACTGCCGAGGAGTGAGCGAGACAGCCATAGTGCGATACAAGACGCCAGACAAGAAGGCATATGACTTGGCGCTACTGTTCACCAACCCTGAAAGATGGGGCCATATGAAACCTGTGGCGCTTTCTAATGTACCGGCTGATAAAGGTATGTTTGTTACTGTAGATTTTTTTATAAATATACTAACTGTTGCCAGAGATCTTCATCTTCGTGAAATTATAAAAAAACACTTTCTTATAATATAAGAAAGTATTTTTTATTATTTAACAATTTCAAGGATTTTTGATTTTTTTGCGTGGAACCCAAATTCAATTTTGTATTTCAGAAAAATATTCCACCTTAGTTAATACTTATAACATCAAATATCTGTCAGTAAAGGTCCTGTCAAAATCGTTCCAGACGTTTCAAAGATTAGCACGAACAAACAGAAAGATAGACCGACATACAGACAGACAAAAAATTTCCAAAAACAAATGTTTTCTTATGAGTACCGTACAATAACAGTTGACAAAAAAAATCCAATTAGTCCGTCAGATAGATTTCCAAAAAATATCGGACACATATTTTTTCTTTTTTCACGTAAACAAAAAATGAAGACGATACAATGCTTCGAAAACTCGTGTGACGTCACATCGTACGACATTTTTGACCACGTAGTAACGTCACTAGCCCCCACTCATGATCTTTGACGCGTTTTATCTTCGTCAATTTTAATTAATTTAATAAAACAAAAAACACGTATCCAACGATAATCTAATAGACGGAATAAACAGAATAATATTTTTTTTAGTCAGGTAACATCCTTATTCCTGATGGAAAATCCCAATATTACTTTGCCCGACCCGGGAGTCGAACCCAGGACCTCATGCTCAGTAGTGGCGCTTGCGACCACTGGACCAAGAAGGCAGTTTCACCTACAAAACAAACACAAAGTCCCCCCCCCTCACCCCACTACTTATAAAACTCATCATCATCTGGCTAGCCTTTTCCCAACTATGTTGTGGTCGGCTTCCAGTCTAACCGGATGCAGCTGAATACCAGTATTTTACATAGAGCGACTGCCTATCTGACCTCCACAACCAGTTAATACTAGGTAATACGATGCTCTTTGGTAAGACTGGTTGTCAGACTTTCAGGTTACTGACTACCTGTAACGACTGCCAAAGATCCTATATATGGCAGCCGGGACCAACAGCTTAACGTGCTTTCCGAGGCACGGAGGAAACTCGGTATGTAATGGGCGGTCACCCATCCACATACCAACCTAGGCAAGCGCGGCTTAACTTAAAGATCGACCCGAATGGCAGTTATTATTAAACCACGAGCTCCTCCGCTTACAAAACTACACATTTAACTACATATTAAACGTTTCAGGTGAATCAGTGTTAGCAGCGGGCTTCCCTTACTACAACGAGTTTGACCTAACCAACCTAATACCAACCATCACTTCGGGTCACGTCAACACAGTGTCGCCCTCTATGATACAGACGTCTTGCTGCGTACAGTCGGGCTTCAGTGGAGGACCTATATTTAGGGTTACCAGGTAAAATATAATTTTAATTTAATTCCTTTTTTTAACAAATTATAGCCGCGTTTCGACTAGGCAACAATTGACGTGCAACATGTTGCCCAACATGTTGAAAGTCAGCGCGGAACTTTTGTTGAACTACGTTGTCTGTCTACGCATCTACTACTTTACGTCGCGCGTCATGTTGCTCGCCAGCTGGCAACGTCGCTCGCTGTTGTGCAGCGTTGTCGTAATGTTATAATAATATAATAGAATAATAATAAGTTTATTAGTTCATAAAAACAATAACAAAGTACATAGCATGTTGAAACAGTGTGTTGTACTACCAAGTTTAAAAATGGAGGAGAAATCAGGTAACATACATAAAAAAAAAAAAATACATACACACGAACATAGAACCTCCTCCTTTTTTGAAGTCGGTTAAAAATAACGTCAGTTTTCCGGGCTCCTAACCTAGCAAACTAGTAAAATGTTGAGCATCACTTGTCGCGCGCCAAATGTTGCCTAGTGGAAACGCGGCTTGACTCAATGTTTCTTTAAAAAAAGTGGTCCGCCGGTTTAGGGAGCAATGTTCAACCTACCGGTGGTTAAGTTTGGCAACGCTCACTTCTGAATTAGGTCCTTGATCTAATCTCCAAGTGAGAGCCTTTGAAGAGCTTCTTCGATGTTTTTGGCCATCAGACCATGGGCCGTAGGCTGCGGGTTGTTCGCAAGGGATACCGCGGCCTCGACATGAAGGGCTAAGAAGGAACATGGGTGGTTTTTAGTCAGTAGAAGTCTGACACTCCCTTTCGCTCTGCCCAAGAGCGGAAGGGGTTATTTGATGATTTCCCACCACCCAACAAAAAAAAAAAAAAAGACCATGGGCCGTTTCGGTGATGTTATGTTATGTTTTTTGACATTTCTTCCAGCCCAAAGAACCGCGTGGAAGTCCTGGGCATCATCGCCATCAACGTGACGTCAGACGGCGGCGCGTGTTTCCCGTACGTCAACATGGCCGTGCCCGTCACTGTGTTCAGCGACGCGCTCGCCAACTATATACTCGATAAAGGTGACAATATCGTTATCATTTACCTAGCCTCAGCCCTAGCATTACAAGCATGATGTTATGTTATGTTATACGTGTAAACCTGCGCCATAATAACTCAGGAGCAGCGGCTATCGTGCCAAATGTCTGACGGCACGGTTGGCATAATGGACTGCTGCGCTGCATGTCGCGGGTTCGATCCCCGCACGGAACAAATATTTGTACGACCTACAGATAATTGTTCCGGGTCTTGGTATTTGTGTATGTGAGTTTAAATGTTTGTGAACGCACCCACGATACAGGAGAAATTCCTAGTGTTTATAAAAAAAAAAATGGTTTGGGTAATCTCACCACCATCATCATCATCGTCTACCTAGCCATTTCCCAAATTATGTTGAGGATGGCTACTATTCTGAGATGTAGCTGAATACCTGCATTTTACATGGAGGGACCGCCAATCTGATCTGACCTTCACAACCCAGTTAGTACTGGGTTGTGAAGGTATATATACGATAGCCCTTGGTAAGACTGGTGTCAGACTTTGTACGGATAATGGCCTTAAACATATTATCACGCTTATAGTCCCTGAAGAGGTAGGCAAAACTGTACCTAATTAGTACGCCAGTTATGTTTAAGTTCCATGTAACCTGTCGGAAAATTCCAATAACACTACCCGAACCGGAAATCGAACCCACTAACTCATACTCAGCAGCAGTCGCGCTTGTGACCATTCGACCTACAAAGCAGTGATCTTTAAACATTTTCAAAAATATTACTTTAATTTTCAGATGAAACCAAACTGGCGATGATTGAGAACAACAAGGAAATGATACAGTCACAGTGGAGACTGATGCCTTATCGATCGAAAATTTGATACGTCCTGGTTTACTTAGGATATATTATTGCTCAACCTAGAGTTCCTAGTTCTATTGTTATAATGGTGAAGGCGAAATTGTGTTGAATAGATGTGAATATGTGATACATACAAACGAGGCAAAAAGCAAAGTCCTGACCATAGAAAGAAAAATATTTATTAGTCGCAGATACATGACCTGCACACAAAAAGAACCAAAAAAAAATAAATTGATAATAGGTTATATACCTGACTTAAAAAAAAATATTCTGTTTCGTCGGTCGGTTAGATTATCGAAAAATATTAGATACGTATTTTTTGTTTTATCAAATTAATAAAAATTTACAAAAATAAAACGCGTCAGATATCATGTACATTCCTTCAAAAAATGTACTGAAATGTGACGTCACACGATTTTTAAAGCACTGTATCGTCTTAATTTTGTGTTTACGTGAAAAAAGTAAAAATATGTGTCCAAAATTTTTCGAAAATCTATTTGACCGACTTATTACATTTTTTTTTGTCAATTAACATAGACAAAGCATTACAAATATTTATAATTACATAATGACATTTTTTTTTGCTCTTCAAATATTTTTATACAGATAAACTAACTTATAATAATTATGCACAGGAAAATACTCACTTAAATAAAATAATAAAGACTGATCGTTTCTTGGTCGCCTCTGTTGTTTGCACCTAAATGTTGTTGATATTATTTATACAATGTTGATGATAAGTTGTCATGTAATTTAAGTACATGTTAAGTTATTAAAATTAACATTTTTATTTATATAATATACATGTATTTTATTACACTAGTAATTAAACCCTGCCACCTGCGTTTCATCATTTTCCTAGTCTTATCCAAACTAGTAGGGGTCGGCTTCCAGTCAAACTGGTTGCAACTGACCAGTATTTTACATGGAAGCGACTGCCTATCTGACCCCAGAACTCATTTAGAAGGTACTGGGTAATAAGGTAAGACTGGTGTCAGACTTTCGAGCCACTGACTACCTGTTACAACTGTTATGCCCGGGATACACGAAGCCAGGATAGGAAGCTATTGTCAGTAAGCTAGTACTTCTGGCTTCATGTAGACAAAAATAGCTTAATTTCTAGCACGTTCCAAGCCAGGGCTAGCTTACTGTCCTGGCTTGAAGAACTGGCCTCGGGTATCTCGGCCATTAGAGATTTACAAATGACAGCCGGTGCCATGGGCTTAACGTGGTTTCCGAGCCACGGAAATTCTGCATTCTTAACCTCATTCGGTATTACAATCACCGCCCTGCCATAGGCGCACTCAACTTGTCATTCAGGTGACACTGAAAAGAAATAATTAGTAAATGAGAAATTAAAATGAAAACTTTTGTGTCCAGATATAAAACCACATAGGTACAAGGTACAACATTCACTGCTATAGGTTTAGGTATAAACGTATCAGTGAATTTTGTACCCATTCGTCCAATCCCATTTGGAGCAAAATGTTTTCTTATGTTTTTTTCTTTTTGCAAAATCAAAATATTTTATTTCACATAGGCCTACATGGGCACTTGTAAAACGCCGACAAAAAGCGTGGTACCGAGCCATTAACCAGTCGTTTTAAAAATACTGTTCCATGAATATGATTGTGCTACGCATCCTATAAACCAGAATATTTTCTAAACCAACCTCATTACGACCACAACTTTGAACTCTAAAGGGTAACCAAAGAAGAAATAATTAAAAAAATAATAAATCTTGATGACAGGTTCGAAAAGTTCTGTCAGAAAGTTGCCAAGGTAAGTATTTCTATTTCAAATTTCAATTCAGATTGATTTGAAGAAATAAAATATGGCGCGTAAACAAGCAGTAGCGATCCAAGAGACCATAGAAACTAATGAGGATTATGAACACTACCTCGAAACTCATAAGGATCAGCTGATTTGTGAGTATGCTTACCTACTTCTTGATGAATTTGGATGGGTGTAAGAAACGAAGATCAAACAAACGATGGATGGACTGTGAAAAGGATGATGTTGCGTGAAAGGAGGGGCCTCATGAAGCAACAAGTTAGAGACGTATGGAAGAAGAAAACATGCTGCGACCTCAAATAAATTGGGATAAGGGCAGAGAATGATGATGTGAAACGTGCATCTCGTCTAGAATAGGAATGTTTCCTGACAAAAAAAAACTGTTTAGTCCGTCAGTTGGATTATCGAAAAATATTGGATACGTATTGTTTGTTTTATCAAATTAATAAAAGAAAAAAAAAAAAAAAAAAAAAAAAAAAAAAAAGGAAAAAAAAAAAAAAAGAAAGAAATTAAAAAGTTTACAAAGATAAAACGCGTCAAAGAGCATGAGTGGGGGGTTTTTGACGTCACTGGCCGGTTAAACGTCATTCGAGTTTTCGAAGTCATCGTCTTAATTTTTTGTTTACGCGAAAAAAGAAAAAATGTGTGTAATATTTTTTTGAAATCTATCTGACGGACTAATTAGATTTTTTTGTGAACTACCCTATTGAAGATTAACCTTGTGATTATTTCAAACATCGAACATGAGTTTCTGCAGGTATGGAGGTGTACGCGGAGTTTTGTGGTCCTTGCCTGGCTACTGGTAACGCTATTAGAAAGGGTAAGCTGGAGATTGGTCAAGATCGCATCGCTATGGTCCGGGTAAGTATTTTGTCCTTTATCACCAGGGCCAGACGGCCAGTGCTGGGTATAAATAGGTACCTATACTAAATTATTGCCAGTATTTGTTACTTACTTGAACCGTCAAGAAATTAGTTAGTCAGAACGTAGACATCCTACGTTAAATACGTAACCGTAAATACGTATACGTAATCGTAAAATGCGTCACCGCATTGTATTGCTGTGCGAAGTCGTTTTTGCGATCTTCTTCTTATCGTGTGGGCAGTAGGGTCTAACGACCTCATACACCCTAGTGTCAGAGTTTCTAAACCGCCTCAAGGGCCTCTGACATGGTTTGACGACCACCATTTTGACGGCCACGGGACCACCAGCTTATACGTGCCTTCCGAAGCACGGAATCATCTTTTTATCAGACAATCGGGTGATTCAAGCCTGCAATGTCCTAGCCAAACTGGAAACAACTTCACAAAGTATGATTCCCGTGGGAATCGAACCCACGACCACCGGGTTACATTAAGGCAATCGCCTAAACCACTCGACCACGGAGGCAGTTTTTGCGATACAACGCCGCAACGCAGTGTTGTGGCCTTGCCCATAATCAGCACTTTTTAACGTCAAAAATTCCATAGGACCCAAAGCACCTGGCCTTCGCAGTTTCCTTGTGTAGCTGAGGAGAAGATCACTACTTCTGAAGTACTATAGCTGGGAAGAAAAACCACAAAAGCAGCGGCGGAAGATGTTCAAAAAGTTAAATTATTACCATATTTTTGTTCCAGTGTCCCGCCGACCGTATAGATGCGTTGGCGAGATTCAGGGACCACAGTGAACCTGTATTTTTATTTATTGTGGTAAATATAATCTATCCGAGTAAATATATTATAAAAGGCAGAGCTGATTGACTGACAACGCACACGCCAAAGTCTTAGGGGCTGGAAACTTAAAATTTCGCACACACTTCTTATGACGTAAGCGTTCACTAAGGAAGGATTTTTCAAAATTCAACCCGAAAGAGGTGAAATAGGGGATGAAACGTTGTATGGAAAATCGTTATAGCCGACATTCACGCGAGTGAAGCCGCGGGCAAAAGCTAGTTTAATATAATTATGAATATCTCGCGTCACGGCGTTTGTGGTCGCACTCCTCCTTAACGGGTCGGCTTTTTGTTTTTTTTTTTGCATATAAAATATTATTTAGGAATGAGAATAGGTTGTAAAGTTTTATTTTTTAAGTAAAATTACGTTGGAAAAAGTGTATTGCAGCGGGGTACAGCTAGTAATATATATATTTTTAACTGCCATAACTTGCTTCCATAAAAGTATGTCTTTACCACAGTACCTACTACATTTTTACAAACAAATCTCAAAAGATAGGGAGGGGTCTAGGCATACTGTTAAATATATTATATTTACGACCTTAAATCTGCAAACGACAAAATTGAAAAGTAACCGTTGAGAATAAAGTCAACCATTCAATTTGTGGCAGAACAAGAAACTGACACGCGCAATGTTTGGACCCAACGGGATTGATCTATGTCGGATCATGGAGGAGGAACTTCACATGAACGCACGTGAAGAAGAAGGCATACCGGTTGAAAGGAAACTGTACGAGATTCATGATATGCTGCCTCAAGAAGCGGTAGGTTTTCTTATTATCTATATAAAAAAGGCAAAACTGGCTGCGGGTTATTCGCAAGAGATACCGCGGCCTCGACGCAAGGGCTAAGAAGGAACATAGGTGGTTTTTAGTCAGTAGAAGTCTGACACTCCCTTCCGTTCTGCCCAAGAGCGGGAGGGGTTATTTGATGATTTCCCACACACCAAAAAAAGAAATAAAGGTGCTTAGGTAAAGATTAGCTTAGGTGTTATGTTAAGCTTTCCCGACCTTTGCAGCAAAAAATGGAAGAAGACATGAAAATTGAGGAAGAAGCTGCAGCAGCAGTGGAGAGACTTCGGATACTGACCCTCGCCGCTCGCAAGAAGAGAGTGAACGCCCGCCTGGCACAGAAGATAAGGCGGCTGAACTTCATCATGTTCTGGCCCCACTGCCACAAGGCGCACTACGACTTGTATGAGAAGTGGGACCCTCTAAGTGAGTCATACTAACTGACTGTATGTATATGTAGGCAAATTACTTTCCAATTGCAAGTTGAACTCGCAAAGGGCAGCTTCAAACAATCCTTGTCTTGTCATTAGGCTCAGCATATCTTCTTCTTCCATACTTCTTTATTACTCGTTATCTCACCAGACACCTGTCTCTAAATAATATAGTAACAATAGTTTTAACACTCATTAATTATAACTGACAATTTACACTCAACCTAACTAAAGGGGTTTGTAGCCGTTTGTGTGAGGCCTGGCTGGCTAACTTCCGCAATTTTATTTTATTCGAAAATAGCGGCCACCCGTGAAGCCTACCCCTTTTGTTCATGAAAAAAATTTTGACCTGATGGCTCTATAATATAGAGCCATCAGGTTGGTTGGTCCAAGTCTATATCTTGCAAGGATATTTTTTTTCTAACCTTTATTTCATTTCCATATCTGGGCCAGAGACAGAGGAGCTATGGCTTAATAAAAACTGCCGCTCGGGTTGATCTTTAGCTTAAGTCATGATTGTCTAGGTTTGTCCGTGGATGGGTGACCACCCATTATATACCAGTTTCCACCGTGCCTTGGAAAGCACGTAAAGCCGTTGGCCAGGCTGCCTATATAATTCTTTGGCAATCGTTACATCTGTACAGTGACATGAAATTCTGACTGCCAGTCTTACCACCCACCCAGTACCTACTAACTTTGTTGTGGAGGTCAGATAGGCCATCAGTCCATGTAAAATACTGGTATTCAGCTGCATCCGGTTAGACTGGAAACCGACCCTAACATAGTTGTGCAAAAGCTAGGCAGATGATGATAACACACCGAATGAATGTGAGCTAGTGCTTCCACAGTTTATACTGGCGCAAATCAAAAGGAAGAAAAGAAAGAAAGAAAATTGTGTTTATTTGGCATTATTCACAAAGACACCTTAATTTTTTTACAAAAGAAACAAGCTGGTAATACCAAAAGGGCCTCAGCTTAGCATAATGCCAGATGGCAACACAGTGTGTGTACCACTGACGCTCATTTACAGCTGGAGTACCCACGGATATTATTACAATGACAATAAAGGTCACTAGGATAAGACACAGACTTCCTGTCTATGAGAGGAATCGGCGCCCTAGGCCTCCAAGTAAGTTCTGATTCCAGGTCTTCTCATTCCTTCTCCCAGATTTATCGGTAGTTGCTAAGGAGACCTTACAAATGGATGAAGCGGCGGCAACAGAGGCGCTGTATATGAGCGACGTGGATCCTAACGAGGCCTGCCTCCATGCCTTGTTCGACGGCGAGGCCCTGATCGTATTGTTCAAGATGACGATAGACACCGATGGCCGGGACTTCGTTCGTGAGTATAGGGTAGTTGACAAAAAAATATAGGACACATTTTTTTTTTTTCACGTACCTATACAAACAATGAAGACGATACAGTGTTTTAAAAATTCGTATGACGTCATATTGCATGGCATTTTTTGACAGAACTGATGCGCCACACTTTATATGAGGAGATCCCGATACCCAAAGAGGATGTTCCTCCTGAGAAGCAGTTGCCTCCAATTCCTGCTTATGAGCGTTACGCCAGTATCAGCAAGACCGCGAGGCAGATCCGCCGGGACCGATACAACGCTAAGCTGCAGAAATTGGTGAGGAAAACCTGTTGGATGCGACGATATAAAGACGAATCAGCGGCATTATCTTGTACAGTCGGCATCAGAAGTAGATGAACACTACTCAAAGTTCCAAAACAGGTTTTTTAATAAAAACTTGTTACATATTACTCGTCACAAACAGCTCTTGAAGTTTAAGGAATACTTTTAAGAATAATCCTCTGAACCATTAAAATAATAGCTGGAGTCCTGTACACCAAATAATTAAAATTTCTAAATGTTAAGCTACTTCTGTTGCTGACTACAGTCACGTGTGCAAATATGTGTAAACTTAGCAAAAGGCAAAATCTATTTTCTTTGAAAATAACGGTTTCTGCTTTGAGATAAGACCTATTTCATTAAACTATGGTTTCCAAAACGTTATATTCGTAAAAACGTTAAAATTAAAATAATAGCAGAGAAGCGCTTTTAAAAGTGTATTCGTGTGTACTGTGTACATGACATAATTATTGATGTTCGTGACTGTATGCCTTGTATTGATAGTATTGCATCAAATTATACATAGTTGTCTAATGGGTGTAAAAATACCCTTAACCAAGCCGAAAGGCTTATTCCCCCCCCCCCCCCCCCCCGTCATTGTGATTTTTTTTATATAAACCATACCTGGGTGGGAACCTTCTAGTTATAGAGATATAGGGTCCAACGTTATCAGCAGGTTTTTAAATTCAATTTTTAACGTTAAAACCTTACTTTAAATACCTACTCTCCGGTACCTACTATTCAAAATTTCAAAGTATCCATCAGCACAATGTTTTGCGTCCTACTGTACATGATTCTTCGCACCAAACATTTTCCAGCAATAATTTTGATTATTCAGCTAAAAATAAATACCTACCTACATATAATAAAAAGCTTTAATAACTGAGAATATTTCAGAGCTCACTTTTACGAGATTGTTCTTGTCCTTTTCTTTTCTTTTTAACTCTTTTTAACCAGGCACAAGAAAAAGAAGAAGCAGAGCGATTAGCATCCGAACAGGCACGCATAGCACGGGAGGCTGCAGAGGAAGAAGCTAGGGTCGAAAAGAAGCGCCAAGAAGAGGAAAGGATGGCCAGGATTGCTGCTGGAGTAAGGCTTTATTTTTCAAAGCTTTGTCCCTGCAAGAAATAGTGGTTTAGGCCACAGTATAAATATGGATACTGTGGTTAGGCTTAGGATTGGTGATAAAGTAAAACAATGATGTTTCCTTATTAACCACATTTGTGCCAATGAGCAGCAGAAGCCTATAATAATATTAGGGCTACAGGATCACTGCTAGATCCTTTTCCTAAGTATTTTAAAAAATTTGGTTTATTCTCAGTTTTTTATCATTTTGTTTGGTCCTGTGAGACATAAATACTTTTTCTTTCTTTCTATTAATAAAGTGTTTATAATGTTCCAGTTACCAGCAGATCCAACACCAGCTGAGGAACCGGCAGCGCCGGAAGCGGAACAGATAGTCGGTGAGGAAGGAGACATGACCGAAGGTGGCGATACAGATGTCTCGGGAGTCACCACCACTGTAACTGATGCCATGCCCACGCCCGCTGAAGTAAACACTAAAAGAAAATTATTTTTACACATGCCACAAGTAACACACCAAATAAAAACCGTTAATCTAATAAAAAAGATAAATTTGCGTATCTCACGACTGCGCCAAATAGGTCTACTTGAGTAAATTGGCAGCTAGTACCCGGAGCTTTGTTATCAACTGGATCTAGCTGGGATAGTGATAGTTTTAATACTACTGTCGACTGTGTGCATGTCACCTGCGGATAGTATAGCTTCCCAAGGTGAAAGAATTTTTGAAATCGGTACAGTAGTTTCGGAGCCTATCCGTTACAAACAAAAAAACAAATCTTTTCTCTTTATAATATTAGTGTAGATTATTATTATAGTGTAGATACTTCTGCTTTCTGCAATTAGAACCAAGTTTTATTGCAGTATGTGGAAATTGCGCAAAACAATCACCAAATCTTATGCTCGCCACGTGTTTGCGCCGTTGACTCGACGACCACTTGCATTTTCGCACTTCCTACATGTGCATATAAATCCAAGTCTAGATCCATTTGCGAAATTAAAACTAAATATTTTGCAAGAGAACCAAGGTGACCGACGTAGACTGAAGAATTGCCAAACTTGAGCGGCAGTAGGTACATTACAATAGTAGGACATTGCTCGCAGAATGGATGGCCGGTAAGATCGAAAAGTAATGGAGTGGCGACCGCTACGTTGGAGGACTTTCTACTAAGTGGACCGATGATCTGATGAAGGTTGCGGAAATCCGCTGGATGCGAAACGCACGAACTAGTCAATGTGGCGACACTTGCGGGACCGCCTATGTCCAGCAGTGGACGTTTTCCAGCTGAAATGATGATGATGATGATGATTTTGTATTGTCATGGATTTCCACAAAGTTACCCTGATTCAATAACTTAAAAATGTTGAATGTTATAATAACTGATCTTCAAAAACGGGGGGTTTTTAAAAATCAGGTTGGCATTCACTATTATGAAAGGCAAATCTTGATTACGAAAAATACAGGGTGCGGGCGATGAAGTTATCCCAGCTGAGGAGGTGGTGCCAGAAGCTGAAAAAGAGGAGGTTTTTGACTCTGACCTGGAGATTGAGGGCGAGGACTTCATCCCAGCGGGAGGGTTGTTCGTGCCCGGGTTCTATACACCAGCCAACGAACTCAGCAAGGCCTGTGGACTAGCGCACTTTTTTCCTAAGGTAAACGTCTAAGGCTGGTCAGCAACATTGCAAGGGCCGACGCCTGTCGGGGCTGCGGGTGGTTCGAAAGAGATTCCGCGGCCTCGACACAAAGGGCTAAGAAGGAACATGGGTAGTATTTAGTCAGTAGAAGTCTGACACCGTATCGCTCTGCCCAGAGCAGGAGGAGTCATTTGATGATTTCCCACCCTCCAAAAAAAAAAGGCTGGTCTTCCACCAGAGTTGGGCAAGGTAGCTAGACGGTATCGTGGAAGGCGCTCTAGGAACACCAGGGTGGTTCTTAGTCAATTAGAGTCTAGCGGGGTCTGCCCGCCCTAAGACGGAGGCACATCCATGAGGAGTTTTCACCACGGAACAAAAAGAAAAAGTAGTTAGATGTTGCGAGAATGTGTAGCGGTGAGGTTGTGAAACGGTGATAAGATTTCTGTCAAAGCTATGCAAGGAGTTTTCGCGGTGCTACGGACTCTTTTCAGCTCTAATTTCCAACACCGTTTTGCACACATCCCTGGAACACACTGAAACACGAACCACCTCTGTGTAAGATCCGGCTAAGTTTTCTTGTTTTTTGTTCCTTAGTCTAGACTGTCCCACTGCAGGGCAAAGGCCTCCTCCATTCATAGCCTTCCACAGTTATCTTGTATTTGGTTTTGTTCATCTAATAGATAAAGGATGCTAATAACTAAAAAACGAAGCCCTCTCGGCTTCGTTTTTTAGGGTTAGCACTCGTTGTTCCCGTCATTGCATTATTTTTTTGTTCAGATGTTGAGTTGTTGTTTTTAGATATTGGAGGTCAAAATCCGACTTATTTACATCTTTTTTTGTTAACTTTTTAATATTAGATATTTTGCGTTTCATTGAGTATATTTACTATAAAACGTGATTATCACCCCCTAAAAAAAGTCGAGTCCTAGCATTTTTTTTGCGTTGCTACATAATTAATTTGATATACAGAATATTTGGTTAACGGTTTCCCTAAGTGTCCGTTTAGACCTTGTATAATTATTATATAGAGTCTATCTTTTTATACACGAAATATTTTTTAATTCGTAAAGGCGCCAGAGCAACGAAAAAAAATATTTGTTTGCAGTTTGTGAAAGAATACACGGAAACAATCGAGACTGAGTTCCTGCCTCCGCACATACTCGTCATGTTCCCCATAGACAGACGATATGACGTACAGGAAGTTATCGCCAATAACACCTCGGAGATCTTGAACGTGAGTTTTTACTATAGGTACTCCGCGCCCCCGTCGGGGCTGCGGGTTGTCCCGTCGGGGCTGCGGGTTGTTCAAGAGATACCGCGGCCTCGACATGAAGGGCTAAGAAGGAACATGGGTGGTTTTTAGTCAGTAGAAGTCTGACACTCCCTTTCGCTCTGCCCAAAAGCAGCAGGGGTTATTTGATGATTTCCCACCCCAAAAAAAAAAAAAAAAAGGTACTCCGCGCCACGAGAAACTATATTTTCTGTAAACAAAGAATTTCTACTAAGTGACGTAGCGGCAAATCAATCGACAACAAATAATTCCAAATACGGGTCGATTACGATATAAAACACTGTCATTTGAAAACAGCGGTTTACATCTCTCCCATCATGAAACCAGGACTTAAAAAAAAACTATCGTATGTGGGTGGGGTGTCTATAGATAGGTGTTTAAAAATGACCTAGAGGTTTTGAAAACCATTTTTTCAAAGTCAGTTAGTCCATTGAAATGTTTTTTTGGGCTTATCTTAAATTATATTCATTAGTTACGAATTTACAGCGCTGCGAAACGAATACTATTTTTCGCTTATAACGTTTTTATTTTTGGTCCTACAACTGAAAGTTACTTAATAAAAGTTGTAGATAATCTTATTTGCAACAAAAATACCAAGTTTTTTTTTGAGACCTTTAGCTCTGCAGATATACCATAAAAACCATTTGAACTACCCTTTTATCCAAGATGTCGGCCGTGGAACAAATGTTGCAACCCCACAAACGTGGATTTAACTTTAAACTTGATAACTAAAAAAAATATTGCATCCTCTAACAAATGCAACCCCAAATTTATTTTTTTATTGGACTACATCGTTTGAAAAGACAGACACTTCCAAAGTAGCCAAATGTATACCCCCCCCCCCCCCCTCTCTAACTTTTATAGTAATAATAATAATAATAATAAGACACACATTACACAAATAACGAAGACCCACAGAAGCAAAAGGTAGAAGACTGGAAAAAGAAAGTGCTACACGGTCGCCACCCCCATGATCTAGAACAACCTCACGTAGATACGAAAGCATCAAATAAATGGCTTAAAATTGGTAGCCTATTTCCGGAAACTGAGGGGTTCATTATTGCAATACAGGATCAGATCATAAATACTAAAAATTATAGGAAATTCATTATCAAAGACCCCACAATAACGAACGATAAATGCCGCAAATGCCACAGTCAACCAGAGACCATACAACACATCACAGGGGCATGCACAACACTCACACAAACAGATTATACTCACAGGCATAATCAGGTAGCAAATATCATACATCAAAACCTAGCACTCAAATATAAGCTCATACAAGATACTAACACTCCATATTATAAATATGTACCAGTAAGATTCTTAGAAAATACAACGCACAAACTCTTTTATGACCGCGGCGTACTATCAGACAGAACCACTCACTACAACAGACCAGATATAATTCTTCAAGATAAAGCAAATAAAGTAACATACCTCATCGATATTGCAGTCCCTAATACACACAATCTACAAAAAACAATAGGGGAAAAAATCAGTAAATATGCTGATCTGAAAGAAGAAGTTACCAGAATTTGGAGCCAGGAAAAAGTATATGTTGTACCTATTGTTGTCTCCACTACGTGTGTTATACCTAATCATCTCCACCATAGCCTCAAACTAATAAACCTGAAAGACTCAATTTATATATCACTTCAAAAAGCCGCAATTTTGAACACCTGCAGAATAGTGAGAAAGTTCATGCAGATTGAGGATAATACAACTCAAAACATTCATTCTTCATCACACACACACACGCTACATTGATTTGGCATGCGCCCGTTAATGTAGCTTAAACTAGCCAATGAGCTATGAAACAGAACATGTTTACCAAAAATAATAATAATAAAGTTTATTGGTTCATAAAAGGTTTACAATATGAAGTAGTGACAAAGAGAGTGAATTATCTAAAAAAAACAACAATTAACTATGTAACTATAATTTTAGAATATTTGTTATTGCAGATAGGTGTATTCGTGGGTGATGACCCATACAAGGCGGAACATTTGGCGTACACCATCAAACAATACGACAAGCTCATACGACCCCGGAGATAGTAAGTCGACATAACATTATTTTAGAAAGAAAATTAACCATGGATTGTCTGTGTGAAGGATGATATGGCTAGAAAGGAGGTGACTGCTGAGATGAGTAAAAGAGAAGTATGGAAAATTGGGGGAGAGAGAGTTCCCTCTCACGTTCCGCCACCTCCTTCGCTAGCATGACTGCTTCGCAGAAGGAGGCGACGGCGTCCCATTCCCTCTCGCCCCGGATCATGGCTTGCGGGCGGGCCGAACGTGAGAGGTCGCCGCCACCGATCGCCGCTACGAGAACACGGCGGGGCTTCGCTCAAGCGGGGCAGACCTCCACGGTGTGCTCCACCACGTCCTCATATCATGCCAGCCGACGTTGCTACAGTAATTTGGTTGATATTGAGAGTTGTTAAACAGTAACATATTCTTATTACCTAAGGCTATGCCATTACACGCATCGCCTTAAGGCTTGAACGTTCTCCAAATTTCCAGTTTCGATCGACTGGCAGTCATGGTATCCCGCAGACGGAGCTTGGCTCTTCTCCAGCTGGCTATACTGAACCCCGTGTACATCAGTTCTGATGTGGCTAGTGGCGAGAGGGAATGCCTCACCATGTTCCCAGTGGGGTACGGTGATGATTACGAAGATGAAGAGAGCATTAAAGAAGAAGCAGAAGTTGAGGTAAGAGCTAAAACTGGTTTTACCTTCTTTTGTAACATATGATAGGCACATATAGATCTCCGAGGTAGGTTTCTATCGGCAATCATCGTCTCTTCTTAAATACGATCGTACCTATAATTTATTGACCTAGCGTTTTCCGGTTGGGGTCGCCTTCTAGTCGAAACGGATTCAGCGCAGTGGCTCAAGCAATGGACTGCTGCGCTGCGTGTCGCGGTTTCGATCCCCACACGGAACAAATATTTGTATGACCTACAGATAATTGTTCCGGGTCTGGGTATTTGTGTACCTATGTGAGTTTATATGTTTGTGAACTCCTTGTGTGGGGCAACGTTTTTTAAAAGAAAAGAAAAGAGCTCAAAAACAGTATTATACATAAAGCTACTGCCTAATATCGGATCTCCACAAACTACTTAGTACTGGGTAATTCGATACCTCTTGGTAAGACTGGTTGTCAGACTCTCGGGCTGCTGACTACCTATCAAGACTCTCAAAGATCTACAAACGGCAGCAGGGACCAACGGCTTAACGTACTTTCCGAAGCACGGAAGAAACTCGGTCGAACGCCTCTATAATGAAATAAACACAGTTAGGTAGGTACTTGAATTAAAATTATACAAGACTTCTTTATAATATTTTTTTGTTTACAGATAACTGAGCCGCCACCGGGATCGATTGTACAGGTATGAAAGAAAAAAGCATGACTAATATCATATGTTGTGTATTGCTGATAATGAACTGCATCAATATTTGCATGCCAAAATGGTAGAATGTACAAGGATTCTTTAAAATAATTGTAACCACGTACCGCGTACCGGTACGTATGTACCTACGTTATGAGCATATAAACGAACATTCTATTCTATTCTACATTCTATTCTATTCTATATTCTATTCTATATTCTATTCTATATTCTATTCTATATTCTATTCTATATTCTATTCTATATTCTATTCTATATTCTATTCTATATTCTATTCTATATTCTATTCTATATTCTATTCTATATTCTATTCTATATTCTATTCTATATTCTATTCTATATTCTATTCTATATTCTATTCTATATTCTATTCTATATTCTATTCTATATTCTATTCTATATTCTATTCTATATTCTATTCTATATTCTATTCTATATTCTATTCTATATTCTATTCTATATTCTATTCTATATTCTATTCTATATTCTATTCTATATTCTATTCTATATTCTATTCTATATTCTATTCTATATTCTATTCTATATTCTATTCTATATTCTATTCTATATTCTATTCTATATTCTATTCTATATTCTATTCTATATTCTATTCTATATTCTATTCTATATTCTATTCTATATTCTATTCTATATTCTATTCTATATTCTATTCTATATTCTATTCTATATTCTATTCTATATTCTATTCTATTCTATATTCTATTCTATATTCTATTCTATATTCTATTCTATATTCTATTCTATATTCTATTCTATATTCTATTCTATATTCTATTCTATATTCTATTCTATATTCTATTCTATATTCTATTCTATATTCTATTCTATATTCTATTCTATATTCTATTCTATATTCTATTCTATATTCTATTCTATATTCTATTCTATATTCTATTCTATATTCTATTCTATATTCTATTCTATATTCTATTCTATATTCTATTCTATATTCTATTCTATATTCTATTCTATATTCTATTCGATATTCTATTCTATATTCTATTCTACTAAGAATAAGCTTCCACGCAGTTCTCGTAATGCGAGATGGTAACATTGACTAATAAATGATTTGTGATTTGATTCAAAAAAATAATTAGGTAGGTACTAGATAACAGCCACTGCACTATTCCTGCACTATTCATCAATCTAGGAAATTCATTAAATTCAAAAATAAAATTGTGGAGCTTATACTAAATATCAATTTAGTCTGTCGACAGGAACAATCATGTCGACAGGGCAAGCTAATCAAACCCTTTCAAAAAGTAAGAAGGTAACTTAACTTGTGAAATCACTTTTAACTTGTAAACTTTGTTTTCAGACAACTTCCACAGTTGGCGAGGTTGCGCCCCCTAGTAATCCCAACCTGGATCAAAAGACATCATAATCATTGCACTGACCCTAAGTACAATGGGACAAGAACTGGAAGATATGATGACCCGAAAACAGCAACTGAACAGCCACCTATACTGTAATGACAACACTCACCACTGCGATTATAACCCGATACAGCAACTGAACAGCCACCTATACTGTTATGACAACACTCACCACTGCGATTATAACCCGATACATACAAAGGCCTCCCCTAAGTGTCGCCACATTGACCGGTCCCGTAAGTCTCAAGATACAAATACAGAGGCATTATAATTGTAAAAGCATACTCTAGAATATCTTCAAGTTTAGCCGGACTTGCCTAGGTCTAGGTGGCCTAGGTGGTGGTGGTGGGTGGGTTGCCTAGGTGGTCTGTGGATGGCTGACGACCCATTACATAGGTACCAAATTTCCTATACACACAGATATTAAAGTAGGTATTATTAACTATTTTGTACGCCGAATATGGCAAAAACATGTTGGATCAGCAATCATCAAAACTTTTTAATTCCATCTTTATGTGCATATTTATGTACCATGTCGCACATGTTTATACAAGCATCTTTATCTTTATATTTTTCCTGTGGGGCAGTATAGCGCATTCATACCTTTGCACTCACTTTCAAAATACATATATAAATAAATATAGTGAAATTAACGTAAGTAGGTACTATAGACAACTTATTATATATTTTTTTTTGTTAAAGTAGCTGGTAAAAAGTTATTTAATTTTAGTGTAATATCTATTTGTGCAATATAAAATGTGTTTAGTATAAATTGTGGTTTTAATTTTTTGACAGTAAGTACCGACACCTTATCAATCTATCAAAATTGATGATTTAGCTATCTATTTGGTAACTTTGTGGGTATTTAAAAACAATCATATTTTTAAATTTTGGACCAACGGTTAATGGGCAAACAAGGGTGGTTAGTGGCTGCCACCTGACCAGTTTTATTTTTTTTTAGTTCGTACTTCTTTTTTTGCATGGTGGGAAATCATCAAGTGACTCCTCCCGCTCTGGGCGGAGCGGTAGGGAGTGTCAGACCCTAGCTCCTTCGAACCACCCGCAGCCCCGACAGGCGTCGGCCCTTGCAGCAACATTGCAGGGGCCCCCCTGCAATGTTGCTGAAATCTGTTTGAGGCGCGCGTGATGGAACACGAACACGCAAGCTACCTTACCGCTTACTTATCTAACTGCAGCCGAAGGGTAACTAATCTAAAAATCGGTAAGGTAAAATCAAACAAAATTTATGAAATCATACTAATTAACAAGTTCAATAACGAATTCTAATTAAAAAATAATTGAAAATCAGTTAGGAATAAGTCGGCCTAAAAGTATCAACAGTTTCTAGAGCAACATTCTGCTAAATATATTTTGGTTGTAGAGAAAGGACACAAACATGTGGCTTTCTGCAGAGTTGCTCATGAAGAACTCATCAGCAAGAATTGTTAAGTGGACTACCCATAACCATTGCTTTGGGTTGGTCGTAAAAGTTAGTAAAAGTTGGTTGATTATTGTTCTGGTTCTCGTTCTGATACCTAAAAACTTACTAGCATGCTGGGGTGGCGGCGGGGGCGGGGGCGGGGGCGGGGGCGGCGGCAACGAAACAAGGAACAATACGGAAGGCGATGGAGAAGTAAATTTGACTAATAACAGAAACCCAGCAGAAAGAAACATACAATCTGCGTGGGGTGGGTGGGAGATTCCTGATAAAATAAAAACGGAATGGAAGATATGGAATGCGGCTTGGAATGTCATAAATAAGGAGAGGGAAAAAGAAGCCGGTGCGATAGGGCCTGATGGTTATGGGCCTGGTGGGCGGCCCGATGATTATCGTGGCCCAGGAAGTGGCTGGCCTGAATGGTGGTCAGGTATTTTTTCATAGATATATAGTTACTGATACTGATTCATTATGTGTCCCACGGCAGGGTAAAAACCTCTCTTCCTTCTTTCCATTTTTATCCCAGTTTTTAGAAGGCCCAAGGTCTCCTGAAAGAGGTTGTGGGTTCATACCCGGGCAAGTATCAATGTGACTTTTCAATTCATATGTAGTTTTAAAGTTTATTTTGGACATGGGTGATATTGGTGATGGATAACATCGTGAAGAAAGCTGGACTAATAATTAATAGGTAAGGTCTGATTTTACCAATCCATTCAAGCTCCTTGTCGATTGCCAAACTGTCACAGTTTCCATTGAGTACGTGCGATCTAACCCGGCTCTCACTAAGTATAATAGAAAAAAACACTCTCAAAAAGTGTCACACTAACACTGCAAGCGAGTGGGAGCAAGTGCAGGGCACGTCTACGTAGTTTGAACTATCGATAATACGTACCTGCATTTCCTTGTGATAAACAGGTCTTGGCGAGGGCAATCCTGGAGTTCCCATTCCGCCGTGGGCCTACGTACCAAAAAACACCGGGAGGCCTAACATCTGCTATCTACCACCAATAGTAGGAGAATGCAAACCTGGGGAAAATGGAACATCTCCAGGAAGAAATAGAAAATCTCCAGGAGGAAATGAAACTAATCCATTAGAAAGGTACGTTTAATATGCATGTATGCTGATAGTGCCGGATAAAGCAAACGCGGGGCCTATAGGTAATTCTATCGAGGGACCCTTGATCTGCCAGACAAGGTATAACCGACGCGCTACGATACGAGCGAAGCGTGTTAGAAACTTGTAGGATTCCGCCTGGGATAGGTTAGTTTCTCTATAGATGTCCTAGATTTCGGAGGGTGTTTGAACCCTCCACGACCCTCCTTTCCCTGGTGGTGGGATATCTAGATTAGAGATTCCATCATCAGATCCTGATGGGACCACCTCGGGAACTACTCTGTCGAAAAAAAAATATTCTGAAAGTCTGTTAATAAATTAATGATAGAATTATGACGTAACAAACACACAAAAAAAAGACTTACAGGGGGATTGAGAACCTCCTCCTTTTAGCAAGTCGGTTGAAAAGGCACAATATTTTTTCTGCATGTCACTTTCGAGTTGATTAATGTCACACAATATTATGCAAAATATTAGTTAATTTATATTTGGAGCCAATAACTGATTTATTTGTATGCTAACTTTTTCTTATTTTGATACCTACTCCTAATTAGCTGTGCATTACACTACCATTTATAATGGGTTGGCATTATAAATGGTAGTGTAATATTTTTTAAAACCCATAAATATTCGTTTTACTCAGTGATCGATTTGCGGGGGTAACACAGTGACCCAGCAAGAGCGACACAAGTGACCTTGGAGATGCCCGGCGGGCGACATTGCGTTTCGTCATTTATAATAACTTAAAATTATTTTAATATTAAAATTTGAATGATAAGTACAATCACGAATTTCACAGATTTGTCTACAGTCCTTACTTGGGCATGTGCCAGAGCTACATTTGGAGTGGATGTGGTGCTAGCCAATACAGATTTAAAACAATGGAAGGATGTACAAAACGTTGTACGCTTGACCCGCCACCGAGTTGTTCCGATGGTTCTAGACCGAGCAAGGATCGGGATCGCCATCGCATACGCCACCCGTTCGACGATATGCTTGAAATGGAAAATAACCCATAATTATTGTTGAATTATTGTCCTTTTCCTGATTCTGTGTTAACGAAGATAACTCCTCCCGCTCTGCCCCTCATCCGCTGGGCAGAGCGGTAGGGAGTGTCAGACTTCTACTGACTAAAAACCACCCATGTTCCTTCTTAGCCCTTGCGCCGAGGCCGCGGTATCTCTTGCGAACAACCCGCGGCCCCGACGGGACCCGCAGCCCCTTAACTTCACATTCACAGCCTTCAACTTTACAAACACAAATACCGCTTTGTAGTTGTACGTACATATATTATGGATGTTTTGATGATATCAACTTAAAAGATTACTCTACTGATTTGTTAGAAAATTAAGGTGTCGTGCCATCGATCACTACATATGATCGATGTTTCGTGCACATATAAACAGTTAGGAATATAATAACACTCTTTTTTTTTTGAGGCAGTCGTGTAAAAATATATTATTATATGCTTTGCGTCGCACTACCTAAAATCTTTCAGAGCCATTTTCTCTAAACTCCCACTAACAAAATGGCTTAGGTACCTATATTTTCAGGCAACTTTGACAGCAACTTAAGTTGAGGCAACTAGCAACATTTTATAAGTTTCCTGTAACTAGTATTCTGTTGATAGTTGCTAAACGTTTACGGTTGCCGCAATTTTATGGCAATCTGTAAGCTACTTTTATAGCCGAGTTGTTCAATCTACGCAGCGATCAGCGTTCAGTGTGACGATGGATATCGAAGAAGCAGCACTTGCTCTCATTTTATTACGTCGTCGCCGTCGACGTCGCCAACAAAGACAAAATTCGCAGCAAACGTCGGTTTTGGATTCATCCCTTTTTTCTAGATCGATCCTAATTTATTAACATCGCCGGAGGCGTTGCGATTGACGGTTGAGGAAACCGGCAACTTTAAAAACCGGTATAATATTTAAGTTGCTAGTTGCGGCAATAAGGAACTAAAATAGTCATCGATTACAGCAACTGAAAACTGTAGAGGATCACCGGAACTCGAAACTAGAGTTGCTATGTGTGCGCAGTGTGTGCTGCCAGTTGCTGCAATAGTTGCTCCATGTGCAAACCGCCTGAGTTTCACCGTAAAACGTGATTTTTCACCCCAAAAAAGTCGTTTCCCAGCAATATTTTTTGTGTAGGGTTATTTATTTTCATGTACATAAAGCTTCGTGGATTTGTGAAAGCCGTCAACACCTTGTATATAGACAAGGGTATTAAGGGGATGGATGGATTGTGTTAAGGATGATATGGTAAGAAAGGAGGTGTCTCATGAGATGACGAGAAACAGAGAAGTATGGAAGAAGAAGACATGCTGCGCCGGCGCCAAATCAATTAGGATAAGGATGTGCAAAAAAATGATGATCAAAGCGATGTGAATGTATTCCGTAGTATTTATCAGAAGGGATTTACATGCTGAACATCTTGATCAAACTCGGCGTTAGTGCTCTCTCAGCAATCGCTACGTGTAGTCTGTGGTCAGCGACGCCACCGACCACCGCCGCCGGTTAGTGGCTGCCACCTGACCAGTAGCTATTTTTTAGTTCGTACCTTTTTTTCTTTTGGATGGTGAGAAATCATCGAATGTCTCCTCCCGCTCTGGGCGGAGCGTAAGGGAATATCAGACTTTTAGCCCTTTGTGTCTGAGGCTGCGGTTTCTCTTTTGAACCACTCTCAGCCCCGACAGGCGTCGGCGCTTGCGGGCCCCTACAATGTTGCTGAAATCTATTTTAAGCGTGCGTGAAACACGAACGAAAGAGCTACCTTACCGCTTACTTAACTAACTGCAGCAAAACAGTAAGTAATCTAAAAACCGGTAAGGTAAAATTAAACAAAATTTATGAAATCATACTAATTAACAACAAGTTCAATAACGAATTCCAATTAAAAAATAATTGGAAATCAGTTAGGAATAAGTCGGCCTTAAAGTATCAACAGTTTCTAGAGCAACATTCTGGTAAATATTATACATGTGGCTTTCTGCAGAGTTGCTCATGAAGAACTCATCAGCAAGAATTGTTAAGTGGACTACCCATAACCATTGCTTTGGGTTGGTCGTAAAAGTTAATAAAAGTTGGTTGATTAGTTTTCTCTTTCTCGTTCTGGCGCCTAAAAACTTACTGGCATGTGGGGGCGGGGGTGGCGGCGGCGGCAGCAACGGAGCATGGCAAAAACGAAATTTGACTGATATCGTAGTAGATAGAAACACACAATCTGCGTGGGATGGGTGGGAGGTTCCTGATGAAACAAAAGAGGAATGGAGGATTTGGAATGCGGCTTGGAATGTCATTTATAACAAAGGGGAAGAAAAAACCGGTACGGTAGGGCCTAAAGGTTACGGGCCTGGTGGGCGACATGATTATCGTGGCCCAGGAAGTGGCTGGCCTGATTTACCCGGGTGGTCAGGTATTTTTTCAAATATTTATTTCTTATTATTATTTATTTACACATACAGTCTTAACACAGTTTCATATTAATTTCGTACCATTAAACCATAGATGGTTTGTATAGGTAGGTGCTCACATTCGCTCTAAAAAGTACCTAAGTAAAAAGTGTAGCATGAATAATACACTGGATCTGACTGACTTATTATAATTTAATTTGAGAATCAAATATTTATTGTATTGAATTTAACTTTGTGTATGTAATGTGACTGTAGAATGTATTTCGATTATGATATGAGTCAGTGATACTCGAATTAAATGATTTTATTTTATTATTTATTTTAAAAAAAATTATATTGATTTAGTTTCGCATGGTCTTTAGCGTGTCATTACTTTCCTGAAAAGTAAAGCAATATATCGTGGCATAATGGTTATAGGTCAAAATACCGCAAACTCGACGAATCGCCCTCAATTTCACTGGTGGTGTGCCCGCCGATTCGTCGAAATCTTGGCGGTGCGGCGCCGCAACGCATCATGTTTCCCGGCACTAACAAAGCTGCGCGGCGGCAGCGCTACAACCGCACTGCCACCGCACTGCGCTTTGCGGAAAATTTGAAGGCGCTGTTTGTAAGCCAGCCATAAGCCAGCTCTCACTCTAATAGACCAAACACTCTCAAAACGTGGCATACTTACACTGCAAGCGAGTGGGTACAAGTGCGAGGTGCGTCTACGTGGATTGAACTATCGTTACTACCTAAGTACCTACCTGCATTTTCTTGTGATAAACAGATCTTGGCGAGGGCAATTCTGGAGTTCCCATTCCGCCCTGGGCCTACGTTCCTAAAAACTACGGGAAGCCTGACATCTGCTATCTACCACCAATAATAGGACACTGCAAACCTGGGGTAACACCAACATCTCCCGGGGGAAAACCAGTAAAAAGGTACGTTGCCAATGTCAATATTAGTGACTAGCGGTTAACTACAAAAATTACGATTTTCCATACAAACTTTGCACCCCCGTTTTGCTCCCCTACGTTATAAAAGGAACCCCTGTGCAAAATTTCAAGTTTCTAACCCTAATAGTTTAGGTCCTCCGTTGATATGTCAGTCAGTTAGTCAGCTTCTCCTTATATACCTAGATATATTATGTCAAACAGTCAATTAAATAGAGTACACATAAAATGCACTACAATTCAAAGCATTAACAAGTCTGTATTGTCCGGTAGATATATTATTGAACAAACATCCGTTTATATTGGATCGCACAGTCATTGCGGGAAGCAATCATTCTGAGGATGCCATTGCTGCTGTCTCTCACTCGTCTCAATAACGAATTAACCCCTTTGTTTACGAATTATAGCTGGATAGCCATCCGTTCGAGCTTCAGCAAACATAAGCGATGCACTACAATAGGGAGGCAGCCGCATCAGCATCCTAAAGATGTTGTCATATTGAACGCGCAGGACACTGGCGCGTAAAATTATTGACAAGGTGATTTTAACTGGATTATAGTAGCGAGTGAATCTACGGGCAATCATGTTCCCTCGGACCGCCCATGCTCTGCGCTCCCGCTCCAGATCCATGCGAATTCAGTTCATATTTTTCGGAGTCGGAGAAAAAAAAAAATAATAATCAAAAAGCATCTACCTACCGTTTATTAATATAAAAAACATTATTACCTACAAACATGCACAGATTGATTTATAAAACTAATTTGTAAACACGGACAATAATATAATTTCGATCGATTTGCGGGGGTAACACAGTGAGCCAGCAAAAGTGCCACAAGTGACCTTTGAGAGGCCCGGCGGGCGAAATTGCGTTTCGTCATATCTATAGAACGTAATAGTACATTAAGGTATAAGTGTGTAACGTTGGTGATTACCGCTGAGGCGCCTTTGAGACCCGAGCCGTTAGGTGAGGGTCTTAAGAGAGCCGAGGACGGTAATCATCAATACACACGTGTATCATACGACGTTTTTCAACACACTTGTGAAGAAAATAACACAAAAAAATCATTTTTAACATGTTTTCAACAGTTAAAATGACGCATCTAACAATGGCGATCGGCCATAGACTAAAAGGATGAGGTTTCTTTTTTTTTGCTTTTTGCGGATAGTGTTTTAGCCACGTAAAAAATGAGGATTTCAAAGTTTTTTTATTACAGAGAAAACAAAAGTTTTATTTATTGAAAACGTATACACAAGTTGAAATTATCTATTTAAATTAATAAATTATCCTGAGCGCGCATCTAACAATGGCGATCGGCTATAGACTAAAAGATTAAGTTTTTTTTTTTGGCTTTCCGCGGATAGTGTTGCAGTCACGTACAAAATGGGGAATTCAAATTTTTTTTTATTACAGAGAAAACAAAAGTTTTTTTTATTAAAAACGTATGTAAGTTGAAATTATCTATTTTAATTCGAAGTTGCATGAAATGAGCAAGGAATAGGTACATTAATTTATTTGTAGTATTGAACACAATCTTTTTAGTATCGAAACTTTTTTAAGAACAGTGCAACTCAACCAAAAAATTAAAAAAAAAACCTATAACTCACTTGTGAATAATGGTAATGAAAAATTCACAGTTTGATTACAGGTGTCATTATATGCCTAATTGTGGTGAAATTAGAGCCACTTTATGAGCAAGTATAAAATATTTTTTCAAGTGAGTTATAGGTTCTTTTTTTAAATTTTTTGGTTGAGTTGCTTTGTTCTTAAAAAAAGTTTCGATACTAAAAAGATTGTGTTCAATACTAGAAAATTAGTTTATGTACCTATTCCTTGCTCATTTCATGCAACTTCGAATTTAAATAGATAATTTCAACTTGTACATACGTTTTTAATAAATAAAACTTTTGTTTTCTCTGTAATAAAAAAAACTTTAAATTCCCCATTTTGTACGTGACTGCAACACTATCCGCGGAAAGCCAAAAAAAAAACTTAATCTTTTAGTCTATAGCCGATCGCCATTGTTAGATGCGCGCTCAGGAAAACTTATTAATTTAAATAGATAATTTCAACTTGTGTATACGTTTTCAATAAATAAAACTTTTGTTTTCTCTGTAATAAAAAAACTTTGAAATCCTCATTTTTTACGTGGCTAAAACACTATCCGCAAAAAGCAAAAAAAAGAAACCTCATCCTTTTAGTCTATGGCCGATCGGCATTGTTAGATGCGTCATTTCAACTGTTGAAAACATGTTGAAAATTATTTTTTTGTGTTATTTTCTTCACAAGTGTGTGGAAAAACGTCGTATGATACACGTGTGTATTGATGATTACCGTCCTCGGCTCTCTTAAGACCCTCACCTCACGGCTCGGGTCTTAATGGCGCCTCAGCGGTAATCACCAACGTTACACACTTATACCATAATGTACTATGATATTTGAATAATAAGTACAACTACGAATTTCACAGATTTGGCTACAATCCTTACTCGGACTTGTGCCAGGGTTACCTCTGGAGTGGATGTGGAGCTGACCAGTTCAGATTTGAAACAATGGAAGAATGTAAAAAGCAATGTACGCTTGACCCGCCACCGAGTTGTTCCGCTCATTCTACACCGAGCAAGCATCGGAATCGCCACCGCCACATATTCGACGAAATACTTGACAAGGAAAAAAACCCATAATTTTTGTTGAATTATTGTCCTTTTCCTGATTTTGTGCTAACGAAGCTTATTTTACCTGGTATTTGTGTTAGTAAATAGAACCTCAAAAAAACTATCATAATATAAGTTACAGTTCACTTAGGCCTGAAACTGCGTTAAGCAGGCGTCCGCACCGGGCAACCGCCGCGTATCTACGCGCGTGGACACGTGGGTGGGCTCCGTGGGAACGCGACGTTCCCCGTCGCGGGTACCCGTCGTGGAGACCGGATTATTTTATTTACGCAGTGTCGCTAGTTCAATATTAACGGTGTGCATGTATAGTCGTGTCGATGGAGAACTTAATATATTATTAGATTACGTAGCAATACGACGACTAGCAAAAAAGAGAAAGCCAGTAAACCCGTTATTTCAATTGCCCCCGCGACGGGTTCCGTCGCTCGGAGGTGGGCCCCGTTGCGTGGGTGCGGGTGCGCCTCCCCGTGACGGACGCCCGCGCAGGTCCCCGCGACGGAGCACTTTTGTATGGAACCGCGCGGGTGCCCGCTTAACGCAGTTTTAGGCCTTATTGTAGTTGTGCACTAGGTCACTGTGCGTTAATGTGGCACTTGCCCGGAAGCGACGGAACACTACACGACGGTTACTATAGAGCAGGGATGTTGCGAATATTCGCATCCGCATCCGCAATTACGGAACTTGCGCATTAATTTGGACGTCTGCATCCGCATCCGTAATAATCATTGCGGATTTTTATGCGAACGCAGATCACAGATGTCGCACAGGTCGCTAGAAATAGGCGAGGCAAATCTTCAGGGCTGGATGGGATATTCCCGGCTCAAGGCAACTAAAACAGGTACCAATCTATTGGGCCTGCATAGCTTTCAACAATATCCCCATTACAGTGGTTTGGGAATAGTCTGGCGGGCTTGTTCCAATTTTTTTTTTAATCACCCTTGGTAGGTAACATTGTACAATTACGTCAAAATCCGCCATTTTTGCCACTTTGCCGCCGATTTAGAAAACACGTGAGTAAAAATCTTAATTTATTCATTAAATCTCAGTTTATTTTGTTCTGAAAATAAGATAAATTAAATAATAAATTCATGTTTTATCGGAATTCGTTTTTATCTTAGTTCAATACCACTTATTTTTTTTTTTTTTATTTCGTCGTAATGTAATGATCATTGTGTTGCGCATACCGTACGTAATAAGGATTTGTTTTAGATTGAAGGTTACTTGCCTCTAACAGAAGATATTGGAAACCTAGAGTATCGTCATTCGTCCCGAACCTTAAGAATCTGTGTTTGCAGAATCAATCACACAGCAGTGATGACAGTACAGGAGATGGTGAAAAGTTGAAACCACTTTTTTATTTATTATGAAAAATTCTCATATATCTTTTTAGAATTTGATTTATTTTATAATGTTTAAATACAGTGTAAACTCTTTATAACGTTATCCTTTATAACAATAAACTCCCTGTAACGTTGAAGTGAGCCCAACTTGGTTGGTTTGCGTTAAAACCCACATATTGAAACACTTTTTCTAGCGATACGCCATTCTCTATTACGAAGAAACGTGTTCATATTTGTAGACAGTAAATATTTATTATCGGTATTATTGTTTATGTTATGTTATCAGGTAACAAAAGACTTTGAAGCGCCGAAACATCCGAGGTCGGTCTAGCTTTTGTAATACTTAATTGCCTTGAACACGTGCAGTATGACGCATTGTTTTCTCGGAAGTGATGGTCTGTCTTCGACCAAGCATACTGGGTACCTATCGTATTATCAGTCGTAAACCTACTTTGAAACTGTTAACATGGCCAGTAAACGGAAAGCGATTAGTGTTGACGAAAAAGTTTGTGTGATACGTGCGATTGAAAAGGGAGAAAAGAAAAGTGACGTTGGAAAGCGTTTTGAACTAAGTCAATCCACTGTTGCTACCATTTGGAAAAACCAAAAAACAATTCTACAGGCGGCGCTGGAAGGAAACTCTTCTAAAAAATTAAGAAAGCCAAAATTCAAAGACTTAGATCAGGCAATGTTGTCGTGGTTTAACAATCAGCGCCAGAATAATGTACCCATCTCGGGGCCAATTGTAAAAGCTGAGGCTAAAAAGTTTGCCAACCAACTTGGCATAATTGACTTTAAAGCATCTGAAGGTTGGCTCGGAAAATTTAAGCACCGTCACCAAATTACGTACGGTAAAATCAACGAAGAGGCGCGGGATGCCGATATGAATGTGACTAACAATTGGATTAGTACAGTGTGGCCTAAATTAAAGATGAAGTACTCACCAGAAGACATTTTTAATGCAGATGAAACTGGCCTTTTTTTCAAGTTGACTCCCGACAAAACTTTAAAATTCAAAGGGGAAAAATGTGTTGGAGGAAAACTGTCTAAAGAGCGTATTACAGTTCTAGTGGCTGCCAATATGAGTGGCACAGAAAAAAGAAAGCTCTTAATTATAGGCAATTCAAAAAACCCTCAGTGTTTCAAAAACATAAAACAGTTGCCAGTTACGTACAAAGCAAACAAGTCAGCTTGGATGACACCGCAGATTTTTGAAGAGGAAGTGAGAAAATGGGATGCTGAATTAAAATCACGGAAAATCTTGCTTCTAGTAGACACTTGTCCTGCTCACCCAATCATATCTAATCTTCGAAACATAGAGTTAGCATTTTTCCCAGCTAATACAACCAGTATTTTACAACCAATGGATCAGAGTGTAATTAAAAGCCTAAAGGGTCACTATAGACGGAAAATGTTGATGGATATGATCGAAACTGACAGCAAGGTCTCGATCAACATGCTACAAGCAGTGAACTTCTTATCAAAAGCCTGGCAAGAGGTAACAGCAGCCACTATCCAACATTCTTTTCGACATGGTGGATTATGTAGTAGCCAAGAAACGAACCAATTTGACAGGGAAGACAATCTACCACTGAGTGAATGGATAAGCCAGTTCAACATACCAAACAATTTTAACGAAGATCTACAATCGTACGAAAATATAGATGAGGATGTAGCCACAACTGGTACACTTACAGATGAACAAATTGTTGATTTAGTGTCAAAAAGTCAGGAAACACCCGATAATCAAGATGAAGAAGATGATCAAGTGGACAAAGCCGAATCACCACCAACAATTCAACAAGCCCTAGATGCCGCTAAGTTGGTAGAAAAATTTTTGTTGTTTAATCAAAACAAGTACTGGCATAGCAAAAAACGTCAGACAAAGTTATCAGACTATATGTGTAAACAATAATTTATAAGCATTTATTATCTAAGACATACATATTAAAAATTCTTGTTAATTTGGTTGTTTTTTTGTTCACTCCTTAAAACGATAACTCTCTATAACGACAAAAAATGCTCAGTCTTCCCTTGAGTTTCGTTATAAAGAGTTTACACAGACTCATTTGTGATTGTTTTTGATATTTAATTTTTATTGTAAGTCGACTGTTTATTAAATTTTTTTGGATTTTAAAATTTATATTTTGAAAAAGTACCTTCCAAAATGCTAAATAATTGATAATTCCTTTTTTTGTGGGATGTTTTATGTTAAACTTTAATTAATAATATTAAAACTAATTTGTGATGTTTTCTCCTACAAATAATTAAATATTCATTAAAATTACTTTATTTTATTGAAAATTAAAGATCTACGAAACGCCCAATGTGCATTTAAATGAACACGAGATATCAACTTAAATCTAGCTGTTATATAGTCCTTTCCGACCTAGAGTACACAGAAAAATATTTAAAAAGATCGTGGTTGTATTTTGCCTAAAAAAAATAAGTTCAATATTCTTGGGCCGGAACCATGTAGGCGATATTGTTAATCGTACTGCACATTGGGTGTACATCTCATCTTGCGAAATTTAGCCTTTTGACCTTACAATAATATTATTGACAGGTCTTCCAAAAAACATTTTAAATATGTACGTTTAAAAATTAAGTATGAAAAATAGAATCACGTAAATCGGATCATAAATCTCAGCGTAATCGCTGTACATACAGAGAAAAAAAAACATACCAATCGAATTGAGAACCTCCTCCATTTTGGGAAGTCGGTTAAAAATGAGCTCAATTGGACGAGAGCGGTGGAACTCGCGATCACCGGACACCGTTCCCAAAGTCCGTAGGTTCCAAAAGCGGTATAGGTACTCTGGAAGTAATACGTTATCCCAACTATGTTGTAGTCGGTTTCCAGTCTAACTGGATGCTGCTGAAAACCGAATTTTACATGGAACGACTGCTTTTTTGACTTGCACACTGTACAATCACCCAAATACTCAGCTCTAACATATTTTACGTGATATACTAAAAGTAAATCTATAAGTATCGTAGTGTTACTCGATTTAATGGGAATAATATAATGGGATAAGTGCAGGAAGATGATGGAGTGTTACTCGATTTATCCCTTACAAAGTTAGTTCAAAATGGTACATAGGTACACTTCTTATATACCATAAACTCAGTAGCCGACATAAACAAAGTACACACCAATATTTTTTTCGTAACAATAAACGTTTATCATTGTCGAGAAGGTATCGGTCAACTTCCAAACCTCTGTCTTATACGTTTGGTTCCGGAAGTGGAGGATTGATGTCTACCAAGATAAGAGTAAGAAGCGGTTCTCACCCGAACCAAGTAAAGCTGTATTTTATGCTTTTCTCTCCCAATAACAATCTCTTTGCCACCCCCCAAAATCTATAAAATAATACAAAAAAATTCGTTCTCGCTTCACTCGCACCTCCCTCCTGCTCTTTCTCCGTTCTGTCTCGCTTGAGACGCTCATCCGCTTTAATTCTCATTTATATTTCTAATTCGCCCATCCAGGGAAAATTGTTCAACGCTTTGTCCCCCTGGAAAAGGCGCTTCAATTGATGAAGAACGTCTACCCGGACTGGCACTTCTCCACGTCCAAAAAAATGTACTCATTGAAGTAGATGAAGTGATAACGCGTTTCGAGCAAAGACGTAAAAAAAACATATTGTTATTTATATAAAGACCAGGTATTTTTAAGTAAGTACTACCTACTTGCATACATTAATAAAAGAAAATCATAATTATAAAATTTTTATTTATAACTTCTTGTGACTTGACCACGATTATGTGACCCCCTGGTACCAAAGCTGAACTCTTGCATGTACTGCCCAGTTATCAAACCAATCACTTGCAGGCTACTGTCATTGCAGTAGAAGATGAACGAGGGCTTTTTTATGTGGCAGCAGTCTACTGCCCACCACGACATACAGATAGACTCTACTAAGTTTTCTCACTTCTTCAAACAACTCGGGAGATGTTTCATCGCGGGTGGATATTGGAACTCTAAACACGTTTATTGGGGCTCCAGGGTAATCACGACGCGTGGAAGACAGCTGAAGAATACATTGATGAAAACAACCTAAAAGATACTGACTACTGCGAAACCTATCTACTGACCAGCAGACCATCAAAAAATCCCTGATCTGCTAATTTTTTTTGTAATCAAAGGACTCTCTCGTCACTACTATAAAGTTGAATTCTGTCTTGACACTTTCTCTGATCATACGCCAGTACCACTAGTGCAACTGTTATTGAGACTGAAATGCTACAATCGCTGTACAATCATCACACGGATTGGGAATCCTTCTGAGATATTTTAGAAGAAAATATCAGATTAAATTTTAATTTATGGCTGAAAACCATTGAGGATATTGACATTGTCCTAACAAACTTTACCAACATAGTTCAGGAAGCTTTCTGAACAAAGACACCAGATATCAGAAAGAAAGGAAACTACCAACCTCACACTACAGATCAAGCTTAAAATCCTAAAAAAGAGAAGGCTACGTAGGAATTGGCACCAGACTCAACTACCTATCTTTAGACAAAACCCTCTTGAATAAGGTGATAGTAGAGCTTTCTAGTAGTAAGAGTAGTGGACGGACAGACAGACAGACGGACATGGTGAAACGAAAAGGGTTCCATGTTGACTACAGAACCCTAAAAAGGACCGTACTTTATCGCGCACTGCTTTACGTCACATGCATGAGTCACGAACTCATGACAGAATATTATGGGAAAAAATTCAGAAACTTTATAGTAGCAACCCTGTGTGTCAGTGTCATAGCACTTCAACTCCATAGACATAAAAACCATAGACATATAAAAGTATGGACTGGAAATACCTACAAAAAAAAGGTGCATACCTACAACCTTGAACGGTACTCAAAATGGCTGCCAATGCTAGGGTTGTGTCAATCATGGAACATAGTATTACTGTAACGAGTATCGAAACTGGTACTACTTAATAGTATTACGAGTATTAGTATATAATTATCACGGTTGAATTATAATTAACAGTTCGTTGTAACAGAAAACCATAAGTAAATTTACTTTCCTTCTGATACCTGAGAATAAAATTAATTTAAAGTGGTTTTCTAAACAAAATTAAAGAATGCTTTTTACGTTTGCGCTTTCGGTTATATCTGCAGGGCTATTGCGTATCTTTTTAAATGTTAGTGGCTATCATTGTGTTCATCGATTAACTGTCAAATGGTTAGTATATTATACCAAACGATAACCATTCGACAGCTAATCGATGGACTGTAGGTCTGTAGATTCTGGTAGGTATGCAGATCTTAGTGAAAAACAAATTCTTCTAATAGGAAGACGATTATGTTTCTATTAAGATTAACATACTGACTGGTGGAGTAAAATAAAATAAGAATGATTTTTATTAAATCTGTTTATTGGTGTGATAATTATGACGAGTGATGTTTATTTTGCAAATAGGTTCTTACATACACTTTTACAAATCACTTTTTATTAGAACTAGGTGTAAACTAGTCGGTGTTTCGTTACTGACTACTTTGAGAAGAAACTTCCGAAATAAACTCAGAGGTCATGGTCTCTTTTAAAGTCCAGATATAATCTTTGTATACACACATGAAGACTATGCAGATTAGTGTCTGAGATGGTCATTTGAAGAAAGCACCACACAGATTTTAGTGGACCCGTTCAGTCGGTGCAAGCATGCTGATGTCTTATTTTCAGATCACGTATAACAATCTTATAAGTCTGTGGGACGGTATCTCGGTTCTGTGAACCACGGGCCAGAGCACGGTCACTCAAACAGATATAGTTTCAGCGCAGAGAAGGGACCAGTACCGGACTAATACGGCAACGGTACAACACTATTCATGTTTGTAAACAAACGAATTTATTTATTATTACTTTTAGTACAGCTTAAGCCATTTATACTAAATTAAGTAATCCTTTTACTCGGTCTTCTCGCAGAACCACAAACATTCTAACAGTATCGTCTTCCATTCATCAGCAAACAAATCCAATCCACGGTTGGTCTCCACGAGCGCGTTGAGCATCGTTAGCATACGCGGTGTAGGGGAGGTGGACCGAGCTACAGTGCGACAAAATGGGACATTAAACAATTTATGCTTTCTAGAGCGATTATAATTATTTGGAACAAATAATTGACACAGCTCCGCATGTAAATCTGAGGCGTCGGTATAACCATGTATAATTTTATACGCCGTTGTTATTTGGTCAATAGACCGCCTAACTCGAAGAGAATCAAAATTTAAACATCCTAAAAGGAATTTAGTAGGATACATATAAGGATAGTATCCAAACACATGTTTGTAGAGGTACCTAAGAAAAGCTTTTTGCACCTTTTCCAGCATGAGCATGTAGGTAACCTCGTGAGGATTCCACACACAAGCGCTGGTTTCAAGCTTGCACCGAACTAAAGCGTTGAACAAAAGCCTAATGACTGCCTGGTTATTAAAACCTTGACAGTTACGTAAAACAAAACCTAAGCGTCGAAAACATTCTTTAGCCAAACCTATAATGTGTGTGTGGAACGTCAGTTTGCTATCAAACGTTACACCGAGGTATTTTACTATAGATACTCTAGCTATAGACTCAGTGTTCACTCTGTAGTCGTACTGAATAGGACTCCGCATGCTTACAAAGCTCATAATTTGACATTTAGAAGTGTTATATTCAATTTTGTTAGTAGCTGCCCATTTACTCAAGGCATCGACATCACACTTGAGAGCAGGGCCGTCTTAAGTCTATTCTGCGCCGGGGTGCGGGACTCAGCCTGCGCCCTCGTTTTTTTTTTACACTGCAGCGTGGCACGCGACCGACGACACACTGCAGTATGAAAAGGGTCCTAGTCAACCACGAAAACACAATACACGTAATTTTGATTATTTATTTATTTATTACTCTAAAAAACTAAATTTAACTTAAAACTTCGATTACTAAATATCTATTTATTACATGTAAGTACATACACATACATCAAACAAACTCAATTTTTCTTGCTTTTGAGTTGGCAAAGATTTTAATCAAATCATTTATTTTTATAACAATTTTGGATTCTATACTTATAATGGCTAAGTTTGTCAGTCTGTCTTGGGTCATGGTTGAACGAAGATAATTTTTAATTAATTTTAATTTTGAAAAGGATCTTTCACCTTCTGCTACTGTAACAGGCAGTGTTAAATATATACGCAGAGCTGTTGAGATATTATGAAATGAGGAAATTAAATTATTAGAATATAAATAGCTTAAAATATCAGTGGGAGTACTTGTTGATGCATTGGGAAAAAATAATGGCAACAATTCTAATTCATTATAAAAATCCTCCCCGTCAATATCAAATCTATTTTTAAATGTTAGTTTTTCTTGGAGCCGATAACACTGAGATTTTTTTTCATACATCTCTAATTTATTCCAGCATTCAATGTTTTGGAAGAGTGAAAAAACTGAATTGTGTTCCGTCAGCAAATCGAATCTCTCATTTAATTTCGAAATAGCAGTGTCCAGTAGAAAAAAATAAAAACATACTTTAAATTTGTTGGTTGGGTCTAAAACGGGCTCATCTGCAGCCTCGTAATCAAAATGTCTTTTTCGGGGACGTGGACGAGCAGCTTCTTTAAATTCTGTTTCGCATTCTAATTCTTCAGCAACTAATTTTGCATCAGATAACAACTGTTCAAATGCGCTATCGGTGCGGTATTTCTCCAAATCTTTTTTAACCAGATTAATCATTTTGGTAGCTTCTGAAATAATTACGTCCGATTTTTGAAAATTTTTGCTTACAATATTAATCTTTAGTAAAATATTGTACCATATAACTACTGAACATATCTATACTAATATTATAAAGACGTAAAGTTTGTGTGTTTGTATATTTGTTAAATTGTAAGGGGTAATCTCGGGATCTACTGAACCGATTTTGAAAATTATTTCACCAATAGAAAGGGTGCCGCTCCGCGCGCCCATTTCAAATGAACTTACACTCTATTGACTTAGAGATCATTTTGCTTCAAGTGCGGGCAACCGGGCGGCAACGTGTCAAACGTAGGTACATACATACTCTCTTTGGATTAGAGATTTTACCGCGCGCGTGTTGTATTAAATAAAATTATTATTTGTGTAGTGTAGTAATGCGGTATGACAAGCGCCGAAAGCGAAATAAAAGTATAAAAAATACAGGGTGTTTGGAAGGTGGGTGCAAAGCCTTAAAGGGGAGTTAATACAGACCATCTAGAACATTTTGAGCCATATTTGTCCTAACCAAAGTCTGATATTTATTTTTTTAGAGAACTTTTACGATTTTGGTACCAAAATCCCAAAATTTTCCAATTAAGGCCTAATAACGCAAAGATTGAGTGAAAATTTCTATTTTTTTTAATTTACTTTATTGGCCTAATGTGTGTTTAATGGTATGAAATCATTTCGAAGCACCGTATTTACTAAAAAAAATAACTTTCAGACTATTTAAAATAAAAAGAAAAAAAAATTAAAGAAAAAAAATGGATTTTAATTGACATTTAAAAAATAAATGAAATAGCTACAGGTGTTCAAATAATTTTAAAAACATGCTGAGTTATTGCTCTTTTTTTTAAGGTATCATTTACTTAGATAGCTTTACAATTTTTGAAGTTAGGGTGCCTGAACCAGTTAAAGTCGATTTTAAAGAGTAAAAAAAAACGACAGTTTTTGATTTGATTTTTTAATTTTGATGTTCAAAATGGCTTCCGCCACAGCGTATACATTTACGACAGCGATTTCTAACTTCTGTCGTGGTGATTTTAAGCTGCATTTCTTCTTTCATTGTTCTGAAAGCTGCTTCTATTCTTTGAATTAGTTCTTCTCTTGTTGAAATCTCAGTTGTGTATACGAGCTCCTTTGCCCGTCCCCAGACAAAAAAATCTAACGGCGTCAGGTCGGGCGATCGCGCGGGCCAAGGAATGGGCCCATCTCTACCTATCCAGCTGCCTGGAAAACAGTTATCAAGATGTTCTCTGACAATCAATGTCCAATGAGATGGACATCCATCTTGTTGGAAAATTATTGGCCTGTCCGTATTTAAAATGGGTACTTCCGCATCATCCAGGAGTGTTGGGAGATCGTTTTGTAGAAAATTCAGATAATTTTCACCGTTTAAATTATCTGGTAAAATGTGGGGCCCAATCAACGTCCGTCCAATTACTCCAGCCCATACATTAACGGAGAATTTTGCTTGGAAAGACACCTGAAACAAAAATTCATTCTAATTAAAGTGTTCTTTGAAGATGTGTTGAACATCTGGACTTAAATTAATAAACATTAATTTGTATACCTGTTTTTTCCAATGCGGATTGTTGTCCTTGTCAGCCCATTCATGTAAATTATGGAAATTCGTGATTCCTTCTCTAGAAAATTTGGACTCATCAGTCCAGAGGATAGATTTTAGAAACCATCTGTCGTCAATGTCGCTATTGAGCATAAATCGGCAGAACTGCATCCTTCTCCCAGGATCGGTTTCTACCAAGCCTTGCACGCCTCTACCGTGAAACGGATATTTATGTTCCCGATGCATGGTACTCCACACTTTCCATATTGAAAGGTTTAAGTTTCTCGCCACAGTTCTGACGCTGGTTGTAGGATCCGCTTCAAAGGCTGCAAGTATTTGTTCTTCAACGTCGGGGTCATGTCTTCCTGGATTCACTCCGGGTACTGCATGATGGATGCCAGATTCCGAAAGTCTGCGATACGTGTTGTAAAAAACTCGAACATTAGGTAGCCTGAAATGAAATTGTTTATTAGTAACGTCAGTTACAAATCAATATGGCAATTGAAGTAATAATGTTAGTATTAGAAGTTACTTTACCTGCGGTTCGGGTAACATTCTTGGTACAAACGTCGTGCCAAAGCTCCGTTACCATCAGCTCTGCCATACATAAAAACGATATCCGCTTGTTCCTGAGATGTAAATGCAGCCATGGCAATCGTACATACACTCAATTAAAATGTCAATTAGTTCAATAGTCCGAAATAACACGTGCAGGAGCGTAAAGCTACAACTGAACACGGTAAATCACAAACGCAATACAAGTAATTCCAAAATTAATAATCAACACGCGCAGGAGCATTAAGCTACGACTGAGTACGGTGAATCAAACGTCTACTCGCAACGCGCAAGGGCAGAGCAGTGAAGGAAGAGAGAGAAAAGATGACATCACCGAAGCGACGGGTCGGGTCCATCTCAGGTACTAACGAATTTATAAACTCAAAAAGCATCTTTACATCCTCGGCAATAAGACCTAAAGTTGTCTTTATCATAACAAAAGAATCAAGAGCCCTTTGTTATCGTACGCCGCCCGGTCCGCCGGCCACCACGGCAGCCTTTGTTTCGTTTTGTAAGGCCGACTTTTTTTAAGTGCGTCTAAAAAATAACCACTTTAGACTTTAGTTTAAAGTTATTTGAGGAAAAATCAGGTTGATTTTAATTTTATTGAAATTTGAAATTTCTTACCCTTAATTGGTCCAGGCACCCTAACTTCAAAAATTGTAAAGCTATCTAAGTAAATGATACCTTAAAAAAAAGAGCAATAACTCAGCATGTTTTTAAAATTATTTGAACACCAGTAGCTATTTTATTTATTTTTTAAATGTCAATTAAAATCCATTGTTTTTCTTTAATTTTTTTTTCTTTTTATTTTAAATAGTCTGAAAGTTATTTTTTTAGTAAATACGGTGCTTCGAAATGATTTCATACCATTAACCCTTAATTGGGCGCGCCTAAAAAGTTGCATAAGCGGTCGCGAGGGGTGTTTGGCACCCCAGATTTAGGAAATTAAATAAAATACGAAATACATGCAAAATCAAACTTTTATTAATTAGAACATTTGAACTTACATATTAATCAACTTTTAAACGTATTTTTAACATAATTAACTTTCTTTTAAATATGAAAAATATTTTTTTACTAATCCTAGTTTTTATCGTCACAATTTTGACAGACTATATTCATATGGTCATTGCACACATGTTTTTGGCATTTCGAACATTCAGTCTTTGTTTTTCTGTCCTTACTTTACTTTACACTTTTAACATTTATTACTTGTCAAATTACAATGTTTTAAAACGGATATAATGAAATTAACAATCATCCACTACCTCGGAATTTAGACCACACAAACAGTCACCTGGGGTGTCGTGCACCCCAAACACGCTCTCCGAGCCCAACCGTCCACAACAGAGCGTCCCTCGCAACTGAATCGTGTACGTTTTACGTGTTTACGAAGCTACCTAGAAGGCCAACGCGCTAAATTCAAATTTTAAAAAGTTGTGAGCCTGGAAACCTGCTCTGGGGTGCATGACACCCCACGCGACCAATTAAGGGTTAAACACACATTAGGCCAATAAAGTAAATTAAAAAAAAATAGAAATTTTCACTCAATCTTTGCGTTATTAGGCCTTAATTGGAAAATTTTGGGATTTTGGTACCAAAATCGTAAAAGTTCTCTAAAAAAATAAATATCAGACTTTGGTTAGGACAAATATGGCTCAAAATGTTCTAGATGGTCTGTATTAACTCCCCTTTAAGGCTTTGCACCCACCTTCCAAACACCCTGTATTATTGTTGATAACAATTTTTTTTTTTCTTGTGCATACATATTTGTCGTAAGTAACAAGTATTTAAAACTGTGCAATGGCGTTAAGTTCAATAAAATATCCAAAAATTCAGCACTCGACAGGCGCCCCCGGGCGCTCCGCGCCCGGGTGCACCGCACCCCTTGCACCCCCTGGTAAAGACGGCCCTGCTTGAGAGCTATACAGTCAGACACAGAGCTAACAGTTGCATATATTTTCAGATCGTCAGCGTAAAGTAGACATTTTGCATGGTTTATAATTTGTGGCAGATCGTTCACCATAATTAAGAAGAGCCAGGGACTAAAATGGAACCCTGACTCACGCCTGATCGTGTATGATACGCATGTGAGTTGTATGAGCCAAGGCGAACAAATTGCTGACGGTCTCGGAGGTAGTCAGAAATCAGAAGAAGAAGACTGGGTGTAAATCCTATGGCGCTTAACTTGCGTAACAAGATGTCGTTATTAATTCTATCAAAGGCCTTACGGAAATCGAAGTACAGCACATCCACTTGCTGTCCGCGGTCCATTTGAGAAGAAATAAAATCAACTAATAAGAATAAGAATAATTTATTGAAGAAAAAAATAATACAAAAAGGTGTACATTTTGGCACAGTGCTGTTGCAAATGTTAATGTTAGCAAATTCGTGATATCTGATTTTTTGTTGCGAAAACCATGTTGTTCATTGCACATACAGGGTGTAAACGAACCCTTCACGCATCCGACAACCAAGCATGCTGTAGATCAAACTAAGTACCCCTACGCAAAAATTTTTGCTAGGACCCTTCGTTTGCGAATGCCCTTCGTTTGCGTTAAGGGTACTTTTACACCCTATATAGGGTGTAAAAGTACCCTTAACGCAAAGTAAGGGCACTTGTTCTCCCCATCACTGCGATCATTTTTTTGTTCTAGACCATACCTGGGAACCTCCTAGTTACGGAGATATTGGGGGTCAAAGTTCCAAATGTTTCACAGCTGTTTTTGTAAAAACTAGTATTTCAGGTTTTAACTTTACTTAAATTACCTCCATGTTTTAAGAGTGCTACTTTGAGTTTTACCGTAAAATGTGATTTTTGACCCCAAAAAAAAGTCATTTCCCAGAAAACATTTTTGCGTAGGGATACTTAGTTTGATGTACAGAATGCTTGGTTGACGGATGCGTGAAGGGTTCGTTTACAGCCTGTATAAATATCGACTTGTTGTGAATTTCCTTATATAAAATATGTTCAAATATTTTAGCAGGGGCCGACAATATAGCAATAGGCCTGTAGTCTTCAACTGATGATTTCACCTCTGCTTTCGGTATAGGCGTGAATGAAAGAAATGAAATGAAAGAAAGAATGAAATTATGAATTAACAAAAAGGTCTCTGGGCCGGAAATAAACCCAAACATTAACACTTAAGCGACATAAACAATAAAACAAAAAGTAAACAACCATTTGACAGCAGAACTACCACGAAACTCGCCGCATAACATGGCGGAAACGGCACTTACCGGTACTATTGTGTGACTCGTAACACCAACTGAAATATTGTTGTCTCTTTCATCAAATACGATTACTGCATTAGAAAGAACGAAACAAAACGATATTTCACATTCTGTATCATATTTCACTCATATTTGTATAAGCAAATGTATCCATAGAATATCGCGGCGCCTCCATGTTTTTCCTAACTCAATGATAAAAACTCGCAGTCAGTGCTGTCAACGTCAGATAACGTCACACAATTGCAAACAATCATTGTTGCACTGGAATAGTTTTGGAAAATACGATTTATTACAAGAATAAAATGCTCGAAACATTGTTCGTAAACTTTACATAATCTTAAACGCGATCTGTTTGCTATGTTTATAGTATCAATTTAAAACATAATATGCTTGGGAATAAAACAAATCTCTAATGTTTACCTTCGGATGCACATCCACTGTGATGTCTCATAAAAATAAAAAGTAGTGTTTACGTGTGGTGTGGTCGAATAAATCGTGTTGAATTAATATATTTAGTGATATTCGTAACGATGAGAGTGTTGTTAATTTTGATGTGGAAACATAAGGTGGTGAGGGTACGAAGGTTTATCCGCACAACTATAGATTTAGCTTGTCCACTGATGTTTTTCATTTTATTTTATCTCATGAAACCAATAGTAAAACCTCCACATTACATGCACGGGGGGCCAAAATCGGCCCAACTGGACGAAGAACCCAACAAGGTGAGTTTAAGTTATATTTCTTAAAAATTGTTATTTCACTATTACCTATAGATAAAAATGTAAAAATTCTAAATAAATGCCTGAATTCTCAATCATACTTGTGCATTACATTATAAAAATGTATCCTCAATCTCATCATCATCATTCATAGCCAGAATTCACCCACCGTGGGGTATAGGCCACTCTTCTCTTGTGCCAATCTCCATGGTCTTGTTATCTTGCATTTTTCTGTAAAATTGTACACGTTTTTCCTCAAATTAATAAATAACGGTCCTGTGCCATCCTCACCCAGGTTATTCCGCTGGTAAATTTCAATACCTCTGGGCTCAAAAGTGTATAGCACACTTTAAGTACTTTAGCTTTTTTAGTCATTAAGTTTTTATTGTCTATTAATCTGTGTATTCCAAGTTGTGAAATTTGCAAAAATGTGTCAAATACAACCTCATAATTTCCGTTATATAAACACAAATTATTTGAAGAAAAAGATTTTGAGAGTAAGATCGCCATTTTACAAATTTTCACTCTATGCCCATAAATAATGACAATGTTTGATGTTTATAAATAGAAAATCTAACTATCCATAACTCCCAAAAATCTTTAAAATTCCTTATAAAGATCGGCCCAAGTGGCAGTTATTATGAAACCACGAGCAGGACACGATATAAAGGACGAATTAGAAAAAGGTCTAAACCAAAAACAATTAATAAATTTCATTTTGTTTCCTTCCATGTTACAATGTTTTATTAAACATTGTAACATGGAAGTTAGTTTAGTTAGTAGTTTAGTTGAATATATAATAATCAATTAATGTATTTTATATACATCAATGTATTAATTTATAGTATTTTGGTCATTATCACAGTAGTACACTGTTATCAATAAAATAATAGGAAACATTGTTGACATAACAATGAGATTTCTGTTTAAATTCTAGTGAATAAGGGCAAACTTCACAGGCTAAACTTTGAGAGATTGTTAAGTAAAGTATGTTTCATAGAAAGATGAACATTATTTACATCAGAATAAAGTCTAGATATTTTTAGGAATCATTTGACATTCCCAATTTAAATGACGAAGGAAAAGGGTGTGAGTTTATCGTTTATTGCCCGTGGTCCAAGCAAGCAAGTTTACTCGACAACCCAAGCTTTAAGTATTAGTTCACCAATATTATAATATAAAGTCTACGAAGTCGGGGACCGGGCAGTGCACATCTTGCTAGACACAGAGATGGTCGATAGAGCAAGGCTTTGACCGAGTGGTCGCCAAGCTTAGATCAAAGGTACCAGCCGTCATAAAGCACAATGGGTGACAATTTCGTGAAAATCCCAGGAAACACTTTTATAGGGGAAAGTGTGACAGAAGAAGGGGAGGCTAATACCCCGCAGTGGGTGATTCCGGTCCGATGATGATGCTAACCATCATCATCATTTCAGCCATAAGACGTCCACTGCTGGACATAGGCCTCCCCCAGAAGGGAGGGATTTGCCATAATCGCCACGCTTGGCAAGCGGGTTGGCGATCGCAGTATGGTTGTTACAAAGGCACAGAGAATGTTGCTGCCCATTCTCTAGTAAGTCCTTATTCGCCTCTTACGACACCCACGGGAAGATATGGGATGGTGCTATTCTTTACGTCCGACACCATACGGAACATGATGATGCTAATAAAGCACCTCAAATAAAACTTTGCAATTTAGTTGTATGTTCATGTTTCTTCGACGAATTACTGTACGCTTGGGTCACATTTTATTAATTACGTACTTAACTAATTTCTTTCTATTGTCATTTTGCGAAGGACTGTACCCATGTAATAGGGGGCGAGCCTTTTGCCATCAGCCCGGCACAAATCTTGAATCCCTGCCTGCTACTGAGAGATTCCTAATGGAAAGACCCGCTGGATGCGAGACGCAGGGCACCGGTCAATGTGGTGACACTTGGGGGAGGCCTATGTCCGGCGGCTGAAATAATAATGATGATGATGAAAACTACTCAGGCACCGGCGCAAAATTTGTTATTTTACATTAATTTAGGAGCTTATTGAATCTTAAATTTATTTTTACGTGTTGCACTGACCCCAACTCCCCAAGTAACATGGGACAAGGGCAGGCATCAGGATGATGATTTTTAACCTTCGTTTTCAGACTTCCCGTTTCCGTTAGTTTAATTTTAGATTTTTGTTTTAGAAGAGATTTTTGTAAGATCTCTTCTAAAATCAAGATTTGGCACCTCCTTAGCTCGGTTAATATTATAAACAAAGGAAATATGCACTCAGACGATAACAAGTAGCTCTTGCATTGACTTTTGAATTGTTATCATTCTTCAAGCACAAGTATGTTATGAACACGCTAAGTATAGACTTCTTCTTAGAAATTAGTAATTGACAAGGAGTTTGTTTGACTCTCTGAGCTCACCGTTTATTCTTGGAACATTCAAATGGTTACTATATAATTTCTGGTCAAAGTTCTAGATTGTACTACTATTATTAGAGGCCACTAAAGGTTCGATTTTCTAGAAGGACATACAGTGACCTTATTGGCGAGGTTCTTGAGAAAGGTCAGGTGCGTGGTACTTGCAACCGGCTTGCGTGTATGACAAGATAATTATATGAAACGTGGACAAAGCAAAAGGAATATGTAAGGATCGTAACAGGTGGCCCTCTGTGGATTATTTCTACCCCTAGGGGAAAAATGCGTAGTTTATATACGTATGCACTAAAGGTGTGGTTAACACTTCCTGTGCCAAGCACTCAGCTTATGGGTCGAACAAAAATTCGTCTGTTTGCCGACAACCTGCTTCCGAGTCGTCGCTATAGAGGACTTGTGCTCACACGGCATATTATGTTTGTATAAAATAGATAGAGAACCTGGCAGTGAAAGTAGTAATTTATTGAAACTAGACTGATAATCAGCACTTTTCGAACGTCAAAATTTACAATACTTATTTACAAGTGACAGTCCCCCAAAACGCCCACCCTTCGACACTTCCTAGTGTTTTTGCTGAAAGAAGAAATGGCGGAACCACAGAACATATATACTGGGCGGAACAAACTCCCCAGCAACACATCTGTCTGTTAGGTTAGAAGAACCAGACTCGATACAATAGTAAAGTGTAAGTTAATACCTATTACGATTGACTACAGACAGACACAAATCAATAATAAAAAAGTGTGTAATACTTTGGAGCAAGAACATAAATAACAAACATTGTCTTGTGTTCAACTCAGGGACCGGTAAAGTTAAATCACTACGGAGAAATAGCAGACAATACTGAAGTATCAGTCAGTGTCCGGTGTCCGCAACCTTATCCTGAGCTTTGTTGGAATGTTATTGCAGTAGCAGCCGCCAGCAAATCAAGCAACCCGATACTTACTGTCAACACTTTAGCGATAAAGTTGAAATTATAAAAAGACATCATCATCATCATCTTCCTGCCCTTATCCCATTCTATTTGGGGCCGGCGCAACACGTTTTCTTCTTCCATTCTTCCCTGTTACACGTCAAGGTGGCATTTATTCCTTTCTCATTCATATCATTCCTCACACAATCCATCCATCTTTTCTTTGGCCTTCCTCTCCCTCTCCATCCATCAATATTATATCCATCACTTTTTTAGTCACATGCGTTTCATTTTCATCCCTCCTCATTACATGACCATACCAAGATAAACGACTTCCTTTCAATTTTTCTGTAACAGGTGCCACTTTGAAACTTCCTCTAATATACTCATTCCTTACTTTATCCATTCTTGTCACTCATAAAGACATTTGGTTTTTTTTTGGAGGGTCGGAAATCATCAAATGACTCCTCCCGCTCTGAGCGGAGCTGAAAGCAGACCCAGACTTCTACTGACTAAAAACCACCCATCTTCCTTCTTAGCCCTTTGTGTCCGGGGCCGCGGTATCTCTTTCGAACAACCCGCAGCCCCGGAGATTATAGTAGCTTCAGTAGCCATTAAGTCTGGAACGGTCTACACAATAATCCATGATATTGAACAATTTCAAAAAAACATTATCTTTGATCTGCAGGAAATAATAGCGCTAGCGGATATCATGCCTCCGCCACATTGGATCATGTACTACCCCGAAACAGTGCTCACCAATTCGCTCATGGATGAAGTGGGCCCCAAACTGGATCTGAAGAGGCTTGCCACCTTCCCGGGTAAGTGCGAAAAGATCTTAACGGTCTTATGGGGTAAAATCGGGTTCTTAGAGCCTAGTTCCTTCCTCATCATTTCAGCCAAAAGACGTCCACTGCTGGACATAGGCCACCTAATCACATAAATTGTTGCAATATTATATTACAGTACCTGGATGACCATTTTTTTTTGTAATGAAACCTAGCTAGATCGATTTATCACCCCCGAAACCCCCTGCATACTAAATTTCATGAAAATCGTTGGAGCCGTTTTCGAGATTTAGATTATAATATAGCTACAGTCAGCAACAAAAGTAACTTGACATTTCGGAATTTTAATTATTTGATGTACAGGACGCCATCTATTATTTTTAATGATTCAGAAGATTATTCTTTAAAATATTCCCAACTCTTCAATAACTTGTTAGTAACCAGTAATATCTAACAAGATTTTCTTAAAAAACCTGCTTTTAAACTTTGAGTAGTGTTGATCTACTTCTGATGCTGACTGTACATACAAGATTTGCTCGTATAAAGGTACTAGATAAATTAACATGTTTTTGTAAATATACTGTAATATTGCAATATTAGTAAGCTAATATTGCAATATTACAGTATATTTTCACATTACGTTTTCTTGCAACAAACTGCACTTTATGTAGATGTAGAAGTGAAGATTTAGAAGGGAAGTGACAGTGTTCCTGTGGCTGAGCACACACTTGTACACTATGATATCTCTCACATTGATTGGCATCCTAGGCAAAAAATATGTGCATCTAGAGTGAGGACCCATTTTTGAAAACAAATTTAAACTTATAGAGAATCTCTATTAATCTTGAATAAAAAAAAATAAGAACAAATGACTTGGGCTAAAACTGCGCCAACCCCAATTATTGAGATAAGGGCAGGACAACAATGATGATGATTATAATAATAATGCTTCTCTCAATGCCAAACTGTATTATATAGGGTGACTGGCAATTAGTGACCGATACTTAAACAAGTGATGATACTCATGAATTCGTTCCATCGTAGACCTCATCTCTGCCCTTAGGGCAAGATTGAGGTCAAGAGCAAGCCCATTCCAAAATAAAAAATTAAAAAAAAACTTTTACTAAGGGGCCAAAACAGAACTCGCGAAAAAATGAAAACCGTTCAGTACATTTTGACCTGACTTGATTTGAAGTGTCGGTCACTAATTACCAGTCACCCTATATACTTAGAGCAACTAACATACCATAAACTCAATTTGAAAAACTGATATGAAGCGAATAATATGCGACATTAAATGCGACACTCAATGCCAATTAATTGAGTGCCATACCACTCATGTTTATGAGCGGTGGGGAGCCGAATTTCAGTGTCATGGATGGATTTAAACGCTGGTCGTAGTACATGAGTATATTATTATAAAAACTTACATTGTATGTGTGGTATGACTACAATTACCCTTCTTTTGTTTGTAAGGTCATTTGCTAATAGAATATTTCGTTAGTTTTTGTAATAGGTCATTTTACTAATAGGACCAGTACTAATTAGGGCGTTCATAATACACACTCATCGAACAAAATAATTGTGCTTGGTTAAACAAATGACAATTAATTTTGAAAATTGTTAGGCTACGCGTTATTAATGTTATTCTCGATATTGTTTACGGAAGTAAAAAAAAGTTCAAGTTAAGTTTAAAGTTTCCTACGGGAACGTATGCACGTTGACCAACCGTCATCAACTTCCAGCCCCCCCCCCCTTGCCCCATGTGACTTGGGGTCGGCGCCACACATTTTTTCTTCCATTCTCCTCTATCAACCGTCACGCTATCATTCCTCACACAATCTATCCATCGTTTCCTTGGTCTTCCTCTCCCAATCCATCCATCAGCATTACGACGACCAATCAAGTTTTGCAAAACCAAATTAAGCTCATTGTACTGGTAGCGTATAGTGTCGGACGTAAAGAATAGCACCATCCCATATCTTCCCGTGGGTGTCGTAAGAGGCGACTAAGGGACTTACCAGAGAATGGGTAGCAGCGTTCTCTGTGCCTTCGTAACAACCATACTGCGATCGCCAACCCGCCTGCCAAGCGTGCCGATTATGGCAAATCCCCCCCCTTCTGGGGGAGGCCTATGTCCAGCAGTGGACGTCTTTTGGCTGAGATGATGACTGGTATCTCGTACTATAAGAGCCGTTGGTGCAGTGGCTGAGCGATTGGACTGCTGCGCTGCGTGTTGCGGGTTCGATCCCCCCACGGAACAAATACATATTTGTATGGCCTACAGATAGTTGTTTCGGGTCTGGGTATTTGTGTATGTAAGTTTAAATGTTTGTTAACACCCACGATAAATAAATAAGCCTTTTATTATTTCTCAATGTCATGCAGTTTTACAATTATTTTCATGCAACAATTAATAACAATTTTTATATAATTCAATTTACTTATAGATATTATATTTCATTATTATTAATTGAATTTTTATTTGATTACTAGCTGTTCCCGGCATGCGTTGCAATGCCCTTTTTCCTACCTACTACCTGCCTGTGTACCAACTACCTACCTAACTACTACCTCCTACCCTACCTACCTACCTACTACCCTGCCTACCTACTACCCTACCTACCTACTACCCTACCTACCTACCTACTACCCTACCTACCAACTACCCTACCTACCTACTACCCTACCTACCTACTACCCTACCTACCTACTACCCGACCTACCTACTACCCGACCTACCTAATACCCTACCTACTTACTACCCTACCTACTATTCTACCGACTACCCTACCTACACTACTACCCTACCTACTACTCTACCTACTACCCTGCCTACCTACCTACCACTTTCTCACCTTTTAAACCTTCCCTGGACTTCCACGAATAATTCAACACTATAATTAGCTCAATCGGCCCAGCCGTTCTCGAGTTTTAATCAGACTAACGAACAACAATTCATTTTTATTTATATAGATAGCTGTACCCCGCGTGCGTTGCAATGCCCTTTTACCTGCCTACGTACCAACTACCTACCACCTACCTATTACCTACCTACCTACCTACATACTACTAATTTCTCACCTTCTCTGGACTGCCACAAATGTTTCAAAACCAAAATTAGACAAATCGGTCTAGCCGTTCTCTAGTTTTAGCGCGACTAACTAACAGCAATTAATTTTTATATTATACGCAAACACCATTTGAAAAATCGTTTTTCTATTGGGAAAGAAACAGTAATTATTTGTGATTATTGTGATAATGTCGTATGGTCTGTTTGAAGTTGTCATTCGTTGACTGAACAACTGAACGTCACTCAATTGTTTTGCCTTCCCGGAACCTCTCCACTAACACTTGAACTTTATAGTACGGTATTAAAGCTCAAATTGATTTGACGTTTTAGTTAGAAAACGTTTGTATGGGAAAAAGAAAAGGGCTGTTTTTAGGGCTTTTCCGGCTAATATTCGAATTTTTCTCGCCGTAAAAACCATCCTTGAACTTCAACGAACATTTAAAAAAAAAAATCTGCCAAATCGGTCAAGCCGTTTTCATGCCAAGTCGTGACAACGAAAAACGGGTTTCATTTTTATATATATAGACTAGCTGTTCCCGGCATGCGTTGCAATGCCCTTTTTCCTACCTACTACCTGCCTGTGTACCAACTACCTACCTACCTACTACCTCCTACCCTATCTACCTACTACCCTACCTACCTACCTACTACCCTACCTACCTACTACCCGACCTACCTACTACCCTACCTACTTACTACCCTACCTACTACTCTACCGACTACCCTACCTACTCTACTATCCTACTTACTACCCTACCTACTACTCTACCTACTACTCTACCTACCTACCTACCACTTTCTCACCTTTCAAACCTTCCCTGGACTTCCACGAATAATTCAACACTATAATTAGCCAAATCGGTCCAGCCGTTCTCGAGTTTTAGCGAGACTAACTAACAGCAATTAATTTTTATATTATACGCAAATACCATTTGAAAAATCGTTTTTCTATTGGGAAAGAAACAATAATTATTTGTGATTATTGTGATAATGTCGTATGGTCTGTTTGAAGTTGTCATTCGTTGACTGAACAACTGAACGTCACTCAATTGTTTTGCCTTCCCGGAACCTCTCCACTAACACTTGAACTTTATGGGTACGGTATTAAAGCTCAAATTGATTTTACGTTTTAGTTAGAAAACGTTTGTATGGGAAAAAGAAAAGGGCTGTTTTTAGGGCTTTTCCGGCCATTATTCGAATTTTTCTCGCCGTAAGAACCATCCTTGAACTTCAACGAACATTTTAAAAAAAAAATCAGCCAAATCGGTCAAGCCGTTTTCATGCCAAGTCGTGACAACGGAAAACGGGTTTCATTTTTATATATATAGAAGATAGAAGATTATATTTAAATGTAATTTTTAATTTTTTAATAATTTGCTCCGTAATTGTTATTTAAATTTTAATTATTAGACTGAGAACCCCCCTGCAGGGTAAAGGCCTCCTCCATTTGTATCCACTGTTTTCTATCTCTCGCCTTTGTTTGCCAGTCTTCGCCTGCTATTTCTTTGATGTCGTCGATCCATCTTCTGGATGGCCTCCCTCTTTTCCTGTTTCCCCTGGGGCCTTTCCATACCACGACGCGATTCGTCCACCGACCATCCTTTATTCTGGCTAGATGTCCTGCCCATTTCCATTTTAGTTTCATTGAGTGGAACAGGAAATCAATTAGTTTTGTTCTAGCTCTTATTTTGGTGTGGCGTACTTTATCTCTCTTTCGGAGCCCGAGGATGGATCGTTCCATGGCGGCTTGACATATCCTGACTTTTTCTTTAATATATTTTGTGTATGTCCAAGTTTGTGAGCCATATGTCAGGCAAGGAAAAAATGATACAAAGTCTACAGGCAGAAAGCGCTCGCGTAGGTCTTCAAATGAACCTACAGAAAACTAATTTGATGACCAATTCCTTAAAATTACCAATAAAGGTTGAAACCCTAGACCTAGAATATGTAGAGACGTACACTTACCTCGGGAAACAAGTTTCATTCCACCAGAACAACAACCTAGAAGAAATAAATAGAAGAATAAACATATCATGGCAAAAATACTGGGCTCATAGGGAAATAATGAAAGGAGATATTCCGCTTTCTCTGAAAAAGAAAGTGATGGATAGTTGCATCCTTCCTTGCCTGACATATGGCTCACAAACGCACCCACGATACAGGAGAAATTCCTAGTGTGGGGCAACGTATTTAAAAATATATATATTATGTATATACGGGATACAGGTACGCACGGAGACCAATGAAGCGATACAAAACCAGTTTAAGCGGATCTATCATTATACTGGAACTCTATACAAGGTGTGATGAACTAGAAATGTCGAATAGCTTGATGAGTCACAATTCTATTATTATGAGCTTGATGCAATTTTTTATGAATATTTTTCGATAATCTAACAGACGGACTAATTAGAATCATATTTTTTTTAGTCAGGAAACATCTCTATTACGCTCCTTTTTTTTTGGGTGGTGGGAAATCATCAAATAACCCCTCCCACTCTTGGGCACAGCGAAAGGGAGTGTCAGACTTCTACTAACTAAAAACCACCCATGTTCCTTGTTAGCCCTTTATTTCGAGGCCGCGGTATCTCTTGCGAACAACCCGCAGTCCCGACGCGCGACGGGACAATTACGCTCTTGACGTACGCATTTGTAAGTTGAAACGCTAGCATAGCTATTCACAAACAAACGAATCGAATATGTCGTATGTCTATCTTCTTTTGCATTACAAGAGCGAGCGAGATAGACATATAGATATGAAAGGAAGAGTAAATTATGCCGTGATCACGGCATCATTAATATTTTACTCCTTTCTCTTTCATATTATTCCTCACACAATCCATCCATCTTTTCTTTGGCTTTTCTCTCCTTCTCCAGCCATCAACATTAATGTCCATCACATTTTTAATCACTTGCGTTTCATCTCTCCTCATTACATGTCGCAATTGTCCACTTTTCTCTAAGCGTTAACGCCAACGGAAAGATCAAATTGTATTGAGTTGACATTAGCTTTAGAGATGACATCACGTGACATCTCTAAAGCTAATGTCAACTCCATACAATTTGATCTTTCCGTTGGCGTTAATGCTTACAGAAAAGAGATTTTGTCTAGGCCCCCTGTGCGGCATTAGGGGCCACTGTTTAAAGCGTCACTTAATTTTATTTCTGTTACAGATCACTCGGAAAGAGGCTACTTTCCGTACTCGAATGAAACTGGCCTGCCTCAGCCTGACTTAGTGGCTGAAATGCGATTCATGGAAGCTATTGTCATATTTCAAGTAAGTACCTAAAGTCATTGTTACGTGTTGTGAAATAGAAAAAAATAAATAGAGTTTTGGATAAACTTAGCGTTAAAACAAACTTGCAAGATTTACGTAACCAAATAAATGAAATTAAACTGTCTCTTTTTAATTTAAAAATAACTTTTTCTAATTTTTGTTTAACTGTGTGTATGCTTGTTTCGGATAATCTCCGAAACGGCTGGATCGATTTTGTCGGGACCTTTACTGGCAGATATAGAATTAGGCTACTATTATTTTGGAAACATAAAGTTCCGTGCTAAATAAAATCCAATCCAAATAGGGTAGTAAAATAAACTCGAAGCACCATAATAATATAGTGTAATTTAATGAGGGAAAATAGAGGATTCCGTGTTACTAGTTTATTAATGTAACGTTATATTGACAGAATATGGCAGGGGAGAGCTGGCCAGACCGGCTGAACTACACAATACGTATGAAAGGCGACTTCGGAACGGAATCCTACAAGTCCCAGGACGATTCACTTGGACCACACAGGATGTACGGTAAGACATGCTTTTTAATCTTCTTCTTCTTCTATATATATAAAACAAAGACGGGTTTGTTACAACACTTATAACTCGAGATCTGCTGAACCAATTTTCATGGTTATTGATTCGTTGGATTTGTCTCCGCCCCGAATAGCATGAATACATAGCATAGCATCATAAAACAATGAAAACTTAACTTGATATGTGTAATAAATACTTAATCATTTCAATAAATGCTGATTTGTTTTATTACATGTCAAACATTTGTTGTCCAATCCTGTCAAATACTGTGACAACTATTCATGTGTGCGTTCAGAAATTTATTTTTTGTAAAATGTCTCGAAAGTTCAGGTACTGTTATATTTGTTTGTTTTAGACATTAATTTGTGTAAATTATTTATTAATTATTTAATTTTTAATTTCCGAAAATAATACCTAAGATTTATTCTACAGGTTAACAAAAGTGTAAATGTCTTTTTATAGGTTGTCTATGATTTTTCTTGATAAGCTATTCATACGTAGTGGTTATATACTCTTTGAGCTATTGTCTATGTCTCGAAAGTTCAGGCACTGTTATTAAAGTTATTATACCTAACTACAGTACTTTCACAAGTTATTATGCCTTGTGACTGTGACTGTAGCTTAGGAGTGCAATACGTCGTCCCGGGGGTTGCTGCGTCGAGTTGCGCGTCGCCGGATGTCTGCGGCGGCGAGTGCTGTGGGTGCGGGGCGCGCGGCGGCGCGTGCCGTGGCGGTGGGTGCGCGGGGCTCCGGGTCGCGGGGCGGTGGTTGCGCGTTGCGGCGTGCATTCGTTGTTCCGTGATTTGGAGTCTCGTACATTCGTTGTTGCGGTGTGCGTCGCTGCGTGCTTTCGTGCTCGCAGTGTTCGTTGTTGCGGGCATTCGGCGGCGTGTGATTCGGCGTGGTGGCTTTCGGGATGACGTATTGCACTCGTAGTTTAGTTTTATGAATTGTTCTTCTGACATTCAAAAGTACCAGTAATGGTTTAATTGAAATAAATGCTTTGACTTTGACTTTGACTATATTTGGTGGTTTTATGTGGTTTTATGCGAGTGCACATTCAGTATTAATATTAATAACAATGCCGCGTCCTAGAAGACCTAATCTTTCCCAGCGGAGCCGTAATGCAATTAGGCAACGGAATATCGCGAGTCAATTATCTGATGAAGAACGAGAAAGCATCTGACAGAATAACAAAACACAACTCAGTAAGTAGGATAGTAGACTAGGTAGAGTAGTAGGTAGGGTGGTAGGTAGGTAGGTAGGGTAGTAGGTAGGTAGGTAGAGTAGTAGGTACGTAGGTAGGGTAGTAGGTAGGTAGGTAGGGTAGTAGGTAGGTAGGTAGGGTAGTAGGTAGGTAGGTAGGGTAGTAAGTAGGTAGGTAGGGTAGTAAGTAGGTAGGTAGGATAGTAGGTAGTAGGTAGGTAAGTTGTAGGTATGTAGCAGGTAGGTAGGCAGGTCTTATGTAGGAAAAAGGGCATAGCAACGCATGCGGGTACAGCTAGTATTATATATTACTAAGTAACTCTATCATCACCATTAAGTACCTTCATGATCTGCCTAGCCTTTAGGGGTCGGCTTCCAGTCTAACCGAATATTTATTGAATTGATAAAAAAAAAATACGTATCCAATATTTTTCGATAATCTAACAGACGGACTAATTAGAATCATATTTTTTAGTCAGGAAACAACCCTATTGTCATATTGTAGAATCCGTAGATACTTTACTAGCTTCTTTGGAATAGGCTATCTAATCTTATTTTAATTAAGATACAACCTGACACTGACCGGCAAATTGCGAAAAACAAAAGAAAATTCGAATTTCGCGGGCTACCCTGGAGGTTTGGCGAAACGTAAGTGTACGCCTCTGGCTAACCCTTCATAGATTACAGGCGTGATGTTATGATATGCGAACGGTCAAAGTACGGAACCCTCTGCCAGCGTCTCAAAGCGGATAGGAGACTTGCAGTAATCGACCAATCACATTGGTTGGAATGGTAATAGCATCCCTCGCGCCTCCTGTGATTGGTCGAATCTTGCACATCTCCTCTCCGCTTTGGTGGAGACCGGGCTCCACCAACCGCTAGACTGAACAGAGGTTTTCTGGACACGCTCATTTTTCGCAAACAATATCCATCGCTTAGTTTCGCAAGATTGAGGTCAAGAGCAGGTCCATTTGCCAATCAAAATGAAAGTGGATGTTGCCAAACAATCAAAGTGCACAAGATCACCTACTTTTAACTACATTCAAGTAGGATCGAATAAAGTGCATTGCAGATGACCAACAGTTAGCAGCCAATCCAGAATCTCTTATTAATTCAGTTACATACGTCAAGCTATTCCAATATTCTTGAGCAAGCAGCCTATTCAAAGATTTCCATTTTGGCCACTGCAGTTCGTGACCAGGGAGTAGTTAGGGGCTATATGGTGAATAACCGCCCCATCTCGGAGACAATGCTAGTGTGGAGCCCCAACACAGGATATGAAAGAAAGAAAACATATTTATTTAGCACATGCCACAAGTGCACACAACAAACAATAAAAAATAATATATAAAAATAAACTAAAAAACTAAACTGAAACAGTGTGTGCATCTCACGGCTGCGCCAAATAGGACCAGTTCAGCAAAATGCCGAGCAGTAGTGCCCGACGCAGGTTTTCAACTGGCCCTGCGATGGTGATGTGACGAACGTAAAACAGTTTTGTACTCTGCGTTTATGTGTATGAGTAAGTACTTATCTAAGAATAACAACATGCCACATCTCCTTCCTCTCTTACCCGTCGTGCCGAACTAACTGCACGCTCCTGGACTTAAATGAAGCAAACGACAGCCGCCCAGGTTGCTACGTACTAGTCGGACAAAATGTAAGTAATCGGTTCGAGAAAAAGAACTGCTTTATCAGTAAAATCCTGCAAAATTTAAAATCAATCAAGGTTTTCTAAAACAAAAATGCGATGAATTTTGATATGTTGGTACATTTTGACAAAAATACAGTCAGTTATAACTTTTACTTCACATTTTGCCAAAGTTTATAATATCACAAGATGGATTATACACTAAACTAACGATGTTCACAATAATGCGGTGGCTGACATAACAGTTAATTATGTATTTGCCATTTCAACCGTATAATCATATTATTTTGTGTAAATGTTTATGAATTGAGTGTACCGTTTGATACTGTCAATTCGTAAACATTTGAGATATTGACATTCCATCGAATACAGAGCGTGAGATCATAGCTGTCAACCAAGCAATATGTACAGACGCCTGTACAGCCACGAGCAAAAGTATGTATACACTTAACAAAATTCAAAAACAATTTTCTTGGAAAATAACTGTTTACCTTTGAGATAAGACCTATTTCCTAATAGGATGGCTTCCAGAAAGCTATGCTTGTAAACACGTAAAACGATAATAATCAACATAGAAGGACACAATAACTTAAAAGTGGTTTCGTGTAAACATATTGGTGTTCGTGACTGTACATCAAGCCCCGGACACTAAGGGCTAAGAAGGAACATGGGTGGTTTTTAGTCTGTAGAAGTCTTACACTACCTTCCGCTGCGCCCAGAGTGGGAGGAGTCATTGGATGATTTCCCAGCCTCCAGAAAAAAAATGTCTTGCTTAAACCAATTTTCAACTTTATTGCAAGTATTATTTTCAAGATTGATTTGGAAAATTGGACAGTTTCGGGTAGGTTGATCGTCTTTACATGAAACTAAGTACCACTTCGCAAAAATAACTGAAATACCGCGAAACAACTCTATTTTTCGTGATAAAAATCACGATTTCAATGTAATGCAGTCAAAATGAATGCATTGAATAGTACAGGGCTCGTAGATGTAATATTTTTGAGTGTCTGACTGTTATAACGAGGTCCTAAATAAAATTTGGTTTGCAATAGTATAAGAACTTTATTTTTATTCGATTAAACGTACACTTTCGGTACCAAGCACCCAGCATATGAGTCCAACAAAAATTCATTTGTGTACCGACACTACCGACAACCCGACTCCGAGTCGTCGCTATATGTAGCTATAGAAGACTTGTGCTCACACGGCATTCAAATAAAAATGAATCATTTGAACTTGGCAGTCATCCAGTTACCACCAGCCACCCTTTTTTTTTCTATTTTGGTGGAGTGGGAAATCATCAAATGACTCCTCCCGCTCTGGGCAGAACGGTAGGGAGTGTCAGACTTCTACTGACTAAAAACCACCCATGTTCCTTCTTAGCCATTTGTGTCGAGGCCACGGTATCTCTTTCGAACAACCCGCAGCCCTGACGGACCACCGGCCACACTGCGATGTATTTTCACTAAATTATGATATTATGTTATTTTATGGAAACCATTATACCAGTTACAGTTACCAATCGTCAAATGTAGTCAGTAACCTGAAAATCTGACATCCAGTCTTACCAAAGGGTATCGTATTACCTAGTATTAACTGGGTTGTGGAGGTCGAGAGGCAGTCGCTCCGTATAAAATACTGGTATTCAGGTGAATCCGGTTAGACTGGAAGCCGACCCCAACATAGTTGGGAAAAGGCTAGGCAGATGATGATGATGATAGGGAAACCATTATCAGTAAGATATCCGGGGTGACATTAATGAAAATTGTGTTTTTCCAGGTTTAAAATATGGAACATTCATGCGCATCCAATGGGCGGTCGACACAAGCTACATCAAACTATTGACGGGCAACGAAGTACCTCAGGTGAGATTATTTTAAGCTGAGCTTCATTTTATTGACGATTCCTTCTTATAAATAACAGAGAAGAAAATAACTGTAACAAAATATGTGAACGAATAAACCTTTTTGAAATCGCTTAAAATGTGGAATACGATCGTTAATATTTTTTTGGTTTTAGTAGATATAAGGTGTAAAAGTACCCTTAACGCAAACGAAGGGCACTTGTTCTCCCCACCACTGCGATCATTTTTTTTATTCTAAACCATACCTGGGAACCTCCTAGTTACGGAGATATTGGGGGTCAAAGTTCCAAATTTTTTACAGCTGTTTTTGTAAATACTAGTTTTTCAGGTTTTAACTTTACTAAAATTACCTCCATGACCCGTTTACTATTCAAAGCATCCACTAGCACAATGTTTTAAGTGAAGTAATGTGCTACTTTGAGTTTTACCGTAAAATGTGATTTTTGACCCAAAAAAAAAAGTCATTTCCCAGCAAACATTTTTGCGTAGGGGTATTTAGATTGATGTACAGAATGCTTGGTTGACGGGTGTGTGATGGGTTGATTTACAACCTGTATATCAATTTTAAGCCGAAATGACCCTTTTTTTTTAAAAATTCAATAAAAATTCAAAATTTCCAGCAAATCAATAGTTAAATCTACCTATTAAGTATTCTACTTTATTGGAAATATATTATTGTTTTATTTTATGAATTAATATATAATCAAGTACCTATAAACAGGCTGTCGTTATACTCTTTATTAAATAATGACATAAATAAATGATTAATTGATCATAATTAAACACATCGAATGCCATATATGTCGGACAAAGCTGTTTATTTCTCATAGAAATGTTATTCAATAGGTACCACTACAACAATATCCCCAGTAGTATCGACTCTTCAGCTATTGCTAGTTGACTTAAATATTCTAAGTTTAACTTACCCTGAAACTTTAGTTAAAAGGGCAAGGACAAAGACTTAATCGATCGAGCATATATCAAACGTATCTAATAATTTGTATCGTAATTCGTTGCTACTGACTACACTAAGAAATTATTGACATGGCTTACTTCATACCTTGTTGGTCAATGATTGTTGGTCTAGTAATAATATTACTTAATTCAATTATTTATTCAAGTAACAATAACTCATAGCGTTAGTAACAGTTTTTTTTTGTCGTAGCAAGCGCGACTTCTGAGCATTAGGTCCTGGGTTCGATTCCCGGGTCGGGCAAGAGTTTTTCTATCAGGAATTTTTCAGCAGCAGCCACGGAGTCTGAATTTTTGCCTTAAACATCATGCCTGTAATCCCCAAAGGGTTAGGCGGAGGTGATACCATTAGTACACCCACATTTCGCAAGTTGGGTCCCATGTAATAGAGGAAGAGCCTATTGCCATAAAATCAGGCTCCGTAGCTGCTACTGAGAAATTCCTGACGTGAAACCCCAACAACACTTTGCCCGACCTGAGAATGGAACCCAAGACCTGCTTAGCAGTGGCTTGCGACCACTAGACCAACAAGATAGTCCAACCTTATCGCTTCCATTATGAATGCCATATCATTTCGTTCTAAACCATATATGCCATATCGTTTCGTTTTCGTGGGAAAAGGGCGTGAGTTTATGTATGTGTATGTATCATTTCGTTATAGTACATTACAAATAAATACCATCACGAACAAAGGCCTTCCAGTGTTCAATCATGTTAAAAAACAATGCCTATTGTATACAACAGGATACGGTCACAGCCACAGAGTAGGCCAGTCATGACAAATCACCTCGCAATTATCTGACGAGTGCGAGTTAGTATCTGTATGAACCACAGATATAGATGTTATACAATAGATAAGGGAGCGTTCAAGTATTACGTAACGAATTTGGGGGGTCTTATAATAATTTTCGATGCGTTACAGGCGTGGGGGTTTGAACTACGCGTTACGTAACATTGTTTTTTTTTAACCCTTCAGAACGGCCGTATAGAAAGATTCTCTCAAACATTTTATAAAACGTTTTTTTTCTCATTTCTAAGTAGAAGATTTACGTACCCACCAAGTGACCATCAGTTGGTGGGTACGTAAAGTTTTATCCATTAGCACTAACACTACCCGTTACGTTGTTTTAACCTAAGTGAAGTTTCAGTACAATTGGGTTTTCTTTTGTAAATAGTAGTTGTGGAATAATCTTACAATTGCCTTGATGGCTATATACTAAATCCTGTCACCTTTATTACTTGGCAAACTTTCATTGTGCCTGCTTTTCTGAAAGTTTTCAAAGTATCCTATGCACAAACTTCTTCTAAACAAATTATTTTTTTTTTTGCTGTGAAACGATGTTACTATACGTTTAACAGAATCGACTCGTATGCCGTGACGGAAGATGGCATGACACTGTCATCGCGTGATACCTCCTCTATGCCACGTACAATCAACCTATTCCCACGAGAGCAAAGTTGGGTTTGGAATGGTTGTTGATCTGCTATATGTATAGGGTGTAAAAGTACCCTTAATGCAAACGAAGGACACTTGTTCTATATATATATATATAATGATCGTAGTGGTGGGGACCACTACGATAATTTTTTTGTTCAAGACCATACCTGGGAACCCCTTAGTTACGGAGATATTGGAGGTCAAAGTTCCAAATTTTTCACAGCTGTTTTTCTAAATACTAGTTTTTCATTTTATTACTTTACTTAAATTAGCTCCATGACTCGTTTACTATTCAAAGCATCCACAAGCACGATGTTTTAAGAGTGCTACATTGAGTTTTAGTGTAACAAGTGATTTTTGACCCCAAAAAAAAAATCGTTTCCCAGCAAAAATTTTTGCGTAGGGGTACTTAGTTTGATGTACAAATCAATAAAAATTTACGAAGATAAAACGCGTCAAAGATTTGAGTAGGGGTTGTGACGTCGGTACAGAATGCTTGGTTGACGGCTGTGTTATGGGTTGATTTACACCCTGTATTTCGTTTTCGAAAATTCTAAGCTACTCAATTCCAGTCATATGCAGATTTGTTCGATAGATATCGATAAAAGAAAATGCTTGAGTGTAATATTTATTTATTATTTTTGATATGTGAATCTGCTGGGCGTCGCTTGACGGCCAATTTTTTAAAAATGTTTTACATAATTTTTTCTTCTAAGATGGCTTGCGTTTTCGCCGCCTTTTAATACAACAACTACAACTAACGTATAATTCATTGAAGCAAGTCCCTCTTGCACACTGTTTTGACACTTTTAGTGCTAAGCACCCAGCGTATGAGTCGAACAATAATTCGTTTGTGTAACGACAACCCGCCTCCGAGTCGTCGCTATACTTAGCTATAGATTGACTCGGCAATTTCGGACATCATCATCTGCCTAGCCTTTTCCCAACTATGTTGGGGTCGGCTTCCAGTCTAACCGGATGCAGCTGAATACCAGTATTTTACATGGAGCGACTGCCTATCTGACCTCCACAACCCAGTTAATACTAGGCAATACGATACTCTTTGGTAAGACTGGATGTCAGAATTTCAGGTCACTGACTACCTGTTACGACTGCCAAAGATCTATATATGGCAGCCGGGACCAACAGCTTAACGTGCTTTCGGACATACGAAAAAAAAAATATTTTTAACTTGGCAGGGATAGTGTTAACTACAAATGAATGGTCGCTGAGTTGAACACAGGACGTTTATGTTCTTTCTCCAAAATTAGTTTACTGATACCTACTTATGTTATTTTTTTTATTATTATATACTTTTTATTTTTGATTTGTGTCTGTCTTCTTCTTAGCATGTCGATGGCAATCTAAATTGTGTTGGCCCAGAATTGGGCTACTAGTTTGGCGCTTTCGGTAGCGTCCATCAGTTCCTGTAGTGAACAACCAGCAGGACAGGCAGGGCACGATATTAAGTGCCTTGTTAACCGATATTAACTGTCCTGTAGTAAATCGTAATATTAACTTACACCTCACTATTGTATTGAGTCTGGTTCTTCTAACTAACCTAACAGACAGATGTGTTAATTTATTTAGTTCTTGGAGGACTTACAGCTGATAAAATCAAACAAAAGAAGGAAAGAAACCATAGTCACCAGTAAGCCAATTACAAATCTTCACGTATAGATATGTTGTAGGAGTTTGTTCCGCCACTTCTTCTTCCCAGCTAAAACACTAGGAAGTGTTGAAGGGTTGGCGTTTTGGGGGACTGTCTGTTGTAAATACATTTTGACGTTCGAAAAGTGCTGATTATCAGCCTAGTTTGAATGAATGACTTTTGATTTTAAAACATGTATTTATTCCTTTGGTTGCAGGTCGTGTCCCTCCAAGAGTTCCACAGCGATGAAGGTGTCCTCAAAATCAGAAACGAAAGCATCCGTATGGTCGGCGAGTTCATGCGTCTCTTGACCTGGATATCTTTGCTGATGAGCTTCACGTTCCTCTTGAGTCGTTTGCTTGAGGAGAGGACCTCTGGTATACAGGCAAGTTTGTGGGTCTAATAATGCTATAACAAGATTATGTCTGGACCTTAAAAGAGACTATGACCTCTAAGTTTGTTTCGGATGTTTCTTCTGAGAGTAGTCAGGTACGAAACACCGGCCCAATCTAGTAATAAAAAAAGGGACTTGTAAAAGTGTTTGTAAAAACCTATTTGCAAAATAAACATCATAGCTTTGAAGCACAACCTTGTCGAACTTGCTTTTAAGTTCAACCTTGTGGAACTTGCTTTGGAGTACAGCCTTGTGGAAACACACGTGCTCTACTATAAGTATGCCTCGACCCAGTTCTCGATGATGGTAATAGTACGTTGTATTGGGATCGAACTGTCGTCACGGACAGGACTGTTGTTGCCAATAAGCCTGACATTGTGGTGATAAATCGATTGGAGCGTCGTTCAATGATTGTTGATATAACGGCCACATCATGATTATTACATGGGACTTAAACATAACTGGCGAAATGAGGGTGTACTTTAGGTACATCCCTGCCTAACCCTTCGGGGATTACAGGCGTGATGTTATGTTATGTAGTTTTGAAGTTACACAGTGCAAAAACAATTGCCTAGAACACAGGTTTAAATAAACCTAGATCGGGCAGGTCGCTACTCAAACATTTGAATTTGAAAATGATCACTAAGCTCGTAATTATCACTACCTGCAACTTTCAAAAATATACTTTAGTTAGTTTGCATATACGCAATAATTATACCTTTATTTGAGAAACCACTTCTTCGGCAAAATGTACACCTTTCGTGTAGTTTTTTTTTAATTAATTATTCTTATTTATAATTCTCCGTTCACAGGAGCTGCTGCGAATGGTAGGGGTGTCCCTGGTCACCCTAAGGCTTTCCCACGTTTTGAACATGTGGCCAGTGGGGCTGATCTATGCCATCGGTGTCACTGTATGCGTGAAGGTTACTGATAACCCCTTCATTGAGAACTCGTCCTGGTTCCTCATATTCGTGATGATGTTCCTCTACTTCAACTTCGTCATCTCCATGGCTTTTCTGTGCAGTTATGTGTTGAGAGACAGTAAGTATTATTATTGGTTGTTTTTAGAAATATGCTTGCTTAAGTTTGGTAAAGAAATTTTATTTTCAATTTATTACAACGTTAATTCGTTTATAAAACGTATTGTATAAATAAATAATATTTAAAAAAATCTAACAAGACACGCTTTAATAGATAATCAAACTTTAAAATATCTTAAAAAGCACACCACGCTGTTCTACAACATAATATGTTTTTTTTTTGTTAATTTAAATTATAAAAAAAATATTTTCTACTTTGTAATTCAACCTTATTTAATTATCTCTTCCGTCCTTACAGGTCAATATGCCGGAAGCGTATCAGCCCTATTGTACGTTTTGATATGGATACCGGGGCGCTCACTCCTTGACCGGGATATGCCGTATATCGCACTACTGGGGATCGGCTTCATACCAAACATGCCTATGTACTGGTTCTGGACCGAAGTTACAGCGCATGAGTTATATCGTAAGTTTATATGAGGATTATTATGCCGGGCATGGATTGTTGAAACGTAAGACACGTTGAAACAATGGGGAATATGCAACACTTTTTTGAAGGCAGAGACACTTTTTTTCATGGCCGCGAGAATGGGTCTGACAAATGTTTTTTTACTTTACATGCCAAATAAATCTACAAAACATTACGAGAAAAACTGTGTTTTTACTTTTTTCGTCTCTTAAAAAATAGCTGAGATATATACGATCAAAGTGCGTATTTCCAGCCGAAGGTTTTTAAAAACGCGGGGGGACGCTCACTATCCGATGACGTTACACCCCCGGTCATTCGACAATCGCGCTCTCATTCACACGCCCGGTGCGCAGTAAAAATCAGAATGATAAAGTTCTCTGTGGAAAAAATGAAGAATACATGTCTATGAACCATTGTTAAAAAAAGTTCACTGCGTATTTCTAGACAGCTCATTTTACAATTGAGTCACGTGACATTTTACTAATGCGTACCCGGCAACCATAATAGATTAATTGTACTATACCTAACTGCATGAAAACTAATATAAGCTAGGATAGAGTGTTGTATTTTGTCACGTCTGCACGCCTTAACACTTTCGTCGCCAAGTTCAAAATACACTTTGATTACACTTACACTTTGGTACAATATACATTTTGATTTGTATGCCGTGTGAGCACAAGTCATCTATAGCTACGTATAGCGGTGTATACAAAAATACAGAATCTTTTATTTATTTATTTACCTTATTTATCTTTTTTTTTTGTCAGGAAACATTCCTAATAAATGCTTTGATTTTCACAGACTCCGGCGCCGGCTTCAGTAGCATGGCCACAGCGCATACCGACCATAGTGCCTCCATCCTCATAAGTTATATCTACTTGTTGCTACAAACCGCCTTATGTTACATGTTGACCTGGTACCTGTCACTCGTGAGGCCAGGCAAATTTGGACAAGCGTTACCCTGGAACTTCTTTTTAAAGGTATGTGGCACAAGACCGCTTCGATTAATTAAGCACTAGCTTAAATTTCGACTTTAGAAGCATTTTATGCTTACCTATGCTTCTGATGTCGAGATATTTCTTATTAACATAGTGGACCCGTGTTGTCCGAATAAATAATAGTAATTACGCGAATTAGTCTAGGAGGAATTGGCGCATGAGTATCGGAAACTATTCAACCTCATTTTTTTATGCAATCCCCTTTGAAATAGCCCCACTGATGATATAAATGATGCCATATTGTTTAAACTGAAATTGTTTATACAGGGTGGTGCCGACAATACGACAATAAATGAAACCACTGGTAGTTCTAGTTCATAGGAACATTATTAAACTATCAAATAAATCTTAACACCAAAATAAAAAAGTTGTAAAATAAACAATAAAACTAAGTAGCATAAAACTGTAACCGCGATACATTGCAATTTACAAACAAATATTGGTTTACTAACCTTAGGAATAATTTGCACCGATTAACGTGTGGAAATAAAATGTAACAAACGAATTTGGCAAAGATATTTAGGTAGGTTATTGTCGTATCGTCAGCACCACGACGGTGTTAGGATTTGATAGTTTAAAATTGATCCTATGTACTAGAACTACCAGTGGTTTCATTTATAGTCGTATTGTCGGCACCACCCTGTATAATTGTTTTTTTTCCAACCGGACATATTTTTTATAAAAATACAAATAAAAAAGGTCGCGTTTACAAGCATTGCGTATACTCACATACACAAACCAATCACCCAGACCCGGAACAACTATCTGTAGGCCATACAAATATTTTTGTCCGGGGGTTGAACCCTCGACACGCAGCGCAGCAATCTAATCGCCCAGCCATTGCGCCAACCGCGCCGTCAATATTAACGGCGCGATTCAGTTCGTTCCTGCTTTCAGTGGATACCGTGGTATAAAGAAAAGAAAAATATCGACGGAAAACAAAATGACCATGAAATGCGTGAATATAAAACTGCGACACTTTCGCCAAAATATTACGAACTTAGAAGAGTGGCTCCAGGAATCGGCAGACTGAGTGATTACGAAGATGATGATAATGATGTTAGTACATAGTACTTGTCTCGATAAAAATGTTAACAGGGATGTAATACCGCCTCTTATAGCAATACTAGCTTGTGCCAACGGCTTCGCCCGCGTGGAAATAGGGTAGTTGACAAAAAAAAATGTAATCAGTCCGTCAGATAGATTTCCAAAAATATTGAACACATCTTTTTTCTTTTTTCACGGAAACAAAAAAAGAAACACGATACAGTGCTTCGAAAAGTCGTGCATTTTGGTCCATTTTTTACCAGATTGTGACGTCAAAAGCCCCCACTCATGATCTTTGACACGCTTTATTTTTGTATTTTTTTATTAATTTGATAAAACAAAAACACGTATCCAATATTTTTCGATAATCTAACAGACGGACTAAACAGACATTTTTTTTTTTGCTAATTATCCAACGGTATCATACTACCGGAATAAAAAGTATTCTATGTGTTAATCCAGGGTATAAGGTATCTGTGTGCTAAATTTCATGCGAATCCGTTCAGTAGTTTTTGCGTGAAAGAGTAACAAACATCCATCCATCCATCATCACTTTCGCATTTTGTAATATTAGTAGGGTTAGTAGGATTATTGCAATGTAGAGATGGAGCATACGTCAGGCATAGGTCCATTAAGCTCGCCGTCCGTCCGTCTTATGACGACGACAGGCCGTGTCGACGGCGCGTTCGTGTTCCACGCGCGCCTCAAAGAGATGTCAGCAACATGCAAGGGCCGACGCCCGTCGGGGCTGCAGTTTGTTCGCAAGAGATACCGCGGCCTCGACATGAAGGGCTAAGAAGGAACATGGTTTTTAGTCAGTAGAAGTCTGACACTCCCTTTCGCTCTGCCCAAGAGCGGGACCCCTATTTGATGATTTTCCACCCACCATAAAAAAATAAAAAAAAGGCATAGGTCCATCCAACGGATTTAGCTATACCTAGATATCGCTAGTATCACAATTCGTATAAAAACCAAGCTAGACATTTTTTGACTATCTACTATTTAGCTACTACTTATACCAAGAAGTAACTATATAAAATAGATTAGTTTGTGTTCTTTAAGTGTCTAGAATTAAGGTTTTTTAGTTGTAACCGTGTAACGTTGTTGTTTTAAACAAATTAGCTTGCTCGACATTAACGGTTAAGTATGCATTCTCTGCTCCTTTACTGTCATAATCCAATGGGATGGTATCATCGAAAACTTCACCCCGCACCTCATTAAGACTCGGAGTAGCAATACGGATGTTTCCTGACAAAAAAGAAAAAAATCTATAAAGTCCGTCAGTTAGATTATAGAAAAATATGAGACACATATTTTTTCTTTTTCACGTAAACAAAAAATTAAGATGATACAGCGTTTCGAAAAATCGTGTGACGTCATAGTTCAGTACATTTTTACCAATGAGCGACGTCATAAGATAAAACGCGTCAAAGATCATGAGTGGGGACTCATGATCTTTGACGCGTTTTATCTTCGTAATTTTTCATTAATTTTATAAAACAAAAAAAAATATGTATAATAATCTAACTGACTGACTAAAGAGTTATTTTGTTTTGTTAGGAAACATCCCTATTGACAAAAGTAGTCCACGTATAGTATACTCAAACAAACTTTATTTCTAGCCCCAGTACTGGAGGGAAAACGAGGTGACACCTAATCTGATTGAGGAGGACAAGGGACACGCATACGACCCCCGGTACTTCGAACCTGCGCCCCCAAATTCGATACCCGGGATCAAGATTGTCAATATATCCAAGGTAAGGCGTGCAAAAGATTATTTAAAAAAAGAGAAATAAATAAATTGATGGCCTTTTAAACAGAAGTTCTCTAAAATGGAACACATTTAGCAGCCATTATTAGGAAACAATGAATGGATTGTGTGAGGGATGATATGAAAGAAAAGGGAGTAAAGTGTGATGATGATTTGGACCAAGGCCCTAATGCCTATAATAAATGTTAGTTTTTACAAGCCTTAAGAGACTCAACCGTGGCTGTTTAGGTGTTGGTTGAGACTCAAAACTCTTGCATTGGAGAAGGTCTAATGGCGTCAGCATTGCTTCACTTGTCATCGGTAGATAATGACTTCTTCAAGTACCTAATCAGTATTTCAAAATACCTTGACCTGTTGATCTGATTTGAAACCTGAATGTGGTAACGCCCTCTACAGCATACTTTGATTGACCGTATATCTGGAAGTCGACCTTAACAAAGTTGGGAAAAGGCCAGGCGAATAACATTACAAAAAGTCATTTATTAAAATATTGGTGGCGGGACGAATTTGATGGCCCTCTTGAGAAAGAAATTACAAGAATAGTGACCGTTGGAAGGAGGAGCTCGTGGCTTAATAATAACTGCCACTCGAGTCGATCTTTAGGTTAAGCCGCGCTTTCCTAGGTTGGTCTGTGGATGGGTGACCCGTTACACACCGAGTTTCCTCCAAGCCTAAAGGAAAGCACGTAGTTGGTCCCGGCTGCCATATATGGATCTTTGGCAGTCGTTACAGGTAGTCATTGACCCGAAAGTCTGACAACCAGTCTTACCAAAGAGTATCGTATTACCCAGTATTAACTGGGTTGTCCACAACCCCGGTTAGATAGGCAGTCGCTCCATGTAAAATACTGGTATTCAGCTGCATCCGGTTAGACTGGAAGCCGACCACAACATTGGGAAAAGGCTAGGCAGATGATGATGAGTGACCGTTGGAAGGACTGACTGGCCTTTGCCCAGCAGTGGGACATTGTGGGCTAGCTATAATAATAATAATTTGTGGCAGATATACCCTAAACATCAAGCGTTGAAGAATGTCTCGCTGGACGTGTATAAGGGAGACATCACAGTGCTGTTGGGACACAACGGAGCTGGCAAGACTACCATCATGAACATCATTACAGGTAACTGGTGTTGATATAATAATCCAGGGATTTAGCTTTGCTTTATTTTAGTGTATATGTGTGAGTGTTATCTAAGTTAAAGAAACTTTGTTTCGCATGGAATGTTACTCCAATAGTGCAAGAACATAATTGGCAGTCAAGTGGATAAAAAACAGGGGTCGTATAAGGCTGGTCACTGACTGTTCTTAATAGTACACTAACATTTCGCCAAATATGCTTAAGTCCTACGTCGTAGGCGGGCCTATAACCACCAACTGTGCACAAATCCAAACTCCATGGCTGCTATTAAGAAATTCCTAATGTAAAAACCTTATAGCATTTTACCCGACTCTGGAACCGAACCCTCATGCCCAGCAGTGCCACTTGCGACCACTAGACCAACGAGGCATTAAGAAAGCTCTGAACTCTGTGTTTAAAGTGTTAAATACATAAATAATTAAGTCAAATAAGTCATTTATTCAAACTAGGCTGATAATCAGCACTTTTAGGACGTCAAAATTTACTTTACTTTACTTATTTACAAGTGACAGTCCCCCAAAACGCCCACCCTTCGACACTTCCTAGTTTGCCGCGGAAGTGGCGGAACAAACTCCCCAGCAACACATCTGTCTGTTAGGTTAGAAGAACCAGACTCGATACAATAGAAAGGTGTAACTTAATATTACGATTGACTACAGACACAAATCTATATATATAAAAATGAAACCCGTTTTCCGTTGTCACGACATAGCATGAAAACGGCTTGACCGATTTTGCTGTTTTTTTTTTTTAATGTTCGTTGAAGTTCAAGGATGGTTTTTACGGCGAGAAAAATTCGAATAATGGCCGGAAAAGCCCTAAAAACAGCCCTTTTCTTTTTCCCATACAAACGTTTTCTAACTAAAACGTAAAATCAATTTGAGCTTTAATACCGTACCATAAAGTTCAAGTGTTAGTGGAGAGGTTGTGAGGAGAAGGCAAAACAATTGAGTGACGTTCAGTTGTTCAGTCAACGAATGACAACTTCAAACAGGCCATACGACATTATCACAATAATCACAAATAATTACTGTTTCTTTTCCAATAGAAAAACGATTTTTCAAATGGTTTTTGCGTATAATATAAAAATTAATTGCTGTTCGTTAGTCTCGCTAAAACTCGAGAACGGCTAGACCGATTTGTCTAATTTTGGTTTTGAAACATTTGTGGCAGTCCAGAGAAGGTGTGAAATTAGTAGTATGTAGGTAGGTAGGTAATAGGTAGGTGGTAGGTAGTTGGTACGTAGGCAGGTAAAAGGGCATTGCAACGCACGCGGGGTACAGCTATATTATATAAAAATGAATAGCTGTTCGTTAGTCTCGCTAAAACTCGAGAACGGCTGGACCGATTTGGCTAATTATAGTGTTGAATTATTCGTGGAAGTCCAGGGAAGGTTTAAAAGGTGAGAAAGTGGTAGGTAGGTAGGCAGGGTAGTAGGTAGAGTAGTAGGTAGGGTAGTAGGTAGGTCGGGTAGTAGGTAGGTAGGTAGGTAGGTCGGGTAGTAGGTAGGTAGGTATGGTAGTAGGTAGGTAGGTAGGGTAGTAGGTAGGTAGGTAGGGTAGTAGGTAGGTATGGTAGTAGGTAGGTAGGTAGGGTAGTAGGTAGGTAGGTAGGGTAGTAGGTAGGTAGGTAGGGTAGTAGGTAGGTAGGGTAGTAGGTAGGTAGGGTAGTAGGTAGGTAGGGTAGGAGGTAGTAGGTAGGTAGGTAGTTGGTACACAGGCAGGTAGTAGGTAGGAAAAAGGGCATTGCAACGCATGCCGGCAACAGCTAGTCAATAATAAAAATGTATACAGGGTGGCGCCGACAATACGACAATAAATGAAACCACTGGTAGTTCTAGTTCATAGGAACATTTTTAAACTATCAAATAAATCCTAACACCTTCGTGGTGCCGACGATACGACAATAACCTACCTTAATTTATTTGCCAAATTCGTTTGTTACATTTTGTTTCCACACGTTAATCGGTGCAAATTATTCCTTAGGTTAGTAATTCAATATTTATTTGTAAATTGTAATGTATTTCGTTAACAGTTTTATGCTAATTAGTTTTATTGTTTTTTTTTCAACTTTTTTATTTTGGTGTTGATTTATTTGATGGTTTAATAATGTTCCTATGAACCAGAACTACCAGTGGTTTCATTTATTGTCATATTGTCGGCACCACCCTGTATAATAATAAAAAAATAAAAAACATAACCCTTCCCTTGCAGTCGGGTAAAAAGACAACATGTCAGTAAACTAATTTTTGAGAAAGAACATAAATAACAAACATTGTCTTGTGTTCAACTCGGCGACCAACTATTCTTATAATTTAATAAACCCCTTTAACAAAATCTCGGTCCCCAGGAATGACGAGCGCCACTCATGGGCATGTGTACGTGATGGGTAAGGACACGGTAACACAGAAGCAAGAAGTACGTAAGCACCTGGGTCTGTGCCCACAACATAACGTGTTCTTTGGGGACCTCACTGTACGGGAACATATCATGTTCTATACGCTGGTAAGTGGTTTTAGTAAACAGTGTCTTTACTCCAAAGAATGACGGGTATTGACAAAAAAAAAATATGATTTGACGGCACGGTTGGCGCAGTGGCTCAAGTAGTTCACTACGTGTCGCGGGTTCGATCCCCGCACGGAACAAATATTTGTATGGCCTACAGATAGTTGTTTCGGGTCTGAGAATTTGTGTAATAGTATGTGAGTTTAAATGTCTGTGAACGCACCCACAATACAGGAGAAATTCCTAGTGTGGGGCAACGTTTTTTTTTTAAATATATACAGGATGTAAACGAACCCTTCACGCATCCGTCAACCAGGCATTCTGTACATCAAACTAAGTACCCCTACGCAAAAATTTTTGCTGGGAAATGACTTTTTTTTGGGGTCAAAAATCACACATTTTACGGTAAAACTCAAAGAAGCACTCTTAAAACATTGTGCTAGTGGATGCTTTGAATAGTAAACGGGTCATGGAGGTAATTTAAGTAAAGTTAAAACCTGAAATACTAGTATTTACAAAAACAGCTGTGAAAAATTTTAACTTTGACCCCCAATATCTCCGTAACTAGGAGGTTCCCAGGTATGGTCTAGAACAAAAAAATGATCGCAGTGGTGGGGAGAACAAATGCCCTTCGTTTGCGTTAAGGGTACTTTTACACCCTACATATTATTGTCACGCCTATAATTCCTGAAGGGTTAGGCAGGAGTCTACCTTCAAGTACACCCATATTTCATAAGTTACGTTTAAGTTCTATACATAATAGGGGGCGAGCCTATTGCCATCAACCGGGCACAAATCCAGACTCTGTGGCAACTACTGAGATGTTGCTGATGGAATAGCCGAATAACATTGACTACCTATTTGCAAAATAAACATCATTTATCAACCCGGGAATTGAACCCAGGAACGCATGCTCAGCAGTCGCACTTCACTAGACCAACGAGGCAGTTCCATGACATCTTTGGAATATTTTTTGGAGAACGCAACCCGAATGTAATGACAACTCATTTCTCAAAATCGTATCAAAGTATTGTGGGCTACCAAGTGTACCAAAGAAATAAAATATCGTAAGTAAAGTATTTTCGTCACTAAGGTGGTCTTAATAAAGGCCACTTTAATAATGACAGGTCAAAATTTATTCAAACTCAAAGTGGTTATCACTACATAGTATAAAACAAAGTCGCTTTCTCTGTCCCTATATCCCTATGTATGCTTATGCATCTTTCATTATACGCACAACCAAGGAATGGAATAGGGATGTTTACTGACTTAAAACATCATGATTCTAATTAGTCCGTCTGTTAGATTATCCAAAAATAATGGATACGTATTTTTTGTTTTATCAAATCATTAAAAATTGACGAAGATAAAGCGCGTCAAAGATTTGAGTGGGGGGTCGTGACTTCACTCACCGGTAAAGAATGTCATACTAATGTCTTAGAATATGACGTCACACGAGTTTTCAAAGCACTGTATCGTCTTCATTGTTTGTTTACGTGAAAAAAGAAAAAAATACGTGTCCAATATTTTTTGGAAATCTATCTGACGGACTAATTAGATTTTTTTAGTTAACTACCCTATTACACTAACACAATCACAATAGGTTAGTACTTTAGGACACCACTTCATAAGGTGCGCAATTATATCCCCCTCACTACGCTCAGCGTTCTTTTTACGTGACAGGACCATAATAGAACCGCTTACCATTTATCATTATGGTTCATAAGATGCTTAGTTATGTGACACTCGGGTCGATCTTTAGGTTAAGCCGCGCTTGCCTAAGTTGGTCGGTGTCTGCGTCGGTGTTCCCAAGCTCATACGACCACAATCTATTTAAGTCGCTAGTTACTAGGCTTCTTTTATGTTAGCTCGTTACATCGTGACCTCATCTCAGTCCTCAGGACAAGATTGAGGTCACGAGAAGGCCCATTTAACATAAAAAAAACCTTTTTAATCAGATTTTTGTTCTTCCCCAGCTCAGAGGAAGCGACCTTAGCATGAAGACCATCGCGGAAGCGGAAGTTTCAACCAAAAAATTAGCTGAAAAACTCGGTTTATCTGAGAAACTAAACGCAATGACGTCTCAGTTGTCCGGCGGGATGCAGAGAAGGGTCCAATTAGGGTGTGCCTTAGCGGGCGGGGCTGACGTCTTGATACTCGATGAACCCACGTCAGGGCTTGACGTGGAGACTCGCAGGGGACTGTGGGACTTACTGCTTGTGAGTAATCTAGTCTTTAAAGATTTTTTTGGATTAACGCTTTTTTTTTGGGGATGGGAAGTCGACATATGACCGTTCCCGCTCTGGGCGAAGCGGAAGGGGAGTGTCAGACTTGTACTGACTAAACCCACCCATGTTCCTTCTTAGCCCTTTATGTTATGGGGCCGCGGTATCACTTTCGAACAGTTCCGCAGCCCTTGATCAGCGCCCTGGGATATGAACCGATCGTTTCATTCAACGTATTCGTAGATATAAGGGACGGGGGAACGATACACCACTCTGAAGCACACATTCCAATGCGATGGAAAGCGAGTTTGTAGCGCTTTAGAGCAACCTGATCAAGGTGTGTTAGACATGATGCCGGATGATAGCACAGTGGGATGTGGACACAGCGATCATTGTGCGATTTTTGTTTGTATCTAAACTATTCCAAAAAAAACCTATTGAATGTCTGCTTCAGCTTAAAAAAATATTGCTCCGATATCTTCTTTTACAGTCTCTGCGAGGGGACCGAACAGTTCTTCTAACGACCCACTACATGGAGGAGGCCGACGCGCTGGGCGACCGCGTGGCGGCGATAAAAGATGGTGAACTGAGGTGCTCCGCTACTACCATGCATCTCAAGAAGGCAGTGGGTGAGTAGGACGAGAAACACTCAAGTAATTAATTTAATTGGAAAGAAAAATACTCGGATTACAAAACTCTGTGTTTCATAACAACTGCATCAGTGTGTCGCAGTCCTTTTCGCCCTTGTCCCACTGTACGGCCAAGGCCTCCGTTCCCTCCTTCCACTTTTCGAGATCTATTGCTGAAGGCCAATTTTTGTTTGTTCCGACTTATCTCCGAAACATCTGGACTGATTTTGATGGGACTTTAACTGGCAGGTAGCTGATGATATAAGGTCCAACATAGACATACATTTATTTTAGAAAAATGCTTAGGGAACCGTGCAAAAAAATAAAATTAAAATCCTTGAAGTTAATAAAATCCGATAAAAATGGGGAAGTAAATTTTTTTTATAGCATTTTTTTTTTCACGCAGAAAAGGTACAGCTAGTTTTGTAATTTTGTAATAAAAAATAAATCCCATCTCCATTTCAGGTACCGGCTACCGCCTATCATTTGTAACAACGGGCACCCCGCAAGAGGAAGCGATAACTCAAGTAGTGACGTCACACGTGCCCGACGCGTCCCTCAAGGAGCGTACCATCAACTCGCTGGTATACAACCTGCCTGTGACCGACACCAGCAAGTTCCCCGCACTGTTCGCCGCGCTAGAGTCACAGCGATCTGCGCTGGGGATTGAGTCTATGGGCATCGGTGTTGCTACGCTTGAAGAGGTGTTTATGAAGTGAGTGCCATAGATAACAGTTACAGGGAAAGGCTACAGTGTATGAATGAATTCTGCATTCGAATACACTTTGTCAAAGTTTTGTTGGAGTAACCAAAATTTTAACAACCAAATAGTTTTTTGAATACCTAATCTAATTACCAAAAGTTTTTTTAATAACCCTAACCCTTCCTAACCCTTCGGGGATTATAGGCGTGATGTTATGTTATATTTTTTAACCGACTTCAAAAAAGGAGGAGGTTATATGTTCGTGTGTATGTATTTTTTTTATGTTACCTGATTTCTCCTCCATTTGTGAACCGATTCTCAAAATTCTTTTTTTATTTGAAAGAGTATACTCCTGAGGTGGTCCCATTTAAATTTGGTGAAGATCTGATCCTGATCTTCGGAGATATACAATAGAACTCTTCAAAAATAGACGGCAAATCTGTCGTGATTGCTGCAATCGCTTGGATGTTTATTGTTTACGCAACATCTTAACTTACCATCACGCCTGTATGCTCTGACGGGGTACGCAGATGTGTACAGGATGCCCAGATTTCGAGAGTTAGGTATGTTAAGTTCCATTTTATTGCGGATAAGCCTATTACCGTGACATGTATTGTTAACAACGTAAAATTAATGAATATCAAATATTTGTAAAGGATATTACAACTAAAAATGGAAAAATAAAAAATCTTTTTTGCAAAAAATAAAACCGACTTCAAAAACACAAAAAAGTGAAAAATAACTTTAGCTTCTGAAGTCGGTGACAAAAAAACTGAATAAAACAAACAAAAGTCACCGACTTCAGAAGCTAAAGTTATTTTTCACTTTTTTGTGTTTTTTTTAATAACCAAATATTATAAAGGGTGTAAAAGTACCCTTAACGTAAACGAAAGGCAGTTGTTCTCCCCACCACTGCGATCATTTTTTTGTTCTAGACCATACCTGTGAACCCCTTAGTTACGGAGATATTGGGGGTCAAAGTTTCAAATTTTTCACAGCTGTTTTTGTAAATACTAGTTTTTCAGGTTACAACTTTACTTAAATTACCTCCATGACCCGTTTTCTATTCAAAGCTCTAGCTCAATGTTTTAAAAGTGCTACATTGAGTTTTACCGTAAAATGTGATTTTTGAACCCAAAAAAAAAGTCGTTTCCCAGCAAAAATTTTTGCGTTGGGGTACTTAGTTTAATGTACAGAATGCTTGGTTGACGGCTGTGTGATGGGTTGATTTACACCCTGTATATCATCATCATTCTCCTGCTCTTATCCCAATTTATTTGGGGTCGGCGCAACATGTCTTCTTCTTCTTCTTAATAACTAAATATTTTTTTAATAAACAAATATGTATTTTATAATAACCAAATAATAGTGATGTTTACTGACTAAAAAAAATGTGATTTTAATTAGTCCGTCTGTTAGATTATCGAAAAATATTGGATACGTAATTTTTGCTGTATCAAATCAATAAAAATTGACGAAGATAAAACGCGTCAATGATTTGAGTGGGGGTCGTACCGTCACTCACCGGTAAAAAAGTCACACTAATGTCTTAGAATATGACGTCACACGAGTTTTCAAAGCACTGTATCGTCTTCATTGTTTGTTTACGTGAAAAAAGAAAAAATACGTGTCCAATGTTTTTTTGGAAATCTATCTGACGGAGTAATTAGATTTTTCTAGTTAACTACCCTATTGTAGTAAACAAAATGTTAATGAGACTGTAACATTTTCCTCAGGCTATGCAGTGACATCGACACAACATTGTCTGAGGATGAAGTGGACACTACTTTGACGGAGCCATGTGAGTACTACCTTCAACGCTCTATTGTACCGTCCCGTGCACTAATGTATACACTTATAAACGTTTAAAAGCAATTTTGACCTGCTCCATTAATTTAATTTTTATGTTATGTAACGAAGTTAATGTAATGGAACCCATATTAGCAAAAAGTAGGTCATTTCTCAAAGTTGAAATCGTTATTTCACGAAAATGTCGCGTTCGAACTTTGCCCAGTGTATACATAATGGTACTACTAACTGTACATACGGATACACATCAAGCTATAAATTTCTGTATAACATGACCTCGCTTTGTGTAGTTTTCCAATACAATGAGAGATCCGCATAAACTGGTTTTGTATAGCTTGATTGGTCACCGGTACCTACATTTTTATTATTATTTTCAAAACCATCGTTTTCTCCTGTTTTCAACTACATTTCGGACCATCGAAATGAAGCGTTTGGTGTGATAGATTGATGTGATTACTTTCATGAATATTTTGTTTCTTATTTTGATGATGATGATTTTATTTATTTATTTTACTATTTATGTACACACAGTAGATAGCTCAGAAAAATATTATAATACAGTACCCGGCGATAAATATTGCACATCGACCTTTGGAAAAATCAATGCAATTTATTCGTTAATTAAGTTCTTATTTTGTATTTAGCTTGCCGTGAAACCTTTTCGAACCGACCTAGCTTGCGGCAGAACAGTTATATATAAAAGCACAGCGGAAAAGAGATGTCTCGAACAGTCATTTCGTATATAGTTTCTCCAAAGGTCGATGTGCAATATTTATCGCCGGGTACTGTACAACATGTGAGTACAAAGGTACTGCTGATGATTTTATTTGGCAATGTCATTGAGATACGTCATATTTATTATTTATTTATACTTCATGCACAAACGTGGTACATAGGCGGACTTAATGCCACAAGGCATTCTCTACCAGTCAACCTTAGGGTCAAATAGGACAGCACTGTGGTAGAGTAAAAATATAAATAAATCATATTTGACTTTTACCCAGTTATAATAATACCAAGAACGATAATCTGATCAAGTACTGTATTACTTTGTATTCTCAACCAGTTCTTTCTTTATCGCGTTTTAGTGCCTAACCAGGTGTCAGAGTTTTTATAACATAACATCACGCCTATAATCCCCGAAGGGTTAGGCAGAGGTACACCTCTATCCGACTATTAGGTACACCTAATAGTACACCCACATTTCGCCAGTTATTTTTAAGTGCCAGTGCCAGATGTGTTCAGTTTTTATTATTTTATAAATAATAATATATTTTTTATTCCTTTCCAGTGGTACAGCCGGCGAAGATAACAGGAATACCTCTGTATTTGCGAAAATTTTATGTACTGATAAAAAGACAATTCAAATATATTTTATATAAGAAATATAACTTCTTCCTTTTGGTAAGTACATAAACAAACACATAATAGCATACCTGTTTTTTTTAAAAGGTACTACACATTACATAACATTACGGCTGTAATCCCCGAATGGTTAGGCAGACGTGTACCCATTAGTACACCCACTTTTCGCTAGTTATGTTTAAGTTCCATGTAATAAGAGGCGAGCCTATTGCCATCAACCGGGCACAAATCCAGACTCCGCGGCTACTACTATGAAATTCCGAGAGAAAGCTGGGATTCCGGAATTTTGAGAGATTCTACAAGTTACTGTTAATTTAATTTAATACGGCTGAATGATTAAATGAAAGGTGGCGCGCGGCCCCGTCGGGGCTGCGAGTCCCTGCGGGTTGTTCGAAAGAGATACCGCGGCCTCGGCGCAAGGGCTAAGAAGGAACATGGGTGGTTTTTAATCAGTAGAAGTCTGACGCTCCCTTTCGCTCTGCCCGAGAGCGGGAGGGGTTATTCGATAATTTTCCACCCGCCAAAACAAACAACAAAAAAAAAAGAATTACCGAAATCGGTCCAGCCGTTCACGCGTGATACCGTGACCAACGAAATAGTTTTTCATTTTTATCAATACAGATTTTAAACAAAATAAACTTTTTTTTCAGCAATTCCTCCTACCAGTAATATTGATAGCCCAGGTCACAAATTTAACCAACAACTCCGTGTTAGAAGATGAAGTAGCCCCACTGGCTATGAACCTGGACATGTACGGAGACCGCGCGGGCAGCCGGGTCATGTACCACGTGGAAGGTCCGGACGTGACCCATCAGGACGTGGACACGGTCCGGAAACGGTTCCCCAAGGTCACCTTTGAGGATACTCGTGATATTGCTACAGGTTAGTTATTTAAAAAATATTTTTTCTATGTTTTTTTTTATGGGGTCGCTGGTCGACAGCCTCCATGGTTTAGGCATCTGCCTTGTGACCCGGTGGTCGTGGGTTCGATTCCCATGGGAAGCATACTTTGTAAAGTTGTTTCCAGTTTGGCTAGGACATTGCAAGCTTGAATCACCTGATTGTCTGATAAAAAGATGATTCCGTGCTTCGGAAGGCATGTATAAGCCGGTGGGCCCTTGAGGCGGTTTAGAAACTCTGACACTAGGATGTGTGAGGTCGTTAGATTACTGCCCACACGGTAAGAAGAAGAAGAATGTTCTCACTGCTGAGACACAGGCCTCCTCCTATGAGATGGAATGGGCTATAATCTACCACGCGGGGCCAGTGCGGGTTGGTAGATGTCACATGTATTAATTTTTTTATTCTAACTGCGGTACTCAGAGATATTTAATGATTACTTAAACCGTCACTTAGTAAAGATTTGACATACTTTTGCATGACAAAACTGTCAAAACCTTTACTAAGTGATGGCCTAAGTAATCATTAAAGCTCTCTGAGTGCGGCAGTTAGACATGAAAACAAAACGGACTCAGAACGATGAAGGAAAACATCGTGACGAAACCGGCATCGGTTCGGACATCTACCAACCCGCACTGGGCCCGCGTGGTGATGATTATTTTTGAGAAAGCTGCATGTCTGATTGAGTTACTAAGTCAATATGACACTTATTAAACTAAGATTTGTATGAAATAACTTAACGTTTCGTTTATTTTTATAATAATTTTCACATTTTAATGTTTGTTTTTAGCGATACTTAGAACCAGCCGGAAAGACATTTTTGAGTACAACAACTACTTAGCAGGGGTTGAGGTCAACGACACGGATGCCAAGGTAACGTAACAACTATCCCCTTTGACAAGTAACTCAACCGTTAGGAAAATTAAATTTCAAAACTTTATTGCCAAAAATATTACCAATATATTTTACATTGGCCCCAAGCTTGGCAAAGCTTGTATCCAGAAGTTCGTTATCTATCCTCAGTAATTAGACGTTTCAAAGCAGAATTAATAATAAATATTAATTTATTAGTAATGTTTTCATAATTTTATACTATACTATATTAGACTTATTTTTGACTATCATTTATATAATAGGGTAGTTAACTAAAAAAATGTAATTAGTCCGTCAGATAGATTTCCAAAAAATATTGGACACGTATTTTTTCTTTTTTCACGTAAACAAACAATGAAGACGTGAAACGTCAAATTCTAAGACATTAGTATGACATTTTTTACCGGTGAGTGACGTCGTGACTCCCACTCAAATCTTTGACGCGCTTTATCTTCGTCAATTTTTATTGATTTGATAAAACAAAAAATACGTATCCAATATTTTTCGATAATCTACCAGACGGACTAATTAGAATCATATTTTGTTTAGTCAATAAAAATCCCTATTCTTTCCTGCAGAGAGAAGGCGTGTGTGTCCCAGCATTGGGAACTTCAGACTAATTATACTTCTCCATGTTTCTCAGGTCCTATACACCACAATAGTCCGACACGCGGCCCCAGTGGGCCTCAACTTGCTGTCAAACATATTAGCGTCGCACTACATCTCGTGGTCTGACGGCAAGACCATCACCACTATAAACGACCCCGTCAACAAGAAACCCCTGAACGAGCTGCTACCGAAGATACAGGAGGCCAAGGGTGTGTTGAACGGAGAAACATGGAGCGTCATTATTCTATTTAGTAAGTAATAAATGTATTTGTTTGCCTAATACAGTAGAATCTCACTAATAGACCGACACGTCCCATAATATATGCGCTTTTCTAACCTCAAAACGCGAGGTAAGACTGGCCAGTCTAACCTTAAAAAGCGAGGTAAGACTACCCAGTCTTACCTCAAAACGCGAGGTAAGACTGCCCAGTCTTACCTCAAAACGCGAGGTAAGACTGCTCAGTCTTACCTCAAAACTTGTCACGTGCTCGTGCGTATCATATCTACTCGCAGTTTTCAAGTGAGAATATTTATTATGATTTTCTTTTCTATACAATCCAGTTATCCGAACATTCCAATAATCCGGCCGACCCCTGGTTTTTAATAGTGACGGATTAGTGCGATTCTACTGTGCAAAGTCAGACAAGCTAGGGAGGGGGTTAATCAAGAATTTCTATTTCTGCCTCGGTGGTCTAGAAGTCGCAAGCGCGACTGCTGAACATGAGGTCCTAGGTTCAATTCCCAGGTACACCTCTGTTCCCGTCTGGGCTGCGGGTTGTTCGCAGGAGATACCGCGGCCTCGACATGAAGGGCTAAGAAGGAACATGGGTGGTTTTTAGTCAGTAGAAGTCTGACACTCCCTGTCGCTCTGCCCAAGAGCGGGAGGGGTTATTTGATGATTTCCCACCCCCAAAAAAAAAACAAAAAAAAAAGGTACACCTCTGTTTAAGCCAGTGATTTAATTTTGAGAATTTAATCTTTAATTCCAGAGATTACTTCCTACATACAAATTATTTACAACATTAGTATAGATATAGATAAATCTACAATTTCATCACCTTTTTCTTATTTCCAGTAATTCTGTCCACAAACATCAACAGCATCTCCCTTCCCTGCAAGGAGCGCGAGACAGGCACTCGTCACATCCACGTGATGTCTGGCTGCCCAGCCTGGCTGCTCTGGGTAGCCTCCATCCTGTTCCACGGAGCCCTGTTCTTTGTGACCATCCTGGTGCCTCTCATGCTGGCTGCCGTGACCCTGGACGAAGACAATACTATAGATCAGCCGGATTTCTTGTGTGAGTTTGATGTTTTAGTCAGACAGGCTCGCAACTATAGCTGTAAAAAACTGTTTTGAACTATAATCCGTGGTTTTAAACCCGTTTTAAATTTGATTAAAACCACGTCCACGCGGGCCGTACATTAATTACGAATTAGTTAAAAACTATTTGGAATCATTAACCATTTTAATATAAATATGAAGTCATTTATATCATATTTAAATACTAAAATGGCTGCGTATGTATGAGGAGAGTGGGGGCAGGTATTTTAATACATTTTTATTTCCTTTGATACATTTTAAAGCAAATTAAACCGCTAAGTGGGTTTTTAAATCGAAAAGACGGTTTAAAGCCAAATGGTTTTAAATGTTTGAAATACGTTTTGCATCTATACTCACGGCACCATTTTGTGTCTCCAGTCGCATACACGACGCTGCTGTTCCTGGGCAGCATGGCATTCGTGGCGTTCGGTTACCTCGTGAGCTTCAACTTCGGAGGGAGGACCACCAGCGTCATCCTCAGCTTCTGGATCTTTCTGTTCGGTCAGTATTACATATAACCATTGATATAAAAACTAAAGATACGGTCGTTCGAACATTTGCCCGACGCGTTCGCCATACAGAGAATCGGTGTAGTCTGCTCGTTAACGTAACCTTGTATAAGCGGCGTGGTATTTTCGAGGTATAAATAACATAAATAAAGCTTTTAATAAAATTTACACAAACTACTGCACCGATTTCCATGCTGTTTTCACCAATGGATAGAGTGGTTCTCGAGGAATGTTTAACTAGGTACATAATTTTAAAAGTTCCCACATCCACGCGGACAAAGCTGCGGGAATCAGCAAGTTATTATTAAAAATAAACAATTTTGCTTTTTTTTTATTATTTTCATTTGATTTAAAGTTAAAAGCTGTATGTGTTGCAGGAGTGATAACGCCGGCCATCAAAGCCGCCATGTCGCTGGGCGGGCTGCGCTCGCGCTGGACGTACGTGCTGGTGCCCGCGCGTGTGCTGTGCGTGCCGCACGCACTGGCCACGGCCGCCAGCGCCGCCATGCTGGCCGCGCACGACAACGCGCAGTGCACGGCGTACCGGCAGTTCTGTCCTAATCTGCCGTTCGAAAATCCTGAGCATACGGAAAGGTGTTGCGGTAAGATTTGTTGCTGGTTACAAAAATAAAACCAATTAATCCGTCAGATAGAGTTACAAAAAAATATTAGACACATTTTTTTTCTTTTTTCACGTAAATAAAAAATGAAGACGATACAGTGCTTTGAAAATTCGTGTGACGTCACATTACAGTACATTTTTTACCTAAAAGTAACGTCATAAGCCCCCACTCATGATCATTGACGCTTTTTCTATTCGTCAATTTTCATGAATTTGATAAAACAAAAAACACGTAACCAATATTTTTCAATAATCTCTCTCTCTCTCTCTCTCTCTCTCTCTCTCTCTCTCTCTCTCTCTCTCTCTCTCTCTCTCTCTCTCTCTCTCTCTCTCTCTCTCTCTCTCTCTCTCTCTCTCTCTCTCTCTCTCTGAGATAAAATAATTGCATTTATAGGTTCTTCTTCTTTCTTTTTTCTCCCTTTCATTTCGCGAGATTTTTGACCTCCCCCAATTGTTATTTATTTATTTTTTAGCTGGATATAATCCGCGGTCTTATTTCTGCTTCAATAAGGACGAACCTGGAGAAGGCATGATCATACTAACATTGCAGTTACTGTGTTTTATGGTAAGAATGCATCTTTTTTAAAAAAAATATGCTTGGTGTTTTACGTGTGTATATGTGTCCGTCTGTTGCAACGTAGCTCGCAAATAGATAAACCGTTAGAATCCGAACATAATTATGATTATTTCGTCTTCATCTCGTGTATTTTTGAGCATAACATAAGGCAAATCTATTTATGGCTTAAATTTTCTGACAGACACAGCTGCACTTGAGTTACTAGTGCTGCCTCTGGCGCATCTTTTTTAAATCTTCACAGGGAACAGGCTGTAACGGTGTCCTTGGTACACATGTTTTTAAGTGCCAACAACTGAAAATCAGTTTTTTGCTTTCGGCCACCCATTTTTAATTTATCTTTAATAATACAGCCCGATAAATGAAAGTATTGGAAAAAGGTCTTTATCCAGGGGTGAGACAAAGCAGCCTATGAAAAAAATAATGCCAGTTAGCGTTGTTGATGTGCAAAATAAAGAAATAAAATAAAATTGCTAATTGTGTCTCAAAAGTAAGATAAATAAAACTCTTGTTGGGGTTGTCTCGCTGCTTGCGTTAATTTATTGGTAAAAATATTATAAAATAAAATAAAATAAAAATAAAAAAAAATAAAAAAGCCTTTTATTTCATGCATTAAAAAAGAACAGTTATACAAAAAAAAGTAATAATTTAACAGTGTTAACATTTACACATTATAATTATTTGATTTACAAACATAGATTTGTTACATACATTTAATGATTATTTTATTATTATTTATGGTTGTTCACAATAAAAATACAACTTAAATTGAATTTTAATTAAAATTAAAAATTATTGATTGGAATAAAATATAATCAAATCAAAAATTCAAATTAAAAAATAAATTGACAATAAATAATAGGTGCACATGTAATGTATAAATTAAGATTAAATTAAATGTCGATATTAATAATAACTAAATAGATTTAAGTTTTAAATAATATGCATGCATGAACCCCTCAAGTGATGAGGGTGAAGGCCTCCTCCAGAGAACCCCAGCGGTCTCGGTCTTTGGCTTCTGTCAGCCAGTTTTTTCCCGCTACTCGTGTGATGTCGTCTGTCCATCTAGTTACAGGTCTTCCTCTTTTCCGAGTGCCTGTCGGACCTGGCCATGACGTCATGCGAATTGTCCATCTTTTGTCGCTCATTCTCGCTACGTGTCCTGCCCATCTCCATTTTAACTTTAGAGCGTAGGTGGGAGCATCTATCACTCCTGTTTTTTGTCTGATGGTAGTGTGCCGAATTTTCTGACATTTCCTGATTTTTGCGACACTTCTCTCCATGCTTCGCTGACAGGACGTGATTTTATTTTTCACTCTTTTTGTGAACTTCCACGTTTGACAGGCGTAGGTCAATGAAGGCAAAAGACATGAGTCCATGACTTTTCTCTTGATTTTCATTGACATCTGACTTTTTAAAATTTCCTTTAAGCTCCAAAACTTTCTCCATGTCGTTACTATTCTTCTATCTACTTCTGCATCGTTGTTCAGTTTTTGGAAAGAGATTTGTTTGCCTAGGTAGATATAGTTCTCAACGTAGTCGACTGGTGTGTTGTCAAGACATACAGAGTTTTGTGCGGCATTTGTCATGAGTTTTGTTTTGCTCAGATTAATGTCAAGTCCTATCTCTCTGCTTGCTTGTTGTAATGCTTGTAACATTGACTCTAGCTCTGTGCTGTTTTCTGATAGAAGGACAATGTCGTCGGCGAACCTTAGGTGACTAATATGTTTCCCTTCTATGGATATACCTGTTCTTTCCCAATTTAGTTTTTCGAAAACAGTTTCCAGTACCGCTATGAAGATTCGAGGTGATAGGGGGTCGCCTTGCCGTACTCCTCTTTTAATGGGGATAGGTGGTCCTGCGGTCTCTAGTTTCACTCTACTAGTGTTGTTCTCGTACAGGTATTTTAGGACTTGTATATATTTTTTCTCTACTTTTTGGGATTGTAAAGCTTTCCATATTGAGGAATGTAGTATTGTATCAAAAGCTTTCTGGTAGTCTACAAACCCTATGTAGAGAGGACGTTGATACTCTTGATATTTTTCAACAAGCAATTCCAAAGAATGAATGTGGTCTATTGTTGAGAAGCTCTTCCGAAACCCAGCTTGTTCGATCGGTTGACATTTTTCGAGCGTAGTACTGATTCTCTTTTCTATAATTGATGAGAATAGTTTATAAAGTGATGGAAGCAGGCTAATGGGTCGATAGTTTCCTATGTTCCTTGGATCACCTTTTTTAAACAACAAGATAATATTCGACTCAGACCACTGTCTAGGTGTTACGGACGAAGTCAAAATCAAATTAAATAAATGTGTCAGAGGACGTGTTAGGTAACCACCAGCTATTTTTATGGCCTCGTTTGTTATTTTGTCGGGTCCTGGGCTCTTATCTTCTTTCAGCCTTTTGATTCCTATTATAATTTCTACTGGGTCCACTGGGTTTATTTCTACGTCATTGTCATCATTTTCGGATTCTCTTTGATCTGTGTCTTGGTGTACTGGGGCACTGTACAAGTTTTTATAAAAGTTAGTTGCTATGTGTAGGATATCTTTTCGGTCATGTGTTGTTATTTGAGGGTTGTGAAGTGCTTCTATCCATGTTTTATGAGATCTCAGTTCCTTATACGGTCTTTTGATACTTCCTGTGGAGTTAAGGTGTTTTTCGATAGTATGTTTTCGATGATCTGAGTAATCTTTTCGAACATAATTATTTGCTTACTAGTTTGTAGAGCGCTTTCAATTCATTTTTCATTGCTCGCGTCTTTGGTTTTATTTTTTGTAGAACACTTCTGCGTTGTATCAGCTTTATAGTGTGAGCTGATATCACGTTGCTTTTTCCTTTATCTTTACTTTGTATGACCGCTTCCTTCAAACTAGCTTCTAAGATGCCTACTATTGTGTCGTAGCATTCCTGTACCGAGTTGATATCTTGGCATTTCATAAGATCTTCGCTGCGTTCATCGAGAGATTGTCTATATTTCGATACTTCTTTTTCGGTAAAAATATTGAGACTATAAAATTAAAATTAAGAACAAATTAAAACTAAGAATAAACAGTTTTTCTTTCTTTCTTTAGACGTTAGTAGTACTAACGGAGCACGGTTTCTTCAACGGGTTGTGGAACAAATTAAGGAACATTAACTACAAACCGGTGAGAGGTGGTCCGGAACAAAGCGAGATGGTGCGCGCCGAAGAGGAATACGTTAAAAAGACTATCAAATTGCGTAAGTACAGCTTTTTAACCGACTTCAAAAAAGAGGAGGTTCTCAATTCGTTGGCATTCTTTTTTTTATAAAACCAAATGATAAAACTTTTTAACAAAAAATAAAACCGACTTCAACAAAAAATAATAAAAAAAAAAACAAAAAAGTGAAAAATAAACTCTAGAAGAAAAATCAGTTTCTGAAGTCGGTGACTTTTGTTTGTTTGATTTCATTTTTTTGCCACCGACTTCAGAATCTGATTTTTCTGCTAGAGTGTATTTTTCCCTTTTTTATTTTTGTTGAAGTCGGTTTTATTTTTTGGTGTTTTTTTTTATTGTTACAGCCCCATGGTGAGATAGGGGTCTTTTGGCCTCATTTAGGACCAATTTAGTTTTATATATCAATTTTTTTTCTTATGTTTTTCTTTTATTTAATTGTTAATTTAATCATGTCTCTTTTTTTGTTGGTTGGCAAATCATTAAATGACTTTCCCGCTCTGCGTGGAGCAAAAAAGAGTGTTAGACTTAACTGCTTAATTGTGAATATACTACTAGTGTCCATGTCCAGCTTCGAGGGTTACAGGCATAATGTTATGTTATATTTATTTCCAGCTAAAAAGCAGATCCCAGACTCGTTGTTAGCGAGCGATTTACACAAGGTGTACGTGTCTGCCCTGGGCAAAAAGACCCCGGCCTGTCGGGGAGTCAGCTTCTCTGTTAAGAAGGGTAAGTTTTAGCCAGATATCGCGCCTATATTATATCTACAATTTATATCTACAAACTGTAAACCATTTTAAAGTCTATTTATTCAAGATTATTGAGAAAAAAAAAATTGCTGTGTATGTATAAAAACGTGGAAGTTACGGATTTATGACGTGAAACCGACACAATCTCCACATAGTGCGGCAGTGCAGTGCCTCTGGCATGTTCGCAGACCACATCACAGACGGCTTCCAGGCGGTACTTCGTAAAAGAAGGTGGTCTGTGGTCTCGGTAGTACCAACACGCTTCTGAGTGTGGTGACGGGCAGAGTGGACAGCAAAATCCTAAGGCTTTGGTCGCTCACAAATGTCCAAATTATTAATTATTTAAAATTGTAAGTACCTACTTACTCCCGTCGGGGCTGCGGGTTGTTCGCAAGAGATACCGCGGCCTCGACATGAAGGCCTAAGAAGGAACATGGGTGGTTTTTGGTCACTAGAAGTCTGACACTCCCTTCCGCTCTGCCCAAGAGCGGGAGGGGTTATTTGATGATTTTCCACCCGCCAAAAAAAAAAAGTACCTACTTACCAACATTATAATTATGGACACGTGTCGGAATTAAATATTTTCATTTCATTGAAACTTGATAAGGCATCTTTTAGCCAGCAATTAGCGAGTAGCCCTATTAACTTTTCCAAAAATCTCTAAAACTAATAATACTATGTACACTCATGTACATGTAACATGGCCTCGCTTTTTATAGATTTCCCGTACAATAAGACATCCGCATGAACAGGGTTTATAAAGATCTACAATCAAAACTCATTTATTTAAATTAGTCTGATAATCAGCAGTTTTTGAGGAGCTCGTGGTTTAATAAGAACTGCCACTCGGGTCTATCTTTAGGTAAAGCTGTGCTTGCCTAGGTCGGTCTGTGGATGGGTGACCGCCCGACATACCAAGTTTCCTCCGTGCTTCGGAAAGCACGTTAAGCTGTTGGTCCCGGCTGCCATATATAGATCTTTGGCAGTCGTTACAGGTAGTCAGTGACCTGAAATTCTGACATTCAGACTTACCAAAGAGTATCGTATTACCTAGTATTAACTGGGTTGTGGAGGTCAGAGAGGCAGTCGATTCATGTAAAATACTGGTATTCAGCTGCATCCGGTTAGACTGCAAGCCGACCCTAACATAGTTGGGAAAAGGCTAGGCAGATGATGAATCAGCAGTTTTTGAACGTCAAAAAGCGCTGAGTATCAGCCTAATTTGAATAAATTACTACCTTACCTACCTAATCCTCTTTATTGCGTAACTTTGCATTATAATTCTCTAATAATTATTTGTATATTGTAAGGTGAGTGTTTCGGTATCCTGGGTGTCAATGGCGCGGGCAAGTCTACGGTCTTCAAGATGATAACTGCCCAAGAGGTCGCCACCAGAGGGAAAATCTTCGCCAACGGTCACCGCATCTCGCCAAGCAACCCACGGGTAATTTACTTTTATGAAAACCAATATTTGTGACCCTTTTTCTTTTGGAGGTTGGGAAATCATCGAATGACTCCGCCCACTCTGGGAGCGGTAGGCAGCGTCAGACTTCTACTGACTAAAAACCACCCATGTTCCTTCTTAGCCCTTGCGCCGAGGCCGAGGTATCTCTTTCGAACAACCCGCAGCCCAAATATTTGTGACTCCGAAATTACAGGAATTCTCCACATGCCATTGTATAAAATCAGGTTTACATAACAGACAGATGATAGGGGGTTTACTACGCCAATTGTTCTTCACAGCTAAAACATCAGGAAATTAAATCAAAGGCGGACATTTTGGAGAAATTCTTAAATAGTTCTCAACTTCGTTTGAATAAGAATTTTAAAAAAATCCTTTGATTTCTAATTTCGTTTTCTCTCACACATTACAGTATCTGAAAACCCTGGGCTACTGCCCTCAATTCTTCGGGCTGGACTATTTCCTGACCGGCGAAGACAATCTGGAGATGATACTCACGCTTCGAGGGTACGATAATAAATCCGTGAAAGAGGAGGTCAAAAACTGGATACAAATTGTTGGTTAGTCGACAGCTTTCATTACTTTTTACAGCTCTAATGCTCTAGCTAGATGCACAACATCTATTTTCCGCGTTGATAAGATGTACAATGTTCATACATTTATTTAAGTTGGCAGTACTGTTTTTTTCTTTGTGTCTTGACACATACTTGTAAGGGTAAAATGTTCAGTTAAATTGAAACAGCTTGATTATATACATCACAGTAACAAGTATAAATTTAAAATTTAAAAAACCCCCGATTCAATTATTTTTTGCGAAGGTTATTTAACCTATATGGTATTAATCTATATCTAAATCGCCCATCTTGGATTTGAAATTTGTCATAGTGTATAGTATTCTACTAATCAAGCCCTTTCATTTGATACCCATATTGATAAAGTTGTGAAAAAAAATGTAATCCGCAATTTTTTGGCGGTGGCCATCTTGGATTTGAAATTTGTCATAGTGTATAGTATTCTACTAATCAAGTCCTTTCATTTGATACCCAAATTGTGATTAAGTTGTGAAAAAATATGTAATCCGCCATATTGTGGCGGCGGCCATCTTGGATTTGAAATTTGTCACACTACAGTATTCTACTAATCAAGCCCTTTCATTTGATACCCATATTGACAAAGTTGTGAAAAAATATGTAATCCGCCATTTTGTTGCGGTGGCCATCTTGGACCGATTTTCATCAAACATAGCTAAGAACACTCTCGACTGATTCACCTTTCAAACAAAAAAATCAGAATCAAGATCGGTTCATGCGTTCGGGAGCTACGATGCCAGAGACAGACACACACACACACACAGACACACACACAGACACACACACAGACACGTCAAACTTATAACACCCCGTCGTTTTTGCGTCGGGGGTTAAAAATCTCTGCATTTTATTTAAAATAACTTCATTCCGAAGTGTTAGGCACGGGTGTGCCTCGGTAGCTAGATCCACACTAAGCCAGTTATGAACCCGGAGTTCCGGACCGCTAGCTGACACAGAGAAATTCAAATGTGATTTAGGAAACCCAACGACAGGTCTGGGACTCGAAACCAGAAACTCATGTGACCGTTAGACACTCAAACCTTTGTAGTTCTTTCTTCAAAAGATCAGCTCAGACACTAATTTGCAGACATTAGTCCTTATGTGAGTTGACCCATATTATGTCTGGACCTTTAAAGATAAGATGACCTCTGATTTTTTTCGACTGTTTCTTCTAAATAAAAAACAACAGCCCCTTCTAGTTTTAAAAAAAAGGACGTGTAAAAGCGATTGTAAAAACCTGTTTGCAATTTTTTTCTTTTAGAAGAGGTTCTATTTGAATATCTAAGATATATAGAATGACCATGTATAGTTGTACTTTACTTTCGCCAACGTTATTAGCCGCGCACTTACTGAGCGCGCAGCCTCGCGAGGCAATGCATGCGACCGGTCAGGACGTGCCTCACCGGAGGAAAACACGGCTATTTTCAAACGGCATGCGGCTAGATATTTAATCGTCTGTGTGTTCACCGTCAGGTCTGGAGAAGTACGCCCGTAACAAAGTGGACAGCTACAGCGGTGGGTGCGTGCGACGTATGGGTGCGGCCGCTGCGCTGTGTAGCGATGCTGACCTGTCGCTGTTGGACGAGCCTAGCGCTGGTGTGGATCCCGCAGCAAGACGCAGGCTCTGGATCGCGCTGCGGAAAGCTCTGCGGCGACAGCGGTCTATCATCATCAGCTCGCACAGGTATACTACTAGACGAGCTCATCATCCAAGATATAGGCCTCTCCTTTCTGGTGCCAATCTCCACGTTTCTATGCAAACTTTTTACAGGTTTTTCCCCCAATTGCAACTACATCGTCTGCCCATCTCGCCGCCGGACGAGCCACATTTCTTTTCCCCGTTTTTGGACGCCATTATGTAGGGGCTACTGTACTATCTATAATATAGGTAGTGCCGTTTGTTACACGTGTTATTTCAAACCGCTTTGATAGATTCACTTATTCAACTGTTTTGTTTTCTATTTGGATAATTTACATTTCGAATCTTAAACTACGAAATTCACTCCTTTCTTCATACTTGTTTTGTCTAAAATAACATCTCAAAAGTTCACAATTCAACCGTCTGCTACTTAATTCCAGTATGGACGAAATGGAAGCCCTATGCCAACGCATAGCCATAATGTCGCGCGGCGTGGTTCGCGCGCTGGGCACGGCGCACGCGCTGCGGGCCGCGCACGCGCAGGGGTACGCCGTGCGACTCAAACTGGCCAACATGTCGCAGGATGGTACGTTTATCACAATAGAATAGCATATAATTCATTTAGTTTCAGGTAACAAGGACCCATAGATATACAATGCATCCAACGTTACAGCACAAAGTTCATTTTACGCAGTAATTTTTCCAGTAAAAACAGTCGATTTGAAAGGACCATGGGCATTTTTCGATGTACTATGGACTTTAGAACAGAATAAGGTAGATAACTAAATAAATCTTACTCGTCGTCCGTCAGATAGATGTCCAAAAAATATTGGACACGTATTTTTTCTTTTTTCACGTAAAGAAACAATGAAGACGATACAGTGCTTTGAAAACTCGTGTGACGTCATATTCTAAGACATTAGTAACGTCACAACCCCCCACCCAAATCTTTGACGCGTTTTATCTTCGTCAATTTTTTTTGTTTTGATAAAATAAAAAATACGTATCCAATATTTTTCGATAATCTAACAGACGGACTAATTAGAATCATATTTTTAAACATCCCTATTTGTAATATGTCTCAAATAGTAGCTTAGAATAAGGGCTTCACTTTCTTTTAAAATAACCAGTACCTAAGTCGCAGCAAAACAGCAATAGAGCCACTTGAAATAATATGGCGCCTATTTCTGTATTTTGCCAAAGATTTCGAGGGGATTCCGTAACACAGGCTCTACAGTCCTTAGTCGATTGTTAGTCTAATGTTCGACTTGCTCGTGGTGTGAAATTAAAGATATAGTGAACTGTCTTGGTTTATTGCCGATTAAATTACAATTAGAATAGCTCGGACAAAACATATAATAATTTAAATAAGCGTCTTAGAGTGTCGTCCGTCGCGTATTTCAGAGTAATCACTGTCATCACCTTGGCTCTGGTATTTGGCGATTTTGGTACTTTTTGCATAAGTATGAATTGGAGGACTTTTTGTGCGCTACGATTTGAGATTTATTTAAATTCTGTTGAACTCAAGCCCATTTTGTCCTACAACCTTTGACTTTGTATTTTTAGTATTACTTAATGAAACTAGTAAAATACTTGAACTTTTGATTGAGAAAAGTAAACCAATAGAATATTTGTACTTTTGACTAACAAATGACGTATTTTTATTTCAGTTGTGGACGGCGATAAGACACTGAACAGTTTTAAAGGCCAGCTCCATGAAAAATTCAACTGTTCCCTAAAGGACGAACACGTGGTATGTATTTATTTATTCACTAAATAATAGGTTATTTAACGCATTTCCGATAATTTGGGAATTCATTGTTTAATTGTTTATTTTTTTTAGGGTGAGATCATATTAGTATGCACGGATTTAATATTAAATACGTGTACATGTGTAGTTTGTACGTTTTAAAAGATTCCTATACAGAGGTGTGATTCTTTTAAGTTGAGCAGCAATCCGAATCCATAAGATGTACAAGGGAATTGTTTTAAGGAGACTTTAGCTCGATTTTTATGAAAATGCAACTGGCTTACTTATTTTTTTGGTCAAATATGAGTTGTCCATAAAAATTACTGATAGTTACAAATATTTTTCATTGTATGGGAAGAAAAAAATTGAGACAATGGAAGTTATAAGAAATGACCTGTATAAAACAATAAAAACAAAAAAAATAGTAGTCTATCGGCATCAGGATCAGGGTACAAGCTACGGGCAGTCCGGTCTCCATATTTATTATAAGAGTTATGATTACACATTTTACTATTAATTTTTAGTTCACAATGAGTTTTCTCACAGCACAATGTCTCTTAAACAAGCAACATAAAGTTCAAATTATTATAAATCCATCTAATCCCTTTAATTTGTCCACAGACAATGCTAAACTACCACATAAACGAGACGATGCAGCTCAGTGACCTCTTCATCGCGTTAGAAGCCCTCCGCAGGGAGTTTCCCTCACTCATCGAGGACTACTCCGTATCGGAAACCACCCTAGAGGAGGTGTTCCTGGCCTTCGCTAAAGAGAAGCCGCAAGATGCATCGGCGTAGCAGAAACCAGAATGAGACGAAGAATCGGCAAGAGACATTTAATTGTACTTATAGAGAAAGGAGACGCGAATAAATTGTAAGCTACTTGCAAGCACGTGGATAGTGGAGCGGCTTAGAGAAGCTTGCAGAATGTGGTCGTATCACTGCAGAGCTTTTACTTATTTTAACCTTGAATTTGCGTCAGTGACATATGAACTTTATTTTGCTTAGCTGTAGGTTGCTTTTGTTAAGCTGTTGGTCCTGGTGGTCGTTAATCTTTGACAGTAGTTCCAGGTAGTCAGTGACCTGAAAGTATGATAACCAGTCTTACCAAAGGATATTAAGCAGTATCACCTGGATTGTGGTCGGCGTCCAGTCTCACCGGATGCAGCTAAAAATACTTCTTAAAGAGGCTCAATTTTTTTTATCAATCGTTTAAAGAAACAGCATTTGATTCACGATTGTTTATTTTCGCACATGCGATTAGGCGAATATTATCATAACTTAGGTATGTTATTAGATGAAAACGGAGGGAAACTTAAATAGATTTAATATTTGGCAAAGACTTCAAATTAATTCTAAATAAATAATTAAAGACTTTACAAACTCGCCCAATACACTTCTACATTCCCTATTGAGTTTTCTAATCTTAATATAATACTATTTTTCATATGACTCCCTTTTTGTTTCAAGTTTTAGTTCACCGTCAAATTTTATTAATTAATTAATAGTATTATGGTCTAATAGCTTAAACAAATTCCTTGAGAAAGCGGTCTTAAAATACGCATAGAATGGGTTACAAACACCCTTAACAAAGCTTGAAAGACAATTACTGCCGCACTTAGAGAGCTTTAATGATAACTTAGGCCATCACTTAGTAAAGGTTTTGACAGTATTGTCATACAAGTGTGTCAAATCTTTACTGAGTGACGGCTTAAGTAATCATTAAATGTATCTGACTACCGCAGTTACTGCCATACTCAGAGACATTTAATGATTACTTTAGCCGTTACTTAGTAAAGATTTGACACAGAAAACCTTCATTAACGTATCAAAATCTTTAGTAAGTGCTAGCTTAAGTAATCATTAAACGTCTCTGAGTGCGGCAGATACTCTCCCTGTAATTGTGATTATTTTTCGGGTTTAGTTAACGGTGAGCTTGGAGTCATAATTACTTGAACACTTTAACTCCAGTTTAATATATTAGGTTAGCTCATTCCATCATCGACCTCATCTCGTCGAATTATTCCACTTAACCCCACCAAGCCGCCCCACAGATGGGACAAAGTTTGTAGTGTAATCTGCCTCACTAAATACGATTTCCAACAAGAATCCACAAAATTTTAAAGCAGTAGAAACTGCCCTACTAAAATCTTATTTAGTGGAGTTTGTTGAGACCAAGTGGAATAATTCATCTCGCCAAGTAGGCTCATTTCATATAAAAAACACGTTAGGTAGTAAAACTAACTGCGGTACTCAGAGATATTTAATGATTACTTAAGCCGTCACTAAGTAAAGATTTGACATACTTTTGTATGACAAAACTGTCAAAACCTTTACTAAGTGATGGCCTAAGTAATCATTAAAGCTCTCTGAGTGCGGCAGTAAGTATTTTGGTTGATTACCACCTAGAAAGAGTCCGTCCGTTAATTCACTAACACTGACTAATAAATAATATAAAGCAAGAATCACATTTAACTTTACTTTGGAAAGTTAAGTAAGTGATAATGTGAACTTTAATCATATAACGTGAATGTTCTTTTCCTTTTAAACTAAATAGCTCACATTTGCCTAAACGAGTATAAAACATGAATAAGGTTCACATTCGTATAAAAAACTTATTTGACTAGTCAAAGTTCGATGTGAATCTTGCCCATAGAGTTTAAGGTTCGATCTGAAAGAAGAGTGATATATTTTAGAAAAGAGTTACCATAAAGTTGTATAAAGTCAGAGGCCTTACCATAGAATGAAGACCAAAAAGTATTTAGCTAATGCATTTGTATTATAAGGTCCTTCTTAGCTGATAGACTTCATCGAAGACCGAAGAGAAATAGAACAGATGATCTGATAACATTGAATATTAAACTTTATTTGCAGAGCCATGACATTGAAAATAGGTGCGCTTTATTTAGAGTGAATGTGCAAAGATCAACCTGCTTTTTGATGTTCAAACTGCACTCACGCAGGCCGATTTGCACTTAAAGGTCCTAACAATAAGTTATAAACTCGGCTGCTCTTCAAATTGCACCTTGGTTTGCGCTAAGCTATAGCTAGGCGATTGTGAAATGGATGTTAACTGTAAACAGTGCAAAAGTACCCTTGACGAAGTAATAATAAGGATCGTGTTCTTTCCGTCGTTACTACCTTTTTTTGTACTAGACCATACCTGGGAACCTTCTAGGTATCGAAGGTCAAACTTCCAACTTATACAAACTATTTTTTATACAAGTTTTATATAAATAAACTTAAATACCCTTTTTTGTTTGGCGGGTGGAAAATCATCAAATAACCCCGCTCTTAGGCAGAGCGAAAGGGAGTGTCAGACTTCTACTGACTAAAAACCACCCATGTTCCTTCTTAACCCTTCATGTCGAGGCCGCGGTATCTCTTGCGAACAACCCGCAGCCCAACTTAAATACCCTTGTTTACTATTTAACGCATTTAAAAGCACAATGTTTTTTCACGCCAAAAAAGTCGTTCCCAATAATCATTATGGCATCAGAGAATGCTTGGTTAAATGCTTCGTAAAGGGTATGTTTCCACCCTCTAGGTACGCTTGTACTAATAATTATATAATGAAATGTATGTACTACCTTATGCTTGAATATACAATGTGTACACCGTGTGTCAATTCTCGTGTTACTATTAATATATATTATGATCTAAGAAGAAAATTAAACCAATTGTATGTGTTTAAATTTAAATATAGGCTTTAAGGGACATTGGCGCATAAACTGTTACATTACAATTAACGTAAATGAAACGAAACAGATTTTAAAATAAAGGTTGGGGACTCTGGATTTGTGGCCGGATGGCAATAGGCTCACCCCTATTACATGGGACTTAAACTTAACTGGCGAAGTGTGGGTATATCATTAGGTACACCTCTGCCCAACGCTTCGGGGGTTACAGGCGTGATGCTATATTATGTTTATTCAAATAAAATAAGCTTCTTTCTGCTTGCTTTTCTTTATGATGATTTTCATTTTAAACTCGCAGATTTTGTACTTTTGTATGAAACTTAAACAACTTTTCAATTATTATCTGTTAATATGTAATTGAAAACTATGACGGGTGTTGAATCGCATGCTGAATCTATGGTAACAGCGGCAGCGTATATGTCCCTCACCATATATTGCTGTATTATAGCCATTGTATTACTATTTATATTTGATACCACACAAAAGAGGCTTTATAATTAAAATATAATCATTATAATCTGTTAAATTATTAAAGTAAGACATATATTATTACGCAAGTCGTAGTAAACTTGTAATTAAAATAAGTATTTATGAATGAATAAAACAATAAATGAACTGAATTAGTACTTAGTCTGAAAGGAATAAAATATAATAGACACTTGTTTATGCACAATGACATTTCTATTTTATTTAAAAATCCTCATTTTTTTTATTTAAAATTCATTCATTCATTCGTTATCAGCGACCCCGAAAACCATGAAATCGACACCCACGAAATTTTCATTGGCGCCATCTTTTATTTTAAAGACCTCATATCGTCATGAGCGATCCCGAAAACCATAACTACAAATTACACCCATGAAAAATCGGAAATCGGCGCCATTTTTGATTTTCTTTTAGGAAAACACTGTACATGACACCTATTATAATTCTAAAAAGAAATGATGGATGGACTATGTGAAGAATGATATGGCGGTGAAAGGCCGAAAGCAGGTGTCTTATGAGAAGTATAGAAGAAGACACGCTGCGCTGACCCCAAATGAATTCAGATAAGGGCAAGAGAATGATGATTGAATCACACTTCTCCTTGCAACCTTTTTTCCAGGGTGGTTCACAACGTTACCCACTTTTTTCCCAGTCACAGTGCGAAACGAAAAGGGGGGGGGGTGTAACTCAGTGGGAACCCCACACTTTAGGAAATTAAGTACCTACTGCACTGGGCTTTGGCTTTGGCCCGCCTTGGTCCGTTAGTGGATATCACATATGACGCGTTCGTAAGCTACGGGCAATCGACGGTGGCGGCCAAACATGCCCAGGGCTGCGGCTTGGAGTCTTGGTCCGACGGGCCGTTTGGCCGGTTCCGTCGAGACGAGCAGAGCGGGTGGATAGACAGGTGGTTGCACGATACGACGTACTAAAAATCAAAAACGCTAAAATAAAAATGATGGCAATAACGCACACGATTTTAACTAATGGCCAATGGGGTATAGGAAATCAAGATTAGTTACTAATTAATATATTTATTACTTACGTAATATTATTTCGTTACAATAGGTTTATTATCTTAATAGGATAAAATAAAAGATTTTTCGTCGCATTGTAAATTATGAATGACTTTCGGTTTGTAAGTTTATTTACGCATTTGATGATTATGTGAAGGTAGCCCTATTAGCACTAGCATTCGGAGAAAGAGTCCTGTTTGCGTCAAAACTTTTTAGATGTTCATACAATGACTTGAACATGAATTAAATAAATATAAAAAATATGACTTGCCTTCAATCTTTGTACAGTCGAGTCGGCATCAGAAGCACACTACAAAAAGCGAGTTTTTTAATAAAAACTTGTCAGATATTACACGTTCATAACAAGTTATTGAAGAGTAAGGAATGTTATAAAAAATAATCTTCTAAACACATTTTTTTTTTCTTCTTTTTTTTAAAAAAACGTTGCCCCACACTAGGGATTTCTCCTGTATCGTGGGTGCGTTTACAAACATATAAAGTCACATACACAAATACCCAGACCCGAAACAACTATCTGCAGGCCATACAAATATTTGTTCCGTGCGGGGATCGAACCCGCGACACGCAGCGCAGCAGTCCAATCGCTTAGCCACTGCGCCAACCGTGCCGTCACCACATTAAAAATAATAGCTGGAGTCCAGTACATTAAATAATTAAAATTCTGAAATGTATAGCTACTTCTATTGCTGACCGTTCGTAGTCCGTACCACATGGCCTGACACCTGCGCCCTTGATGACCTTCTGTCTGCGTCATTGAGTGGGCTTCGGATGTTTTTGCCATCGACAGGCTAAGTAGGTACCTACTTAAGATTCCAGACATAAAATAAATATACAATGGAAATCCTGCGACCGTGTGTTGGCATAAATGTTTTTTGTTTAGTCTAATAATTAATTATAACAAAAAAATTTACCCTTGATAAGAGGTTGAATTCAAGACAAAAAACAAAGAGGAGGTCCAAAGGCCAACTTGGTACACATACTCTTAGTTGAATACGTTTCATCACTGCTGTTTTTCATAGCACACAGAAAACAGAAAAAAATGTAGCCAAGTACAAGTCGGACTTGCACATGAAGAGTTCCGTAGGTACCATCATAGTAGGGAAGCCCACTTTAATTTGTATTATTTCTTGTTTTAGCGGCCACAGAAATAAATACTCATAGTGCCCCTAAGCATATACTCCAACTCCTCAAACTCCGCCCCTAAGATGACCCGCTGACCCAAAAACTACGAACTAAATCTCGTTCAAACCAATTTCGGTTGAAAGTATTTAGTACGATCTACACCAGTTTTGTTTTAAATTTTTCCCTCTCTTAGTTTAATAGTTAGAGGGGGGGCACATTTTACCACTGTAGAAGTATCTATCTTTCACAAAGGATTGACTTTGAGAAAAAATAGTTTTAGGAACTTCAATGTCATTTTTAAAGACCTGTCTTTAGACACGAACAGGTGATGAAAAAAGTTTTTTTTATTCTTAGTTCCATGTATGGGGAGTCCCCGTTTAACCTTTATTTTTGTATACAAATCGTAAAGCAGTTCACAGAATACGTCTACCAAGTTTCAACTGTGTAGTCTTAATAGTTTCCGAATCAACTGGCTGTAACAAACGGACAGACAGACAGACGAATCTATAAGGGTATCGATTTTTTGACATTCGGCTACGGAACCCTAAAAATATGGTAGTTGAACCATAAGAAATAGTAATTTTCCTGTGTGATCATGTTTAGTTCTTTTTTTATTATCTATTGAATCAGCATTACAATTCAATATAATATCCAATGTCATCAACATCAATAGGTACACGTTTTAAAACTTACATTCTGTACATGGATTATTTATACAGGGTGTAAATCAATCCATCACACAGCCGTTAACCAAGCATTCTGTACATCAAACTAAGTTCCCCTACGCTAAAATTTTTGCTGGGAAACGATTTTTTTTTTGAGGTCAAAATTCACATTTTACGGTAAAACTCAATGTAGCACTCTTCAAACATTGTGCTAGTGGATGCTTTGAATAGTAAACGGGTGAAAAACTATTATTTACAAAAACAGCTGTGAAAAATTTCGAACTTTGACGCCCAATGTCTCCGTAACTAGGGGGTTCCCAGGTATGGTCAAGGTCAACAAAAAAATGATCGCAGTGGTGGGGAGACCAAGTGCCCTTCGTTTGCGTTAAGGGTACTTTTACACCCTTTATTGTTGAGCTGACATTTTTTTCAAAACCGTTTAAATTGTAATAGGAGTAGGATACCGAAATAAAGACTCAAATTACAACAATAAATATTGTATTTACTTTCACGTTACATTCTTAGTCAACAATCTATGTGTTACACATACTTTAACATTGGGCTAGCTATAAATAAGAAAATCAAGGAATGTGTCTTTGACAATGACGCACATTTTGAACATTTGCTATTTCCTTTCCATCTATACGGCACTATTTACTAAATTACAGAGAAATGCTATTTTTTATTTAATCAGCGTTGATTTTATGTAAATAGATCATTTTAACTACTCAAAGGCATCAAAACCAAGCTTGTACCATACAGTTTCACATATTATTTATTATGTAGATATATCTTCAGTAAAGACAAGATAATAAGCATTATGCATGTAATTTAAATATTAATTTGATAATAATTATTATGTTGTAGTTTGGTTGCCAAAACATTTCCAGTTTGTATATGAAGACTTATTGATAGTGAAACAAATGAAGTTGAACGTGAATTATGCTTGTTGTAATATTGTTCAAAGATGATTCAAAAACACTTGTGATGCATACCAAAGTCTACAAGTGTTTTCTGAATTGTCAACAGCAATATAACAACAAGTATACTAATGTAATAGAATGCAATTTGGACACTAGACCTCTTGCTGATAAGATGATTACCAAGTATGTTAGTAGATAACAATATTCTTAAGTCTTTAGTTTATCAAGATAATATCTAGATCTGATTAAGAATTTAAACTACTCATAGCATTACATTGCAATGTAAAACAAATACATGTTAAAATATATTGAATTTAAACATTGTTTTATACTCTAACAATTAAGAGTCTAATGCATGCATTACATAGATAAGAACACAATGTTTGAAACTAAATCTTAAACACAATTTATAAAATAAGAATACAATGGTACAGTTCAATTTAATTTTATAAATAATTTCAGCTTATTGTATAATAATGAGGTGGCAATTTAGAGATAACTCTATCACTACAAGAATATGTAAATATCCGTAAATTTTACCTAATTGTGGATTCAGAATTCATCAAATCTACTGAGTAGGTACTGATCCAAATCACAATTTGATTGTAAAGGTCAAACTTAATGTCATTAAGGTATACACAAGACCTTGGATTAAAAGCAAAGGCTGCGCAGTAATATCAAAATTCATGCAGTATTTTTCTTTGGATGCAGTGGCTTTATTCAGGTGTGTTAATTTACTCAGTATTTAAAGCTCACTGGTTTTTATATAACATCTATATTACTAAGACAAGACATTACTCTGCAATGTACACAGCTCAAGATTGACCTACTAAATCTAAATGAATTAGTTTGCTAAACTTTTCAGTCCACTGTTGTTAAATGCAATTTTCACATCATCAAACACTTCTAGTGGAGACACCTCTGCATTGATCCTGCGCACCAGACCTTTCCCGTCGTAGTGGTTGATGATGGGCAAAGTGTCGTTTAGATATGTGTTGAATCTCTTCTGGAGGCTATCCAGGTTGTCGTCCGAGCGCCCACTGCCGGCAGCGCCGCGACCCAAACACCGCTCTGTGCACATATCCCGCGAACACTCGAAGAATAACACAAACAGCAGCTTCGTTTTGTCAGACATGACGCGCTCCCAGCCTTCTAAATTGTCCTTGTTGCGCGGGAAACCGTCAACAAGGAAGCGTGTCTTACCGGACTTCTGCATAGCCTTGTGTAAGAGAGAACACGTAACCTCTACAGGTACAATCTCGCCGTTCCGGATTTTCTCCTCGATCATCTCTCCGTACTCGGACCCCGGCCTCTGTCGCTCTTCACGCAACAAATCACCAGCGGATAGATGTACAAAATCATATTCTTTGGAAATAAATGAACACTGCGTTCCTTTGCCGGCGCCAGGCGCACCCAACACGAACACAACTTCAGGCACCATTTTGTTGAGATACTGCGAACACTGCCGCAACGCGCTATTCAGCATTAAATAAGCGAGACTAATTTATTTAGCTGGATTCCAATTAGTTTTATAAAACATGCGCACAGCTGCAGCCTTGAGTTTTGACGTAACAGTATAGTATTGATAAAAGGAATGACGAATCACGATCACGAACGAATGAACTGACTGAACTATAAATGTCAATCGCAGTGTTGCATGGTAAACAAGACAAAGCTAAGGGATTAGTTTTCGTAACCGATAGATGAGTGAGGGAAAAAGGGATTACGGCCTTGGCCCTCTCATAATACAGAAGATTAAGCTATATTCATCTATGCCCTCGTACTAACTTTCCAAGTTATTCTGCATAGCCATTCACAAACAATAGAATCGAAGTCCAATCAAAGTTGACACTTTTTCGAGTTTCAGATTTTTGGATCGAACGATTGGCAAATTTTAATGCTATTCACAGATTCGATCGACATGGTAATACAGTCACCTGCAAAAATGCATGGACAATTCAGAACTAAAATCGTGTGAAGCGAGAAATGACGCCACCTAACGTTAACTAGTAATCTAGTTATCGACTAAACGCTCCCAGGGCAATACACATTAAGGTATCCATGCAATTGTGCAGGTGACTGTACTATCGCGGGCACTCCCGCCTGACCACCACTAAGCTCATATTTGCTTGCACTTACAACATGAAGCGCTCTCTAGCTCCGCCCCGCCTTTGTATAGAAATAATGAATGAAATACAATACCATTCCACCGCACTGACGAGACCGACGCACGCCGAACGAGTTATTGTTATTTTTAAACTGCCATTATTAGAAAAAAAACTTTAACTGAATTTGACTTTCGTTACTAATGGTGCGTGTGTGTTGGTTTGGTAATTGTAAATTAAAAATTCAATGATTTCTGTGAGTAATTTTAAATTTATTATAAGAATCTTATAAAATCCCATGCTATTTAACAGGCAATTGTAAGCGTGTTCTCTAAATCGGCTTTAACGATTTCGATAAAATTTGAAATAATGGGGCTTTAGGGCGGTGAAACGTTGATCTAGCCAGCGGGCCTAAAATGGCCGCTTTTGCAGAACATAATATGAATGACATTCAAAATTTAAAATTCTTAAAATGGACTTTATGTTTATGAAAATAAAGTCCATTTTAAGAATTTTAACATTTTAATGTGATTCATATTGTTTTTTTTATTTTGGGACTCAGCTCAGCGATTTGACTGATGTTAAATCCTTGTCCATGCAAAATTATAATTTCATTTCGTTCTTCTTGTATGAGATTTCTGGAAGACATTATGAGCAAAATGTTCTAGCACAGGTTCTCAGGAGTCCAATATTATTGCACAGGTTAACGTTTAGTCAATCAAAGGTCAGGTAAGCAGAGCAATGGTCAATGTTCAAAAGGTCCGGGAAGCGCGCCAAACTTCGTCCGTAAAATTCGCAAAAGGTGTACAGATGATACGTCACTAAGCTGCGCAGTGCAGATTGCAACTAATTACGTTGACGCTTCTCTAATAGGCCTAAACTTTGAAGGGGCGGGGTTTGGCGCCTACGCATGATTTATGCGAAAAAATTTTTAACTGGGCAGGCGGAAAAGCTTTCGACTGTACATAAGCAGTCGTGGTAAAAAATTGTATGTACCTAGCCAATTAATTATCTTTATTCTAAATGGATACGTAACGACTCTTCCCTAAGGTACAGTACAAAATGGCGTCATAATTCTGATTAGATTGCTCCTTCCGATAGCAAATAGCTGTCGGTAGAATTTATCGATATTTTCATCTCTATTACTCGCTTGCTTTCGGTTTTGTGAATAGCGATTTTCGATAGTACGATCGATCGATTGAATACGACGGACAATCGAGTGGTTGTCAATAGCCATGCTGGAGGCACTTAAAAAATTAAATTGTGTCAACATTTGCAACAAACACATGGGAATGAAACACAACTTACATGTGCCTAAACCTGACCTCTAAAAACCTTCCCGTTTCAATACACTTCCTCAAAAACTGGGTTCTCTGCAGTCTGAGGGCAGTAGACTTGAGGTAGCGCGAGGGCAAGTTTCTTCAAATACCTCGCAGGCCATGTTTCCCTTTTAAACTAATCTTATTGTACCATCATAATAATTATGGACTCATTGTGCTTCTATGGTACATAAAGTATAGTTCAGTATCAATACTACAGGGTAGAATGGACGGGTCATCGACGAACAAAACGGTAAGTGTGGTTTGGTCTATTGAACCATATTTTTTATAAAGCAGACTAGACTAAAGATAGGTTCCATGATGAGTAATTGAAAAGACAGAAATTTCGAAGAATCACTTTATTGTATGTTTTTTTACATCTTTGCATGCAAAACTCAAAAGTTCAGAACTCAATAGTCTTGTTTTCGCCAGAATACCTGAAAAGAGAAACAATTAAATTAGTGGACAGCAATACAATTACAATTGAATAACAATCAACTTAATTTCATCAGAAGTTAATAGGTTTGACCTCAAAATAATTCAGAACAGGTCTGTGAATGCTCATCATTTTGATAAACTACTATAGACTGGTAGTACATAGTAAATTTTTATTTGATAAATAGGTATCTGAAATGAATAATTCTCACCTGTTGGGTTTCTCTGACTGACACCACTCGCGTCGACTTCAAATGTATCTGTAATTAAAAATATACCGTTAAAATAGGTAACCTGAAATGGTGGTCCAATTTGACTTGAAAGCAAAACCTCAGGCCTGTTGAGCTTGTTAAACCATCACGGGGCATTTGGAACAGTGTTGTCATCATTATAAAATACGATTCTAAGAATTGATAATCATTCTCGTCATTTTGATAAAACTACTATGGACTGTACATGGTAGTTTTTATTGGATTAATATCAATATTTTATTTAGCCATGGTTCTCACCTGATAGATTTATATGACTGACACCTTCCTATAAGACTCGGCGGCGTTCACTTAAAATGGATCTGTAATTAAAAATACACAGTTAAACAAGGTAACCAAAAATGCTGGTCTAATTTGGCTTGAAATCAAAACTTCAGGCCTGTTGAGCTTGTTAAACCATCACGGGGCATTTGGAACAGTGTTGTCATCATTAAAAATACGATTCTAAGAATTGATAGAGCAAGGGCATTTTATTGTTACAACAAATGGATTATATATCTGGAAATACTAGTGTAAGAATTTTTTCAACTGATTAAGTGTTGCTAATTACCTGATAGGGACTTATCGGTATCCTTCGGCACCCATGAATCATAGCGATGTAATCTGTAAATACACTAAAGGTTAGTTGTGTTTTCTATATTTGATTATGTTGTGTAGGTAATGTTCAAGTTCCATTCCTGTTGAGCTTGTATATGTATCTACAACGGATTGTTTCAAAAACTCACAGAAGATGACAGTGTAAAATATTGTTATAAAAACGGTATTTGCTTTTATAAAATGACGTGATTTAGCATGACTTTTATCTATTATGTTATGTTAACATTGGATGATATTGAAAATTATAATAGAACATGATGTGACTATAATACAATGTAATAAATGATAGATTTAAATAATATTTACCTTTCATTAAACAACATCGTCTCCTCTCACCGATAACTCAATACCTGTAACAAATAATATTAAATAAGTATTGTGTCACTTGTGTACCATAAATGATTTACTATTATTTTATATTTTCAGTGTGATATATTTTTTTCCTCATTTCTCAGTACAGGTCTGTGATAATCATCATTAAAGTTACAAAAAATTGCGAAGTTGTAGTCTTTATATTAGTTTAATTAAGGTCTAATTGCGCCAACCAGACATTTTATTATAACTGTGATGTTACTAAGGTTACAATTTTCATTTACATAAAAAAATGACCACATGGTCAGAATAACTCCAGATAAAAAAAATAACCTTGGGTGGCCCAATTAGACCACAGTTTGCTGAAATTTACAGCACATGGTTTTAGGTAGTACAAGAAGTATGGCTTACCTTTTTATGTGTTGCCACTGGTGAAGGATCTGTGAATAAAAAGGTTGTGGTTATTTTGTGACCAACAACTAAAATAACTCGTACATTCATACAGTGATAACATAATTTTTCGTTTCTGAAAACTTGTTTTAAAATTGATGTTAACTACTGCATGATTGTACAAAATAACGAGATAAATTCTGGCAGTTACGAAAAATAAGATATAGAAAACGCCAGAATTTAGCCCAGAAAATAATATATGAACTCACCTTTTCCAAAAATGACTGTTCCAGCCAAATAAAAACACTAGGGTTTGTTTACAATAGAAAAATTATAATTTAAAAATTAATTACAGTACAAGTAATGAATCATGGTTCCCGACATAATAGCGATTCATATCAAACAGACTGTGGTGTTTTTAATAGTTTATTTAGTATCTCGTGGTGACATTCTGCCACTCAGTAACAAACGGTCCGACCAGCGTCGTCGAGCTTAACACTTAACTTAATTGAGGCGATACATTCCGTTTTATGTTCAAAATAAAATTATTCATAATGTTAAAACGTAAAATTGTATAGTGCGTGAGGCGCTCTCAATAATGTTACATATATTACAGTATGGATTGCTTTAGCTACGACGTTTACAATTTGTCCAAGTATTGAGCTAAGTCGGGCAGACCCTCCTTAAGTCCTTTCCTTTTCCTTGTCTCCTGCAAAGATAAAAGAAAAACAGAATTATTTTTCTGAACAAAAACTTAAATGAAGTTGTTACGCTTCAAAAATTTGAATGTATCGCCCGCGCCGTAGCATGCAGTCCCGGGACATAAGGATAGAGGTCCTGTGCAGCGTTTAGACGCGGGTTCGCTTCACTATGCTTCGTTTGCACGCCACAGCCGTCTCTGCGAAGCGGCCGACAAGCAACCGACTCGCTACGGCGCGGCACGGGGTGCCGGAAGGTATATTTCAAACCCGACGCAAATAGTCGGGTCTAGTATGTAGTAGAAACTTGGTAAAGAAATAAACTATTTGTATTTGTATTGTGTAATAAATTTTGTAAGACAAAAATAACGATGATTAGCTAGATGCAAAATCATTTCCTGTAATTTTCATCGAAATATCCCCAAAGAAGTATATCTACAAAAGACAAGAGTATAGAGTACGCACCTGCACAACAACGTAAGGCTTGCTGCTGGAGTCGCACGGGTCTCCGGGCAGGACCTGCCAGTGGTCGAACACGCACTGCGGGAAGGCCTGTCCACCGGTGTTGGAGCGCAGGTCGGCGGTGAAGCCGAACGACTCGTTGACGGGCAGGTATGCCTTCACCACGAACATGGGTGTGCCGGCTACCTGAGACTCCTCGAACACGTGGCCACGACGTCTGTTCAACACGCCGTAAATACCTCCCACGGCTACCTCAGGGCACTGTTTGGGGAATATGCGTTTGAATGTTAGCATTATGTGTTTCAGAAATGTTGTGTATAATACTGTATTTGAACACGTAATGGAGTAATATAAGGTTTTCTTATGAACCGCGAACATTTTGTTACGCGGCCGACATTAGCGTATAAGAATATGTCACATTTTTGACGATACCAAAGCAAACATTGAGTATATTTGTTTATTACCCAACCTTTCAGAATATTCCAATAATCAAGGGTTGTTATAATTTTGTTTGTATGTTAGTTTGACTATTCAGACAAGGTATCGTGAGATGACTATGCCTAAATAAAGAACTGTTGATCTGCCACGTCTCGGAAAGGCGGAACTATCGTAACATGCTAGCCCGCTCAGGAAAAACGTGGGGTCATGCTGGGAGCATTCGCAGCCATACAATACATGAGCTAGATAGGTGTTGCTATCACATTACACATTTTAGAATAATATTTACATTTGTATGGTCGCCAATCCAGTCTTGTCAGTAAGTCATGCATGACACTTAATTATCTTCAATATTACTCAACTTTCGCAACTATATCGATTCTCCACTTTATAACCTGATCAGCAGGTAATGTAAACGCTATAGTCGTTCGAAACAATAATTTCATACTAAGGAATCCTCTCTTTATTATTTCATCTGCGCAGACTACAGGACCTGTCAAGACTGGATGAGCGTATCCACAGAAACACACACTTCATGCAATATAGTTGCGAGGTACATACCTGAATCTCGCACAGGTACACGGGCTCCATGAGTCTGGGCTGCGCGGTCAACAGACACGCGTACAGACATCTTCTCGTCGTTGGAATGATTTGACCGCCACCCCTGTACAACAAACAATTCAGTCATGAAAAAAAGGTTGCAGGCACGGTGGTATAACCTCACGAACACCCGTTAACCGTACTGTAGAACTGTTTGGTGGCAGAACAATCACCACTCGGTGGTACTTTTTTGTATTATTTTATAAACATAGTTATATTCTCACCTGTGGATAGCATCAGTGTGTAGCGTCACATCATAGATGTTGAACCTCACACCACGCAAGTTCTCCTCAGCCATGACTCCCTCCTTGGCGGCCCATTGGAAGCCGGCGACAACGGAGTCCTTGATCTCGTTAAGGTACTGCACTCCCTTGGAGCAGTCCACCATTAGGTTGGGGCCGGTTCCCTCGGGACCGAAGCACCAGATCTTACGCGCCTCAGTGACGTCGTACTCGTACTTGTCGGTCAAGTAACGCGCACGGGTCTTGAAGTCGTCACGGGGGTTTACTTTGCCCTGAGAGACAGAAATATTTTATAAGTAACTTCACAATCACTGCTGACATAGATAAAATGCTATGGAAAGTAAAAATGTATCGCCCGCGCCGTAGCATGCAGTCCCGGGACATAAGGATAGAGGTCCTGTGCAGCGTTTAGACGCGGGTTCGCTTCACTATGCTTCGTTTGCACGCCGCAGCCGTCTCTGCGAAGCGGCCGACAAGCAACCGACTCGCTACGGCGCGGCACGGTGTGCCGGAAGGTAATTTAACTATTCATTTACATTTACTAAACACAGTCGGTACAAAAGTAAAGCTTTTAACTGGCACAAAAAATGAGCATAAACAAGTAGTTTCCTTACATCATCGATGTCCTCAGGCAGACCTTCGGGCATGGGTTGCGCCTTCATGAACAGACGGTTGTGCTTGTTGGGCGACTTGGACAGACACATCTGGTCAGACTCCTCGGCCACGGTCTCACGGTACGACACCACGGGGTCAGATTTCTTGATTGGAATGCAAGCATGGTCCTCCTCCAAGTCCTGGGCAAACAGAAAAATGTGTTTCATGAAGCAAATGATGTGTTTCACAAATAAGTAGGATGCACCAAGATAATGTTTCAATTAGTTGTAAAGTAAATGTCTCATACATTTATGGGGTCGTATGCTATGGAAACTCACAACCAATTCCGGTATGAAGTATACTGTTAGTCCTCTTTGACACCCAGATGCTTATTTTAAGTAACTGGCAACACTTGGGACTCTTTTTTATTTTTCTTAAATCAGTATCATAGTTATGATTCAAAATTTAGTGTTTAGATCTATACAGTCAAGGCACAGCCATTGGCTTCTTGTCTTGATGTTTATTCAGTCGAGAAAAGTTGTAACAAACATACAGACGAATTGAGAACCTCCTCCTTTTTGGAAATCTGTTAAAAACATACTGTATACGGTCGAAAGGTTTTTAGCATCAAAAACATGTTAAAACCATGATGCAGAACTTAAAACATCAGTTGATTACAAAAATAACTTATATTCTACAAACCTTAAGACAGATCTCAAGATGGAGCTCTCCGGCACCAGCGACGATATGTTCTCCAGACTCCTCGTTGATGCACTGCACCATAGGGTCGGACTTGGCCAGACGCTTCAGACCCTCCACCAGCTTGGGCAGATCAGCAGGGTTCTTGGGCTCGACGGCCACACGCACCACAGGGGATACACTGAACTTCATGACCTGTGTGAGAAGAGGAGTTTGTAGTATTTGTGAATGAGGAATAGGTATTCTGGTACGTGTTACATGACGAATATCGTATTTGAAGAAAATAAGAAATAAGAAGAAGCATTGTGTTTTCCGCCTGCTCTGTAATTACACAGACAAACGGTCCTGGCCACGTGGTCCGACCGCATAGTTCGATATATCGGACACGAACTTTTTCCAGTTGGTTCGATTTTAGAATCTTACCAGGCGAACTACTAATCCTTAGGAACGCGTGGTCCGACTATGAAGTCGAACCACGCGGCCATGACCGGACAAAGGCGTTTTGCTAATTTTAACGGCACCCATACCCCATCAAAGGGGGACAACGCTGCTTGGCGGTGCCACCCTAGTAGTTACCCATGAACAGCTCTTCTACTAGTAATTACTACTGCCTGATGGATAACCGTAACCCGCCTTATGAACCACAACAATGTGTGTAAATAATGAATAACTCTGCTTACCTTCATGTTGTGTGCGTTCTTGAAGGTGGTGATGGTTCCGGTCTTGACAAGGAACTGGTCCACTCCGACCAGACCACAGATGTTACCGCAAGGCACATCCTCAATGGCCTCCACATAACGTCCCATCATGAGGATGGTGCGCTGGATAGTCTTCTCATACACATCCTATTGAAACAAGTTTTGAAGTTAGTATAACAATGTTATTTATAAAGGAATTTATAATTAGGAGTGTTTTTATGTATGAAGATATAATATAATAAATGAAGAAGTAATTTACAGAAGTACAAAAATGAGGAAACAAGTTTATTAAGAGGCTTGTATTTTTCAGGCTTTCATATGTCAGAAATCTCTCTCTGAAAACTAGCTTACCTCTTTCTTGCCGGGCGTGAAGTTGGGGCCCATGATGCGGGCCTTCTGTCCGGTGATGACCTTGCCGGAGAACACACGACCGAAGGCGTAGAAACGACCCTTGTCGGAGGTGGGTACCATCTTGGACACGTACATCATAAGGGGTGCCTCGGGGTCGCAAGTCTAAATAGAAACAAATCATTAGTTATTAATATTATTATGAAAAACAAGCATTCTTTATGAAATGCGATAACTCTCAAGAGAAGTTTCATTTTTATTACATAGTATAAAACAAAATCGCTACTGCCGTTTGTTATAATATCTTAGATCTTTTAAACTACGCAACGGATTTTAAAGCAGTTTGCAGCAATAGGAAGTGATTCAATGATGAGCTAAGATCTTGAGAGTATTTGGGAGGAAATAAATGAGTTTGTTATTATAATTTACCTTGATACCAAGAGCGGCCTCATCGTCGTGGGGTCCCTCGTACAACATCTCCATACGGTACTTCTGCGCGACCACGGGGGAAGGCAGATGGATGGCAATCATCTGAAGGAGAGCCTCACCGGCTGGCAGCCAGCTACGCATGACCACCTAGACAACAGAAAGGTAAGTTTAGTCGAGTGGCCGGAAAAAACGCCGCCGTCTTACATCTACAACGCATCTCAAGTTAACAGTGCCAGACTATCAATGTCAGTTGAGCGTCACAAGATTTTTGTAGCATATCTTCTACTGCTTGTTATAAAGTATTATGAATGTATTTTATAAAGGTAGGCCGACCATTGCCTTTGTTAGAGTTCAGTGGGCCTGGGCAAGGTCCACGGCGGTTCATGTAAAGCAGAGTCATTCTAAATAAAAGTTCATCATTTTATTCAACTCGAGCCGAATATTCCGCGCTTTTTGCTATACTAGTCTTGGACAGTCTGCTGAGTTGGTGCGATAATGTCTCATACATTTATGGGGTCGTATGCTATGGAAACTCACAACCAATTCCGGTATGAAGTATACTGTTAGTCCTCTTTGACACCCAGATGCTTATTTTAAGTAACTGGCAACACTTGGGACTCATATGAGTGTTTTTAACATTATCATTTTTAATCAAATTAAACAACAAATAACAAGTGTAGGATTCTAAAAACGGATGATATTTATAAAGCATTCGTATTTTAAACCATTGTTCTGACTTACATAACCACATCACTCCCACTTTATGGTGCACATTTCAATGATAAAGAAAACATCGTGCTCCAATTCAAAGCAATAACCACCGCGAGTTAAATTCGCCCAAGCCTAATGTTCTTTATAAAATGTTAAAAAGCATTATGAACACCACTTGTCAACAACTTTCAAATATAAAGTGCAAGATAGAGAAGTAACATTATAATTATCCAAGTCAGACCTTGTGCTAAGTAAATGTATTGATCTTCTCCAAGTCAGTGGATGAGCCTGGCACAGGAACGTGGAGAAATTGACACCAGAAAAGGGAGGTCTATACCCCAGCAGTGGGTGAATTCGGGTGGTGGATGATGAAGTTAGTTCCTTACCTTAAGGAGGGCCTTGCCATCCTTGTCAGCATCCTCGTGCTTGATGGTGACTCCGATCTTGGTGAGCAGACCGTCGATCTCCTCTTTCTTGAAGTTCATGATGGCGTCGAACACCTTGTAGATGGGGTCCAACACGTACATGCAGAACGAACGCTTGTTCTCATTGTCCCTCTGCTTCGCCCACTTCTTGGTCTTGGCGTTGAAGAAGTTCTCTCCCCAAAGCCTGTATGAGAAGTTTGGGTAAGTGTTTTGGCCATCTACTACACTATCGACTGAAGTTTGCCAGAAAGAGCGTATGTCTATGCAATGAAAGCGAATAGCTCGACGACGATAAGGCGCCTAGTCGGTAGGTAGGTTACCAAAATCAATACGAATGACGTACTTTTCGCTTTTATTTGGAGACAAGCTCGAATGCCGAGCGAAGGAAACACAAAAAAAATCTACGAGAACACTAGTATGTATGCATTTTGCTTAGCTTAGATCTTTAATTGATATCTTCCGCATTGGTACGTTTTCATCGAGAACACCTCATGGATTTTTTTTATCTACTAAGTACTTCTTACAAAATGAATCAATAGAAATGAATTGCGGCTATATTAATCCTCTACCGTGTAATTATTATAGATCCATCTAAAAACCTTGCTACCCAAAGTTCCGACGATTACGTCACTCCTTAATTGTTCGTGTTTCTTAGCAACGAGATGTATCTCAACATAAATAGCGAATAACCAACGGTGAGTAATCCACCACTTACAGTTGAGAGTTAATGTTCGTCCCGGTCTGCCGCTGGTGTATAGCATTAAATGCTTAACCCAGTATCAATGGGACGAGTATTTCAGAACCAGATAGCTGGCAGCTTTTGCACTAAGAATCTTTTTGTTAACATAACATCTCGCCTGTAATGCCTGCAGGGTCTTCCCTCTATTTTTGTTAGCCTATCTCTGCCTACGGTGTACTTAATAAATAGTACACCCACATTTCGCCAATCTAACCATCGCATATTTTTGTTGCAAGTGTATAAAAGGTTGATTTCCTCATTTGGGCAGAGTTGATGGGTTTTTGCACCAAGAATTTATAAAGTAGCAGCCTAGCCTAGGTTTGTGTGCGGTTACAACAGGCCTGCCCACTATTACTTAACTGGCGAAATGAGTAAACCTGTGTCGTAAAAAGCGGTAATTAAAACACGATAAATTATAACTCGACGTGGAAAAAAGCCTTTCGAAGCTAACGTGGCCAGACTTCCGAAGCCGTACGGCAAAAAAAAATCAACTAATCATTATCGGTGGAACTACAATACGAAATAAGTTTTATCCGAATAACATAAGGTTTAGTTCAGCAGCGAGCTCGTAGTCGAGGTCGCGTGTACACGAATCAATGCGAGCGACACGTCATTACCTGCATCTGCAATGCTGCATTCGGGACCTTCCTGGCGGTTAATAGAATAGAAAGATCGCGAAGGACGAAATTAAATTGTTATAAGAGACGTATTAGTATACGAGACTGTTTTGAAAAAAAAACCTTCTGGGTTCCGCTTCAGTCGGGTAAAAACTAGAGTCAAACGTCATTATCAGATTATATGCGTGCGACTTCGTTATACGAATAGCGAAAAAAGAAACATGGTCTTGTTTATACACGTGTTTTAACATAACCAATTACGAAAGTATACACAGGTTTTCCCATTCGAATCTTGTTTTATCGAAGTAACAAATAATTGAAGATTGTAAATAACTGATAAACCGCTTTTATTGCATAAAACGATGCTGTTTCTGGCTGACTCAAGCCGATCGGCGACAAAAGTGTAGTAGCACTCACTGCTTTAGCGGATATTCTACAGTCAACTGGACCAAAACTGAAAAGAATGGATAATAACGTACCTGTTCATAAGCTTGACAAGGTCGATCTTGAACTTGTCAGCGTACATCTCGGCGAACTGCTTGAGGGTGAAGGCCCAGCCGTGGAGACCGGAACCGAAACCGACGGATCCCTTGCTGGGGTCCACACGGACCTCACCTGGTTAAGACATGGACGTTGGGTATATCGAAGATAGAGTTGAGACTTACAAATTACTGGTTTGGTTTATTTACCAAACTTGCTGATTGTGGCGTTTGTCTAAAAGCACTCGTCTTTCGTCGGCCTATTGCTTATATTGAGATGAACACGTAGTCTGACCACCGTAGAAACTGGCTTTGTCGACAAAATGACAGATTATAGAAAGATTTCATGTCGAGTTGTATAGAAATAGCTTTGTTTATTCTTTGAAGAAAAGAGATGGGAATTGATGGGATCATCGTGCTACGTCCTACTGCTTTGTCTATTCTTTGAAGAAAAGAGATGGGATCACGTGCTGGGCATCAAAAGCTGTGACGTGTTCAAAGTTACGCGTTTTATGATATTAAGATGAAAGTAATTGTACTAAAAAACAAAAAAAAAGTGCTTACTACAATTTTCTATTATCAATATTTTTTTTAGTTAAGTTTACAAACTAAAAGTAATCATTAATTCGTCTTATAATATGGAAATGTATCTCAACAACCGTTGTGAAGAGTCAACAGTGATCAATCCACCAATCCAAGTTAAGAGTTAATGTTCGTCCCGGTCTGCCGCTGGTGTATAGCATTAAATGCTTAACCCAGTATCAATGGGACGAGTATTTCCAACGAAACAATAGGTAAAAGGCTCGTTGCTTTTTACGCGATGAGACAGCGAATTGCAAAAATGCGTTGTCTCATGATATTTTTGTTGGTCAAAGTTAAACACATTAACCAAAATAAGTTCAATGAAAACTTTCAGTTAAGGAAATTTCTAGCTTATAAACTACAAGTTTTATCAAGGATTGTGGGGTTAAGTAACGTATTGAGCTACTGCAGTATCGTTAACTATGTTTTAAACCTTATTGAACTACTGTTAGCGGACACGAAACTTTCGCTTTTTCTTTCTTTCCCTTTTATAAATGAAACCCACAACATTTTTCATGAAAGCAATAATTTAGAACGAGAATTTATTTATGCACTTTTTAGAATTCGAAACGTCTGAAGTTGTTCAATAAAAAAATTTATAGAAACGAAATTCTTCAAATCGTTGTCAAGTACGGATAATCATAAATGTTGGTAATTTATGAATTACACAATATTATTGTACGAGAACATCGAGGACGACCTTGATGCGGATTTGACGCGTTTATCAATGTGAATCGCGCGATTTACACGACGTACCTAACACGCCGGCATCATGATAACATGACGATGTATTTGTATTCAAACTAGCTTCTCCTATTGTTGTATTTGTGGCTGACGTAGATTGTTTTTTTTAGGGCACTCACCGCTCAGGGTTATGGTTTATTTTGGTAGAGGACTGAAGACGGGGCTTCAAAACTGCATTTAAAACGAGCCACCGTATTCACAAAATGTTTCGATACGATAAGTCATCCCTAAATGTTTATCTGGTTCATTTTCGTTATGCCAAAGAAGATGGACATGGTTTGTTTTACCGTTTATTGAATTTAACCGTTTATGAATATGGGGGCAGGACCACATTTAGCGAACAAGTCGGCGTGACTCAATCAGAGAGCCTATGTTCATTAGTTTCGGTTCAGTCGACGTGTCGCGTATAGCATTGGCGTGAAATCTAACCGGCTAAGCCGATAATGTGTCAAAGTTGGTCATTCCCTAAAAGCAGCAAAAATAGTCAGTATCCGAAAAAAGCACGGTGTACGTACTTCCTATTTAAGTATATAACTATTATATCAACTTTTTACCGATTTTATAAACGGAGGAGATAATGTATTTGACAGTCAGGCAAATTCTGTTTTTAGGACGAATAAATAAGTGACCGAAGTGGGTTAAAATACATGCGGGCCCGCCCGCGAACAAAACACCTAATGGAATAGATGGATGAATGGCGACCAAACCAATGGTAGTCCGGTATAAATATTAATTTTGTAAGGTAAATAAATGTATCCGCAATACAGCGCCGATTTTTTTTCTCCACCTCCTGAAGGCGCTTTACGTAACTCGTTGACGTTGAAATGATATTTATAACTCACTAAAAGTTTTCCTACACCCTTTATTATACTCAAGAAGGTTCTCGCAAATGGGGCAAAGTGCTATTACGTCACAGGCGTAGGGGGTGAAATTCAGCGTAGGTTGGTAGGGGAATATAGCGTGGGTAGGTGGTGGGTAAAACACGTACATTACTTACTCTCCCACGCAGTGTGCGTAAGGCATTGAAATTACGTGGGGGTCGTGTCTATAGGTTTACTTTTTATAAAAATAGATTAAAAATGATAAAAAGAAATATAGTAATTTGTTATAAGTATTTGTTTACATAATTTTTCCTGAAATGCTTATCCGTAGATGCTTACTCTTTCAATCAAAAGAGGCCACGTGGATAAGTACACACGTGTAAGTATCGTAATCTCGATCAGAAATAATTATGTTGTTCACAAGATGCCCAGCTCTACAAAAATATCTCTTTTCGAACAGATTAAACTACATAATATAAGGTCTATTCTAGGTCTTGACATAAATCATTACAGCAACTACTCGACTAAGTATAAAAATCATCATCAGCCTCAGGCCTCCTCTTTATGAGAGGGATGGGCTATAATCTACCACGCGGGCCCAGTGCGGATTGGTAGATGTCACAAGTCTTCGAATTTTTGGTTCTAAGACATGCCGGTTTCCTCACGACGTTTTCGTTCACCATTTTGAGACTGTAGTATAAAAATAGCATACACAAATAACCTTATCATTCAACAGAAAAAAACCTCAGCTGCAAAAAATGCTAAAATCTAAAAAAACATGACTATCAAATTCTAGCCACATGTTAAGAGAATGATTCATAAATGCCTTGGTAGTGGCAAAAACAGCCAGTCAGCAAGATTGGTATAACTGATCTTATCTTTACGAAAATTATTATTAATTATCATCTAAAACTCACCCATCGGACCACCATCGTCATTGTAGGTGGCGATGATGACGTTGACGTTTTCAACAATACGCTGGAAGGTCTGGTAAAGTTCCTCAGCTTCTAACTGCAGCTCCAGAAGAGCACGGTCCATCTTGTTCATGAACAGAATGGGCTTGATGCGCTCGGCAATAGCCTGACGCAGTACAGTCTCAGTTTGTACACACACACCTATGGGAAAAAACCACATTTAGTGTATTTTGCGGTGTTTTATCTAAGTCTAAGAAAGACTTGTTACATGTGTGTTATAACATGTAAAGGGAACCATCAGATGGCCGTTCTGAAAGATCTTCATTGATTTTCAGTTTTAAATGGTAAGAACATTCATCATGTGGATTTTATAAGCATTGGGAGAAGTAGCATGTAGATTTGTACACACACACCTAGGGGCATGGAGCATTGTAATTTGGACCATGTGGTCTATCTGGGTCTAAGAGAGGACTTGATTCATGTTTTAATATAACATACTGCCATAATACAAATGAATGCTAAATAAAAAAACATTGCTGGATTTCAACACTTAGCTTGACATGAAACATTGTATTTCTTAAGCATTCAGTGTTCATGAACACAAGATAATTATATAAAAGCCTAACAAAATCTTATCAGCTTGATCTAAAAACATCAGTTACTAAAATAGTAGGTTGTTATTTCATTTGCAATGTTGGCAATTTAGAAAATTTCACCACATGCTATCAAGAAATTATTGTTCAAAACTTATCAACATGTCTAACCTTATCTGGTATTTGTAAAAATTAATGTCATTCAATGACAATATTCACTACTTTGTAATTATCATGTAGCTCTCCTAGAAATAGCTAGTCATTTGAAATTATCTTTGGTGTCCTGGTATGCATGTCATTTCAGATTGTTAGCCAATTTAAGTAGTGCACCGTCATGCACCCTTATTGATCAAAGTTATGCAATATTGATTGCAATTTTAAGACTGACTTGCAGATTATACTTTTTTATTTTGTATCTTATTTTAGATGACTATGATACTGAGAATGAACTAGCAACTACTTTTACTAGAACTGCAGAATAACTTTTTGACAATATAGGTTCTTGATTCAGGTAAAGACTATAACTTACCAGAGACACAATCTACGACTACAAGGGCACCATCAGTTACACGGAGCGCAGCAGTCACTTCAGACGAGAAATCAACGTGTCCAGGTGAGTCGATCAAGTTTATCAAGAAACCCTTTTCGCTCTTCTCACGCTGGTCAATGTTGGTGATGAATACCAAGTCTTTCTCTTCGAGTTCGAAGTACATGGAGATAGCACTAGGAAAAAAAATTCATTGTCAAACATGGTTTTAGTTGCATACATTGTGAAATTACTTGAGAGAGTATGTCAGATGGCCGTTCTGAAAGATCTTCATTGATTCTTCAGTTTTAAATGGTAAGAACATTCATCATGTGGATTTTATATTGGAACTTAATCTAATGTAAATGTATTAAAGAATTTGAGTTATTTGCATTCAGAGTTAATTGTTTACTCAAAAGGATTTAAAATATTTCGCAACATAGTTTGAACATGTTGTGCAATCATGACAAAACATTTTTTAAGTCAGGGATATAAGTGCTGGTAGTCGAAAATTACTGTTTATTCAGTAATTTGCGAGAAATTTAAGAACAGCTGACTTTGTTGGTGAAGTAAATACCATGTCACAACAAATTTGACAAAAATTAAACATCAGTAACGGTTTAAAACCGACGCTACAAGTGGTTTCTAAGGCTTGATTACATTATTGGCTACATTTCACAAACTTATGAGTATTACAAGTTAAATTACCAAGCATGACTATGTCGAGAGTATAACCTCAAATTGCGATATAGACAATGATTTCAGACAAGTTCAAGGGTAAATAATTGCCGGCTCAGTGACTTATGTGTCGAACAAAAAGCTGTCAGTTGTACCATGTGGTGACGCAAGTACTCACGTTGACTTGATGGTGATGCATCTGTCCTGCTCGTCCTTGCGTGTGTCCGTGAACCGCGTCTCGCCGGCACGGGCGCCAGCGATGATACCGGCCTTTGAGACCAGGGAGTCCGTCAAGGTGGACTTTCCGTGGTCGACGTGAGCGATGACGGACATGTTGCGGATGTTCCGCTTCTTGTCCATCATCTGCCGGATCTCGTCTACGGTGAAATTCACCTGCACAAACCAGAAAACAGCTCGTCAACATCTTCGAAATCACAACACAGATGGAACACTTTAAACACGTACTTTGCATTTTCAGACGATTTATTAAACTTCGGTTTCTTATCCGCTAACGATTTGTGCTATTTTAACTGATTTTACGCGACTCCACACCGACACCGATCAATCACCGCAACACTTGGAAACGTCATCCGACCACAAAGACGGCCGTCGTGAAGAACGTTATATTTTATTTCCATTTTAAACTCGAAAGCCGTAAAATATTGACGCGAAACGTTAGCACGGATACACGGGAACACTTTTAGGCACATAATTATGATGTTAGATACTCACCATATTGGATGGTTTTAGATTTTTCGTTCAATAAAATAAACTACCATACGCCAGCAATGGCGTACGCTTGAAAAAGGACCCTTTCGTGCGAGGGCCGGATGTGGCAGGCAGATGTCAAAATGAAAGTCAGTCCATAGACAAATTATATTGCCACTACTAAATATTATTTAAAAAAAAACACAGTATTTCCACAATATATTTCACGTTAGTGCACGCTGATAGTTACTAACGGAATGATTTAGAGAATGTGGTTTCGATATTTATATTTCTTTAGGCACGGCACTACTCTTGAGACAAAAATATATTGTTTGTCTTTGGCACGTTTTGCTGCACAGATATTATATCTTGATTGCACAACTTGCACAATAATTGGACAACACAAACACAATATTATTCTTGAACAACAAAACAGCGCGAATATTTTATTTTGTTACTTTTATTCTGTTTGTTACTATTATGGAATAAAAATGTTGTCGTTTCTCGTGAATCAATATTACATTTCAGCTACATGTCAGCTATTGATGAAATTATTCAAGGCCTCGGATGTGTTGTCATAGCACCATTACATGCAGAGTTATTTTTCCTTTAGCCAGCAGATGGCGCTATACTTAAAACACAAGAATGGTCTTGATAATTTTGCTACTCGACACTAGGTGACACTGTTTTCAATGCTTTACATTATTGTAAGAATATTATTAGATTTTGGGTATTCTTACTGACTAATAAAATGCAAAATTTTGCATAGATGGATGGATGTTTGTTTCTGAATCATGCTGAACAGATCGGGATAAAATTAAGGACACTTTTTATTCCGGTTAAAACACCTCTTGATTTCCATGCGAATGGAGTCGCTGACAACAGCTAGGTATTGTGTTACAATAACTTAAAATACCTACACTGTTATTTGTCATACATCACAGCTCAACTTCGATTTTTTTTGTATCTTCCTACATTATGAAAGCTTTGTTTTGTTTGTTAGGTCCCTAGAAGATGTAGAACGTTCTATGTCCTAAATTCAACAAACTTTATAAAAATTAAGTAGGTAAGTACTTAGCTACCAAATTAAAATTATATGTGGGTACCTACACAAAAAACAGCTGTTTATCTATTGCAATTAAAATACATTTTACAGATTCTATAGATATAAGTTTAGTGCGTAATGCAAGGGCAGTGGGGTTAGGGTGGACACTGCATTATTGCGAGGGTGGAAATAGGGTAGGGCTGCCAGTGAAGAATATTTTATTGAAAATTATTAAAAAATGTTTTTCCACTAAGTTTACGATAATTATGTTTTATTAGTCGTCTTTTACCTCGTAGATGAGGGCAACTTCGACAGCATTCACAGCTGACACTTGCTCACGTGAGTAAATAAGTGAACGTGTGTGTAGGTATAGCGAAAATCTCAAGACAGAAAGTCATCACTGCGAAGAAGTAGAATCAGAACTGGCATCTCGAAGGAAATTGTATGATCTCGAAGGAAATTGTTTTGGGGGGGGGGGGGGGGGGTGAGAAATCATTCAAATAACCCCTCCCGCTCTTGGGCAGAGCGGAAGGGAGTGTCAGACTTCTACTGACTAAAAACCACCCATGTTCCTACTTAGCCCTTTATGTCGAGGCCGCAGTATCTCTTACGAACAACCCGCAGCCCCGTCGGGTAATCTATCTGCCTGGCATAAACATACTAATCCACATCAGTAGGTACAGTCGCTAGCGCATAAAGCTACCACAAACTGTCTTCCTCGAAATGATTTTAAACCACAAAATGTTGACGGTCAAGTTCAAAAGCTTTAGAAAAAGCACGAAACACGTAATACGTGCCTTCAAATTTGAGGGTTGCTCTCGATTTCTCTGGGATGCCATCATCAGATTCTGATTTCCTTACCATGATAGGTTTCAATATCGGTTCAGGCGGTTTTTAAGTCGGTTAATGAGATTTACCTTCTATCATCAGGTCAACCTAATAGCCTGAAAGAATACAACTATCGGTCCATAAGTACCTACGTATAATTTTCAAAGAATTTTCTTTCAACTCCTAGCCGTTGAGGAGTTGTACCTTCCATCATCAGCACAGCCACGTGAGATTATGATTATCAGACGCAAATACTTGAACAACTTCAGAAAGTATATGGAAAACGTAATGTGTGCCTATTTTGAGGGCTGCCATCGATTTCTCTGGGATCCCATCATCAGATCCTGGCTTGGTGACAATGGGACCACCTCGGTAGTATACCCTTTGAAACGCAAAAATAATTTTGAAAATCCGCCTACAATTAACGGACATATGCGCGGACATTTACAAAAAAAAAACATACACACGAATAGAGAACCTCCTCCTTTTTGGGTAGTCGGTTAAAAATTCAAAGACAAAAACCGGCTAACAGCAAAACAAATGTTTTTATATTCTTCTCCGCCCAAACCTCGCAATTCGCATAATTATAATTATTTGGTCATTCAAATATTAAATTGTCAAAATCTAATTAGTAAAGCTAAAGACAGTCAGTAAAACGTGATGCTACTGTACTTCCTACGAATGATTTTTAAAGTCTCATTTATTTGGTCATTTTACCATGACCTTAACTAGGTACTTACAAATTGCTTTTAAAGGGTTTTTCTTCAAAACGGCCAAGTCACGTAGTTTATCTAAAGTTAAAACAAAACAGTTAGCTCAGCATTTCACGGTTTTTATGTTTGTTTTTATAAAGCCACGGTTACGAGAAGGACGGAACTTTAAAAAAATCTATGAATAAAATAAGATATTATATGACAAGAGATTTATTCAATTAAAATATCTGTTTTGCATCATGTTTCTTTAATTTTTGACCTAGTATTTTATCCAAGAATGGTTTATTTTCCTTGAAGTGAAGCACTTAACCATCTGTAAACCACCACTTGTGCGTAATGTGGCCCACCATGATGTTTTAATCTTATCTAGTGTTGAAGAAGTCGCTAGACACCCTGTATGTATAGCTCATTGTCTCCATGCCTTTCTAAAAAGAAAGAAAAGACAAGGAAGAAGACTGCCCCAAACCTACTTTTTAACATCAAAACACGTATAATCCACATTTCTGCTATAAAAAAACAATTAACACGATGGCAATTATTTTCATTAGGCAACCCTACTTCGCCGGTTCGTAGGGGAGACGCCAAGGTCATGAGATTACATAAATTTGGACAAAATTGCTCGTCTGTTACAATGGGTGCGTGGCGGAATAAATTACACGTTTGTTATTGCATTTTATGTAGATTAAAGTAGGTAACATAAATCGATGTTTTTGTGGCAGTGAATTACTTATTTTTTGTAACCGTCTGGGCTCCACTTATCTTTAACTCTCTACCAAAGTTTATAACTGATCTTCCGTACAGGAAATTCTGCAAAGTTCTGAATAAGCGGCTTATTTCACATAGTTTTTATTCCGTAGCAGAATTTCTAAAACTATCAACTGTAAATCGTACCATTACCGGAATGCATTATATGTAGAGTTACCTTAATTATAAATACAGGGTGTAAACGAACCCTTCACGCATCCGACAACCAAGCATTCTGTACATCAAACCAAGTACCCCTACGTAAAAATTTTTGCTGGGAAATGACTTTTTTTTTGGGTCAAAAATCACATTTTACGGTAAAACTCAAAGTAGCACTCTTAAAACATTGTGCTAGTGGATGCTTTGAATAGTAAACGGGTCATGGAGGTAATTTAAGTAAAGTTAAAACCTGAAATCATTGATATAAAACTAAAGATACGGTCGTCCGAACATTTGCTCGCCGCGTTCCCCATACAGAGAATCGGTGTAGTCTGCTCGTTAACGTAAACTTGTATAAGCGGCGTGGTATTTTCGAGGTATAAAGAACATAAAGCTTATAATAAAATTTACGACCGCACCCGAAGAGAGCCGATCGTGGACTAGTTCACTTCGGCTTGGGAAAGACCGTTTTGGGACCAAGTTCGAGGCGTCATTTTAACATGCGGTCCGCCCAGTCCTTACGCAGTAATATATAAGTCAATGCCTGAAATACTAGTATTTACAAAAACAGCTGTGAAAAATTTGGAACTTTGACCCCCAATATCTTCTCCGAAACTAGGAGGTTCCAAGGTATGGTCTAGTAGAACAAAAAAATGACCGCAGTGGTGGGGAGAACAAATGCCCTTCATTTGCGTTAAGGGTACTTTTACACCCTTTATGATGTTGTATTTGTATATTTCAAAAATATTTTATATTTTGACTTTGACTACACAAATGATGGAGGTTCTCAAAACAGGCCAGTGTTTTCAAATCAAGCTGTTTGAAGATCAAATCGAGATTTAATTCGGATTAGAAATGACTGCCTACTTTCTTTTAACTTTTGGAATGTCCAGGTGTTTTTTTCAGGAGACACCCGGAGTCTGGACTCGTTTCGAAGCTGGTTGATGATAATTAATAGGTTCGCAGATGTGAGTGTGGTACTACCCATACTTGATACTGTAAGGGGTGGCCCTCCGCAAACTGATAGGATGAATTCAGTATTTTATACTGAGATAACCGAATGTATTAACTATGGATGCTAGGCTATTTACCTTTAAATATGCTTGAATACAGTTGCTTATTATTCGCAGCCAGTAATAAAGAGAGGAAATTATATTGCAATCGTGCGCGTGGGCGGTGCGGAAGTATCACAATTCATAAGGTAACCTAACCATAAGCTCATGAATAATTTAATTTTATACAATATTCTAAGTGCAGTAAGGAAGTTATTTATAAGTTTATAACACTGTGGTACATTGCACAATCAAGCGAAATTTAGTTAAATATTTTAAGGCTAAGATTTTTTTTTGTTTGTTTGTCTAAACGCGCTAACCTCTGGAACTGGTGACAACATGGAGTTTCTTGCCGATTCTTTTCCATTTTCAAAAGTTATTATGCCTTGTGCCCGTAGCTTCGTTTTTTTTTGCTTTTCTGACGTTCATAATTGCCTGTAATGGTGTAATTGAAATAAATGCTTCGAGGAGTCTATTATTTGGCCACGAGCATGAGCATGAGCCATGAGCATGGGCATGAGCTTTATCAACAACAGAAAAAATTGCATCGCCTTAATGTGATACTAATCGATTTTGCTTTGCTTTTAACATTTAGCACGTACTAGATGTTGTAAATCCGTTACTACGGCTTGCAATTAGCTCGCCAGAGGCACAATAATAGCCCGGCGTTAAATATAAGGCGGCTATTTCGGACCACGGTACATCCACGACCAGATGTACGCGAATAGGCTCAGCGGTTGTACCGAGGGAGTTATATTATCTACTGTCCTTTCTTTGATTTTGCGGTTCAGTGACCTTTTTAATCTCTTTGTCATAAGGAAAAACATACATACGGCAACTCACGCTTTTCTTTCCCTATATGTGTAGGCCGAAACCACAGAACGCCACCTGCTACGATCCTTACATACTCCTTTTGCCTAGTTCATACAAATGGTAATGGTAACACGCACACCGGTTGCGAACACTACGCACCTGCCTATCCTTTCTGAAGAACATCACCAATAAAGTCTATGTATGTCTTTCTAGGACGTAGGTAGAGTACCCGCCCGGCGTTGCCACATTTGTTATGATAATGTTTATGACAGGTAAAATACTGTAGGCAGGCACCGTCTCATCATCCACTCCCCGCCTTCACCCACTTCTGCTTTGCTTGTGCCAAGCTCCACGTTCTTGTGTCAGCCTTATCCAGGGTATCCCCGCGATGGCAACAATGTCATCGGCCCATCTTGCCGCCGTACGACCAAAACATCCCTTCCAGTCCCTGGACGCCACTCCCATCTGCTTTCACCGAGCATTGCTTGGTGTCCAACTCCATTTGAGTTCCATAATAGCTCGATTTCCATCGTCTACATTCATGTAGGCAGATATATATCTATAGCACCTACTAGTAGGGGGGGCACTAGTAGGAGTTCATAAAGGTCTCTTGAGTGACTATTTGATGAAAACGGCATTCTTGAGACCTTTATGAACTGAGACGGTTGTATTGGTGATTTTAATCATTATTACTCAGTGAATAAACATTTGCTACGGTGGCGTATCCTATTTTTAACCGACTTCAAAAAAGGAGGAGGTTATATGTTCGTGTGTATGTATTTTTTTTTTTTTTTTTTTTTATGTATGTTACCTGTTTTCTCCTCCATTTGTGAACCGATTCTCAAAATTCTTTTTTTATTTGAAAGAGTATACTTCTGAGGTGGTCCCATTTAAATTTGGTGAAGATCTGATCCTGATCTTCGAAGATATACAATAGCACTCTTCAAAAATAGACGGCAAATCTGTCGCGATTGCTGCAATCGCTTGGATGTTTATTGTTTATACAACATCATGACGTAACATCACGCCTGTATGATCTGAGGGGGAACGCAGATGTGTACACCCAGATTTGGACAGTAAGATATTATGTAATGTTCCATTTATTGGGGATAAATAAAACCTATTATTTGATTGGGAACAACTAAAAATGGAAAAATAAAAAACTTTTTGGCAAAAAATAAAACCGACTTCAAAAACACCAAAAAGTGAAAAATAAACTTCTGAAGAAAAATCAGCTTCTGAAGTCGGTGGCAAAAAACGAAATCAAACCAACAAATGTCACCGACTTCAGAAGCTGATTTTTCTTCAGAAGTTAATTTTTCACTTTTTGGTGTTTTTATTTAATATAGAACCTGACACTGACCGTCAAATAATTGCAAAAATACTTAAGAAAATTCAAATTTCGCGGGCTACCCTTAAGTTCCATGTAGTACGGGCCTACAGCCATTAACCTGGCGCTAGTGATGGGCGGAGGATAAATTCTCGGAGGATAAAAACTCGAGTATTTATCAGAAATGGATAAATACTCGTTATTACTCGTTTTTATCGGATATTTACTTAAAATGATGGATAATTATTATTTTTGCGCATGGGTTGGTTTTTCGTATTGAATGGCTAGTAGATTTCGATGCTAATGGTCTTTGGGGGGGGGTGAGGAACAGGGTGTAAAGTTCCTCATCCACAATAGAAAAGGGAGGATCCTCCGACCAGACGGGTGTTGTATCTGGTGGGCTAACTGCCCGACAACTGTAAGTCGGGATTTCTATATAGGCTAATGTCGCGGATAACTTTGATAGCGCATTGCAGGATTTGTCATTTTAGTTATCATGTGTTGCGATAGATGTGGTTGTCCATCACTCCCCTCCGAGACCGGAGGTCGATAGCAGGTTGAGTCTTGATGCTTGCCAGCCCAGTGGAAGGTTCCAGTGAGTCGGAACCGAATGCCGCATAGTTCACGGTGAGTCGGAACTGTCTGCGGTGATGCCCCAGTGAGTCGGGGTGATGCTGCATTATGTTCCAGTGAGTCAGAGTGATGCAGTGCTACGTAGTGGCTGGCTGCTGCGTCGACCAGGAGAGAAGTGAGTCTCTGCTTGCTGACCGGCCGAAGTGCAGTGTGCTGTGCCAAGGTCGCTGATGTGGCTGAGGGTGATGACCAGGTATGCTCTTCCGCTGCATGTTGGTGGTCAGGATACCCGTTGAAGCCGTGGTTGCTTATATTATTACTTTAGTAATTTTCTTTGTGTATGTGGCGACAGCGACATCTATTGCAACACATGCGAACCAGTTGGCTAATACAACATCGCGCTATCAACTTTATCAGCGACATTAGCGTATATAGAAAAGCCCGACTTATATATGTCGGGCAGTTAGCCCACCAGTCAACACCCGTCTGGTCGGAGGATCCTCCCTTTTCTATGGGGGATGAGGAACTTTACACCCATTTCCTCATACCCCCCAAATTGGTGGCCCCGAGCACGAACGTCAGCGCAGCCTTCGTGCAGCTACTTCAAACGTCATCATCACTTCCTCAAGCCTTCGAGCAGCGAGTCATACCGCCACCCAGCAACCACGGCTTCATTTGGTATCCTGACCACCAGCTTGTAGTGGAAGCGCATTCCTGGTCCTCAGCCTCATCAGCGACCTTGGCACAGCACACCGCACTTCGGCCGGTCAGCAAGCAGCGACGCACTTCTCTTCTGGTCAACGCAGCAGCCAGCCACTACGCAGCACTGCATCACTCCGCGCCCTCTGTACATACTATGCAGCATCACCCCGACACACTGGAGCATCACCGCAGTCAGTTTCGACTCACCGAAAACTATGCGGCTTTCGGTTAAAACTCACTAAAACCTCCCACTGGCTTGGCAAGAATCAAGACTCAACCTGCTATCGACCTCCAGTCTTGGACGGGAGCGATGTGTAGACAGTGACATCTATCGCAACACATGCGAACTAATTAGCTAATCCTACATCACGCTATCAACATAAACCGCGACATTAGCCAATATAGAAAATCCGGACTTACATATGTCGGGCAGTTAGCCCACCAGACACAACATCCGTCTAGTCGGAGGATCCTTCCTTTTCTATGGGGGATGAGGAACTTTACCCCCCGTTCCTCATACCCCCCAAATATATAACAATTATTTAAGTATCTCACAAAATACGTATAGTTTTTTCTGATTTGGATAGTGATTGGTGAACATTTTCATGATTGGGTGAAATCATTGTTAATAAAGGCTTTTCATAATTCTTAAAGTGATTAATAAAGTACGATACATATCAATTTATCAGGATTTCATTTATTTCAATTCTTTTGTTTGTAAATTGATAAAATTTACGTTACAAAAAATGGAGATAGTATTTATCCGCTGTTTTGGATAAATACTCAAGTAAAAACGGACATTTATGAGTATTTATCCATTTTGAGTATTTATCCGGATACAATCCCAACACTACCTGGCGCATTCAGTCTATGTGGCTGCTAATGAGAAATAACTGACGGATAAAACCAATAACACTGCCCGACCCGGGAAACGAACCTGTACCTTAGACCAGATACCTACAGACGCCAGCACATCAAACTACCCGAAAAAGAAGAAAATGTATTTAAAAATAATTACTGATTGTAGTGGTGGCGTTTGTTCGTAATACCCAATAGTATAATATGTAGGTACATACAGAGAAATCAGTCCAGTAGGTACCTACTGACAATCCCTACTGGCACATTGTCTACATTTAACACTTTTGTTTTTCTTTAATTTAATTAGCTAACCCGGATGTGAAGACCAATGATTAAGTACCTTTTGTAATTACTATGTAAACAACTTTCTGATAATAGTATATTATTGTAGTTGCAATACCTACGTCTTATGTTTGATATTGATTGATTACTTGATTAGATATACTACGTCATTAATATGAAACATAAGACGAGCAATCTCGAACGAGTAGTTTATTACTTTCCAAAAAATATTTTTTCATTAATTTCCATGTCTATTACGTTGTCCACACCGCAAATACTTTTAAATCAAATTAACTTTTGTCGTACCTTTTTACCCCTTTCAGTAAAATCTTGAAAACCAAATTAGGTTTTAGGTTTTTAAACTTTTTTTGTTTAAAATGTTCGCTTGTGTGACTTGTGTCATTCGTAGACTGTACCTTGGAGCATTGTTCGCTGCATTGTCCAATCAGCGGTCTTTGTATTCAGAAGCCATTAGTCAATTAAAACGATCGGTCAATTTTCTTCAATCTATTCTCGACCCTGTTTAACGATATAATACAATCTGTGTGCCCCTTGGGTTGCTATGCTAATGGACCTAATTTTATTCCTGAAACCTAAAAAACATAAGATGATATCTCGCTTGTAATTCTCGCTTGTTTCTTGAGAAATGGTAATGCTGAGAAGATATTCTTCAAATACATACAATGCCAGAGGTAGAATATGTAGGGTGTGGAATTTTAGCATTTTTAGCCAGTTGTGTGTTGCGATCCTTTTCTCATATGATGATAACGCTAGTTTAAGACAGCGAGAAATTCTAAAAACATATGTTTTGACTATCTCCCTCCTATGTTATGATTTCGTTATCTAGCAAAGAAAGTAAAACAAGCAGTTACTGATAACGTGGCAGATATAATTAATGTAAAACATTAATTAGTGTTATTATCTAGGCGGTACTTACAATGTTTCTTAGTGTTTTTTATTTCATTATCATTTCGGCAAGGTTAGTGTCAGACCTCACGAACCCCACGATAGTAATGGACAAACAATAAGTCATGGCGAGAACTTTAGGGCTGGCTCTTAAAAGAACTTTTTTTTTTTTTTTTTTTATCTGCCTTTTTTGTCCACTGCTAGGTATTCCTTTACAACTCTTCTCGGGACAATCAGTCAGGAACGAGTTCAAATCATTATAATAATTATTAAATAATTGATTTTCTTCTATTAGAACTCATGGCTTCATAATAGATTGACCTTTCGGTTAAGCTGCGATTGTCTAGGTTGGTCCGTGGATGTGTGACCCATTCCATACCGAGTTTCTTCCGTGCCTCCGAAAGCACATTAAGCCCAAGTCCCACCTGCAATATTTAGATCTTTGGCAGTCGTTATAATATGTAGTCAGGAGCCAGAAAGTCTGGGTTGTGGAGGTCAGACATGCAGTCGCGCCATGTAAAATATAATATAGCTGCATCCGGTTGGACTAGAAACCGACCGCAACTTATAACAGTTGTGAAAAAGTCTAGGCTGATGATGATGAGTTATTGAAATATTTGAAAGAGCAAAATACAAAAAGCTCTTCACGCAAACTGCCAGCCCTAAAACTACGATAGTAACGAATAAGCAAAAGCAGCACTAAACAGCTCGACCTTCAATAAAGCAACTGCCCCAATGAGTCAACGACTCAACGCACTAGCAGCTACTCAGCTAGCAACAGCGGTAGGACGTACTGAACGAGGCTTGGAGCCGTGCCAGCGAGCTACAGACTCCCTGTCGCTTCGTGTTGATGCTCAGGAGATTGGAAGCAGGTATAAACATAGATTATATGAAAGCAGGAGGTGAATACACAAGAGATCTTTGTATACGACGTGATTAAGAGAGGAGGTCCAACCCGAATTGCTACTTTTTTTTAGAAGTCTTCTAAACCAAATGTGCTCACGAATTCATGATCCGAGCTATATCTGTTCTGCAAGCTAACGGGGGGGCTGACCCTAATATAACTTTAATAATAATTAGGAATTATAAATATATCAGCCTCGGGTAATTTAGGAACACTTACACTTCCGCTTGAAGAAAAGACTGGAAACACCGATAAAGAAAGAAAATTGTGTTTATTTGGCAAAAAATACTTAAAATTAACAAACAAATTATAATGCCAAAAGGGCTTCAGCTCAGCATAATGCCAGATGGCAACACAATGCGCACTTGCGCGACTTGTGCGACTTTCCACTGTTAGCTTTCCAAGATATTCCTCCAAAACCATGGCATATCTACAGTAATATAAAATCTTCGTATCTATTCTTTGAAAAGAAAACGGACTTTCCCAGAAAACATTGTAAATTAAAGATTTCAGTGGCGTTATTCCCAATCGATTTTGGCAAACTTACAGAATTGCCAGCCTTGAAAATTTTATGGGTCGCCTTTTCATGGAAGCAAGTTTATCGCAATTTTCTTATTATTGTTTATTTCAACCTGTGAAGGACATAGCGTAGGTGGGAACGTAGGTCGTAAAGTATTTTTCCGACATCTCGGAACTCCAATAAAGTATGCCAATAACCATCTTCCGATTGTCATAATAAAAGTGGATATAATAAACTAATCTGAGAACTACTGAGAAGTCGTTTCGAATTTTATTTCCTACGATTCTATAGAAATGGCGAAGACATGCCAGAGCAGTGAGTGTTCCCGGTTTCCTGTATAAAATGTTTTGGAAAGATTAAAAAAATTCACAAGTTTTTGTAGAGTTTACTCATCATCATCTTCCGGCCCTTGTCCTATTCTACTTGGGGCCTGAGGGAAAGAGTAATTAATGTGGGAGGTTCGATGCCGGAACCCACGACGGAACCAAAATGGGTTCCCTGTAGCCCGCAGATGTGCACCGAACTTTACGGGTGTTCTAACCGGAACTTGGGACCCTGGAACATGACGTCCAGCGTGTCACGAGATGGCCAAAGGTAATCATCTCCGCTGATTGCAACACACGCACTACTTGGGGTTGGCACAACACGTTCTCTTCTTCTCCCAAACTCTCCTGTCAGACGTCGTGGCATCATTTACTCCTCTCTCTTATCATTTCTCACATATAATCTATCTGTCTTTTCTTTGGCTTTAGAGTTTACTTTACTAATGATATAAGATTTATCCCAATTCGGGATATTTATCGTTTTTTTTTATATTGTAGTCACGTAAATCGGTCGCAAACCGGTACCTCATTTGCGGCGAAAGTTAAACAAAAGTAATTTAATGTTATTTATCAGTGACTCACACTTTTTCATCAAGTCTAAGGAATAATAAATAGAATATTTTAAAGCAGATCGTAATACAAACGTAATAATTCGTACAAATGATGCAATAGTGACTGCGACTTAAAATAATAATTATTATATTCGTGTCGGAACTTGTCAAGATCCATTATGCATATATGCATTGTTGAGGTGACTAATACGCAGAAATAATATAAAATTAGGTGCAGATCTATCTCGGTAAATAAAGCGTGGGACGACAATTGGAAAAACTGGCTAAATGCGAGTCGGACTCACGCATGAATGGTTCCGTATCATCGTATAGGAGAGCCCTCTTTAATTTTCAATATTTTTTTGAAATTTCATCACAGTGTCTACCTATATGATGATCATTATATATATACAGCCTGCTGACAAACAGACGGACAGACGGACGGACGGACAGACTTCGGAGGCTTAGTAAAAGGGACCCGTATTTTCCGAAGACGATTTCCAAATGTCACTGAAAAACAGTACCTATAGTTTACGAACGTCAACAATATATTACACCTCCCCCAAAATACGCACTTCGACACTTCCTAGTGTTTTATCTGGCAAGAAGAAACTCCCCAGCAACACACCTCTCTGATATGAAAAAAATAAGAGTGGGCCTTGAAAAATAAAATGTGGTGTTTTGTTTTTCTTATTTTATTTTATTTATTCTGGGCATGACGATACGACTCATCCGATGATGCCATGGAAAATAAATAAAAAATGTATTCACAACAGGTGTAGTAACCATGCCGGAAAATATAGGTGACCATCGAAATACGTGCACGTGTAGATACCTAGGTGTACGTTACGCCTGTAATCCCCTAAAGGTTAGGCAGTGGTGTAGGTACCTAATAGTACAACCACAATAGGGTAGTTAACAAAAAATAATCTAATTAATTTCCGTCAGATAGATTTCCAAAAAATATTGGACATGTATTTTTTCTTTTTTCACATAAAAACAAACAATGAAGACGATACAGTGCTTTGAAAACTCGTGTAACATTTCATATATTTCATATTCTAAGACATTAGTATGACATTTTTTACCGGTGAGTGACGTCACAACCCCCCACTCAAATCTTCGACGAGTTTTATCTTCGTCATTTTTTATTGATTTGATAAAACAAAAAATACGTATCCAATATTTTTCGATAATCTAACAGACGGACTAATTAGAATCAAATTTTTTTGTCAGTAAATATCCCTATTCACCAGTTATGCTTAAGTCCCATGTAATAGGGGGCGAGCCTATTACCAACAAACGGGCACAAATCCAGACTCCGTGGATGCTACTGAGAATTTCCTGATGGAATAACCCAATAACAAATTTCCCGACCCGGGAATCGAACCCACCTGACCTTATACTGCAGTCGCGCTTGCTACCACTACACCAACGAGGCAGTCTACCTCTATTCCTACTAATTTATTTGCCAAAGCTGTTACTCAGCAGCATCTCATCTCGCGGCGCTGAATGATCTCAATGGAGCCAACTAAGTGATGAATGAAGTGTTCCTGTAAACAGTTCCCGGTAAAATGTTGTGTAAGATCCGTTTCTGTAGTACACTACGTGCAGAATTATTGGCACACTGTTTTATATAAATTGTGAGTCAGTATTTGTTTTCGGATATTATGAAACAACTATGGATCAGAGTGTTCTTATTTAATTTAAAGTAAAGTTTGAAGGTTTTAGATTTTTAGGTAACATAACATAACAACCTGTAATGCTCGAAGGGTTTAGGAAATACATTTGTTTTTTTAAAAAAAATTGAAGAAGGTTACCTAATACATAGTAGGTTAGGCACACCCACTTTTCGCCAGCTATGTTTAAGTCCCATGTAATTGGTGGCAATTAAATCTATGGCCATCGACAGGGCCCAGACTCCGTGGCTGCTACTGAGAAATTCCGGATAGAAAAATCCAATTACTTACATTTTGCCCAGCTAGTCGAACTCATGGTCAGCAGCTGCTTTGGACCACTGGACCAACGAGGTAGTCAAACTTGAAGTTTTAGATTTTCAAGTAAGAACTGGGATTTATCGAACAGTGACTGGATTGTGGAAGTCAGATAAGCAGTCACTCTATGTTAAATAATGGATAGACTGGAAGCCAAAGTTAAAACCCAGCATCAGCGCTCAAATATGTTAACCTAACACCGTTATGTACCATACCTATGTTATACAAATAAAAAAATCTGATTCTGACTCAAATAATGTCTATAGCCTTTTTGGTAGCTTACTGGATTTTGAGCTTTTGTAGTTTGATGTTTTCTTTAATCCTGTACTGAAAAATCTTGCAATAATCATGAAGTTTCAATGTTTCCTACTTGTCGTACACCATTAACGATTTTTTAATTATTAATCATCATCATCATTCTCCTGCCCTTATCCCAATTAATTTTAATTATTAATAAATTATACTATAGCGTTTAAAAAAAAAGAAATGAAAGTAATAATATATGTCGGGTCAATTTATTTGGTCTGCAGTGTAATGGGACAAGTGCCAGTAGGTACTTCGTTAAAACGGATGAAAACACAGAATAAATAAATGTGACGCAACGCCCCAATGGAAACACCTAGAATATTTATTTTAAATGTATTTCGTATTATCAATGTATACACAAGAAAATACAAGTTTCAAAAAGTCGTCATCATTTATTTTGAGTAAAAGCGAAAAACAGGAAGTAAATTCAAGATCCGACTTTCATTTAAAAACGCCTTTCATTTTTCTCACGGATAATAAACAATTTAGTTTGTATTATTTTTCTAATAAATATTAAGACTTATGTTTATGGGCTCGTGGATAAATAACAGCAGCCGCTCGGGCCGATCTTCACGTTATGCCGCGTTTCCTTAGATTGGTTCGTGAATGGGTGACCACCCACTACATACCGAGTTTCCTCCGTGCCTCAGAAAGCACGTTAAGTTGGTTGCTGTCATTTGTAGATTTTAACAGTCGTTACAGGCAGTCAGTGACCTGAAATTCTGACAGCCAGTCTTACCAAAGGGGTACCATATTACCTTGTGCAAACTGGGTTGTGAGAGTTAGATAGGCAGTCGCTCCGTCAGCTCCATGTATAATACTGGTATTCAGCTGCAACCGGTAAGACTGGAAGCGGACCCGAACATGGTTGGGGGAAAGGTAATTGCAGATGACGATTAAGAAGTATGTTTAATTTTCTTTAATGAAAAGAACTTTTCACGCTCGTGGCCGTAGTCAGAACTAACCCTGCCATCTTGTATTTTGATGACAATTTTCATAGAAAAAAAATCACAAAAACGTTTACCAATAGCGCCAGTCGAAGCGCCAAATTTTTTTTTTTTGGAGGTTGGGAAATCATCAATTAAATGACTCCTCCCGCTCCGGGCAGAGCGGTAGGGAGTGTCAGACTTCTACTGACTAAAAACCACCCATGTTCCTTCTTAACCCTTTGTGTTGAGGCCGCGATATCTCTTTCGAACAATTCGCAGCCCCGACGGGATTTTCTTACTCCTCCGCTATTCTTTTCTGAATAATTTCGTTGCGGGATCCAAGACAGTTAAATCGTTTCTCTGGGACTTCGTCGGGCTTCATTATCTCGGCGCTTTTCTTGTGGTCGCCACGGTCGGTTGATTCTGGTTAACAGGAGTTACAGTGGTTTGGGAATAGTGTGGCAGGCTTGTCCCATTAAAAAAAAGCCCCGACGGGAAACCAACATACCTGGGCCTGCAGTCTCTACAAAGATAGCGATCGCTTTACGACAAAATTCGGTCGATAAGTGATTTAAGGTGCGGATTTAAGGTGGACGTGAGCCGGACGCGACCCGCCGGTATTAGCTACCAACTTAAATCCGCATCGTTATAGCTTTGCGACCGAATTTTGTCGTAAAGCGATCGCTATCTTTGCAGAGACTGCAGGCCCTGAGAGATGTTTTGCTACGGCATGTAAAGCCAAGTCAGCGGCCCATGAGCGGCATAAAAACTCTGGTTAGGCATTAAAAAAACGAAGAAGAAAAGAAGCCGAAGAACGAACGAACGAAAAAGCCTGGCCCATTGTGTACAGACCCATTACTCCAGCAGACATGGAAACAACGAATTACGCATTCCTAGTAAACAAACATCATCATATCTATATATGGATGTTTATTTTATCTATTAAATACTATTAAATGCTAGTTGCCTTGGCCTTGTTTAGATACTCAACGACCTTAACCACTCGTAGACAGCACAGCTTACTAAGAATTATTATCTCTTTTATATAAATAATTCAATAAGTTTATCTACATGTTGATCTGTGAGTAATGAGTTTATTATAAATCATCATCATCATCTTTCTGTCCTTATCCCACGTTACTTAGAGTCGGCGCAACACGTTGTTTTCTTCCATATTCCTCTGTTAACCGTCAAGCTATCATTTACTTCTTTTTCTCTCATATCATTCCTCACACAATCCATCCATCGTTTCATTGGTCTTCCTCTCCCTCTGCATCCATCAACATTTATATTTATCACTCTTTTAGTTTTATGCGATTATAATAAATCATGTTGTCATTAACTGGTTGTAAATGACCAAGGAATAATAATAACAACACAGCATTATAAAATATTTACGTAGGTATGCCTCGAAGGATAGAGAGGACCCACATACTCACACCCATATTTTGCCGTAACTAATAGGGGGAATCCTAATTGCCATCAACTGGGAGCAAATTGAATCTCCGGGCGACCACCGTGGCTTCTGGATAAACCCGATAACACTTTGGTCGTCTTGTTTTTTTGTTTTCGGGAGTTTGTTGAGATTCTTACCTTACTAAAAGCACACTGGTAAGGTATTACCACACCACGGGCTCGGGTTTTCCACTGGTAACACATGAATGCAATAAAGAATTTGAGTTTGAGTTTGAGTTTATTGCCCATGAAAGATAATATAACTATCCAAAACTCACTCTATGAGGGATCGGACTGTCTCAAAAAAATATGATTCTGTTTAGTCCGTCAGTTAGATTATCGAAAAATATTGGATACGTGTTTTTTGATTTATCAAATTAATAAAAAATCAAGATAAAACGCGTCAAAGATCATGACTGGGGGGGCTTGTGACGTCACTTGTAGGTAAAAATGTACTGTCTTGTGACGTCACACAAGTTTTCGAAGCACTGTATCGTCATCATTTTTTGTTTAAGTGAAAAAAGAAAGAATATGTGTTCAATGTTTTTTGGAAATCTATCTGATGAACTTATTAGATTTTTTATGTCCGATCCCCTATTATTGGATAGGATTAAAAATCCCACATGGTAAATCGTTTTCCAAGACTGATTTTACCCAACCCAAGTTACAACCCAACACGACCAATCAAGTAATACAAAGTAGTTTATATGGATCTGTCATTTTTACGGGAATTCTATACAAAGCGAGACCATGTTATACTGGAAATGTTTAGCTTGATGTGTCGCCAATATTTCTTCAGTCATATTTAAGTTCGTGAAATGAGACTAGTCCTTTTTTCTCATAATAAACTGGACCAAGCTGATACTTAGATTTTTGTCAGCGTTACTCAGTTAATTTGTTGCTAACACCGCTACTTCAATGTTAATCGGATAAAACTTACACATAAGCAATAAACAAGCAGGCATCATTCAAACCCAAATTGCCAATCTAAAAGCGGTCCTACCCATCTGGCATCAACTGTCACCATCCTTCTTATTGGCCCAATTTATTTTCGGATACGCACGATTCGTCGAAGAGCTAAGGCGAGCTAGAATTGGCTGAGCGACCTTAAAACTAAAAACAGGACTCTGAATCATGCTGTTTCGTTATTCATGGCAACAATTATGGGGCTTCTGTGCTCAAGCTGCCAATTTTCTATTGTTTCTATCGGAATTTATCTTTGGGAGCCAGTCTTTCATCATTACGTTTTAATTCGAACGATGTTGGTGTGCGCGAATCCAAGCTCCTCAAAATGAAGACCAATCATGAGACTACGTAAATTCCTGTGGTATGAACCCAATAATATGCCAAGCTCATGCATGCTAAGCATAAACGTTTGAGACCAATACGCACGAAATCAAAGAAGCAACCAAATGTAGAACCAAGCAGTTATCGGTTCAAGAAAGTGTTCATGACAATGACAGCAAAACGGTGCCCTGCATCAGAAGCCATCATAACCCAAATTGCATAGATCAAACTATGCTCAAATATAGGGTCAGTGATTGAAGTGGTGGAATACAATCATTGCAAGATCAAATTACGATGCTAATGACAGGTGCAGAGTCATTGTGACATTGTAACACAAGGTGCCCTGTGCTGTTTCTGAGTCTGAATAGAAATGACTTTTAAATGGCACGTCATTGAATGCTAATGTTTTGGTAAATACGTAACGAAGATTGAGTAAGGACAAGTTTGGCATCAAATTATTAGATTTCATATTTCTGAAATGGCCAAAGAAACGATGAGTGGTTTGTGTGAAGGATGATATAGCAAAAAAAGGAGGTCTCTGATGAGATGACAAGTAATAGAGGAGTACGGAAGAAGAAGACGTGCTGCGTGACTGCAAAGAGCAGAAGAATGATGATGATGAGTTCTGAAATGGTCATAATAATTAAAGTATGCATTGAAAAAGAAGCAGCCGCACCAGGACATGCTGCATCCAAATTGTAATTAGTTAAAAGTAAGTTTAAAAGCAATTCGCAGAAATTGAAAATTGTCATAGATCATAATACATTCGCAATCAAGTCCTACACAAACGAAATAAGTATCTACAATTCTTTATTTTCAACTTTTATAAAACGGTCAATAGTTTGATAATTAAAGGTTAGCAAGCTCTTGTTAATTAAAAATTAGTAAGCTCATGTTTGATCCCTTCGAATGATAAACAAACCTTTGAATTAGTTCCAACTATGAATGATAATATAGCGAACCAGCTGCCCACCGATGACTGCGATGAATATTTAATTATATTGCCCTTAGTTGACTCTTACAACTGAACAGAAGCAATATATTAGAAGTGTGTGAACAGGTTCGCCATAGCTCATGTTCTTGCAGACTGTCTTCCCTTGCCTCTCTTCCTAGCAGCAAATCGCAGAGTGGTTAGAATCTGTTTTCATTGTCTCCTTCTCCACTGCTTTCTTACTTAAACCGTAGCTACTTTGCTTTCTTGAAGAAGTTCTTTGGAGTCTTTTATTTCTGCGAAAAAATAATCTGAAACATGAATACCAACTATATTTTCATTGGTGTTGCTATTTAATTCTAGAATTAAAAATAAGGCTAATTCGAACCAGCGGAATACTTTCGTAACACTAATAATGGCCGAGCCTTTCATATTTCAATTCAGCAATATTCATTTTGTTCACGTTGTCGAGCAAAATTTTCAAACCTTTGAAAAGATTAGGAGTTTCCTTGAAAATCTAGATATCTTATTTAGGGTAGACTGATGACCTGGTTAAGGTTGCTGGGACCGGCTGAATGCGATACGCACGAGACCGGTCCATGTGGCGACACTTGGGGGAAGCCTATGTCCAGCAGTGGACGTCTTTTGGCTGATATTATGAATGATGAATTGGGGTCTACTCTTTTCCGTAAACCCTGACAAAATTCGAAAAAGTTAGTAGCTTTTCGTCTATAGTAATGAATGGGCAGTATATTCTTAACAACGTAAACTTTAAAAGCTTCCTATTAAACTGTCAGTGTAAAGAAAATTCTAGTAAATATATTGGCAAAGTCCGACAGCTTAATGTATCTGTTTCTGAATAGAGGAAGTGCTTTGTAGGTGGAGGATTTATTTACCCGAATGGATGCCTATATGAAGACGGAAAGACCAATTCGACTAATCATTCAATGTCAGGCAGAAGATTGTATTGCTGATGCAAAATTACGCAAAATTAATGTTGATTATGCATTTGCTGTTCATGTCCAAGAAAAAAGGGATGAATTGTGTAAGGAATTGGAATGAAAAGAAGAAGAAAGAGTGTATGATAGCGGCACGGTAGACAAGGGACAAAAGAAGAAGAAGATAATGATGCTGTTTGAGAAAATAAAGAAAGAGCCAGCATCGACAAAACGCTGTCACAGCGAACCACCAGCTTTTACTCTAATCTCCGGGAAAGAGATGGCACTGAATTTCCTGGATAGCTCCTTCTGCCACATCCACTGCTGTTAGGGATCGTGTTAATCCCCCGGTCTTTAAAAGGATTAAGCAAGCAATTTTAGTGTACAACCTGTAATTTGGCAATGGTAAAACGAATGCGAAAGTTTGTGTTATTTAATGTATGTTTGTTACTCTTTCACGCAAAAACTACTGAATGTACTTAAATTTACGATCCTGTGGGGCAATAACTGAACTCTACGCGGGTGTAGTTGCCGGCATAAGCTGGTAGTGAACAAGTCAGAAGTAATGTCAAGCACAGAAGATTGACCATAATAACCTTTGCAAGAATCTTTCATTTTATTTTTTCTGGTGGGAAATCAAACTCATCCATGTTCCTTCTTAGTCCTTTGTGTTCTTACTGTTCTTAGGCTGCGATATCTCTTTGAAATGAAATGAAAAATGAAACAAGAACCGTCGACCGTCGACACGGCTTGCAAGAAACGCTGTGGTTTGCTACTCTTTCCAATCGAAGTGAACAAGAAGTCTGGAATTGTATAATCATTAGAGCTCTGTTTTTACCTACAACGAGTCACGTGGTTGGTATTTTGTAAACGTGACCCGACTATCTGCAGCTCACCGGTTCTCAAGGAATATACATTAATTGTATTCTGTTGTTTCCTTGTTTCGCGTTTTCCTGGAGGAAAACCACGATGCAGTTGAAACTGATGATCACTTTTATAAATATAATAAATCTGACAAAATGGCGGCATTCTGTGAACAAGCTCGACATTGTGATATTTTCTTCGTTCATTGCTCGCTTCAATCAATTGATGACTGTTGACAAGAAAGCACCTGTCTTGAGTCACGTTTAGGATTTTAAGGAGGTACAACACCAGTTTCTGATCTCTCATTGTTCGGGAAATCTACACAAAGCGAGGCCATGGTATACTGGAAATGTATAGCTTGGTGTGTAGCCGTGTGTAGGTACGGTACTAAGTTACAAACATTTGAAACCACTAAAAACAGAATTATTTCGATAAAAGGATTGGCCATAATAGAAGCTAATTTAGACAGACGAAGTAAAAGGATGATTTAGATGGTAGAGAGACGATCAGCTATGCCTGGACCCAAACATAAGGCTATACAGTACATTTTGATTGTATTCGAAGCGAAATTCACCAGCGAACTACAGGCGAGGTTGTTATGGAGCCGAGAATTGCAGTAGCAAATGCCGACTTGTATCAAACGACGTGGTTCAATAAACTTTCGAAGAAATAAAATGCTAAAACGAAAACTCTTTCATTCTCAATACCCTTCCTCGAAAACTGGCTCTTTTCGCACTACTATTAGGTTCAACATGCAATGTATTATCGCACACATGAATTTTATCACAACCAAGGGCGGAGTCGAAAATCGGCTCGGGTGTGAATTCCGCCCCGAATACAATAACAAAGTTTCTCCACTTATATCAACATAATTTAATGTTGTTCATTCACGCCTGCTAACATATAAACAAATAAATGTAAGAAATCATAAAACTAGGCGCCGTAAAGTGACAAATCAGTAATGACATTATTATTATTCAAGTCGAGTGATCTTCTAAATCCCTTAGTTCTGCAAGTGTCCGCTATAAATCACGTGGCGCCAGTGTCCCGTGAGTCACGGTTCGACGCGGCAACTCGGCGCGGGCGCAGCCGCTACTTTGTACTACTATTTTTCAGCTAATTCTATTTTCAGACAGAATATTAATTGCTCACTTAGTTCGGCCAGTGACAATGGAAAATTTTGTAGTCTAAAGTGGGCATGAAAATAAAAAAAACTAAAAATGGATTTAGATTGAAACTTGAGCATTATAAGGTCATCATCTGCCTAGCCTTTTCCCAACTATGTTGGGGTCGGCTTCCAGTCTAACCGGATGCAGCTGAGTACCAGTATTTTACATGGAGCGACTGCCTATCTGACCTCCACAACCCAGTTAATACTAGGTAATACGATACTCTTTGGTAAGACTGGATGTCAGAATTTCAGGTCACTGACTACCTGTAACGACTGCCAAAGACCTATATATGGCAGCCGGGACCAACAGCTTAACGTGCTTTCCGAGGCACGGAGGAAACTCGGTATGTCAGGCGGTCACCCATCCACAGACCGACCTAGGCAAGCACAGCTTAACTTAAAGATCGACCCGAGTGGCAGTTCTTATTAAGCCACGAGCATTATAAGGTACTTGCAAAAAAAAATTATCAGTTCGAGAAGAATAAACTATGGAATACTAGAATAGAATGGTCCATAACAACACGCCTGATATTCCCGAAGGGGCCTTAGGCAGAGGTGTACCCATTGTAGACCCACATTTCGACATTATGTTGAGTCCCACGTGATAGGAGGCGAACCTATTGCCATCAACCGGGCACCAATCCAGACTCCGTGGCTGTTACTGAGACAGCGCCGATGAAATAGCCCGGCACTTTGCCCAAACCGCGAATCGAACCCAGTAGTCAGAACCCTACATGACCACTCTGAAGGTAAAACCGAAATGAATCATTCACATTAAAACACAGGTCACCACTTCATCACTAGCGAGGGTCATCCACCATCTCGAATCTAGGCCGTGAATCCATGTTATTGAAAGTTCAAAATATCTATAACAAACATATTAACATTTAGACTGGCCTGTTGGTCTAGTGGTTAGTGACCCTAACTGCTATGCCGGAGGTCGTGGGTTCGATTCCCACCCAGGACAAATGTTTGTGTGATGAGCACGATCATTTGTTCTGTGTCTGGGTGTAATTTATCTATAATATGTATGTATTTAGAAATATATAAGTATGTTTATCAGTTGTCTAGTACCCAAAACACAAGCTCTGCTTAGCTTGGGACTAGATGGCGTTGTGTGATAGTTGTGGAATATTATTATTATTATTATTATTATTTACATTGAGTTTTATAAATTCCCTTGTGATTGATTCGTATCCCAATAGTTCAATAAACTCTTTAATACTCCGGGAAAATCCTGAAACAACTTCATTCTATTATTCATTGAACCCTATGTCATATCCTAAATCTTTCCCTTACACACTACGATCTATTTCGGTAAAGACGTACAAAGAAGTGCTTGAGCATAGATTGGTTAAGAGTTTGTGTAAAATAGAAAAATCAAAACACAAAAATACAGAAGACATGATTTCAGTTTTTAGAATGAATGCCTGTAATGGTTTAATTAAAATAAATGCTTTGAGTTTGAGTTTGAATTAGAAATGAGAAGTCAAGTCCTAAGCTGTACCTTCTTACCCTCCCCCCCCCCCTAATCTCTCTCGTACAAGTACCTAACCTACATTAATAGCAAACAAAGATCTGATTCTGTTTCTGAAAAGCTATTCTTTTAGTAGGTAAACTGTTTTATTCCAAGAACAACTTGTATTGACCTACCTACTGATAGTCTAAATATAAGAAAGCTTATGTACATACATGCCTAGCTGTCCGTTATCCGGTTAACCCTGTCGCTTCTAATGAAACGCTAAGCTAAAATCCATTGCGTAGCGACCCCTGTACGTAGCGATATAAAATACGGCGCACGTCTGTGTAGGGTTACTTTCCCCTACCATTTGTTTCGTACCGATTTATTTTGTTTTGATTTTGGCAAATGTTTTTGCGAGAGAAAGATTAATTGAGGCTTCATTTATTAAGGCGCATTTATCGCATTGGGTTATCCAGGTTATCCTGTAATGGTAGACCTAACTAGAAAAATAAATAAATGAAAATTATTTGCCCAAAGGGCAATGGAGAGGGCCATGCGCGGAGTTTCCTTGCGTGATCGAATCAGAAAAAATGAAGACATCCTCATGAGAACCAAAGTTAGGTAGGTAGCCCGAAGAATTGTCAGACTTAAGTGGCAATGGGCAGCAGGTCACATTGCTCGCAGAATGGATGGCCGATGGGGCCGAAAGTTCTGGAGTGGCGACCGCGAACCGGAAAACGTTGCGTTGGAAGGCCTCCCACTAGGTGGACCGATGACCTGGTGAAGGTTGTGGTGATCCGCTGGATGCGAGACGCACTGGATGCGTCAAACGTACTGTTTGAGTCTCATTGCCATCAACCGGGCGCAGTTCCAGACTCCGTAGCTGCTACTAAAACAAATCTGACAGAAATAAAAAACGCAAACAGTGCATTCTGCATACTTAATTAAATTACGGTACCTAATGCATTCATACTATTTAATGATTACCAACATGATGTCCAGAGTCCAGAAAGGAATAGAGATTATAATAATACGGTCATCAAACTCACAATTCCAGAAAACAATCGAGTCGAGTAACAATAGTAAATCCCGTCGCGTCGGGGGCGAAGGCGCGGGGCGCCACGACGGCGCGACGCTGCCGCCGCCGGGGCGCCGCCCCGCCAAATAAACGACGTATATTATAGTCTGTGCCACTTCAAAAACTTCCCTGCGCTTTGTTACTTATTTATTCATCGGTTTTTGACGAACTGTTCCTAGTATTGAAGCTAAAGTGAATAAAGGACAAAATAATATTACCTAGTAGTTTAGTACAGTGCAGACCTACCGTTAGCCTTTCTTCAGAAATCCCGTCGCCTGTTTTGTTCTTGCCTATTATTTTGAACAATTGATTGTTGTTGTGGTATTTTTATGGGTATTTAGGTTTGAACAATGCTTGAAACGGCGTGTTTTCTAAAGATTAGATGTAGGTAGGACGGAGAATGGACAGTGCAAGTTAAGTTATCGCTGTAATCGCTTTTGAAATCCCACTTCTGATGTTGGCGATGACAACAAAGAAAAAAATACTGAATAGCTTCGATAAAAAGGAAAGACCGACTTTTTTGACCCGAGAAAAATCTTTTCTTTATCAAAGCTAGCCAAAATTTTTATTCTTTTATCATGAATGTTAGAAGAGCTTTTAACTCTACGTCGTTACTTTCAGTTTCATTTTCGAATGAAACTGTAATTAATATGTAATTTTAGTTTTTTTCTTGTTTGAGTCTCAAGCTCCAGTTATGATGCTGGTCACTCAACCAGTGGTCCTTCGAGCCGCATGCGCAAACATCTTTTTCTGAGCGTGACGATGACAATCTTAATTTAACTTACCCCGGTTTCAGTATCGTCCATCTAATAAACTGGCAACAGGACCTAGCAAATAAAGAGCATAGGTTAGTATTTATCGGTTTGTGTTTGTAAAGGCTGTACCTTTAATTTTCCCACTGCTAGGACAAAGGCCTCCTCTTATAGGGAAGGAGGCCAGAGAAGACATCAGAATTAATGGACTTGATAATATTATTTCTTCTGCCTTTGTAGCATCCATATTAACTAACATCTACTTAAAGTTATCTGTAAACACAATCAAACAATACAAATTTAATAAAATAACCCGGTAAAGTACAATGTAACATTTTCGCAGTAGTACAATATTATATAAGTATCAATCGTTTCATTATGCACGCATTTGATCAGCCTTCAGATATCAGCAGAACATAAAGCTATAAATAAATGCTGAACAGTCTGGCTAGGTACATACATGTCACAGTTCATAATATAAATCAGCCAAAACTACTATTGCCAAAATCAGACAAAATGTACCTTATGAAACTATTTTTGTTTTTTCAAATTCAAATTCATTTATTTGCAAAAACACGTGTAGATAATTTACAACCCTTTTCAGTAGGCGTTCCGTAAAATCAAATTTTTAAAAACATAAACTTAATATAACACCACGCCTGTAATCCCCGAAGGGTGAGGCAGAAGTGTACCCATAAGTACACCCACATTTCGCCAGTTATGTTTAAGTCCCATGTAATGGGGCGAGCTTGACCCCGCATCAGCCCGCGCGCCTGTTTGATTTTTAATAGAGGAAAAAGGACGAGTTAAAAAAAACGGTGTCGACCAAACGAAACTAGTCGCCTTCTTCTTCGTGTTCTTACTTCTTCTTTCCTGCTAAAATACTAGGACGTATCGAAGGGTGGCCGTTTTTGGAGACTGTCTGTTGTAAAAAAAAAATGAGGTTCGAAAGTGCTGATTATCAGCCAAGTTTGAATAAATGACTTTTGATTTTGTTGCTGGCACGACAGTATTTTACTGATAAAACCGCTTTTGACCGATTAACAGTTTGTGGACAGTAACATAGACCAATAAAACAGCTGTTATGGGAGCAACTAATACATATGGAAGTAAGTGCCGACGATAAATACATACGTGAGATACATATAGATTTGATTAGTCGGCATGATTGCTTCTAAAAGATTGTAATGTGTTATTGTTAATGTCTTGTGATTTGAATTAGTTTTAGTGACAGTCAGTCAATTTTGCACGTACTCATGACCGTTTTTGGAACCATCGACGCAAGAATGCAAATGTGTGAGGAAAAACAGGTGCAGTCCCTCTTCCCAACAACATTTTTTCGGGTGGGTATTCAACAATCTAAACAATCAAACTCCCTCCCGCTCTGGGCGGCGCCGAAGGGAGTGTCAGACTTGTACTGACTAAAACCCACACGTTCCTTTTTAGCTCTTTGTGCTCGTTCCAGGGACGCGGTATCTCTATAGAACAGTCCCGCAGCCCCGCTTCCAAGTACTACCTTTTTTTTTTGGCGGGTGGAAAATCATCGAATAACCCGCCCCGCTCTTGGGCAGAGCGAAAGGGAGTGTCAGACTTCTACTGACTAAACCGGTCATGTTCCTTCTTAGCCCTTTAATGTCGAGGCCGCGAAATCTCTTGCGAACAACCCGCAGCCCCGCCCAACCCGCAGCCCCGTCCAAGTACTACCTAACTCCGGGATGTTACTGAGATTAAGTTCCTAATGAATAAACCAGGAGCAATTTAACCATTGTACTTTTTGCCATCGACACGCTAAGAAGAAGTAGCATGCTTTGATCGAACGTGAATAAAACTGTCAAAAATGATTAATGTACCAAAATCAAAATCAAAATCAAAAGTCATTTATTCAAACTAGGCTGATAATCAGCACTTTTCGAAAGTCAAAATTTACTTTACTTTACTTTACTCATTTACAAGTGACAGTCCCCCAAAACGCCCACCCTTCGACATTTCCTAGTGTTTTTTGCTGGAAAGAAGAAGTGGCGGAACAAACTCCCCAGCAACACATCTGTCTGTTTGGTTAGAAGAACCAGACTCGATACAATAGAAAGGTGTAACTTAATATTACGATTGATTACAGACACAAGTCAAAAATAAAAATGTATATAATAATAAAAACATAAAAAAGACATAACATGTCAGTAAACTAATTTTGGAGAAAGAACATAAATAACAAACAAACATTGTCTTGTGTTCAACTCAGCGACCAACTATTCCTATCATTTAAGTAGTCGTTAATGGAATAGTAAGCTTTTAAACAAAGATTAGATTTTACTTTGGCTTTAAATGCATTAAATGGCAAGTCTACCTAAAGACTACAGATTAGTATACTTCTGGCTTTGCCTTTAAACTTTAAAGGCAAAGCCAGAAGTATACTAATCTGTTTAAAGTTTAAAGAATACTTACATAGGTACACTTTGTTATGTCTTACGTGTAATATTTTATCTTCTAGACACGGCGACAATAGGAAATGAAGTTTACGTAATGCGCGACAGGTGCCACTTATCACGTACTCTCCTCGGCTCCTGCCTACCTGCCTGTACGCATATCATTTTCAAGCCATTCATTATTCCACATGCCACTAACTAATTATAGAAAGTGTGAATGGTTATTCACGTTTTAACGAATCATTGAAGTAACGCAGATGTAAAGCTGCGTCTATGCTAGGCGAGCCCATCGCGAGCCGAGCACGACCCGAACACTATTCATCTAGTGTGGACCGACTTACAAGCCTCGAACAAGCGCGCTGCGAGCATTTCGTTCGTGCTCGGCTGTGCTCCGCCAATTGTCGGTTTTTTGGCGAACACAAAGGGACCACGTTCGAGGACAGTTATCGTTGTACGTCCACACTTGACGCCGCGAACAACGAAGCTCCGAAGGCTCCGCTCGTGCTCGGCTCATGCTCAGCTCGCCTAGCATAGACCCAGCTTTGGCAGCTTTAGGAATTAGGATTGGTTTATTGTACAGACGCCAACATATCAAGTTTAAAGCGCGCCTTCAGCGGCTTCTCAAAATATAGAAGGTGCAGAGCAACCGGGGCGATACTTGTTAGGAGAGCGGAATAAAAACTCGAAACTATGTTAAAACTATATACATGAAAATCTATGTACAATTCACAAATTTTATAATGTCTTCAGAAAATATATAACATGAAATTATCGGAATGCGACATGAAAAAATTTTTTATCAAGAAGAAGTGACAGACAAACAAAAGTCAAAAAATAGAGTGCCGCAGCACCGGCCAGCAACATACGTATGCCGCCTCCTTGATCGCGGCCTCGCGGCACTACATCAGCCCCCCCTTGAGACCGTCAAGGGCGATAATGGTCAGGAAACCTAACTCTACGTCCCGATCTAGTCTTGTGAACAATTGCTTCGCGATCTGGTGATTTCTGGTTCCCTGATTGAGTCACATGTGTTGTTTTGTGTGTGTCATGTTGTCGATCTTGTGATGAATGAGCGGGATTGGTTGAATGAGTGAGTGTGTGTGATGATGTGTATGGAGTGGTGTCTGGGTCACGCAGTATGTAGGCGGGCTTGACTCGGTCTACCGATACTGTGACTTCCTTGCCGTTAGCCAGAATAGTGAAAACCTTTTCACCACGCCGAAGCACCTCGTATGGTCCAGAATATGCTGGTTTCAAGGCACCACCAACAGTACAATCTCGCAAGAATACGTGAGTGCAAGTGGCTAACTCCTTGAACATGAAAGTTGGACGCTTACTACTATGGTGTGAGGCAGGCGAAGGCCTCAAACACTGGACAATACTTCGCAGCCTTGATGTGAATTCCATCAAGTCTGGATTACAGATGATTTCTGAGTCGAAAAACTCGCCTGGCAGACGTAATGGTTCGCCATACACCAATTCAGCTGAGGTGGTTTGCAGATCTTCCTTGAAAGCACTACGGACACCCAACAAGACAAGAGGGAGAGATTCAACCCAATTCCCGTTAGTGTGGCAGATTATGGCTGACTTCAGCTGCCGATGAAATCTTTCCACGAGACCATTACAGGCTGGATGATAGGCAGTGGTACGGTGATGATTGAATCCTGCAATGCGCGAAAGATTTCTGAATAACGCAGATTCGAACTGCCTACCACGATCTGTCACGATATCAACTGGACAGCCAAACCGGGAAATCCAGCCACTGAGTAGGGCTTTAGCAACGGTCTCAGCCGTTATGTCTTCCAAGGGTATTGCCTCAGGCCAACGCGTAAAGCGGTCGACAGCGGTGAGACAATACTTGAAACCTTGTGACAGAGGCAATGGTCCTATCAAGTCAATGTGGACAAATTTGAAACGAGCTGCAGGAAGTTTGAAAGTACCAACTGGAGCACTCGTATGACGTGTAATCTTGGAACGCTGACACGCTATACACGCTCGTACCCAGTTCCTGCAGTTCTTCCTAACTTCAGGCCACACATACCGCTCAGAGACTAGTTTGGCGGTTGCTTTTGCCCCAGGGTGACTAAGAGAATGCAGACTCTCGAACACTCCTCTCCTTAGCGGTTTCGGAACAAACGGCCTTACTGCGCTCGTACTGACGTCACAAAACAGTTCAATGTTGCTGCCTGGGACCTTCAGTTTTTTGAGACGCAGTGACGTGGGGCCTTCTGCGAGTTGGGTGAGCTCTAGATCAGAGTGCTGAGCGGCTGCCAATCGCTCCAGATCGATTGGCTGAGAAATCTCCTCAACTCGCGAGAGGGTATCAGCTACCACGTTGTCCTTACCGGATATGTAACGTATGTCAGTGGTAAACTGTGCGATCAGATCCAGGTGCCGGAACTGTCTTGGCGAGCAGTTTTCTTTCCGATTGTGGAAGGCGAAGGTCAGAGGCTTGTGGTCGGTAAAGACAGTGAAGTCCCGGGCTTCGAGCATATGCCTGAAGTATTTTATGCTCTCGTAAATGGCGAGGAGCTCTCGATCGTAGGGTGAGTACTTCTGTTGAGAAGAGCTCAGCCCACGAGAGAAATATGCCAAAGGCTCCCAGGACTCGCCACTACCAGTCTGCTGCTGTAACACTGCGCCAATCGCCTTGTCAGACGCGTCAGTTACGAGCGCTAACCTTGCATCGCAACTGGGATGAGCAAGCAAGGCGGCTTGACATAGTCCCTCCTTGCAAACTTCAAATGCGTCGAGCAGCTGACCAGTAATATGAACTGGGTGCGATCCTTTCACTGAGCCGGTGAGTAGCGCGTTTAAAGGAGCTTGTTGTTTAGCTGCGCCTGGAATGAACCTACGATAAAAGTTCACCATACCTAAGAACCGACGTAGTTCTTTCACCGTTTTTGGTAAGGGAAAGGTCTTAATGGCGTCAACTTTGGCTGGAAGTGGGGTGGTACCTTTGGCTGAAATGCTGTAGCCTAAAAAGATGACCTCAGAAGCGCCAAACACGCACTTTGCCGTGTTGACGACCATGCCGTACTGCTTCAGCCTGGCGAAAACTTTGTGTAGATGCTCTTCATGTATTTTTTTGGTCCTTGGAAAAAACTAGGATATCATCCAGGTAGGCGTAGGTGAAGTCCAGACCCCGTAGCATCTCATCGACGAAGCGCTGGAACGTCTGTCCGGCATTACGAAGCCCGAACGTCATGAACGGAAATTCGTAAAGACCGAACGGCGTTGTAATGGCCGTCTTCGCGATGTCATCTGGATGCATAGGTATCTGGTTGTAAGCCTTGACCAGATCAATGGTAGAAAACATGGTACAACCTGACAAACAATGAGCAAAGTCGTGTATGTGCTTGATAGGGTACCTGTCGGGTATCGTTCGGGCATTCAGCATACGGTAATCCCCACAAGGACGCCATCCGTTGTCTTTTTTAGGGGTGAGGTGAAGAGGTGAAGCCCATGCTGATTCCGAAGGCCGGCAAGTACCGTTCTGCAACATCGCCTCGAACTCTGACTTTGCTATTTTAAGCTTATCAGGCGCTAGCCTGCGTGGTGTGCAAGAGACAGGTGGCCCAGGTGTGGTGTGGATGTGATGTACGGTGTTGTGGTGTATTGTGCGATGAATGCCATGCGGACGAGTAATGTCAGGGTATTTTGAAAGTATGGTGTGATATACAGAGTCACCAGACATTACCTTCACCGAAGAAATGTTGTCCTCGGTTCGCGCAAGTAAAGCCGCGGTCACAAGCGTAGTGCTACCGTCGATGAGACGTTGGTTTCGGACATCAACAATAATATTATAAAATGAAAGGAAATCCACGCCTATTATCGCCTTTGTAACGTCAGCCACTATAAAATTCCATGGAAAGTCGCGACGCAACCCTAGGTTTAGCACTAAGTGATTAAAACCGTATGTATTTATAGCTGACCCGTTTGCGGCACACAGTTCATAGCTAGTCTTTGCACGATACTCTTTTAGGCACTTACGAGGAAACACGCACAGATCACTACCCGTATCTACAAGAAACTGCATTTTAGTCCGCCTATCCGTTACGAACAAGCGACCAGTACTCGGGCAGTCGTCGGCCGCCATTACCGACTGCCCTTCGCGTTTCCCGCGAAATCACAGGGTTTCATACACTTAAGAGCCTTGTCGCCGAACTTGTGATGGTACCAGCAGGTCGGGAACTTCTCGTAGTTGGAGTGCGATCTTGCGGACGATGAGCGGCCCCTGAGATGTGAAGATGATCTTGATCGTGACCGCGCCATTCGGTCGAGCTTAGCAGTCAACGCTTCGACTTGTCGGGTTAACGCAGCAATCTCGCCCGATCCGCCAGACGTACCTGCTGAAACTCCTGTAACTTGCGAAGTTGGTGACACGGCGTCCAGGACCTGGTCGGCCAGCTCGGCAACCTCGTCCAGCTTCATCCTGGCCTGTGACGCGATGATGGGCTGCACGCTGCTGGGTAAACGACTGGACCAAAGGGTTCTGAGCAGGTCATCTGGTACACCAGATCCAGCTAGGCTTCTCAGTCGACGTAGGAAATGCGATGTTTTGCTATCTCCTAACTCTTCGTGATGAAGTAGCTGCTGTACCTGCTTTTCCCGTGACGCGGACAGCCTCTTGATGAGCTCCATCTTCAGTGTCTCATACTTGTCCGAAGTTGCGGGACCAGCGACGATGTCCTCGACGATCTCGATATACTGCGGCTCCAAGTGAGACAAAGCATGGTGATATTTGGTGGTATCAATCGTCACTCCTGCCAACTCGAACTGGCTCTCCAGGCAAGAAAACCAAAGGTTCGGTTTAAATGGGTAAAATGGCGGTACCTTTACAGCGATGCGGTTTACGCTTGTCATCTCTCCGCTTTCTTTGCTCTCGTTCCCCGGCATAATGTTCCACAGGGGTCACCAATAAAGCGCGCCTTCAGCGGCTTCTCAAAATATAGAAGGTGCAGAGCAACCGGGGCGATACTTGTTAGGAGAGCGGAATAAAAACTCGAAACTATGTTAAAACTATATACATGAAAATCTATGTACAATTCACAAATTTTATAATGTCTTCAGAAAATATATAACATGAAATTATCGGAATGCGACATGAAAAAATTTTTTATCAAGAAGAAGTGACAGACAAACAAAAGTCAAAAAATAGAGTGCCGCAGCACCGGCCAGCAACATACGTATGCCGCCTCCTTGATCGCGGCCTCGCGGCACTACAAGTTACTAACTGCCGCACTCAGAGAGCTTTAATGATTACTTAGGCCATCACTTAGTAAAGGTTTTGACAGTTTTGTCATACAAAAGTATGTCAAACCTTTACTAAGTGACAGCTTAAGTAATCATTAAATGTCTCTGAGTACCGCAGTAACACGCCTAATAAAAGAAAAAAAAACTCCCGACTGTCATTCGCAGATCTTTGACAGCAGTTACAAGTAGTCAGTGACCTGAAAGTCTGACAACCAGTCTTACCAAAGAGTATCGTATTACACAGTACTAACTGGGTTGTGGAGGTTAAATAGGCAGTCACTCCAAGTAAAATACTGATATTCAGCTGTATCCGGTTAGACTGGAAACCGATCGCAACATAGTTGGGAAAAGGCTAAGCAGATCATCATCATCTGCCTAGCCTTTGACTGACGATGACTAATAATGCTACAGCTACAAAGTTGCGGAACAAACTCCTTAGCAACACTGTCTGCAGTTACCATGTCGGTGTCTAGCTATAAAATCATTATTATCGCTTTTATAGTTCAGAATTAAGTACCTTCCTATTAGGTATGTCATGTATACGGGGTGTAAAAGTACCCTCAACGCAAACGAAAGGCACTTGTTCTCCCCACCACTGCGATATTTTTTTTTTGTTCTAGACCATACCTGGGAACCTCCTAGTTACGGAGATATTGGGGGTCAAAGTTCCAAATTTTTCACAGCTGTTTTTGTAAATACTAGTTTTTCAGGTTTTAACTTTATTTAAATTACTTCCATGACCCGTTTACTATTCAAAGCATCCACTAGCACAATGTTTTAACAGTGCTACATTGAGTTTTACCGTAAAATGTGATTTTTGACCCAAAAAAAAAGTCGTTTCCAGGCAAAAAAATTTTGCGTAGGGGTACTTAGTTTGATGCACAGAATGGGTGGAATTGGTTGACGGCTGTGTGATGGGTTGATTTACACCCTGAATAGGATGAGTCCACGTGCACGCATGTAAGTACTAAAGACTGTAACCATACTTACAATAGGTTATACTTTATAGTCAACATATTCATTAATTATACTTCGTTGCTTCGTCCTTCGAGATTAGGATAACAATGTAGTAATACGTCTAGGTACCGCCTTTCACCCACTAAGTTTGAATTTTTATTTTTTTTTATTGTGGGTACTTTGTCTTCCTTATAGTTATGCCTGCACCATCACTCATTCGCGTTTTAGTGCGTCGCCGATCACCACATTATTTTCTTCCTTTTATTTGAATATACAAAAAAGATGCCAAAATATAGTCACAATAAACGACGGCAGTGATTTTAAGAAAGAAGATTCGAAAACTCGAAATGAAACATAAACGCGACAGACGGTCGTGTGTTTGAAATAGTTCCGAGAGTAGTACCTCGTCAACGAATATTATTATGTCGCCATTACTATCGGACCATGAAGGCACAATAATAATTAAGGTAAGCTGAAGTTCCTGTCGAGGCTGCGGGTCCTGTCGAGGCTGCGGGATGTCCGCAAGGGATACCGAGGCCTCGACATGAAGGGCGAAGAAGGAACATGGGTGGTTTTTAGTCAGTAGAAGTCTGACACTCCCTCTCGCTCTGCCCAAGAGCGGGAGGGGTTATTTGATGATTTCCCACCCCCCAAAAAAAAAAAAAAAAAAAGGTAAGCTGAAGTTTAGTGTTCTTTTTACAAACAGAAGATACCTATTGTGAATAGTGTTCGGACTAATCCGTATCATATTCTGACATGATGTCATAAATATCTGATATAGTGTTGTGTGCATCTTATGGGATGTCACCTTCACATAATTTTGGATTCCCAATTTATTGGCCATACAGTGATTGTGTACATTTGAAAGGAATGTTACCTTCACATTATTTAAGGACCTATTTTATAATTGCATTTTATATCCGTACAGACTAACACATAGTGTTGTGTACCCGCATCTTATGGATAAATTTGGATTCCCAATACATTGGTTATAGTGATTGTGTACATTTGAAAGGAATGTTACCTTCACATTATTTAATGACCTACTTAATAATAATTGCATTTAATATCCGTACGGAGTCGGACTAACACTCATAGTGTTGTGTACCTACATCTTATGGGTTAATTTGGATTCCCATTTCATTGGTTTCATAGTGATTGTGTACATTTGAGAGGAATGTTACCTTCACATTATTTAATGACCAACTTAATAATAATTGCATTTTATATCCGTACAGACTAACACATAGTGTTGTGTACCTACATCTTATGGATAAATTTGGATTCCCAAATTCCCAATACATTGGTTATTATAGTGATTGTGTACATTTGAAAGGAATGTTACCTTCACATTATTTAATGACCTAGATAACAATAATTTCTTGTATGGACTAAAACATAGTGTTGTGGATAGTTTTAAGGACTATCGCCGCTCTAAAACCACTAGTTATTATACTAGGAGCACTGGTCGCAGTGACAGATTACGTAGTGATCATATTCACATACCTACATTACAAAATGTAATCACTTGATGCATGATAAACTTGGTGTTGTGGATAGTTGTGAAGACTATCGCCACGCTGTTTTTTCTATTTGATACCTACATTTGGTTCATTTATTTATATTCCTGCTGAAATGGAAGTTCAAGTTGAAGTCGTGTCATTCCCGATTATTAACTCAGATGAGCCACATCTGGGTACGTCCACCTCGGCGATACATGATATTTCTGCTACAGACAATGCAGTCGGAACTACCTGTTAATGTAACGCAAACTAACTTGCACGAAGAGATTTTGATTCTCTTGGGCGAAACTCCATCAAAGGATAAAAAATATGGACCGGATATTAGAGGCGAGTTATATTATCTGTTCGTTGGGAACACATCGCAACGACAGGGTTGACCAAGGATGTCAGAAAAAAGAAGCTAGAAAAGCATCTTGTTCCACAAAACTGCTCAAATATTGATGCACTGAAGTTAAATCCAGAGATACTTAACGGCCGCTTTATCGGAGATGTTATTAAAAACAACAAGCAGGTGCAGGTCGCAGCAAGTAAGTATATCTTGTATAAGTGAGTGAAGCACTCACTGTACTCTTTTCTTCAGATTATCTATAAAGACCAGTCGGTACTAAAATTACTGATCGAAGCCGGTCGACTGATGTACATGACTCACAACACAGTGAGTCCATGACACGCCGTAGTTTTATAATTATGTTCTACAATATATCTGATTTAATACAAAAATCTATAATTTTCTATTTGGTGAACATCTGACTGATAATTTATAAGCTGCAAAAGCTATATCAAAATCAGAACCTGCACCAGCGCAGTGACCAAGACAGGCTCCTGTTCAGACTTTAAACCGGACGCCGCTGTTCCCGACAGCGCGGCGCGGAGGACATCACGCGCACCGCGCCCGCGACCTGTGCAGCAGTGCCAAGCCCCGCGGCGCTAGACGCGTCGGTTATCCTACTATTACGATCAATGACAATTAACAACCAATGACCGTCTTGTATTATCGTGGATAAGAGGTTTACTAAACCTGCCTACCCGTTACACGAACCAAGTTTATCTGCGTTAGCTTCATCTGAGTCCTTTTAATTACAAGGTGGCCATTACTGATCTTATAAACCGTAAAGCCATTTCATATTGCTAACCATGTGAAGGACATTTATTCTTTCTATTTATTTCCTGATTAAGAAACCCAATCAAAAACGGATTTATATAAAACTTAAGGTCTTAAGCATATGCATTATATTCATAAGTAATCAATTAATCATAACAGAATATTTAATAAAAATGAAGATCTAAGCCCACCCCTGAATTAAAGGATGTGTATTTTCACGTACCTATACAACCGATATACCTACAAAAAGCACCTACGATATAGGTACAAGGCTAAAAATTATCAATTTTATGTATTACCGTTTGGTTTAAACACAGCCCCATTTGTGTTCACATCGTAATTAAAAACGGTTATTTGTTTACTGAAATCATTAAGCTATTTGTCATCTATCTACTTCCATGACATTTCTAATAATTACCTATCAAGATTGCTTAGACAATATTTAAAAACAAAACATATATTGGAGTCCTTAAGATCCAAAATAAACATTAAAAGGAATTTTATGATTCCGAGTAATGTTTGCAAATACCTTGGTTTTGTGACGGATTTCATGTTAGCCTAACCTAAAGAAAAACGAAGTTAAATTAAATAAGAGTTATTTTTAAAATTTAAATCTCGTTCTAAAATAGGACATTTTGCTCGCTTCGTAGGCCTCCACACTTCACCCTACCCCGCAAGTCAGTACGGTCGGCTTTACACCAAGCAGACGGAAAGATGCAAATACCTTGCATTATGTAAAACGAGTAATTTCGATAGCCACATGTCATTCATTACCACAGTATTTGCTGGACGATTTTTCCTGGTGGTTAAAATGTATTGATACCGCAGTCAATGCCATTGGACAAGACTGCTACTGTCTAGAAATATTTTCAGACGCTAACAAAAAAAAAGGGTGGGGGGGGGGCAGCATGCGGTGAGGAGACTGCCAGTAGCCAGTAGAGTAACACAAGAGTCTGACAAACATATTATTTATTGTCTAGAATTCCTGGCTGCTTTCTTGGCGTTTACCAACTGGACAAGAAATCGTCAGGTGTTATTTATTACGCGTTGACAACACATCTGCTATTTCGTACATCAACCGTATGGGTGGAGTAAGATTTCCACATTTAACTAAAATCACAAAATCTTTGTGGCAGTGTGCAGTGGTGTGAAACTCGCGGTATATTTGTATTAGCTTCATACATACCTAAGCTAGTCTAGGAAATCTTACCCGATACCGAATAGTCGATTTAAGATCATGCTTTTGAATAGATTCTAAAAGACTTTGGGCAACCAAAAATTGATCTTTTCGCATCAATGTTGAATAACAAATGTGCTCAGTACGTCTCATGGAATAGAGACCCAGAGAAGCATTCGCTGTGAATGCTTTTACTTTAAAGTGGACAAATCTTTGTTTTAAATACGCGTTTCCATCTTTTGCGGTTTTTCCACTTAAATAAAAAAAAATAAAAAAAAAAATAAAATAAAATAAAATAAAAACTTTGTTCAGAATTAGTTCAGTTTGGACCCTCTGGAAAAGTGTTATTATCTATTTCCAGTGTCCCCAAGCTCACATTGATTGCACGGAAGATACGAAATAGAATAGTCATCTTTAGAAATTATGATAGCTTCTTTATCTGAAATGTCAATAAAACAATAATATGATGTTGCAATTCGACGTTTGAGTTAACTTTTGTAAAACTCACAATATTAAAATACATAGGCGTTCGTTCCGGTTTTCAAAATGGACTTTAAAAAAAAAAAAAAAAAAACAGTCAAACAGTCTTTGACCTCCTCAATTTAGGATCGAAATTAAGGTCTGATGAACACGTTGCTATGCTATGCAACGCTATTGAAATTCAACATTTTACAGGCTTTGGACCCGTCAATACTTTTAGAGTTCCTATCGAAATATGGTCGTAACTGCACACAGGGTGCAGACCATTAGCAAAAAAGTATTAAAAAATACAAATCGGTATACACAAATACAGTCGGCGGATAAAAGATATATAAACAAACGGAATTGATACTTCAATATTTTCTGCCCACTCCACCAGACACGCAGCCACCTTCAGCAGCTCATAGAGCTGGTGTCAATATTGACACGATACGAAAAGCAGCTCGGTGGAGTGGCAGCTCCAATGTTTTCGCTAGTTACGTTCATTCATTTTCATAAAAACGTTCAATGTAAACTAAACTGATAAATTTATCTTCTCAATCCTAACCTCTCATTGATGTTAGATTTAATTACTTAAAACTAGTAACTTGCATTATTTATCTACCCCTAATTAAAGAACTTTAGTTACAAGAAAACAATAATTTAATGTTTGATTCAACATTAAATTACATGTACCTAAATGAAAATTCCGTGTTTTAATATTTCACCATCTTTCAAAATCTACATTGTTATCCTAATCTCGAAGGACGAAGCAACGAAGTATAATTGGAGATTAAACGAACTTACCTTAAGTGAAGTTCTATCCAAATTATACGAGTTGCTTCGTCCGAAGAGATTAGCTCCCTCCCAACCCTATGAACCCATACCTAAAGTGAAATATTAAAAAACGTTCCAGGCTTTCAACTAAATGAGTGATGGTGCAGGCATAACTATAAGGAAGACAAAGTACCCACAATAAAAAAAAAAAAAAATTCAAACTTAGTGGGTGAAAGGCGGTACCTAGACGTATTACTACATTGTTATCCTAATCTCTTCGGACGAAGCAACTCGTATAATTTGGATAGAACTTCACTTAAGGTAAGTTCGTTTAATCTCCAATTAGAAGCCAGGGCAGTGGTCGAAGCGGCAGGGTGACCACAGTTTTACTTAGGTTTTCCCAATTTTAAAATGTTTGTCAAATCATGAGATTTTTGAGAATAAATGTAATAAAATAGTAGTATCTGGTATTCATTATGAATCGTAAAATACGTCATTTGAATAGACTTTGGTTTTCCGGTAATTTTTGTTCGAATCATAATTATTCCTGTCATCATCATTCATCATTTCAGCCGAAAGACGTCCACTGCTGGACATAGGCCTCCCCTAAGTGTCGCCACATCGACCGGTCCCGTGCATCTCGCATCCAGCGGATCCCCGCAACCTTCACCAGGTCATCGGCCCACCTAGTGGGAGGCCTTCCAACGCAACGTCTTCCGGTTCGCGGTCGCCACTCCAGAACTTTCCGGCCCCATCGGCCATCCGTTCTGCGAGCAATGTGCCCTGCCCACTGCCACTTAAGTTTGGCAATTCTTCGGGCTATGTCGGTAACCTTGGTTCTCTTGCGGATGTCCTCATTTCTAAGTCGATCACGCAAAGAATTATTCCTGTACTTATTTTTATTTAAGTATTTATTTATTATATTTTAATTCAAACACGGTCACTGATAATGATAAGATCTATCCTCAAGTATAGGAACTTACCTCTTAAATGTGGTGGAAAGAAAGAAATACTTTCAACGTACAGACGCCAGCACAAAGCTACTCGAAACTGAAAAATTGTCCCAATTAACCTTAAACTTTGTCAATAAAGTTGAAAATCTATCAATGAAGTTTGACAGATTGTAGTAGCTTTGCACTGGTGATTGTACAGTCAATGCCCAGTATTACCTGACCCCTCGTATAAAGAAGTACCTAGAGGGCAAATTGTGTGAGAAGAGGGGTCAGGTAATGCTGTGCACAGACTACATTACCTTGACCTAAAAAATGGCACTCCGCGAAATGTCCATCAAGCCCATGGTCACCACATAATCGTAAACATTTTACTGTAGAAACGCCCTTGACTCGGTCGTAAAGTCATAGAGAGGTGCAAAACATGCGATTTGTGTCAAGTTGGATCTGATGCAAGGCGAACCCTAGTCGCCAGGGTAACCGACAACAAATATATTGTAAACGAAAATTATGGATGCAGGGCATACGTCGTCTGCAGGTTGTTCGAAAGAGATACCGCGGCCCCGGCCACAAAGGGCTAAGAAGGAACATGGGTGGTTTTTAATCAGTAGATGTCTGACACACCCTACCGCTCTGCCCAGAGCGGTAGGAGTCATTTGATGATTTCCCACTCTCGAAAAAAAAAAAGAGCATACGTCGTGACAAAAACGATGATGCAGTTTTTTTTTTACATAGGGATTTTGTATCAGGAATTTCTCAGTAGCAGCCACGGAGTCTGGATGACGTGCCTAGTTGATGCCAATACTCTCATCTCAAGGAACTTAAACATAAGTGGCGAAATGTGGTGTGCTATTAGGTATACCTCTGCCTAACCCTACGGGGATTACAGGTGGATGGTATATGATACCTGATAGTCAAGAGACCTATAAAAAACTTTTTGCAAAAAAAAACGACTTCAAAAGTTTATTTTTCACTTTTTTGTGTTTTTGTTTTTTCACTTTATTGTGGTATGAAGTTGGTTTTTTTTTGCAATTTTTTTTTAAATTTTTAGTTGTAATACTGTAAGTATACAAATATTTACTATGCATTCACCATTCAACGAAGAAACCTAACCCTTAACCTTCAAGATTCCCTTATTAATGCTTTCAATTCCTAACCGTTGAGGAGCCTTTCCATAATCCGCTCACCTAGATAACCTGAGAGAAAACAATTAATATAGGTCCCCATAATACTTTATTAAAGAATTATCCTCCAACTTCTAACCGCTGAGTAGTTATACCTTCCATCATCAGCTCATCAACATGAAGTGATGACTGCTAGATGCGAATACTTGATAAGATTTAGAATAAGCACGAAACACTTAATACGTTCCCATAAAAATTGAGGGTTGCCCTCGATTTCTCTGGGATGCCATCATCAGATTCTGATGTCCTTATCATGGTACCACGAGATATCTCCTTTCCAACAAAAGAAGAATTTTCTATATCGGTTCAGGCGTCTTCGAGTAATCGGTGAATATATACATAATAAAAAGATTCCGACGAATTGAGAATCTCTTTTTTTTAAGTCGGTTAATGAGATTTCACTCCTATCATTAGGTTAACCTAATAGCCTGAAAGAATACAAGTATCGGTCCATGAGTACATTTTGAAGGAATTTCGGGGTGGTTTCTAGTCAGTTAAAAACTGACAGAACCAGAACCCTCCGCTTGCCCCAGGGTGGAGGACATCCACGAGGATTCGGAACAAGAAAAAAAGCTTTCAAATAGTTCTTGTAATACCAAGTTAGGTTCTTACCGTATACAGGTCACCGTCAAAACATAGTGTGCTTATTCGCCATTACCGCGAACTTCATTAGTCCCTGAAAACAATGATTAATTAACAATATTTCCCCTATGGAATCCTTTGACATTTATCCTAATTATTTTTGGCGTGTCATAGGTATTTTACCGCAATATAGGTGGACATTAATTAGACCTAAAATGATATGGGAGGAAAATTTTGTTCGCAATTGAATTGTTTTAACAAACAATAAAGATTTATCGTCCGATTTCCTTAATGTTTTCCTTGATACATTTTTAATATAATCGGCTACTAATTCCCTTTATGGTATCTAGTAAAGCATAATTTATTTCTATTTTAATATAGGTCCATCCGTTTATAGAAGTTTAGGTTTTACGAATACGTGACTGCCTCGATGGTCTAGTGGTTGCAAGCGCGACTGGTGTGCATGACGCCCTAGGTTTGATTCCCAGTTCGGGTAAAGTATTATTGGGTTTTTCCACCAAGAATTTCTCAGTAGCAGCCGGTGTCTGGCAATAGGCTCGCCCTCTATTACATGGGACTTAAACATAACGGGACAAATGTGGTTGTACTATAACGGGGAAACCACTGCCTTATCCTCGGGGTAGGTACTATAGGCGTGATGTTATGTTATGTGAATACGTCCAAGTATGGCTTCTATTGAAACTCTGTTAGACACAATTGGAGTCTTAAGTTATCCGTTATTGGGTTCAAATACATACAAAACTTTAATTCCAACATGTTTGGGTATGAAGAATCTGTACTTCATTAGTTTTTCCTCTTAATACTGAGCTATTTATCATCATCTGCCTAGCCTTTTCCCAACCCTGTTGGGGTCGACTTACAGTTTATAATTTAACTACCAGCAGCTAAATACCAGTATTTTACATGGAGCGACTGGCTCTCTGAGTTCCACAACCTAGTTAGTACTAGAAACTATATTGAGCTAATAAAAAACCAATACTTACTTATGTTGTAACAAAACTGATATTTCTAAGACAATAGGCATTGTTATACATCGGACCATATGCGCAATTAACCACAAAATTATCAGGCCAAACATTTAAGGCCGTTGCGTTGCTAAAATCCCAAAAACGACGTATGTTTAAAGAAATTTGTTGAGGAATCCTTCCGTACGATTTCCATATAAAAAATATATGTTATACTTAAAGTCATCACAAATAATTCGTATTGTTTAAAATTTTAATAAACCTTCACATTATTTAATAAAAAATCGTAGTATGTCTTAACCTAAATCGAATTTTGTCTCTGTAACGGCTGAATAGTTCGGTATGAATTTTATACCCAAAAATACGTAGTGATGTATTTATCAATCCGTATTGTTTATTTTTTCTGATTTTTAATAAAATTTTAAAATAATAAATTAATTCCCGACATTTTGAGGCAAATGCGGCGCGAGACCCGTCGCGCATACTCGGAACGCGCTGCGCCAGTGTCTCGATGACTGTTGTCACGGGTGGACTGCACGCATGTCATTACTTCACAAATAAAATTCAAAAGTTCACGTTTTTAATGTTTTCTGAATTAAAACATATTGTAAATTGTATAGTTATCAATATTTCGTAAAATAAGAACAGAAAATAAGTTTGTAAATATATTTAAAGTAGTTTGTAATTTCGTTTTGTTGTTTGCACCTATCATAGACTAAGCGGACTGTGCCTAATAAACGTTAAGTGACGCGTGGCCGAGGTCTCCAAAACTATTGGTAAATTACCTACGTTTCTTATTAGATATTTTGGTATATAGATATATCTATGATATTATTTTAATTTTGGACTGCCTCGTTGGTCTAGTGGTCGTAAGCACGATGCTGAGCATGAGGTCCTGGGTTCGATTCCCGGGTCGGGCAAAGTGCTATTGGGTTTTTCCATCAGGAAATTATAAGTAACAGCCACGGAGTCTAGATTTGTGCCCGGTTGATGGCAATAGGCTCGCCCCTATTATATGGGACTTAAACATAACTGGCGAAATGTGGGTGTACTATTAGGTACACCTCTGCCTAACCCTTCGGGGATTACAGGCGTGATGTTATGTTATCTAACTATTTTATCTTGAGATTTTCGTTTGATGGAAGATGGAGATCTAGATGACTGATGATGTCTCGTACCTAATAATGGTCTCTCATACTACATGATACATTTTGAAGGTCTGATGAAGACCAGGTAACTGCTTATCGGTTCTCAGTCACGGAAATAGTCAGAATGCTCCAACTTTCAGCTTTTATCTCATTGAGCACGGATGCTACTACATGATACATTTTGAAGGTCTGATGATGATCAGCTAAGTGCTTATCGGTTCTCAGTGACGGATGTAGTTAGAATGACCTAGCTTTCAGATTTTATCTTATTGAGCACGGATGCTACTACATGATACATTTTGAAGGTCTGATGATGACCAGCTAAGTGCTAATTGGTTCTCAGTGACGGATATAGCTAGAATAACCTAGCTTTCAAATTTTATCGATCTAAACACGGATGCTACTACATGATACATTTTGAAGGTCTGATGATGATCACCTAAGTGCTTATCGGTTTTCAGTGACGGATGTAGTTAGAATGACCTCGCTTTCAGATTTTATCTTATTGAGCACGGATGCTACTACATGATATATTTTGAAGGTCTGATGATGACCAGCTAAGTGCTAATTGGTTCTCAGTGACGGATATAGCTAGTCATAGTCATAGTCATAGTCATAGTCATTTATTTCATTACAAAATACATTGTGTAGAAAAAAAAATACTTAAAATTATTACATTACATAGTCTTTAAAAAAAAAAAATAATAATAATAATTAAATTAAAAATAAACACATTTCAAACAATAATTAGTGTAAACTTATATGAAGAAAAAATAATAATAATTTAAAAAGACGAAACTAAATAAATAGGTACATTATGTCAACATTTGTCCATACTGAACTCTTCTATACTGTAGTAGCCCTTCCTCAATAAATATCTCCTTAATTTGTTTTTAAATAAATTTACATTGGTCATGCTTTTAAATTCTATTGGCAACTTGTTGTATAACCACACAGATTGGTATCTGGGACTTTGTTGAACTACTTTCAATTTTGGTTGAATTGTGTGGTAGGGTAAGTCCTTCCTACGAGTACTATCCCTCGCCAGTCTTTGCTCTTCAGTTTCGTATTTTTGCAAATTCTTAACAAAGTTGGTTAGCAATACAAGAATATAGAGACAAGGCACTGTTAGAATTTTTAGTCTTATAAAGTGTTCCTTGCACGATTCTATCTGTCTCATGCGAAGCATTGTCCTTAAAGCTCTCTTTTGAATAACAAATGCTGACTGGATATTGTATTTGTAGCTATTGCCCCAAAACTCAATGCTATATCTCAGCCTAGACTCAACCAAAGCGAAATACACCCTCCTAAGTTGAGGTAAAGTTAGTACTTCCCTCAGGGTTCTGATTGCATAGCATGCCGAGCTAACAGACTTTGTTATAGACAATATCTCAACCTTCCAATTTAATAATGCGTCAATATGAACACCTAGGAATTTGACATTATCAACTACGTCGACTTTGTTACCACAAGATACCACCTCAATCTTAGCGTCATTTCGCACCGTCGGCTTAAATAATACACACTTTGTTTTATTTACATTAACTTTTAAATTATTTGTGCCAAACCAGTTCTCAAAAGCGTTTAACACAGTATTAATTTTGGATTCTAATTCTAATATGTCGTGTGCAGACACTATGGCATTTGTGTCGTCAGCAAAAATTATTAGTTTTATGTCATTAAAATGTCTTTGAATATACTCAATCAAGTCATTTAAAAATATTATAAAGAAAATTGGACCTAGAACAGAGCCTTGCGGGACCCCACGGCGTACAGTGACTAGACTGGATTTATAGATTTTTTCCTCACCATCTACCACCGATTTTATCTCTGTGTACTGACGCCTGTTATGCAAGTAAGAGCTGAAAAGTTTTAATACATTCTCCCTTAAACCATAGTGTTCCAATTTGGCCAAGAGAATGTCATGGTCTACTGTATCGAAGGCAGAACTGAGGTCAAGAAAAAGACCGGCCACTTTGTGCTTGCAATTTAAGTTACATATAACCTCGTCGACTAATGCCTCAACAGCATCACTAGTTCCTAATGATGTTTGGTATCCAAATTGTTGTTTATTTAAGACATTGTGCATCTGTAAGTGTTTCAAAAGCCTTTCTTTAATAATTTTTTCAAAGATTTTTGATAAAACAGGTAACAGGGAAATTGGTCTGTAGTTCCCTGGATCCATCTTTGAACCCTTCTTAAAGATTGGCAGTACTCGAGCAATTTTAAGTTGATCCGGGAATAAACCTTCATTAATGCATTCGTTATAAAAAGTAGCTAATGGAGTCGCTAATAAGTCAATATTTTCTTTAATTATAGTCAAAGGAATTTCGTCATGGCCAGCTGAGGGCTTATTGACCATCTTTTTTATCATATTAAAAATTTCTGAAGGTGTTACTGCGTCAAAGGTCATGTTGGATTCTACTCGACTGACACTTTCAGTTAGATATGTCATTGCCGATCTTTGGTCACAAGCATCTAGGTGAACTGTATTGGCAAAACATTTGGAAAATATGTTAGCCACTTCTAGAGCATTATTAGTAACAGTGTTGTTAACCTTAAGTATAATAGGGTACTCGTTCCGATCTTTAGTAGCATTGCGTTGTTGATTAACTATTTTCCATATCGTTCTACTAGAATTAGAAGCCATTTCGATTTGTTTCCTAACAGCATTCCTTTTTGCACAGCTAACTACTTTTCTATACATTCTGATATACCTATTCCGATATTCTAGAACCGAATTGTCGCATTGCATCTTATTTATTGTGTTTAGGAAACGTTTTACCTTACTAGCTGTCCTTATTCCATTTGTTATCCACTTGAAAGATTTATTTCTTTTGACATTAATTTTTACTTTACACTTTTTAAAGATTGAAGAATGTATATAATTGAATTGAGTGATAAAAGTGTTAACACCCGTGCTCCAGTCGGTTAATAATAATTTATTTCGAAAGTCACTTTTGTTCTTGTCATTATATTTTCTTTTGGATAGACGAATATAGTTTATCCGCTTCTTAAACGTAACTTCTTCTAAGCGTAGTGTACAGAAGAGACCAGCATGTCCGTCTGATAAACCATTGTGATCAACCGAAGTATGTTCCACGTAAGTGTCAGGCAAGTTAGTCAAGAAGTTGTCAATGCATGATTCAGATTTATTTCTCCGAAAGGTAGGAGAATCTATCAGATATTTGAAATTGTAACAAGTTAATAACGATAAGAAAGAATCATGTCTAGAGTCCTTTTTAAAAACATCGATGTTGAAGTCACCACAAATAATGCATAGTTTATTGAGGAAAAGCTGTAGCAGTTGTTCAAGCCTGTCCATGAAATCGTTAAAATTACTAATTGTAGGAGTCCGATAACAACAAACAACACACAAATTTGTCTCAGTATCTCTAACTCCACACACTTCGAAACTATTAATTTTATATAATTTATTACACACTTCCAATTCTTCTATATTTCTATCATTTAGTGTCAAAATCATCGTGCCTCCCCTGTTCTTTTTGTGTCTAGTATTGTAAGACCCCATTTTGTAATAAATGAAATTAAATTGTTTTGCGAGAGTCTCGTTTAGAAAATGTTCAGATATGCATAAGAAGTTAAGTTCCTTTGACAATTCGCTGACATATATTTCCAGGTCATCTTTTTTATTATTAACGCCACATAGATTTTGATGAAAAATATTAATACGTACATTATTATTACTATAATTACATAAATTATTATCTAAATTACTATGGACGAAAAAACTGAGAGGTTAGTCCAGTTGTGGTATCATTTAGTGGATCTTCATTTAGTGGATGGTCTACAGGGAATAATTTAATGTCAATTTTAATCTTAACCATAATATTTTTAAAAATATTGAGTGTTCCAGCCTTATTTAATTTACCCGATGTGCTAGAAAACATGTCAAATGTTAGATCATAGTTGGAGTCGAAAAAATATGCGTATTTATTATATTGTATGTCCCTGCAAAGGAGGTTATTGAATAATTCCACCTTGTAATTATAAATGGGTGCCCCCCGTATATACGTAGGCGCGCTGACAATTATATTAGTGTGTGTTAAATTCGTTAAACCTTTCTTGATTTCACTAACTAAATCAATAAAGTTATCATTGTCTCTGATGTCAGTTTCTCCTAATACAATTATACAGTAGTCATTTAAGTTAAAATCTATTAATTTTGATTCTACGCTGGCTAAAAGATGTTTTATATTACAATTAGGTGAAGAGTAACTACAATAATTAAAGTCGCTTGCAAAGTTATCTTCTACAGCTTGTAGCCTCCCCCTCTGTGAGCTGTTACTCAGCACACACAATTTTCTCAACTTAATATCCTGAGAATTTATCTGCTTGCTGTTAAGAGGTAAAGTTTCCTTTTGCGGCGTAGACTTGGTGGCTATGTTGTGGTTGGAGTTTGATTCGGTGCTTAAAGCCTGATTACATTCTGTTATTACCGGCGTAGTCATTTCATCTTCATATGGAACTTTCTTTAGTTTTGGTGTTCTGTCAGTCTTTTGTTTCAGTTTACTTTTTCGTCCAGATTTAGGTGTAACCTTATTTTTGTCTACTAGATTTATAGTTTTGTATGCATCTATAACTTTAAAATATTTCTGCAGATCTGATTTTAAACGAAAGTTTTCAGAATTAAGGTTCTCAATTTCTTGATGAGCTATTAATAAGTCGTCCGATAGTTGCTTAACTTTTTCGTTTAAGTCTATAACAGTTTGACTAGTATTCAATGAGGTGTTTGGCAAACTGGTCATTGTCGCATCAAATAGTACAGAACAGTCACTGCTGATGTCATTTAGAGAACTGGTTCTTTGTATTTTACGATATGTGATATTGCTACACGCCTCCATATTGTACCAAGATGATAATATCAATATTCAAAATTTTAATATTCTAAGTCTTATAAGTTATTCGTGTAACGGAACGTCGTCTCAAAAAGCTGGTGTTCAGTACAGTAAAGTCAGGTTTCCGAACGAAGATTCTTATGTCAAGTCACAATCAACTTCATCTGATTGGTCAATGGTTTGTCAATTTCGTTCAAATGCACCGTTAATGAGTCATCTGTTTCTTGTTTACGTTATTAAAAATTTTACACGACTGTTTTTTGCTAAGACTTGTTGCTATTATGACCCAGTATTCCGTGCGTAGACTTATTGTTATAAATAGTTCACAGCCAAACCTGGTTTTATGGTGATGTTGTATTGTTAAGCGAAAATGTACGTATGCACTGTTATCGCCTTCTTCAACGCGTATTTGCAGCTGCTAGCTTTGATAACACTGTCACTGACGTTACAACTTGTTCAGAGTGTATTACTGTACTTTTAGGCCACTTTTATTGAGAAAATATATTATTTTTGAATTAAATCACACATATCGATGTTTGACGTTACTTTGACGTTTGATGAATGAATGATGCTAGAATGACCACCATCAGGTAAATGGCACCATCAGTCTCCAAGGCCTCTTCGAGCTCTTTCAAATGAGTCGTGTGTGGACACGACGGTTCTACGTGGTGCCATCAATGAGATCCTATACCCACCTTCGGAGTTTACCATCAGGTGCGAGACATCATCAGTCATCCAGATCTTCATCTTCCATCAAACGAAATTCTCAAGACAAAATAATTAAAACGATAAAACAATTAACACCATTAAAACAATAACATACATTACATAACATCGCGCCTGTAATCCCCAAAGGGTTAGGCAGAGCTGTACCTAATAGAAGGCGTGATGTTATGTTATGTATGTTATTATTTTAATGCTTTTAATTGTTTTATCGCTATTAGCGATAAAACAATTGTAGCAAAGAACAATTGTAGTCGTTCTTGTAGCACGGATGCTACTACATTTTGAAGGTCTGATGATAACCAGCTAAGTGCTTATCGGTTCTCAGTGACGAACGTAGTTAGCATGACCTAGCTTTAAAATTTTATCGATCTGAGCACGGATGCTACTACATAATACATTCTGAAGGTCTGATGATGACCAGCTAAGTGCTAATTGGTTCTCAGTGACGGATATAGCTAGAATGACCTAGCTTTCAAATTTTATCGATCTGAGCACGGATGCTACTACATGATACATTTTGAAGGTCTGATGATGATCAGCTAAGTGCTTATCGGTTCTCAGTGACGGATGTAGTTAGAATGACTTAGCTTTCAGATTTTATCTTATTGAGCACGGATGCTACTACATGATACATTTTGAAGGTCTGATGATGATCAGCTAAGTGCTTATCGGTTCTCAGTGACGGATATAGCTAGAATGACCTAGCTTTCAAATTTTATCGATCTGAGCACGGATGCTACTACATGATACATTTTGAAGGTCTGATGATGATCAGCTAAGTGCTTATCGGTTCTCAGTGACGGATACAGTTATGATGCTACAGCTTTCTGCTTTTATCTTATTGAGCACGGATGCTACTACATGATACATTTTGAAGGTCTGATGATGACCAACTAAGTGCTAATTGGTTCTTAGTGACGGATATAGCTAGAATGACCTAGCTTTAAAATTTTTTCGATCTGAGCACGGATGCTACTACATGATACATTATGAAGGTCTGATGATGATCAGCTAAGTGCTTATCGGTTCTCAGTGACGGATGTAGTTAGAATGACTTAGCTTTCAGATTTTATCTTATTGAGCACGGATGCTACTACATGATACATTTTGTAGGTCTGATAATGACCAGCTAAGTGCTTATCGGTTCTCAGTGACGGATGTAGATAGAATGACTTAGCTTTCAGATTTTATCTTATTGAGCACGGATATGCTACTACATGATACATTTTGAAGGTCTGATGATGATCAGCTAAGTGCTTATCGGTTCTCAGTGACGGATGTAGTTAGAATGACCTAGCTTTCAGATTTTATCTTATTGAGCACGGATGCTACTACATGATACATTTTGAAGGTCTGATGATGACCAGCTAAGTGCTTATCGGTTCACAGTGACGGATATAGCTAGAATGACCACCATCAGGTAAATGGCACCATCAGTCTCCAAGGCCTCTTCGAGCTCTTTCAAATGAGTCCACACACGACGCTACTCAGTGCCGTCAATGAGATCCTATACCCACTTATGACTTATGACTTAAGATCCTATACCCACCTTCGGAGTTTACCATCAGGTGCCAGACATCATCAGTCATCCAGATCTTCATCTTCCATCAAACGAAATTCTCAAGACAAAATAATTAAAAGCGATAAAATAATTAACACCATTAAAATAATAACATACTATACATAACATCACGCCCGTAATCCCCGAAGGGTTAGGCAGAGGTGTACCTAATAGTAGGCGTGATGTTATGTTATGTATCTTATTATTTTAATGGTGTTGAGACCTCGAGGACGCCTTGGAGACTGATAATGTCATTTACCTGATGGTGGACTCCAAAGGTAAGTAAAGGATCTCATTGACGGCACTGCGTAGAATCGTCGTGTTTGGACTCATTTGAAAGAGCTCGAGGAGGCCTTAGAGACTGTTGATGCCATTTACTTGACGGTGGACTTCGAAGGTGGGTACTGGATCTCATTGATAGCGCTGCGTAGAACCATCGTGTTTGGACTCATTTGAAAGAGCTCGAGGAGGCCTTGGAGACTGATGGTGCCATTTACCTGATGGTGGTCATTCTAGCTATATCTGTCACTGTGAACCGATAAGCACTTAGCTGGTCATCATCAGACCTTCAAAATGTATCATGTAGTAGCATCCGTGCTCAATAAGATAAAATCTGAAAGCTAAGTCATTCTAACTACATCCGTCACTGAGAACCGATAAGCACTTAGCTGATCATCATCATACCTTCAAAATGTATCATGTAGTAGCATCCGTGCTCAATAAGATAAAATCTGAAAGCTAGGTCATTCTAACTACATCCGTCATTGAGAACCGATAAGCACTTAGCTGATCATCATCAGACCTTCAAAATGTATCATGTAGTAGTATCCGTGCTCAGATCGATAAAATTTGAAAGCTAGGTCATTCTAGCTATATCCGTCACTGAGAACCAATCAGCACTTAGCTGGTCATCATCAGACCTTTAGAATGTATTATGTAGTAGCATCCGTGCTCAAATCGATAAAATTTTAAAGCTAGGTCATGCTAACTACGTTCGTCACTGTGAACCGATAAGCACTTAGCTGGTTATCATCAGACCTTCAAAATGTATCATGTAGTAGCATCATCCGTGCTACAAGAACGACTACAATTGTTTTTTGCTACAATTGTTTTATCGCTAAAATAATAACATACATAACAAATAACATCACGCCTACTATTAGGTACACCTCTGCCTAACCCTTTGGGGATTACAGGCGCGATGTTATGTAATGTATGTTATTGTTTTAATGGTGTTAATTGTTTTATCGTTTTAATTATGTATTTTGTCTTGAGAATTTCGTTTGATGGAAGATGGAGATCTGGATTACTGATGATGTCTCGTACCTAATGGTGGACTCCGAAGGTGGGTATAGGATCTCATTGACGGCACTGAGTAGAACCATCGTGTTTGGACTCATTTGAAAGAGCTCGAGGAGGCCTTGGAGACTGATGATACTAGCTACCTGATGGTAGACTCCGAAGGTAATTATAGGATCTCATTGATGGCACCACGTAGAACCGTCGTCTGTGGACTCATTTGAAAGAGCTCGAAGAGGCCTTGGAGACTGATGGTGCCATTTACCTGATGGTGGTCATTCTAGCTATATCCGTCACTGTGAACCGATAAGCACTTAGCTGGTCATCATCAGACCTTCAAAATGTATCATGTAGTAGCATCCGTGCTCAATAAGATAAAATCTGAAAGCTAGGTCATTCTAGCTATATCCGTCACTGAGAACCAATTAGCACTTAGCTGGTCATCATCAGACCTTCAAAATGTATCATGTAGTAGCATCCGTGCTCAGACAGATAAAATTTGAAAGCTAGGTTATTCTAACTACATCCGTCACTGAGAACCGATAAGCACTTAGCTGGTCATCATCAGACCTTCAAAATGTATCACGTAGTAGCATCCGTGCTCAATAAGATAAAAGCTGACAGCTGGAGCATTCTAACTATATCCGTCACTGAGAACCGATAATCACTTAGCTGGTCATCATCAGACCTTCATAATGTATCATGTAGTAGAATACGTGCTCAGATAGATAAAATTTGAAAGCGAGGTCATTCTAACTACATCCGTCACTGAGAACCGATAAGCACTTAGCTGGTCATCATCAGACCTTCAAAATGTATTAAGTAGTAGCATCCGTGCTCAGACAGATAAAATTTGAAAGCTAGGTCATTCTAACTACATCAGTCACTGAGAACCGATAAGCACTTAGGTGGTCATCGTCAGACCTTCAAAATGTATCAAGTAGTAGCATTCGTGCTCAGTTAGCTGAAAGCTGGAGCATTCTGACTATTTCCGTGACTGAGAAGCGATAAGCAGTTACCTGGTCTTTATCAGACCTTAAGAATGTATCGTAGGAGTACCTGTGCTCAGTGAAATAACTAATGAAAGCTAGGTTATTATTTCATTAGTCAAAGTGTATAATTTATTATTAAATATTTTATTCATACATTATGATGTACTCCAAGAGAAACAAAATATGTTAGGCAAATACGATGACCACTCTGCGACACATTTCTGTTCTTTGTTACGTTTTTCTGTAGTACAGTCGTTTGCCGGTAGGGGCCGAAAAATAAACAAAAGCCAGTACAGAGGTCAAATCGTCAAAGTCATCCACTGCTGTGATCCCCTTAAGTATTCCGCACAATAACTAACCACAAAGATTAACGTCGTCAATAACAAATACATGTTATTGCAACGATCGGAAAAACCCATTGCGGCAGCCATCTTTGTTCGTGGCCAGTGTACCGTGGCCCGCGTGTTGGAGGGAAAGAGAAGAATTGTTGGTAATTGGGAAGCACGCTAGAGGTCATGATACGTTGGACATGTGAAGTTTACCCAACAGAGTTGCGTGGTAGGTGAAAGTAACGAATGTATTTGCATTTAGTTGTCAATTGTGAATATTGTAATGGATACCTATTTGTCCGGGTCAAATAGTGTCTTTACAGGATAGTTCTCCAACACACGACACAAAACGGTTTCCAAGTATTTAGTGGTAAGGAAAAATAGCAGAAGGCTCCTAACGTCGAAATCCGAAGACGTTGTAGGTACAAAGGTTTTCGGAACTCAAAATGGCGTTGGGCAGGACACCTAGCGAGGTGTTGTGATGACAGGCTGTCACCGAATGGTGTCCAACAACTAGCGGAAGAAATGTGGGTCGTCCGACTGCAAGATGGGCAGACGGCATAGTTGCTATCAGGGGAAAAAAACTGGATGAGGCTGGCACAGGACCGTAGAGAATGGCACAAGAAAAGTGTATACCCAGCAGTGGCTGATAATGTTGTTTCAAGTAGTGTTTGCAGGAACTCATTTATTTTCAAAAGGTTAAATGTGAATAATGAGCATTACAATATTCTGGGAAAACGTAAGTAAACCATTCCAGTCTGTCAAGGGCAAGACGTAATAATCGAAACAAATAAAATAAACACGTGTTTATCTAGGTCAATATACAATTATTTATCTAGTGTTAGAGCCAGCCTAGACTTCTAGAAACTTCCACTAAGTACCTACTTACAAATCCGAGGAACTGTCAGAAATGAATTAAATTTTGTTATTGCCAGTAAACACGAAAACAATATGAATGTCAAGGATATTCGATTTTTAGGGTTCCGTAGGTACCCAAAGTTTACCAACGCGGGCGTCCCGATTACTAAATGAAACGGAGTGCGTAGTTCATTAAGTTCCTGTTTGATTCAATATTTATCAGTATGTGTGTCTATGGCTGATATAATAAAAAATAATCAAATAAAACTATTTTTTTTTTTACTTTATTCTGGCAGGCCACGACTGTTGTTTGGCGGTCAAAGTGTTACCTATTGGATTTTACCACCAGGAATTTCTCAGTACCAGTTACGGAGTCTGAATTCGTGCCCGGTAATAGGTACGTCACCTTATTACATGGGACTTAAACATAACTGGCGAAATGTCGGTGTACTATTTGGTATACCTACCTCTGGCTAACCTTCCGGGCAGTTCCGGGCCCCGGGGATATCAGTCGTGATTTGGTGTTATGTGACATCGTACGGTGAACCCGAACCCTTAGCGAGTCCAACTCACACTTGGCCGATTTATCAACTTGTTTCCTAATTTAAAACCGTCAAAAACCGTCAAAGCTCAATGCTAAGCTCTGTTTGCACGCACTCGCATGTCCGAAGTGCCCACTGGCCCACTCGCCTTGACCCGATGCAACTTTACGTCGTGTTTTCTTGATCACTGGAACGCTCGTTACGGGTACTGTAACCTTTTTGGTTTAATGCTCATTTTGCAAATTGGCAAGTAAATAAAGGTGATGGAATTTACGATGTTTTTATCTGCTACGATTGATATTATCACCTTGTTTGAGGTTGTATTCAAGACGAATAGAGCACTAGACTATAAAATAGATATTTCTGTCTAGGAATAGAATTTTTTTTATTTTTTTATTTTATTTTATTTTCGTTTATTCATATAAAATACTATATAGGTAAGTAAGTGTGTTTAAAACATAGCTAAGTTCACAGGTTTATTTTAGTGGACAGGAGCCAAACATGTAGCAAGTGCCATAAAACAGTGAGTGACTACTTAGGTCTTCTATAAATTATTTAATCAAAATGTAACGAGTATTTCACAGGAAAAATAAGTAAAAAAAACAAATACAAACCTGTTTTACCAAGTCCTCGTCGTTTCTCGGTATCGTTTCAACTCGAGTGTGAAATTAACAATGAACGTTTTTAAGAAACTCATTCACCAAAAATATCATGACCTCACAACCGTGAAATATGTAACTCTTACGTTCACCCTGCTTGTAAAGGAATGCAACTCTTTTAAGGGGAACACAGCAGTGGATGACTTTGACGATTTGACCTCTGTACTGGCTTTTGTTTATTTTTCGGCCCCTACCGGCAAACGACTGTACTACAGAAAAACGTACCAAAGAACAGAAACGTGTCGCAGAGTGGTCATCGTATTTGCCTAACATATTTTGTTTCTCTTGGAGTACAATGTATGAATAAAATATTTAATTATAAATTATACACTTTGACTAATGAAGTAATAACCTACTCGTAGCTTTCATTAGTTATTTCCCTGAGCACAGGTACTCCTACGATACATTCTTAAGGTCTGATAAAGACCAGGTAACTGCTTATCGGTTCTCAGTGACGGATGTAGTTAGAATGACCTAGCTTTCAAATTTTATCTGTCTGAGCACGGATGCTACTACTTAATACATTTTGAAGGTCTGATGATGACCAGCTAAGTGCTTATCGGTTCTCAGTGACGGATGTAGTTAGAATGACCTAGCTTTCAAATTTTATCTATCTGAGCGCGTATTCTACTACATAATACATTATGAAGGTCTGATGATGACCAGCTAAGTGATTATCGGTTCTCAGTGACAGATATACTTAGAATGCTCCAGCTGTCAGCTTTTATCTTATTGAGCACGGATGCTACTACATGATACATTTTGAAGGTCTCATGATGACCAGCTAAGTGCTTATCGGTTCTCAGTGACGGATGTAGTTAGAATAACCTAGCTTTCAAATTTTATCTGTCTGAGCACGGATGCTACTACATAATACATTTTGAAGGTCTGATGATGACCAGCTAAATGCTAATTGGTTCTCAGTGACGGATATAGCTAGAATGACCTAGCTTTCAGATTTTATCTTATTGAGCACGGATGCTACTACATGATACATTTTGAAGGTCTGATGATGACCAGCTAAGTGCTTATCGGTTCACAGTGACGGATATAGCTAGAATGATCACCATCAGGTAAATGGCACCATCAGTATCCAAGGCCTCTTCGAGCTCTTTCAAATGAGTCCACACACGACGGTTCTACGTGGTGCCATCAATGAGATCCTATACTTACCTTCGGAGTCTACCATCAGGTAGCTAGTATCATCAGTCTCCAAGGCCTCCTCGAGCTCTTTCAAATGAGTCCAAACACGATGGTTCTACTCAGTGCCGTCAATGAGATCCTATACCTACCTTCGGAGTCCACCATTAGGTACGAGACATCATCAGTAATCCAGATCTCCATCTTCCATCAAACGAAATTCTCAAGACAAAATAATTAAAACGATAAAACAATTAACACCATTAAAACAATAACATACATTACATAACATCGCGCCTGTAATCCCCAAAGGGTTAGGCAGAGGTGTACCTAATAGTAGGCGTGATGTTATGTATGTTATTATTTTAATGATTTTAATTGTTTTATCGCTTTTAGCGATAAAACAATTGTAGCAAAAAACAATTGTAGTCGTTTTTGTAGCACGGATGCTACTACATTTTGAAGGTCTGATGATAACCAGCTAAGTGCTTATCGGTTCTCAGTGACGAACGTAGTTAGCATGACCTAGCTTTAAAATTTTATCGATCTGAGCACGGATGCTACTACAAAATACATTCTGAAGGTCTGATGATGACCAGCTAAGTGCTTATCGGTTCTCAGTGACGGATACAGTTATGATGCTACAGTTTTCTGCTTTTATCTTATTGAGCACGGATGCTACTACATGATACAATTTGAAGGTCTGATGATGACCAGCTAAGTGGTAATTGGTTCTCAGTGACGGATATAGCTAGAATGACCTAGCTTTCAAATTTTATCGATCTGAGCACGGATGCTACTACATGATACATTTTGAAGGTCTGATGATGATCAGCTAAGTGCTTATCGGTTCTCAGTGACGGATGTAGTTAGAATGACCTAGCTTTCAGATTTTATCTTATTGAGCACGGATGCTACTACATGATACATTTTGAAGGTCTGATGATGACCAGCTAAGTGCTAATTGGTTCTCATTGACGGATATAGCTAGAATGACCTAGCTTTCAAATTTTATCGATCTGAGCACGGATGCTACTACATGATACATTTTGAAGGTCTGGAGATGATCAGCTAAGTGCTTATCGGTTCTCAGTGACGGATACAGTTATGATGCTACAGCTTTCTGCTTTTATCTTATTGAGCACGGATGCTACTACATGATACATTTTGAAGGTCTGATGATGACCAGCTAAGTGCTAATTGGTTCTCAGTGATGGATATAACTAGAATGACCTAGCTTTCAAATTTTATCGATCTGAGCACGGATGCTACTACATGATACATTTTGAAGGTCTGATGATGACCAGCTAAGTGCTTATCGGTTCACAGTGACGGATATAGCTAGAATGACCACCATCAGGTAAATGGCACCATCAGTCTCCAAGGCCTCCTCGAGCTCTTTCAAATGAGTCCAAACACGATGGTTCTACGCAGCGCTGTCAATGAGATCCTGTACCCATCTTCGAAGTCCACCGTCAAGTAAATGGCATCATCAGTCTCTAAGGCCTCCTCGAGCTCTTTCAAATGAGTCCAAACACGATGATTCGACGCAGTGCCGTCAATGAGATCCTTTACTTACCTTTTGAGTCCACCATCAGGTAAATTACATTATCAGTCTCCAAGGCGTCCTCGAGGTCTCAACACCATTAAAATAATAAGATACATAACATAACATCACGCCTACTATTAGGTACACCTCTGCCTAACCCTTCGGGGATTACAGGCGTGATGTTATGTAATGTATGTTATTATTTTAATGGTGTTAATTGTTTTATCGCTTTTAATTATTTTGTCTTGAGAATTTCGTTTGATGGAAGATGAAGATCTGGATGACTGATGATGTCTCGTACCTGATGGTAAACTCCGAAGGTGGGTATAGGATCTCATTGACGGCACTGAGTGGAACCATCGTGTTTGGACTCATTTGAAAGAGCTCGAGGGGCCTTGGAGACTGATGATACCAGCTACCTGATGGTAGACTCCGAAGGTGGGTATAGGATCTCATTGACGGCACTGAGTAGAACCGTCGTTTGTGGACTCATTTGAAAGAGCTCGAAGAGGCCTTGGAGACTGATGGTGCCATTTACCTGATGGTGGTTATTCTAGCTATATCCGTCACTGTGAACCGATAAGCACTTAGCTGGTCATCATCAGACCTTCAAAATGTATCATGTAGTAGCATCTACCAGAAACATTTGCATGACTGATGAGTCGAATATAGTGAGACTAAAATTATTTTACCGTCTTATTATGTATGTACCTATTATTCTGGCAAATAAATTCATTTCATTTCATTTCATCCGTGCTCAGATCGATAAAATTTGAAAGCTAGGTCATTCTAGTTATATCCATCACTGAGAACCAATTAGCACTTAGCTGGTCATCATCAGACCTTCAAAATGTATCATGTAGTAGCATCCGTGCTCAATAAGATAAAAGCAGAAAGCTGTAGCATCATAACTGTATCTGTCACTGAGAACCGATAAGCACTTAGCTGATCATCATCAGACCTTCAAAATGTATCATGTAGTAGCATCCGTGCTCAGATCGATAAAATTTGAAAGCTAGATCGTTCTAGCTATATCCGTCACTGAGAACCAATTAGCACTTAGCTGGTCATCATCAGACCTTCAGAATGTATTATGTAGTAGCATCCGTGCTCAGATCGATAAAATTTTAAAGCTAGGTCATGCTAACTACGTTCGTCACTGAGAACCGATAAGCACTTAGCTGGTTATCATCAGACCTTCAAAATGTAGTAGCATCCGTGCTACAAGAACGACTACAATTGTTTTTAACCGACTTCAAAAAAGGAGGAGGTTATATGTTCGTGTGTATGTATTTTTTTTTTTTATGTATGTTACCTGATTTCTCCTCCATTTGTAAACCGATTCTCAAAATTATTTTTTTATTTGAAAGAGTATACTCCTGAGGTGGTCCCATTTAAATTTGGTGAAGATCTGATCCTGATCATCGGAGATATACAATAGAACTCTTCAAAAATAGACGGCAAATCTGTCGTGATTGCTGCAATCGCTTGGATGTTTATTGTTTACGCAACATCTTAACTTATCATCACGCCTGTATGCTCTGACGGGGTACGCAGATGTGTACAGGACGCCCAGATTTCGAGAGTTAGGTATGTTAAGTTCCATTTTATTGCGGATAAGCCGATTACCGTGACATGTATTGTTAACAACGTAAAATTAATGAATATCAAATATTTGTAAAGGATATTACAACTAAAAATGGAAAAATATAAAAAACTTTTTTGCAAAAATAAAACCGACTTCAAAAACACAAAAAAGTGAAAAATAACTTTAGCTTCTGAAGTCGGTGACAAAAAAACTGAATAAAACAAACAAAAGTCACCGACTTCAGAAGCTAAAGTTATTTTTCACTTTTTTGTGTTTTTGAAGTCGGTTTTTTGCTACAATTGTTTTATCGCTAAAAGCGATAAAACAATTAAAATCATTAAAATAATAACATACATAACATAACATCACGCCTACTATTAGGTACACCTCTGCCTAACCCTTTGGGGATTACAGGCGTGATGTTATGTAATGTATGTTATTGTTTTAATGGTGTTAATTGTTTTATCGTTTTAATTATTTTGTCTTGAGAATTTCGTTTGATGGAAGATGAAGATCTGGATGACTGATGATGTCTCGTACCTAATGGTGGACTCCGAAGGTGGGTATAGGATCTCATTGACGGCACTGAGTAGAACCATCGTGTTTGGACTCATTTGAAAGAGCTCGAGGGGGCCTTGGAGACTGATGATACCAGCTACCTGGTGGTAGACTCCGAAGGTAAGTATAGGATCTCATTGATGGCACCACGTAGAACCGTCGTGTGTGGACTCATTTGAAAGAGCTCGAAGAGGCCTTGGAGACTGATGGTGCCATTTACCTGATGGTGGTCATTCTAGCTATATCCGTCACTGTGAACCGATAAGCACTTAGCTGGTCATCATCAGACCTTCAAAATGTATCATGTAGTAGCATTCGTGCTCAATAAGATAAAATCTGAAAGCTAGGTCATTCTAACTACATCCGTCACTGAGAACCGATAAGCACTTGGCTGATCATCATCACACCTTCAAAATGAATCATGTAGTAGCATCCGTGCTCAATAAGATAAAATCTGAAAGCTAAGTCATTCTATCTACATCCGTCACTGAGAACCGATAAGCACTTAGCTGATCATTGTCAGACCTTCAAAATGTATCATGTAGTAGCATCCGTGCTCAATAAGATAAAATCTGAAAACTAAGTCATTCTAACTACATCCGTCACTGAGAACCGATAAGCACTTAGCTGATCATCATCAGACCTTCAAAATGTATCATGTAGTAGCATCCGAGCTCAGATCGATAAAATTTTAAAGCTAGGTCATTCTAGCTATATCCGTCACTGAGAACCAATTAGCACTTAGCTGGTCATCATCAGACCTTCAAAATGTATCATGTAGTAGCATCCGTGCTCAGATCGATAAAATTTGAAAGCTAGGTCATTCTAGCTATATCCATCACTGAGAACCAATTAGCACTTAGCTGGTCATCATCAGACCTTCAAAATGTATCATGTAGTAGCATCCGTGCTCAGATCGATAAAATTTGAAAGCTAGGTCATTCTAGCTATATCCATCACTGAGAACCAATTAGCACTTAGCTGGTCATCATCAGACCTTCAAAATGTATCATGTAGTAGCATCCGTGCTTAATAAGATAAAAGCAGAAAGCTGTAGCATCATAACTGTATCCGTCACTGAGAACCCATAAGCACTTAGCTGATCATCTCCAGACCTTCAAAATGTATCATGTAGTAGCATCCGTGCTCAGATCGATAAAATTTGAAAGCTAGGTCATTCTAGCTATATCCGTCAATGAGAACCAATTAGCACTTAGCTGGTCATCATCAGACCTTCAAAATGTATCATGTAGTAGCATCCGTGCTCAATAAGATAAAATCTGAAAGCTAGGTCATTCTAACTACATCCGTCACTGAGAACCGATAAGCACTTAGCTGATCATCATCAGACCTTCAAAATGTATCATGTAGTAGCATCCGTGCTCAATGAGATAAAAGCTGAAAGTTGGAGCATTCTGACTATTTCCGTGACTGAGAACCGATAAGCAGTTACCTGGTCTTCATCAGACCTTCAAAATGTATCATGTAGTATGAGAGACTATCATTAGGTACGAGACATCATCAGTCATCTAGATCTCCATCTTCCATCAAACGAAAATCTCAAGACAAAATAGTTAGATAACATAACATCACGCCTGTAATCCCCGAAGGGTTAGGCAGAGGTGTACCTAATAGTACACCCACATTTCGCCAGTTATCTTTAAGTCCCATATAATAGGGGCGAGCCTATTGCTATCGACCGGGCACAAATCCAGACTCCGTGACTGTTACTTATATATAATATCCTGATGGAAAAACCCAATAACACTTTGCCCGACCCGGGAATCGAACCCAGGACCGGCATCATGCTTACGACCACTAGACCAACGAGGCAGTCCAAAATTAAAATAATATCATAGATATATCTATATACCAAAATATCTACTAAGAAACGTAGATAATTTACCAATAGTTTTGGAGAGCTCGGCCACGCGTCACTTTACGTTTATTAGGCATAGTCAGCTTAGTCTATGATAGGTGCAAACAACAAAACGAAATTACAAACTACTTTAAATATATTTACAAACTTATTTTCTGTTCTTATTTTACGAAATATTGATAACTATACAATTTACAATATGTTTTAATTCAGAAAACATTAAAAACGTGAACTTTTGAATTTTATTTGTGAAGTAATGACATGCGTGCAGTCCACCCGTGACAACAGTCATCGAGACACTGGCGCAGCGCGTTCCAAGTATGCGCGACGGGTCTTGCGCCGCATTTGCCTCAAAATGTCGGGATTTAATTTATTATTTTAAAATTTTATTACAAATCAGAGAAAATAAACAATACCGATTGTTAAATACATCACTGCGTATTTTTGGGTATAAAATTCATACCGAACTATTCAGCCGTTACAGAGACAAAATTCGATTTAGGTTAAGACATACTACGATTTTTTATTAAATAATGTGAAGGTTTATTAAAATTTTAAACAATACGAATTATTTGTGATGACTTTAAGTATAACATATATTTTTTATATGGAAATCGTACGGAAGGATTCCTCAACAAATTTCTTTAAACATACGTCGTTTTTGGGATTTGACCATTGCAACGGCCTTAAAAAAGTTATTTATGAGCTAAGGAAAGGAATGCATCATGCCTCTTTGGAATGTATCAACTCGCGCGCTACTTAAAAATTACGAACGATTTTACGTATTTTAAATCTTATTCCGAAAGCACTATAGTTTATTTTTCAAATGCCGTACCGCGTTTCTTTTTTTTAATTTGAAAGTTGTAAGGGGTGTTTATTATTGTTCAATAATTTACGGCACAAAACAAATATGTCTGTCATGTCACTAACGACATACCGGCTTCATTTTCATGATGGATTTATTTTTGCCTTTAGCTACGAAAGGTAACGCCTACTTAACGTCGTATTTTACATTTGTACAATTTCACACACGAGCACCTGAAAACTCCATATTCAATCAGACTAGAAAAAAACTATGCTAAGACAGACTAGAAAAAAACAAGAGCATGAGGTTCTGGGTACGATTCCCAGGTCAGGTAGAGTGCTATTGGTTTTTTACACGAATTTCTAAGTCTGGATTTTTACCCAATTCATTGTATTGTAATAGGCTCGCCCCCTACAATATGGGACTTAAACATAGCTGGTAAAATAAGGCCGTACTATTGGTACACCTCTGCCTAACCCCTCGGGATTACAGGCGTAATGTTATGTTTGGATAAACCCACGGTATGTTTCTTCTACTAACACGGCAGGTGGTTTTCGTAATCTCAACAACTTAGGCTAAGGTGTATGTCACAGTATGTACAAAGGCTAACTTATCAGACTTATTCCGAGAATTAACCGAGGAACTAACGAAGCTAAACAAAGGTTTTATCACGAGGTAGGAAGTAGACTTTATTGTCACAGCTAAGGCTCAATTTACATTGCACCTGAATGGAAAGCGATTTTTTGTTACGACATCTTCAGAAGGCAACATCACAAGAAGGTTAAGAGGTTTGAAAGAAGAAATGGGAGGTCCTCGCTCACATGAGAGACTAACTGCGGTACTCAGAGATTTAATGATTACTTTAGCCGTCACTAAGTAAAGATTTGACATACTTACGTATGAGAAAACTGTCAAAACCTTTACTAAGTGATGGCCTAAGTATGTAATCATTCCCGTCGGGGCAGCGGGTTGTTCGCAAGAGATACCGCGGCCTCGGCATGAAGGGCTAAGAAGGAACATGGGTGGTTTTTAGTCGTTATTTGATGATTGAAGAGCGGGACGTTATTTGATGATTTCCCCCACCCCAAAAAAAAAAAAAAAGGATGTAATCATTAAAGTTCTCTGAGTGCGGCAGTAACACAAGTAAAACTTAAAAAGGCGTAAAAACCTTTATTATCAAATGTGTAATGTCATCATCATTCTCTTTCCCTTATCTCAATTATTTAGGGGTCGGTGGAGCATGTCTTCTTCTTCCATACTTCTCTATTACTCGTTATCTCATCTTAGTGTACTAACTGGATAAAATCTGCTAACTGCCAGAATTCTCTACATTACACAATAGGGGATCGGACAAAAAAAAAACTAATTAGTCCGTCAAATAAATTTCCAAAAAAATATTGAACACATATTATTATTTTTTTTCACATAAACAAAAAATGCAGACGATACAGTGCTTCAAATACTCGTGAACTCCTCGAAAACGTCACATGTCAGTACATTTTTTACCTACAAATGACGTCACAACCCCCCATTCATGATCTTTGACGCTTTTTATCTTCGTCAATTTTTATTAATTTGATAAAACAAAAAAAACGTTTCCAATATTTTTCCATAATCTAACTGACGGACTAATTAGAATCATATTTTTTGACTCAGTCCGATCCCCTATTGGCTGGTATCTAGTCTATACATTACACAATTAACATAAAGATCAAAATCCTTCGTCAGATTTCGTTATAAAAAAATCCTTCCATTACATTCAGGTGCATTGTAAATTGAGCCTTATAATCAAAGCTAACGTTGAGTCACTGCACTGATACTGTATTCACTATAATAGACATGTTTGCTTTAATTAATTCACTAGCATGTATTATGAGAAGCAGCAAATATTGTCTTGTTATTCATAAGTATTTTTAGATCAGTGTCATAGTCAAGTAGTTGTAAGAATTTTGAGCGTGAGAGCGTGGGTTCGATTTTAGTATAGGACTAGTTGGAAGATACCGTATGTCAGGCGTGTTTAAAGGCTGCGGGTTGTTCGAAAGAGATACAGTGGCCTCGGCACAATCGACTAAGAAGGAATATGGGTGGTTTTTAGTCAGTAGAAGTCTGACACTCCCTACCGCGGCAGGAGTAATTTGATGATTTCCCATCCTCCAAAAAAAGGCGTGTTAATAGCAATTTATCGAAATTATAAGCCTTCGAAACGCAATTTTAGATCGAGTGTCCAGCTGTTATAAAAGCGAATTATAATAATTATGCAAATGCAACAAAAAACAGCAGTGAAATACACATCAAGCTAGGTCAGTCTTTCTCAAAGTGGGCGATAGCGCCCCCTTGTGGGCGTTGGAGACCTAGAGGGGGGCATTGAGGGACCCAGAAAAAATTGAGGGGCGTTGGCGAGGTTTAGGGGGGCGATGGTTGATTTGCAATTTCATTTACTTTATATTTTAAAATTCACTAAAGTTTATTATATTCGTATAAGATTTGATATGAATCTTCAACTTCAAGGCGATGACTTGAACTTAATAAAAACAAAAAATGAACACAATATTTACTATGCATTTAACCAAGAAACTTAACCTTTAACCTTCAAGATTCCCTTATTATTGCTTTCAACTCCTAACCGTTGAGGAGTAGTACCTTCCATAATCAGCTCACCTAGATAACCTGAAAGAATACAACCATATACGTCCCCATAATATTTTATTAAAGAATTATCCTCCAACTCCTAACCGTTGAGGAGTTATATCTTCCACCATTAGCTTATCAACATGAAGTGATTAATGCTAGATGCGAATACTTGAAAAGCGATTGTTGCCCTCAATTTCTCAGGGTTTCCCTCATCAGATCCTGTTTTGGTGAAGTGAAGGTGAGAGTATACTCTTTCGAATACAAAAAGAATTATGAAAATCGGTTCATAAATGACGGAGATATCCGTGAACAAACATACAAAAAAAAACATATGTAGACGAATTGAGAACCTCCTCCTTTTTGGAAGTCGGTTAAAAATCAAATTTAAAAATGGCTACCAAGAATTTTGGCTACAAAAGTCAATCTCGCAGTTATACCCTGAATTGTGGTCGATCGTTCAAAGATTTTTGATAGCATTCCCGTCGTGATATTTGTGTGAACGTGGATTTAGCGCTGTGACAACGCTGCTTACTAAAAAGAGAAATCGTCAGCATGTTACTGATCGCGGCGATTTACGATTGTTTTTAAGTAAAATTGAACCTGACATCAACAAACTCATTCAAAATCATCAAATTCATCCATCTCATTAGATTAGTTTTAAAACTAATATTGATTAGGTATCTATAGTATATTGTTTGTTTTTATTTGATTAATAGGAGTGTAAAAAAAATAGGGGGCGCTGAAAAATAATTGATTTTCAAAGGGGGCGGTCCAAAAATTAGTTTGATAATCTCTGAGCTAGGTGATTATTTATGAAATTCTCTCGAAGAACGAGTGAGTCGTCAAAAAATTATTATTTTATGGTCAAACGTGGATTGACGGAACATCAAACGTTTGACGATAATGTCAATTAGTACGGTCAGCAACAAAAGTAGCTTAACACTACTTAATGTTTCAAAGCAGATTTTTTTATAAAAACTAGTTAGATATTACTCGTTACTAACAAGTAATTGAAGAGTAAGGAATAATTAAAGGAATAATCTTCTGAAACATTAAAAATAACAGCTAGAGTCCTGTACTATCAAATAATTAAGATTCCTAAATGTTAAGCTACTTCTGTTGCTGACCGTACGTATGGTTGTACGTACATACCTGTACCTAATCCTGTTTTCGCCTAAAAGCCACCAGTTTAAATCCCGTGTAATAGGCCATGTAAATAGCTGTGTATTTGATGTACCTACAATAAAGTATAGGTATTCTATCTTTAAAGCCTTTGTCATCAACCGGCACAAACGCAGACTCCACGGGTACTACAGGCAATATTTATTTTACTTATTAATAAAAATCTTTCAATGAAATTCCAGGCACATGAATGGCAAATGCTATGCTAGTACCTATTATTGAATAGTAAATAAAATAAATATTATACTTGAGAAAACCGCAAACACGTCGTAATGACTGAATATTGAGAACATGTTTTTGCATAACTCTTTGAAAAGCTGAATGAGTGGATTTTCTTTTTCCTCTACAATTATACTAATTGATTTAATTTTAAGAAGAGCACAGAAGGAGCTCGTGGTTAAACAAACACCCGCTCGGATCGATCTTCAGGTGGACCACCTGTTACATACCGAGTTTTCTACGTGTCTCAAAAAGCACGTTAAAGCCGTCCCGGCTGTCATTTGTACAGTCCCGTCGTTGCAGTTTGTCAGTGACCCAAAAGTCTGACAGCCAGACCAAGCTTTGGGAATCGTGTTACCCCGGGGGTAGAAGGGTTGGGTTGTAGAAGTCAGATAGGCAGTCGCTCTTTGTAAACTACCGATACCTATTCAGCTGAGAGAGCCCAGTAAGGTCTACAGCCTACTTTGACTGTGCACGTGATGTGGAGGCAGGAAACGCTTGTGACTAAAACAGTATTAGTGTGTGTTGTATTTAAATATTGATGGATTGAAAATCAGAAAAGGCCCTAACACAGTCTACTTATAAAAAATAATTAAATTATTATACTATAGTCCTCCTGTAGGGCTATTGCGTATCTTTTTAAATGTCAGTGGCTATCATAGTGTCCATCGATTCATTGTCAGTTTGGTACAAAATGGAACCATTTGACAGTTAATCGATGGACACTATGATAGCCCCTGACATTTAAAAAGATACGCAATAGCCCTGCTGACCGTTCTAGGGCGGTCAGTTGAAAAAAATATTGTTTTTGTTCATGTGATAGTGATACTAAAAATTGGCATATAGCAAAACCTTTTAAAATAGATTTCCGGATACAGTTGATCGATAACATAACCAATTATTCAGCATGAATAAATGTCTGAAAATAAAGGAATCAAACATAAATAATTATTTATTTTGAACACAAATAATTTGTGTTTAACACTGAAACCAACACACAATGCAAGCAAAGCCCAAACTTGACATTGACTTACAAGTCAATAATTTTATCTAATAAAGTACTCTATCGACCTCGACACCAATGCCAGACAAATGTGATAGGCATTTCATATTTATAGCAACATACACCTTAAACTTGCCTGAAATAGATTCGAATTTGGCTAAGCAAAATTGTATTACTCGCATTTAAACTATAGTTTTAAGACTCCAAATCGCTTGACGTTATTTGGTAACGAATGGCAAAGCTAAACAGCAAAGATTCTTTCTTAGAGAACTGAAAAAAGTTTTAATATTGTTACTGCAGTTCTCGGCTCCATAATACCGCTGCCTACGGCTCGGGTGTCAATTCTTCGTTTATAAAGTGACTGTAAATCCTAACCCGGCCGTGGGTTTGGTAAGAAACTTGAAAAAAAAGTACGTCGGGTTTAGGTTAGGAAGAGGGTTATCTTGCTGACCTGCAGGGCTATTGCGTATCTTTTAAAATGTCAGTGGCTAAAGTCCATTTCACGAAAGAAGTCCCGCAGACGCAGCGCTGTATGTCGCGCGACATAATGTTGTTTCACAACTTTTGGCATCGTAAATAAACCTTATAACGCACTAATCCAATAATAAACTCACAAAATATCTACCACAACAAACGCACCTTGATAACATCGACAAACGACAACATGGCCGATCTGTTAAATTTAGTTCCACAATTGTCCGCGGGACTTTTTTCGTGAAATGGACTTTATCATAGTGTCCATCGATTGACTGTCAAATGGTTCCATTTTGTACCAAACCATATCCATTTGACAGTTAATTGATGGACACTATGATAGCCACTGACATTTAAAAAGATACGCAATAGCCCTGCTGACTTGTTCCTATCATGACCCAAATTGCGATATATCAGATAGATTTTAGCAATCTCCTCTTTCATAGAATTAAAAGTACCTGTGTCAAAATAGAGTTAAATAATTACTAATTATAGTAAAATATCACACTAACAATTAACGGAAACCATTTAAAACAAGAACACGATATTATTATTGTATTTGTTAGTTGCATTATTTTTGTCTATGTGCGATGATTAATAAATAGGTAAGTACTTGTTTCGTTCGTATATACATCACGCCTTTATATTCCCCGAACAGAGGGCAGAGGTGTACCTAATAGTTCACCCACATTTCTCCCATGAAATAGGGGCGAGCCTATTGCCGTCAACCGGGCACAAATCCAGATTCCGTGGTTGCTACCGAGAATTTCCTGATTGAAAAACCCATAAACATTTTATCCAAACAGGGAATTCAATCCAGGAACAGCCCCGTTGGCTCAGCAGTAGCGCTTGCGACTGCTAGACCAACGAGGCTGTTCGTATTTTATTAACCGACTTCCAAAAAGGAGGAGGTTCTCAATTCGTCTGTTTTTTTTTTCTTTTTTTTATGTTTGTTATCGCATATCTCCGTCATTAATGAACCGATTTTCAAAATTCTTTTTTATAGCAATACTCAGTACTCTTCACACTATGGTCGATTTGTCAATACATATAATTAAAAATGCTTTACAAGTTATGGTAACATTCATACTTCTGGTTACACAAAGTATGAATCACCAATCGTATTGAATAACCTAACGTGATATAAAAACACGTTATTGTCATTAATTTAATTAAAATCACTATCTTATTACGACGACTGGCTTTTTCCAAGTAAATGACGTATTTTTCTGTGAATGAAGCGGTCGTATTTGTATTTTATAATACTTATGAATATACGAATTTCATATTAATTTGCTGTTCGAAATGTTATAAATAATTATGATTGATGCTACTTTACACCTTCTTTCTAACAGAAAATCTTAACAGAATTTATGGTTGGTCGGTGGCAATGGACGCATCCTCTAATAACGCGAAGTGTGTGTGTACCATAACTTAACCAAGACCCAAGACTATTTATAAACTCATACAATCCACCATAATCCGCTTCCAGCTTCACTGCATACACCCTCGCTTGTAAGCATCTTCTCTCCTCCTCCATATCTTCGCTCGTCTCCGGCAGTCCAGGCCTGAAAAACGGAACTAGGAGCATAATATTCTGATAATGCTACGTTTGAACTGAAGAATTTAAAAGATATTCGTTATCACCACTTATCACAGAACTATTCGCCGGCTCGAAGAACAAAGAACATTATCTCGGACGAACAAACAGACATGTTTCGTGTAATCTTATCAAATCTCGCGAATTCCGAGAAAGTTGCCTGCTCGACTGGCCTGCTTCGGTTCAAACATTAACTTTATAAGCCGAGTCAATATTAACTGTAACACATTACTGGAATTGCAAGCTTGGAAATTAAGACTTCGTTGAAATACTAAGTCGCATCAAAACTCAAATAATGTGTTAAATATCTAGATACAGTAACTTTAACTTTAAACTCCTCTTTTGACCCTCTCTCAGCCATTTTTAATCCATTAGGCCCGGTAGCCACCAAAGCGGAGACGAGCGGGGCGGAGAGGAGATGTGCCAAATACGACTAATCACAGGAAGGGTGAAAGACCAGATGTAAATTTTAACTAATGTGATTCGCCGATTTCCGCACATCTCCTCTCGTCTCCGCACCTCTCCGCTTTGGTAGAAACCAGGCCTTAGGCTGCGTTTCCACTGAGGCGGAGTGGAGCGGCGCGGAGCGGGGCTGAGCTGTGAAAAGAAAAGAAATGAGGATTTCAAGCCATGTGATTGGTGAATCGAGACTTTCTTTACAAGTATGTTGAAAAACGTCGTGTATCATTACACGTGTGTATTGATAATTACCGTCCTCGGCTCTCTTAAGACCCTTACCTAACGGCTCGGGTCTCAATGGCGCCTCAGCGGTAATCACCAATATTACACACTTGTACCATACAGGGTGTAAACGAACCCTTCACGCATCCGTCAACCAAGCATTCTGTACATCAAACTAAGTACCCCTACGCAAAAATTTTTGCTGGGAAATGACTTTTTTTTTTGGGGTCAAAAATCACATTTTACGGTAAAACTCAAAGTAGCACTCTTAAAACATTGTGCTAGTGGATGCTATGAATAGTAAACGGGTCATGGAGGTCATTTAAGTAAAGTTAAAACCTGAAATACTAGTATTTACAAAAACAGCTGTGAAAAATTTGGAACTATGACCCCCAATATCTCCGTAACTAGGAGGTTCCCAGGTATGGTCAAGAACAAAAAAATGATCGCAGTGGTGTGGAGAACAAATGCCCTTCGTTTGCGTTAAGGGTACTTTTACACCCTATATAGTACTATTATTTCACTTAGGTATTAATAAACCGATCACAAAGTCGCTGTCCCCGCGATTGTTCTAAGATAATTCATAAATAAGGACATTATAAGGCTATCAGTAAAGGTGAACGTTAAAGTGCATGCATTTTTAGTTTCTAAACGCATTCAGAAATACAGAATACATTACTTAACTGTAACTTATTCCTCTCAGATAAGATCTAAAGAAGTTTGAGTTATTAAATTCGTTCCGGGATCCAAGACAGTCAAATTGTTTCTCTGGAACTTCGTCAAACTCTCGAGCTTCATTGTCTCAGCGCTTTTCTGGTGGTCGCTACTGTTGATTCTGGCTTTCAGGAGTAACAGTGGATTGGGAATAGTGTGACGGGCTTGCACCAATAACCTATGGTCGTTGATGAATGAAAGAAACAACAACGAGGCAACCAATGGTCAAGATTCATTTCAGCAACGGTCTCTGTTTGCGACCAAATAGTCCATCGTTGGTAACTCACAAACCGACGCACAGAATGGAGGATGTAGGTAATTTTACTCTTCTTTATAAAGAGCCTATAAACATAAAAAGTAATACCATTTACTAATACAGTAGGTCGTTTTTACCTGATTCCAATCATTTCTCACGATTGTTCTAGGTAAGGACAACTGCTGCGTGCAGTGAAGGTAACACAGGTGAGTGGAGTCACAGGGCGGAACGCTGTCCAATTCATTGCACCAATCAAACCTTCATAAAATGTAAATCAATCATCTCTAAGATATATACGGAACCCGTCGGGGCTGCGGGTTGTTCGATAGAGATACCGCGGCCTCGGCGCAAGGGCTAAGAAGGAACATGGGTGGTTTTTAGGGTTCCGTACCTCAAAAGGTAAAAACGGAACCCTTATAGGATCACTTTGTTGTCCGTCTGTCTGTCTGTCTGTCTGTCTGTCTGTCTGTCTGTCTGTCTGTCAAGACCTTTTTTCTCAGGAACGCGTGGAGGTATCAAGCTGAAATTCATATCAAATACTCAAGTCTATGGTCTCTTGGAGCTGTGAAAAAATCAAACTTCTAAGTCAACGCGATCAAAAGATACTCCCGTTTATGCCGCAAATTTTCGACACTCGCAAGGGAATCAAAACCTACAGGGTACTTCCCGTGAACTCAGAATCTTGAAATTTGGTATGAAGCAACGTCTTATAGCAGAGATATAGGAAAAATTGCGAAAAGTATACATTTTTAGTTATATCATATAAAAATACCAAAATACCATAACTTTTACTTATATACCTACAGGTTTGTACGGAACCCTCGGTGCGCGAGTCTGACTCGCACTTGGCCGGTTTTTTAGTCAGTAGAAGTCTGACACTCCCTTCCGCTTTGCCCAAATGCGGGAGGGGGGTTATTTGATGATGTCCCACCCCCAAAAAAAAAAGATGTGTAGGTACGGAAACTCGAAGACAACGACGACGATGGATTTGGATGAAAGGCAGACGGATAGTTTATAACCTGGATTAACACACAGGATACTTTTTATCCCGGCGACACGATTCCATGTGACAATTAACGAACTCCATACATTGAACACAGCTGCGGGCATAAGCCAGATGTAAATATAGTTTGCCACAACAACTTGTGGTGTGGAATCACCAATCCTTTTGTCAACCTAACAAGGCTCTTATGATCAGCAGTAGTCCATTTTAGGCCTTTATAATGAAACTCAACGTCATAAACAATACTATTGCGACACAACTAACTAAATAAGTAAATACCAACGTTACTAAGTAGGAGTGCAATCAGTGCGACATCCACAGAAGGCAACTTGTTAGTTTACTCCGCATGAATGGAATACGCAGGTGTGTCCAACGCTTTAATAAGCACTAGAATTATACATGCCAATAAAATATGTTGTTATAATTATGTCCGTGATTGTGAGGAAAATAATTAGTTGTAAGCTGTTAGCTGTTGTAAGCTGAAGATCCAAGACCCAGATCATGACTAACAGCACGAAACGTAGGGTCGCGGTAGACGGGCATTGTTTGCATTATGTCGACGAGTATACCTATCTGGGCCAGATAGTGTCGTTCCAAAACAGGCACGACAAAGAACTCGAAAGACGAGTACAAAATGCCTGGAAGACCTTCTGGGCGTTCAGGGGCAAAATGTCCAATTCTCAAAATGTCCAATGGTGTCAAAATGTCCAAATCGCAAAATGTCCAAATCCCAAAATGTCCAATTCCCAAAATGTCCAATTCTCAAAATGTCCAATTCCCAAAATGTCCAACTCCCAAAATGTCCAACTCCCAAAATGTCCAATCTTTGAGAATGTGGTTAATTTGTTCAATAACTCCTCAAAGCGCTTTATTAATATTAAACAATATATAAAATACTGAAAGAATCAAAATATGTTTTATTTATAAGTAACAGATTTTTTTTTTAAATATTGTGCACTACTCGAGTATTATTAAATAACACCACGCAAGGATAGAGAATTATGCTGGACAGCGTCATAGGACCACTAACGCATTAGAAGGATGGCACAGACTATTAAATAGCCGTGTACAGAAGAATCCCAATTTATACTTTTTTATATACAAATTGAAAAACGAAAGTAAATATTGGGACTCTCGTTTCAAGGATTCTCTGTTTAAGAAAATGAGAAGTAAAAGAAGACCCAGAGATATCCAGTTTGATCGGAAATACAAAATATATTTATTAAAATTACAAAACAAAGATCTCACAATACATCAATTTTTGAAAAAAAATATCTTTTTGAGACTTAGCTTGTTTGAAAAGTAAAACGTAATGTGGAATATTATAAATATTACTATTACATAAATCAAAAAATAATTATGTTGATTATTAACCTATTAATAAAAAATGCTTGTTGATTATAAATAAAAATTATATTGATTATTACTTGTAAACAAGGTAAAACAAAGTATTTTTTATGTTTTACCTTGGTTATATAAAACTAAGTTTAATGTTTGTTTCCATTCATAATTATAAAAATTATGATGTTGATTATTGTATTTTTTTATATTACATTATGACAAAAAATAGTGATTTCACGTATGTTGTGGCATCTCTGGCCTTAATTTGTTACTTATAAATAAAACATATTTTGATTCTTTCAGTATTTTATTTATTGTTTGTCTATATTAATAAAGCTCTTTGATGAGTTATTGAACAAATTAACCACATTCTCAAAGATTGGACATTTTGGGAGTTGGACATTTTGGGAATTGAACATTTTGAGAATTGGACATTCTGAGAATTGGACATTTTGGGAATTGGACATTTTGGGATTTGGACATTTTGGGATTTGGACATTTTGACACCGTTGGACATTTTGAGAATTGGACATTTTGCCCCTGAACGCTTCTGGGCCCTGAAAGAACATATGAAGGGAAACCTTCCAGTATCACTGAAAAGAAAACTCGTTGACATGTGCATCCTGCCCGTCCTAACCTACGGTGCACAAAGTTGGTCACTTACTGAACAACAGAAGTCCAAACTCAAGATTTGCCAGCGAGCAATGGAGCGCAGCATAATAGGTGTTAAGCGAACAGATCGCGTTAGAAACACCACCCTGCGCTCCATAACTCAAATAGCTGATGTTGGAGAAAAAACAGCCAGGCTGAAGTGGGAGTGGGCAGGCCACGTAGCACGGATGCACCCGGAGAGATGGGCAAAGGTCGTCACACACTGGACGCCTGAGGCAGGACAGCGCCGTCGAGGTCGACCGCGGCGAAGGTGGCGTGACGATCTGATCATGTTTGCGGGGCTAACATGGCCAGAGATCGCACATGACAGAAAGGTATGGAAGGAGAAAGGGGAGGCTTTTGCTCAGCAGTGGGACACAACGTAGGCTAACAAAAAAAAAAAAAAAGCTTTTAGTGGCGAGATGTGACGGTTAACAGAGGAGAATAAAAGTAATTAATCCGTTCATCCGTTTAGGAGTTATGAGGGAACAAAGAAACGGACATACGTATACAGGGTGTATATCCAACAGTGAGTTAAGTCGGGCTGTTGATGATCATGATGATGTAGAAGCTGTTTGCTGTTTCTTCAGTGTTCCAATTTAACTTGACGCTTGTAGACCCGAAGAGTTGGTAAGAGGTGGAAAATTGGAAATATGTATGTACCTAGTAATATACACAATGTAATGCAAATGCAATATGGTAAAAAAGAGGTGTCTTATGAGAAACAGAGAAGTATGGAAGAAGAAGACATGCTGCGCCGACCCCAAATGAATTGGGATAAGGGCAGGAGAATGGTGTTGATGATGTTTGTAGTAATATACACCAGCATCACATTTCGCTACTTCATAAAGAGAAAGACTGCCCCGTTGGTCTAGTGGTCGTAAGCGCAATTGCTTCGCGGTTCTGGGTTCAATTCCCAGATTCGGATATGGTTTCGGATATTTCTAACAGAATTTTCTCAGCCTCCGTTTACATGGGACTTAAAACATATTTGGCGAAATGTGGGTGTACTAGGGGCACACCTCTGACTAATCCTATGGGGATTTACAGGCGTGATGTTATGTTATGTTGGTATGTTAGGAAGGTTCTTATTTAGGTAGGTAGGTATATATGTTTTTCCTGTTATTTCTTATCATATCGCGGTTATCAGGCTGCAATGTTAATTCCTTATGAAGATTAAACCGGTTTGTGTACCGCCTTAGTTTCATGTTTAGCAAAAGGCGCCATTGCTCTGCATTGGTTCAGGTGGTGTGATGTGCGTGCAATTGATAAAAAACGTAAACAACAAATTCGCGGATTATTACCTATGTCGCCGTTATCTTCAATAACCCATTTATCACTTGTTTGTTAGGTATATAGGGTGTAAAAGTACCCTTAACGCAAACGAAGGGGACTTGTTCTACCCACCACTGCGATCATTTTTTTGTTCTAGACCATACCTGGGAACCTCCTAGTTACGGAGATATTGGGGGTCAAAGTTCCAAATTTTTCTCAGCTGTTTTTGTTTTTCAGGTTTTAACTGTACTTAAATTACCTCCATTACCCGTTTACTATTCAAAGCATCCACAAGCACAATGTATTAACAGTGCTACATTGAGTTTTACCGTAAAATGTGATTTTTGACCCCAAAAAAAGTCGTTTCCCACCAAATTTTTTTGCGTAGGGGTACTTAGTTTGATGTACACAATGCTTGGTTGACGGCTGTGTGATGGGTTGATTTACACCCTGTATTATATTCAAGTTCCTAGTACGTCTAGTTTTTTAGCTTATTTTTAACCGACGAAAAAAGGTGGAGGTTCTCATTCTAGTTCACATTATCTACACTTCTTATTTATGTTACAGTACCTAAGTAGAAATACAAGTAAGTATGTATACTTAGACTAAAAAAACCCTCTTTTTGTGGGGTGGGAAATCATCAAATGCCTCCTCCCGCTGAGCAGAGCGGTAGAGAGTGTCAGGCTTCTACTGACTAAAAACCACCCATGTTCTTTCTTAGCCCTTTGTGTCGAGGCCGCGGTATCTCTATCGGACAACCCGCAGCCCCGAGGGGCATCTATAAAATCCCTTACCCAATTATCATAATACACCATGCGACGGATCAAGGTTTTCATCTTCTCACAACCACACAATCATGATCGTTGAAATCTTTGAAAGATTGTGATGAAGAGGGATGTTTCGAAATCACAGTCACACACTTGAGATGTGGGTTTCCCCAATACTACAAGATTCGCCGAAGCGTACCTAAAGCCTAAAGTGTTTCTCTTTTTAGGGTTCCGTAGCCGAATAGCAAAAAACGGAAACCTTATAGATTCGTCATGTCTGTTTGGCTGACTGTCCTGTCCGTCTGTCTGTCCGTCCGTTTGTCACAGCTACTTTATTCGGAAACTATTAAGACTACACAGTTGGAACTTGGTAAGTAGATGTATTCTGTGACCCGTTTTACGATTTTCAAACAAAAAAAAAAACAAGATTAATCCTCCTTAATCTTGTTTTTTTACCCAATACATGAAACAGAAATTTAAAAAAAAATCTTCAAACCTATTTGTGTGGGATGTCTATAGGTCTTTTAAAATGATATTAAGGTTTCGAGAACCTTTCTTTCTCAAAATCAATCGTCTAAAAGAGATACACTTCCAAAGTGGTAAAATGTCCCCCCTCCCCTCTAACTAAGAGAGTGAAAAATCTAAAGAAAATATATGCTGTAATGTAATGTGATAGTAATAAAAACTTTTAACCAAAATTGAAATGAACGATATATTAATATAGTAAATAGCTTTTGGGATATAGCACATTAAAAAAACCGCAAATATAATTTTGTCATTCATACAAACACTATGAAGAACAAACTTATCACAAAATATGTTTTTCTGGTGCTGCTTCAGCAAGAAATAATACAAACTAAAGCGGGCTTCCCTACTACGATGGAACGGAACCCTTCAAGAGCTAGTCCGACTTGCACTTGGCCAGTTTTTTCGTCCGCAGCGCCGCCATTGAAATTCTAGAAACTACAAAATCTGTGGTTTCACACAAAAAGCAAAATGATAAATCATTTCCAACAGCCTCACTAAATTAAATATAATATTCACCAAAAAAAAACCCTCTTCAAAACCACTTGAATGCCCTACAACTCGTACAAGAGGTCACTATTCTTTTTTTGAATTAAACCTTTTTTCTACGAAGGCCATATTCTGAACAAACACGTGACCGGATGTGGATCGAGAGTGAATTCTTGTCGAGTTAACCGTTCTTAGAACTTCAATGATTCATCGACGTAGGTAAACGTGAAGACCTACTGTAGTACACAATGAGCGTAGTAAATATGGTTTTATTGGCAGAACACATGTTTTTTTGTTCTGCGAAATATGTTTCGAACGAATAAGTGTATTTTTTTGCTTACGTATTTATTAAAAATAACTCCAGAGTTCTGACAACTCATTTTAGTCCAAAACGGATTGTCATCATCATCTGCCTAGCCTTTTCCCAACTATGTTGTAGGTTTCCAGTCTAACCGGTGCAGCTGAATACCAGTAATTTCCATGGAGCGAACAAAATCATAGCATATTTTTTTGCTTATGGTCTTAAATAAAACTCCAGGAGTTAGGACAACTCTTTTTAATCCGAAACCGATTGTGTATAATAATACCTACCAAAATCTAATCTAATCCGAGTTAAACAATAGACATCAAAAGGTAATTTTCCAATTTAGTTACAATATTAAATGACGCAGTTATGCCTATATATTTGACTTCCGCGTAGAACATTCTACGTTTGAATATTGATAATTTCATGGACACTTTTAATTTGTTTGCTCATTCATTAATAGATAACCCGTTTTATGTTTTTGGTGTAAAAATGGCGATATCTATCTAAGTATTAAATCAATGTTGTTAAAGTTGAGTCATGTCATTATTTTTAGAGTTTATCTATTTAAAAACATGTGTGAGGGACAAGTGTAATTAGCGTTTGATTAGCGTACAGACGCCAGCCCATCAATTTATTACAATCAGTCAAACTTTAATAGATTTTCTACTTTACCACTAAAGAATTAGGTTGCAGGTTGATTGGGAAAATTAGACAGTTTCAGGTAGCTTACGTGCTGTGATCAGTGATGTGCTGCTGTGGCGCTAATGACATTGACCAGAAGCATCATTTTGTTGTCTGTGGAAATTGTATTGAAAATCCAAGATGGTGTCCTTAGTTCCGATTAAGGCCACGCACCAAAAAAGATATGCAGAACTACCTATATGAGCGTATGGACACAGATGCATATAATTATAATACTTAGAATTTAGCTTGTTAAACGACATGTGCCAAAAAGTATGAACTGTCGATGGCGGTATTACCTAAAAATAAACCATTCCGGTATCACAGTGAGACCTTTTAGACCAATTTTGCTGCAACTTATAATTGTACAGGTACCTGGCCAAGCAAGTGTGGGCTGGCATTGCACTCTTTCAAAGGCTTGGTGAACAAAATTACACGAATTAGGACATTTAGGATGAATTAATTTGAACAAACCAACAACAGTCCGTGAGCTGAAATCTGTTGATTAGCACAACCATGCTCTAAATTTTGAGTAAACACACAAAAACGTTCCTCACTTTAATCAAGGTGATTGGTAGAACAGGTAATAGGTACCTCGAAGGTACGCCAGAAGCAAGCTCTCAAACTCAACGACCAATAATGATAATGTAACTTTGAAATACCTATAAAAGGAACCAGTGCAGTTTAAATTCAAACAAAAAGACATTCAAGTCACATTTTACGCCTTTTTATTTCCCAAAGCCCAAAACACCTTTTAACATTAACAAACGAGTCCATTCAACCTTTGAAAAACCGTATTTTATTTGTCGGAATATACCGATTTTGTAAGGATGATTCATCGGAAAAGGAGGTTGTATACAAAGCAGGTTGGGCTCATCTATATTCTACACATCGTCTGTTTGCCAGTCTAGGCAGAACGGGGTTGAACAAATTAGCGTGCGTTTCGAAATTTGAATGTAGCTGTCTGGTTGATCGACAAGAGGGCATCGTGGTTGGACGCGACGTTAACAATGCATGTCTTTGCTGACATATTTAGGGATAATTAAACCACTTTCATTTATGTAAAGGTCAGTTATCAATAAATTACAACGTAAATAACATCACGACCGCAAGCCCCGAAGGGTTAGGCAGAGACTAATAGTACACCTAGAGGACTTAAGATTAGAATTACGCACCTTATTAACTTCAACTTTCAAAATTATGTTGTGCTTCTGAATCTATAAAAGATTTACTGAGGTAATTAAAAAATACGTTGAAAACGAAAACACAAAAGATATGTTAGAATAACTACGCCCAAGGCCCTTTGTACAAATAACACACCCATTTGTATCCGGAAATTAGTAACATTATTGTAGCGACTGACAAGGCTCTGTATGCTTTGAAAACAAGATGGTGATGCAAGAGAGCATCCTTGTCTTGAATATAGATGCCCACTTGCCCAGTGCTTGCCACCGTGGGCCATTGTGTTTAGCTTAGTATAAAACTAAGGTAGTGCTAGGAACCGAGTGGTAAAACGAGTGACATCAAGATTTTTTTATTGCAGAATTCAGAATCCGATACCTTTTTTTTTTTTTTGGCGGGTGGAAAAACACCACAAAACCCCTCCCGCTCTTCTACTGACTAAAAAACACCTATGTCCCTTCTTAGCCCTTCATGTCGAGACCGCGGTATCTCTTGCGAACAACCCGCAGCCCCGACGGGCAGAATCCGATACCTTGGAGAAACATTGGAGTGGTTGGACCCTGAATTAAATATTTTTAAGACTTGCAATAATTCTGCACCAACCCCAACATAGTTTTGGGACAAAGGTTTGGCAGATGATGATTATACTCTAGAGCAGTCTTTCTCAAAGTGGGCGATAGCGCCCCCTTGTGGGCGTTGGAGACCTAGAGGGGGGCATTGAGGGACCCAGAAAAAATTGAGGGGCGTTGGCGAGGTTTAGGGGGGCGATGGTTGATTTGCAATTTCATTTACTTTATATTTTAAAATTCACTAAAGTTTATTATATTCGTATAAGATTTGATATGAATCTTCAACTTCAAGGCGATGACTTGAACTTAATAAAAACAAAAAATGAACACAATATTTACTATGCATTTAACCAAGAAACTTAACCTTTAACCTTCAAGATTCCCTTATTATTGCTTTCAACTCCTAACCGTTGAGGAGTAGTACCTTCCATAATCAGCTCACCTAGATAACCTGAAAGAATACAACCATATACGTCCCCATAATATTTTATTAAAGAATTATCCTCCAACTCCTAACCGTTGAGGAGTTATATCTTCCACCATTAGCTTATCAACATGAAGTGATTAATGCTAGATGCGAATACTTGAAAAGCGATTGTTGCCCTCAATTTCTCAGGGTTTCCCTCATCAGATCCTGTTTTGGTGAAGTGAAGGTGAGAGTATACTCTTTCGAATACAAAAAGAATTATGAAAATCGGTTCATAAATGACGGAGATATCCGTGAACAAACATACAAAAAAAAACATATGTAGACGAATTGAGAACCTCCTCCTTTTTGGAAGTCGGTTAAAAATCAAATTTAAAAATGGCTACCAAGAATTTTGGCTACAAAAGTCAATCTCGCAGTTATACCCTGAATTGTGGTCGATCGTTCAAAGATTTTTGATAGCATTCCCGTCGTGATATTTGTGTGAACGTGGATTTAGCGCTGTGACAACGCTGCTTACTAAAAAGAGAAATCGTCAGCATGTTACTGATCGCGGCGATTTACGATTGTTTTTAAGTAAAATTGAACCTGACATCAACAAACTCATTCAAAATCATCAAATTCATCCATCTCATTAGATTAGTTTTAAAACTAATATTGATTAGGTATCTATAGTATATTGTTTGTTTTTATTTGATTAATAGGAGTGTAAAAAAAATAGGGGGCGCTGAAAAATAATTGATTTTCAAAGGGGGCGGTCCAAAAATTAGTTTGATAATCTCTGCTCTAGAGGTCACCGGAGCAGAAGATATTTAGGCAATAATTACTGAAAAGAAAAAAAAAAAGAATGGAAATTATAAAATTTGATAGGTAAAGAACTTAGAGGTTTTACTATTCTAAGGGAACATATTATACTACTAGTATCCTAATCACACTATCACATCACACTTCACACTAATATTATAAAGGCGAAAGTTAGTGTGTGAGTGTGTATGTTTGTTACTCTTTCACGCAAAAACTACTGAACGGATTTGGATAAAATTTGGTACACAGATAGTTTATAACCTGGATTAACACAGAGGATAGTTTTTATTCCGATTTTATCTTCCCGTGGGAAAATTTTCGAGTTGTAGCGGGCGAAGCCGCTGGCAACAGCTAGTATTTCCTAAGTCCTTCCGTCATAGGACGAGCTGGTGGGCGTCGACTAATCACTATATTATAAAACAAAGTCCTCCACCGCGTCTGTCTGTCTTTTCGCGCTAAAACTCAAAAACGACTGCACCGATTTTCATGTTGTTTTCACCAATGTATAGAGTGGTTCTCGAGGAAGGTTTTAGTATATATATTACCGCGGTTGAAGTCGCAGGCATCAGCTAGTCACTTCACTACATAGTATAAAACAAAGTCGCTGTCGCTGTCTGTCCGTCCCCATGTTTTCTTAAATCTTTAAACTACGCAACGGATTTTGACGCGGTTTTTTTAAATAGATAGAGTGATTTAAGAGGAAGGTTTTAGTATAATTTGACCGACATCCACGCGGGTGAAGCCGCGGGCATCAGCTAGGGTTGTATAAAATAAACCTCATCAGTAATAATCCGGAAGTATTCTAATCGTGCTGCCGAGGTTGTCTGTGAAAACAAGTGATGATGCAACGCAGCCTCCCCGCCTTGAATGCTAACGTTTTGTTGTAGACGAGTACCTACACTACCTACCTACGAGTACACAAGTCTATTTATATACTTGCAACTGATTAATGACTGCCAGCGGGCCGTGGCGCCGTTTCATACAAAATAAATGTGTTTACTTCAGTTTTTGTCGAGGTCTATTTATAAAGTTTTGACACGTGTATTCTATTGTTTTGTTTTCGTTCGAGAATAGATGCGGTTATGGAAATATTATCTAAGTAGTAGCTGGAACAGTTTTTTCAAACTCAAAACATTTATTTTAAACAGTTCGAAAATAATTATCTCACGGGAAGATAAAATCGGGATAAAAACTATCGTGTTAATCCAGGTTATAAACTATCTGTGTACCAAATTTTATCCAAATCCGTTCAGTAGTTTTTGCATGAAACAAGAAACATATACACACTCAAATACTCACAAACTTTCGCTTTTATAATATTAGTGTGATAAGTAAACTCTCACAGGTACTTTTAAACGAAGGACGACAAAGTTACAGTTACAGTTAAAATGATACTTGTGCCCAGTAGTGGGAACGAATTTATAATGGTTTTATTGAAAAAAGTGTAAAATTTTATAAAAACTTCAACGAATTAATTACGGTATCTCCCTTTATTTTTTTAATCTTAAAATAACAAAGATATTTGAAAGATATTTGTAGCTTAGTTTGTATATTTATTTATGTAATGGGTGTACATAAATTAATTTTGTCATAATTAAATTGAAATGTCGCGATGTACTATGTGAAATAAAATATTATAGGTCATTTAGTTTTTTTTTAATTTGTATGAAAACGCACCCTACACTGTAGGAAGCTATTTACAGTACGAGTCTCATACCATACATATGTATAAAAGATCATCGTTAGATAAAATCTAGCCAGACACGTTTCACACGCGATACTTTATGGTAATGAAACCGCATTCACGTGTAAAAATACTAAAGATCTTTGCATTCATTAATGGAAGTGGAATCGACTTTGATTGCATTGAAGATGAATCTAGAAATAACTTAGAGGAGCTCTTTGGCTAGAAAATAACCACCGAGGCCGGCTCAGAAAGAGGTGGCGAGACGATCTGGACGCGCACCACGAGAGCTGGTTCGAGGTGGCACAGGAAAAGAGAACGTGGAAGGAATTGGGGGAGGCCTTTGCCGAGCAGTAAGACAGTACAGACTAGAAAAAAAAAACATCACGCCTGTAGTGCCTGAAGGGTTAGGCAGAGATGTACCTAAATGTGGGTATACTTACCCACATTTACGCTTATGTTTAAAGTCATTCCCATGTAATAGGGGGCAAGCCTATTGCCATCAACCGGGCAGAAATCCGGACTCCGCGGCTGCTACTGAGAAATTCCTGATGCAAAATCCCAACCATACTTTACCCGACTCGAGAATCGAACCCAAGACCTTATCTCAGCAGTCGCGTTACTAGTTAACATAGCTTTTCTGAGTGGGTAGGTATTGCTATCATCATCGTCAATGGATCATGGTCTAAAATAAAATTATTTCGTTATTTTTATATTTAAAGCAAAGCTTTGTCATAATTAAGTTATACAACATTTTATTTCAAACAAAGAATATTTTATGATTCTTTGTCTATATTAGATATACCATCAAATCAGAAGATGCTATTTTTATATTTTCTCGGCGGCAGATCTCTGCTAATTTCGTAGCAAGGATTTTTCGCTCGTAGCAGCAGCGTAGCAAGGCCCAGTGGGAATTGGCTCCGGCTACGAATTTTTAAAAGAAGATTTTCATTTTCTCTTAATTGGAGTCGATTCTTTTGTTTTACTCTGCCATTGTGAAGTGTATGGAGCTTTCTAAATTCTTTTTTTAAGTTTGGTTATGTTTAAGAAGCATAACCAACATTTTTCGAAATTCATATTTTCTAACGATTATTGCAATAAAAAAAAAAACAATATAGCCTAAACAAGGTCATCACAATCTTCATCAAATCTTCTTCAAAAGAAACTATGCAGTGGAACATCCTTTGGCTATTTCTGGCAAATAGAGGATCTATACGAGCCAAAACAATGTAAGCTAATTGAATGTTTATTTCAAGACTGATAAAATTAGATTATGTAATGTGATGGATTGACCGATTTCTGTACCGTCGTTTGGACTTATTGTTATTTTGGGTCGATTCACCTTGAAACATCACCTACTTTCGTTCTAATTATTATTTTTATCAAGGAGGATGGGCGTTTTCGTACCCGCTTCCGGGTACCAGTTTCCATATATTTTTGTCCATTCCTTCTTTGTTGGTGCTTCAAGTTACTTTAACATACTTTATTATATTTTTGGGGTTCCGTATCTCGAAAGGAAAAACGGAACCCTTATAGGATCACTTTGTTGTCGGTTCGTCCGTCCGTCCGTCTGTCTGTCTGTTAAAGGTTAAGACCCTTTTTCTCAGGAACTCGATGCCTCCAGTGTCAAGCTGACATTTACATAAAATATTCATGTCTACTCTCTACTCGTGTCTTAATAAGAACTGCCACTCGGGTCTATCTTTAGGTAAAGCTGTGCTTGCCTAGGTTGGTCTGTGTATGGGTGACCGCCCGACATACCGAGTTTCCTCCGTGCCTCGGAGAGCACGTTAAGCTGTTGGTCCCGGCTGCCATATATAGATCTTTGGCAGTCGTTACAGGTAGTCAGTGACCTGAAATTCTGACATCCAGTCTTACCAAAGAGTATCGTATTACCTAGTATTAACTGGGTTGTGGAGGACAGATAGGCAGTCGCTCCATGTAAAATACTGGTATTTAGCTGCATCCGGTTAGACTGGAAGCTGACCCTAACATAGTTGGGAAAGGCTAGGCAGATGATGATTCATGTCTACTGTCCCTTAAACCTATGAAAAAAACAGAAGCCGTTTATGCCGCTTTCCGCAAATTTTCGACACTCGCAACAAGGGAATCAAAATATACAGAGTGAGGATACTTTCCGTCGAGGCTGCGGGTTGTTCGCAAGGGATACCACGGCCTCGACATGAAGGGCTAAGAAGGAACATGGGTGGTTTTTAGTCAGTAGAAGTCTGACACTCCCTTTCGCTCTGCCCAAGAGCGGGAGGGGTTATTTGATGATTTCCCAACCCCCAAAAAAAAAAAAAAAGGGTACTTTCCGTGAACTCAAAATCTTAATTTTTTTTTTTTAACTTAAAATGATAATGATATGGTTTGTTTGTAGTTTGTACGGAACCCTTGGTGCGCGTGTCCGTAAAACATGACAAGTAGATAGATCCGGATAACAATATTATGAATTAGCGAATGCTGTAAGTACGAATATTATAAATTAATTATATTCGCAACGGAGCCCTAAAATGAGGTCAAACGTAACAAATTTCAATTTACACGACACCTAATGAGCATTTACCGTTTATATCTCACCGTGCCACGCGATTTCCAACCATATTTCAATATGAAAATGACATAAAGGCTCGCAATATAAAGTTTTGCAGGTGTCTTAGTAAAGTTTGTCCAGGTATAGCGTGACTCATTGGTATTCGAATTTAGAACACTACAGTTATTAAATTATCTGAATGTACTAATTATTTTTGTATAATAAGAACACCCTAATACTATTTTGCAATTTTACCTCTAAGTTTCGTTATCTAAACTAATTGAGTGCCTCGTTGGTGTAGTTATCGCAAGTGACGGCGACGACGGCTGAGCATGAGGTCCTAGGATCGATTCCCAGGTCAGCCAAAATTGTATTGGGTATAAATTCCATAAGCATTTTCTCAGTAGCAGTCGGAATTTGTGCCCGGTTCATGGCAATAGGCTCGTCCTGGCGAACTGACGAAATGTGGGTGTACTACTACACATCTGGCTAACCCTTCGGGGATTACAGGCGTGATTTTGAGGCAAAAGGAGTATGTAAGGATCGTTGTAGGTGGCGCTGTGGTTTCTGCCTACCCCCATGGGAAAAGAGAGTGAGTTTATGTATGTATGTTACGATTTGTTTTCAAAATACTATAGAAAAACGTGTCACCTTCGCAATAATCATTATCACGAAACACATTTTGACGACGCAGACACATCCGCTGGTATTTTCCGTCCGTCACGTCGCGTCTGGCGGAGCGGGGCGGTGGGACGGCGGACCATTTCGTTCGTAGGCTTGGCCTGACCGTGTGCCGATGGCCGCTGCACCTTGGCCTCGTTTCAGCAGGACAAGCGTCGCCTTCGAGAAACTGTCAATATTATGTTTAATTTTTAACGTCTTGTGATTGGAAAGAGCTTTGAGTTGATGGAAGCGGAATTAACGCCACACGGTATTCTCTACTAAGAAGTATTTTTTTAGGAGTGTGGGAAATCATCAAATGACTCCTCCCGGCAGAGCGGTAGGAAGTGTCAGACTTCTACTGACTTAAAACCGCCCATGTTCCTTCTTAGCCCTTTGTGTTTCGAACAACCCGCAGCCCCGACGGGACCCGCAGCCCCGACGGGACCCGCAGCCCCGACGGACTCTAACTGAAACTGAGAGACCTGCCGTTGAGTTATGATGGAACCATTTGAAAAATAAACTGTCGGGAAATTTAACTGTTTATTATGCACATGAAAACAAGAAGCTTTTGCTATTGAATATGCACCAACTATTCTGTGGTTTTTCTACTGTGGCAACGCCAGGAGGTAACGCCCTATTAAACTTCACTGACCTTACTGGTAAGGTTCTTCAGAAAGGACAGATGCGTAGTTTTTGCCTACCCCCATCAAAAAGGGCGTGAGTTCATGTATGTATTGTATGCACCTGCATTTCAAATGTTGCCAAATCCATTTGTTGGTAACCTCTGGAATGTCTCGAGATATTTTCTGATCATTAACATAGTTCTATGACAATATAAAATATGGAATAGTAATGTGGTTCCATTATGGTCCTGCCTTAGAGCTGAGCTCTTATATTTATTTATTCGACTTACAATATCATAACATTATACATCACGGCTTGCAATCCCAGAAGGGCTTAGCAGAGGTGTATCTGACAAGTACACACACATTTCGCCAGTTATGTTTAAGTCTCAACGAGCCTATTGCCATAATCCGAGCACGAATCTAGTTGAAAAGTCTAACTTAGAAAGTCCAAAAACCTTGAAAAAAAAGGAAAAGAAAGAAAAAGGATTTATTGGTTTCACACAGGACAAAACAAATTGACAAAACGCACGACCCCATCAGGAAATCATACTCAGCAGTGCCGCTCGCGAAAACTAGACCATCATTATAGATCATAAACCTTAATAAACTGATTAATCCTTTACTTGCAGTCGTTTTATTATCCTCCACATGTCTAGTTCAGTGATGCTACAACCTCCCTGATGCGATGTATTTGATGGTCTGTCTCAATCTCAATGCCTCTACTTCCACGGTATGGTGGCCCAGGTGCCTTTAAGTGTACAAAAAATAAATTAAAAATTAAATGGTGATCCCCTACTACAATCTTACGGAACCATAGAAATATGAAACGGAACCCTTCATGAGTGAGTCCGACTCGTACTTGGCCGGTTTTTTTATATCCCATACGTCCTGCCTCGTAACACTACGCTACGTGTCAACGCACTTTGAACATGACAGGTGACACTCCCTTACGTACCCGTATTATTACAATACACACCCTAAAAGTTGACCATTAAAACGTACCTAACTACATTATATAGGAATTAATAAAATGTCCTCTTAATTAAAATTTCCATAATGTAATTTATTTTACCCATCAATCATTTTGCAAATTAAATTATAAAAGTCACGAAAAATTAATGATGCGATCATTTAATTTTAGGTTTTATGAAGACGTTAATAAAAATAAATCGTAAAAAACTGAATGAAACCGTATAATTTAAACCATAGACTTTTAAATTGTTTTTATCTGTGGATGTTATTCTCAGGATTTTGTTTATGCTCTATGAATTTTATAGGTAAGCCGGAGAAAATATTCTCGAACGCACTACTTATTGCATAACATGGTCAAAGATGTGTATTTTAAAAATCAAGCTTAATTACTTTTTAATTACGAAATTCTGTATCCTGTTTTCAAATTAGTGTCCTCAAAATTGCACAAATATTCAGTTAAATTACATAACCGTCAGATGCTAATAGGAAGCAAAACGTTCGATAAATGGTTATAATTCATTCATTTACAAATTAATTCGCCATATCTGGCTAGCTACTCAATAATCCGCCTTATTGACTACGAAATAAGAACCATATGAGTATAATTTCTCTCAAATCAAGGCTGTCATAAGAACAAGAGATTGTGCAATGCGGGCCGACTACCCGGAATGGGGTCATTTCCGAAGTCTGCAAAGTTATGGAACTTTCAAACTAAGTAACTAGTCTTAAGGGCAGGTTGACCAAGCGAAATAGGCATTTAACGCTACCAAGAGTTGCCCGCGATTGCCGCAAAGCGAGCCGTGCGCTTACGTCGCGAGGAGTGTCACCTGTGTCACATTACAGATAAGCAGGCAGTAGGTCAACTTGTCTTATTGATTTACTTTTAAATTAAAATAAGAGATTTGATTAATTAAAAACTCGTTTTATTATAATTTGTAGTAATAGCGAAGTCTTTCAAGTCGTTTTTTTGTAATAAATTAATTTGAGTAGATATTTTAAATGGAATAAACTCTGAACTATACTTATTACATTAATTGATGTTTTAGTTTCTAGGTCGGGTGTTCCAAATGCAATAGCTAACGCAAGGACGACAATGCCGCAAAGATCGCGTCATTATTATCATTTACGGAACAGATTAGGGTGATCATCGTAGCTTTTTAGTCGACCTTGTTTAGGGTTCCGTACCCGAAGGGTAACCAACGGGAACCGGGGGGGTACCCCATTAATAAGCCTTCGTTGTCCGTCCGTCCGTCTGTCAGCGGTCTGTATCTCATGATCTATAATAAGTAGACGATTGAATTTTTCACAGAATGTGTATCTCAGTTGCCTCTAAAAGAACAAATACGAAAAATTAAAAAAAAAAAATTAAAAAAGAACTCGATATTTGAATGGAAAATCGTATATTTTTTAATACAACAACGATAATATTGTCAACTCTGTATCTCACGCATATGATAATCACCAAATGTGTCAAAATTATTATTCATGTATTCGGGGGGGGTATGAGGAACAGGGTGTAAAGTTCCTAATCCCCCATAGAAAAGGGAGGATCCTCCGACCAGACGGGTGTTGTGTCCGACATATGTAAGTCGGGATTTTCTATATAGGCTAATGTCGCGGATAATGTTGATAGCGCGATGTAGGAATTGCCAATTTAGTTCGCATGTGTTGCGATAGATGTCGCTGTCGCCACATCACTCCCCTCCGAGACCGGAGGTCGATAGCAGACTGAGTCTTGATGCTTGCCAGGCCAGTGGAAGGTTCCAGTGAGTCGGAACCGGATGCCGCGTAGTTCTCGGTGAGTCGGAACTGTCTGCGGTGATGCCCCAGTGAGTCGGAGTGATGCTGTGCTGCGTAGTGGCTGGCTGCTGCGTCGACCAGGAGCGAAGTGCGTCTCTGCTTGCTGACCGGCCGAAGTGCAGTGTGCTGTGCCAAGGTCGCTGATGAGGCTGAGGGTGATGACCAGGTATGCGCTTCTGCTGCATGCTGGTGGTCAGGATACCCTTTGAAGCCGTGGTTGGAATTCATCTTTGAGTACTTTTTCTACGATGAAGGAGTCTTCTGTGTCTTCAGTTTCTCTAAAAAAGAGAAATATGGTAAGTCTTACAAGTTTGTCTTACACATCCGAGTAAAAGCATTGTATGTAAAATGCGGTAAAAACATAAAATGTGGTACTTACGTTAATGTTACAGTTTTTTGTGTATCAACAGGATCCAATCCAATAAAAGAGGTTTTGGATACATCAGCCGTGTTTCTACATGATGCATTATCCATGTAGTACCTGAAAACCCACCCACATTATGTTAGTTAATGTACATTATGAGTATCCAGGACTTTAATACAGTAGAGCATCGATTATCCGAACGTCGTTCAACCGAATGACAGACTCCTTTTTCCGTTTGAGGTACGGAACCCTAATCTTGATCTATGGTAATTACATGACGCGCGCTAGCGGACTGCGAGTAAGGGTAACTCGCCGTCCGATCAAGGACCAAGCCCGGGTCCGCGGCGCGTCGTGTTCCACGCGCGCCTCAAAGAGCTGTCAGCAAACTGACGGGGCCCAAATAGGGATGCCTGCCGGGGCCACGAATATGTCTTACCAGGATACCGTGGCCCTGGAACGCAAAGGGCAACCGAAGGAACAGGGTGGATTTTAATTAGTACAAGTCTGACAGTCCCTTCCGCTCCACTCAGAGCGGCAGGACTCATTTGATGATTTTACCACACGATAAAAAAAAAGATAATTACATACCTATTTTCGTTTGAATCCTCAGGTATCAGATTTGTTGCTGCGGCAGTGTTCATGTTAGTTTCTTCAGGCTGCCCAACTAACCTATAACAAAAAGTAAATGGAGTACCTATTTCACAAATGAAATTGATAGGTAGATATAGTAATTTACTGTTCGTTAGCAAACGCCAGGTTGAGATATCGAAATAGACAAAATATGATTTAATTTTATCAAAAATCTTAGCGTTCTCTAGTAGTACTGATATTTTTATATTGTGGCTCGCCACTCTCCAGGCAGGATACCGAACGAAAAGACAAAATATGAATTATCAAAAATCGTAGCGATCCTCGGTACTAATATTCATAAACTATAGTACGATGATCGTAAGTTTTAGACATTTACCAATCAGAGACTGAACTAAAATAAAAATTAATTTTGAGACCAAATTACATTACAATACAAATAAAACATTTACGTAGGTACTTACTTCTTCACATATCTTTGGAGTGCATTCTTTCTATTTGTGTCTTTTATTGCTTTACACGACTTTTTTCGCCTGCGTTGTTTATTGCCCATTATAATTTATAACTAACAAGCAACAAATTCTCAAAAAGAGATAGTATGGTGCGCGTAGTTGTCAAACTGACACAGGTCCGTCGTCCATAAGCGCCAACACGCGACTGAACGGACCTGTCCGAGCCGCCGCGATCGCTTTTAATTCTTATTTAAACATAGTAATAGAGAAAATCATTTTATCAATTCAAACTCTACGAATTTGTCTTAAACTAATTAGTTTCTTAATTATAGTACAAAAATTAAATGTAAAAAATCAGTAATATAGTCATAATATTGAAAAAACGATCTAAAAAGGGGTAACTTTGCGATTTTTTTCTATCGAGTGAAGTTCATCAGGTCTTGCAACTGAATGCGATTTTGACTAGATAAGATCCTTAACTAATACATATATTTTTTATTAAATTTAAAACACTGTATTTTTTGTCTCAGATTGTTTTAAAAAACTTAAATTCGGGTCCACCCAGCCTTAAGGTTCAATTTTGAATCGCAGTAGCACAGTTGTTTAGTCCAAATACTGGTTAGCAAAAGTTTGATCAGACATTATAGGATAAAAGCGGTTTGTAAGTAAGTAGCGTTTTCATTATAATTGCTTACAAGTTCGGTTTGCAGACGAAGAAACTAGGCTTCTATTGCATGGTTTTGTATTGTATCGTTGTTAATTTGTTATGTCAGAAGCGCAGCCTCTTAAAACACATGTAGGGCTCACAAGTGGTTGCGAAATTTGTACGAAAGAGTAACCGCGGCCCTGAAACGCCCGGGGCATAAGAAGGAACACGAATGTGTTTTAGTCAGTAGAAGTCTTACACTCCCTACCGCTCCGCCCAGAACGGGAGGAGTCATTTGATGATTTCCCAATGTAGTTATTGGTATTTTAAGAAGGCTAGAAGAAGAAAAGAGTATGAAGGATAACGTGTTTATTGGCAGGAGAAACTGCTAGTCCTGTCAGCAACCAGGGCAGAAAGATGATGATATTGAAGTTGTAAGTAGAGTATCGTTCGACAATTTTGACTGCAGCAAGCATGAATTGACAGATTTCACGCAGCCGCGCTGATCTAAACTTTGATCTTGTTCTTTTTACACGACTGCTCCAAAAAAAAGAGTGTTATGTTTTTAGCGTTCATGTATGTATGTATGTTTGTTTGTGAGTTTCTTTATTCCACCATAACTTCTAAACGCCTGGACCGATTTTGATGTATGTGGTATCGTTAGATTTATTGCGTCACCCCGGGTAACATAGGCATCTGACAGACATAGAGGAAATATCAAAAAAACATAATAGGGTGGCCATGGTTTAGAAATAAAAAGAACTTTTAATTTGTTTTTATTGAAATGTCATTATAGATAAGTATACTTTCGGGTCGATTTGATGACTATAAATGGTAAGCGGTAAAGCGGTCAATGATGCAGCATGTTTGAAGTCATGCTTGAATATCGTTTCTATTGACATCATGCTATGTAGTATTGTAGTTAGTAGATTTTCTTAGCGAATCATAACTTGCAGAACCGCCAAGCATCCAAATTAATAATAAAACAGATTCCTTTTGATGTAACATACCGTCACGCCTGTAATCCCCGAAGGATTAGGCAGTGGTGTACCTAATAGTAAACCCAGATTTCACCATTTATGTTTAGGACCAGCCTATTACCATCAACCCCAAATCTACACTCTGGGGCTGCTTCAACAACAATTCCTCATGGAGAAACCCAATAGCAGTTTTCCCGACCTTTTTTTTGGGGGTGGGAAATCATCAAATAACCCCTCCCGCTCTTGGGCAGAGCGAAAGGGAGTGTCAGACTTCTACTGACTAAAAACCACCCATGTTCCTTCCTAGCCCTTTATGTCGAGGCCGCGGTATCGGTGTCGGCCCTTGCTGAACCTTCCCCAAATTTTCCCGACCTAGCACAACATTCGCGCCTGCGACCACCAGCAGGGCTATTGCGTATCTTTTTAAATGTCAGTGGCTATCATAGTGCCCATCGATTAACTGTCAAATGGTTCCATTTTGTACCAAACTGACAGTTAATCGATGGACACTATTGTGATATATACAAATAAACGTAGCAAGCGGCTCGACGGTAACGTCGTAGAACAGTCCTGAACTAGCCCTAGAGGCAAGCAGGCAGTCCCTTCGAGTTGCACTCTACTTACTATTGAGAGGTTTTAATCTAAACCCCAAAAGCCCACAAGTGATTCTAGTGAACACAACAACTATGATAGCCACTGACATTTAAAAATATACGCAATAGCCCTGCTGGTCATGCTTAAACATCGTTTTCATTGATGTCATGACACTAGTAGTATAATATAATAGTAGTCGGTTTTCTAGCGAATCACAACTTGCAAAAAGAATTTAATACAGATTTCTTTGAAGTAGATAATAATATGGAAAATCGTGATACAGATTCCTTTGAAATAGATATGGAAAATCGTATGTTTTCAGTTCCGATTGACCGATTGTGGCACGGTGACTTATCACTGCCGAGTGCCAAAACACGGTCGCCATTGGTGCATCGATATTTACGAATATGTGAAAATAGATTAGTGGTAATCAACATTAATAGATGTTACGACAATTTTCTGTGAAAGGGGGGGTAGGCAGAGAGGTCGTTATGTCTTCATAACAAAATACGTAACACCACGCCAACGTTAGAGTACCGTTTCTCCGAAATTTGTATATTTTTATTACCTTGGCACTTTTCTGATTGTCGCCACTGTTGATTCCGTCTTTCAGGAATTAAAAAACTGGCCAAGTGTGAGTCGTACTCGCACATAAAGGGTTCTGTACCAAAACGACAAAAAAAAACACGTTTGTTGTATAAGAGCCGGGGTCTTAAATATTTATTTTATTTTGTTTTTAGTATTTGTTGTTTTAGCGGCAACAGAAATACCTACATACCTACCTAATTTGTGAAAACTTCAACTGTCTAGCTATCGCGGTTCTTGAGATACAGCCTGGGATAGACAGACGGGCGAAGTCTTAGTAATAGGGTCCCGTTTTTATCCTTTGTGTGCGGAATCTTAAAAATACTCGCATTCACGTAGGTAAGCAAAAGTATAACAAACAACATTACATCGACACAACATTTGCGTAAACACAGAACATGAAAATAATTAAATCCTTACATCGGTTTTGGTAAGGGACCACGATGCTTAGTAAGAGTTCATAATATGTACATTATAGGGTAAACAACAAACTAAGTGTAGTATCCACTAGTAGTAGACCTAATGGGTTGATAATTCAATTAACTAAGTATCACAGGCTCACACCAGACCACCAAGCCTTAATCCAGGATCACTTTACTTCCAACTTCCCGCCATCATGTAACTGACAGATGTCATTAGTGACAGCTCACCTGACTACTTGTGGTTGTGAGACAGTGTTTACATATCTATTAAATAGATTAAGGTTACTAAAGTTGCAGACTTGTTTTCCTATGTCCATGAAGACTCCTATTCCTCCGCAATTATTTGTGTGATCCTCCCTAGCACGACCACGGATGATTACCTTAATTTTAATGCGGTACATATTCATAAAATAATGTGTACTTTATTGTACTAACGACTTTAAAAAATGTACTCACATATTTTCGCTGCTGTAACATATCGACCGTGGTCGTGCTAAGTAGTACCTTTCTGGCACGACCACTATAGATTTTCAGTATTTTTATCAACTTTTAACGTGAATAGTTATATAAATATATTGTACTGAAATGTACTCCATTTTATATATAATTTTAAGCAGTCATTTACCCGTTTTAAAGAGATTTTTTTTTCTGCGGGGCAGCTATTGCACTATGTTACGCTATTACTATTTCTAAGTAGGCAAAATTCAATAAAATTACATTTTGCAATACGAAATTCGAAAATCGGATTTTAAATTAAATTATAATATAGTATTGTTAGCAATAAAGAAACTTTTTCATTCAACCTCCTTGGTCCGAGTAACCAATCAACAAACCAGTATCTAACCAATGTATAAGACTTGAACGATATTATATTTTTTGATGTATGTATATATGATGATTACGCTAAAAATTGTGCCTATTCAGATTATTGTACGCACCAAAAAATATGCAGTTTTTGCCCTCATTGAATACATTCCAGGCCATTTTAGGGTTCACTGTAAGCAATCGTATCAGTGGAACACTTACGATGATTTAGAAAAAAAAGTTACGAAATCCGATGATGTTAAGAATATTAATGTGGTTTTATTCATGTATGCCGCTATTTAATAATTATTACATGATTGTAATACGTGCGTGTCGTATAATAAAATCATTATGTATCCATACAAAATGTAATTTTATTGAATTTTGCCTACTTAGAAATAGTAATAGCGTAACATAGTGCAATAGCTGCCCCGCAGAAAAAAAAAATCTCTTTAAAACGGGTAAATGACTGCTTAAAATTATATATAAAATGGAGTACATTTCAGTACAATTATATTTATATAACTATTCACGTTAAAAGTTGATAAAAATACTGAAAATCTATAGTGGTCGTGCCAGAAAGGTACTACCTAGCACGACCACGGTCGATATGTTACAGCAGCGAAAATATGTGAGTACATTTTTTAAAGTCGTTAGTACAATAAAGTACACATTATTTTATGAATATGTACCGCATTAAAATTAAGGTAATCATCCGTGGTCGTGCTAGGGAGGATCACACAATTATTTTCTGAATAATTTCGTTGCGGGATCCAACACTTCGTCGAGCTTCATTGTCTTAGCGCTTTTCAGTAGGTCGCTGTCTTTCAAGAGTTACAGTGGTTTAGTAATAGTGTGTCAGGCTTGTCCCGAAGACTAAACTTACTGGAAACTTCACAGCAAAAGGGCTTAAAATCGTTACTAATTTTGTGACGATTACACCTCTAAGGTATTTATCAAACTTGGGGCAAGTTTGATTGTTATTATGTTATTATGTCATTTGTCGGTTAGATCATCGACTATAAGGTAAGCCTGAGCTAAGACCTGAGTCACATAGTATAAATTACAAGTTGCGTTAATGTCAAAATGTTCGTGGCAAGTGCACAAGTGTTTCTCTCAGATTTATAGTATTACTATAAGAAGCCGTAGTAATATTCCGAGACCTGTGAATTCCACATAGACAATCACTCCATGTAAAATACAGGTAATCAGCTGAATCCAGTTAGACTGGAAGCCAACCCCAACATAGTTAGAAAAAGGCTAGGCAGACGAAAATTTCCACAAAAGGCAAAAGCCTTTTTTTTTGGAGGGAGGGAAATCATCCAATGACTCCTCCCGCTCTGAGCAGAGTGGGAGGGAGTATCAGACTTCTACTGACTAAAAACCACTCATGTTCCTTCTTAGCCCTTTTTTTTTGTTTTTGGCAAGTGGAAAATCATCAAATAACCCCTCACGCTCTTGGGCAGAGCGAAAGGGAGTGTCAGACTTCTACTGACTAAAAACCACCCATGTTCCATCTAGCCCTTCATGTCGAGGCCGCGGTATCTCTTGCGAACAACCCGCAGCCCCGACGGGTTCTTAGCCCTTCGAGTCGAAGTCGCAGTATCTCTTTCGAACAACCCGCAGCCCCGACGCGCGACGGGAAGACAAAAGTCTAAGATTCTACGGAGCACCCGATACCCGATTTCCTACGGGTAAGTTACCTAAGTACCTACCAAAATAAAACAAATATTTCGTAACAGGATAATCCAGTAATCATCAAGGTAGATTATGATCACAGCATGTTATCAAAAACACGTGGCGTTGCTGCCTAAGCCTAAAGAGCTGATAGCACAGTGTATCTGATATCACCACTAGCAACCAATCGTACGATCGTTCTCGACAGATTTGGAAAAGTTTTTGGAGATAAGAGCGAAATTCTAGACAAACAAATTACCTGTGGAGGATGGGAGCCACTAGATCCTAAATTACTAAATAAAATAAAGACTTGTGATATCATATTTTATATTTTACTTTTACGTTTTCTACTGTCATATAATCGAACACACATCTTTTTCTTAAATAGGTATATACAAAAGTAAATTAATAAAAAATACATGCTGCCACTACTAAAACCTTACAATAAGGTTGGTCGGTCCGCAACATGGCCCCGAGCGGTGTGGAACACAAAATATCAATTTAATCGGACCAACTTGCGGACTGGCCGACGCAACACACCCCCTTTAGTTGCTACGTTTACTACGCGAACGATATTGTCCCTACCCGGAAACATCTCGGTGACGCGTCCCATAGGCCAGCAGTTTCGGGGTAGATTGCCATCAGCAATTAAAACTACGTCTCCTGTCTTCAATGGTTGGTGGGGTGGAACCGTTCTACGCGGCAACAGCAGCGGCAAGTATTCTTTTGTCCAGCGTTGCCAGAAATGGTCTGCAAGACGTTGGGCTTTCCGCCAATCTACACGTCGTGAGAGGTCGGCTTCGCAGAACTCCCGTAGACACAGATCGTTAGCGGATGTTCCGATAAGAAAATTGAAGGGTGTAAGCGCTTGTTCACTTCTTTCATCAACTGGGACATGTGTTAGCGGTCGAGAATTAATAATGCCTTCCACCTCTATCAGCAGCGTATGTAAGACTTCTACCCTTGGTGATCGATCTTTTAGCGTTGCTTTTAAGGCTGTTTTTACGCTGCCTACTAGGCGCTCCCAGCAGCCGCCCATGAATGGAGTTGAAGGAGGGATAAATTTCCATTCTATGCCTTTATTTATCGAAAAGTCGTAGAGGTCAGGTAATATATTCGAGGCGCCTACAAATGCCGTTCCATTGTCAGAGTAGATGCGTGTAGGACAACCGCGTCGGGCTATGAATCGACGTAGGGCCATCAAGGCGGAATCGGATGATAATGATTCGACGATCTCTATGTGAATAGCTCTCACAGTCAGGCAAGTGAATAAAGCAATCCAATTCTTCATTGACCGACGTCCTGCTGCGACAGTTAAAGGGCCAAAATAATCAACACCAACGAAGGTAAATGGTCTAGTATGATGAGCCATCCTGGCTTCAGGTAAGTCTCCAATTGGTGGTATGAGTGGTTTCGCTTTCATATTCCGACAAAATTGACATTGTTTTGCCACACTTCTCACGGCTGGTCTCAAACTGACTATGAAGTAACGTTGGCGCAGTTCGTTCACTACAAGTTCGTTGTTGCCATGGGCAAATTTGATGTGGTATGAGCTGATCAGTAAACGGGTTATCGGGTGTTTTCCATCCAACACAATCGGCTTTGGGTCTATGGCAGTAGAAGCTCCCGTGCGGCTGGATAAACGCAGAAGCCTATCATCTCCTAGTATCAAAGAAATATTCTTAAGCCTACTTTCTTTTGAAACGGGGCGTGCAGCGTCAATCATCTTATATTCACTGTTGAAAGAATCTAATTGTACGCGCATAAAGGCATGGCGTTCAGCAGATGAAATAAAGCAGACATCTAAAACTGCTAAGCCGCGTAATGGAAATTTAGGATTTTCGGGTGAACGGTGAAAAAATGAAGCACACTGATGAGCTCGCCCAGTAGCACGAATAAATCGCAGCCAGACGCTAAATCGAGTATAATCAGCAACCACGGGTGATGGTGAGTCAACTGACTGAGTTAATGTCAAACCCACCAGATCCCTATTGGATCTATTTTCCTCAGGAGCTGGTGTGTCAGTAGTAGCTGGTTCACAAGGCCATTTGTTTGATGATTGGAGTAAAAATGATGGCCCGGTAAATCACCGTGAGTTGATCGTAAATTCATCCCTAAATCTGGTGGCATCATCCGCGACATTCAAGGATGAAGGTACGTACTTCCAATCAGAAAGATTGGTAATCTCGCCAATTTCACAGACCCTATGTGCGACAAAGGACTTAAAGCTGCTTGGGTCAGAACGTAACCATTTGAGAACCGTTTGAGAGTCTGACCAGAGAAAAACTCTTTCTGGCTTTCGCTTGTGAGATTCTAAAATATAAACAGCTAAGCGAGCAGCGATTAAAGCTGCTTGAAGCTCAAGTCTTGGTATTGTCGTAGGTTTTAAGGGAGCAACACGAGCTTTACCACTTATTAAAGAGAGTTCAATGTTTCCATTTGGATACAAGAAACGCCAGTAAGCAACGCAAGCGTACGCTTGCTCACTTGCGTCGGCAAAGACATGTAATTGAATTGAACCTATATGATCCGCTGAATTGTAATAGCAGCGGGGAACAGAATTGTTCAAAACCTTTACCAAATTTTTGAACCATTGTGACCACTTATCTATAAATGGTTTCGGTAATAATTCGTCCCAAGATGTGGCAAGTTTCCAAGTCTTTTGGAATAAAACACGACCTTTTATAATAACGGGAGTAAGAAAACCAAGAGGATCGTAAATTTTCATCAAGTTTGATAGAACAATGCGTTTAGTTAATTTGTGTGGTATCGTATCGAAATTTATACACGGGAACGACAAAGTATCATTAGAAGTATTCCAAGAGACACCTAAAACGCGTGTTGGTGGACGTGAGTTTGAACCTACATTTATCTCTGTTGCTCCGCTAGCACATAAGTCAGAAGGCAACATGGACAGGGCCTTTGCAGAATTTGATACCCAAGATCTCATCTTGAATCCGGCTGCAGCATGAACCAAGACGATATCTGCTGCCAAAACAGCGGCCTTTTGTTCATCATCACAACTACCTAAGTAATCATCAGTGTCTAAGTTACGGCTATCTCCTTGACTATCTTTGTCGATCTTGGCAATCGCATGATTAACGAAATCGACAGGCTTGGACATAGTTGAAGGAGAGCCATATAAAAACCAACCCAAAGGAGTCAGGGAGGCAGCAGGTTGCGATGCAGTTCCGCGGCGAATGATTTTCGAGAATGTGAGATGCCAATTATCAATCCCGAGTAAAAGCGTTGGTTTAGCGTTCTCGTAACATAAGACGTTAGCTAAATCATATAAGTAATCGTACCTTTTAATTTATTCTGTAAGTATTGACTGTTTCGCAATAGTCAAGTTGGGAATAGACCTTACTACAATATCATGCACGTCTAAACTATGAAAGCCTTTTACTTTAATATTAACAAATTTGACCTCAATATTTTTGCTAAGACCACCAATGCAGTCAACTCGAATAGGCTTTTTAGGCCCAGTTGCACCTATAAGGTCGGAGACGGATTGATCAATAAATGAGGCAGTTGACCCGTCATCAAGCATCGCATAAGTATCAAAACTAGCTCGAGGGCCGGTAACAGTAACGGGAATTACTTTTAATAAAGACCTCTGAACTGGCGCTGAATTGGGTGAGGCACTGTGAGATACAATAGTTTGTACCTCTTCGTTTGATCGATGTGCTTGGGCTTCTAGGTCTTCGTTCGTGCACACATCTGCATGTGCCGTATTTTCTACGATAGGCCGGTGAAGCAAAGTGTTATGTCTCCGACTGTACTTGCACCCGACTATTTCACAATGTTTTTTGCATGCAACATATTTGTGTGAACCTTTAATTAAGCATCTGTAACAAACCTTATTTTCAGTAACCCATTGCCAACGGTCGTCAATAGACAAGGTAGAAAACTTTTCGCATTCACTGACATCATGTAAACCAACCTTACAATACCGACATGTGGAACTCTTTGACGTTGTCGAAGTAGTTGAGTGAAAAGCCTTTGTAGGTTGCTTGGCAACGGTGCTGAGTTTGGCAGGTTGTGAAAAATTATTCTGCGGTTTGACATTTTGAGACAAATAATTATCGGAATAAAACATACAATGTTTTATTTGGCGATTGGATTCAGTATCTAAAAAATTGGCCAAAAGTTCTAATTTAAATTTACCAGTATCGTGCTGTAATGATGCAAAATCAGCCCACCTGTATCGTAAAAGTGGAGTCAACTTCCCTATGATAGTATTGGCGAGTTCAGGAGAGGCCAGATACTCCGGTTGTTGCAGCTCTCGAATCACTTCCACGCAGTTTCTAAGCCGACAAGCAAAGATGTTCAGATCCTTTGTGGATTCATTTAGCGGTAACCTGGCTAGAGATCTAATCGATGACAACTGGTGAAGAATAATGAATTCTGGTTGTCCAAATCGACTCTCTAAAGAGCCCATTACTTGTGCAGGATCCACAGCGGTCATCAACAGTGCCGAGACAGACTCTCGGGCGACCCCGAGCAAAGCAGAACTAAGCCTGGCCAGGTTTTCTTCCGGCGTAAAGCTAAGCTCCGACCGTTTGAAAGCCTTCTTGAAAGAAAGCCAGTCAGAAGCGCTACCGTCGTAAGAAGGAAGATTGACACTAACCTGTTTTCGTTTACTTCCCAGTTCCGTGATCGCTTTGGCTAGTTTAATAAAAGAGTCTTGTGTCTCTACATTATTTGTGTTATTTTTGTTATAGTCATAACAATCCGAAGTAAATTTAGTGTTATGTGTACCTAATCGTAATGTATGTATAGTGTTTCCTTTTTCTTTGCCTTGCTGGTAATAGTCACGTTGCGGTGCAGACCGTGCGCTTGTAATGGCAGCGGCAGCGGTGGCATGATGAGTGGCTGGTGCCGCAGTAAAGGCACCGCCAGGTTCTAAGTCAAGGTTTTGCTCAGGATTATTAATGCTGTAAGGGAAGGGCTCATTAATATCAAATTCTCTATCAGCCCTATCAGCAGCGTCTACCAACCACCTTTGAGTTGAGTTACTTTTTTCGGAAGCCGCTGAATCGATTGCGGCAAGCTCGGCTTGTAACTCTAGTGCAGCGGCCTTGCGCTCTTGTTCGGCAAGTTGGTCTGTGACCCTACGTTTCTCTTCAGCTAGCTTTCTTTCTCGGTCAACATTCATGCGAGCGTGTCTTGCAAGGGCAGCCAGTTTTTGCGTTTTAGTTGAGGCTCGCGATGATGGTAAGGAAAGTGCTTTGGAATTTTTAGATTCTGGCAACGTATCACATAATAAAGGTATTGAAATCTCCTCCTGTAAGAGAGCTCCATCGTTTTGAGGTTGAGCAGGCGTAGTGCCTGACGATGAGGCTGGAGGATTACCACTTACCTGAGTCCTTTTCTTTTGTGTAATAGATCTAGTTATGGGCATTCTTCTAACAATTACTTCTGACACCAAAAATGTGGAGGATGGGAGCCACTAGATCCTAAATTACTAAATAAAATAAAGACTTGTGATATCATATTTTATATTTTACTTTTACGTTTTCTACTGTCATACTATCGAACACTTCTCTTTTCTTAAATAGGTATATAAAAAAGTAAATTAATAAAAAATACATGCTGCCACTACTAAAACCTTACAATAAGGTTGGTCGGTCCGCAACATTACCAATCATAAAAAAATATATACTCAAGTAGAAATAAAGCCTCCAGGTAAAAAGGGGCGTGCCCGCTTACACGTTCAATGTTGGATCGGCTAATCAATACTACATGACAATGTTTTAACATGTTTATATGAAGGAAAAAGGATTAAATGATAGCGTAACGATTGACGATTGAAGAAAAAAACGTGTTGTGCCTGGCAACCCCAAATACCATGGGACTAGGGCAGGAAGATGATCCCCGTCGGGGCTGCGGGTTGTTCGAAAGACACACCGCGGCCTCGGCACAAGGGCTAAGAAGGAACATGTGTGGTTTTTAGTCAGTAGAAGTTTGACACTCCGGTCTGCTCAGAGCGGGAGGAGTCATTTGATGATTTCCCACAACCCAAAAAAAAAAGTGCAGGAAGATGATAAACATACAATACAAAGCTTGTTTACCCATATCCTGATTGACCCACATTCATCATTCTATGAATTAGAAAAAAACCATTTACCTCATACTTCTATACTTTTCCTCAATCGTTACTGAGAACCCTGGTAGACCAATCGACTCCAATATTTCACAATATATGTAGTTTCCTATGAATCCTAAACTTCAATATATATAATCAGATAATGTTCTGCTTTCCAGAACTCTGTAGTGATTATCGATATCCTCGGAAGTGCCGAATAACAATACCGATACCTATCTGCGTGAGCGTGACACATTTCATATTATTGATTTCTAAAAGAAAGGACATCCCGTTATAATATTATGCGTAGTTGAACATAGATCTTTTGGCGTACCATCTTGTCTTTTTAAGAACCTTCAACTTCCACAGGTGGGGATTCATCAAATAACCCCTCCCGCTCTGGGTAGAGCGAAAGGGAGTGTCAGACTTCTACCGACTTAAAACCACCCTTGGTCCTTCTTAACCCTTGTGCCGAAGCCGCGGAATCTCTTTCAAATAACAGGGCAGGTACCTGTTATTTTCACATCACAGAATCTGACAAAAGACAAAATGACAAAAGTTGAACTATAATCGACACGCTAAGAAGAAGAGATAAAACGACATGCTTGTTCAATCATAATATATCAGTGATAATTTAGGAGCCAACCATATCGGTTGTATCAGGAGTTCAAAACATGACTAATTCCATTAAATTTTCCAAATTAGAAACTTCTCAATTTATAATAATGCCATATTAAAATAACAGGACCTTCCCCCGCCTTTTACAGAGGTTTACGTGAGCGCAGCCTCCCGGCGGCGGCGTCTCGGAGAGAAAGTAGCCGTGCCCACAGCCTGCAAGTTTCCATACCGGTGCGCGGTGGTAGGCCCTCGTCTAGATGGTGCGGTAGTCACGGTACAGGCAGCGAGGAGCCGGTTTGTATAAGATATACCTATTTGGAAACGATGGAATTGAACAGAGTATTAGGCCCTTTTTTTTTGGGTGGTGGGAATTATCATCAAATAACCCCTCCCGCTCTGGGCAGAGTGAAAGGGAGTGTCAGACTTCTACTGACTAAAAACCACTCATGTTCCTTCTTAGCCCTTTGTGTCGAGGCCGCGGTATCTCTTTCGAACAACCCGCAGCCCCGACGGGCGTCGGGTTGCTGACATCTCTTTGAGGCGCGCGTGGAACACGAACGCGCCGTCCACACGGCCTGTCGTCGTCATAAGACGGACGGACGCGGACAGTGAGCTAGGGACGAACGGCCGAGTATTAGGCCCTGGGTTCGATTTCCTGGTTGGGAAAAGTGTTATTGGGTTATTCTCAGTAGCAACCACGGTGTCTGGTGTTTGTGCCCCGTTGGTGATAATGCTCGCCCTCCCATTACATGGAACTTAAACATAATTGCCAAAATGTGGGGTGGTTATACGGACTCCTCTGCCTAAGTCTTCGGGGATTAAAGACGCTATGTTATCATGTACAGTTCAGAAAATGAAGAAATAAAGAACCATATGCTTGAAAGACAAAATAACGATTCTGAAGAGAAACTCTTTTAGATTGGCAAAAGACCGGATCGGATATGCGGAGCTGACTGCCAACCTTCACTAGTTGGAGAGGCACTAGAAGAGAGAGAGAGAGAAGAGAAACGATGCACAGTTATAAGTAGTTTGCCACAGGTTTCTTAAAAAAAAGGCTCGTTCAGTTTGTTGAGAATTATATAATTTTACATGATCAGTAACTTATATCGTCGACTGTACAGTTTTATTGTTTTGTTTGTCACTTCATTTTCCTTATAGCGGCGAGCGAGCAAGGCGAGGAGCATCAAGCAAGAGTTTATTGTTCATATAACTTTGCTCTATGCCTTAATTTTTTCGTTTCATAGGTTTCAGGTAGAGTAGTCAAAACGGTAACCATACAAAGTGCCAGGTCAGCTGGGCCCCGAGTCTGCTATTCAATAGTGTCAGAATGGTCTATCATTGATCTCATAATTGTTGATTTTGACAAGTTTGGTGTTGTCAAAATCAACAATTATGAGATCAATGATAGACCATTCTGACACTATTGAATAGCAGACTCGGGGCCCAGGGCTATTGCGTATCTTTTTAAATGTCAGAGGCTATCATAGTGTCCATCGATTAACTGTCAAATAGTTATGGTTTGGTACAAAATGGAACCATTTGACAGTTAATCGATGGACACTATGATATCCACTGACATTTAAAAAGATATGCAATAGCCCTGCAGGCCCCTTCTTCCCAAGGCTTAAATTCGATTTCGATTCGGAAAGTCGTATGTCTATTTCCAATGCCTAAAAAAGATAGACGAATAGTCGAATAGAAGCCTTTCTGAATACAATTAAGGGGCTGGCGTCTGATTCACAAACAAATCTATTCGGAAAGTCGTATAGTCCATCTCCCTTGCTGGACTATACGACTTTCCGAATAGATTTGAATAGATCTCCCTTGCTTTTTTTTTTTTATAGGGTGGAAAATCATTAAATAACCCCTCCCGCTCTTGGGCAGAGCGAAAGGGAGTGTCAGACTTCTACTGACTAAAAACTACCCATGTTCCTTCTTAGCCCTTCATGTCGAGGCCGCGGTATCTCTTGCGAACAACCCGCAGCCCCGACGGAATCCATCTCCCTAGCTTTTGTATATATTATCCCAAAAAAAGAAAGACATAAGACCTGTCGAATCGAATCGAAGCATTTATGATTTTGGGGGCTGGTCTGTGTCCCATCTGCGGGCGTGAAAGCCTGATAATTGTTAAGTTAGGTATGCTTAGGTCCATGATGACTGATGACGACAGCAAAAATTGTTTTGTGCGATAGATTCAATTACGATAATCAAGTAAAATGTTTGTTTTATTGATTAGTTAGTTCGTTGACCTTTCACAATTTACATTAGGTATTTATGCACACTTACACATAGAATTTATATGACGGAGTCTATAAAGAAGGTAGGTAGGAGTCTAAGATTAAAAGTAAAGTAGTTCCTACCTGTGTGGTTGGAAAAAAAAATCAATTTTACTATGAACCAACTGATGGTTGGTAAGAAAATCTGATGTTCATTCCTCATTATCATTTTGTTTGTGGTGAAAAAAAAATTGATTATGATTATCGAGATGGCTATAAATGTAGATGGCTCTATAACATTCAATTAATTTAAATTCCGAACGTAGAAAAAAAAATCCCTTTACTCACTCATATGTCTAAATTGGAAGGATGTGGTCAATTGCTATGTACATATTTAGTCGATACATAAGGACAATAATTCCTTTGCAAGTAATATATACACATACCTACGATCTCAAGTCCCACTTGACCACAAATCAGCGATACTTTGTGATACTCTGTTTTCCCTCTAACTGACTTTATGGTAAACAGGCAAATTAGAGCCTAATGACTATTTATTAGAATTAATTAAATCAAGGAGTTAAATGTTAATGACAGTGAGGTGTTGCCCTATCCCGTCGGTGCTGCGGGTTGTTCGCAAGAGATACCGCGGCCTCGACATGAAGGGCTAAGAATGAACATGGGTGGTTTTTAGTCAGTAGAAGTCTGACACTCCCTTTCGCTCTACCCAAGAGCTGAAGGGGTTATTTGATGATTTCCCACCCCCAATAAAAAAGGTGGGGATAACTGCTATTGGGTTTCTCCATGAGGAATTTCCCTGAAGCAGCCCCAGAGTGTAGATTTGTGGTTGATGATAATAGACTGGTCCTGGGAGGTCCTATTTGATGATTTTCCACCCACCATAAAAAAAAAAAATGTGTTGTTCTATCTGTCAGTCAAAGGCAAGCCAAAAGTAGCTGTTTTATTACGAAAACAGTTTGTATGTTTTAGGATTAAACTCATAAACTCAAGAAAAATGCAATGTTCTCCAATGTAGTTGATGAGTTCAGTCACGATCACAAATATTTATTTTTTACATTAATTTTTTAATGGTTTGAGATCATAAGTCCTATTTCGTCCTAAATCAATGCTGTGTTCGTAAAACGTAAATCAACACAGTACGAGAATTTCACTTGAAAAAGTTTCTTTGTAAAATACAAACAATACATGTTGATGATCGTAAAGTGTACTCGACGTCTACTCCTCATTGTTCTATTTTATTGTAAAAACCAACTTCAAAAACATAAAAAGTGAATAAAACAAAATTTAGTTTTTTTCACTTTTTTTGCGAAAAAGATTTTTATTTTTCCATTTTTAGTTGTAACATCCTATACAAATATTCACTATGCATACGTTCAACTAAGAAACCTATCCCTTAACCTTCAAGATTCCCTTATTATTGCTTTCAACTGCTAACCGTTGAGGAGTAGTACCTTCCATAATCAGCTCACCTAGATAACCTGAAAGAATACAACCATAATTATGTACGTCCCCATAATATTTTATTAAATAATTATCCTCCAACTCCTAACCGTCGAGGAGTTATACCTTCCATCATCAGCTCATCAACATGAAGTGATGACTGCTAGATACAAATAAATTGTGAAAAAAGTGCTTATGAAATTTGAGGTTTGCCCTCGATTTCTCTAGGATACCATCATCAGATCCTGAATTCCTTATCACGGCAGCACCCTTGGGATACCTCCTTTCCAACAAAAAAAGATTTTATTAAATCGGTTCAGGCATCTTCGAGAAATCGATGAATTTACATAAAGAAACATTCCGACGAATTGAGAACCTCCTTTCCAGTCGCATAAAAATCAAGTTTGTTATGTTTTTAAGCATTTCATAATGTTTACTTTTTTTTTTGTTATTTTTTTATCATTTTGTTTTGTTTTTCTTTCTTTTCAATCACATCCATTTTACTTACGGGAATTGGTTCAAGAGAAAGAATTTACCAAAAGTATTGCTTTCTGCATCAAGTTTTGTTTGTGTCGTGGTCTACCGTAGTCAGGATTCTTCGTGTGGTTGAGTCTCTTGGAGTTCACCAGTAAAGATTGTGTACCTACCTAACTTTATCGCCTTTTACCTAATTTGGAAGCTGCGTCGATAGCCACTAGGCACTAACCACCGCTTGGATTTTCCGCCATAACCATAAATGATGGGGAGGATGATTCTTCCAGTCAACTAAAGGAAGGAAACTAAAATTCAAAACAAATCTGTATAATTATAAGTTAATAATGAATGTTGCTATTACATTTTATTATCATTTAATACAGTTTACAGTTTTACATACAAACAATCTGTGAGATCTGAAAGGGGCCAGGCGTACACTAATGACACTACCAAATAAAATATACTTACATGTTAATGAACATATTAATAAATATTAAAATGCATGATTTTTGTGCGCAAAAACCCAAAATTTTCCTAAATTTACCAAATTTGAAAACGTCACAACACCATCTTCGGCATTAGTATGTTCGATCGTCAATTTTTTTGCTCACTACCCAAGAAGTGACCGGATTGTCACCGCCATCGCGCTAGCGCCAATGTTGCCATGCAAGTTTTCTCGTTTTAGTACATTTTATTTAGTTTTAATCGGGGTAATTTGTTTTTACATGTTGTCCAAAAAGGAATCCATAAATAGACTACAATCTCGATAAATAAGTAGGTACTTAAAAATACAAAACATACATTTCAAAACATATTGTATAGGTAGAGACAATATAGACTCTTGACGATAAGTATTGGGTATTCCCTAAATGCTCTTTTGTGATTATGACTAACCTTCCTTCCTCCTTCGAGTCGATAACTTAATTGATTAATAATTACAATTGTTATTGCCTGTTTTGATTACCTTCCTAATTAAAGACACAAACCATCAGCCTATAAGATCACCTGACAGATTAGTGAAAGCAATTAACTACTATGACAAACTGCCTCGTTGGTCTAGTGGTCGCAATCGCAGCTGCTGAACGTTAGGTCTGGGGTTCAATTCTCGAGTCGGACACAATGTTATTGGGTTTTTCCACAGGAATATTTTTCCGATCCAGTGATGTCGGCACTCAGCATCTATCACTCGCCTACTGAATGGCCGACAAAAGTAATGAAAGGAACAGATTTATCTTTAATTATATTTGTCGCCGTTTGTGAATATGAAATGAAACAAAAATATACCGACACAAAAGTGGCGACGCGAGGAGATGTGGTAGACTTCTCAGAAGATGGTGCGACGAGCTGGACAGAACCAACGATCAGTGGTCCACATTGGCTCTGGATCTAAAAATTTGGAAGTCATGCCCAGCAACAATGGGATGACACAGCCTAACAAATAATATAAGTGAGGGTATTCAGTTATTCACCCGAGGGAAGCGTTAGAGATACATTGTAAACTGGTGGAAATTCAAAAATACGCAAAAACCTATAATCTATTTCCAAATGTACAAAGAAGCGAGTGTTTACCGTAGCTGTTTACCTGCCATATCTGATCATTATCACATAGATTACACATTAGCCAAGTGTCTGCAAACAACATCGTCCATTTTCCTGGAGCTTATCGCAGATATGATGCCCTCTTCACAGATTAGAGGATATTGTGATTGTGACGTCACGTGTCACTTATCAGGTAATTAAAGACAATCTTGACTTTAAGCTGAAGTGGAAATGTGTAGTGATCAGAAACGATGTAATCTAGGTTTCGGATAACTTATTTTAACCATGGATAAAGCGAAGAAATAAATTAGCTCAGGCCTTTTTTTTGCAGGGTGGGAAATCATCAAATGACTCCTCTCTGGGCAGAGCAGTAGGGAGTGTCAGAATTCTACTGACTCAAAACCACCCATGTTCCTTCTTAGCCCTTTGTGCCGAGGCCGTGTATCTCTTTCGAACAACCCGCAGCCCCAACGGGACCCGCAACCCCGACGGAGTGAGCTCAGACCTTACGCTATGAGTGTGGTGTCAGGAACAACAACTGTTTTCAATATAAGTTTTTAAACTGGCATTACTGTTGACACTGTAAACGGCTAATAAAATATTACAAACTATTTACCATGTTTGCAGACATACTTGTTCGTTTTTTGACCCGGGACTTTTGAATATTATGAGGTCCTGGGTTTGCCCAGGACCTCATAATATTCAGCAGTCGCACTTGCGGTCACTAGACCATTGTGGCAGTCAAACACTAAACTAAACAAGAACAAAACGACTCAAGCTAAAACAACTTTGTACAAAATGTCAACTGCTCCATTATTTAAAATGAATTCCGAGAATTCATAAGTATTTGGCAATAGCCGGGCGCCAGTTGGCACCAAGTCCTCTCGTTTACGAACGTAACTCACTGACAAATTACTCCGGCTAAGCTTTATGTGAACCGAACTAATTAAATATAACCTAATTAATTATTAGGTAAATAAGGCGGGACTGTTTGAAAGGGATACCGCGGCCCCGGAACACAAGGGGCTAAAAAGGAATAGGGTGGGTTTTAGTCAGTACAAGTCTGACACTCTGAGCAGGAATGAACTGGCCTCTGCGATTTGTTTCCCTAAATAAGAAATAAAAAAAGACTCCAATCTACCTACATGGCGCACCCCCGCGGTAGAATGTCAGTGTAAGACGTCATATTCACGTCGTATACGACATAGCACGACGTCCTGTGTTAGATTCCCGGATCGGACAAAGTGTTATTGGATTAGGTATAAAAGTGATGCTCCTCGGGGGGAAGAAATATGTCTTCGACTTTTGTGAACTTATAACTCACGGAGTCACGGTTCTCAGGATTCTAATCGTAACTCCCTCGCTGCTAAAAGAGTAACCATGGAGTTTCTTGCCGGTTCTTCTCCATAGGAAACAAAATCAGGAACCCGAACCATGCACCTTTTCTCGACGTTTTATAAGTCCCCATGGGTCTACGTGGGGACTTATAAAACGTTGTGAAATAAAACATATTTCTGATTTTGCGTTTGCCTTTGGGGTTCAAAATAGCGACCGTAATCACTGCATTTCCCCTTAGTACAAAATCTACTATGAAAGTAATTTAGAGAAAGATATTCAGTAATAAAGATGAAGCCAAAAATTGAAGAGGATAAGGAACCAGGACCAGTTAATTGCCTGAACAAAACAACAAAAAAAACTTTAATTCTTTCTTAAATACTTAACAAAGGGCACATGGTTCCAAAAACTACTTTTACACAATACGTAAAATACTTAAAATAGTATTTAGTTTATTAACATTGCTAATTTAATAATATAATTCGTGCAATATATAATATAAAACACATAAATATGACTTTAAACCAAATATATAAATTCAATTATTTTAAATATAACTATTTTCAATGATACTATTTCAAATTAATATTATTTATTTTATTATTCCATTAAAAAGACGCCTTCATCCTCTCTCCTAATGAAAATTAACTTTGCTGTGCCCGACAGGGTCCATAATTGATTCTATGTCTTAACATACCAACTGTTACATGTACACATTATGGAATGCAATAAAGTATTGAGTATTGAGTATTGAGTATGAACAGTTTATTGTCAAAGCAAACGGGCATTAAAGCGTCAGTTTCGGCACATGTATGCGGGTGGAATGAACGAGGGGTCAACACACTCTATTGTCAATCTATACTATACGTTACTATATTTTATAGTCTACGGATTATAATTTACGATACTGTTATGTCATTATCTCTCGGAGGTGTATCAGGATTTCAGTAGGCGGATCGGTTTTTTCTGTCTAATAATTCGACGATATTTTTAGGTTATTTTTAAGATGGCATCAACTCACGACCACGACTATTGATTGTTCATCCCATACGATATTGGAAAGTACGATTAAGTAACCAAAACAATAATAACCAAAAATAATTCAGATGTAAAGTGAAGCATAATCAGCGACATCACATTCCCCTGAGGTAACCCATGCAAAGGCCTCTTCTCAATGACAAGGATTGGGCCATAGCCTGTAATACACCACGCGGGCCCTAGTACTCGTTTGGTTGATTTCATGAACGTGGCTTCAAATGTTTTTTGTCTAGTTTGTTACATCTGGGAATTTAGTTATTATTATACCTATTCTACAATATATGCATATATGGTGTATTGGCAGAATTCACCTACAGATAATAGTATACATTTGTGTTTACGTACGTCAATGGCTTCTGTATGGTCTTTATGTCCATTGATTGATCTATTATGATAATATCTCTACCTGATATCCTGCTGCTACAATAAATCGTCGTAGCATACCTACTTGCATACCAGAAATGGTTAATATGAGGATCTTTTTTGTTGTATTATGTAATGCAATATGTACCATCTATTTACCCATAAAGTGAATAAATTATTTGATTTGATTTAGTACATAGGTATGGTATGTTAGGTACTTACTTACCTATCATGAAATTTAGCAACAACCTTTCTGAAAGAACTTAGGCATCTTATTGTCCTGAAAGTGTATGAAGATACTAGATAGAATACAATACATATGGTAGATGATATAGGTAGCAAAAATTTTGAAAAGTCTTTAATGTCACAAAGTGCTTCCTTTCGAACCGAAAACTGAAACAACGAATTACCAAGATTAGAGAAGAGGGAAACCGATTAATATTGATTGTACCTACTTCCTGCGACATACTGCAGGTGAAACGCATCCGTCCGATTACAATCCAAAATAAACATTTAGGTAGAAGCCAGCAACAGTCAAAATTTCCCACTCAACCTCGAACCTAATGCTTCAGCGATAAAGTTGAAATTTTATTAAATAAATTTGACAGATGTAGTAGCTTGATGTGCTGTCTGTAGTTCTGTACATGTCATTTGGGGGAATATCATAATGAAATACGACACTGAACGAAGTGATATAATTACCTAAATTAGTTGTCCGACCGTCTGAACATATCACGTTCCCCCATCGGACTGACACAAAGAGTGATGAGAACCATTCTTTTCAACTTTATATATTTTCGGCGCGAAGTCATTGACTTGCGGGATGCCGCCATCTTCCTTTTGTTGGAAAACGAAACAAATTCTGTGAAGTTGTTTTCCATGTTTGGGCATTGTTTTTGTCTAATTGCTTATCTTTGTATAATTGCTTTGTATTCTAGTCTACGAGTGTGAGAAGGAATTTTCCAAATGTTTTGTGTATTGTCGCGTTGACGGTAATGACCTTGAGGTGGCCTAGCTTGTTCGTAGTTTCAATGTAATAATAAGTGACCAGCTTGTTTTTTTACCACTTCTGTGCAGCCACCAGTAGGTACACCCGAATTCATAGAAAATAGTTCAGACAGGATTACAGAAATTAATTCAATTAGTACTAAAACTAGGTACGCCAACCATGAGATGACTTAAGTAATCATTAAACGTGCAGCAGTAACACTGAAAGAACTAACTATGGAACAGAAAAATACTAATTATATTTTTTTCAGAAATCGAGGACAAAGCTCACAGACTCTGAAAGTAGACCAAATTAGGCATTTTAAATCCTACTTTAAATTGCGACACGAATAAGTAAGTAAGTACTAGGTAAGTGTGACAAGTTGTCCTACTTAGATAACAAGCAACATTTAACGAGGATACTATGTAGGTTACTAACATTACATTAGTTTATGTAAGTACATAGTATTATTTATATTATTCAATCATTTATTTTACTAGGTATTTTTTAGACAGCACTGGATAATAAAATAAAATAATATAACATATCATATTTAAGTATATAGGTACAGACCAGGGATGTTACGGAGCTTCGACTCCGGTTCCGTTAAGTCGGAACTTCCGATTATTATTACACCTTCGGTTCCGACTTCGGCTCCGACACTTTTTAATCGAAGGTTTTAATCGTAGGTCGAAGCATAACGTAGAGGCGGCGGCGGCCTGTGTCGACTGTTATGAACAGGTTCATACATGTCGCGCGGGGAAACCCCCGACTCCCACTACTTGCACTCTATCGTCAATTATTTTTTCACTTGTTGTTAATTTGTTACGCACACGACACGTTCATTAATGTTTTATTTGTCCTTAAATAAAAATTCTCTCTCATGCCAACCACTTCTGACTCTGCCTCCGACTTCGATTCCGACTCCGATAAAGCAAATTTAAAAACTCCGACTCCGCCTTCGGTTTCGATAAAACTACCTCCGTTACATCCCTGGTACAGACTATTTCATAAATGAAATTTCTGCCAACAGACCTGCAAATGGAAAAATTATAAGGAAATGTAGACGAATGGTGTGTGAGGAAAAAAAAAATTATATTGTGTTTATGTGCCTTCTGCCTTAACTAACATAACCTATAATTATAAAAAAAAGTAATTTTCATCTAGTAACTCAAATAATTACACTGTCTCGATGATGTGGTGATGGTGACCGCAAGTGCGACTACTGAGCATAGGTTCTGGGTTCAATGAAGTCGATGCCCAGTCGGGCAAAGTGTTATTAATTAATTTTACCATCAGGAATTTACGGAGATTAGATTTGAGCCTCGTTGATGGCAATAGCACTCTTTTACATGGGACTTGAACATAACTGGCGAAATGTGGGAGTAAATACCTCTTTTTTTTGGAGGGTGGGTAATCATCAAACGAGGTCCCGCTCTGGGCAGAGCGGTAAGGAGTGTCAGACTTCTACAGACTAAAAACCACCCATGTTCCTTCTTAGCCCTTTGTGTCGCGGCCGCGGTATCTCTTTCGAACAACCCGCAGCCCCGACACAGGTAGGCACACCTCTGCCTAACCCTACAAGGAGTCCAAGCGCGATGTAAGTAAGCAGTAGATTTTATTCAAATCATCGTACTATGTATGCACTCCAGTAAGTGGGTTATCTACTGCACTACGTACTACATTCAGCTGCTGTCATGATTCACTTTCTTATCATACTTCACGAAATCGTTTGTTTTCCTTGTTTTATTAACTAAACCTTTCTGGCAGTTTGTAATCAAAACAAATAAACGAATTTAATTTATATTTAAGTTTGTACACACGGTGACATCAAGCTACACAACACACACATAATACACACATATATACATAATTATCCAGTATAACATGAACTTTTTTTTTTTGCGGGGTGGGAAATAATCAAATAACCCCTCCCGCAGAGCGAAAGGGAGTGTCAGACTTCTACTGACTAAAAACCACCCATGTTCCTTCTTAGCAGTTGCGCCAAAGCCTCGGTATCTCTTTCGAACAACCCGCAGCCCAGTATAACCTGACCTCACTCTGTAGAAGGAGAGATTAGCTTAATTTGGTTTTGCCCAACTTGAGTGGTCATCGGTCTTGGGTCGTCCGGCGTCGAGATGGTCAGACGACATAGTTACCATCGGGGGCAAAACCTGGATGAGGCTTGCACAGGACCGTGGAGATTGGCACAAGAAAAGAGAGGCCTATACCCAGCAGTGGGTGAGTTCGGGCTGAGGATGATGATGATGATGATGAGTGGTCATCGTATAAATTTTATATAATATAAAGAAAGAAATCAAATATATTTATTTAGCACATGCCACAAGTGCACACAACAAACAAAAAAAATATATGAAATTAAACTAAAAAACTAAACTGAAACAGTGTGTGCATCTCACGGCTGCGCCAAATAGGACCACACACATATAAATTATAAGGCAAATGAAATTTTAATAAAATGGCTGAAAAAAGGGGTTTAATAGACTTAGAAATTGCAAAGAGTTAGTCAGTCCCCGAGCCATTGACTGCCCGAGTAACCACCCGACACGATTGGAGACGACAGCATGTTTGCGATGTAGAAACTAGCCAAGTTTGAAAAGAACTAGCGACGCAAAGAAACAAATGTAAAATGTTCTAAATCAAGAGGTGTGTCAAGAAAATCTAATTAAATATTTAAAACTAGCTGTTGCTAGCGGCTTCGCCCGCTTAAACTCGAAAATTATCGAAGATAAAATCAGGATAAAAACTATCATATGTGCTAATCCAGGTTATAAACCACCTGTGTACCAAATTTTATCCAAATCCGTTCAGTAGTTTTTGCGTGAAAGAGTAACAAACATCCATCCATACTTACAAAGATTGTAAGCAAACAAAGTCGGGAACAACTGCTAAAGATATCACTGCCCAGAAATCAAGATACGTCTTTAATAACAACAAATTACTGTGAAAATTACGAACAAATCTTTACACCATTCAAGTATTACCTAGAAATCAAGATTAGTTTTTTGAATAATACCAAAATAGTGAGAAAATTACAAACAAAACTACGTACAATTTACAATAAGATTCCTAATGACATAAAAGAATGTAGCAATACTCATGTGTTTAAAAATAAATTGTTCGAACTTCTTATAGAAAAATGTTATTATTCTATTGCTGATTTTTTATCGACTGGAACTGTTTAAATGTTTCTTGTATGCTTGACGATAATTTATTGTAGTTGTGTTTATGTAATTGTGTCTGTCTGAATTTATATTAATTATGAAATGCAATTTATGTCAAATCTTTGTAATTCTAGAATCTTATTTTTATTGTATTATTTTATCATTTGTATGCCCAAGTGGCTGATCATGGAATGGACATTATAAGCTTATAATTAATGTAATGAACACCTGTATGTAACCCATGCATCACAAATAAACGATTTGATTTGATTTGATTTGATACAAGTATTACCCAGAAATCAAGATTACTGTTTAAGAATACCAAAATAACAATCAATTTATCGAATGATGAGTTGATGACACTTCAACAATCTACGTATTGGTAGTTTGGTATAGATTAGAACTGCCAGACTGTGCGTGTGCATGCAGTCGGTTCAAACGACGCAGTTGGAAAAACCGCTTCGTTCCTCTGGTCACGTAGTCTTGTAACTTGCAACTTGTAGAACATTGTACTAAGTAGCCCATCTCACTTCTGAGCCATGTCTACAAGTTGTTTTCAAGAGTCATTACGAATCGTCTCGCGCGCAGGTTTGACGACTTTCAACCTCCCGAACAAGCCGGATTCCGAAAAGGCTTTAGCACCGTAGACCACATACATACGCTGCGGCAGGTTATACAGAAGACAGAAGAGTATAATCTGCCTCTCTGTTTAGCGTTTGTGGACTACGAGAAAGCCTTCGATTCGATCGAGACTTGGGCTGTACTACAGTCTCTCCAAAGGTGCCAAATCGACTACCGGTACATCGAGGTGTTGAAGTGTTTGTACAAAAACGCCACCATGTCAGTCCGACTTCAGGACCAGACTTCGGAACCTATCCTTCTGCAGCGAGGTGTGAGACAGGGAGACGTCATATCTCCGAAGCTGTTCACCGCTGTACTGGAGGATGTTTTCAAGGTTCTGGACTGGAGAGGACTAGGCATCAACATCAATGGCGAGTACATCACTCACCTTCGGTTTGCCGACGATATAGTGGTCATGGCTGAGACCATGGAGGACCTCAGTACAATGCTCGGTGACCTCAATAGAGCTTCCGAGAGAGTGGGTCTTAGGATGAACATGGACAAAACCAAGGTCATGTTGAATGCCCATGTAACACCCACTCCTATCAAGATCGGAGACTCTACACTCGAAGTTGTAGACGACTATGTCTACCTGGGACAAACGGTCCAGTTAGGTAGGTCCAACTTTGAGAAAGAGGTCAATCGTCGAATCCGACTCGGCTGGGCAGCGTTTGGGAAGCTGAGTAGTATCTTCTCGTCCAACTTACCACAGTGTCTCAAGACGAAAGTTTATGACCAGTGTGTGTTGGGGGGCGTTCATAAAATACGTGAGATGTTTAAGGGGGGGAGGGGGTCGAGTCAAATCTCACCTAATCTTACGATGGAGAGAGGGGGGGTCTCGGCAAATATCACGCAATTTTTTTCTGATTGAAACAATAAAAAAATTATACTATTTTGGTCCATTTAATCCAGATTGTACATGCTTAAGATTTAATCTTAAGCGTAATCGTAATACGATTAAATTTTTATTACACTTATTATTAAACTCTCAGCAATATTGAATACTAGTCTTAAATAGTCGTAAATAAAAGCACGAAGCAAATTTTTTATTTCTTTTTACAATAACAATCCAACGCGTTTACGTAAGAAACCCACATTTTGAAAAATCTCACGTGAGATTGGGGGATGGGGGAGGGGGTTGAATAAAATCTCACGACATCTCACCAGGGGGGGAGGGAGGGACAGAAAATTAAAAAAAACACCTCACGTAATTTATGGACGCCCCCTTGCCAGTGATTACATACGGAACCGAAACGTGGTCGCTCACAATGGGCCTCATCAGAAAGCTGAAAGTCACCCAAAGAGCAATGGAGAGAGCTATGCTCGGAGTTTCTTTGCGTGATCGACTTAGAAATGAGGAAATCCGCAAGAGAACCAAGGTTACCGACATAGCCCGAAGAATTGCCAAACTTAAGTGGCAGTGGGCAGGGCACATTGCTCGCAGAACGGATGGCCGATGGGGCCGGAAAGTTCTGGAGTGGCGACCGCGAACCGGAAGACGTTGCGTTGGAAGGCCTCCCACTAGGTGGACCGATGACCTGGTGAAGGTTGCGGGGATCCGCTGGATGCGAGATGCACGGGACCGGTCAATGTGGCGACACTTAGGGGAGGCCTATGTCCAGCAGTGGACGTCTTTCGGCTGAAATGATGATGATGATGATGCTTGACGATAATTTATTGTAGTTGTGTTTATGTAATTGTGTCTGTCTGAATTTATATTAATTATGAAATGCAATTTATGTCAAATCTTTGTAATTCTAGAATCTTATTTTTATTGTATTATTTTATCATTTGTATGCCCAAGTGGCTGATCATGGAATGGACATTATAAGCTTATAATTAATGTAATGAACACCTGTATGTAACCCATGCATCACAAATAAACGATTTGATTTGATTTGATTTGATACAAGTATTACCCAGAAATCAAGATTACTGTTTAAGAATACCAAAATAACAATCAATTTATCGAATGATGAGTTGATGACACTTCAACAATCTACGTATTGGTAGTTTGGTATAGATTAGAACTGCCAGACTGTGCGTGTGCATGCAGTCGGTTCAAACGACGCAGTTGGAAAAACCGCTTCGTTCCTCTGGTCACGTAGTCTTGTAACTTGCAACTTGTAGAACATTGTACTAAGTAGGTTATTACTAACAATCATGCTTGCACTACGTTTTTTTCTAAGAAATTGTGCATTATTTACTTTTATTGAATAAAATTGAAACCGATTGCTAATTTTAAGATTGGGTAGCATGTTTTGTTTATAAGAATTTCTGACAAGTTATTTTAGTGTTGTGGTTAGAAGTTAGTATGATAAACATTAAAAATGCGTAAGAGTATCCGATCAACTAAACATTTTTTTACTAGCCTGTTTTGTCCCATTGCTGGGCAAAGACCTCTCCCATTCCTTTCCAACTCTCCCGATGTTTGGCCTTCTCTGGCCAATCAGTAAGGCGAGTCCAGACCGTCACGCCAGCGTTTCTTGGGCCTGCCTCGGTGACGACGACCGTCTTCAGGCACCCACTGTGTGACGATTCTGGCCCATCTGTCCTGACCCATCCTGGAAATGTGACCCGCCCAGTCCCATTTCAACCTCTCAGATTTATCGTTAACATCGGCGATGCCTGTCTTGGAGCGTATTGTAGTGTTACGTATTCGATCGGTGATTTAAAAACCTACCAAGACAAATACTTATAACATCTCAAATGAAATCAAAATCAAATCAAAATCATTTAATCGTAAACATAGATTTGATTTGATTTTGGAACGAAGTTCCTTATCGCGCGTTGTGAAAGGGGGCTAGACGGAAAAAATTCTTACGAAAAGTTGTCACGACACTTTTTGCTATAGTAAGCTATTGAAGCTGTGCGGCGTCGCATGTTTCTCTGTCTGTCTCTCTCTCTCTTATAGAAAGCAAGCCAGATATTTTCATTTCTACATTTTTTTTTTTTTTTTTTTAATAATAACAATAACTTCGTTCCATCCGGGTGTTTTCCGGGGATTTTTTTTTTTAATTGTAATCCCAGACAACCGATCACCACAAATCATGTTATCAAACAAATAAATATTTTTTCAGACCACACGATTATGGCTAATATTAACTAAGGCGCGATGACATTGAAAAATGTGCAAAATATTTACTTTGCACGACACGAGGCAATCATAAGAGACAGGGTACACTTTGTTGATATCTAGATACATAACACCACGCCTGTAATCCCCGAAGTATTAAGCAGAATGAGTGTACCCATTGGTACACCCACATTTCGCCAGTTATGTTTAAGTACCATAAAACAGTGCCTTCAACTGGGCACAAGTCCATACTCCGTGGCTGCTACTGAGAAATTCTTGATGGAAAAAAACCCAATATTGCTTTGCCCGACCTGGGTGTCGAAGCCAGGACCTTATGACAGTAGTCGCACTAGCGGCCACTACGCCAACAAGGCAGTAGTCTAGCTAGAGTGAAAAACAACAAAAACGAAAAACACAAAGTCGAAAAACAAAAACGAAAACCACAAAAAAGTGAAAAATAAACTTCACAAGAAAAAGCAGCTTCTGAACTCGGTGACATTTTGTTTGTTTGATTTCCTTTTTTTTGCCACCGACTTCAGAAGCTGCTTTTTCTAATGATGATGAATTCTGGATCTCTAAAACTGTCCCGCATTCAGTGATACAGAAATTTTGTTAGGGATATTGTGAGGGTGCCGTTTGAATTCCAACTGTCAGTGCTAAACCAAACGTTTGCTTACGACTACTTACGAGGCACCTTGTCTCCTCTGGGCATCAGAATCACGTGCCTATTGTATGACCAAACTTATAATTAGAGAGGTAACATCTACACGATTTGTTTACATATACAAATGTCTATTCGTAAAAATTTTTTTTGTGTGTTTGTCCTCAATGCGTTCCTAAACCATTAATCCGATTGTGATGAAACTTTGGTGAGTCCTACTGTGTACGCCTACGAAGGTAGACCAGAAAAATATGTATAGGTAAGTATGAACGTGGCATTGTGATGCACACGCAATGGCACAGTTAGCCCTATATATAAAAACATGTTTGTTCGTATTTTATGCGCTGCCAAACAAGCCGTTCATCCAGTTTGCGATAATACTTTTCAACTTATTGCTTGCTCACTGCTTGCCAACTCCTTGCATGTGCTCTTTTTCCGTGTCTCGGACCAGCAAAGTAAACAAATACGCCAGCGCAGTCGCGGGCGGTAGCTAGTCGAATATAATTAACGCCGACTAGTTTCGGTGGAGGCTCTAAATGATAGGAAGCTGCCGCGAAGGACACTGCTCTTAAAATAGTAAACAATTTGACAGTTACGAGGTTATGTAATTATACACGAGAATTGAGTTTGGCTTTATAATAGTCACTAATTAATAATACATTACTAATTAGTAATCTATGGAATATCCGTTTGCTGATAGTCCATACAGGGTGTAAACGAACCCTTCACGCATCCGACAACCAAGCATTCTGTACATCAAACCAAGTACCCCTACGCAAAAATTTTTGCTGGGAAATGACTATTTTTTTTGGGGTCAAAAATCATATTTTACGGTAAAACTCAAAGTAGCACTATTAAAACATTGTGCTAGTGGATGCTTTGAATAGTAAACGGGTCATGGAGGTAATTTACATTTTACCGTAAAATGTGATTTTTGACCCCAAAAAAAAAGTCATTTCCCAGCAAAAATTTTTGGGTAGGGGTACTTGGTTTTATGTTCAGAATGCTTGGTTGTCGGATGCGTGAAGGGTTCGTTTACACCCTGTATGTAATAGGTATCTGTTCAGAACAGGTTGTCATGTAAGAGTCATACCTGCCTGACAGATGTGCTGTTGAGGAGTTTGTCCGCCACTTCTACTTCCCAGCTCAAACACTAGGACGTGTCGAATTGTGGGCGTTTTGGGGGACTGTCTTTTGTAAAGTGCGACGTTGAAAAGTGCTGATTATAAGTTATCTATCAGCCTAATTTGAATAAATCACTTTATTTTGATGAAAAATCATAAATTAATTTAGAGCTACTAAACTATTTCAGAGTTACTGCTAAACGTTGTTTAAGTTTTTAAATATGAAGCCTAAAATTAAACAAAATGAGTATCCATTGTCCAGCTTTCAAAACCCTTGCCTTAGGTAGGTACTTCCGCTTCAGAACCTTGTGGGGGCTTGTACATCGGAATGCAGGTTGAAACCCTGCCAGGGAATTTACATTGTCAATATAAACATTAACATACATAATGCTGCTATAGTGCCAGCATTCTATCTACCTATCTGTGAGACAAAGGCACTGGCACAACTGTCAGTCAGGACAGGCGACCTCTTTTCAACAAGAAATCCATGAAACTACAATGACAGACAGACCCGTTTGCCCAGTCAGATGACCAATGATTAGAGAACACCACATCGGTATAATGTTCAATATTGTTTATTAAGAACATGATATGAGGAGGGACGAACTGCCTCAGTGGTCGAGTGGTTTAGGCGTTTGCCTTGTGACCCGGTGGTCGTGGGTTCGATTCCCACGGGAAGCATACTTTGTTAAGTTGTTTCCAGTTTGGCTAGGACATTGCAGGCTTCAACCACCTGATTGTCTGATAAAAAGTTGATTACGTGCTTCGGAAGGCACGTATTTAAAACCGGTGGTCCGGCTGCCAAATGGCGGTTGTCAAACCATGTCAGAAGCCCTTGAGGTGGTTTAGAAACGGGTGCTAATTAAACCGGCTTCTTTTTAATAGCATTTTTCACCTCTAAAAATCTACATTGCCTTCTAAATTACTAAGTAAGCCACAATTAACGAGCATCTAAGTATTCCTATCTTAGCCACTAGTTAAGTTCTATCTGAGCCACTCTAAATATAACTCAGCATGGTGGTTATTTTTTACCCGACAACGGCGAAGTGACGCGCGCTCGCTTCGCTCGCATATTAAATAACACTAATATCTTCTGTCCCCGAAGTGCCGGGCTTCCGCCGGCCTCCTTCGTCGGCCTACGGCCCGGTGCCCATGCCGCCCATTAGGGTGCTAATTAACTAATGTTAAAGCTATAAAATGTAAAATGTTTATGAGATATAAATTCCGTGGCTGCGTTAGTAAATTAGGCGTCTATGTAATAAGTACAAGTTACGATAATTGATGATCTTTATTTGACGCTTTCTTTGTTGGCATTGTAAAAAGACGAATTAGCTTTTTAGAGGCTATCTTATTTTCCCGTGGCTTAGTCATAAAATTAGAAGTTTGATCACGTGGCCATTAAAAAAATCTGTTGCTCGATTTATTATTTCCCTTTAGAAACTTAAGAAGATGGAGGGACGAATCGCATGTGACTAAAAGAGTTACGAATTTAAATGATCATGGATGGGGAGGGGGATGAAGACCAAGGAAGGAAACGATGGATGGATTGTGTGAGGAAGAAATGAGGAGAATGGAAGAAAAAAAACGTGTTGTGCCGACCCCAAGTATCTTGTGACAAGGGCAAGAAGAAGAAGAGTGTTGATTGAGAATCCCATATTATATAGGTGACAAAAGTTCATAGTCGATTCGGTGCAGATTACAGACTTATCATTATAACATCACAGGGCAAAGTTTGCACACTACAAACTGCCCTTTAGTCTAAAACTAGCACCACAAAGATCCGTTTATTCGTAACCGTATATTATGTATTACATTATTATCTATAACTAGGTATATGCCTAATTAAGTTTCATTAGACAAATCTAGAAATAAGCGAGAATTGAACAACGGCACTGAATCAGTATCGCTATTCCTATTATTTTTAGCTGCGGTGACGACTGTCAACAGTTAAAAATAAAAGCAATCGATGTTATTGACCTTTGAGCCGCAATACATTTGTTAAATAGACAATGGCATGTTAGACTTAGAAACCATTGATGTAAATTATTATAAACTTTTTTTTTGGAGCGTGGGAAGTCATCAAATGACTCCTCATGTCTGGGCGGAGCGGAAGGGAGTGTCAGACACTTCTACTGACTAAAAACCATCGATGTTCCCTCTTAGCCCTTTGTGTAGCTGCCCCAAGCCCATAACGCGGCAAGATGTATCTTTAATTTGTCATATTTGCAGCTACAATGGGTTATGAAAACTTGACCATTTCCTCTTTTTCATACGTTAACGTATGAAAATTCTGAAATCTTTATCGTATGGTGTTCAACCAGTGTCCGAGTTTTAATGCCACCTATAGGCCTCTAACTTGGCAGTAATACCGTCAAGAAATACACCAACATTTCGCCAGTAATGTTTAAGTTCCATGTAATCTTTTGCCATCAACCGTGCATAGATTCAGACTCCGTGGATGCTACTGATCGAAAACCTAATTTCACTTTGCCCGACCCGGGCCAAATCGAACCCAGAACCTCATGCTCAAGAGTTGTGCTAGTCACCGCACCTGCGCAGGCACAACTGTCCATACAATCAGTATGATAGTTTTTCTGTCTTTATTTGCTCCTATTAGGCTCAGAAAAACCTTGAATCTCTTCAAGTAATAAATTGTAGAAATCTTTTCCATTCATTCAATAACATCAATTTATACACGTTTTTCCTCAAGCCATTCATGGATAGAAAAATGTTCCATGTAACAATTAGTTTCTTTATTAGTAGGTAGTACGATTTCATCACACTTCAATGTGGCTAGTAGGCGTGTCCACGGTAAGCACGTGTACATTTGCACACATACGTGCGCAGGAGCACGTCTCTTTGTCCGTAAGAACAAAGGCCTCGATTATTTTATTAAAACTGTTTTTTATACATTCGATGTTTAAAACGACTGACTTTTGTTTCTTTTTTTTTGTTGAATGGTGTGTTTTTGGTTATTTTTATGAGCGCCTATATTTTTTTGTAAACCTACTGCCAGACACTTGATTATTTCTATTAACGTTACATATTGAGACGCCATTTTTGTTCATTATTACAGTTCTTACACAGTTGCTTTAACTATAAGTTTGCATTTCTATCAATTCATCAATGATAACAATTTTTTATTTTCATTGATACATATAAAAACTTTTTTCAATGAAAATGCCGTAGGTAAAATTCTTCTGTAAATAAAAACTACGAAAGCAGTGTAGTATACACAGCTATTGTTCACAATGTTAGGAAGGTAATTATAATACCTACCTTATTTCACAAAGGTTTGTTAGATCAGACCAAAGTACAGAAAACCTCTTTGTATAAATTGTATGTTCTATATAATTATTACAATAAGCTACCTACATAAAATAGAACTATTTTATACGTAGTAGGAAATGTAATTAACTAATTAGTCGTTCGCTTTGTTTCGTTACGGTTTCTTAGTTTTAGCTAATGTGTTGATAGTAGACGGTTTAATTATACCGTGTTCACTAACACTAGTAGACACTTCAATTTATGCCTAAATTTTATTACACTGGAAAATTTTCAATGCTCGGCTTAAGCACATTACAGTTGAAATTTCATCAATGCAAAATAAATTAACATGGGTGGTTAATAGGCCTTGATTAATATTAGTGAGAACGGATCTGAAACTGTCTCCGTGGTCGAGTGGTTTAGGCGTTTGCCTTGTGACTTGGTTGCTGGTGGTCGTGGTGGGTTCGATTCCCACGGGAAGCATACTTTATAAAATTGTTTTCAGTTTGGCTAGGACATTGCAGACTTGAATCACCTGATTGTCTGATAAAAAGATTATTTCGTGCTTCGGAAGGCACGTAGAAGGCGGGCGGTGGTCCCGGCCGCCACATGGCGGTCGTCAAACCATGTCAGAGGCCCTTGGGGCGGTTTAGTAACTCTGACACTAGGGTGTGTGGGGTCGTTAGACCTTACTGCCCACACGATAAGAAGACGAAGTGAGAACGGGCGCATGATCTTAATTAGTTAAGCAATACAATTTGTTTCTTCTATATTTAATTAATGTTCTTCTAGTTATCTTCTAATCTTTTTACCTATGGCAAATTTAAAGGCTGTAAACTGAGCAGCCATTAGATGATTTAGGTAAATTTATTTCTAGGTAATATTAAAGTAAACAATGAATAGTATGCTGGTACAGGAAACTAAGAACTTTTATTTACTTCCTCTAACCATTTCACGGAAAATGTAGTAAACTTTACCACCTTGGAAAACCCAAATTTCATTATTTACATATTAAACGTTGTGGTCGTTTTACACACAAAATCTTAAGTCAAAGCAAATATAAACCAAACTAAATAATTTGCACCTAATAATAGTTCAGGAAGCTGAAAATGTTGAGTATGAATGTAGATGGCTATAAGAGTAGAGGAAGACCAAACAAACGATGGATGGACTGTGTGAAGGATGATATGGCTAGAAAGGAGGTGACTGCTGACATGACTGACGAGTAATAGAGAAGTATGGAAGAAGGAGACATGCTGCGCCGACCCCAAATAGATTGGTATAAGGGCAGGAGAATGATGATGAATATTTCAGGAAGCTTTAAAGCACCCATTTCGTAATTTACATAACATCACGCGTTCACGCCTGTTATCCCCTAAAGATTGGGCAGATTTGTAAGTGTACAGTCCGTAGCACAAATATAAATACACGTATCAACGTTTAGAAGCAATTTTAGTAAGTAAAGTAAAGTAAAGTAAAAATTTATTTGCATAAATTGTAGGTACATAAAATAAGCTGGAATAACAATATGGATGAGCCTTGTACAATCTACCTAATATTAGGCATGCTAATTTTTAAACATTAACTAAAATTAAACAAACCATAAATTAAACTAAAATTAAATTATGGTATCTAAATTAAACAAACAATTACACTAATATTACAACTGGTATCTAAATTATATAACAACAAATAATATAGGAATAAACATCGGTTAAATTAACAAAGTGAGCTACTTACATGGCTTTGGTTACGTATGTTAATATTAGTTATGTCAGTGTCATTCAGAAACTCATTTAGGGAATAGTAACATTTTTCAATCAACAGTGATGTTAGTCTCTTTTTAAAATTTTGAATTGTGTTATTTTTAATAATATTGGGTATTTTGTTGAAAATTATTGGACCCATACCAATAACACTTTTTTTGAATAGAGTATTACATCTCTCAATATTTAATAAGTGTTTATACTGACTTCTTATGGGTCTCTTCCTAGTGTCTGACACTGAAGTAAATAGGTGCATGTTACATTTAACGAAGATTGCGATTTCTAAAATATACATACAAGGGAAAGTTAAAAGTTTGAGGGACTTAAACACAGGAACGCAACTATCTGTCATTTTCATATTATGTATTGCCCTTATGCAGCGTTTTTGGGCTTTGAACACTTGTTCTCGTAAAGTACAATTTCCCCAGAATATAATAATAGATTCCATATCTTGCCTGTCGAGGCTGCGGGCTGTCCGCAAGGGAAACCGCGGCCTCGACATGAAGGGCGAAGAAGGAACATGGGTGGTTTTTAGTCAGTAGAAGTCTGACACTCCCTTTCGCTCTGCCCAAGAGCGGGAGGGGTTATTTGATGATTTCCCACCCCCAAAAAAAAAAAAAACAAAAGATTCCATATCTTAAAACGGACGCAACTATACCATGGTATGCAACTATTGTTGTGGTGATGTTGACCTTTTTCACCAACTGTTTTGATTTCACGTTCATGTTACGTACCGAAACTAATATTTTGGAACCCATATTATCATAAAGTAGTTGATGATAAATAATTCAAAGTTGCAATCGTTATTTCACGAGAAAGTCGCTTTTGAACTTTGCCAAGTGTGCACATATTATTGCTTGTGACTGCACTACCTTAATAGTAAGTACACCCACAGTTCGCAAGTTATGTCTAAGTCTCCATGGCAGCTACTGAGAAATTCTTGAACAAAAATCCAATAACCCACCCACGTTCATTCCACATGGGAATGAACCTAAGACCTCATCCTCATGAACTGCGATTTATATGGAAAATACATTACTGTTCTGAACAATATGGTGCAATAAATACGTATAAAGTTATTTAAACAAAGCATTTCCTGCGGTGTTTCCCGCGGTTCATGTAGGTACCTACTTAGTACAAACAAGGTATTGCGCTGTGCACTATACGAGGACCTAGCTATAAGTACATAGTACACTACAACACCTGCGCGTGGTACTGTGGAGCAAGCGTTATGGTTATGATCACACTAATAATTATGTATTATGTAGTAGGTGATGTTGTTAGATAAACTAAGTTCGCAGTGAAGTTTTCAAAAACGTAAATAAATACGTGAATTCAATCATGATTGAGGAGGCAAAGGAAAAGAGCACACAGAAAGAATTGGCGCAGGTCTTGACCCAGTAGCGGGACAGTACAGCCAGTAAATTTGAGACAGTTGAAACAGAAGTAGCAAAATATGTGTATAACTAGGGCAGATCTGCCCAACTCCAAGAGATTACAGGCGTGAAGTTATGTTAACTTCCATAAGGTTCAATTCGGGCTACAACTTCAACAATTCTTTGTCCCTTTCAATAGACACAAATAGTCAATCTAAAACCAACTTAATTTTTTACTGACATAATGTTAATATTTGTTCAAACGAAACTTATAAATTGGAATCATGATTTTAAACAGAGTATGTACTTCAAACTATGTAGTAAGGAGTTTGAAGTTAGAAGTAGTATTGTAACAAGATGTTTTAAAAACTCAAGTTGTACTTGTGTGGGATGATTCATTACTTGATTAGCGAGAGAAGGCAAAAGTTAAGCACGTAGGTACAATTTAAAACAACATAAATCATACATACTTCATCATCTGCCTAGCCTTTTCCCAACTATGTTAGGGTCAGCTTCCAGTCTAACCGGTTGCAGCTAAATACCAGTATTTTATCTGACCTCCACAACCCAGTTAATACTAGGTAATACGATACTCTTTGAAGACTGGATGTCAGAATTTCAGGTACCAACAGCTTAACGTGCTTTCTGAGGCACGGAGGAAACTCGGTATGTCGGGCGGTCACCCATCCACAGACCAACCTAGGCAAGCACAGCTTTACCTAAAGATCGACCCGAGTGGCAGTTCTTATTAAGCAACGAGCTCCATAAATCATACATACTTAATTGAAGTAAAATAAAATGATAAAGTGCATATTAGCGTATTTTATCCTTATCAGTGTGTACTACGAACATAAACTTACCCGTTAGTTGGTCAGTATTAATACATACAATAGGCAACTATTGAATACTATGGTTTCCCAACATAAATTTTTCAGTAGAGACTAGATCTGTCCATAATAAAATCATTTCATTCTCTATGAGACTTTAACTGGCGAAACGTAATCTGTCTCTCCCTTTGGGGATTATAGGCTGATGTTATGTAAAAGATAGTCTGTTTATGTGTCATGCCTTCACGCCTCTATAGCTGAAGAGATATCTTAGGATACGTCTTGATATCCCGATAGGTGATAGTAAAGACGCCCGCACCCGAAACTGTCAAATTTTCCCATTCAAACTTGAACCGATGTTTAATTTTGAAAACCAACTTAAAAAAAATCAAAAATCAAATTAAAAAAAAATCTGATTGTACAGGGTTTATTAATGTCCTGGCGTCGGTAGGTCCACTTGGGATAATTACCAACATAAACACGAGCGAACCCGCGAGCCAAAGCTAGCATCCAATAAACTAGTCATTAAATTAATAAACTCCTTAGAGGAAGCTTGATAGGTACCAATAAATGTGGCTTCAATACAATGTAGCAGCTGTGGGTACAGTTCCGAACAAGAGTGGAAAGTGGGCCAGGACTATAAGGGGAAACTCAGGCGCGGTCCTAGAGGGGGCATAATGACCTCTGTGACCTCCCCCCTTCCCATTTCAAGGTAGAATGCAAAAAAATTAAGCTCCCTTGGCTCGCTCTTGAAATTTATTAAATCTCAAATGGTTTTCGCATGGACTGTCTGAGTCTGAGTACTTACTTAGACAACTCCTGTAAGAAAGATCAAAAGAAAATGTAACCTTCTGCGTACTTTTCAGTTTTTCTTTATCATTTGACACAATTTCTGTATACATCAACACCAACAACAAAACATCTCAAATAATTAGTGCATTCAATTACAGCCATCTAAAGTTCTAAACTATTTTTTTTTTGGTTAACCTAATCTTTCCCACTCCTGAGCAAAGGCCTCCCCCCATTTCTTATATTTATTTATTTATTTAAACTTCATGTACAAAAGTGGTACATAGGCGGGCTTAATGCCACAAGGCAATCTCTACCAGTCAAAAAGTCTCTGCCAGTATTAAAGGAATAATTTAATTTCTTCAAATAATATTAAAAAGAGGAAAGATTTGTTAAATTATAAACTCCATAAAGGAAGCTTGGTAGGTATTAATAAATGTAGCTACAATGTACCAGCCGTGGGTGCGAGTACAGTTCTGAACAAAAGTGGAAAGTGTGCCAGGACTATAACGGGGAGCTTCCGCGCTTGCCGCTTGCACAACTTGTGAAATCCATAGAAAGTGGCCGCGACTGTACACAACGGCTTTTATATTGAATGTCTTTGTTGTTGTGTCCTTTATTATAAGTGTGTTTTGAAGAGAAAATATTCAACATAATTTTATCGTAGTTGGCTAGAAACGCTATAAGAGAGACATTTGACGTAGCAATGAACCCGTTAGTCTACAATAAGAATAACAGCTAATGATTTTTTTTTGGAGTTTGGGAAGTCGTCAAATGAGTCCTCTCGCTATGGGCGGAGCGGATGGGAGTATCAGACTTCTACTGACTTAAAAGTAAAAACCACCCAAGTTCCTTCTTGGCCCTTTGTGCCCGGGACCGCGGTATCTCTTCCGAACAACCCGCAGCCTAATAACTAATGCCTCTTTGGTGTAGTGGTGTAAGCGCGACTACTGAGCATGAGGAACTGCAATCAAGAAAAAAGAAAGTTGCAATCATAAAAATAGGAAGGGTTCGATTCATATCTCAAAGTTGAATCGAACCCTTCCTATTTTTATGATTGCAACTTTGAAATATGTTCTACTTTATGATTATAGCGGACCCCAACTGTCCCCAACATACTTAGAATAATAGGAAATACAACAATGAATCTTAATGTTTTTCTTTTGTTTTTTGGGTATCTATTTATAAAGATTAATATTTCATTCAAGTACCAGCTGTTAGCAGGTAACAATAATTTATTAATAAATTACTCCCAATATTAAACAGTAAATACCCGTAATGGCACCCAAGTGTCCAAATTGACAGTGTTTAAATGACCTAATTAACGGCTAACAGTCGCTTTTAATTAATTAATGAGGTGCAGTTAAAACAGTTTTAAGCGGCGAGTTCAGTTAAAGCAACTTAACTGTAAGTTTAATATTATGTTCGACCTGGGAAAATGGAACGCATGACTTTATTATGCTCAGCAGTTATGGGTAGTACTGGCAAAGTTGCAATACTTGATAGAGTGATAAAATTAAATAAATAATAATTTATTTAATTCAAATTAATAATAATTTATTTAATTTAAATAAATAAATAATAATGTATTTAATTCAAGTAGATACATTAATGAAATAACTAAAAACTAGCTTAAATGAGTACCACAAAAATAAATTCAATGGGACATCTGTGTCTGAACTAGATAAATAAATATCTATAACTCAGAAAACAGCGCTCTTCCTTAGGATTTACATTAACTGGTCTGCCGCACTCGGAGAGCTTTAATGATTACCTAGGCCATCACTTAGTAAAGGTTTTGACAGTTTTATCATACAAAAGTATGTCAAATCTTTACTAAGTGACGGCTTAAGTAATCATTAAATATCTCTGAGTACTGCAGTTAAAGTTCAATTTGGCTTTAATAATTTAATTACATTGAGGTTTAATCATTTATGAGAAAAGAAAATAATTAACAATTATAATACGTATTAGAAATTCCTAATCAAAGAAACTCATCATCATACTCCTGCTCTTATCCCGATTCATTTAGGGTCGGCGCAACATGTCGCCTTCCATACTTCTCTATTTCTCGTTATGTCAGCAGTCACCTTCTTTCTATAGCCATATCATCCATCACACAGTCCATCCATCGTTTCTTTGGTCTTCCTCTACTCTTATAGCCATCTACATTCATACTCAACATTTTCTACATTCCTTCGCATCAAAGAAACTATTCAACGTAAATATATAATATAAATACTTCTTGTAACCTGGAGGTGATTATAGCAACCAATGGCAATAAGCTGATATAATCTACGGAACGTCAATCATCTCCTATTGTCCGCTCACCTATTGATCAGCTTACCCTACAATAAGAACAAAAGCCTGGTGATTAGGTAACTTCTTAATCTGCAAGTCATTTCTGCTATTTCAACCTAATCGCCGTTGTAGGATGTACTATACAATATAGTGCTGTAAACTTTTGGCTTCCAAATGATGTTGTCAGTGGGCGCTCAGCTGTTGAACATTATAATGTGTCTATTGGAAAAATAAAACGTTTTCAACATAAAAAAAAAAAACCGACTTCAAAAACACAAACACAAAAATGTGAAAAATAAACTTCAGAAGAAAAATCAGCAGGTGGCAAAAAAAAACGGAATCAAACAAACAAATGTCACAGACTTCAGAAGCTGATTTTCATCAACATTATAGCCTGAAAGAATTCAACTATCGGTCCATAATAGTCCATATACGTATAATTTTGAAATAAAGAACCGTTGAGGACTTGTAGGTACCTTCCATCATCAGTGCATCCACATGAGATTATGATTATCAGAAGCAAATATATGAACTGCTTTAGAAAACATATCCCCGGGGCTCAACATCAGATCCTGACTTGGTGATAATGGGTCTACTTCGAGAGTATACTCTTTCGAATGCCAAAATATTTTGAAAATCAAAAAAAATGAATACAAAAAGTACCTAGGTACAGACAAATTGAGAACCTCCCCTTTTTGGGTAGTCGGTTAAAAATAGATAGGAACCTAGACATATTCTTTCTTGAAATATTGTCAAATTGATTTGAATCGACTCATTTATCGAGTAGAAAAAAGAGGCATACGAAATGTCGATCTCGTCAAAATGTTTGTGATACAATCGGTCAGGACTGCTGCAGTTGTCCCTTTCTCACTCTACGGGGGAAGTCTTGACGAAGCGCGGTGGCAATAGTTCATTCAAATACTTATTTCCAATTCCTCGCAGGCCATGTTCTCAAAACAATTTCCATCAGTGATGAAAATCTTGCATCACCGACCATTTTTCTCTTGTTAGTAGCTACAGGTATCTATGTATTTTTCTGTTACAAAAATACAAGGCGTAGGTGGTAAATCTATTAAATTGCATAATCTACTTATTATTAGACAGTTTGGAGACACGACACAATGGTGCAATGAATCTACCTGATTTATAGTTTGTGGGCCGAGGATAGAATCACCATCATTTCTGTTTTTACAGGACTTTTCTTGTTTTCTCATTTATACAGGATGACAGATGTTGACAGATTTTTGTGGGGTTATTTATTTGTTTTCCTTTAAATTAAACTACATTTAAAAACTAAGAAATACCGAAATAGAAGTACTGATTGCAGTGTAGATTGTAATGTTGTTTTGTACTTTATTGTCGAAGCGTCGAGTGTATAATTTTATCTAGTTGGCGCTTGACAGGATGTCAGTAGGACAAGGTCAGATTACGACCGTCACGGCCGTGGTTCAGAAAGGGATGGCAGAGAGACCCACTGCTGTGACACTGTGTCATTGTGTGTGCACACTGTGTGTGTGTGTGTGTGTGTGAGAGACCTAGATACTCATACTCGATAACAGCTTTACATATTTTCCAGCATGTGAAAGATAAGCCGAATTGATATCGATTTTTTATTGAATTTAAGTTATTATGTAACAAGATTTTTTCTAAACATATGCTTGTGATAAGTAACAGGCTTTCTCTTATAAATAACAGGATCAGTCTACAAAATAATGACTTGTGGTAGCTACACGCATGTCGGCACGTGCGGTGGTTGGAGGCTCGCCAAGCGATTTCCGAACTGTATCGAATATTAGCCCAGCAGAGGGCGCACCTGCGCACACAACATGTCGCCGAGTTGAAGGTGACCCGCGGGTTAAAATTAAAAGCCAATGGGGTCTTTCGCAGAAATTGCCTCCGCCACCAGCCAAATGTCGAATTTCCTTTAAATGTCACTAGAAATACAATCGGCTTCTTGGTGTATAAAAGGTCGCACAAATTGGCAGCAATTTGGCTTTATGTTGTCAAATAAAAATTCAATACATAATTTCTGAGAAACACGTAACTCGCGTACCGATAAATTATGTTAGTACATTTTCTAACTCGTTTAATATTTTAGCTACCTACTAGTTTGAGTGAGCCACACAATAGCTCGGTGCTGGTTGAAACCATTTAACAAGTTAACAACACACTTCGTGGAACCCAATGAACTGTATTCCAGCGCTGACATTGTCCTCTTTGTAACATTAATATCCTTGTAACGAACACACAATAGTTTTCGACTATTTTTCTTTTCTTTATCGTGAGTCAGAAACTTTGCCGAGGGCAAACGACCGCACACGGTGTTTTCTTTGGAACTTTTCCAAATATTAAAAAGCTTTGCAACGAAAATCGACATTTATATAGTTCATAGACATAAAAATGTTTTTCGATTATCTTGCAGAATTTTCTTACTGAGATGGGTTGTATGCTCGTTGATTGCGGGAATATACCTAGGTGCTTAGGGAGCGTCAGGAGCGTCGTCAGAGCGAGTCAGGAGACTACACAAATTACATATCTATTCTTAATTAATAAATTTCTGCCCAGCAACGTCTGCACATATAGTAATTTTACTTTAATCATAGATCTCTTCATAGAGATATAAATTTTGATAAAATGTCATAATAATATATTCCACTTACACTGCGAGGACTGCCGATTCTGTGAAACTGTTTGTAGGATCGTTAAATGCTTGAATAATTGACTTAGTATTAGAATAATTCAAACTATATCGACAGGAATGGATCCATGAACAGATCAGTCAGAAAACTTGTGTGGTCTTCTTCATTTTAGTGTTTGGGACAGTGCGTCGTAAATGCAAAAGACTAGTGAAATAATTACCACGCAAAAACTATTTGCTTTCCTGTAAAGGCAAATTTTATAATGAATACTTTTGCGACATGAACATTTTTGTAATTGTTGATATTAACTCAACATAAAATATTGATATTTCAACACGTTCGCAAGATATTTTCGGTGAACGAAATGAATAGGCAAACGCAGCGCAATCAGTCAACACGATCGTCGTATGAAAAACATCGAATCATAAATATATAAGTGTTTTAACAACAGTCAGTATAAACACGGTGATGTTAGTAAATATTGCGATGTTTTAACGAGAACAATGCGTAGGCTTCAGTAGCTAATGTTCATGTTAACAGCATACTGACCCATATAATAAATGACCGTGATTTGCCGCCCCCGGAACTGGGCGGAATGTGTTCCTACTGCTCCGAAAATTGGGAATATTCTGAACATAGCCATTATAATTGACCTGCTTAACATTGTATTGCACGTGTATGCTTGTCGATAAAAGTAATCAAGTTAATTTGAATAACCATAGTTGTAATCAAACCATTTTATCGACTCTTACTGCCCGCCCCCATTTCCAAATGTATAGATGGGAAACACATCATAAATGTAATTTTTCAATTTAAGTGCCGCCCACTGATATAAATATTGATGGATGGAGAGGGAGAGGAAGACCAAAGAAAAGATGGATGGATTGTGTGAGGAATGATATGAATGAGAAAGGAATAAATGCCACCTTGACGTGTACCTAACAGGGAAGAATGGAAGAAGAAAACGTGTTGCGCCGACCCCAAATAGAATGGGATAAGGGCAGGAAGATGATGATGATGAAGTGCCGCCCACTGATAATTCCAGCAACGCGGTGACGCAGTAGCGTGTTAAACTTTTTAATATTCTTTATTTTTTCGTTTTGGCCAAACAAGTTTGCCCCAACTCCAAAGTCATTCGATGTTTTTGCCACAAAAATCGGACATCCGTTCGGCGAGATATCGTTGGCATCGATTCCTTTGACCTTCGTATGTTTCATAACACGAATATCGACTCATTGACTAATAAATAAAGTCTTAAATCGTTCATTCACCGGTATAGGTTAGTCACAAACATGCACATAGCTACCAGTGTTGACATAAAATTGCACTTCTGTCGGGTTTATGGTTGTTTACATTTAGGAAAATTGTGTTGGTCTTCACAAGATGTATTTTAGTGACAAAATGTTTAGACAGTAATATATTGCTGCATGTTTTTTTTTTAATATTTACATTTGAAAATTCGCAGAAATTTTATTTTGATTTTTGCAGTAGGCGTGTCAAGACGAAACAAAAAGAAAAAACCATTTCCGATATTCATTAGGGATACGGACTAGGGTTACCACGTCCATACAGCAAATCGAGACATATCATGCGAACAGATGGTAATCTTAATTAGGGAAAAGGAGCCATTTCCCAGGTCAAGCCAGTGTGCGATCGTACTCGAGGAAATACGTCCACAGATTAGATAGCATTTCACATCATAACAGTTGATTTGCTATGAAGTAACCTAACATGTAACAGCTGTTCTCGTTCTTCAATGTCAAATTGTATTGCAGTGTTGTCTTTTCCTGCTTCGATTGCTCATTACATTATGTAGTTACTATGTTATGTAATGACATTTTGTTGTTTGCTCCTTTGTCATTATTTATTTACATAATTTGAATGTGCCATATCATTGTTTTTGTTTTCAATGATTGTTAATGTACGCTGCAGCACTTTGTTTGAAGTTGTTGCTGCTTTGATGTGTGTCTGATTGAAACTACAAAGAACTGCCTCAAATATGAAATCTATGGGTGTTTAGATTTTGGATCAGTTCTTTTTATTAAGAGATGGCTGGTTTTGTTAGGGAATTGAAATGAAATCAAGGAGTAAATGGTATAATAATCTTCATAATTTATTTTTTCTTTCAATTTATCATACAATATGATACTTCGTATAAAACAATATTCTTTGTTAAATTCATAGAAATATATTATTTTAGTATAACTGTTTCCATATCTTTTATAAACTTACAAATTACTGTTAACATTCTGACGATTTCTTTGTATAAAAATAATACAAATAGGCGTCGGGTGTGTTATTTACAGTTTACAGAACTACTTTCTTTCGGTTCATTACTACGCCACCCGTCCGCCTTTTATAGTCTATATAACAATTCAACTTGTTAATTGGTTTTATCATTATTTACAATAACCTATAGAAGACAATGGTACAGAACAATTACTGTAGCACATTAATGGTAACAAAAACAATTAAAAACATAGGTATAGGCTTTAGTTTACAAAGCGTAGGCACTCGAGATTGCTACTTCATCCTATAAAATAAACATTCTCACTAATAAATACTTCCATCACGCATTCACTCACATCGTTCACAATAAATTTCACATGTCAAACATTTGCTCATTACGAATCACTTCTATACGTCCACAACTAATAATTTTAATCGGACGGCTTCACATTACAAAAGTCGCGTCCTCTACAGAGCACCGGGTCAGTTCCGAGAATCATCTTTCAAAACGGAGAAAATATTTGCGCGATCCACGCTCTCGCTCAACACGTATAGCTCATACAAGGCATGAAGGCACTCCTCACTTGCATTCGATCAGTCTCCCACACAAGCACTTCATTTGTCTCAAATATAATCAAGCGAAGCGAACAAAGACGTTCCAGTCCACGGCGGCGGCGTTAAACGCTGTTGTCGCGTTCAAAAAGTTAACCTTGTGCAACAAAACGTGATTCGGAACGTCCGAGTGTTGAACACATGGCCGCCATTCCGCGAGGGCGGCACAGGCGGAATTTTAATTAGCAGAACATCCGCTCGTGACTCGGCCTGATGCGCCGTTGCCACTCCTAGCTACACTATCTCTTTCGCACCGGCTGCGTTTCGTACCTGTCACAACACAGAGGCGACGTGCGTCTCAGTCTTTATCGTAATTAATAACGTCCGAAATGTGTAAACTAATTATAATAATAAGATTCTACTGGACAGAAAAAATATACACAATGGCCGGGACACAATGAACAATAGAAATCCCCGATTCAGCGAGGCAAGTGCGGCAACATCGCTGAAACGGGAAATTCGCCGTAAAACTGGCAACGCCGCCTCAACCTCGTTCAGTCAGTCTGCAAACGAATGACGTCGCACGATTATCCTTTCTAGTTTCTACACTATTCTAAATGAGACAACGCAATACTGATTTAAGAAAAACATTATTTCTGCAACTTACAATGGAAGCTAAAGCTTTTTGCAGTTGTGACTCGCACTAAGTACATCCCTCGCTAAGTGGACCGTCCGTAAAATAACTGTTTCACAAACAACTAACGTCCTGGAATCAGCACAGCCGAGCGGAGGTTCTGACTGCACACATCACTGGCAACCTAATCTCTCAAACTTAACGATACATCCACAGCATCCTTAACGTAGCGTCAACACCTTATACACTAGTGTTCATTAACTATATATTACACAGTAAAATTAAGATCACAAATCGCTTTGTATGCTGCGTCCTACCGGGCGCGACTAGCATGGAATGTGGTGGAGCGGTGGCGACGGCCCGATCAGAAGTGCGAGTCGATGTGGCAGCCACCGTTGGCGTGCTCCAGCACCTGCTCCTTGAGCCGGTGTACGTGCTCCTTTAGCTTCACCACCATCTGCGCCAGCTCCACGTTCTCGCCCTTTAGGATCTTCACCTTGTCCTCCAGCTTGGAGATGCGCTCCAGTTTGCGCCGTCTGCACTTGGATGCAGCCACTCGATTTCTTTGCCTTTTGCGTTCCAATTTGATTCTCTCTTGTGTATCCATGTCAATGGGAGACAGGGGTGGCGAACTCGCAGCACTGGGAACCGTCTGCGGCTCGTCCTTGACCATCGGTGTGGGGTAGCGGTCAAGCGGTCTGTCCAGGTCGGCGTACACTCGCCTGTCTACGATGCGGCCGATGCCGATCTGCGGCGCCGGTTCCGAGGAGTGGTGTAACTTGTCCAGCGCCTCAACGAACGGGCGCGCATACATTTCTTGTTCCTCCGTCGGCGCGATACTGGCCGGGAATAACACTGGCGCTCCGGGTGTAGGGGTCGCCGTTGTTATCATACCGTTCTGTATGATCAGTTTCTCGAGCTCCGGTGAGCCGAGTTTCAGCATCTGCAGGTCTGGCGAGGACAGGACCGGCGCGCCGCCGATCCGGGCCCTCTTGATGCCCCGCCCCACGTCCAAGGTGAGGGGCCTCTTCAGGTTCTCCACAGGTCCGCTGAGGGGATACTGCTCGTCATAGAAAGTGGTCTCCATGCCGTGTTGGAATCGTCGAACCATGTGTTTGCACCGAACGACTCGGTATCACTGAACTCACTGCGCGAATATCAAAACTTTTTCATGCGGCAACGCACGTCCGACTCCCTCAACGTTCCACTTGTTTCTAAACATTGTTAAGAAACAACCACTGCTTTTATTGAGTGACTCAGATAAGCTATTTTTAGAAGTAGCGTGATAATGTCGAGCGCTCATTGGTCGGATATCGCGCGATACCAAGCAACGCTCGCGTGTGATTGGTGATTGGCATCGTAGCGTAGCGCGAGGCCGCGTCGGGCTGTTTACGACTGTGTACGATTACCGAGAATCAGCGAGCGCATGTCCATTACAGCAATAATGTCGTGCCATTAAACGTGTATCCAAATTAATGTTTGTTTACCATACTTTATATTTTTAGAACTGATACAAATACTGTTACATAAGTAATATATAAGACAAAAGGTTTTAACCTTTATCTTTTATCATAAATGGTCGACACTTGTGGCACCTTTCGATATTAGATTTACGAGGGTCTCTTGGTGATAAATAATTATTTACAGCGATTCAAGATTCTTTAACAGATTTTCTTTTGTTAGTTGAAGTACATGTACATGAAGTAAATACGCATGAAAATCAAGAAATTAGTCCCAATGATTCTTATATTTATTTTAAAATAATGTTCGTTCTTCTAAATTTAAACCGGGACTTATCCTGACTTATTTTCAAAAATGATGGTCGCATGACATTATTTTGCCAGCAGCTGCTGTTAATAATTTTGGTAGAAAGTACCTTACAATTAAATTATACATTAGAAGCGCAATCTGAACGATCTCATAATAATCTAAATTGAAATTAAAATAAACTAAACTACATTCTCCTTAAAGCTTAGGCTAGTACCTATTGATTTGAAAATAAATGATAATGATAAAAACATAAAAATAATAAAATCTAAGAACGAGAGTCAAAGTGGAACAATGGAAACGAACAAATTTGGGTGAGGCACGGAGGCGGGGTTGCCGCTCGCGCGCGGAGCAAGAGAATATTATGCGGGACGCGGGGGACGGGGAACTGTACGAGACAGAGCGAGAGGGCACACTTCCCACCCGCTCCCACGAAAGATAACTCCAACAACAGAGCAAAAGGAAAATAAAATGCATCGAAAATTCCTCCATTATTGTGGACTCACATTTTGATGTTATTGTAAAGTTGACCTTCATTTTTTATGGTCATAAACACAAAATCTACCTACTGGGTCCTCTACAGTAGACACGTACATACTAGGTGGTAAGTACTATGCCAGGTAACGGCTGTAACTACTCTTTATGAATATAGCATCATTAAATTAATAACTATGTTTTATGTAGCCACATTAAAATGTAATATCGTGTTGTTGAAGTTATTCGTGGTTATAATGGGTACTCTAGGTACCTACCTTAGTTTTCCTCATCTGGTACACAAACAAAATAGATAGGTACCTAGGTACTTAAATAAATAACCTATTTATTTAAGCCACGAATCCCGAAATCCATACCAATAAAACAAAGGAGAAGAGATAAAGACGTAGGTAGGTGCCAACTTACTTATTTATTTTTACCCAACTTCGAAGAAGGAGGTTATGCATTTAATTAACTGTTGTTATTTACTTGAGAACCTACATGTATATAATAATAATATAATGTACCACTTACCCAACCCACGCATCATTAACTTATTTAGGGTCAAGTGCACATCTGCGTACCACAACTGAAGGTTCCGTATGTAGAAATCTACAGCCATATAAATTAATGACAAGTTGAAGGTGATCATGTGAGGAACTTATTTCTATGTGGATATGTTTTTCTATTAATAACAATAACACACAATCATTAGTATTATTTTTGTATCTCCTAAGTATATGTAAGTATGAATTCACAAGGAAATTACAAACTACCTACATAAATAAATAGAATATCGAAGGTCAATCCCAGTGGGTGTTGTATTTGGCAACTACCAAGTCGCGAATAAGATCCAGTCGGAAAACTTACGCTAAGTTACTGAAAACATTTCCGGTTTCCCGATACCATCCAGCATACCATAACACGTATTAATTCTCTGCTGATGCGTTTATTACTAAAAGTCAATTTTAAGTACTATGTATGTACGTACAATACCTGTTCTTTACAAAAAAGCTCAGAAAAGGTATCATAAATCGTATGCAGACAGAGTGTAGGTACGTCTATGTGATTTGCCGGCAAAACCTGAAAGTTCTATTCAAACATTTTGATAAAATAGGATATAATAATGAATACTAGTGCTGCCAGCTATCGGAAAATTTTGGAATTAGTCACAAACAGTCCGTCTACTCGACACTAGATGGCGCTAAACCAAACTAGATACATACTTACATCTATTCGATAACAGATGGCATGCTTTCAATATTACAAGTCCATTGCACCACGCATGAGTCACCATTTTCAAAATAAGGTTAGAGTAACAGGCAACATTTTGATGATTTCAAAACACAGAAACAGTGTTTTGTAGGTACCGTTTCTTAACTTCACGGTATATTAAGACCACATTAATATTAAACGGTTTTATTTAACTGCTTTTAGCTTTTAGCTTGTACTCTTGTGATGTTATAAAGACAAAGAGCGGGTTATTGACCTCCATGCCAAAGTTAGTTGAATAATTAAGCTACGCAATTTTTCATTTAATAGGTTGTTATTTTCTTTTTTAATAAAGACAGCTCTATATTAAAAATATGGCCCACTTGATTCATGGAAAACTCAGAAAGAATAATATTACCAGGACAAGGCTTGTATGAAAGATCCTTTTTTTTTGTTTTGCTAAGAAAACTTGCGTCCGCAAGAAAACCAAGGTATTACGTATTACCAAGGAATTGCCAAACTTAAATTGCAGTGGGAAGCCACATTGCTCGCAAAACGGATGGACGATGGGGTCGAATACTTCTGGAATGGCGACCGTGAACCGGAAGACGTTGCGTTGGAAGGCCTCCCTCTAGGTGGACCGATGACCTGGTGAAGGTTGCAGGATGTACTGGATGCGAGACGCACGAGATCGGTCAATGTGGTGATACTTGGTGGAGGCCTATGTCCAGCAGTGGACGTCTTTTGGCTGAAATGATGATAATGAAGAAGAAAACTTGTAATTTTCTTTATTCGTCAATTGCACCACCTGTGCAATCCGGAACGGGTCGATGGATTAAAAAAAACAGAACTCACTTTATACAACATCGATCTAATTTATTGCAACAGTTCATTTGTACATCACCTCGTAGATTCACTTAAAACAATAACTTGTCATTATAATATGTATTATTAATACATACATAAACTCACGCCATTTACCATGAGGTTAGACAGTAACTACAGAACTCCACGAGCTACGAAACGTGAGTTTGTATATGTATGTATTCAGGGGACGGACCGACACATTTTTTTAAGGGATTCAGGGTGTCATGTGTCGAGAATTTTTAATAAATACGTTAATTCATTAATCTAAATTTATGATTTAGGAAGCACTTACATCTATTACTCCTAGTAGAAATATACATTAAAGATAATTCCAAAAATTATTGCTTTGTTTACATACTTAAATTGTTTACAACGCAAGTCTTAAATTTACCAAATTGTCTCATTGTGTATCTGTCGATCGAGAACGTGGTTGCTTTCACATTTGTATAACTTCTGAATCTTTTTGTAATTCTTAATGTGTAATTTTAATTATTTATTTGGGAAAACAAACGTTTTCCCAAATAAATAAAAAAATAACCATAAAGGTTGACTTGAAAGTGGCATTTAGCGAAATAAATAAACAATATCTGAAGGGTCGTGCCACTCATAGGTTATGTAGGTCAAAACTAGGATATCGACCATGAAGTGCCAATATATATTAAATAAAATATTATTCCCCCTTTCTCAAACAAATAGAGTCGGTCCGTTGTATAAACATTTGTCTTATTACGTATTAATTGATTTATTTCACAGTCACAGATATAATTCTGACGTCTTCATAGGGCTTGTCTGTTTTGGGGTTCGTCTTGACGCTGCCGATGTTTTGTACCACCTCCATGCCTCGGACCACGCGGCCGAAAACTGTGTGTTTGTTGTCCAACCAGGGCTGATGGATAAAAAGAAAATTATGGCACGGATATATTAGTATAGTGTTTGCCAATGGTCAATCTATACTAATATTATAAAGAAGTAAAGTTTGTGTGTTTGTATATTTGTTAAATTGTAAGGGGTAATCTCGGGATCTACTGAACCGATTTCAAAAATTCTTTCACCGTTGGGAAGCTACGCTATCCCCGGGTGACATAGGCTACTTTTTATCCCTGTATTCCCACGGGAACGGGAACTACGCGGGTGAAACCGCGTGACGTCCGCTAGTTTAGTCATAAAACGCGAAAACGGGACGTTACAGGGACATGTCCGGTTTCTTAAACCAGAATCAGTACAAACATTTTATTTTTGTTTGCCTATTTATGTGTCCCCATTCCTGGACAAAATCCTCCCTTTTCTCCTTCCAAACATCTCTATTATTATGAAACATTTATTTCAGGTAGAAAAATCCATAAAGAGATCCACAAATTGTTAGTAATGAATGGCTTAAAATAAAGTTAGTAAAACTTATCTAAAATAAAAAGCAGTTGGCCTGGAACCCGTGTGCACTGTTCCAGTACCGCACAAAAGTGTAATCAACCCTTATCTTATCATGGGGTTTGGGTTTCCGCACTTAGTCTTTGAAGTGGACCATTGTGCGTGATGGTGATAGTATGGTGGTGGTGGTCTATCCTGTGCAATATTTGGCCATGTTCGCCCCAAGAATAAACAAACACAAACATTAGCTAACAAAAAGTCAATCACACATAAACTGCGATACATTGAATAAATTATCAACTGTCAATCACATCTCTTCACTGGTGTTTAATTTTAAGGCGTCGATGACTTTCGTTCCAGAAACTCGGCGTCAATTGAGTTTATCACCAATTTGAGGAAATACTCACCGCCCCACTCGCACTTCGCGTTTAGTAGAATGCTTTTCTAATGAGAATAGGACTGTCCTCGCGCCGTGTTGTGACGAAGAAGTTAGGTAGGGTTATACAAACAACATTTTGATACCTACTAATATTTTTTTATTGCCAAAAAGCAGGTGTGTGGTGTTTTTTGTTATGGAAAACCGCGCAAATAAAACAAAACGAAATATACGCGGACAAAGTCCCAGGTAAAAGCGCAAAAAAATTTAGGTCTAAAATTAGTATTCTGTCGTAGCACATACCGTAGGTGCCAGCGTGATGAAGAACTGGCTGCCGTTGCTGTTGGGGCCAGCGTTGGCCATGCTGACGGTGTAAGGCCGGTCGTGCTTCAAGTGCGCCTTGAACTCGTCCGCGAACTCGCCGCCCCATATGCTTTCGCCACCAGTACCCGTGCCTGGAAAATGAGATATGAAGATTAATTGGTTTATTTTAAAACTACATAGCTGTTGGTCGCGACATTTGTTTTTTGTACGGGACCCTAATTATGTTTTTTATAAGCATACTATTTGCCCCATTGTAACTAGAAACTTATTTAAGTTGAAGCAATAAACATTTTGTTATTTCAATTATAAAATTAGCCTAAGTTACCTCTCCTTATAACATGCTACAACAACTCCTTATAGCTGCCTGCCAGTAAACGTCCCGTCAAAATCGGTTCAGCTGTTTCGGAGATAAGCCAGGAAAAAAGTAAAGACAGATCAGCAGGGCTATTGCGTAATTTTTTAAATGTCAGTGGCTATCATAGTGTCCATCGATGAACTGTCAAATGGTTATGGTTTGGTACAAAATGGAACCATTTGACAGTTAATCCTTGGACACTATGATAGCCACTGATATTTAAAAAGATACGCGATAGCCCTGTAGGTCAGGTTAAGTGCTATCGGGTTTTCAGGATTTTTTGAGTGACAGCCCCAGAACAGAGCCTGGATTTGTACCCTGTTGATGGCAATAGGCTATTAGCCTTTTTTTTTTTTTTTTGGGGGGTGGGAAATCATCAAATAACCCCTCCCGCTCTTGGGCAGAGCGAAAGGGAGTGTCAGACTTCTACTGACTAAAAACCACCCATGTTCCTTCTTCGCCCTTCATGTCGAGGCCTCGGTATCCCTTGCGGACAACCCGCCGCCTCGACAGAGGCTATTAGCCTCGAACAATATTAAATGGGACTTAAGCATAACTGGCGAAATATGGGTGTACTAGTGGGTACACCTCTGACCAACTCTTTGGGGATTACAAGCGTGATGTTAGTACGAAGTGGTGAACTTATTGGAACAGACTAGGGGCTCGACATTCCCTTCCAAACGACGCTAGCCCCTTTCTGCCAACTAATTTATGATTACGACCGCGGCGACCACACATACCATATAAGCCTCTCTAATTAGCATGAAATTACAGATAAGTTTTATTATCGTAAGCCATGTTGTTATGATAATGTTTATATATTTTCGGATAAAATTCTTGCTTGTTAGGTTTCATGCAAAAACTGAGATTAAGACGACCACATAATATCTATAAATCATCAGGAATTTCTCAGTAGCAGCCCCGAGTGTGGATTGGGAGCGGTAGGGGCACATTGCCCCTACCGATATTACCTGAGGCTTCAAAAAACATGACTGGCACGGCGCAGTGGCTGAGCGATTGGACTGCTGCGCTGCGTGTCGCGGCTTCGATCCGCATGGACCAAATATTTGTATGGCCTACAGATAGTTGTTTCGGGTCTGGGTGTTTGGTTTGTGTATGTGACTTTAAAAGTAAGTAAACGCACCCACGATACAGGAAAAATTCCTAATGTGGGCCACCAGCTACGATCCTTACATACTTATTTTGCCTCGTCAACCATCACACATCTGGTTACGCACACGCACGCACGCACGCACGCTGGCACGCACGCACGCACGCACGCACGCACGCACGCACGCACGCACGCACGCACGCACGCACGCACGCACGCACGCACGCACGCACGCACGCACGCACCCAAGCACGTACGCACTGGCAAAATGTGGGTGGCTTGATAATAATAAAAGGCACGCCTCTACCATACCTTTCGAGAATTACTGATGTGACGTGATATTATGTTTTCAAATCTATAAAAATCTACAAATCATTGCGCATTTCATGATGATCGAATATAGCTTTCCAAACATCATACCGATGACGTACGTTTTATTTGTTGTCGATAACAAAGTCCTTCAAATAACCAATTTTTCCTAAAAATTTCTATTATCATTTTACGATGCGATCAGTTGCACGTGGATGTGAAACGTGATCATAATAATATATTTTTGTCGGTAAATAACATATTTTGCGGCTCCAAGTATCATGGTTACTTTACGAAAACTATAATCAATCATGTTTTTCCTCCCAAACCTAGATCAAAGTTTAAGAATAAAAATATTTAACTTAATTGAGTAGAAAAAACCAAGTTCCAAGTTGTGATCCCTATGAAATTATAAAACAGAACTAATAGAATGGTGGCATTGACAACATTCGTCAGGTTTAAATTCCTAACTTCATATCCAGAAAAGGTGACACATATATTTTGTTAAACAAAAACTCGGCAACTGTCCCTTGCATATGTTCAGCGTTTGACCATAACGTGTTCGTTATGATCAAACGCTGAACACACTGTTGTGTAGCACGAGCTAGATAATTCCGTTGAGCATAAAACTTCATTTCCGAAATTGACCTTTTTTGGGAAATCATCAAATGTCTCCTCTCGCTATGGACGGACCAGAAGGGAGTGTCAGACTCTTACTGACTAAGTCGCATCTTTGTTCCTTCAAATGCCCTTTGCATTCCAGGGATGCGGTGACTCTTTCGAACAAATTATCCAACTCTGTCAGGTTCGAAAAAGACCTACAGACGCGTTATCACAAAATCACATGATATTTATAGTACTTACTTTGAATTTCTAATGTTTAAAAACTCTTTGATATTTTGTATGCCTTTTGGCGGGACACAGCACGGCTCTTATTTATTGTATCAACTTATGTTTATGTACCCTGTGTTCACGAAATAAATGAATTTGAATTTGACATAGAAACCACAGTCCCGTTGCGATCTATCACAGTGATCATGGGCTTTGTTTTAGTATTAGTCTAGCAAAAACCTAGTAAATATAAAAAACCAGTACTTTACCTGTAGGATCCCCAGTCTGCACCATGAATCCTTTAATAACTCGATGGAACACGTGTCCGTTGTAGTATCCGTTACGTGAATGTACGCAGAAGTTCTCCGCCGTGCGCGGGACATCTTTACCGAAGATACGGATGTGGACGTCGCCTAGTGACGTGTGCAGGATCGCTTGCTCGTATAGACGCTGGACCCCTGGGGACGAATGGGTACACTATATTAATAGATATGGCGGCTAATGTCACCCTAAATAAGTTAAATTAGTTAAAACCAAGTTAGGTAACACAAGATTAAGTTATCAGTCATTACATTACCCACAAGTATGATTTTGGGTCGACTTTATGGGGCAGCTAACTATTTTTAGGCGATGACGATGAACCCATGGAGAAAGTTGTTGAGTTTATTGGTCTTATTCACACTCTTGAATACGACCACCACTTTAACCTTCTATTTTTTATAAAAACATTTCCCCACACTAGGATTTTTCCTGCATCGTGGCATCGTGGATGCGTTTACAAAGACTTAAACTCACATACACAAACAACCACACCCGGAGCAACTATCTGTAGGCCATAGAAATATTTGCTACGTCCGGGGATCAAACCCGCGACACGCAGCGCAGCAGTCAATTGCTCAGTCTCTACGCAAACCATGCCGTGTATACCTAGTCAGTGTTCAATTCACCAACGAAAATTGTACGGTCAGCAACAGAAGCAGCTTAACACTACTAAAAGTATACAAAGAACAAAAACTAAAAAACTTGTTAGATATTACTCGTTACTAACAAGTTCTTGAAGAGTAAAGAATATTTAAAAGAATAATCTTTTGAAACATTTAAATAACAGCTGGAGTCTTGTACATCAAATAATTAAAATTCCTAAATGTTAAGCTACTTCTGTTGCTGACCGTACGTTATCAGCGTTCAAGAGATGCCAGCGTCATGATTGCAGCCCTGTGCTGATCGCGTAATTGGTGAAATCGCCCTAAATCAAGAGTTCAAACTGATTAACCAAGCCATACCTTGTCCCTCAGTAGCAGATATAATATCCTCCTTGGAAGGCTTCTCGTTAAAGATATCCCTGTCAGCGTCAGGACTCTTGATGTCATCAGGGCTTCGTCTGGAGAACATGTAGAAGCGGTTCTTCTTATACGCGGTGCAGAACAGAGTGGGGTCGGTCTTCACGTTCAGGAGTGTAGGGTTCTCGGAGCCTTCCATCTCGAGGGTCGTTGCTACTTTTGATTGGTTTGTGCGGCCCTGAAAAGATATGAGAAGGTTGGATGTTTCTTTACTTTTTTACACGACTGCCCCAAAAAAAGAGTGTTATGTTTTTTTTCTATTTCGTCATCATCATCATATCAGCCATTATCACCTACTGCTGAGTATTTGGCCTCCCGTTTTTTCTGCCACACTTCCCGATTCTGTATGTAACCCTATCGAGGTGTCCCGCGACTTTTTTTATTTGCCAAATAAATAGTTGGAAGATTTTTATGTTATTTTGTGTTCCTATAGGAACATGTAGTGAGGAAATTGTTGAGTATGAATGAGAAGAATAAGAGGAATACTAAAGAAACGATGTATGATGGCCTGCTTAGATAACGAGTAATAGTTCTGAGCGGAGCCGAAGGAAGTATCAGACTTGTATTGACTAAAACTCACTCATGTTCCTTTTTAGCCCTTTGTGTTCTGGGGCAGCGGATAATCGCGGGAAAGATATTTTTTTTTATTTGGTACAAGCCCGCCACACTATTCTCAAACCACTGTAACTCCTGTAAGTCAGAATCAACAGTGGCCGCCACAAGTAAAGCGCCGAGACAATGAAGCCCGACGAAGTCCCAGAGAAACGATTTCAACTGTCTTGGATTCCGCAACGAATTAATCAGAAAAGAATAGCGGAGGAGTAGGAAAAACATAATTTCCACTTCCCTCCATATCAGCAGGAGACAGAACAGAACAATGCCAATAGGCACACAGGGACGTATACAACTGGGATAAGCCCAGTTGCCTAGCACCACGGATATTATTGTCATTCATATTACTGGGTTCTAAACTCTTAAGTTGTGAGCTGTTATATTTGATTCCAAAAATAGGAGAAAAAAAAGAGGAAGAGGAAAAGAGATATCTTTCGAATAGCCCCACAGCCCCGGCAGGATAATAAGCTTACCTGGAACAGCGCCAGATGTAAAGGCCTCAAGTTCTCCGGTTTCCCGAGCATGGCGACACAGCGGTTGGTGACCAGGTTGACCACTTTGACGCCCAGCATGGTCGCGTAGATCACGAAGTGGCCGCTCGTGTCGAATAACACATTGGCGAGGTGGACCGAGTCTGACTTCTCTAGATCACGCTCGGCTGCCATTCTGGGTGATAGAGAAATATATGTGTTATGGAGTTACACAATTTAGAATTTGGTTCAGTACATTACATTATTGCTTCAAAATTAAAAGATGATATTCCAAACTGTTTTTTCTAATAAAATTCCATATTTTTTAGGCTGTAGCATGCAAAACATTACTTTCAATTTATCTTTTTAAGGTGTTATAAGTTTTACTGCGGTACTCAGAGATATTTATTGATTACTTAAGCCGTCACTTAGTAAAAATTTGACATACTTTTTGTATAACAAATCTGTCAAAGTGATGGCCTGAGTAATCATTAAAGCTCTTTGAGTGGGGCAGTTAGTCTCAAGCACTACTTATTAATATGACACCAACCCGCACTGGGCCCGCGTGGTGAATTATAGCCCATTCCTTAGGAGGCCTGGAATCCCAGCATTTGGAACATTATAGGCTGGGTATAAGGTTATGCTATTACACTTAGCAAAATTGTAACAGTATTTTTATAATTTAATCAACTTATGAATGACTTGTTAAAGGTTCACAGCTCGACATAGACCTTACTAAAGTTGCACCACCACACCCACTCCTCCGCATCAAGTCTGTTCCAGTCACATTTGTAAGGTCTTTGACCCATGAAACTGGGCATTATCACCTGCCTAACCTGTCTCAACTATGAAAGGGGCGTTTAAGTCCAACCGGATGCATCTTCACATGAAGCGACAGCCTTTCTGACCTCCACAACACAGTAACTGGAAATCACAGGATTATCCTTGGAAAGACAAGCTGGGGGCATAATAATAGGGTATTTCATCTAACAAAATGTAATTAGTCCGTCTGTTAGATTGTCGAAAAAAACTTATTTGCAAAAAAAACCGACTTCAAAAACACAAAAAGTGAAAAAAACAAAAAGGCGCAAAAATAAACTACAGAAAAATACAATAGTTATAGTAAATATATGTAAACCGTCATAAGTGCCTATAAAATTTGAGGGTTACCCTAGAATTCCCTGGGTTCCCATTGTAACGAGTCTTTTAAGCCTGTTACATACTATTGAATTCTTTGCTTTGATTTGTAGGCTCTGGTTGGTGTTGCCTTATGAAAATTCATTTTTTGTTGACTTGGATTCGTGAAGTGGTCACACTGATTTTTATTTTCGATGCTGTCAAATTGACTTTGACATTTCTTGCTTTTCGACCTACAGCCTGGAATCAATGGAGTGATTTTTGAGCGCTCCAATAAAATCTCAAAATATAACTTGAGATGGGCGGCATCTAGTCCCTAATTATGTGGTAGCCGATTGCCCTTGTCATGATCCTAATTGGATAGCCTTTATTTTTTAAGGTAAGCGAATTCTTTGTGATTTCGGTCCGTTCCGCGTTGTCATGGCTATTTTGATAGCAGACGCTAATAGTTTCCGATATTTAATTGTTTCAGGATCTTTTATCTTCATTTGATAATTATTTGCTTGGATTAATTCATCTACTGATGACCACATTTTGATTTTTGGAAGAAACGGTGAGTTTAATTGTATTTGTTCGTAACGAATCCTGCGTCGAATCGCCATTTTTTATCCGCTAACGATTATTCATGTTTGTTTTCAGCCACAAGGCGTTTTTTTTTCCATATTACTTAAATTTTTGAACGCACGCCCCTACCAAAATGCATATATCTTGGACCGCCGTTGGCAATCTCGGCGAATATCACCAAGATGCTCTTGGATAATCCATCAGGTTCCTAATTTAGTCGACGGAGTTTGGTATGGTTTATGATACATAACTTCAATTTATTTTAAAAAAAGTGCAATAATGACAGGTCTTATAATAACAACAATTTTCTCTTAATTTTACACATTAGAGTTGTTAATGTTAGAAAGGAATTTTCAAACCAGCAGCCTTCGGGTAATAAAGTCGTTCTTACTTTTCATGATTGATTTTTATTGATGCCTTCCCGCTTGAAGATTAAAAGTCTCAAGCTCCCGCAGGTAAGTCTATCCTTGGCATAGTTTTGTGTGTACTCCAGGCGCCCGAATTTTCACTTTTACTTATTTTTATTTGGAGCACACCACACAGTTTAATTTCATTCATCTCACTCTCATCTCACACACTTTTTTTTTTATTATTACAATTGTCGCTCAGCGAACAGGGACTTGAAGTAGGTTTGTCTGGTACCTATATACTGTCATTATTGCACAATTATTAAATAACTTATGAGTCTATTGTTTGCATTAGTTTGTTCTACATTGTTACTTCAATAACTTTGTGTTTATTTTAATTTTTGACTCATAAGTAGTACTTAACTTAATTTGGTGAATCTTTGTAAACAATATTTGGTGTTTACTTATTGATAATTTTGTTTATTGACCTGTTTGTTTTAATAACATGTTTTTTTCTTAGCAAAACCAACAGAAATGTATAGCATTGACCGTGTTTTGTTGTTCTCAACAGTAAAGTTATTTTAAAAACTAAGTTTAACTTTTAAAGAAAATAATTTAATCTAATTGTAAGTACAATATTGTACATTTAATTTATCTAGATTTAAGCTGCTTGTAAGTGATTATTGCACTTTTAAACCGATAAAATTAGCTTAGTAATTTTTCATGGCAATACCACATTGACTTCAATACTTAACCTCAAACTTGAGAATTTATTTTCAAACTTTTAACTTTTTGAAATTTAGTTTTTGCTTTTCGTTTGCTATTCGCCTTGCTGTTTGTTAGTCATGGACAAGGGAGTTCAGTTTCCGCCGCTTCAGGATTCGGGTGATGTCGATACCTGTACTGCTGTTGATGCTTATGCTCTCAGTTGATATCATAGGAATTCTACCTAAAACTTATTTTGGTCATAGATACATACTTTCGGTTGTAGACGTTTTTACTAAATATTGCTGGTTCTTTCCAATGATCAATGCTACCACTAGAGTAATTTGTAAACATTTTGAAAAGGAAATATTTCTCAAATTTGGTTGTCCAAAAATAGTAGTTTGTGACAATGGAACTCAATTTACTTCAAAACATTTTGTAGATTTTTTGAAAGGTTTTAATATAACCAAAATATTTTATAATACTTTGTATACACCTCAAAATAACCCTGTTGAGAGATATAATAAAACGGTCGAAACCTGCATATCGTGTTTTGTTAAAGATGATCATAGAACTTGGTCAAGTTTTTTGCCCAATGTTCAATTAGCTTTAAATAATAGTGTAAACCTTGCTACTGAGTTTACTCCTAACTTTCTGATGTTTGGTAGGGAGCTTATTCTTGATGCGTCATTACATCACTTTAGTAGTTCTGTTGATAACTTATCTCAACTAGAAATTTCAAATAGGAATGCTTATGCAGTTTCTCTTAATTCACTTAGTGATATTTTTGTTAAAGTTCAAGCTTACTTGTTAAAGGGGTATAAGCGAAATGCCGCTTATTATAATAAAGGTCGGAAAGTCATTTCTTTTGGTGTGGGTGATATGGTGTGGAGAAGAAGTTTTGTTCAATCTCATGCTCCAGCATATTTTTCAGCTAAGCTTGCACCTAAGTTTGTAAAGTGTAAAATAACTGAAAAGGTTTCGGATAACGTTTATGTTTTGAAAGATATAAATAAAGGTTCAGAGGGACGTTATCATGTTAAAGATATTATTAAATTTTAATTTGGTTTCCAAGTGTTAGTCTTGATTTTTGATAAATTCTGTTTGAAAGCCGCTTTTGACAGTGTGATGTACGAGGGGATGGATGATAGGTTATCGGTGGTTTGAAAGATGTATGTTAGGTAACTTCTTATAAATTTATTGAATTTGAATTCTTAACATTCTAAAAATAAAACTTAGGCCATTTTTGTTAATTAAATACAATTTTTTTCCACACTAAATGTTTTTCACATCAGAGGATCTTATTTTATGTTTTGTTCGTTTTTGTTGGATTGTATAAGATCTTATTTTTTAAGGGTAACCTTTTACCTGTTTACATTTTATTAGGATCTTATATAACCCTACACTTCAGGTTATTTTTACCTTGAGATCAAAAACTTGAACTCAATTTCAAGTTTTTGTAATCTTTTTTTTTCATAGTTTGAAATCATTCTATTTTCTCTTCGTCATAAATAGTAATCGATTTTTAAATCTATTTTGTGCTGTTCATTGACAAAATTGTTTCTCATTTTTACTAGAGTTTCATTCTCTTTAATGATCGGATTTGACTTTGTTAGTAACGCGTTCATCCTGGACTTTACTTTTTAGGGTCATTCTGTAACCTTTGTTACAAAATGCCTTATTATTTTTTGAATCTTGGTGTAACTTTTGACCTTGATTTCGACTCTTTTTTCCATTGTGCTCGGAAAGTCGGTGGTGTTGTGCCGATCACAATGTGGGATTTCGGCCCCGGCCATATTTTTTCCTTTTTCCATTGTGTTGGACATTGTTGTTCCAATCACAATGCGGGATTTTTTTTTGACTTTCGTCATTCTTTTTTCTTTGCGTTCGGAAGTTCGGTGGTGATGTGCCGATCGCATTGTGAAACCTTGGCTTTCGCCTTTTCGTTATTGAGATTTCTCATTGGAGATCTCAATGATTTTTTGTGTTTGTCTGTGTTTGGGAGATTGGTAGTGTTGAGCCAGTCACAGCAACATTCTTTTACAGCTATTGTGCTCGGGAATTCGGTGGTGATGAGCCGATCACAGTACGCTTTCCTTTGTTTCGTTGCAGGTTGTGCCTGTAACAATATTTTAAATAAGGTCTTTCAGCTTTATTTAAAAACTTTTGTTTGGAGTTTCAAATTTTTTTTGGATTGTTGGATACGGAGTTAGTCAGTGGCAAAAGAGCCTAACTGCACTCATAGAGATGGTAGAGTTGGAAGCAGTTGACATAGTAGTCAGTGGCAATAGAGCCTAACTGCACTCAAAGTTGTACTGTTCCAAGTGGTTTGAAATTTTTAGTCAGTGGCGATGGTGCCTAACTGCACTAAAAATTGTAGTTTGTATTGGTAAATTGTTCGAATTCGTTTGAAATTTGTAGTCAGTGGCGATGGTGCCTAACTGCACTGTTTTTTAGTTTAGAAGCGCTAAGAGATTTCTCTCTTCGTTTCATTTAACTAGTTTTTATAACTTATATTTTTTTCTGTTTTTCACATATTTCATTTTTGACTTTTTGTCATTTGCATGTTTTTACTTTTATTAAAATCTTGAGACCTTGTCGTTTGACATTTTCAGAATTCATTTACACTTTGAATCTTTTATGATTCTTTTCTTTTTTTGGGAATTAGAAAGTTGTTAAGACTGGTCTATTGTGTTGAAGATTTCTTTCTAATAAAAGAAAGTTCCTTTCTTTTATTTTCGGGGAGGGATGTAATGTAACGAGTCTTTTAAGCCTGTTACATACTATTGAATTCTTTGCTTTGATTTGTAGGCTCTGGTTGGTGTTGCCTTATGAAAATTCATTTTTTGTTGACTTGGATTCGTGAAGTGGTCACACTGATTTTTATTTTCGATGCTGTCAAATTGACTTTGACATTTCTTGCTTTTCGACCTACAGCCTGGAATCAATGGAGTGATTTTTGAGCGCTCCAATAAAATCTCAAAATATAACTTGAGATGGGCGGCATCTAGTCCCTAATTATGTGGTAGCCGATTGCCCTTGTCATGATCCTAATTGGATAGCCTTTATTTTTTAAGGTAAGCGAATTCTTTGTGATTTCGGTCCGTTCCGCGTTGTCATGGCTATTTTGATAGCAGACGCTAATAGTTTCCGATATTTAATTGTTTCAGGATCTTTTATCTTCATTTGATAATTATTTGCTTGGATTAATTCATCTACTGATGACCACATTTTGATTTTTGGAAGAAACGGTGAGTTTAATTGTATTTGTTCGTAACGAATCCTGCGTCGAATCGCCATTTTTTATCCGCTAACGATTATTCATGTTTGTTTTCAGCCACAAGGCGTTTTTTTTTCCATATTACTTAAATTTTTGAACGCACGCCCCTACCAAAATGCATATATCTTGGACCGCCGTTGGCAATCTCGGCGAATATCACCAAGATGCTCTTGGATAATCCATCAGGTTCCTAATTTAGTCGACGGAGTTTGGTATGGTTTATGATACATAACTTCAATTTATTTTAAAAAAAGTGCAATAATGACAGGTCTTATAATAACAACAATTTTCTCTTAATTTTACACATTAGAGTTGTTAATGTTAGAAAGGAATTTTCAAACCAGCAGCCTTCGGGTAATAAAGTCGTTCTTACTTTTCATGATTGATTTTTATTGATGCCTTCCCGCTTGAAGATTAAAAGTCTCAAGCTCCCGCAGGTAAGTCTATCCTTGGCATAGTTTTGTGTGTACTCCAGGCGCCCGAATTTTCACTTTTACTTATTTTTATTTGGAGCACACCACACAGTTTAATTTCATTCATCTCACTCTCATCTCTTCACACACCCTTTTTTTTTATTATTACACCATAATCAGATCTTGACTTGGTAACAATGGGACCACCTCGGGTCAACCTAATACCCTAAAAGAATACAATTACCGCTCCAAAAGTATGTATAATTATTAAATAATTTTCTTTCAACTCCTAACCGTTAAGGAGTTGCACCTTCCATCATCATCAGCAAATTAATATGATATTACGATGATCAGACGCAAATACTTGAACAGCTTTAGAAAATATATGAAAAACATCATTTGTGTCTGTAAAATTTGAGGGTTGCCCTCGATTTCCCTAGGATCCCATCATCAGATCCTGACTCGGTGGACCACCTCGGGAGTATACCTTTTCGAACACAAAAATAATTTAAAAAATCGGTCCATAATCCACAATTGACGGAGATATGCGCGGACATACATAAAAAATAAAAATATATACACACGAATACAGAACCTCCTCCTTTTTGGAATCGGTTAAAAATATTGGATACGTGTTTTTTGTTTTATCAAATTAATAAAAATTGACGAAAATAAAACGTCAAAAATCATGAATGGGGGCTTGTGAAGTCACTTTGTGGGTAAAAAAGTACTAACCTTGTGACGTCACACGACTTTACACCACTTTTCGAAGCACTGTAACGTCTTTATCTTTTGTTTACGTGAAAAAAGAAAAAATATGTCCATTATTTTTTGAAAATCTATCTGACGGACTAATTCGATTTTTTTGGTGAAATACTCTATTCTGTGTGTTGTGTAATTGTGTGCGTGAGTTCGCACTTGCTCATATTTATTTAAATTAATTAGAGGAAAGATATATATTAGAGTTGGTGTGTTTGAGAGTGTCTGACAGATATGTGTGGCGGCGACGTCAGCCTCAGCTGCTGGCTGTACCTCATGGCCGCACTAATCTGTTGAATGAGGCGCCCTTGACGCGGACGCTTCGCACTCTTAACCTTGTAGCAGAGGTAGACATGTTTGCTTGTAAACTGGTGGAATTCACAAGGACAACATTATTTATTATATAATGTAATCACCTAATCACTTATAGATATTAAGTTGTTAGTTGGCTTCACTATTGTATTGGGTTATGCCGGTAAAAATAGTTATAAGTTATGATTAAATAAATAAATGATATTACCGTCTACCAAACTCCATGTTGGGCAGCTGTTGCGTCTGATGCTGCAACTCCTGGAACCGCTGGAGACTCTCGTCCAGCACCTTGTGCAGTTTGCCTGACAGGAAATGGAACACACGCACCTATTACATCAACAGACAAACATCCTACTTATTACATACTGGGCAAACGGGTTAGACATTTCCAATGTGAAGGGTTTTTATTGTTAGACTGGACGGGTGTAGGACTGTCGTTCGTCGCCGGATTGCAAGTGAGACTGCTGTTGGTTAAAGCTAAATAGGTTCAATCTCTTGTTCGATATTTTTGGTGTTTCAGATTATACTAGCTGATGCCCGCGGCTTCACCCGCGTGGATGTCGGTCAAATTATACAGGGTGGTTCCGATGATACGACAATAAATGAAACCAGTTCTAGTTCATAGGAACATTTTTAAACTATCAAATAAATCCTAACACCTTCGTGGTGCCGACGATACGACAACAAACTACCTAAATGTCTTTGCCAAATTCTTTTGTTACATTTTATTTCCACTCGTTAATCGGTGCAAATTATTCCTAAGGTTAGTAAACCAATATTTGTTTGTAAATTGTAATGTATTTCGTTAACAGTTTTATTATTTTTTTTTCAATATTTTTATTTTGGTGTTAAAACTTTTTTGATAGTTTAATAATGTTCCTATGGACTAGAACTACCAGTGGTTTCATTTATAGTCGTATTGTCGGCACCATCCTGTATACTAAAACCTTCCTCTTGAATCACTCTATCTATTAAAAAAACCGCATCAAAATCCGTTGCGCAGTTTTAATGATTTAAGCATACATAGGGATATAGGGACAGAGAAAGCGACTTTGTTTTATACTATGTAGTGATTATAAAACGTAACGAAGGGTATACCTTCCCGTCGGGGCTGCGGGTTGTTCGCAAGAGATACCGCGGCCTCGACATGAAGGGCTAAGAAGGAACATGGGTGGTTTTTAGTCAGTAGAAGTCTGACACTCCCTTTCGCTCTGCCCAAGAGCGGGAGGGGTTCTATGATGAATTTCCACCCGCCAAAAAAAAAAAGGGTAAAACCTTATTGTTATAAAGGTTAGACACTCATGTATCTGACACTAGAGTCGTCGACTCTTGACTGCATGTATTGCGACTTGTGCCAGAGTGGACGAGACTTTAGGAATCTCTCTTCCAACACCTGACTGAAGATATGATTTTGTATTTAAGATTTTAAACTGACATGGTCACTAGCACTATTACAATCAGCAAACAACAACAAACAACAATCAGTAAACATGGTAAATATCCCGTTTTCAGTATAAATAATAGTAATTTTGTATAAAACACAAAAACCCAACGAACGAGAGGAAAAAGTTTCAAAAGAACGAAAACTATGAATAAAACAAGGAAAACATAATGTTGTACTCAAACTGAGTCCAATATATCATCATCTGCCAAGCCAATTCCCAACTATGTATGGGATGATTTCCAGTCTAACCGGATGCTGCTTAATTATTTTACATAGACCGACTGGGTAATATGTTACCATTTGGTAAAACTGTTTGTCACACTTTCGGGCGACCGACTGCCTGTTACGACTGTCAAAGATTGTGACAACTAGGACTACGGCTTAACGTGCTTTCTGAGGCACGGAGTACATAACATCACGCTGTAATCCCCGAAGGTTTAGGCAGAGGTGTACCTAATAACACACTTATATTTCACCAGGTATGTTTAAGTCCCATTTAATAGGAGGCGTGCCTATTGCCATCAACCGGGAACAAATCTACACTCCGTGGCTGCTACTAAGCAATTCCTGGTGAAAAAACCCAATAACACTTTACCCGATCCGGGAATCGAAGCCAGGACTTCATGCTACAAAAAAAGCATAATATATATAGGGTGTAAAAGTACCCTTAACGCAAACGAAAGGCACTTGTTCTCCCCACCACTGCGATCATTTTATTGTTGTAGACTAATACCTGCTAGTACATATTATTATGTACAAAAACATCAGCACTATATCATCTTACCTTTCGGTCCAGGCTGATGGAAGCCATCTTCTTGCCGTCGGGAGAAAACGCCAGCGCCGTCGGATACGTCTTGTTCTTCACAAAGTCGTACAGATCTGTGTCTAGTTTGGAGCCGAAGTTGACCGTTTTAGGGAACTTGTACTCGTGTTTTGGGCCTGTCCAGTATTCAATTATGCCTAGAATAAAAGACTACTATGTAGCTGTGTTATGGAACTCAAATGGAATAGGGTAGTTGAGAAAAAATATCAAATTAGTCCGTCAGATAAATTTCCAAAAAATATTGGACACATTTTTTCTTTTTTCACTTAAACAAAAAATGAAGACAATACAGTGCTTCGAAAAGTCGTGTGACGTCACAGTTCGATACATTTTTTACCAGGAAGTGACGTCACAAGTCCCCACTCATGATCTTTGACACGGTTTATTTTCGTCAATTTGTATTATTTTTTTATAACAAAAAACACATATCCAATATTTTCGATAATCTAACGGACGGACTTAACAGAATCATATTTTTTTTAGTCAAGAAACATCCCTATTGGGCAGGACACTTAGCAAGGCGCGGACCGCGGTGATGGCAGGTAGAGTAAAGTTGTGACGGAGTGGCGTCTAATAACTGGAAAAAGAAGTGTTGGTTGTCCGGCGACGAGATGGGCAGATGACTACTTCAGTCTTTAGATAATTATATATTTTTTCTTTTTTGTATTTTCAAAATCAAAATATTTTATGTCACATAGGCGTACATGGGCACTTGTGGTGCACGGTGCTGTGCATTGGTCGATTTCTAAGGAGAAGATTTTTCTTTTATCACACAAATTTCAAATCAGAATTGGTCTGCATGATTGGAAACATTTTCCCACTGCTGGGATAAGGGCCTTCTCTATATAAGACGAGGTGGGCTGCGATCCCCCACGCGTACCCAGTGCGGTTTTGGTAGGTATTACATGTCATGATTTGTTGCCATTGTTATCTTTACCTTGCTTATCCACCGAAACAGCAGTTTCATAGACCGGGTTGTAAGCGATGGTGGTGACGGTGGCTTGATGGAGTGACTCGAAGGTGTAGAGCGGCGCGCTCGCTGTCTGCGTGCCGTCGAAGATGTGGATCTTGTTGCTGGCTTTCTCTGAGCTGTTGGTAAAGCAAACATAGATATACGTTTTTGTAGATTCATATTGGTACATATCTCATTTGGAAAATTGCTTTAGCAACATTGTTTTGTTAATTCTATGGGTACAATAGCAGGTCTTATCACTGTTAAGTCTGTAATACACGTGCTACTAGAAAAGCATGCTTGTTTGCTACTAGGTAGTGTGCTCATTTTTAGCATGATTTCAGAGTGTTTACATTTGCTCTAAAGCACAGACGTCAAAAGCACGTCTGAATAACATTATTTTAAGCCGCGTCCCCACAAGGGCCACGCGGCCGTGTCTCGTGAGTGTGGACGTGAGGGAGGCCTGAGCCGCGTGGTCTAACAGAAACATTTAGCGCCATCCCCACTTAGGCCGCGCGGCTCCGTGAGGCCGAGCCGCAAGCCTAACAGGAACGTTTCGGGTGACGTAACTGGGGACGCAGCTTTACAGTTTTTTATTGGATACCTACACTGGCAGAAAACAACAAAAAGGTGGCAGCACGATAAAAAAAACATATAAAAAAGTAAAACCAAAGAATATAAAAAAGAGGTTTTATGCGTCGTGCTAGTTAGCATGAGAAATAGACCGGCTTGCTATTATGTAGCATGCTTATTCACAAGCATGCTCTTTTCGTATACACGTGCTACTTGTATGCTACTAAGTGACAGTTGCTCGAAACTAGCATGTTTTCGTGCTTAGCATATGTATTTCAGCCTTTACTGATATTTAAGAGAAATACCCGTATGATGGCCATCAGTATAAAACGACGCTGATTTTAGTGTATGTATGCCGCTAAAGACACTAGAGAGCTATGCTCGGTGTCTCTTTGCGCGATAAAATCTGGAATGAGGAAATTCGCCTAAGAACCAGGGTCACCGACATAGCTCTCAGAATATGCAAGTTAAAGTGGCAATAGGCAGGCCACATCACTCGAAGAACCGACAACCGATGGGGAAGGAAGGTTCTCGAGTGGTGACCACGAACCGGAACACGCGGCGTTAGCAGACGTCCCACCAGGTGGACCGACGACATCGTTAGAGTCGCGGGCAGCAGTTGGATGCAAGCGGCAGGTTACCGTTCATTATGGCGATCTAGGGGAGAGGTCTTTATTCAACAGTGGGCGTCTTCTGGCTGATGATGATGCCGCGTAGTTCTAGAGATTTGAAAAAGTATTCACCAGCGATGTGATTTCACATTTCTAGGCCAGCAGTTATGTATTTTTACGTATTTTAACATTTTAAGAAACTTAGCCTAACTCTGATCAGTCATATCTCTGTTAATATAGGGCTTGGAAATCTGGTTCACCAATGAACTTTTAGTAAATTTGTTCTTTAACTTTGTTTAAGAGATATTTATAAGTGAAAATCTGAAAAACGTGGAATTCTCGTTTCCCTCAAGTTAGTACAGGTTGTTTGATGTACACTACACATCAAACAACCTGTTTAAGTTTTTTAACTTAGGAATACAAGTTAAACAACTTGGATTTAATTCAATATTTTCGATTTTATGGCATACTAGCTTTTACCCGCGACTTCGTCCGCATAAGTTAACTAACTACTGCCTACCCCCTAAGAACGATGGCGTGATTATTTATAGCCTATGACCATTTCTAGGTTATCATCTATCACCATACCAAATTTCATCAAAATCCGTTCAGCCGTTTAGGCGTGAAAGAGTAACAGACAGACAGACAGACAGACAGAGTTACTTTCGCATTTATAATATTAGTATGGATTGTCACATTCGTGGATAACCCCCCCCCCCCCCCCCTGCAAAATATAGACTAAGGTATTTGAAAGCAAAAAAAATACTTTTCAGTGATCAACAATCTAAAATTATTTTCTTTTATTCATCATATAACTTTAGATTGTTGGTTACTGAAATAAATATGTAAACAGTGTATTTTCTTCATATAATTATCATCATTCTCCGGCCCTTATCCCAATTGATTTAGGGTCGACACAGCATGCCTTCTTTTTCCATACTTTTCTATTACTTGTCATCTCAGTAGTTACCTCCTTTCTAGCCATAACATCCTTCACACTGTCCATTCAATGTTTCTTAGGTAATGACCAATACTGTAATAGCCATCTACATTCATACACAAGAATCATTCCTCCGTGTTTTCTTACATGTTAATAAAATGAACTGAAGAAAAACCATAATTTTTTTTCAATTTTCTACAATAATAATAACATAAAAAGGTCATACATACATAGCAAGTGCAGATATAGGATCCCCTGCCGAGTGAACCCATTCAGCAACATAGGGCTCAAACTCTATGGTGATCATGTTGATCATGTCTGTGAAAGGAGAAGAAAATGTCTCAAATAAAGTATAATTATTAAAAGAGAATAGTAGAACATAGTAAGGATTGACCTGAGGTTATGGTTCCAACCCTGGCCTGGTTAAGGCCAAGTTCAGTAATTAATTATGTTATCTTTAGAACTAGATGTTAAGCAAAAGGTCACTTAGGAATTATATTATCTACAGCTACATCAAGAATATAAGTTACTGTCTATGCTTTATCAGTATTCTAATGACCCTCATATATTTCTACAGAATATGTTGATTAGCCGGAGAAGGCAAAACATCGGGAGAGTTGGGAAAGAATGCCCGATGGATGACTGGCCTTTGCCCAGCAGTGGGACAAATCAAATCAAACTAGCCATTTATGTCCCACTGCAGGGCAAAGGCCTCCCTTCCCTCTTTCCACTTATCCCTATCCAATGCTGTTAAATGCCAATCCCTGCGCAAAACAGGTTAGTTAAAAAAAAATGTTAGTACAGGTTAGTTTAGAAGTGATGTTTGCAAGGTTGCATAACATAAGCATCCTAAACGTTCCCCACTGTTAGAAATCAGATCTCACTTCTGTGAGTTATTGTGGTGTAATTCACAAGGGTCCCTTATAGGGTCTCTTCTGTGTATCCATGTACTGCAAATTGACCACAAGGGCCCATTGTGGATGTAACATGTCTCTTGGAAGATGTTGTCTCCTATGTAACATGTTCATCATGTTGTTTTGCTTGATTAGATGGTGGTTATTCAATAAATTTAACAAAATAAAGTATCTTCTTAAGTTTGTATCCTCCTCAACATGTAAGTCAGAACCAAATACTGACACAGCAGTACAAAAGCCTTAAGTTTTGATGATGATGATTATCAGAAATCTGGTTCAACATTATATTATCTTACCAAAATTAACAACATCAAACACCTTGATAGTCTTTTCAAGAGAGGCAGTGCAGAGCAGTGTGCCGGTGGTGTTGGCAGCAACATGGCTGATCGGTGCCAGGTGGCAACGGAAATGCTTCACAAATTCTATACCCTCTTCCTGGAAAACCAATATTAAATGTTTTAGTTCAAGGTTAAACTATACATGGTAAAAAAATATTAGGGGAAGAAGCTTTTAGATTTTAGAGAAACCTAGTCAATAAGTTTTATTATTAAACTATTTACAACGTAATATAATTATTAACACAACATAGAATCTTTACATCTAGGGTGGCCATATGTCCAGAATTTTAGCTTAGTGTCTAGCACCGGGATTTCCATAAAATATAATTTTCAAAACCTATGTTTAAGACAATATAACAAAAATATTTTTAAAGGTACTAACTTAGAGTACATAGGTAGCCTGTCATTATGCCATGTCACATAACCAAATCATAACAATTAAAACTTTAAGGCGCCAAAATGAAGCCCGCCCTTTGTCTCAGAAGTTTCATACAAACTAATATAATAATATGTATTTATAGGAGTATGTGTACCTGTTTCTTCCAAAACTTCAAGTGGCCATCCTGACTAACGGTGATCACAAAGTCTGTCTTAGTGACTACTACATGAGTGACAACATCGCGATGCATATAACTGAACTCGTAGGTCTCAGACGTGGGCAAGTTCTCGATGTACAGAGATTCATAATCCAACACTGGAAACAAGAATACATTGATTACCATCTGCATCTGCAATAAATCCTCTGTATTTCAAGGATTTTCTAGAGATTTACCTTTTCTTTTTTTAGTTTTAGGTTTTGATGCCTCGGCGGGCATAGGCCCAATCCAGCCATCAGTCTCTTCAGCTTCTTCACTGTTATCAACGCTGCTACGTCTCTTCTCCGCAGACATAATTTGCTCTCTTAAAATCGATTTGGGTTCACTTTTTACTCAAAAACACCGGATTTTAAAATAGTTTTCGTAGATTTGTAAACACCGTACACCTCACTCTGCTCACTTGACAAATTTGACAATACTTCAATTTTGAATAAGTAACCTATCAAAATTAAATGTTCGTCACTTCATGCACACTTGGCAGTAATTTGAAACTTCCTAAATTGTTTTCTTTATACTGACTATGATGCATTGAATTGGTTTTTGGGATTAAACAAAATAGGAAGAGCTGATTGGTAATTTACTGACGGATCTTTGGATTGGTTGGAACCCAAGGCTTCCCTGTTTCCTGCCTGTTTCTCATTGGTCTCTGTACTCGGATACATAGACAATTTTGAGCGTTTTAACGAAAAAAAGAAATTTGTATTTCGAAATAATTTCTCACCAAAATCAATAGAAAAAACTTATTTTTTGCATTTTGATGTTTTTTTCTATCCATTTCACATTGTTTAAAAATTGTAAAATTATAATTTAGAATTCTCGATAGTCACGTTGGAGAAGCGTTGAAAACTTTTTAGCTATATTGTCTATGCTCAAAATGTCTTTTACGAATTCGTAGTGATGGTGGCTGGCTTCCTTGCAAACGAAGCATCGTAAATTACATCTTATTTGTAAATCTTATTAAAAATTTGATCGTGAAACGATCGAATCAATAGTGATTTAAGTGCTCAAGAAGTTTCACAACTAATCGGTAAGTGAAAAGTGCAACATTGATTGTGAAACCGCGCGCTACCGGTACCTCTACACGTGGTTAGGCTGGTATACGGCGTACGTGTAATAAAGATGTGTTTTCTCATAATCATCAGCTAATAAATCAACGGCGCAAATTCCCCAAGTGCTTCCATGTAAAATTTTGATATTTTTATGTCAACGCATCATACTTAGGTTGTTTATTGAACGTGGTTAGTTTGACAAACGGTGACTCGTTGCTGACACATATAGCTGCTGTAGAGGTAATTTTATATTCGAAATAAGCTTTTGGGATTCATTTGTAGTCGTTAAATTGCAGCTGCAACGACTACTGAAATTGCTCCGTCATCACTCTGCCATCTCCATCAGCTCCCGAACTATCTATCATGCCTTTTCTTGTAGCTTTCTTTTTTTTCACTGTTAGTATAAGACAATGACGCATCGCTGCACTATGAACAGCATGTGGGAAAGTACTAATATGTGTAATGCCTATAGGAACCTTACAACACAAGTCTAGTTTTAAGCATGTGTTTGTGCTATCTACCTGTTACATGCTCACACAAAGGACTCATTAATGTACATTGAAATAGCACATCTGTATAATCTGGTATTGTACATAAGAATTCATTGACATCAATTCAGTAGAGACAATATTATGTTTATTGGTTAGCCGTAATTGATTGTTCTACACTGTAATGTATATTTTCTAACAAATTGTCCCTCTTGTTCTAATAATATTCAAGGACATCCTAAATTCTGCCAAGATTTTGTTTTTCAATCCTCAACAATGCTTTCCACACTAATTTGTTGTTAGATTAATTGACTTATCAGAATTTCTCAGTATGAAAGTCAATCTTGTCGGTAAACAATTCCAAGTATGTATACACTTTCTAAGCATTTAAATTCTTCAATATAAGTTTCACATATGATTGGCAGCTTAAAATACTGACTTTTTGTGAACATTGCAAGCTATATAATGATATTTTATTGTGCAATTTTCAATATCTGCACATAGTAACATTGACTAAGCACACAAGGAAAACCGCCCACATACAAATAAAATTCAAATTATACAAACTTTTTATCTGGCTTGTATAAGCCGATAGAAACAAAATAAAACCGTTCCAACAAAGACAATCTCAGATAAATCTAAAAAGGTTTGTTACACTTTTACAAGAGTACAGTTAGAACTTTCAAATTATTGCTCCATTGACCCTTTAACAGTTTCATTTAGAAAGTTGAAACATTTCATGTAATTGCACCATAACCAACTAGATTTCACACTAAAATTCATGTAGGACTTTGTATTTTTCATGTTGATCCTTTTCAAAAGTAATTATTTGTTTTAAATTGTCTTTTATTTGGTTTGAGATAAGTTTTGTAATCTTTTCTGTTCAGCCTTGGTAAGATTTTTAACTTTGCTCTTTGACTTATTCTAAAAACAACAGAACACTGAAATCTCTTATTTCTTTTTGTTTCTGTCTTTAAAATAATATTTAATAATAAAAAAATAATGAAATGATTCAGTTTTCTGATCTAAGTGACAATTTGTCACTTATTTCATAAAAATATGGTCCAATTACTTAGCCAAACAAGTCTCGATTCTCCAGGGAGCTGCTGTTACATGTTTGGTACATAAAGTGTGGACCATTTACATAGTAACTGTACATACACTAGTTATCATAATTACTACAAGTTAATGACTTTCCCACTTGCAGCTTTCACTCTGTCCCCTCTACAATCTGCTTGCATTTTATCGCCATGTTATGTGGTTTACCTCATCATCTTTCATTATAACATGGTCCAAGGTCATTCATACTAAGGGTTTTTTTTTAATGTAGTTCTTAACGTGAAAATGTCGTATTAGCGTTAATTATACAAGTGAAAACTTATTAATATGCAAATAAAACTGTGAACTCAATAATATCTTGCTATAGTGTTGATCAATAATTTAGAGGCCAAAGAAAGGTGTCGCCGTGTCGAGGTCGGCCTTAATAATGCTTCTAACATTAAGGTTTATATAATTTATTGTTTTAACTGAAATGTACACAAGTCTGCTACCATCTGTTCAAATAAAGTATTGAATTAATTTAGATCATTGTCTTTGGATTGTGTTGTGAAGACAATACTTCAATCAATTGTAGTGTCCTAGAAATCCTTGTTTACCCTTTGAGAGTTACATAATGCACTTAGTTCTGACCTATTTTCCTTCTGATACAATTCCAGCTATGGCTTGGTTTTAATCAATCCTTTTTCTGAGCCATGTTATGATAACAAAAGTTATTACTTCATGATATAATCGCAAAATAAAGAACTACTAAAAATAACTTTCTGTTAGAAAGTCACAAGTTGGTAAAACATTTCGTTTCCGATTTCTGAACAACTTTTTTCCTTTTGTAGTGCTTCAACATTGTAATATTACGTATTGTCCCCTCGCTAAGCGCCGGCACGAGTTGCTGCTAAAATACTCAAGTCCAACAGACGTTGTGGAATGTGCGACGTTCATGTTGTCAATTGTTTTGCATCGTGCCGGGCCTCCCTTTAACGTCTCGATCAAAATGTTCGCCGCGACTCAATTGGTGGCAATCGTACGTAATTTACCGTGATCTTGGCACATGAAGCGCGTTATCAACCTCAGGGTCATCACGTCAGCGGAACTTCTGTGCAAATAATTAAACTCGTAGGTATCTCGGTTACACTTATCACTCTAAAAAGGGTAAGAAAGAGATAGACGAGGCGAATGACCGTATTTTATAAAGGTTATTATTACAAGGTCAAAATGTTGACTGTATAATTTTTCGCCCCAAAACGTGTTTTATAGTCACATCTGCAATAAACTTATCATTATTTGAGTCATTTATAAAATGAACAGTCGAGCGTATTTTACAAGTTGAATCTGTGTTCTCGTAGAGGTACCGTTATGTTAGTGATAAGAGTGTAATCAACGGAGTGCATCCTATTGTTCCAGACAATGAGTTCGAGCGTATGCTACAAGTGTAACCGGACGGGGCACTTCGCCCGCGAGTGCACCCAGGGAGGCGTGCAGGGTGCTCGCGACTCTGGCTTCAACCGCCAGCGCGAAAAGTGCTTCAAGTGCAACCGCGCCGGACACTTCGCGCGTGACTGCAAGGAGGAGGCCGACCGTTGCTACAGGTTAATATTACTAACATCTCACTATTTTTCATGACAGGATCACATTAGTTTCCAGTTTTCAGTGCAACCAGACAGACCTAAGACTCGGCGACAACGCGACATTGATTCTAAAACACCTTCTGTCTTCCGATCTCTCCTTTTTTCTAAGTCAGTGGTCACCGCGGCGAGTCGGAGGGGAAACGTAAGACCGGTGATCCATTGTTCAACCGTTGAGAGCGGTCGCTTGAAGCAGTAACGAAAATCAATCAACCTTCTTGCTTGTAACGTTGCTATAGGTTAACGACACTCCAAACGATACGTGTAGACATCAAGTATCTCCATTGAATCGTTACGCATGAGTGGTCACGTTTCACAGTGTGTTAAAAACCCGATTTTTGTGTCATCCTGTTTTTATTTAAGAAATGGATAGTTACTGTCAATTCTAGTACTACAGTCCAACTCCGGCTTGGATACGACTTAAACTGGATTTTTAAAAAAATGTCAAAGTTTCGTAATATCCGCGATCCGAAATATTAAAAAAAAATTATAATAAAACAGGCGAACCAATTATTTCAATTTTTATTAATTCCAATAATTGTTGGCATAATTACCTATAATTACACAAAGTTTTGTTGCTCTTGTGCAAATGGGTCCCGGGATATAATTTTTTTTTTAATTTTTCGTTTTGATTTTTTTATTCCAGTTTAACAGCGTGGTAGTTCGTAATTTCTATACCAAATTATAGCTTAAGCCCCATTCTATTAGCAATATTAAAATCACAACCTAATTCCTTGTTAATCAGGAGTTTATTGATTTTGTTTATAATTTTTCAGGGTTGTCACTTTGTGTGTATCCGAAAAAATATAAAGTATGATTATTTTCTGTCCAATAATTTAAATTAATATTTAGTATGTTTTCGTTATAATTACAGTTGTCTAACAACGTATGCGTCAACGTAAAAAAATCTTGAAATAGTTGGGCTGTTTTTTTAGGGTTCCGTACCTTTTTTTTTTTTTGGGGGGTGGGAAATCATCAAAGCGGGGCAGAGCGAAAGGGAGTGTCAGACTTCTACTGACTAAAAACCACCCATGTTCCTTCTTAGCCCTTCATGTCGAGGCCGCGGCATCCCTTGCAAACAACCCGCAGCCTCGACAGGGAGGGTTCCGTACTTCGAAAGGAAAAAACGGAACCCTTATAGGATCAATTTCTTGCCCGTCCGTCCATCCGTCTGTCTGTCAAGACTAAAAAAACGGGTAGATTCTAGCTTGATACCTCCGTATCAAGCTGGAATTTATATCAATTACTCAAGTCTATACCTTAGAGCTGTGAAATAATCAAACTTCTAAGCCATCGCACCCAAAATATACAGCCGTTTATGCCGCAAATTTTCGACACTCTCGAGGGAATCAAAACCTACAGGGTACTTCCCGTGAACTTAGAATCTTGAAATTTGGTACGAAGCAACGTCTTATAGCACAGATAAAGGAAAAATTGCGAAAACCGTAAAATTTTGGGTACATCATATTATAATAAAAATATTTTACTTAAATACCTACAGGTTTGTACGGAACCCTCGGTGCGCAAGTCCGACTCGAACTTGTCCGGTTTTTTTATTATTGCGGTTATACTGTTAAAATTCATCTTCATTACTTATGACTATGAACTATTAAGAACGAATATAATATGTATTAATAGTTTTTAATGATCAATGAACTTTCCTTCATACTCCAGGGCTTAGAGTTAGACTGTCTACAACACAATTGATTAAATTAGTAGAGTTGGGTCAGTTTTTGTTTTTTTTTTTTGTCATGGGAATGACACTTAAATATCACGGGGGTTATACAGGGGGGGTGAAATTTTGGCCATTTTTTGCCTAGGACGCTCCGTTTTCGAGATATTTCAATTATTATTTTATAAATTTTTTAACGCCTATAACTCGGAAACAGTGCATCGTAGGACCATGCTTCTTAGAACCAAAATGGCTGCGCTAAGTCCCTACTTAACCCGCCGCGCGCCGCTCGGTACGTTGTTATTTTGTTATACTTAGACCCGAGTTCACCAACAGATGTTTAAATTTTTAACCAATGCACAGTGTTTTATAAACCCAAAAAAAGTGACATCGTCTTTTTATTGCAGATTCGTATAGATTGATTCAAAAGAAACGCTAGAGTAAAATACCGAAGTTTCTAGTACATCTAGATGATGAGATATAAATTTTTGAAAATGCGTAAATTTTTATCCGTATTATTAAAAAAAAAATCATAATAAATTACCAGTTAAAATTATCAGCAAACTGATTAAATTCATACGTGAAGATTTTAAAGGCGCAAATTACAAAGTTATCAAAAAAAAATTTGGTTCATTTAAAACGACGTTATAATTTTTTTAAATATTTTCGATTTTATTTTATAACTCGATTACCCCTGAATTTCGCTACTTAATTTTTTTACATAAAATTGCTTTATATGTGGCCTATACACACAAAAAAATTCAAAGCCCGAATCCGTGGACTAACGAAGTTATGATGAATAACATGTTTAACCGGATCGAATCGAGGTTAGGGTTGTCAATTTCGTAAAAATATATTTTTGATTAATTTTGTTTGTTTTGTTAATTAAAACGAAGAATGTTCAATTATTGTGATTTATAACACTGCAATATAATCTCCACTTATATTGCGAAATATGAAAAATATTTTAGTAAAAATTATTATATGGATATAGAATATAAACATTAGTGCTCGATGCGATTACTATAGTTCTGGCGCTTGATGTCTGACTTCATAGTACAACGCTTGCCCAACCTCGACATTTTAAATGTCTCTTGTATTTTTAAATGAAACGAAAACTAGTGTGTTACAATTACTGGAACAACGTTTTGCGAGTAAGCAATTTTGCAAGTATTATTACATTCTTTATTATGAATCAGTCAGTACACGTTCATGTATAATCCGTAGTTGTGACATTCTGATGAAAAGATACGTGTGGTATGGGAAGAGGTCCACCCTAGATAGGCTTTTGCTAAAACCCCATATCATTACACGTAGCCTGGAGGAACGGGAGTGAGGCATCATGGAGCCGTCACAGACCCTTGATGCCACATTGCCTCAGCAGCACTTGACCCATGCTGCTGAGAGATGTCCTTCTGAGCTCCGATCAGAGGACTTACTGCTAGGAGGGCATGAGGGCGCCAACCACAGAACAGATAAAAGAGGTTAGAAGGGCCTTGTGGGCGGGGCAGGCGCGCCGCTCATATGTCGCAAACGCTCATATCTCGAAAATTTGATTTACCGGCCAACAATCGCGCTCATATTGTGACAGCGTACGAAGCTCCGCGAAAAAAAAGAATTATGCCATCTTGCGCTATTATAATGTGTCGGAAAAGAAGCCAGGGTGTGTAGTGTGCCTCGAGAAGGGATTTCTTATCACCGGTAAGTCCAAATACCTTAAAATACAAGTAATATTTGTAATTATTACAATAGTATTATGTAGTTGGTAGAAAAAATGATACTGTCGCAAGCAGTTAAAAAATTATGTACATTGCTTGCAATACGTGGGTACCATCTTGTACTGCGTGGGCGATTGCGCGATGTATTTCGTTCACTGCGAACGTCGCGTACGACGAGCCAAAGCTTGAGTTCTGCGAAATCTGTGCGTTTCGATTGTGTTGTACCAAGTTGTAAACAATGTCGATATTTAGTATGTGTGAATGTATTCAAATGATATTATTATGAATATGATTAAATAACTTTGTTTATTACTGTCAATTATTGTTTATTGTGGGTTATTAATTTTGGTTTTCGTCTAAAATTTGTTTTGAGGTTAGCCATTTATAATGGAAACATAACACAACAAAGTTTTGTTTTTAGGTTTCCAACAGATCCAGATACAAGAACACTATGGCTAGAGGCAACCGGTAGAATTGAATAGATACCTACTAACTAAATGTAGTAATTAATTGAATGTATGTCTTATTTATAAGTGTTTCTCGTATGTTTACTTTTGATTTTACTTTTTTATTCTTTAATTTTGTATCTGTGTGAGACAAATAAATACCTTTTCATTCTTTCTATCCCGTTCCGAAATTAAAGCAAAATATTGCAAAACTTAAAGTAATTTTATCGACATAAACTATCGACCTTTTGGTCGCCGTAACATGTATGAGAAATTAAAGCGTGTGTGAGTGTACGTCATACGCAGTGTTTGCGCTAGTGTGACAACCAGTAGCAAACTCGCGATTTATGTAAGTGCGGTTTATTTGTGTGCGTAATGCGCGTACGTATTAGCCGCTTGCTTGTAGTGGATATAGAGAGTGGGAGACAAGCGGCGACACCCGTTCTAATACAAATCAGGAACTATTTCCTTTCTAATCTCTTTTATCTGTTCTGTGGCGCCAACCCTCATGTTGGTCCACGAGTGGCAAGTGAAGTTGTGGATAGCCCCACAGCCGACATCCTCCAACCTCCGAGTGTGGTCGCTCCAGTACTAAAAGAGGCGTCTGGTGAAAGAACTTCAGGTTCAAAAATATTATCGAGGTTGGATATTTTCCAGCTCATGAAAGGAAAAAGCAATTTATCTCTTTCAGAACTAGTAAATTTGATTGTCAACACAATTGGGGCTGACTATCTTTCTCGTACTGAAGATGAAATTAATAAAATCAACTCTTCCTAGTTTGATGTCCAAATGTGACATCAAAATCAGCTCTTTAGAGCAAATATTGGCGAACTGATCGTGAGCACCACACGCGCAAATTTGATCGTAAACAAACAATGTATGATCTGTTTCATAGAGCATTAGTGTCTTCCGACCCAATTATTGCTGCTGAAATGCAGCTCCAAAGGAGGTCCATTGCCTGCTTCTGCTGTGGCGTTACTTAAACCAAATCACAATGAAAAAGAATTTACTGATGATATAGACGACCACGAAATGTTGACTGCAGAAAATGATTAATGATTGATTGAGTTAGTTTTGGTTTTTGATGATATTGATATTTAAAATATCTGCAATGAAAGTTTAGATTACATTAGTTATCTATTTGGTCAACAAGTTTCATCATTTAAATTCATCAAGTGTTGTTTATTATTATTTCTTAAAATTTAAATTTTAGCAACTGTTTGGTTGGGTAAAATCAATATTAAAATTTAATAATGTAGCTGAATCCATTATTAATAATAAACCCGCAAGGCAGTTGGGCAATAGCGATCCCAGGGAACTGATGACAAGGAATAAGGCTCTGATACTCTATCAACGAAGGCAAGAGAGAGGTCTCTTGCCTTCCTTGATAGAATATCAGTAAGATGCTGATAGGGATATTGACCGTACTTCCGGCAGTCATGATAGCCGTAGTATACACACTTCCTCAAGTACCTCGGTATAATATAATATTTATTCCCCCATCTTGCTAACTCACTATGGGTATTTATTATTGAGTGTATTTAGTGTGTGAATCACATCCAGTTACCCAAAAATTGTGTAGATAGACCTATCATAGTCTTAGTACACCTTTTATTTTTTTTTTTTTGGGGGGTGGGAAATCATCAAATAACCCCTCCCGCTTTTGGGCAGAGCGAAAGGGAGTATCAGACTTCTACTGACTAAAAACCACCCATGTTCCTTCTTCGCCCTTCATGTCGAGGCCTCGGTATCCCTTGCGGACAACCCGCAGCCTCGACAGGCGTCGGCCCTTGCGAGCCCCTTCCATGTTGCTGACATCTCTTTGAGGCGCGCGTGGAACACGAACGCGCCGTCGACACGGCCTGTCGTCGTCATAAGACGGACGGACGGCGAGCTTACCCATCACTCACCGTCCACAGGCCCGCGTCTACGGTGGCCGGAAGCCATCACGTGGGCCCCGACGCCCGGAGCGCCTCCCGCGGCGGCTGGGACGAGAGGTTCTCTCCCTCTCACGTTCCGCCACCTCCTTCGCTAGCATCACTGCTTCGCAGAAGGAGGCGACGGCGTCCCATTCCTCCTCGCCCCGGACCATGGCTTGCACCAGGGCCGGACGCGAGAGGTCGCCGCCGCCGATCGCCGCTACGAGAACACGGCGGGGCTCCACCCAAGCGGGACACACCTCCACAGTGTGCTCCACCGTGTCCTCCAGCCGATCCTCGCAATGGTGGCATCCGGGCGTTTCCTCCCGCCTGATTCGGTGCAGGTACCTCCCGAAACAACCGTGTCCGGTGAGTACCTGCATCAGACGGAAGGTGACGGCGCCGTGGCGCCTCTCCAGCCACTCCTCAAAGAGGGGACTTACCGCCACTATCGTGGCGTGCCCTGTCTTAGTACACCTTAGCTACTCATTAACCCAATTTGCTTTTTCATACAAGTTCGTAATATTCCTACCCGGAATCCACCGCGGTTTCTACTTGGAGACGCGTTAATGGAGCATACAGTCCAGGTATCTTCTTTCTATTTTCCTTTGCTCATATGTACTGATCAAGTTTATTATAGACATGCTAGTCTGTAATAAATTTGGACAGTACATATGAATTTAAAAGGTCACATTTGTACTTGTTCGGTATGGACCCGGCAACCTCGTGTATGAAAAGCGGGCCTGAACCACAGGACCATCACGACACAACAGTTTGAATCAAATACAATATGTAAATATAAGTTTTTTCGTCAATCACTTTATACTCGGGTTTACATTGGTTATAAGTGCCAACCCTAGCAATAAATTTCTAATGATTATAACTTCGTTAGTCCACGGATTCGGGCTTTGAATTTTTTTGTGTGTATAGGCCACATATAAAGCAATTTTATGTTAAAAAAACTAAGTAGCGAAATTCAGGGGTAATCGAGTTATAAAATAAAATCGAAAATATAAAAAAAAAATATAACGTCGATTTAAATGAACCTAATTTTTTTTTGATAACTTTGTAATTTGCGCCTTTAAAATCTTCACGTATGAATTTAATCAGCTTGCTGATAATTTTAACTGGTAATTTATTATGATTTTTTTTTTAATAATCCGGATAAAAATTTAAGCATTTTCAAAAATTTATATCTCATCATCTAGATGTACTAGAAACTTCGGTATTTTACTCTGGCGTTTCTTTTGAATCAATCTATACGAATCTGCAATAAAAAGACGATGTCACTTTTTTTGGGTTTATAAAACACTGTGCAATGTTTAAACCTTAAACGCCTGTTTAACAATATTTTGCTGTTCACCAAGCACTAACCATTGATTACGACTGTTAAACGCCTGTTTTACTTAAACGAAGTATCGGACATAGTTTAACCATCGGTTAGTTGCTACCCAACGTTATTCATTCGTTTTGAAAAAATAAAAATAAAAATGCAAGACGCTTTGCACTACATTTTTGAAGAAAATAATGTGTTAGATGATTTCGAAGCTATTGAGCGAATTTTACGCTCACCCCGTTTGATTCAAACACGGCGCAATTATTTCGACGAATATGGCGAGAAAGTTTTCGGTCTAGGATTTCGTTTAAATACAAACATAGTGCCTTTGAATTGCGTTTAATATCAGCAAGCAAGCCAGCAAGTCTTCAAACTTTCGTACGTCCACAGTATGTACTGTGAGCGTTAAATTCTTGAGTCCGACGCTTCCAACCCTTGACTTTTTCGGCATTCATTGTAGCGTCTGATTTTTTATTTTCTAAGGTCCTTGTACTTTGCTACAAGTTCCATTAAAACTGACTTCTCATCTTGGGTGAAATTTGTTGTACGCTTACGTATAGCTTCCATCACTAATTAATTAATTCTGGACCGAAAATAACTTGAATCACTTCGACGACAATAAAATAATAACACGACATGACATTGACATAACAGATGCGGGCGAGAAGAAAAAGGGTGCTAAATAATAAAGACGTTCACAATAACAGACATTGCGTTGACATAGTAAGCATTTCATTTCGTAGTATAATAATGTTACGCTGCAATTTCTCGATGTCAGTCGCCTAAAGGCAAAGTTATGCAGGTACATGACCATCTTTACAAAACAATGTTATACCATTCAATCATTTACGACCCAATCGTTCAAAAACGTTTGTTTAGTTAACCGTTGGTTACAAATGGATGGTGAACATTAAAAAAACGTGGTTCGTTTAAACAACTGTTAAATGTTAACGGGGCGGTTATGTAATCAATGGTTATGATGTAGTTGGTGAACTCGGGCCTTATTATCCCGTTCTGGCCCCGCTGTTAACCGTTGAGCGTGTTGTTGAGTTAGACATTATAATTATAACACGTAGGCAGCGTCGGTATAACATATGTTATTCGTTATGAACAAATAACACTTTATGTTTTGGGGTTATTCGTTATATTAACCACTAGTATATATATATGAAATTCATACATATAGAAGTGAGGACATTACATTACTCAAACTAGTCATAATATCTAGTAACATAATATCTTATGCACTAGCACATCCAAAAAGACGTAAAAAAAACATATATTTAAAACAGATAAAGTGACAACCCTAAGTGCGGATATTTCGGATATATCTAAAAAAATCTATAACTACTGATTAACAAGGAATTAGGTTGTGATTTTAATATTGCTAATAGAATGGGGCTTAAGCTATAATTTTATATAGGAATTACGAACTACTACGCTGTTAAACTGGAATAAAAAAATCAAAACGAAAAATTTAAAAAAAATTCATATCTCGCGATCCATTTGCACTAGAGCAACAAAATGTTGTGTAATTATAGGTAATTATGCCTACAATTATTAGAATTAATAAAAATTTAAATAATTAGTTCGCCTTTTTTATTATAATTTTTTTTTCATTTTTCGGGTCGCGTATATTACGAAACTTTGTCATTTTTTTAAAAATCAAGTTTAAGTCGTATCGAAGCCGGAGTTGGACTGAAGTACTAGAATTGACAGAAACTATCCATTTCTTAAATAAAAACAGGATGACACAAAAATCGGGTTTATAACACACTGTGCGTTTGAGCGGCTCGACTCGTGCGTGTATCATCAGCGTGCGCCGATGAGGAAACAAGTGCCACGCGCCTACCGCATCCGCGTGGAAGGAATGTCTGAACAGTTCTACATGTCCTATTGTAAACTGACAGTGTGCAAACACTACTAAAACTTTATAGGCAAACTTTCATCAATCGACATTTCTATTCGCAACTATTTCAATACAGCAAGTCAATAAAATCAACAAACATGTTAAGGACTAGTTTAGCCCGAGACTAGCTTCTGTTACGCTTACCAAGTTATCGGCTGTTCGATGCTGGGCGTATTTAAGTAACGTTGGGTGCACAGCCAACCGCGATTCTTATCCGAGTCACGTCGGTTTATCATTAGATCATATCTAAAACCAGTTTCGATAACGTCTTTGATGTTTCTTTACATTTCCATTCTTAGCTCGAATCTTCGGGAATCACCACATCTTTGAGATCAGAGCTTTGAGCATTATACCAAAATTTTCTGTAAATAATTTCCACCCTGTAAAAAAGCTTTTTGTTGTTTCTGACGTAATCAATATCTGATTGATGTTATGAGTTATGCGGTCATAGAGAAAGTGTAGTGTCTACTCTAAATGTTAACATGTCACGTTGAACTGTTAGCATTGACCTTGGCGGCACACGTGTCCATTTAAATTGTCATCGACCTTTTTGTCTTATTTGAATAAGGCATAAAGGTCAATTCTAATAATGAAATTTTTATTCAAGTTGACTGATTTTTTTAGGTGGTTAAATAAAATATACATTTTTATTTGTGTGGTACAGATGTAACGGCACGGGACACATAGCGCGCGAGTGCGCGCAGAGCCCGGACGAGCCGTCGTGTTACAACTGCAACAAGACCGGGCACATCGCACGGAACTGCCCCGAGGGCGGCCGCGACAGCTCCAACCAGACCTGCTACAACTGCAACAAGTCCGGCCACATCTCACGCAACTGCCCCGACGGCACCAAGACTTGCTACGTGTGCGGAAAGCCCGGACACATCTCCCGCGACTGCGATGAGGAGCGGAACTAACACACGCCTCGTCGCGACTGCCTATATATAAAATAAACTATGTATATTATGATGCCACGCACGGACGATAAGCAAAGGACGCGATACGCGACACTAGATCGTAAGACCACACGACTGTATGAAATTAATGCAACGGAATTATAAATCAGATGCAGCAGCGGTATTCACGTGACAGACTGAGGTGTATGATTTTTAAAATGTTGACTTGTATATAGGTCTCCCCGCCGCGCGAGCGCCGGCGGCGCTCGTCGATACGTTAATGTTTGTTCTTGCACGACGTGAACGAGTTATTGTGTTTTAAATCATTTAATAATCGTGATTGAACTATTGAGGAAGGTAGCGTTACAGTTTTTAGCATTACAGAGTATATATTTAATATATTTTGTACAGATTTTTTTGACAAAAGATAAATTGGATGCTGGCGTACATAATGAGTTTTCAATGTGAAGAGTGGAGGCCCCGGAGCGACCCGAACCCCTACTGGACTCTCTTGTTCGTCTTGTTATACAGTTGTTCTTACGCGATCGTACTGCGATCCAACGAGTCTCAATCTTACATCCTATCACCTCGCGTGATTTATTTTTATTGATCAATTCCTTTGTTTATGAGATCCTGCTAACTTGTGGAGAATTCAGTGGTTAATTAGAATTTCATCAATCAAAACATTTTTTATTTTGTTATCCCTGTCAATGTGCCTCTCTGTAATACACTGATATGTATAATGATTACTCAAATAACAGTGGGAGATGATTACTTAATAAAATCTTGCCTTATTATTTTGCAAGTTTTCATGTTGCCCTATTTCTTTAGTATCATAGATATTTTATTTTGACTGTTAACATGTGCTCACAACACGAACACAATAGCTTTATATCTCCCAAGTGAAATATTCGAATTTAGTTTAGATCACATTATTGAGCTTATATCAATTGACTGAACAAGAGGGCAATACCTATCCTTCAACCATACCTAGAATATATGCATACATATTATCTACATGACACATGTATCGTCACCAGATGATACAATAAAACAAGTATTTTTAGAAAACGACGATTTGGCCTTCAACAGCTTGCCTTTATTTGATCATCGAATGTAAGTACCAATCTGCTGTAAATGAGCTTTTGTTGTAGATCATTAGTTCAAAGTCCATCGTAGTTTTGCTTATAACTTGAGTAGTACGTATAGTTGTATACTACATTAGTAACCTTACATAAAACCTAAAACTCCCTATGAAGAGCACTTAGCGTGTCGATGTCAATCTAAATAGACAGCCCAAAAGTGGCGACGCTTTCCACCAAATGCTATGAAGAGCACCAGATACAGTAGAAAATAACTCCAAGAATATACTAGGAAGATAAGCAGCAAAACAATGTATCAGACTGTCAACGGAGTAGAACAACTTGAACATATCACATACCTACGTTACCCATTTTAGACTACCGATACATACACCAACCTATATATTCTGCACCCAACACATAATTTATACAGCTAGTAGGTACAAACTGCAGCACGCTTTGCCTTACTTACACAACCTCTGCATACCAAAAACACAGTGTCTGCGTCTGCTGCCATCCAAGATGCCGTGGAAGTGGCGGAGTTGGAAGCAAAATCTAACAGCAAGCTAGTTTTACTAGCTTGCTATCCTGGCTGTGAAAAACTGACAAGACTTCTAAAAAAAAATATTACCAAAAAATTGGTTCGTTCGTAACATTTCAACTACACTACAGAAGAGAAAATACAGGCGCCTCTTATAGAACTACTAGACTATAATCTACCACGCGCGCCCAGTTTGGATGGTTGGTGGATATACTGGTTTTCTCACGATATATTTCTTCATCGTTTTTGAGCAATGGGACATGAAATGCCAAAGGTAAAGTACGTATTTGCGTGATCTCCTTTTTCATCGATTTCTTTCTTTTATTTCAAAATGGGCCTGCTCTTGACCTTGATAGCTTCATACATTGATGAAAAACGATGGATGAGGGTTATGATGAATCGAGTGTGCCTAGAACAGAAGATACCAGTTCGCTTTTGCTTTGAAAGCAGACTGGTTAAATGTGGGACGGAACCAGATGGCGCAAAATAAAAACAGGGCCACAGGGATTACTCAGTCAGTATAATAAACCAGTCTCAGCAGTCCAGATCAAAGACTATATTACATAAGATCTGTTGTTGCACCTTCGTAGCTCGACCCTTACATACATACAACAGTTCCATGTTTCAATATGAGGGTGTGGTTATCTCTGCGTTTGAGTAAACTTACTGCCGTACTCAAGAGATATTTAATGATTACTTAAGCCGTCACTTAGTAAAGATTTGACATACAAAACCTTTAACATAATGTCAAAATATCTTAAGTAATTGGCATAAGTAATCATTAAACTTCTCTGAGTGTGGCAGTTACTCTCGCGTGTTGGAGAAAGATGTTAGTACCGATTGTGAACTACAGCCAAAAACAAAACCATAGGTGCAACAAGAAGTTGCATTAAACGCAAGCACTATATTTTATAATCGATTAGGTCTCGAGATCATTACGCAGTTATGTACATAGAAATCCGGATTGTGGACAAAATTAACGATCTCAATAAGTAGGCCAGTAGGTGGTATATGAATGTGATTTACAATTTTTCTACGCTACGACTCGACGAGGCTAATCTTTTCTTTCATACAGTAACGAGGGGTGAAAGGCAAAAAGGTTTAAGCGACATTTTATGAACTTTACAGGAGAGCCATTTAAAGTTACAAAATTTCGAAAAAAAATCATTGTAAAAAAACTACTGATCATACTTTAAAGAGGATAATTACTCTTAATCTGGATGAGGGACGCACAGATCAGAAAGGAGTGGCAGAGAAAAGGAGAGGCCTATACCCATTGATATAAGTCAATGCCTATACCCAACAGTGGGTGATTCCAGGCTGAAATGATGATGATGATGAATTACTGTTTACCGAAAAATAAGCTTGTGATGTTTTAGTATAGTTGTTAATAAAATAGCAGCTAGAGGTTCCAAGATAAATGTCGCTTGACACAAAAAACACCGTTTTGCCTTTTTTCTGGAGTCATGAAAAATTATTTAAGTACCTTTACTGTTAACAATCAGCAGCAGGCAAAACGGTTTAAGTGACGTCACTCATTTATAATAGAAGCAGGCTATTTTGTTTAACCACCAATTGGGTTTTTGCAGCGAAACAGGCAATTTAAATTAACTGTGAAAATTCTTAATACGTTGTTTGATGTCTCATGTTTCAAAAGTATTTTTTATAACTTGGTTGACACAAGATCGATGCTTAATAATGTCAAATTTATGAGTTAGTTAAAAAGTTATAGTATTTAAACGAGTAAATCATTGCTATCGGTAAATTAGTTGTAGTGACATTGCATTGCATTGTGTATTTGCACTGGTGGCAAGCAACCAGTATCATCCAATTTAAGCGATAACGAAAAACGCATTATCTGCCATTCAACTGCAATTTTGGGAAGAGAATAATAGTTTATGTTCCGATTTTCTATTTTCTATTGATGTGAAACATCTATAGCCGCACGTAAAACCGATTTCTGGCGTGGCGACGCATGCCGTGGCGACGCGTCGCCACGCTATATGATGGTATATATATGCAGTAGTGTGTACGGTGTGGCGACGCGTCGCCATGCGCAATCGACTGTGCGATTCTCTTCATTATGACATATTTAGTTCCTATCACAATCTGTTCTTTTTTGCATATTACTTTTACAAAATAATGTCGATGTTTCACATCTGCCAGGCGTCCCGTGACGGCTCACATTTTTTTTGTGTATAGCTTAACTGAAGTCTTAAAAAAAATGGCAAATTAGATGTCGTGTTGACCCAAAAAGTGGGTGGTTTTAAGCGACAAAAAAGTGCTCCGATTTGAATGAAACCCGGTTCAGTCGATGAAGAAAAAATCGCTGATTCCGAATGTGTATATAACTCAATATCGGCCTGAATGTCGCTTAAACCATTTTTCCTTTCACCCCTCGGTATGATCACCGTCACCGGGGGATTAAGTTTGAAATCTATCGTAACAATTCTGTCTATGAAGTATGAACGTATCTCCGGGGAACACCGTCGTGGACGACACCGGCTCCGGCATTATATTCTCGCCGATAATGTTGACGCTCTGTGCATGGCACACGATATGGCTATTTAACGGTCTAGCTCTAGTGGGAATAGAATCATACCTTTCAATACAAAAAAAACTTTTTTGCCCTACACTTTTCTAGCTTGGTAATGGTTTCGGTATGATACAGTATAACGGGCTAACGGCCATTGCTCAGCAATCTCTCAGTCTAACTGCCGCACTCAGAGTGCTCTAATGCCAACTTAAGCCGTCCATTAGTGACGATTTAAAAATATTCACACTCAGAGTGAGCTAATGATTCATTAGTAGGCTTAATGAACCACTAAATTTAACTGGCGCTCTACCCTTACTTAGCTTCCTAATGAACGATTAGTTTGACGTTTGATGAATTTTGACAGATCAATTCGAAGGGTTTGGAGGTTATTTGTGTAGTTATTTATAAGGATTTCAAATTCTTCTTCTTATCGTGTGGGCAGTAAGGTCTAACGACCCCACACACCCTAGTGTCCAAGTTCTAAACCGCCTCAAGGACCTCTGTCATGGTTTGACGACCGCCATTTGTCGGGCGGACCACCGACTTATTACGTGCCTTCCGAAGCACGGAATCATCTTTTTTATCAGAGAATCAGGTGATTCAAGCCAGCAATGTCCTAGCCAAACTTTAAGCAGCTTTACAAAGTAAACCAGCAACGTCCTAGCCAAACTGGAAGCAACTTTACGAAGTATGAAATTTTGAGAAAATGTACTGATTATGAAGAGTTTGTTGATTTTGTGTACTTTCAATTTAACATTACAAGTGTTAGGTGCCTATGTCAATAGCAAATATGTCTGATCTCGTAGAATTTATCTTTTAGATTTTCTGGTAGATTTTGTTTATTATCCCCAAAGGTATAGGAGAAGTGGGGCCAAGAAAAGTATAACAGAAGCCAAATTAAAACCAGCAAGACTGTGGAAACATGTTTTGGTATTTGGAATTGATGATTTCCTTGTCTTCATGTGGGAATGGGTATCAAACTGGATACAGTTGTGGCTGTCATATGTGCATGTGCAATACTGCATAACATGGCGTTATTGGTAGAAGATTTGGTGCCAATGAACTGGGATAGCATTGATATTCAAAATGATGATGTTGTATCAAATGGTGAAAACTCCAACAGCAATGGTTTTATGGTGCAACAATCTTTGGTGGATAGGTTTCTCTCTTAATATTAATTCTTGAATGAATAAAATCCATAAAATAATCAAATAATAATCCTTTTATTTCAATACATAAAAAGAGTTAATCAGTAAGAAGGACTTGTTTTGTAATAAATTTCTTCAGTTTCTCTAATTCTATTTTAGTTTTTTTCTAATAAACATTTGTTCCTCTCTTCCTCTAACAATGCTGCTTTTTTTCTTATCTGTTCGATTTACTGTAAAGAAAAAGTATAATATAAGTTACATACATAAACTCACGCCCTTTTCCCATGGGGATAGGCAGAAACCACAAAACACCACTTGCTATGATCCTTACATACTCCTTTTGCCTTGTCCACATTCATACATCTGGTCATACACGCACGCCGGTAAAGAGCCGATTAATATAAGTGAATCTGGCTATAAACGGTTCTTAACCATTACATTACATTTGACGGCACGGTTGGCGCAGTGGCTCAAGCGATTGACTGCCGCTCTGCGTGTCGCGGGTTCAATCCCAGCACGGAACAAATATCTTGTATGGCCTACAGCTACCTGTACAAATATTTGTACTGTGCGTTTTCTGGTCTGGGTATTTGTGTGTTTGACTTAATATGTTTGTGAACGCACCCACGATACAGGAAAAATTCCTAGTACAATCTACTTTTTTTTTTTAAAGTAAAAAGATTGATAGTTGAAAGCCATAGTTATGTACCTGTGTTTTCAGTATTTGCATTTCCATCTTTTTCTTATTTTCTAAATTCCTTATTCTCATCACAGCCTCCCGACGAATAATCAGTACTCGGTAGGTCTACACACTTCTTGATCTGTGGTTTTGATCACTGCTGCATTTTTCTTATCACTGTTATCTAAAATGTAAATAAAGATATTTAGTATGAAGATAAGATGGGTGGAGTGTGTGAGGAATGATATAAAGGAAAAAGGAATAAATGATAGTGTGACGACTGGCAGGGCAGTATGGAAAAAAAGACGTGTTGCGCCGACAACAAATAACATGGCATAAGGGCAGGAAGATGATGATGATGAGTGTAAAGCGAATTAAACAATGTAGTATTGTAAGACAAATTTTATGTTGCGTTTTTGGGTACTTACATTAAAGAGAGAGCATGCAGGCTTCTTATTTGTACAGCGTGCAGCGTGGGCTCCATCTTCCTTACGAACTAATACACGGCCATCACGGACCCAGACATAATTGTAGTTCTTCTCACGAGCCATTTTCCTAGCATCTGATTGTATGGCTGTATTCAGAGGTGAAAGATGCTCTGAGACGAAGACAGGTTATTTGGCGCCTCCGAAGCCCAAGTGGCTTGAAATAAGTTTATCGGACACATGAGCACGTTATGTTATAGCTGTAATTAAACTTTATAACACGAAAGATTATTTCTTGTCGGGTGAAACACAAATAATCAAACCAAACTAAATTGACATTGAAATGACACTTGGACATTTTTTATTAGTGACAGTTAGCAATAAGTGATACCAAAGAAAAAAGAGTCCGGTTGCTTTATTTTATTTATATGAAAATGGCTGTTTGGCTTTGTCTTTTGTTGAAAACGATCGGTAAAAGAACTTATTTTAATTTATGTTGCTTATTTATATGCTTTCAATGTGTTTAAATAAACATTTTTTTATTTAATAATAACACATTTTCAAGTGTGGTTACACCAACTGTGTATCGATGTCCTTTTCGATAGAATGATTTGACGATACCCCGCCCTACGGATACTAACAGTTGTCATTAGCTGGTGAACCACTAATTTTTCTTTCTGGGTAGTATCGTTCATTAACGAATCTAGTGAGAATTAGATAAGGACTCATTAGAACTAATTTAATGAAGCTCTCTGAGTGCGGCAGTTATTAGTTTGAAGAAAAGTTGCATGTTCCAGTGTGACAAACAAAATACTTGACCCTTCACTAGCTTAATAGTGAACATCTTTTTTGAAGGGTTCAACCTCTAGTGGTCCATGAGGAAATCCCTGAACAGCCTATGGTCCCAAGTGGGAACATGTATACCACCTCCTATCTTGTTCTCTGAGCACCAAAACATGCAACCGAGGGGACCTCCGCGCTGGCACACCCGAACCCGTGGAAGAGAAGTTTAGGGTTAATAAATTAAATATAATGTCGTGCCAGTGACATAAAAAAGAAGAAGTGGGCAGACTCTTTTGTCCCTGAGAATGCAGTGGAGATAAGATAGTACGAACCAACGCAACGCAACGGAACCAAATCTGTTGATTACCATATCAGCAGCAGGAAGGACCATAAACTAATATTTCGTATTTTGTCTGGCTGTTTCCTTGCTAAAATTACCACCTCAACCCAGTTGTGTCATATATATTAGTCTATGGTTGTGTCTGATCTTCCGTATAGCTATCGTAGTAACGTTTCTGGTAGGTATGGTACGTGGCGACTGAAGACACTGAAGAGTCGGATACACTTTAACTAATTTATTTGTGCAGGCGGGAAATCACAGAACTAAAATAAATGGACTAGCTAAACGATCAAGTACCCGAAAAATTTCTCAATCAACGTTGAACCTAATACATTAGCAATAAAGTTGAAAATCAATTAAAGAAATTGACAACTTGAGTTTGATGTGCTTGCGCTTGTTTCAAGTTTGACATATCGATGCTTTTCGACGACAGGCAACGCTACCTTGAACTTCACGCTTTTGTTCAAAATTTGAAATTCGCGGGGTACCAACCAAGTTGTTCACACTTAACATTTTTTAAACTTAGCACCTTTTCCTTATGTCCGCAGAGGATCCTTTATACCGCAGCGCGCAGACAAGAAAATCTATACTGAAAAATGTGAAGAATCAATCAATGCATAAATGCTATAAAACCATGATAAACCTCAATTTCCAAACAAAAAAGTACTTCCTGTTATCAAAATGCATTTTCAAAATTGCTTCACATTTGTTTCAATATTTTAGTAAATGCAGAAGTTACGATTACGTTAAAAGTAAAACGTTAACGGAACACACCGGTTTTTCCACTAGCCGGGCGTGGTGAAGTGCGGCTGCGCGACAATCGCATTTTCTTGAATGAAGTGAGTAATGGGACGTTGCTAACGTTCTTGTTTATTTATTTGAATTAAACTTATTTTAAATGAAATTATTTGAAATTAAGTGAGTTTGCGTGTTTTTAGGTAGTAAAGTGAAGTTTCAGTGCAAATGTGGTGGTTTTCTTGGCTTAAAATATAAAAGCGGAGAGTATCCATGGGCGTTAACTTCAGGTTAAACGAATTGTTAACTTTATTATTAAATTAAAATTAAGGTTAATCGAGTATTAAACTCGTTCTATCTTTAGTTATTTAGCTATAGTTTAGTTTGTGTGACCGGTGTTATGTAATTAACTGAACTTTTAACTGACAATAGTCGGTGTTTACGTTGTCTAACGATTGTCGCTAATTCGAATCTTGAATATAAACTAACTTCGACAACTGCTATTTCGCTAAGATTTTCTTAACATTTCAAATAATAGTTTTCAAAACTTATCCAATGGTTGGTTTCCATAAGCCTTGTTTCTATAGCAGCAACATAAACCAGCAGATTTAACTAAATACTTGAGCTGGAATACTGTTAATTACTTAGCTGTCATGGGCCTGCATTGTTGTAAATTTAAACAAGTATTGTTTACTTTCATGCTTTAGAAACTCCATATATTATGTAAAGTGTAGCCTGTAGATAGTGTACACAGTAGTACTCTCCTACTTCTGATCTGCTCCAGTATTAGAAAAGTATGTACCATGTACTTGCTCCCGAAAACAGCTGATATTCTAAAATTAATGATTAATAATCATACACCTTTTACACCACTTAATTTAATGATTATAACTAGGTTTTTTTACAGAATTTTTTTTGTAACTTGTGTGTAAATTTTTGTTACAGGCAGCTGAAATCAAAGACTGAGTTATGAATCTCTTAGTATTAACATATATACTATCTACAACAGTATTACAACTATGCACTTCACAAGATTATGCATCACCAACATACAACCCGGATGTTCAACAAACCAACCCCACAAATGATTACCTCAACTCCGATCCAAAGTATGACAACCCGTATGATCCAAACAGGAAGTATCAGAACCGTAACCAAAACAATCCAACGCAGCAATATGATCCAAACCGGAGTCAATATGACCCAAACAGGAGTCAGTACGATCCAAATCGGAATCAATATGATCCAAATCGGAATCAATATGATCCAAATCGGAACCAATATGATCCAAATCGGAGTCAATATGATATAAATCGTAGCCCAGATCAAAATTACAATCAGTTTGAGAACCGGAATCAAGATGTTAACTACAATCTGAACCAGTATACTCCTGAAAATACTCCGAGACCTACCTGGGATAACAGCAGGACCTACAGTACATCATTCAAGGGTGCCCCTTTGGAACATGAGAGTGTCATCATTAATGAAGCGTAAGTTTTATCATTCCTAGTATTTTAGCCTCAAAGCTAAAGCTAGCTATTCACAGTGTTTGCTGTGTAAAAGCCTCTCAGAAGTGCTCTTACAATACAATACATAAAAGATTAAATTTCCTAAGACAAGTGTTTGGGTTCTACAATTAAGGTGAATCATACAGGCTGCTCCCAGCCATTTTCCCGCTAGATGGCGTTGAAGTCAACATTTTTAGTTTATTTGTGTTTTTGTGTAATTGGAAAACTATTAAGTCGTAGGAGTAGCAATTGCGGTTATCGGACATTACGTCTTATCGAACTGGGTCAAATCATTGTCATAATATCCACCTAATTCGACACAAAGGTGTAATTTAAAATCTGCCATTGAATATAGCGTCGTTTACACATACAGACGTAGACGTGAGCGAGTACATTTACGAAGATTGAACACTAGATGGCGTGAATGAAAAAAAATGTTTTTAATTTTTCTTTATGGGTAGATTGGGTTGGCAGAACTACAGAACGCCACCTGCTACGGTATATCATCATCAGCCTATAATGTTCCCACTGCTGGGACACGGCCACCACGCGGGCCCAGTGGGGTATATGTCACGTCTTCAAATTTTTGGTTCTAGGACATCTCACCATGATTTGCTTCATATTTATTGAGAGCATGTGGTGATGCAATACATTCCACAAAGTAATGCGCCTGTCTGGATTTGAACCCACGACTTACTGTTCGTGAGTCGGTATATTTTATTATGTACGATTGTTAAAAAATAAAAGGTATATTTGTTGGTGTAAACTATTTAATTTTGGGAAATAAATTATGTCAACAATAATTACAATAAAACGCAGTTTTATTTTACTCAAAAAAATCTAAATCAAAACTCATTTATTCAAACTAGGCTGATAATCAGCACTTTTCGAACGTCAAAATTTACTTTACTTTACTTATTTACAAGTGACAGTCCCCCAAAACGCCCACCCTTCGACACTTCCTAGTGTTTTTGCTGGAAAGAAGAAGTGGCGGAACAAACTCTCCAGCAACACATCTGTCTGTTTGGTTAGAAGAACCAGACTGGATACAATACTATGGTGTAAGTTAATATTACGATTGACTACAATCAATAATAAAAGGTATATAAAAATAAAACATAAAAAAGACATAACATATTATCAGTAAACTAATTTAGGAGAAAGAACATAAATTACAAACATTGTGTTGTGTTCAACTCAACGACCAGCTATTCTTATCATTTTAGTAGTTGTTAATGGAATAGTAAGCTTTTGAACAAACTACATTAGGTACACTATTGATTTTTTTATCAAACCAGAAGAATTTGAAGTAACATAATTAAATGCTGATACATGCATAATCACTCAAAACTAATAACACTTATGATTAGTAACAGTACCAATTATTACAATAATTATACATTTCATAACACGTAAGAAACTATAATTCCTAGACAAGAGCTACAAATCTAAAACGATTTATTATGAGATAATAACAAGGAAGGTGAAAAAAATATTTCCTAATTTGGAAGCACTCAACAAAAGCATATAATAAAACGAAAATATAAAGCTCTTTATATGAAGTAAGTATACCTAAGAAGTATTATTTCACCTTTTGATACAAAATAAAAATAAATATACAATGATAATGTAGATTCTAAACAAACTACTACCATAATACAATTAGAACAAAAATCATTTGATTTGTTGATTTCGCCCTCTGCCTTGAAACTTTCTTTGAACCAACTGCTACATTGCTGCTGCAACAAAGAAAACATACTTAGCATATAATTCTTACTTTTTGACCAATATTATTTACCATTCAATTCAAAATATTATTTACCGTCAATCTCCAAAGCTGCTCTGAAATAAAACTTTACTTCTCTTATTTGCTTGAATTTCTAACTGATGTTGATGTTGCAGAAGGATTTGAAGCCTTCAAAGCAATTTTTTCATTGGCTGCATAAATGAGAGCCCACACTTCTGGAGCAGTATTTTTCAAACTTTCTACGAGATCTTCTTCCTTCTTTTCAGTTCCATCTGTCTATGTTTTATTTACATTGCAGTAATAATCTTTGGCTTCAAAATATTTCGCGAAGAAAGAAGGAGCTTAGTGTTGGCTAAGATCTAAAAAGAACAAAATATAAATACAGAATAATATGCTTCACTGATCCTGGGATGACTTACAAATTTGATTTATTCATTCATTTCCTTGTAGAGTGCACTGGTATAGTTTTTGATTACGTCATTCTTGCATTAATTTTTGTTTATGATGTTCCCATATGACACTTTCTCTATCAATTTTGCAAACACAGAGGAGTCTCCGTCACCAATAAAACTCAAATAGCGAAGTTGATGTATATCTTCACTCTTTTGAAAGCCTTCCACAATAATTTCCGATTCCATTGCTGTAGATGGTCCAGTAAAATTTTTGCAGCAATTATGTGCTTTCATATCCATGTTTCTCCTCCCATAATATTGACATGTATAACAATATTTGTTTCTAACACCAAGAAGCAGGCCTGGAAATGAAAAGCAACACTTGTAAATAATGCACATAATAACATACATACATACATACATAAACTCACGCCCTTTTCCCATGGGGGTAGGCAGAAACCACAGAACGCCACTTGCTACGATCCTTACATACTCCTTTTGCCTCGTCCACATTCATACATCTGGTCATACACGCACGCCGGTTACGAGTACTACGCACCTGTCCTTTCAGAAGAACGGCACCAATATGATCAGTGTATGTCTTTCTAGGGTGTCCCCTCCCGGCATTACCACTCACCTAATAAAAAAGTCATAAAGAACCAAATTTGTTTTTAGTAAAATATTAACTTACCATACCAGATGACGAGTCAAAGTTATGCCCGTATGACCTTTTTGAATAGCAATTGATCTTTCTTGTTCACCAGCAATTTTAATTTCCTCTGTCATATGTTCTAACCACACACTGCCTTATTTTCTTTCAACTCGACGAAATTTATTGGCTGACATTGTTGGAATATCCATAAGACTTGTTATGTGAGCTGCTTGAGTGTAAAAGCTACCAGAAGTCACAGTTGCCCACAAAAATGCAGTTTTTATTTTATTACTGCTACCAATGTTTCCACGCTCGATCACAGCACTTGAAAATTAATTCACTTCGAAATCCATCATGTCTTTCACTAACAAATTCAATTTGTGAAGATTCACACATATTTCAATGTCTTTCCAGAAGAAACGCCCACTCTATTACATGCTTCAAGTCCACTATGCGATACCCAGATATCTCAGATAAGCCTTTATTTGGACCAGCTTCCACAATCAATTGAAAATGATCGCAAGTGCAGGAGAAGTGCAGACGGATTTTCCTTCAACTCTCAATGTCAATTGGGTTGCGTTCAAAAGATGTACTATAGTCGGGATGGGTCAGTTCTTAAAATAAAGCCTTGTTCACGGTTTAAACTTTAATTAAAACTCAGGAATAAACACATTACACAAATTAAAACTCTGCCATCTCAAAAGTATCTCTCTTACCCAGTGCCAACATTATAATTCAAAACAACATTATCATAAGAACTTAAAACTATAACGCTACGAAAGCCAATCAGCGGCCGAGTAGCGGCGCGACGACAGATCAGTGATTGGTCGGCGCGACGCGCGGAAGCAAACATGCTAGCGCGTTGGTGAATATCTTTGAGGCGGCTGTCCTCTATTGGCCCTCTTACGGCCAGGGAAATGGGAGCGTTCGGAAACGTTTTCCGCTATAGTACGTAATAAAATTTTACTTATCTATATATTTCAATGTTACCTTTAGATTCCTCGTAGAACTGGTCAACGAATAAGAAAAAAAAACAGATTATAATAACTTGTTCAAAATAAAGCACGGAACAGAAAAAAAACAGATTGTAACTGAATTATATTTGTTTCTGAACGCACCATAACAAATTTCGACGTGAAAAAGCTTGGTAGGTATCTACTACAAAATAAAACAAACTATATAGATTTAAATATGTGTGTCTGTTTGAAACTGTTTGCAAAATGCGTAAAAGGTGACGTAATCCGGCAAAACCATATTTTGCAAATGTTTGCAAGTTTCATTTTATGATCACCTACTTTGGTAGTTTACCGATTTAAAATAATTTTATTTATTGTTGACCAAAAACATATTATTTAAATAATACTAAGAAACACTGACTTTGTACTCATCACTGACACGTATGACGTAGGTAATTAGTATTGTGACGAGATTTCATAAAAATCACGGGCCAACTTGATGTTTCTAATACCACCGAAAATAGAATTGTGTTTTTAGAATATTTAACTATTATACCTACGATAAATTAGAATTACAATAATACAGTACCTATAATAGATAATATGAATCAAATGTATACTGAAGAAATATTGCAATTAAATCAATGAAAATGCATAGCATACAAAATAATAAGTACGCAAGAACTTCCGCGCGCAAATCATATAGCGCGGGACAACCGAGCTAGGAATGTATTTTCTAAGTTTCTAACAGTCAAACAAGTGAACGAAGTTTGGCAACGCCTTTTTTTCGTCCACATATTGCATGTAGGTCAAGGTTACGAAGAACGGCATCGTTGCATAAAACCTTCCTACGACTACTGGTATTTATGTTGCCATACAACAATAAAATTGTTTACATTAAAAAAAAAACATAACATTGATGTCATCAGTTTTATGTTATTTTATATTGTTATTTTTTTGAACGGTTGGAAAGGAAATAATTAAAACTAATTATTGATTTAACAGAATTATTATAAGATCGTCTGCACCTGCACGCCATCTAGCGTGCCATAGTCTAAACAAGTTTACTTGTCATTATTTGTCAAAAGTCACGCACACTACTAAAGAAGTGTCAAATTTTGCCGGGATTTCACTATTGTTTTTCTCGCTAAATAATGTAAGATAATGCCCAAAAAGGTCGATTGCGGACACTTTCCATTGTTGAGAAGTGATAAAATGATAAATTTTAAAGAAAAAGTCTCTGTGTGTCGTGTAAAGGTGTATTTCAAATATGTATGGAGGGTCGGTTGACACATCCACCTTAATAAAACATCTTGGAGCATTAATAACATTCCTAATTTGGATTCTTCTATTTGGATTATTCTAGACAGAGTGGTGTGTAATGTGCATCTACACTAATATTATAAAGAGGAAAGATTTGTATGTTTGTAATGAATATAAGTACTCAAAAACTACTGCCCCTTCTGCAAAAACTTTTTCTTCATTAGAATGCATTATTCCTGAGCTATATTTATTACAAGTTAAAAAACTAAATGCCCACTCTTGAAAGTAAAATAAGCTTTATATTTACAGGACATACTTCATAGTGGCATCAAGAATGGTGCGTCCAGGCCAGATCTACAAGATATCAGCAAACATTCTTCAAGCTCGCATGCAGATGACCATCAGAGCCTCCATCTCATGCAACGGAGTGGAAATTGCTGATGTTAACCAACGGGTGAAAGAGGGTGTTCCTGAAATATTGAATATGAGGGTAAGCTATCAAACTCAAAGCATTTATATCAATCAGACAAGACACAGAAAGTATTGTAGTTACCTATTCCAAAGTGTAGATCTCCATGGAGAGGAATGAGCAAGAAATTCCATGGACACACTTTTGTAAAGCTGTCTGCTTTCAAAGCTTAACAACAAAACTTTGTATAGAATCAAATTTTTATTATACACCCATGTACACTGTACATAATTGCGAGAATTTGAACACCTGCATTGTTCTCTATTTCCATATTAAGAAGGTATTATCTCTTTAAACTCCGCCCCTCCTTGCTTAGTCCTTTTTTTTTGTGGGTGGGAAATCATCAAATGTCTCCTCCCGCTCTGGGCGGAGTGGAAGGGAGTGTCGGACTTCTACTGACTAAAAACCATCCATGTTCCTTCTTAACCCTTTGTTTCCGGGGCCGCGGTAGTTCCTCCGAACAAACATCTTAGTCCAAAGTTCCTAACTAACCCGCCTTCTCCAGGTGCCTCCAACCACAGTGCCTGGTGACTACAAACTGCGTGTGGAAGGCCTATACCTAGACACGCCGTTCGGAGGCCGCGCCTTCGTCAACGAGTCGCTGCTCTCGTTCTCCAGGCGATTCATGACCATATTTATACAGATGGACAAGCCTGTCTACATGCAGGGACAAACTGGTAAGTGCTTAGATGTTTTTGACAAGTCCTGATTATTCTTTCACTCATTTTGAGCTTTTGGAAGTTCTACTAAGGAAAACTTATATTAGGAATACTCATATCTACAAGCTATGTTCTATTTGGACTTATATGCCTCAGTAAAATTTCCTATAGTAAAATTACTAGAGCGTTATGATAAAATTAATATTACGCACTTGGTTTGTATCCTATTGTTAATAATTGTTGGAAAGTGTAATAATTTTAGATATTAAAGCAACATTTTATTAAATAAAAATCTTAGCAAAAAATACTAGTAATAATTCTTAAACAATGACATCAAAATCGTTTTCTTCAGTTCGCTTCCGTGTGATTCCGATCAACACTGAGTTGAAGGCGTTTGGGCGCGCTATAGACGTGTTCATCCTGGACCCCAACCGGCGCATCATGAAGAGATGGCTCTCTAGACAGGTAATGTAGCTATCAAGTTTATAGTGGTGTGATATCTCATACAAGCTATGTGGTAGAGCTTCCTTGAGTTTGTGTTAGCTATATGTGACCAAAAGACGAAGGCTGGTAGTTTTGCAGGGGAAACTACCAAGTAATTTCGTTCGGGAAACGGATCCATAATGTGAGCAAAACTGTTGACGCTATAATTGCAATTTTTGACAAGGGCAGCCGAAATATACCTTGTTCTGAGGTACTGGTCGGCCTCGAATGTACGAGCATATTTTAAATATATCACCATATTATAGTTTGAAAGGAGATAAAATGTATTCTCATTATAGTCGGACATTGGATAAAATAACTCTAATAATGGCTAAAACTGGAAATTGTAATAAATTAACTATGTGCATTAATTAAAAACTAATAAATAAACTAACAAGAAACTATAAAATGGCATAAAAAACTGCTCCTTAACGTTGTGCCCAAAAGACTGGCGGCATTGCCACGTTGTATGGCAACACTTAGCCTCTGGCCAAGATAAAAGCCAGCCCTTGGGTCACGAGAAGCGTCAACTAAGCGTTTTGAAATTTCCTTAAACAGACTATGAGCACTCGGACCCCAGGCCCCAAAGTTTCAACCCCAAACGGCTCGAAAAAAATTGTAATTGAATTAAAACAATTTGCAGGATTTCTCAGCCCTATCGTCCTCGTCCTGCCCTTGTCCCACTTTACATGGGTAACACATTTTCTTCTTTAATTCTTCCCTGTCAGACGTCACGAAATCAATTACTTCTTTCTCTTTCATATTATTACTTACACAATAATGTCTCAGTCAGTCCCATCTATACACATGACATGAACATAACTGGAGTCATGTGGGTGTAATACGAGGGCTCTCCAGCTCTTCGGACACATACAAGCGCGATGTTATATACAGGATTCATAAATCATAACCACAGTATTTTGTAGTCACTTCATAACAAAGTGTGATAGGATCACAATAAGTGTATAATGTGGTATTGTGCCTCCCTGCCACGACGGCCACTCGATCGGATAGCCCAGTTAGTGTCGAGTTAGACCATTGTTCACTCCAAGTGTAGTCAAGTGATACGAGATATCTTACGAGCCTACTAACATACTCATAATTATTAACTGTCCTTTTTGCTGAGTTTAAAAAGGGAGAAGATGCTTTTTTCAGCCGTATGCTTTTTTACCACTGTCTAATCCTTATCCTTACTAATATTTATAAATGCGAAAGTAACTCTGTCTGTCTGTCGCGCTTGCACGCCAAAACTACTGAACCGATTTAAATGAAATTTGGTACACAGAAAGTCTAGAGCCTGAGAAAGGAGGCTACTTTTGAATGCGAAAAAAGGGGTTGAAAGAGGGGGATGAAAAGATTACTTTTGGTCGCAATAACCGAAATCAACCTACATCCACGCGGGCGAAGCCGCGGGCATTAGCTAATAGTGATATTTTCCAACACATACGCAATGAACACTAATCGTACAATAGTTTTCAACCGAAAACAGTAGTGTGTATCTTTCCTGAGTATATGTTCTGGGTTCCTCTGCTAGAGAGTATGCACTGCGGCAGAACCACAATCAATGTCTATTTATCATTACCTAATGCATGTACAGCGATAATGGTAATACGTAATTATATACGTTTGACGTACATGATTCTTGATCAGATGCTAAAATGGTGGCTCTGCGGCAGAGCATGACACGGAAAATTGCTACTTTACTCAAAGGTCAATGATACTGAATTATATACCCTTTGAAAGTAATACTACGATCTCTGATGGTTAACTAGGTTTCGGCCTGACCAAACACAAATATTTTTAACCGGAAAATGAGGTGAATCTATGTCCGGATGTGTCTATGTTTGTTATGCATGAAGTTATTTTGCAATTTTAAGTGTTTTTAAAAGTGAGTTTTTTTTGCAAATAATGATTTTGTGGCCGCTATTTTTAAATTTATACGTGTTCTTAAATTAATACTTTATTTTATCAAAGTTACCGCCGCGCTCAGAGATGTTTAATGATTAGTTAAGCCGTCACTTAGTAAAGATTTGACATACAAAACCTTTACTAAGTGACGGCTTAAGTAATAGTTAACTAGTTGAGTGGTCTAAATGAATTTCGATTTGGCCCGAACTCGAGCAAATAAACAGTTATAAAATGGGGTCAGGAGTTCACTCATAAGTTAGTCTAACTGCATACATAATTAGTGCATGGTAGTGTGTATATGTACGTTGAACTTTGAGCATACATAACTACATAATTATTTTGATCTTACGACACACACACCACCTACACCTAAACAACATGTTAAATTGTGCATTTTATAAATTAATTGTTAATACTACTTATTTACGGTTTGAATCACATTTTAAGTACATGTGTTCTTCAGATTTAGAAATTCGTCAATGATTCTTTATGTCTAGGACAGTTCACAGTCTTCTACATGGCACTTATAAAATTTCGAGAAAAGGTATATGGTGCGAGTTGATCATTTTCTATGGAGAAGAACCGACATGAAACAAAAACATGAAACCATGGTTACACTGAAAAAAATAAGCAGTAAAAACAATCGAAAAAACATTGAACTGTACTGCTTTAAACAGTAAAATATGAGCCTAACGTTCAAAGCAGTAACTTTTAATGAGCCGAAAACAGTAAAACCTTGACAGTAAATTTCAATGTTTTATGTCGTTAAAAACATTTAACTGTTTAGAACATTAACAAAAAATTACTGTTTTAAACAATAAAATTTTTAAATGTTTAAAACATTAAAAAAAAATATATTTTAATGTTTTAGACATTAAATTTTGTAATTTTTATTAATGTTTGAAACATTAAAAAATTTAATTTTTTTTAATGTTTTAAGCATTAAAAAAAATTACTGTTTAAAACAGTAAAAAATAATGTGCATACACAGTAGCGGATACTGTAAGTGCACAGTTACAGGTAATGTTTAGGATAGTACTTTTGAATGTGCATGCACAGTAGCGGGTAATGAGTTTCACAGTTACATTTAACGAGAAGGATAGTACTTTTAAATTTCCCTGCAGAGTAGCGGGTAATGAATTTCTCAGTTACAATTAACGAGAAGGATAGTACTATTTAATGTGCGTGCACAGTAGCGGATAATGAATTTCACAGTTGCATTTAACGAGAAGGATAGTAATATTTAATGTGCATACACAGTAGCGGATACTGTAAGTGCACAGTTACAGGTAATGTTTACGATAGTACTTTTGAATGTGCATGCACAGTAGCGGGTAATGAGTTTCACAGTTACATTTAACGAGAAGGATAGTAATATTTAATGTGCGTGCACAGTAGCAGGTAATGAATTTCACAGTTGCATTTAACGAGAAGGATAGTACGTTTTAATGTGTATGCACAGTAGCTGGTAATGAGTTTCACAGTTACAGGTAACGTGAAGGATAGTACTTTTTAATGTGTATGCACAGTAGCTGGTAATGAGTTTCACAGTTAAAGGTAACGTGAAGGATAGTACTTTTTAATGTGTATGCACAGTAGCTGGTAATGAGTTTCACAGTTAAAGGTAACGTGAAGGATAGTACTTTATAATGTGTATGCACAGTAGCTGGTAATGAGTTTCACAGTTAAAGGTAACGTGAAGGATAGTACTTTTTAATGTGTATGCACAGTAGCTGGTAATGAGTTTCACAGTTAAGGGTAACGTGATGGATAGTACTTTTTAATGTGCATGCACAGTAGCGGGTAATGAGTTTCACAGTTAAAGGTAACGTGATGGATAGTACTTTTTAATGTGCATGCACAGTAGCGGGTAATGAGTTTCACAGTTAAAGGTAACGTGAAGGATAGTACTTTTTAATGTGTATGCACAGTAGCTGGTAATGAGTTTCACAGTTAAAGGTAATGTGAAGGATAGTACTTTTTAATGTGTATGCACAGTAGCTGGTAATGAGTTTCACAGTTAAAGATAACGTGAAGGATAGTACTTTTTAATGTGCATGCACAGTAGCGGGTAATTAGTTTCACAGTTACAGGTAACGTGAAGGATAGTACTTTTTAATATGCATGCACATTAAAAATTACTATTATTCACGTTACTTGTAACTGGGCACTAACCGTACCCGCAACTGAGCATACACAAAAAATATTATCCTTCACATTACCTGTAACTGTGCACGTACAGTAGCGAGTACTGTACGTGTACAGTAGCAGGTGGCGTGAAATAAAAAAATATGTTCTTTAAGACATTTATTTTAAAATAATCATGCGTATACTAGTAAAATTCTTATATTTTCCACAAAATAAATGGAAAACAAACCAAAATATTTACACCTAGATAATATATAGATAGGTAATAATAATTTAAAGATAGGCTGTTCCATATATTTTGACGAGTTATTGCAAACATACTATTTTAGAGAACAGCTGATTCTTTTTTGCGTGATTCAGGGTTTGGTCTTATAGTAAAAGTTGTGCATAATGATGAGTACAATGACCCCTTCAGAGATTTCGTGTATGAACAGATAGATCTTATATGCACATAGTCAATTCAGTCCAAAATTTAGGTACAATATTTTTAATTAAGAAAATAAAATCCAAAATATTTAGAATAAAGTAAATTAAAACAAGGTTGTAGTCTAAGGGTAATTACTACTGAACTTAGTCTAAAAATAATCATACATATTAAACTTGTAAAATTCTTAAATTTACCACAAAATAAATGGAAAACAAACCCAAATATTTACACTTAGATAATTTAAACATAATCATATTGTATACATATCGTCAATTGTCAACGAGTGTTGTTGTGTTTTTAATACGTTGATCTTTATACCTGACATTTAATTTGAAACCTTTGTTGTGAGTTGTAATCACAACAGTCCAAAATTTAAGTACAATATTTATAATTAAGTAAAATACCAAAACAATATAATATCCAAAATATTTAGAATTAAGTTAATTAAAACAAGGTTCGAGTCAAGTGTAACTGCTACTGAAGTTAGTCTGAAAATAATCATACATATATGATGATGATGATAATAAACTGGTAAAATCCTACATTTACCACAGAATAAATTAATGGAAAACAAACCAAAATATTTACACTTGTTTATCTATTCATACACGAAATTTCTTAAGGGTTCATTGTATCAATAAGAAGAACTTTTACTATTGGACCAAACCATTAATCGCGAAAAAAAATCAGCTGTTCCTTACAATATGTTCGCATTAACTCGTCAAAATGTATGGAACAGCTGATTTGTTTTTCGCCATTCAGGGTTTGGTCCCATAATAAAAGTTGTTCATAATGATGAGTACAATGACCCCTTAAGAAATTTCGTGTATGAACAGATAGACCTTATATGTATACACATAGTCAATTATCAAAGGATAGTCTGCTATAAATTAAATATCCACCTATACTAAATTCAAATACAATACCAATACAACATAATATCCAAAATGCTTAGAATTAAATGAATTAAAAACATTTTTTTTAAACACCTTTTGAAGAAAGGTGGTACTAAAGTTTGAGTCTAAGGGTAATTGCTACTGAACTTAGTCTGCTATAAATTAAATATCCACCTACTTACACTAAATTCAAGTACAATGCCAATACAACATTATATATTCAAAATGCAAAAAAAAATATTATGAATTAAATAAATTACAAACAGTTTTGTTTTAAAACACCTTTTGAAGAAAGGTGGTACTAAAGTTTGAGTCTAAGGGTAATTGCTACTGAACTTAGTCTGCTATAAATTAAATATCCACCTACTTACACTAAATTCAAGTACAATGCCAATACAACATTATATATTCAAAATGCAAAAAAAAAAATTATGAATTAAATAAATTACAAACAATTTTGTTTTAAAACACCTTTTGAAGAAAGGTGGTACTAAAGTTTGAGTCTAAGGGTAATTGCTACTGAACTTAGTCTGCTATAAATTAAATATCCACCTACTTACACTAAATTCAAGTACAATGCCAATACAACATTATATATTCAAAATGCAAAAAAAAAAATTATGAATTAAATAAATTACAAACAATTTTGTTTTAAAACACCTTTTGAAGAAAGGTGGTACTAAAGTTTGAGTCTAAGGGTAATTGCTACTGAACTTAGTCTGCTATAAATTAAATATCCACCTACTTACACTAAATTCAAGTACAATGCCAATACAACATTATATATTCAAAATGCAAAAAAAAAAATTATGAATTAAATAAATTACAAACAATTTTGTTTTAAAACACCTTTTGAAGAAAGGTGGTACTAAAGTTTGAGTCTAAGGGTAATTGCTACTGAACTTAGTCTGCTATAAATTAAATATCCACCTACTTACACTAAATTCAAGTACAATGCCAATACAACATTATATAATATTCAAAATGCAAAAAAAAAAAAATAATGAATTAAATAAATTAAAAACAAAATTAATAATAATATAATCAATAACTTGTTCTTACTTTTATTTAACATATTTTTGATTTATTCTATATACAAGGTGTAACATAATAAACGCAAGACCTCTCGTGTGTTGTCACAGACCATGAAACTGAACAACTTTTGTTCTATGACTTTTGGAAATTCATAACTTTTTTTTTAGTTTTACCATACATGTTGATCAGCTGAGCGCGTCAGTTCCTATACAAAGTCCAATTTTTTTTTTGAGAATTTCAAGAACTCTTAGAACAAAAGTTGTTCAGTTTCATGGTCCGAGAGACCACACGGGAGGTCTTGCGTTTATTATGTTACACCTTGTATATCGAGTTTTTAAAATATACTGCATTTCTGTCAAATATTTGTAAGCTGGCTCTTAAAATACTCGTAGTTAATTATTTATTTGGCAACTTACAGCCATTATAAAATGATTTTTATGGAAAAAAACAATAGCATCCTACAGTTTTGTTAATATCTGGGTCATTAACAAGCTTTCACTTCTAGAAAAGAATGAAGGTAATAGAGAGCTATTTCAAATAGGACAACGTAAAGTGACCAAAAACTTTCTAGAAGGAGACAATATTGTATTCAATGTATGGGGCGTCTGAAAATAAAGGTCTTTGAACCAAATGGCAATTTTCTTTTCTTGATGTTTAACTTCATACGCATAGTAATGAAAGTCAAAAAGAATTGTTTGTAACAGAGACCCTGTCAAAATAATCTCTGAGTTATGGTAAATGTACACGTTCTCCACCATTAAAAAAGTCACGTCATTTCGATCACCAATTGGTTCAGTGCAATAAACAAGTATAGAACCTTTCTGGTACCGAAAAGAAGACATTGCAACCCAACTGACACAGCTTACAGTCTTGCTGCCGTCCAAACTGAGAAGAGACTGAATAAGAGTTATTTCAGAATGTACCACCTGCAGTTTTGTAGGTCCCCAAGTTAGAATAGGATCAAGAGAACCTCTTAAAAAAATTTCGTTTAATTTAAGTTGGTGTTTGACAGCTAAGCTTAACGTCACGTTCCTTCTATTAGATGAAGCTCTAGCAGATGTCTTTGCTAACCTGTGTTTCGCTTCGTATCGCATAGATGAAAAAAAAGAAAGTGGGCCAAAATTAATCATGGCATTATGATAGTGCGTAAGATGGTGAAACTTTGGCTTCAGTGCTTCACTAGAGACAAGCAAATACATTTCATTCAGTTGACTAACACAGTCTTGCATGACCATATGAAGACCTTCCCAAACCGAAGTTAACATAGCAAGCTCTAAAACTTCCCTTAACTTTAGGTAAAGTGCCCAGTATGTGTCGCCACCAGGAATCTTGTCTCCTATTAAAATGGAAAAATACCGTATGAAGGTTAACATTTCTGACGCACTCAGGCGAATATTACAGTTTTTGATGTGGATCATAGATAATTCAACGGGCTTATTGCGTGAATCTTGCCCATACTCAAATGTTTTCAACCTAATGTTAAGCAGTTCTAAGGTAAAATATCCAAAACGATTAATGTACTTGTTAAGAACCAGTCCCATGACATATTTGCCAACACCTTCAAGAATATCATGCATAACATCTACTCCAACTTGTTTGAATAGTCTGAAGCCGTCCACCTTTAACCACACACACCTTTCTTTAACACCAGAATTTGCAGGAATACATTCTAAAATATCAGCTTCATAATCGGTATCACATCTTAGGAGGGCATCGTCCGCATGTAATTGAACTTTCATGTCTTCTTTCCTTACGCGACAAATTCTACATGGGTAGTTGGCAGAAAAGCTTTCCACAAAACCGGTAATAGAATGAATGCCTAAATTGTCTCCGATAATTAAAGCCAGTTCAAAATACACAACTCCATCAAAATTTGGAATAACAAATGAGATGCCAGTAGAACTCAGATAATTAAGCTCATCTATTACAGGCTGGAAGATTATATTATTGCCGAATTTTAATCTGTCAGAAGAATGGAATAGCAATGTTAAGAAAATATGAGATAGAACACTACAACGCCAAGGAGGTAGACAAGGGACTGACACATACACGGCACCTAATTTATGAATCCCGGAGTGACTTCCTAAAGCATTTGAAGTCTCATAGTCGTCAAAAAATAAAAACAACGGTATTACATGTTTGCCTAAATGAGCTCTTCTTTTTGATTGCCAATAGCGCCCTTGAATAAAGTTTCGAATAACGTTAACATCTTTGTAAAGATCCGCCATGTAATGCAATGTATCAACCAAGACTGTTTCGATGGAAAAAAAACCATATAAGACTTCTCTTAATGGAATCAACTGCATAGCACAAGTAACCGAAGAAAGTACCCGACTACCTCGTAAAGTACTCGACTTGTGACGTTCACCCACTACTACTGCTTTAGGTGGAATATAAGTCCGGCGGCCCTGAAAGTATTTCAATCTACGATACTCCGATAAAAACGGATTGAAGCACGAAGTGATTGCAGTAGACATTGTATGTAGCACTTCTGAAACGGGACTGTTACAAGAAATTTCACCATTATCAGCCATATTCTGCAAGAAGTCTCCTATCAATTGAACCACCGAAGATGACAAAATGCTTAGAAGTTTTTTTATAATTATTTGGACAATATTTCTTGGCAAGTTCACAGACCCATACAAGGATGCTACTAGCAAAGCTAGAGCCATTTCTAAAGAAACGTGACGTAAATCTTGCCTTAAAGGTACTTCTGGTGTTACAACAAAGTTACAAGGATGGGTTTGATTACTAGATTCTTCAGAAGACGAATGATCATTCACGGGCCCAATAAGATCAGAATGACTAATTAGTTCTTGAGAAGGGGAACCGTCAGACTCGACTAAAATTTCCTGATCTGTTGCAGGATATTGTTCGTTTTCTTCAGTTAAATTATAAAGTTGACTTGAATGCTCCCGAAAGTAATGTCTACGAAAGGAATTAAAGAGGTGATACGACCGGAAACAATTGCCTTCTACGCAGTGATATTGTTTAAACCTGTGGTGCTGATGAAAAACTTGATAATGGACTTTTAACGCTCGTACGTTTATGACTACAGTATAACAAATAAAACAGGTAACCATTTTTACTCAGCAGACATACTACAATCACTCAATAAACTTAGGACAGACGACGAAAGTCTGTTTTTTGAAATAAAATTTGCAGGAAACTTGTAAATGGCCCTTTCTAAGAACTGCCAGATGGGTAAACATTCACTAGGATACTCTAAATTAAGAGCCCATATAATTTTAAAACATGTATCAACAGTTTTGCAGATGTTTGGCAATTCGTAGAGAATATCATCAACAACAACGTAACGTGCTATTATATTTTTCAATGGACCTGCAACTATCATATAAGGTTGGATGGTCAATCCCAAAGACTTGTACCTGTTGTGTCGCTTCAATCGCTCTTCCAAGACTTGTCTTTCCTCTTCAACGTGTAAAATAAAGCTTTGACGCACTTCTGCAGCGGAGATTCTCTTCTTTTTTAAGTGAACTGGTCCAATGATGTGGGGAATAAGGAGTAATACAGCGAGAATGCTCGTTTCAGGATCTTGATCTGTCAAGCAACAAGAACAAAAATTAGTTACTGTCATTTTTAATAATCATTTTTAGTAGGTAATCCATGAATTTCACTGATATTTTTAAGTGTCTGGAAATGCATGTTAAATCTACATTACACTATAACATCTACTGTAAGCCCATGAAAATCAATAAGTAGATTGAATTGAATTGATTATTTTGACTTAGAAATTGGCAGGGCTCCGACCAACCAAAATTTTATCTAGACTAGAATGATTCTTTTAATTGAAGCATGGTATTGAAAGAGGTGTCATAAACATGTCGCAGCCAACTGGTTGAAACCGCAAGTCTTTTAGGTGGCAGGCTTAGGCTGTAATAGTCCAGTCAAATAAATGATTGACACGTTACTTTATTTGCGGGACTATACTACGAGTATAGCAAACTCACCTTGCGCTAGTTTCTTAAGTTCCTCTTCAAATGGTGATCGTCTTGATAAGGTTTTAGATACATTGAGTAATTTGCTCTTTAGTAACGGTAGTTTATCTTCTAATGAATGTTCATTTTGAGGATACCAGTGATTGAAGTCAGCAGTCAGCTGAAATAAAGAGATGTAGTTTGAGAAACCATAAAAGTTTACGACTAAAGTAATACATTAAAACTCATAGCAGTGAAAAAATTTACCAATTCATGCCCCCAAGAGCGCTTCAAACATGAGAATTCTTGGATATAAGACTCTTTTTCATTTGAGAGAACACGTTGCTTCCGATGCTGGTTGGTGCTTTTCCACTTTTCTGCACACAAGGCATAATCATCAGAAGAGCAACGTAACCACTCCAGGCACTCCTCTTCCTCTTGCGTGATGGATATTTTATTATTATGTAAATTAACACTGTTACATGTAGATGTAGACGGTTCTGGAGTTAACGTCTTCTCTAAAGAGCGTCGTGCTCGCGGTTGATACACCTTTTGTCTTCGGTACTTGGCTTTTAAATTTACCACTGCGTCGTAGAGCCGGCCGTGAGCTCGTTGTATTCCAGCTTTTGGTTTGGTGTAATAACAATGTAGATTTTCTGAAGGAAATAACCGTTCTGAAAATGAAAACAACAACAAAATTAATATAAAAACATAAGACCCCAAAAAAAGTTAAATCCATTTAAAGTGCCAGTGAAGCTTACTTACTTATCTCGCTAAGCCAACTTAAATATATATCAGCAGTTACATTTGACCTGGGGTCATGTCTAAGAATTTCCTTTGAAATTACTCGTACTAATATTTTTCTATATTGTTCTCCCAATGTCTTTTCTTGATCATGTTGAAGTATCAATTGACCATCTGGGGTAGTTGCCAAGAGCAAAGCAAGATCCTAAAAACAAAAACATGTCACCCATCGTCTTATATGTATATACAGAATGTTTGGAAGCTAGGTGCAAAGCTCAAAATGCTCCAAATGGTGTGAACTATCACCCCCTTAAGGCGTTGCATCCAGCTTCCAAACACCCTGTATTCTTATATTTGCATAAATTAACTAAACAGTTTTATGTGTATCTTCAAATTCTACCACATATAAAAAAAAACTAGATACTGGAAAGATGTGTTACTCAAAAATGCACAGTGTGGGATAGGACACATGACACAAAAAAGCAATAAAAAAAACCGTCGCAAACAATTAGTTTTTTCTTTTATACCTTGTTTTTTTATTCATGTGAAAATTGTTTCATTTAATTTGTACTTCTGTGTGTTGTGCTATGTCTTTTGTGTGCACTAAATAAACGTTTTATCTATATATCTAAATTAGTTTCATCTTAGAACTTATTATAAATAAGTAATAATAAACCTATTTTCGTTTGTGTACAATATCCAGGGTCACACTGTATTACATAGATACAAGTCGAATTGCTAACTTTTTTTTGAAGTTGGTTAAAAATAGGGGATGGGGAGTTGATATTACCATGTGTACCACCCGGCGACTGGTAGTGGTGATTTTGCAGTACAAATAAAAATAAAACTACATACTTACAAAATTGGCATGTGAAGACACAGACACTGAAGATCGTGATGAGATGCTAGGTGACGCTGGAAGGGATTTGATTGGGCTTGTGGAATTCGGCGTTAGTCCTTCTACAGAGTCTCCATACGTTGAAATTATTTTTTCTAAATAGTCATCAATTTGTGAAGCCTTGCCACTCTGTAATAAACACTTGTAAATAACTATGGAGGTATGTTTTTCTGACCTTAGACATGGAGCTTAGTCAAGGTAAAAACTCAGAAAATATTATCTTTAGAGACTTATTGAGACTGTGTCTTAAATTACCTTTTCAAGCGACACTTTCCAGTCTGAAAGAACTTTATTGAATTTTGCTTGCGGGCCTATTGCAGGAATTAATGCCCTCACTTGCGCATCATCTAATAATCTTAATGCAGACAGGTCTACTTCGTTTTCTAAAAACAGTAAGATAGAAAACTTACAACACTACACATTCTTATTACTGCTTAACACATACACCCTTAGCTTAAAATGTTAAAGCCGTTAACCCTTATATCATTTAAGTGTGTCAATAGTTGCATGCTTTTGTACTAAAGGTTAAAATTGAAATATTTATGTAGGAATGTATATATGTTGGAATGTATTTATTAATGATGTATTATTATGACTGAACGTTCTACGTGCATGCATAGCTTAACTCTGCCCCTAAGGCCGGGAATATACGTCAGTTTTTTACATCGCAGTCTGATCTGGCTTCAGACATTCGGAAACAAAATCCGACATGTATTTCCAGCCCATTTTGATCTGTCTGACCTTGATTTACAGTATTTTTAAGTACAAACAGAAACATTCTTTCGTAGCAAAGACACCATACCCACAACACACTAATCACTACTTAGTATAAAACAAAGTCCTCCGCCGCGTCAGTCTGTCTGTTCGCGATAAACTAACAAGAATAAACGATTTCATGCTGTATTCACCAATGGATAGAGTGATTCTCGAGAAAGTTTTAGTAATAATGTCAAGCGGGCGGGCGAGCCCCGGCTTCAGCTAGTATTGAATAAAGTAGGTACCTCTTGTTTTTATTTACTCCGTCGATAAAACGTCAGTTTTAGGTCAGCGGGTCGTCCTAAGGGCGTATCGCATCATGTCACACTACTCATGAAAAAGAAATTCAATTCAAATTATTACATAATGAAGGGTGAACTGTCTTTGAAGGATACCTACCTAGTACTTTTTGTGCCTTCACAGTAGCGGGTAAAGAATGTCACATTTACATTTAACGAGAAGGCTAGTACATTTTAATGTCAACAGTAGCGACCCATGACCTTTTTTTTCTCAAGATGGGTACGATTACACAATAATTCCGTAGTAAAATCATGATTTATCTCAATATTAAACACATATTACACCTATCATTAGCAAAGTCACACAAAATAACAATTTATAGTTAGACTATTTCATTAACCAAAACCGTTTTTTCTAAAGTTTTCAAATGGAATTTCTTTGAATGTTCAAATTTTTGTGTGGCTAGGTTTATTTTATTCATATAATTTAGAATGAGCTGTCCTTTCGTACGTATTTCCATTTCAGTAACATAACGGTCTCGTGAAATGGTTATACCTAGATAAACCATAACAGTCAAGTACATAACAAAGTTCATGAAATGGCTTACCTCTAAACACATCAATGTATTTTTCAAATCCCCATTCCCTGAGGAGCGTCGCTGTCTTCTCAATCTCGTCATCCATGATAGATACTTCAATTTAATCGAAAACACTGCACCTACTAAAATGTTTATAAGCTCTAGTCTTGGCAGGCACGTACACTATCGGGATTGATCGATCCGAACGTTCTTGAAGTCTTGAAAAACGGTCAAATAATTAAACGGCAAGGAATTCTGCTAATAACCATCAGCAGTATCAATTTTAATACAAAACTATGATACGTTGATATTTCCAGTGCAGGAAATATCAAATAAACGATCACAATGGACGACGACTTGAAAAAGAGTTGTCCTGTGATCCTGTCCGTGTTGCAGGGCACCAAATTCAAATGGAAGAAAATTGAAGAAATAACTATGGCGGCCGGCGCGCCGCGCGCCGGCCGTCCCGCGCGCCGCGCGCGGGACGTGTAACGGTGTAGCCAACAGTTAAAACTAACTCTCCACCAGATTCAACATCTCAGGGTGCTTACAGAAAGAATGCATTTTTTAAAGTATACGGGCAGGGCAGTACCGATCGATACAGGGTTATGCATATAGAAACAGGTAAATCTGTTCAAAGTGCAATGTCATGATGTCGAGTTCGTCGGACGATGAGTTTTTTCTCCTCGAAAGAGTTCAATATAAAATAAAAAAGGACAGTCGGTGTTTCTAATATCAATAGCAAAAGAAATAAATATGGATCGTATTATCAATTATTCCTAAAATATATAAAGTTCGATGAATCCATGATAATAAATTAGATAATCCTGCCAATATTTTGCCAATTACATTTCTGTTGCTGTGTAATTTGTGTCTTTTGTCCCACAGTGGTGGTTTAGCAAAAACCAATGCTAATAAAACTTCGCAATCCAAATCACCAAACACCACCCGAAAATCACTAACGAAAATCGCCCCTACTCTCATAGTCGCTAAATTTTCCACTAAACCATTTTTTAGTTATTAAGAAAGAAAACAATAAGTAATAATAATCATTGGTTTCTTTTATTATCACGTGATAGTAATACTAACAATCAATAAATCAACATACAAATAGTAAATCAACAAGTCAAGATCAGGAACATAAAAAAATATTCAATAACAACAATATTACTTAATTTAACTACTAAAACCGGGTCGAAACCACCAGTTTTAGTGGTGCGGCAGTTTGTGTTGCCAACCTAGTGGTTGGCAACACAAACTGCCGCAACGGACGTGACCATAGAACACATAATACCTAGAACAGGACGTGACGTTTGCCCAAGAAAGAAGCGAGTTTCGACTTGTTTTATTAGACAAACGGTTCTTTTTATTGTCAAGACAGTAATTTTAATCGTTTCAAATTCATCGTAGGTATTGTTTTGTATATGATTGGTTCAATCAAACAGTTCTTTTTAATGTCAAGACAGTAATTTTAATCGTTAGAAATTCATCGTAGGTATAAACAATCAGTTTTCAATTTACCTGCTTAATTAACTCGTTTCCAACAAATAGAAGTTAGGGTTATTTTCAGAGGGGCTCGTAATTAAAAAACGTTCAAATTCAGTCAGTTCAGTCGCAATCTCCTCTCAGCGACCACCAATGTCAAAAATTTATGAAAATTGATTGTACCTATTTACTTACATAAGTAAATAGTTGGTAACGAAAATGATAGGAGTCTCTTTTTAACCGACTTCCAAAAGGAGGCTATCTTCGCCAATTGTGAACCGATTTTGATAATTCTTTTTTTGTTTTGGAGAATATTATTCCGCGGTGGTCCCATTTTATCATGTTTGGTGAAGATCTGATGCTGATCTTCGGAGTTATACAATGGAACTCTTCAATAATAGACAGCAAATCTGCCGTGATCACTGCAATCGCTTGGATATTTATTGTTTACACAACATCATAACATAACATCACGCCTGTATGCTCTGAGGGGGTAAGCAGATGTGTACAGTACACTCAGATTTCGACAGTGTTAGGTATGTTAAGTTCCATTTTATTGGGGATAAGCCTATTACCATGACATGTATTGTTAACGGTTCAATAATGTTTCACCAAAATTCCTTTGTGACCACTATTTTAGTTTTGGGTTTTGGTGAAGATTTAATTCTGATCTGATCTGCGGGGATATACAATGGAACTCTTCAATAATAGACAGCAAATCTGTCGTGATTGCTGCAATCGCTTGGATGTTTATTGTTTATACAACATCATGACGTAACATCACGCCTGTATGATCTGAGGGGTACGCAGATATGTACACCCAGATTTGGACAGTAAGATATTATGTAATGTTCCATTTATTGGGGCTAAACCTATTACCGTGACATGTATTGTTAACAACGTAAAATTAATGAATATCAAATATTTGTAAAGGATATTACAACTAAAAATGGAAAAATAAAAAAACTTTTTTGCAAAAAATAAAACCGACTTCAAAAACACAAAAAAGTGAAAAATAACTTTAGCTTCTGAAGTCGGTGACAAAAAAACTGAATAAAACAAACAAAAGTCACCGACTTCAGAAGCTAAAGTTATTTTTCATTTTTTTGTGTTTTTTTTTCCGTTCAAAAGGTTACTATGGAACCCATAAAGATTCGCCCAGTCCATCTGTCTGTTTTTCCGTATGTTACAGCCATTTTACTTCGAGACTCTTGGCACCACACAGTTGAAATTTATTTAGGTAACCGGTATACAAAAATGATATGAAAATTAAAAAAAAAAAAAATTTCATATTTTCATATCATTATTTACTCTCCATACATGAAACTGAGGGTTGAAAAAATTAACTATGTGGGTGTCGTGTTGTGTAAACTTTCAACGTGGTTTGAATAAGATTTGATATTTAGTTTTTGAGATATTACGAGACTTTTTCGTCAAACTGCAGTGGTAACTTTGTTATTCATTTTAACATACTATTAAATACATTTACTTAAGAATGAGCGTTAAAAATATTGTTATTATAAATATTGTGTCATCATCGTCAGCCAAAAGACGTCCACTGCTGGACATATAGGCCTCCCCTAAAAGGGGGGGTTTGCCATAATCGCCACGCTTATGTACCTAGTATGGTATGGTACGGTAGCATGGTTTTAAAATGCTTATAGAACGCTGCTGTCCATTATCTAGTAAGTCCCTAGTCGCCTTTTACGTCACCCATATGGGTGGGGAGGGCGGGTTTGCTATTCTTTAAGATGGATGCTCCAGTTTAGCCCGCGATATTCAAATTTTCTTACGTTTTTTGCAATTTGCAGGCCAGTACTAGGTTGTATGTTGATTATTTAAGCAAATTTTAGAACCTGCTACGACGCCATGAAGCTCGCATTTTACATCACATGATCACACACCCACTTTCTGTCACAAATGTCGTCGTCAGTTAGTTTTAATGTGCTATCTGTTAAATTAAATATTTTCTTCGATCAGTTTTAACGATCAAACCATTACAATTTACTGCCACATCACGGGATTTTTTATCGAATGATGATTAGTTAGTTTTAATGTGTGCTATTGGTTAAATTAAATGTTTTATTCGATTAGTTATAGCGATCAAAACATTACAATTTACTGCTACATCACGGTAATTTCGATCGAATCATGATCAGTTACTTTTAATGTTTGCTATTGGTTCAATTTAATGTTTTGTTCGATTAGTTATAACGATCAAAACATTACAATTTACTGCTACATCACGGTAATTTTTATCGAATCATGATCAGCTAGTTTTAATATGTGCTATTGGTTAAATTAAATGATTTAATTCGATTAGTTTTAACGATCAAACCATTACAATTTACTGCCACATCACGTTCACTTTTTGTCGAGTCATGATCAGTTAGTTTTAATGTGCTATCTGTTAAATTAAATGGTTTAATTCGATTCGTTTTAACGATCACACCATTACAATTTACTCGAGTCATGATCAGTTAGTTTTAATGTGCTATCTGTTAGATTAAATGTTTTATTCGATTAGTTTTAACGATCAAACCATTACAATTTACTGCCACATCACGTTAACTTTTTGTCGAATCACGATCAGTTCGTTTTAATGTGCTATCTGTTAAATTAAATGATTTAATTCGATTAGTTTTAACGATCAAACCATTACAATTTACTGTCACATCACGTTAACTTTTTGTCGAGTCATGATCAGTTTGTTTTAATGTGCTATCTGTTAGATTAAATGTTTTATTCGATTAGTTTTACCGATCAAACCATAACAATTTACTGCCACATCACGTTTACTTTTTCTCGAATCATGACCAGTCTGTTTTAATGTGCTATCTGTTAAATTAAATGTTTTATTCGATTAGTCTTAACGATCAAAACCATTACAATTTACTGCCACATCACGTTAACTTTTTGTCGAATCATGATCAGCTAGTTTTAATGTGCTATCTGTTAAATTAAATGTTTTATTCGATTAGTTTTACTGATCAAACCATAACAATTTACTGCCACATCACGTTTACTTTTTGTCGAGTCATGATCAGTTAGTTTTAATGTGCTATCTGTTAAATTAAATGGTTTAATTCGATTCGTTTTAACGATCACACCATTACAATTTACTTGAGTCATGATCAGTTAGTTTTAATGTGCTATCTGTTAGATTAAATGTTTTATTCGATTAGTTTTAACGATCAAACCATTACAATTTACTGCCACATCACGTTAACTTTTTGTCGAATCACGATGAGTTCGTTTTAATGTGCTATCTGTTAAATTAAATGATTTAATTCGATTAGTTTTAACGATCAAACCATTACAATTTACTATCAAATCACGTTAACTTTTTGTCGAGTCGTGATCAGTTAGTTTTAATGTGCTATCTGTTAGATTAAATGTTTTATTCAATTAGTTTTAACGATCAAACCATTACAATTTACTATCAAATCACGTTAACTTTTTGTCGAGTCGTGATCAGTTAGTTTTAATGTGCTATCTGTTAGATTAAATGTTTTATTCGATTAGTTTTAACGATCAAACCATTAAAATTTACTGCCACATCACGTTAACTGTTTCTCGAATAATGCTCAGTCAGTTTTAATGTGCTATCTGTTAAATTAAATGTTCAATCATTAAACGTTACTGTTTTGTTTTTTAATGTTTTACACACATTCCTTTTTACTGTAAAAAGTCAGTAAATCTTAATGTTATAGCTTTAATGTGCGGTAGTAACATTTTATTTTTTTCAGTGTACTCTTTTAAAATGGTTTAGCAATATCTTCATGTTACAGCTTTATCATGTAGGTATGGAGGTAGGAGGAGAGCAGTGGTGGCTCAGAGGTAGCGGCCCCGACTTACGAACAGTGAGTCGTGGGTTCGAACCCAGTCAGGCGCATTACTTTGTGTAATTTATTTCATCACCACTGCTCTCAAAACGGTGAAGGAAAACATCGTGCTGAAACCGGTCTGTCTTAGAACCAAAAAATTCGAAGACATGTGACATTACCAACCCGCACTGGGCCCGCGTGGTGGATTTTTATAGCCCATTCGTCTCCTAAAGAGGAGGCCTGAGTCCCTGCAGTGGGAACATTATAGGCTGATGATGATGTTGCGTGATGGAGGTAATTAACTTGTTTCCATCTCTGTACAGAGTAACTTCGGCACAGTAAGTCTACAGTACCCGATGTCGGACCAGCCGCTGTTCGGCGAGTGGTACATCCGCGTCGAGGCTCTGGGTCAGATCGAAGAGTCGCAGTTCCTCGTTGAGGAGTACTATCAGACGCGATATGAGGTATGTACATACCTACTCTTCTTACAATTTTACTAGGTTTTAAAGGAAACTTGCCCTGCCAAGTTTAAACTAGCATATTTTCCTTGTATGCCCGATATTGCTAAGTCATCCAAAGCTACGTATAGCGACGACTTGGAGGCGAGTTGTGGGCACACAAACGAATTATTGTTCGACCCATATGCTGGGTGCTTGGCACTGAAAGTGTCAACGAATTATAGAATACAGGTTATTATTAGACAATGCTAGGTTAGTGTGTGTCAAAATCATAATCTAGGTGGTATGGAATTGTTACTTTTTTTTTCCATAAATCACACTCACATATGGAACAGCTTTCTGCTAATATGCTTTCTCCACACAAGAATATTTTATGTTTTGTCTCTGCATCACCCTACGGTAGACTTGTAGAAAATACCCAAGGCATTAAGTCTGGCTTTGTACAGTGTTTTTTACATTATGTGCATAAAGTTTTAATAAATCAATAAATGTATTCACAACAACTATAATGTAAATGTAAGTAAAAGAATGATCAAGGCAGAAAACTTCTGCCTACCCCCATGGGAAAAGGGCGTGAGTTTATGTATGTAAGAATGATCAAATAAGTTAGAACAAACTATTCAAATAAACCAAACAACTGTTAATAATTTCCATCCTCTCTTCACCCAGGTAAACGTAACCATGCCCGCGTTCTTCTTCAACACTGAACCGTTTATCCACGGCCGTATCATGGCTAACTACACCTCAGGCGCGCCCGTACGAGGCAATCTGACCCTAAAGGCAACCATCAGGCCGATCCCGCAGTACCGGCCGAGGTATTACACGCAGGGGCAGTTCAATAATAGGGGACAGTTTGGTGTGCCTACAGGGTATGGAGGAAACCAGTATACTAGAGGTAAGTTAGCAATATAAATACATTTTATAGTTTTTACGAGATAGAAATTCTGACATCCAGTCTTACCAAAGAGTATCGTATTACCTAGTATTGACTGGGTTGTGAAAGTCAGATAGGCAGTCGCTCCATGTAAAATACTGGTACTCAGCTGCATCCGATTAGACTGGAAGCCGACCCCAACATAGTTGGGGAAAAAGGCTAGGCAGATGATGAGTTTTTACGAGATAGCGCAACGAGTTGGACAAAACCTTCCTTAGCTCCTCTTAGGTCCTTAGCTCTGAATCTAAAAAACTAGAAGTCATGAAGAAAGGCCTTTCCCCATTAGACAAATAGCACAGGCTAACAGTATAAGTTTTAACAGCTTTACCGTAACGGTTGTGTTTAGGAAAGTTCCTAAAATTTAGACTGATATTCCGCACGTTTTGAACGTCAAAATTGCCGACAGTGTTCATCATTTCCTACCTAGGGAAAAATGGCGGGACTAACTAAACTTAAGTGTTTTGACTGAGTACTCAAGAAAAAAAACATTTAAGTTTTATTTAAACGTAACTTATCTTTCACAGTCCATCAAAACTATCCCTACAATACTGGCTACAACAACAATTATAACAATCACAACTACAACGACAGCAACTACCAGCAAAATTACGACGGCAACTACCAACAACAATATGACAACAACTACGGACAGACAATGGTGGATGAGTTCGGTCGAGTAATAAATAGGGAGAACCGGTACATCCCTGGGCAACCTAACCAGTTGGAGCAGCCGGACTGGTGGTATGATCAGCAGAAAGTGGTTACGAGGATGTTTAACTTTGTAAGTTTCACTACCTTATTTAATATTTTAACCGACGAGAAAAAAGGAGGAAGTTTTCAATTCCACATGTGTATATTTTTTATGTAGACCACACAACTTTTTCACCTCATGGTTACAGAACTGTTGTTGGGTGATTTTGAGTTTTATCAATTTTCAATCGTAAACAATAGGGTAGTTAACAAAAAAAATCTAATTAGTCCGTCAGATAGATTTTCAAAAAATATTGGACACGTATTTTTTTCTTTTTTCACGTAAACAAACAATGAAGACGATACAGTGGTTTGAAAACTCGTGTGACGTCATATTCTAAGACATTACAGTATAACATTTTTTAACGGTGAGTGACGTCACAAATCCACCGCCATCGCCACTCAAATCTTTGACGCGTTTTATCGTCGTCACTTTTTATTGATTTGTTAAAACTAAAAATACGTATCCAATATTTTTCGATAATGTAACAGACGGAATAATTAGAATCATATTTTTTTTAGCCAGTTAACATCCTTATTCATGTGGTACCCACTAGCTACTACCCAGTTGATTTTTGCATTGATGGTAATTATTTTAAGAAAGGCGAGTCTCACAAAAAAAGGGAATAAATTGTTTAACAAATGGCCAATGAAAAAAAAGGACATACGAGTACCACTGACTGGCAGTCGTCAGTAAAGTATTGGTGGTAAAGCTGTGATTAGAAATCACTACGTGTGTGAAATATGGCATCACGATGGTTTGTGTGGTATGTTTACGTCTTAAAAAACTGATTGTAATTCTGTGTTATTGAATAATAAAAGGAAAAAAAAAACATGCTTATGGCACAGCAAATTGATGCGTGCAAAACTGCAAAGAGTACCTTTGTTATAGATGTGTCACTTCACTTTGATAAACAATCAATTTCTCCGATTGCAGTTAGTATTTGCTATATTAGCGATGCCTCTATATTTTTTCCTCTACCGTCGAAAGTAAAATAGAAATACGCTAGAAGAAGCAGATGAAACGTAACACCACGAGGAAACCCGGACACTGCATTCATCATATTTAAATTTCCAGGATGAAAAATACCCATTCTGGATGCTGAAGCCAGACCCGACTCAGTACGCGATCGATCACAACAGTAACAACAACAATAATAATAACAACAACAACAATCCCAACTACAACACTTACACGACAACTTCGACGTACAACAATTATTACAACAACCCGTACTACGATCAACTGCCGTATTTGAGATATGTGAGTATTGTTTATACTTGTTTCTATTTAGTTCTATAGATAATTTCCTCCCCCCCAAACAAAATGTATACAACAGCTCGCAGTATAAATAATTAAATATCCTTTCAGAAAAATAGATAACTATACAAAACAAGTTTACAACATTGAAAAGGAGATTTTCTTGCTCTCGCTGTAAAAGTTCTTTATAAAAATGTGTCTAACCTAACAGATTGAGGAAAATCAGTCTGTGTCAGTACGCACGACGACAAATCAAAATAAGCGGATCTCTCTGTGCAAATATTTTATGTTAGAATGCGAGGTCCTGTTATACTGGTTATTCATATTTTGATGTGTGAACCTAAAAACTTGTAAATTCGCAGTTCAACGGCACATACGACTTCAAATACCCGATGTCAGAGCTAGCCCAGCTGGTGCCGACCCTCGACGGGGTCGAGGTCATCATCACGGCGTCCGTAGGCGACCCGTTCCTCGACGAAGTCATCGAGGGTTACAGCATCGCTCGGATCTTCAACTCTTCGCTACAAGTCACCTTCCTTGGTGGAACGCCGCAGGTCTTCAAGCCTTCGATGCCGTTTGATGTTTATGTGAGTATATTATACATATTTATGTAGTATTAGTAATAATTGATATGTGTTTTGTGTTATTTAGAATTTCTAATTTGAACTACGTAGTTTTGTTAGTTATTAACCATTTTTTTCTCCATTACATTTAACCATTTCGAAGTCGGTGACATTTTGTCTGTTTGATTTCGTTTTTTTTTGTCACCGACTTCAGAAGCTGCTTTTTCTTGTGAAGTTGTTTTCACTTTTTTGTGTTTTTCGTTTTAATTTTTTTGTGTGTTTGAAGTCGGTTTTTTTTTGCAAAAAAGTTTTTTTATTTTACAATTTTTTGTTGTAATATCCTATAAAAATATTTACTATACGTTTAACATTCAAGCAAGAACCCTAACCCTTAACCTTCAAGATTCCCTTATTATTGCTTTCAACTCCTAACCATTTAGGAGTAGTACCTTCCATAATCAGCTCACCTAGAGAACCTGAAAGATTACAACCATATATACGTCCCCATAATATTTTACTAAAGAATTATGCTCCAACTCCTAACCGTTGAGGAGTTATACCTTCCATCATCAACTCATCAACATGAAGTGATGACTGCTAGATGCAAATACTTAAAAAGCTTTAGAAAAACCACGAAACACGTGGTACATGCCTATACAATTTGAGGGTTGCCCTCGATTTCTCCGGGATGCCATCATCAGATCCTAATTTTCTTATCATGGTACCACCCTTGGGATATCTCATTTTCAACAAAAAAAAGAATTTTCTATATCGGTTCAGGCGCCTCCGAGTAGTCGGTAGTAGTTTTACCTTCTATCATCAGGGCAACCTAATACCCTAAAAGAATACAACTATGACTTTATAAGTACACATAGTTCTGAAAAAATTTTCCATCAACTCCTAACCGTTGAGGAGTTGTACCTTCCATCATCATCAGTGAATCCACATGATATTGTGATGACCACACGCAAATACTTGAACTCACGCAAATATATGGAAAACGTCATAAGTGGCTATAAAGTTTAAGGGTTGCCCTTGATTTCCCATCATCAGATCCTGACTTGGTGACAATGGGACCACTTCGGGTCAACCTGATACCCTGAAAGAATACAATTATCGCTCCATAAGTGAGTATAAATAAGAAGGAATTTTCTTTCAACTCCTAACCGTTGAGGAGTTGTACCTTCCATCATCATCAGCGAATTCACGTGATATTATGATGGTCAGACGCAAATACTTAAACAGCTTTAGAAAATATATGAAAAACATCATAATTATGTGCCTATAAAATTTGAGGGTTGCCCTCGATTTCCCTGGGATCCCATCATCAGATCCTGATTTGGTGACAATGGGACCACGTCGGGAGTATACCTTTTCGAACACAAAAAGAATTTGGTAAATCGGTTCATTAATGACGGAGATATGCGATAACAAACATACAAAAAAAAAATAACATACAGACGAATTGAGAACCTCCTCCTTTTCGGAAGTAGGTTAAAAATAATATAAATCTTTTAGTGATAGTTGACATTAAAAATTCGCAAAAGAATCAAAACAGGAACTGGTTTTCAACATCTAATCATTTATTTCAATCGGTAGATCAGATGAAAATCCTTGGACACTCTTGCTTTCATTTCAGTGGCATTTCTCTTTGTATGGCATAGAGCACAATAACTGGCTACGTCCTGCTTACAGATGGTAGTATCGTACCACGACGGGTCCCCGCTGCCCAGCTGGCAGGCGCGCGGCGTGTCGCTGCAGGTGCAGGTGCAGGTGGAGGGCCGCGGGGGCGGCGTGGACCCGCAGCTGCCCGCGCTGGTGCCCGGCAGCGACGCCGTGTGGCATCTCAAGCTCGACCTCTACAAGTTGCTACGTGAGTATATCGTGGGCTGGTAGACATGAACTATCCATGTAATACTACTACCTACATATTGTGGTAAAACAAAAGAAAACCTGAAGTGAAGCTGAGTGAAAAATAGTGACTGTATTTGCAAACCTAGAGTGGTAAGTGTTGCGGCGCCAGTCTTTTCTCCCAAGGTTACAACCAGTCCCGTCGGGGCTGCGGGTTGTTCGCAAGAGATACCGCGGCCTCGACTTGAAGGGCTAAGAAGGAACATGGGTGGTTTTTAGTCAGTAGAAGTCTGACACTCCTTTTCGCTCTACCCAAGAGCGGAAGGGGTTATTTGATAATTTTCCTCCCGCCAAAAAAAAAAAAAAATTTACAACCAGTCGGTAGATTGTCTTATGTTTAATCTGTGTCCCTTCGACCTTCTACTACATGCCTCCACTAACTCGCATCATTTCTCCAGACCTACAAAACGACCCGAACTACCGCGAGGTACTGAACGGCATCACGGGCGTGCGGCTGAGCGCGCAGTTGCTAGACGCGGTGGGCTCGCACGCGAACGCCGACGTGCACTTCATCGCGCACTACAGCGCCAACAACCAACACATACGCATCGCTACCAGTACCACTGATGCTAGGGTGAGTTACACTATGCACTGTTTTTTTTTGGGGCAAGTCAGTTATATTCTCAAACGTCTGCTACTCCTGGCGCCAGAAAGTCCTAGAGAAATAATTAAACTGTCTTGGATCATCATCTGCCTAGCCTTTTCCCAACTATGTTGGGGTCGGCTTCCAGTCTAACCGGATGCAGCTGAATACCAGTATTTTAAATGGAGCGACTGCCTATCTGACCCCCACAACCCAGTTAATACTAGGTAATACGATACCCTTTGGTAAGGCTGGTTGTCAGACTTTCAGGTCACTGACTACCTGTAACGACTGCCAAAGATCTATATATGGCAGCCGGGACCAACGGCTTAAGGTTGAAGCGCCGACCGACCCTCCATACATTTTTGAAATACACCTTTACACGACACACAGAGACTTTTTCTTTAAAATTTATCATTTTATCACTTATCAACAATGGAAAGTGTCCGCAATCGACCTTTTTGGGCATTATCTTACATTATTTAGCGAGAAAAACAATAGTGAAATCCCGGCAAAATTTGACACTTCTTTAGTAGTGTGCGTGACTTTTGACAAATAATGACAAGTAAACTTGTTTAGACTATGGCACGCTAGATGGCGTGCAGGTGCAGACGATCTTATAATAATTCTGTTAAATCAATAATTAGTTTTAATTATTTCCTTTCCAACCGATCAAAAAAATAACAATATAAAATAACATAAAACTGATGACATCAATGTTATGTTTTTTTTTTAATGTAAACAATTTTATTGTTGTATGGCAACATAAATACCAGTAGTCGTAGGAAGGTTTTATGCAACGATGCCGTTCTTCGTAACCTTGACCTACATGCAATATGTGGACGAAAAAAAGGCGTTGCCAAACTTCGTTCACTTGTTTGACTGTTAGAAACTTAGAAAATACATTCCTAGCTCGGTTGTCCCGCGCTATATGATTTGCGCGCGGAAGTTCTTGCGTACTTATTATTTTGTATGCTATGCATTTTCATTGATTTAATTGCAATATTTCTCCAGTATACATTTGATTCATATTATCTATTATACTGTATTATTGTAATTCTAATTTATCGTAGGTATAATAGTTAAATATTCTAAAAACACAATTCTATTTTCGGTGGTATTAGAAACATCAAGTTGGCCCGTGATTTTTATGAAATCTCGTCACAATACTAATTACCTACGTCATACGTGTCAGTGATGAGTACAAAGTCAGTGTTTCTTAGTATTATTTGAATAATATGTTTTTGGTCAACAATAAATAAAATTATTTTAAATCGGTAAACTACCGAAGTAGGTAATCACAAAATTAAACTTGCAAACATTTGCAAAATATGGTTTTGCCGGATTACGTCACCTTTTACGCATTTTGCAAACAGTTTCAAACAGACACACATATTTAAATCTATATAGTTTGTTTTATTTTGTAGTAGATACCTACCAAGCTTTTTCACGTCGAAATTTGTTATGGTGCGTTCAGAAACAAATATAATTCAGTTACAATCTGTTTTTTTTCTGTTCCGTGCTTTATTTTGAACAAGTTATTATAATCTGTTTTTTTTTCTTATTCGTTGACCAGTTCTACGAGGAATCTAAAGGTAACATTGAAATATAAAGATAAGTAAAATTTTATTACGTACTATAGCGGAAAACGTTTCCGAACGCTCCCATTTCCCTGGCCGTAAGAGGGCCAATAGAGGACAGCCGCCTCAAAGATATTCACCAACGCGCTAGCATGTTTGCTCCCGCGCGTCGCGCCGACCAATCACTGATCTGTCGTCGCGCCGCTACTCGGCCGCTGATTGGCTTTCGTAGCGTTATAGTTTTAAGTTCTTATGATAATGTTGTTTGTAATGTTATAACTTATAATGTTGGCACTGGGTAAGAGAGATACTTTTGAGATGGCAGAGTTTTAACTTGTGTAATGTGTTTATTCCTGAGTTTCAATTAAAGTTTAAACCGTGAACAAGACTTTATTTTAAGAACTGACCCACCCCGACTATAGTACAGTCGAACAAGCTAATAAGTATACAGCCAGCTAATTTGTCTTTACTTTTAAGATTATACAGATACATTTAGATACTGATGTCAAACGATACAGCGTTTGACATCAGTCGCTTAATGCGAAACACTTTATAAAACAAAATTACAATCAATATTTTCAGTGTTATAGAATTATAAACATCTCTACCCTGTATACTTATTAGCTTGTTCGACTGTACATCTTTTGAACGCAACCCAATTGACATTGAGAGTTGAAGGAAAATCCGTCTGCACTTCTCCTGCACTTGCGATCATTTTCAATTGATTGTGGAAGCTGGTCCAAATAAAGGCTTATCTGAGATATCTGGGTATCGCATAGTGGACTTGAAGTATGTAATAGAGTGGGCATTTCTTCTGGAAAGACATTGAAATATGTGTGAATCTTCACAAATTGAATTTGTTAGTGAAAGACATGATGGATTTCGAAGTGAATTAATTTTCAAGCGCTGTGATCGAGCGTGGAAACATTGGTAGCAGTAATAAAATAAAAACTGCATTTGTGTGGGCAACTGTGACTTCTGGTAGCTTTTACACTCAAGCAGCTCACATAACAAGTCTTATGGATATTCCAACAATGTCAGCCAATAAATTTCGTCGAGTTGAAAGAAAATAAGGCAGTGTGTGGTTAGAACATTTGACAGAGGAAATTAAAATTGCTGGTGAACAAGAAAGATCAATTGCTATTCAAAAAGGTCATACGGGCATAACTTTGACTCGTCATCTGGTATGGTAAGTTAATATTTTACTAAAAACAAATTTGGTTCTTTATGACTTTTTTATTATGTGCATTATTTACAAGTGTTGCTTTTCATTTCCAGGCCTGCTTCTTGGAGTTAGAAACAAATATTGTTATACATGTCAATATTATGGGAGGAGAAACATGGATATGAAAGCACATAATTGCTGCAAAAATTTTACTGGACCATCTACAGCAATGGAATCGGAAATTATTGTGGAAGGCTTTCAAAAGAGTGAAGAAATACATCAACTTCGCTATTTGAGTTTTATTGGTGACGGAGACTCCTCTGTGTTTGCAAAATTGATAGAGAAAGTGTCATATGGGAACATCATAAAAAAAAATTAATGCAAGAATGACGTAATCAAAAACTATACCAGTGCACTCTACAAGGTAAATGAATAAATCAAATTTGTAAGTCATCCCTGGATCAGTGAAGCATATTATTCTGTATTTATATTTTGTTCTTTTTAGATCTTGGCCAACACTAAGCTCCCTCTCTCTGGGCGAAATATTTTGAAGCCAAAGATTATGAAGCTTACACTAGTAGCACGGAAAATTGTATTCGGAGTACATGAAAGCTGCAAGGATTATTACTGCAATGTAAATAAAACATAGACAGATGGAACTGAAAAGAAGGAAGAAGATCTCGTAGAAAGTTTGAAAAATACTGCTCCAGAAGTGTGGGCTCTTATTTATGCAGCCAATGAAAAAATTGCTTTGAAGGCTTCAAATCCTTCTGCAACATCAACATCAGTTAGAAATTCAAGCAAATAAGAGAAGTAAAGTTTTATTTCAGAGCAGCTTTGGAGATTGACGGTAAATAATATTTTGAAGTGAATGGTAAATAATATTGGTCAAAAAGTAAGAATTATATGCTAAGTATGTTTTCTTTGTTGCAGCAGCAGTGTAGCAGTTGGTTCAAAGAAAGTTTCAAGGCAGAGGGCGAAATCAACAAATCAAATGATTTTTTGTTCTAATTGTATTATGGTAGTAGTTTGTTTAGAATCTACATTTTTTGTATCAAAAGGTGAAATAATACTTCTTAGGTATACTTACTTCATATAAAGAGCTTTATATTTTCGTTTTATTATATGCTTTTGTTGAGTGCTTCGAAATTAGGAAATATTTTTTTCACCTTCCTTGTTATTATCTCATAATAAATCGTTTTAGATTTGTAGCTCTTGTCTAGGAATTATAGTTTCTTACGTGTTATGAAATGTATAATTATTGTAATAATTGGTACTGTTACTAATCATAAGTGTTATTAGTTTTGAGTGATTATGCATGTATCAGCATTTAATTATGTTACTTCAAATTCTTCTGGTTTGATAAAAAAAACAATAGTGTAGGTACCTAATGTAGTAAAATAAAACTGCGTTTTATTGTAATTATTGTTGACATAATTTATTTCCCAAAATTAAATAGTTTACACCAACAAATATACCTTTTATTTTTTAACAATCGTACATAATAAAATATACCGACTCACGAATAGTAAGTCGTGGGTTCAAATCCAGACAGGCGCATTACTTTGTGGAATGTATTGCATCACCACATGCTCTTAATAAATATGAAGCAAATCATGGTGAGATGTCCTTGAACCAAAAATTTGAAGACGTGACATCTACCCCACTGGGCCCGCGTGGTGGCCGTGTCCCAGCAGTGGGAACATTATAGGCTGATGATGATATACCGTAGCAGGTGGCGTTCTGTAGTTCTGCCAACCCAATCTACCCATAAAGAAAAATGAAAAACATTTCTTTTTATTCACGCCATCTAGTGTTCAATCTTCGTAAATGTACTCGCTCACCGGCTCACGTCTGTGTGTGTAAACGACGCTATATTCAATGGCAGATGTTAAATTACACCTTTGTGTCGAATTAGGTGGATATTATGACAATGATGTGACCCAATTCGATAAAACGTAATGTCCGATAACCGCAATTGCTACTCCTACGACTTAATAGTTTTCCAATTACACAAAAACACAAATAAACTAAAAATGTTGACTTCAACGCCATCTAGCGGGAAAATGGCTGGGAGCAGCCTGTATGATTCACCTTAACGTGCTTTCCGAGGCACGGAGGAAACTCTGTATGTGGGGCGGTCACCCATCCACAGACCGACCTAGGCAAGCACAGCTTTACCTAAAGATCGATTGAACTGTCTTGGATCCCACAAATAAATAAATTAGAAAAGAATGCATGCTACCCACTATTATGAACGAGTTACCGTAGGGCTATGAGAAAGAAAATAAATGTGAAGAACTGCTTGAAGATACTGAAAAACACATCTTTATTTACAATATTGTTTACATTGTATCTGTTTAGTACCTATTCTTATTCTATACTATAAATGCTCAGCGTTTAGCAAACGAATCTTGCAATTTAACAATGTTTGTAACATTGGTTGGTACAAAGCTTGGATTTTTCTAAAATATTGTGCATGTTTTTTCTCAAATAAATATATAAAAATGTTTTGTTTGGGTACAGGTGGGCGAGTACATAATCTTCCACGTGCAGAGCAACTTCTATATGGAGATGTTCAACTACGTCGTCATGTCGAAAGGAATCATTCTCACCAGTGGACAGGAGATCATGCAGGTAAACTTGATTTTCTCTTACTCTCCCTCTCTTTCTCACCTCCGTCTCTTTCTTTTGCCCTCCCTCTCTAGCTTCACTTGTTTTTGTCTTGTTGATGGTTCTGATTAATTACATTTTGTTTGTAGTTTCTTCCTAAAGCAAGGTCTTTTTCTATGTAACAGTTGTAATAATTTAAATGAAGTAATTTTCTATGCCACTTATGATATTGTGCAACTTAAATGTATCTCGTTTCGTTTCTAAATATTTGCATTTTACTTCTATTCTTAGATATTTTAGATGGTGGGTGGTGAAGCAAGGAATTTGCAGTAAAAAAAGATCTTAAATTAAAAATCACGTTCTCGCTCTCACAGCGGCTAGAAAGTTGTAGACTTTCTGTAACTTGCTTGAGCACTATGTTTCTATTTAGACTGGGTTGTGCAGAATCAAATATATGTTTATAAAGTATGTCAATTGATGTGTGTGGTATGTGTGTGCCCAGGAGGGTGTCCGTACGTTCGCGGTGACGGTGTCGGCGGAGATGGCGCCGGTGGCCACGGTGCTGGTGTGGAGCGCGCAGCGACGCGCGCACGTGCTGGCTGACTCGCTCACCTTCCCCGTCAACGGCATCTCTAGGAACAACGTGAGTAGCTTAGCAGATTTTGCTAATAAAGGGTGTAAAAGTACCCTTAACGCAAACGAAGGGCACTTGTTCTCCCCACCACTGGGATTATTTTTTTGTTCTAGACTATGGTCTAACTAGGAGGTTCCCAGGTATGCCTGGGAACCTCCTAGTTACGGAGATATTGGAGGTCAAAGTTTCAAATTTTTCACAGGTTTTTTGTAAATACTAGTTTTTCAGGTTATAACTTCACTTAAATTACCTTCATGACCCGTTTACTATTCAAAGCATCCACTAGCACAATGTTTTAAGAGTGCTACATTGAGTTTTACCGTAAAATGTGAATATTCACCCCAAGAAAAAAAATCCTTTCCCACCAAAAATGTTTGCGTAGGGGTACTTAATTTGATGTACAGAATGCTTGGGTAACGGCTGTATGATGGGTTGATTAACACCCTGTATATTTTCTGCCTAACCCTTTGGGGACTACATGATGTATGTATTTAGTAATAAAACATCCCACATGTAAATTGTTTGGGCAGTTCACGGTGTTCATAAACAACCGCAAGCACCGCACGGGCGAGCGCGTGGAGGTGGCCATCTACGGCGAGCCCGGCGCCTACGTGGGGCTGTCCGGTATCGACAACACCTTCTACACCATGCAGGCCGGGAACGAGCTCACCTACGCTAAGGTAACTTTATACTGGACAAGCTAGATACTTGCAATCATATACATCTACGGCGAGCCCGGCGCCTACGTGGGGCTGTCCGGTATCGACAACACCTTCTACACCATGCAGGCCGGGAACGAGCTCACCTACGCTAAGGTAACTTTATACTGGACAAGCTAGATACTTGCAATCATATACATCTACGGCGAGCCCGGCGCCTACGTGGGGCTGTCCGGTATCGACAACACCTTCTACACCATGCAGGCCGGGAACGAGCTCACCTACGCTAAGGTAACTTTATACTGGACAAGCTAGATACTTGCAATCATATACATCTACGGCGAGCCCGGCGCCTACGTGGGGCTGTCCGGTATCGACAACACCTTCTACACCATGCAGGCCGGGAACGAGCTCACCTACGCTAAGGTAACTTTATACTGGACAAGCTAGATACTTGCAATCATATACATCTACGGCGAGCCCGGCGCCTACGTGGGGCTGTCCGGTATCGACAACACCTTCTACACCATGCAGGCCGGGAACGAGCTCACCTACGCTAAGGTAACTTTATACTGGACAAGCTAGATACTTGCAATCATATACATCTACGGCGAGCCCGGCGCCTACGTGGGGCTGTCCGGTATCGACAACACCTTCTACACCATGCAGGCCGGGAACGAGCTCACCTACGCTAAGGTAACTTTATACTGGACAAGCTAGATACTTGCAATCATATACATCTACGGCGAGCCCGGCGCCTACGTGGGGCTGTCCGGTATCGACAACACCTTCTACACCATGCAGGCCGGGAACGAGCTCACCTACGCTAAGGTAACTTTATACTGGACAAGCTAGATACTTGCAATCATATACATCTACGGCGAGCCCGGCGCCTACGTGGGGCTGTCCGGTATCGACAACACCTTCTACACCATGCAGGCCGGGAACGAGCTCACCTACGCTAAGGTAACTTTATACTGGACAAGCTAGATACTTGCAATCATATACATCTACGGCGAGCCCGGCGCCTACGTGGGGCTGTCCGGTATCGACAACACCTTCTACACCATGCAGGCCGGGAACGAGCTCACCTACGCTAAGGTAACTTTATACTGGACAAGCTAGATACTTGCAATCATATACATCTACGGCGAGCCCGGCGCCTACGTGGGGCTGTCCGGTATCGACAACACCTTCTACACCATGCAGGCCGGGAACGAGCTCACCTACGCTAAGGTAACTTTATACTGGACAAGCTAGATACTTGCAATCATATACATCTACGGCGAGCCCGGCGCCTACGTGGGGCTGTCCGGTATCGACAACACCTTCTACACCATGCAGGCCGGGAACGAGCTCACCTACGCTAAGGTAACTTTATACTGGACAAGCTAGATACTTGCAATCATATACATCTACGGCGAGCCCGGCGCCTACGTGGGGCTGTCCGGTATCGACAACACCTTCTACACCATGCAGGCCGGGAACGAGCTCACCTACGCTAAGGTAACTTTATACTGGACAAGCTAGATACTTGCAATCATATACATCTACGGCGAGCCCGGCGCCTACGTGGGGCTGTCCGGTATCGACAACACCTTCTACACCATGCAGGCCGGGAACGAGCTCACCTACGCTAAGGTAACTTTATACTGGACAAGCTAGATACTTGCAATCATATACATCTACGGCGAGCCCGGCGCCTACGTGGGGCTGTCCGGTATCGACAACACCTTCTACACCATGCAGGCCGGGAACGAGCTCACCTACGCTAAGGTAACTTTATACTGGACAAGCTAGATACTTGCAATCATATACATCTACGGCGAGCCCGGCGCCTACGTGGGGCTGTCCGGTATCGACAACACCTTCTACACCATGCAGGCCGGGAACGAGCTCACCTACGCTAAGGTAACTTTATACTGGACAAGCTAGATACTTGCAATCATATACATCTACGGCGAGCCCGGCGCCTACGTGGGGCTGTCCGGTATCGACAACACCTTCTACACCATGCAGGCCGGGAACGAGCTCACCTACGCTAAGGTAACTTTATACTGGACAAGCTAGATACTTGCAATCATATACATCTACGGCGAGCCCGGCGCCTACGTGGGGCTGTCCGGTATCGACAACACCTTCTACACCATGCAGGCCGGGAACGAGCTCACTTACGCTAAGGTAACTTTATACTGGACAAGCTAGATACTTGCAATCATATACATAGGTAAAAAAACATAGTATTTTATGTCACATGGGCACTTATAAAACGTTGAAACTTGCACGGTTCGGGTTGGTCGTTTCTATAGAGAAGAACCGGCAAGAAACTCCATAGTTACTCTTTTAAACGAAAGTAACGTTTTATCCAAGTAAAACCATTTATTTCAGTAGGGAAGGAAACTAAAGTTATTGGCACTGGCTGGCATATCTAGTAGTAAGCAGCGGGGTTATATTTTGAAAACACTATTCTGAAATTGAGATCGTTTATCTTCAAACCAATATTGACTTTACTCTTAAATTCTTATTTTTATAATTTTCTGTTGGAATCCTAACAAAATACTTAATTTTTTCTTTGTAAACTCCACGGCACCAGGTGATATCCAAGATGTCTCACTTCGACGAGTCCACGAACGGTACGTTTGCGTACACGTGGCGCTCGCACTTCGGCGACGCAGACGACCTCGTGTACTTCCCCTCCTCTACCTTCGGCGTTGACGCTAACAGGACCTTCGAGTTAGTATACACATTTTTACCCGACTGCGGAGACGATTGTGTGTTTGACCAGTATGTCCGTTTCTTTGTTCCCTTGTAACTCCTAAACGGATGAATGGTTTTAGATAAATTATACGTTGTTAAGTTTCGTTTTAGTGACACGAGGGCACTGGCAAAATTTAAAAAAAAACCTAAGAAAAAGCGGCGGATTTGGGGTGCCATATTATGGTACTTTTACGTTACTTATGTACCGCTTGATATCATTGTGGTCCCCACTTTTTTCATATTTTATCACAGTTAATAATTATGATGTGTGTTTGCCACCCGGAATCTTTTACTACTAATTTTTTATAGAGCAAATTGTATTTGACTTTTTTTCTACGACTTTTGTCACTTCACCTTTATGTTAACCAAGCTATCTCTCTATCTTTCTCCTCTTCTATAGAAGAATCACTTAATCGAACATAACGTTTGCCACAGATACGCAGGACTCATAGTGTTCAGCGACGTGGCGGTAACGCGGCGCTACACGACGTGCAACGTGTCGCAGGGCTTCGGCGAGTGCCTCGAGGGGGGCTGCTTCGCGCTCACCAAGCGCTGCGACGGGAACTACGACTGCCCCGACCATACGGATGAGTCTAACTGTGAGTTTATATTAAACTGGTGTTTCTGAATAAACGATATCACATCCATTATCTTGGGCTGCGAAGTACCCTAAAACCTTAAAATACCACTGATGACGCAATTAGCGTGGCACCCTATTGGGCCCAGTTTAAGTCAACGTTATCATAGGTTATATTGTTATATACCATGTGTTAACCACCGACACCAACTCTAAAACAAAAAAAAATATTAGACCCAGTTTACCATAAGTAAATTGAAAAAAAATGCTGGAGCAAGTTGACTTGCTGCATTTAAACTCAAAATAAATGCAATGCATTTGGTTTGAAATTATACCCTTTTTGTTTTCAATTTGATGATGTAATAGGGTGGGTGGTCTAATGATGAAAATAAAATAATGTTATTACTTAGTCCCTATGACTAAGTAATAACATAATTTAGGAAAGAACTAATAACGTTTACCGACCCTAACTGTAGGGGTCGAAGACGGGAAGAAATGATGATTTGTAACGTGGTGTTATTGTTAATCAGGTGAAAACGACATAAACAAATCGTTCGAGCTGACGCACTTCCGCAAGTTCCGGTTCAACCGCGTGCAGCGACAGTACGACAACGTGTGGCTGTGGCGCGACGTCAACATCGGCCCGCACGGCCGCTACGTGTTCACTGTGGACGTGCCGCAGGTATGTACCCGGGTACTGTGGGATGGTTCTGTGTTCGCGAGGGAACGCGGCTGGCGATTTGCTGGGAGGGTCCTTAGCCCAGTGATGTGTTGTTTCTAGCGTTTCTACGGTACCATCATTGGGTGGGCAGTATAGGACTAGTTAGAGGCAAGCACACGCGTAACCTCTGGCTGCGTTAGCGCCGCTTTGTTACCGAGACACTTGTGACCGCGAGCTGTGCGGGGTGTCTGCTCTGTGTGCGCGTACAACCGCTCGGTAAGCGAGCTGAGCGATGCAGCTGCAGTGACAAGCGCGTAACCCTTGTATCCATTACGTGAGCATTAATGCGCGTTTCCATTAGTGCGCGCCGTTGGGCATGTCGCGTCCCGGAGTGTCGTGCTCATGTTGTTCCTGTAAATTTCTTCCATTTATTGAAATGAAATGAAAATGATTTGTTCTCCTCACATTCGCGTGTAGTTTCAGGCCCAAAAGATAAAAGCTTTCAAGCAATCTTGAAGCTTAACCTGTGTGAAATAAAGACTTATTTCAGTTTATTAAGTTCATAGGCAAGAAATTTAAAATTGATAGAATAGGAATGTTCCAACTTTTATTTGGTGCGTAGCTCTTGAATATACTCAACCTCATTTTCATTAAAATTTGCAGTTACTTTTGACCCATTTTAATAAACTTGTGTTATTTGCGGTTGTATTCAATCCTTCATTTTGTTATAGATACCGGCTCATTGGATAGTGTCAGCATTCAGTATGTCTCCCAGCCTCGGTCTTGGCATGTTGACGGAACCTAAACGCGTAAGTACTTATTAATAGTGTCTCTGTAATTATAACAAAGAAACACAAAAAAACTAGTTGATGGCAATAGATTCTCCCCAATTAAATGGGACTTATACAAAAGTGGCGAAATGTAAGTTTACTAATAGGTACACCAGTTATTTTTTTTTAATGGGACAAGCCCGCCACACTATTCCCAAACCACTGTAACTCCTGTTAGCCAGAATCAACAGTGGCGACCACAAGAAAAGTACCGAGACAATGAAGCTCCACGAAGTCCCAGGGAAACGATTTAACTGTCTTGGATCCCGCAACGAATATCAATCAGAAAAGAAGAGCTGAGGAGTAGGAAAAACATAATTTACAGCAGTTCTGCCTAACCTTTAGAGATAACAGTCGTGACGTTATGTTATGTACAAAAAAACATACAATACTTCTTAACAAAAATTCACTGTCATCCCAAACAACGAAATACCTGTATCTCGATCATTCATTCCTCTCGAAAACTTCTAATAAATCATCGTTTTTTTATGCCTAATTTGTAGTGCAAATTTTTATTTTTTTATGAGTAAACGTTGCCCCACATTAGGAATTTCTCCTGTATCGTGGGTGCGTTCACAAACATTTAAACTCACATACACAAATACCCAGACCCGGAACAACTATCTGTAGGCCATACAAATATTTGTCGGTGCGCGGATCGAACCCGCGACACGCAGCGCAGCAGTCCATTGCTTGAGCCACAACGGTGCCGACAGACAAATAAATGATTCCTATGTCTTGTATGTTTTGTAGTACATAGGCGTGTTGCCGTTCTTCATAAAAGTGGAAGGTCCGGAGTCATGTCGTCAGGGCGAGCAGGTGGGGCTGCGTGTGGTGGTGTTCAACTACCAGCCGCAGGACGTGGAGGCCGTCGTCGTACTGGCCGCCTCGCCCGACTACAAGTTTGTGCACGTTGAGGAGAACGGTATTGTGAGTATTAACATTATGAACAGCACCAATATGTGTACACTTAGAAACGTTTGGAAGCAATTGTCGCCTACTATATTGATTTTTTTAGAACCCATATTATGGTAAAGCAGGTCATGACTCATGAATAATTATTAACTTAGATATTATTGCGCTGTAACAGCACTGAGTGCTAGTCCATCTTCGTAAAACTGTACAATGAAGCATACTCCTATGACAGTTCATAGTGTGCTTTTCCTTGACTCCGTCATTACAGCTGTCATAATGCCGCTGCACCTTCATTGATAGAACACACTCTCATCACGTTAAAATTCTTAAAATGGTCACAGAAGCAGTTAATATTATACTATACTATATTAGCTATTATTCCTTTATTCATTTACTTACATATTATTTACATTTTTAAATATTCTTATACTAAAATATAAATAATAATATAATTTATTATTACGAAATACGATTCAGCCATTTTAGGCCCCTAGATTTTATCACCCAACGTGATACCTAGTCCCTATCTAAGCTATAATGTTTACCCTCAGGTCCGCTCGTACAACCCGCGCACGTCATTCGGCGAGCACCAGTTCTTCGTGTACATAAGCTCGGGCGACGCCGCCACGGTGTACGTGCCCGTCGTGCCCACGCGCCTGGGCGACGTGCACGTCAGACTGCACGCCGCCACGCTCATGGGACAACACCATTATGTTAAGAAGATCTCCGTTGAGGTGAGGCACACTATGATAATACGTGAATGATAATAATATACAAGCTGTTGTTGTATTATCTAGAATGTGCATATTGTGAAAAGTTAAATGTACCATACTAGGTGTAAAAAAAAAGATTTTGTAAGGACCGTATCACGTCGGGGCTGCGGGTTGTTTGAAAGAGATACCGTGGCTTCGACAGTAGTCAGTAGAAGTCTGATACTCCCTACCGCCCAGAGTGGGAGGAGTCATTTGATGATTACCCACCCTCCAAAACAAAAAAAAAGGCTCGTAGTATTTTGTGGTTTTTGCCCACAATGTAAGAATACTTTGTTCTGTGTACCATACGTAGGCAAACTTTAAATAAAGGAATACTTCGCCTGACCGTTTGGTCACGCCAACAGCCAACCTCACAATCTTAATTTTTGTAGTCTTTGAGAAATTCATCATAATATCGCATGATTCTTGAAAAACAAATCATTGCTGTTTTTCTGCATTAATATTAGTCGTTTCCATTCACAACGAACACAAACTGACCCAACCTTTTGTCCACAGCCGGACGGCCTGCCCCAGTACCGCCACCAGTCCGTACTGCTGGACCTGTCCAACCGCGCGTACGTGTTCCAGTACATGCACGTGAACGTAACGGAGACTCCCATCATCCCCTACGAGGTGGACCGCTACTACGTGTTCGGTTCCAACAAGGCGCGCATCTCTGTGGTGGGCGACGTCGTGGGACCTCTGTTCCCCACCATGCCGGTCAACGCCACCAGCTTACTGCACATGCCGATGGTGAGTGAGATATGTCGAAGGGTCCTAACCACACAGGGCCATGCCCTGGTTAGAGGCTTTACACTCAATGCACCCACAAGAAAATCCGGTTAAGCAGTCTCTCCTAGACTGAATTGCGTGATGCAATTCACAAAAAAAACCTTACTGCGTCACACCTGCGCAGGCGCAGCTCCCACTCGCTCAGCAGCTGGGACGTATGTCGTGGGGTCGGCTGATCCTGGTGCATCACGCGCGCGTACCCTGTCGTGTGCCAAGTGGGTACTTGACAAAAAAATCTAATTAGTCCGTCAGATAGATTTCCAGCAAATATTGAACACATATTTTTTCTTTGTTCACGTAAACATAAAATTAAGACGATATAGTGCTTCGAAAACGCGTTACATCTTTGCTTGACACGTTTTATCTTCGTCAATTTTTATAAATTTGATAAAACAAAAAACACGTAGGTATCCAATATTTTTCGATAATCTAACTGGCGTGCTAAACAGAATCATGTTTTTTTTACTCAGGAAAATGGTCAAATTGTCAATGGCTGCTTAAGTACACTGTGCTTTGTTAGATTTTATTTATGCATTGTAATAAAAAGCTCCATTTAACTTATATATTTCCCCACAGGACTCAGCCGAACAGAACATGTTCAGTTTCGCGGCCAACATGTACCTGACGCTCTACATGCGTCTGATCAACCAACGCAACAGGACTCTGGAGCGAGACGCGTTCTACCACATGAACATACTGTACCAGCGACAGCTGTCCTTCATGAAACCGGATGGATCGTTCAGCTTGTTTAGAAGCGACTGGTGGGTTAACGTTACGTCTGTCATCTCCAGACTCGTCGACAAATGGGCCGATTGAATTTATATAGCATCGACACGCTGAGAAAGGAACAACGCAATAGGACAGATGTGTGAAACACTATGGAGGCTTGTTCATGACACCGCGTGCCGTCGCTAGCCGCGACTCATCTCCGCAAGTGATCCCGATTAGGCACAGCGCCGAGTCAAATATACAAGCTATGAGCGCTTGGTCACAAGGCCGAACGTACACGCAGTGTAGCCAGAACTCCGTCGGGGCTGCGGGTTGTTCGCAAGAGATACCGCGGCCTCGACATGAAGGGCTAAGAAGGAACAGGGGTGGTTTTTAGTCAGTAGAAGTCTGACACTCCCTGTCGCTCTGCCCAAGAGCGGGAGGGGTTATTTGATGATTTTCCACCCACCATAAAAAAAAAACAGTGTAGCCAGAACAAATTTGCATCTCTTTCCTATGACAATCACTTCCCAGCCAAAATAAAGTCGCATCTCTTTCCTATTATTACAAACTGATCCTGGCGCACGCCTGGGTTAAAAACCGGTCTCAAACAAGATCCTTTCCGGTTTTCCGAACAAATAACTGCTATATTTGCACGATTGCGTATTCGCGCTACTAAATGCTTTTAAACGTTGTTACTAAAAGATTCTTGTTGTGTTGTTGTTATCAGGAACCAATCGTCTTCAAGTGTCTGGTTGACGTCATTCTGCGCTAAGATATTCCAAGACGCGTCGTTCAACGAGTGGGAGAACTTCATATACATCGATCCTGAGGTACATTACTATCATTTAATAACTTACACACTTCATAAATAAAAAGGCAATGTTGAAAACTGTCTTCAAAATCATGAAAAATACTGTTTCAGAAGAATGGTTGAATTTCAGTAACTATTATTCAGCAGTAACTCTATGCTAGATGTTCTACTTATTTAAAGTTTATTTTACTAACAACTAGTAGTCTGCCAGTGGTCTTAGATCCAAAAAACTGGAAATCATGGACAGATCTTTGCCCAGCAGTAGGTCGAACTGACTGATTATCCAGTACTAACTAGGTTGTTGAGGTCAGATAGGCAGTCGCTCCATGTAAAATCCAGTATTTTACATGGAGCGACTGCCTATCTGACCTCCACAACCCAGTTAATACTAGGTAATACGATACTCTTTGGTAAGACTGGTTGTCAGACTTTCAGGTCACTGACTACCTGTAACGACTGCACCTAGTTATACGGGAGGTTCAGAAAATAGTGGGAGAACTTTGTACAAGCAACCCTCTCTTCTCAGGTGATATCAATGGCCGTAGCGTGGGTGCTGGACCATCAGACGCCAGACGGCGCGTTCTACGAGGTGACGTGGCTGCCCAACAGGAATGACAACTCCACCATAGTGGTGCCTAAGAACAGCAGTCTTTATAGAGAGGCATTCGGACATGCCAACTGGCATGACCCTAGTGCTGTTGAAGTAAGACTGCTAAACTTTTTTTTGGTACAACTTTCACTGCGGTACTCAGAGATATTAAATGATTACTTAAGCCGTCACTAAGTAAAGATTTGACATACTTTTGTATGACAAAACTGTCAAAACCTTTACTAAGTGATGGCCTAAGTAATCATTAAAGCTCTCTGAGTGTGGCAGTTAGACATGAATTTAGTAATTTTTAAAATTAAAAATAGTGTGTAATGTGGACTATAACAAAAGATTAAAAACATCTATAGGTGGCGTTACTTTACCGAAAACTGAGAACAGTTTCCCGATCGGTTTACTTGAGTAATACGTCTGATATTAATAACAAAAACATTGTAAAGGAACATTGAGTTCAGACAATAGAAAAATGCTGTCTAATGTTTCATGGAGTCTCTTGCACATCCTCCTCCATAGAGATCTACGCTTTGGAATGGGCAACTACAGTACTTCACAAGTTATTGCCTTGTCACTGTGACTCGCTTTCTTTGTTGTTGCCTGTAATGGTCTAAATGAAATGGGCAGCTTAATCAGCTTTTGGAGGGGCCTCCTGAATGCCTCAGTGGCGACATCGGCCACTCGTACTATTCCGTTTGAAATAAATGCTTTGAGTTTTACTGCCGCACTCAGAGAGCTTTAATGATTACTTAGGCCATCACTTCGTAAAGGTTTTGACAGTTTTGTCATACAAAAGTATGTCAAATCTTTACTAAGTGACGACTTAAGTAATCATTAAATATATTGCCAGACCTTTTACCCAATTTGCTTTTGCAATGTACGGAATAAAAATTTAAGCCCACTTCATTCTTCTTTTAGGAATCTCTATCCTCCATTTTAACCTAAAATATATATTGTTAACAGTTAAATAACTCAATAATAATGCAACGAAACATCACACTGACTGCCCAAGTGGTCATCACGTTGGAAACTGTCAAGAATCTCAAGGATATTGGAGTGCGAGAGGTAAGATAAGCTTTACTTCTATCAATCGGCACGGTTGGCACAGTGGCTAAGCGATTAGACTGCTGCGCTGCGTGTCGCGGGTTCGATCCCCGCACGGAACAAATATTTGTATGGCCTGCAGATAGTTGTTTCGGGTCTGGGTATTTGTGTATGTGACTTTATATGTTTGTGAACGCACCCACGATACAGGAGAAAATCCTAGTGTGGGGCAACGTTTTTAAATAAAAAAAAAAAAAAAAAACAATAATATCTATACTGAAGTTCAGTCTGTTTTGAAGTGTTTGTTTTCCTCTTTTAGAGGATATCTCTAAGTTCGGTGTGCCTTTTGGCAAAGGCCTCCTCTGAAATTTTTCATTGTGTTCTATCTCGTGCAACTCTTCTCCAGTAAGCTTTACTTATTTATCTGAAAACATATCTTTCTCCTTTTTGTTTAGGCCTAAATTAAGAATGTCTACATTTTAACATTCACCATGTATAGTTTCTTATGTAAAATATTGGTATGTATGGAAAATATCTCAACCTAGCTAAAACAGTATTAATTAAGGCCTAAAACATGTCATGACAAGGAAGTATGTGCCTCAGCAGGTTACCTAAACTACAGTTCAAGTCCATGGAGCAAAAAATACAGTCGATCCCATCTGTTAGTTTTCAATTTTCGCTGCTAGCGATACATGTCTAGGTATTTCGTGGGCAGTGCCGGATTAACCCAACAGCAAGACTACCAATTGCTACGGGTCCCGCGCAAACTGGGGCCCCGCGTATCCAACCTCCGCCTGTGTGTAAGTTTTTGAGTGAAACTTATTTAAGACGTGGTCTCACTTCACTAAATAGTATAAAACAAAGTCGCTGTCGCTGTCTGTCCGTCCCTATGTATGCTTAAATCTTTAAAACTTCGCAACGGATTTTGAACCGGTTTTTTTAATAGATAGAATGATTTAAGAGGACGGTTTTAGTATATAATTTGGCCGACATCCACGCGGGCGAAGCCGTGGGCATCAGCTAGTATTGAATAAGCAGCAGTGGTGGCCCTGGGGGAACAGTGGTGACCCAGTGGTGGTGGCCCCGACTTACGAACAGTAAACGAAACATTGCTATTTTTCCGACAAAGACAATCCACGTCAGACAATTACTATAGTTTTCGCTTCGCTGGCTAATCCTTCCTATACTTAGGTACACAATTCAATATAAGTTGACAGATTTATTCAAATTATCATTCTGAATAAATGAGTAGGACGATTTTCAAAATTTTTGAGCTTGCTTTACTCGCTCCTGCATTCTCTTGTTTCTGGAAACTTCTCTGCATTAGCCAACAAAGTATCTGCATAACTCCCATTCCAGTATGAATGGTCAGAACAAAATGTAACCTAGCTTAACCTACCCCAGGTGGTGTGAAACATGTTTCGAACGTTCTTTGTAGTTTGTTTTATAAACAAAAGAAAATTCGTCAAATTCGAGGTGACTGGTAATATTTTCGAGCTCCGCTAGGTGCTCGAAAATATTACCACTCGCTCTTCGAATTTACGTTTTCTCGATTCGTAAGCTTTTCCTTAAAAGTCGACAAACTAAGTCTTTGTATAAATGGTCAAATAACTGAGTTTTTTAAGTCACTTTTAGTGTTCGTTCTTTTTTTAAATAAGTGTTTTTCGCAATGGTAACAAGACAGATCAAGGGCCCCTCGATGGAATTTGTACGGGCCCTGCGCTTGCATCTGGCACTGTCCGTAGAATAGTGTACTATGTAGATTGCGGTAACGTTCCCAGGGCCTGAGTGCGCGCGTGTCGTCGGCGCAGCAGCGCGGCGTGCGCTGGCTGGAGCGGCACCTGCGCCTGCTGGACGAGTGCGGCGCGGCCTACGCGCTGGCGCTGGTGGCGCACGCACTCACGCACGCCAAGGCGCCCAGCTCCGAGCACGCCTACCGCCTGCTCAAGCGCAGGCAGAGATACGAAGGTAATGTGCGGCGCCTACGTCTGCTGGACGAGTGCGGCGCGGCCTACGCGCTGGCGCTGGTGGCGCACGCACTCACGCACGCCAAGGCGCCCAGCTCCGAGCACGCCTACCGCCTGCTCAAGCGCAGGCAGAGATACGAAGGTAATGTGCGGCGCCTACGTCTGCTGGACGAGTGCGGCGCGGCCTACGCGCTGGCGCTGGTGGCGCACGCACTCACGCACGCCAAGGCGCCCAGCTCCGAGCACGCCTACCGCCTGCTCAAGCGCAGGCAGAGATACGAAGGTAATGTGCGGCGCCTACGCCTGCTGGACGAGTGCGGCGCGGCCTACGCGCTGGCGCTGGTGGCGCACGCACTCACGCACGCCAAGGCGCCCAGCTCCGAGCACGCCTACCGCCTGCTCAAGCGCAGGCAGAGATACGAAGGTAATGTGCGGCGCCTACGTCTGCTGGACGAGTGCGGCGCGGCCTACGCGCTGGCGCTGGTGGCGCACGCACTCACGCACGCCAAGGCGCCCAGCTCCGAGCACGCCTACCGCCTGCTCAAGCGCAGGCAGAGATACGAAGGTAATGTGCGGCGCCTACGTCTGCTGGACGAGTGCGGCGCGGCCTACGCGCTGGCGCTGGTGGCGCACGCACTCACGCACGCCAAGGCGCCCAGCTCCGAGCACGCCTACCGCCTGCTCAAGCGCAGGCAGAGATACGAAGGTAATGTGCGGCGCCTACGTCTGCTGGACGAGTGCGGCGCGGCCTACGCGCTGGCGCTGGTGGCGCACGCACTCACGCACGCCAAGGCGCCCAGCTCCGAGCACGCCTACCGCCTGCTCAAGCGCAGGCAGAGATACGAAGGTAATGTGCGGCGCCTACGTCTGCTGGACGAGTGCGGCGCGGCCTACGCGCTGGCGCTGGTGGCGCACGCACTCACGCACGCCAAGGCGCCCAGCTCCGAGCACGCCTACCGCCTGCTCAAGCGCAGGCAGAGATACGAAGGTAATGTGCGGCGCCTACGTCTGCTGGACGAGTGCGGCGCGGCCTACGCGCTGGCGCTGGTGGCGCACGCACTCACGCACGCCAAGGCGCCCAGCTCCGAGCACGCCTACCGCCTGCTCAAGCGCAGGCAGAGATACGAAGGTAACGTGCGGCGCCTGCGTCTGTACACCCAAACCAAAGTCTAATTGAAAATCCACCCTTGTCAATGCGCCATTCTATTTCGCGGAGTACACTTTTTGGTGCTATATCTGCCAGCGGATACAACACCGCAAGAGACGTTACGCAGCGGCAGGTATCCTTTAGCGCTGTATCAACCTTTTTAACGAGGGCAGATCGATGCTCAAATGAACTGTCTCGAATAAACATAGTATATCTTCGTTCTAACACACGTAACCTCCTACAGGTGGCCTCAGCTACTGGGGCAGTGAACCAGTTCCGCAACCACCATACAAGATGGAGAACCAGAAGCCGTTCCTCTTGCCGCGCCTGCCGTACAAGTACGACTCCAACAACATCGCGGCCACGGCGTACGCGCTACTGGCGTGTATGGACCACCAGGATAACAACGAGCCTATCGTGATGTGGCTCAACTCGCAGAGACTGCAGGACGGCGGATGGGCTTCTACGCAGGTTTGTGGACATCTATTGCGAATAGGGATGTTTCCTGACTAAAAAAATATGAGTCTAATTAGTCCGTCTGTTAGATTATCGAAAAATATTGGATACTGTAGCACTGCCTTTTTAAAACATTTTTGTGAGCTGGCAATACCGTCCACAACTCCTGGCAACCTAGCCCGCGACGCGCTCGACTCAAGGACAGTGGAGTACGATTCGCGCGCGCTTTGAACACATCCGCGAAACGCTCGTTTAATTTTCCCTAATTTTACTGTTTAATAATAATAATAATCATTTATTTCAGGAAATTTCCCATAAGCATAAAATTCGATTACAAATACAAATTACAATACATTCGATTAAAATACAATAATACATAACCCCTTAAACCCCTGTTTGTTTAACCCCTTTTTTTTAACCCCTGTTTGTTTTTCTTTTACTAATAATAAAAAAAAAAAAAAAAAATAATAAAATCTTTGTACAATAAGTATTTCTTGTTTTATCAAAGCAATCAAAATTGACGAAGGTAAAACGCGTCAAAGGTTTGGGTGAAGGCTTGTGACGTCACTCTCCAGTAAAAAATGATATTATAATGTCCTACAATATGACGTCACACGAGTTTTCAAAGCACTGTATCGTCTTCATTGTTTGTTTACGTTCAAAAAGAAAAAGATATGTGTCAATAATTTTTTAGAAATCTATCTGACGGACTAATTAAATTTTTTTTTGTCAACTACCCTTTATCAAGCTGTCTCAGATTACGGCACCTTCCTCACAAATCCGTCCTCCTAAAAAAACATTAATTTCTTCCTTAACAAACCATTTGATTCATAAATTTCAATCGTATATTCGCTCGCTATATAAGCCCAAAAATATCTCATTTCTATTTCTTTGACACTGAGATTTGAATGGTATTTAGTTAGACTGCACATCGTGCACATACTTCATGCGGGATGTGTAATTAATGTCTCATTCAGGTACACGTCCACTGGTAAGTTGTTTGAGGTCTCTAATTTGTAAGTATAGTCGAGGCGCGGGCGGCTACCTATTCTCTTTTCAATACGTAGCTGCGCACTACACGAAATTACAAAATGGCGGCGCAGCGCGCGGTGCGTGACTGCGTGTGCACCAGTACGTGCGCGCGGTGGGCGTGGTCCTCGCCGGGCCTGAAACGCAAGATAACATGACGTTCATTTCTACCCAGCAAATGTACTGCTTTCAGCACACGAGCATGACCACCGTAAAAACGGGTTTTGTCGACGGAAGAATCGACAAAATGACAGATTGTAGCAAAATTTCATGTCAAATTGTATGGAATAAACTTTGTCTATTCTTGGTAGAATAGAGATAGAATCGCCATACTACGTGTGCTGGATGAAGACCTTTTTTGATTGCCCAGTGATATGATTTTCTTCCCACCCAGGACACATACGTATCGTTGCGCGCCCTGATCGAGTACACGAACCGCAAACGTCTGCGAGACGTATCATCGCTGACAGTGAGCGTGGACGCCGTGGCGCTGGCGGGCGAGACGCGCACGCTCCATGTGCGGCCTGACAACCTCGCCATCATGCAGTTCATTGACGTGAGTGTTACTGTTCCCAATTTTACTTGATCAATCTGAAAAACCGTCACAGGAAACTTAGTTACACTAGGCGCACCTAGTTTCCTTTAATTTCATCATTAAATTAACTATCATTCTAATCCATAAAACGAATGTATTCGGTTTTCCAGCCATTTGAATTGTGTTGACGAAAGTTGATAGATATTAATTTGTCTCAGTGTTCGTCTGAATTCCCCAAAGCTAACGAACGAACAAAATTCGCTAGGTTTAACTCTAAAACGGGTCTGTGGGTAAAACATACGCTGGCCTTATTGGTGAGGTTCTTCAGAAAGGACAGGTGGATAGTACTCGCGACCGGCGTGCATGTATGACCAGAGGACCAACCAGAGAACGCCACCTACTACGATCCTTACAAGTATGTAAGGATCATCATCAAACGTTCGTGAGTTTATTTATGTATGTGTGTTCACAGATCCCAGAAGCATGGGGCACAGTGAAGGTGACGGCTCGCGGCGCCGGGTACGCGATCCTGCAGATGTCGGTGCAGTACAACGTGGACATCGCGCGCTTCCAGACGCCGCCGCCGGTCAACTGCTTCTCGCTGCTCTCCTCGCACCACTTCTACGGCAGGAATCAGTCGCACATCGAGTTCCAGGGATGCGCCAGGTAAATATACTTTCAAAACTTTCAACCAAAATAGGTTTGAACGAGATATAGCAAGTAGTTTTTGAGATATTTATTTATGTGCTCATTCTTGTTGTTCTTCTGTAATTATGAGTGGCATTTTGTTTTAGTTGGTATTTGTGCAAAATATTTCAGACGTTATGTGTCTCCGGGCCGCTTCCGAGTCGTCGCTATACATAGCTATAGATGTCTGGGGAAATTCAAGTATACAAAGAAAATATGATATTTTGAACTTGGCAGTAAAAGTTTTAACAACAGAAGTATTTTAACCAAAACAAGTATTATTTCAATGGTCGGCCAACGTTTATCTACTCATGTGCTGCCAACGAGCTATGCAGCGAAGCATACTGTTGGTCCAAAACATATAACTCTTGTTGGCCTTACAGCTGCTAGGTTCAAATCGAACTGGGCTGCTCACTTGTTGTTCTTTTCTGCCTTCATGTTATCCAATTTGAAGTATTTTTTATTTAAACTTCATATATAACAGTGGTACATAGTCGGACTTAAAGCCACAAGGCATTCCCAACAGGTCAATGTCAAGTATTTTGTGTGTATACAGGGTGTAAATCAACCCATCACACAGCCGTCAACCAAGCATTGTGTACATCAAACTAAGTACCCCTACGCAAAAACTTTTGCTGGGAAACGACTTTCTTTTTTTGGGGTCAAAAATCACATCTCAAAGTAGCACTCTTAAAACATTGTGCTAGTGGATGCTTTGAATAATAAACGGGTCATGGAGGTAATTTAAGTAAAGTTATAACCTGAAAAACGAGTATTTTCAAAAACAGCTGTGAAAAATTTGGAACTTTGACCCCCATATCTCCGTAACTAGGGGGTTCCCAGGTATGGTCTAGAACAAAAAAAAATATCGCAGTGGTGGGGAGAACAAGTGCCTTTCGTTTGCGTTAGGGGTACTTTTACACCTTTTATAAATAGATACCGACGGCGACGTAGCTCGAAGTATTGCCTTATGTGGTAATGGGCACATTGCTCGCAGAACGGATTGCCGATGTGGCGACCGCGAACCGGAAGACCTCCCACTCCCAGAGCGTTGCAAGGCCTCCCATTAGGTGGATCGTGAAGGTTGCGGGGACCCGCTGGATACGAGACGAACGGAACCGGTCAATGTGGCGACACTTGGGGGAGGCTTATGTCCAGCAGTGGACGTCTTTTGGCTGAAATGATGATGTTGATGAAATAAATAAACTTATACATATTTCTGTGCAGTTGGACCCTCCAATCGGAGTCCCCGCGCTCCGGCATGGCCATCCTAGAAGTGGGCGTCCCGACGGGCTACATGATACAGCAACAGAAGCTGGACGCCTACGTGCTGAGCCGGCGCGTGCCCACGCTGCAGCGCGCCAAGTACCTGCCCACCAAGATACTCTTCTACTTCGATTATGTAAGTACTTGCTTATGCCCGCGGTGTTTTTTTTTTTTTTTAGACGTTTTCCCACACTAGGAATTTCTCCTGTATCGTGGGTGCGTTCACAAACATATAAAGTCCCAGACCCGAAACAATTATCTGCAGGTCATACAAATATTTGGTCCGTGCTGGGATCGAACCCGCGACACGCAGCGCAGCAGTCCAATCGCTTAGCCACTGCGCCAACCGTGCCGCCCTTGTGGAGTTCAGTATTTGTCCCACGGAATCATACTACCGGGATTAAAAGTAATAGAATACTTCCTGGTTCCAGGTTATAAACTATCTTGTGTGCGAAATTTTATTGAAATCCAGTCAGTAGATTTTGCGTGAAAGAGTAAGCTTCCATCCATCCTTACAAGCTTTCGCATTTATAATATTAGTAGAACTGACTTTTTTACGAGGATCTCGTGGCTACATAATAACTGCCCCTCGCAACAAACTTCGATTAAGCCGTGCTTGCCTAGGTTGATCTGTGGATGGGTGACCACCCGCTATATGCCCATTATTAAAATGTAACCTTTTGTACAGCTATCTGAAGAGCCGACGTGTGTGAACTTCACGATCGAGCGCTGGTTCCCCGTGGCTAATATGTCGCGGTACCTGCCCATGCGGGTTTACGACTATTACGCGCCTGGTAAGTATTTATACTTTATCCTCTTATAGATAACATCCAGTACCTCGGGTCGCTTGTCCAAGGGGATGGTGAAGTAGACTGGGACGTAACGCAACGGATCAACTCAGGATGGATGAAATGGCGACAGGTCATTGGAACAACTTGCGACCCACGGATGCCCCTCAAGTTAAAGGGGAAAATATACAAGTCCGTGATTAGACCTGTCGTACTGTATGGATCAGAGTGCTGGGCTTTGAAAAAGATGAATGAAAAACGATTGCATGTAGCGGAGATGAGAATGTTGAGATGGATGTGCGGAGTGACAAGAATGGATAAACTAAGGAATGAGTATATTAAAGGAAGTTTGAAAGTGGCACCTGTTACAGAAAAATTAAAAGGAAGTCGTTTCATGGTATATCTTGGTATGGTCATGTAATGAGGAGGGATGAAACGCATGTGACTAAAAAAGTGATGGATATAAATATTGATGGATGGAGAGGGAGAGGAAGGCCAAAGAAAAGATTAATGGATTGAGTGAGGAATGATATGAATGAGAAAGGAATAAATGCCACCTTGACGTGTAACAGGGAAGAATGGAAGAAGAAAACGTGTTGCGCCGACCCCAAATAGAATGGGATAAGGGCAGGAAGATGATGATCCTCTTATAGATAAGAACCACTATAAACTTTCACAAAGAAGTCTTTTTTTAATAGGCTATTGTGTCCCACTGCTAGGCAGCGGCCTCCCCCCTTTCCCACTCCTGATGTATTGCCGTTTCTGGCCAATCAGTCAGGAACGAGTCCAAGTCGTCACGCAAGCGTTTCTTGGACCTGCCTCGGTGACGACGACCATCTTCAGGCACCGACTGTGTGATGATTCTGCCCCATCTGTCCCGACCCACAAAAATGCTTATTCATAAAAAATATTGCTAAATGGACCTGCTCTTGACCTCGAGCACCCCTGATGGAAAGCGATGGGCGAGGTCTATGATGGAACGAGTGACCAGAAGATACCTGTTCACTCTTGCTTTAAAGGCAGTTTAATGAGGGAGGGAACTTGGATACCGGCAGAGTGTCACACTGTCCATGATTTCAATTAATTTAAAGTTCCATTAAATGGTTCCTTTTTCATATATTCTACATTTAAGTAGAAGTCCTCCTTTAACCACCACACTTAAGTTGGGGATATTGGTGGTTCCCACTTCGCTGTCAGCCCCTCTACCATCTTACTGGCTTTGTCACTGAATAAGACTATTTATTTATTTATTTAAACTTTATGCACAATAATGAAACATAGGCGGACTTAATGCCACAAGGCATTCTCTACCAGTCAACCTTAGGGTTGATCAAGACAACATTGTGGTAGGACTATTCATGTTGATCTAAAACTAGATTATAAAACAACCCATTCCCCCACCAGAACGCTTCAACGAGAGCATATTCGACGCGCTACCGACCTACCTCCTGAACATTTGCGAAGTCTGCGGCTCTTCCCAATGTCCCTACTGCGCGATATACAACAACGCCTTACGAACTGCAATAGCAACACCACTTCTACTCCTAGCCGTGTTTATAACCGTCGCGCGGTACTTACGACCGCAAATGAATCTCTATGGCATCTCATAGGTATGTGTTTTTAAACGATTGTAAAAGATTTATGGAAAATAGAATACCAAAACTTTGTGGTTTGTTTATAGAATGACTCGAATTAGGCAACATACTCTGTATGATATAATTATGATATTATATTGTTGTGACTTGATTCCTAGTGAGAAATATCTATCGTTAGAAAAAAGGCAGCCGATTTTATTTCTACACCATAGTTGCGGTCATAAAACGTGTGAGTAAGAAAGATTTCATTTAGTTTTAGAAATTCATACAAAGCCGCTTGTGGTTCTCTCTTGCACGTTTTATGCCAGCCTGCCGGAATGTTGGCATTCAGTTAAACAATCAAACCCCAAACTCTCATTATCTAATCTTTTAAGGAAAATTGATTTTAGGGTATAGAAATGCTTATAAAAGTAGTCATTCTGTAAGCAAGCCATTTTACTATTGCAAGAAGCTAGCGTCCATAGGAATGTAGATAGTATGTATACAATTTATTAAAATAACAAATTCTCATGAGCAACTAGAATCACATATATAATTATTGTTCATTAACTTTCGTTCATTTTATGTTTTTTACACAATAAAATAGTAATTATTAGTGATCACAATCAGTGAACGTTTAAAGTTAAAGAGATCTTTGGTGGCAGCTATACAATCATGTATTATTATTATGTACTACTTTGTGCAGCTGTAATCTGATAAGATCAAATAAAAATATGTATATTTGAGTATCATAGTAATTTGTGGCCTGTTTCTTATACTAACCACCGTTTAGAAATTAGTTTTATGTATATTTTTATGAAAAGACAGATCTTTTATATGTGTAAAGAAAAAGTTACACCATATTGTATTATGGTATTCTATACCACGCCTTAGCAGCCCTGTGAGTATTTTAAGGAAAAACAAGCTAAAAATTAATATCATGAGTTCATGACGTTACACAGTAAATTGCCTAGTGTCCTTTGAATGATGTATTTATCCTTGTTACCGGTAGGGCCTAATCTCATTCCTTTATACAAAAATCTTTTTGGCAGGCAATACACAGGTGTTTGGCCGATTAGATATACACTTTGTCAATACATGACAGAGTTCTTCCAGTGTTTTGACCTGACTTACATGAAACCCTCATCTTATACACTTGGGAACCCTCCCAATTCCATGATGCGTCTGTTTTAGGGAACCCTTTCCAACCATGATTCCTTTTCGCCATTCCATGATTTAGTATTAGTTTAGAAGTGTTCATTGTAGTTTAAGTGTTAGAAATAGACGTGCATCGCAGCTACGGGAGTTCAGTAAAGCAGCTAATGTAACCATTCAATTTCTCTTCAGAGAATAGTCTAACATACAATGTGTTGCCAAGTAATATTTTTATTAGAATATTCTTAAACTGGACACTATCAAATCACAGTGTAAATTCCATGTAACTTCACTCGATTTACTCGACGACAACTTCCTATAAATCCATTTCATTTAAAGTCGGAAAATGCGTAGGCCCTTTGATAACTAGTTTTGACAAACGGAAACGCAATGCACGTCTAAATTCGACAAATTCACTTTTTGTACTGTTTATATGAAAAAATAAGTATTGTATGATTTAAGTTTAATCATGTTACAATTTTTCTTCATTATTTACGCCTAAGAACAATCCGTTTCTCTTGTAGAATCTCTTTAAATAGATTTTATTATTGGTGTATTTTTTTTGTGAATCTCAATGTTATGCCCGGTTTCTATCCTCCTGGGTGCTGTCAGCTTTTTATTTTACTTTTATTACCCTTAATTTACCTGATATTAGTTCTATGTCTTGTATAAACGTATCCATAATCTAGAAAACGAAATACCATACATATCGAAATCTACAAATTATTTGGATCAAATTGAAACGAGAAAATTTTGTGATGGTAAAAAGCATAAAATGCGTCCTTGCCTTGATTCGAATATTTTATATGAAAGCAATATGCAGCTATTGTATGTAAATATTATAGTTTAAGTCTAAGCAGTGTTTGAAAAATAATTAATTATGTGCAGATGGTAAGAGAAATTACATATCTGATGAATTTATTCCAAAATAAATAAACTAGGTGGTGTAAAGTAATTCTTACAACTGTACAATATTTACAATAAAATCAAGCAATATTTTTTTGCAATAAGGATAGCAAAATGTCAATCATAATGCCTTACTAACAATTACCAAAAGACAATATAAGGAACTAAAAATTTATTGGAAATCTATTAATGAAAAATATACATTGATATGTAAGTAAATGATTAATTAATTAGTAGCATAAGTTTTGTATTGTGGTAACTGAGAGTACCTATTTATTTCTTATGTTTATATATATTGTAGTGCCACATTCATCAAATATATTCGATAGAATTTAGATATTAAGACATCTACAAAAATGTCCCGTCCAAAATTGCCAGCAGAGAAAAATTATAATTATATAAAAGTAAATAAAAAAGAATCTCATGTCTGTAAGTCAATGTGAGCATGTTACTTAAGTAGTTTCCGTCCAAATTATCAATGACTGATTTTTTTACTTTATGTATTTTGTGTGTAATATCTTCCTAAGTTGTTACAAAGCTTCTCTGTAGAGTAGGAGAGTGGTTTATTGTCATAGATTTATTTCCAAATAAAACCTTATGAAAATAACAGTGTGTTTTAATTATTTGAACCTATTGTAACATAAAATAACTTCAAAAAGTCAATCCTTGGATATATTTATGAACAATATTAAGAAAGAGATAAGGGCAGGAAGATGATGATGAATATTAAAGTTAGCTTTGACAGTATGGGCATGTGAGGAGGAGAGATGAGATGAGAAAAAGTGGATAAAAATGTTGATGTATTGTAACGAGTCTTTTAAGCCTGTTACATACTATTGAATTCTTTGCTTTGATTTGTAGGCTCTGGTTGGTGTTGCCTTATGAAAATTCATTTTTTGGTTGACTTGGATTCGTGAAGTGGTCACACTGAGTTTTATTTTCGATGCTGTCAAATTGACTTTGACATCTCTTGCTTTTCGACCTACAGCCTTGAATCAATGGAGTGATTTTTGAGCGCTCCAATAAAATCTCAAAATATAACTTGAGATGGGCGGCATCTAGTCCCTAATTATGTGGTAGCCGATTGCCCTTGTCATGATCCTAATTGGATAGCCTTTATTTTTTAAGGTAAGCGAATTCTTTGTGATTTCGGTCCGTTCCGCGTTGTCATGGCTATTTTGATAGCAGACGCTAATAGTTTCCGATATTTAATTGTTTCAGGATCTTTTAACTTCATTTTATAATTATTTGCTTGGATTCATTCATCTACTGATGACCACATTTTGATTTTTGGAAGAAACGGTGAGTTTAATTGTATATTGCTCGTAACCACCATTCGATCGCCATTTTTTATCCGCTAACGATTATTCATGTTTGTTTTCAGCCACAAGGCGTTTTTTTTTTTCCATATTACTTAAATTTTTGAACGCACGCCTACCAAAATGCATATATCTTGGACCGCCGTTGGCAATCTCGGCGAATATCACCAAGATGCTCTTGGATAATCCATCAGGTTCCTAATTTAGTCGACGGAGTTTGGTATGGTTTATGATACATAACTTCAATTTATTTTAAAAAAGTGCAATAATGACAGGTCTTAGAATAACAGCGATGTCATCTTAATTTTACACATTAGAGCTGTTAGCTTTAGAATTAGAAAGGAATTTTCAAACCAGCAGCCTTCGGGTAATAAAGTCGTTCTTACTTTTCATGATCGATTTTTATTGATACCTTCCCGCTTGAAGATTAAAAGTCTCAAGCTCCCGCAGGTAAGTCTATCCTTGGCATAGTTTTGTGTGTACTCCAGGCGCCCGAATTTTCACTTTTACTTATTTTTATTTGGAGCACACCACACAGTTTAATTTCATTCATCTCTCACTCACACTTTTTTTTTTATTATTACAATTGTCGCTCAGCGAACAGGGACTTGAAGTAGGTTTGTCTGGTACCTATATACTGTCATTATTGCACAATTATTAATTAACTTATGAGTCTATTGTTTGCATTAGTTTGTTCTACATTGTTACTTTAATAACTTTGTGTTTATTTTAATTTTTGACTCATAAGTAGTACTTAACTTAATTTGGTGAATCTTTGTAAACAATATTTGGTGTTTACTTATTGATAATTTTGTTTATTGACCTGTTTGTTTTAATAACATGTTTTTTTTCTTAGCAAAACCAACAGAAATGTATAGCATTGACCGTGTTTTGTTGTTCTCAACAGTAAAGTTATTTTAAAAACTAAGTTTAACTTTTAAAGAAAATAATTTAATCTAATTGTAAGTACAATATTGTACATTTAATTTATCTAGATTTAAGCTGCTTGTAAGTGATTATTGCACTTTTAAAACGATAAAATTAACTTAGTAATTTTTCATGGGAATACCACATTGACTTCAATACTTAACCTCAAACTTGAGAATTTATTTTCAAACTTTTAACTTTTTGAAATTTAGTTTTTGCTTTTCGTTTGCTATTCGCCTTGCTGTTTGTTAGTCATGGACAAGGGAGTTCAGTTTCCGCCGCTTCAGGATTCGGGTGATGTCGATACCTGTACTGCTGTTGATGCTTATGCTCTCAGTTGATATCATAGGAATTCTACCTAAAACTTATTCTGGTCATAGATACATACTTTCGGTTGTAGACGTTTTTACTAAATATTGCTGGTTCTTTCCAATGATCAATGCTACCACTAGAGTAATTTGTAAACATTTTGAAAAGGAAATATTTCTCAAATTTGGTTGTCCAAAAATAGTAGTTTGTGACAATGGAACTCAATTTACTTCAAAACATTTTGTAGATTTTTTGAAAGGTTTTAATATAACCAAAATATTTTATAATACTTTGTATACACCTCAAAATAACCCTGTTGAGAGATATAATAAAACGGTCGAAACCTGCATATCGTGTTTTGTTAAAGATGATCATAGAACTTGGTCAAGTTTTTTGCCCAATGTTCAATTAGCTTTAAATAATAGTGTAAACCTTGCTACTGAGTTTACTCCTAACTTTCTGATGTATGGTAGGGAGCTTATTCTTGATGCGTCATTACATCACTTTAGTAGTTCTGTTGATAACTTATCTCAACTAGAAATTTCAAATAGGAATGCTTATGCAGTTTCTCTTAATTCACTTAGTGATATTTTTGTTAAAGTTCAAGCTTACTTGTTAAAGGGGTATAAGCGAAATGCCGCTTATTATAATAAAGGTCGGAAAGTCATTTCTTTTGGTGTGGGTGATATGGTGTGGAGAAGAAGTTTTGTTCAATCTCATGCTCCTGCATATTTTTCAGCTAAGCTTGCACCTAAGTTTGTAAAGTGTAAAATAACTGAAAAGGTTTCGGATAACGTTTATGTTTTGAAAGATTTAAATAAAGGTTCAGTGGGACGTTATCATGTTAAAGATATTATTAAATTTTAATTTGGTTTCCAAGTGTTAGTCTTGATTTTTGATAAATTCTGTTTGAAAGCCGCTTTTGACAGTGTGATGTACGAGGGGATGGATGATAGGTTATCGGTGGTTTGAAAGATGTATGTTAGGTAACTTCTTATAAATTTATTGAATTTGAATTCTTAACATTCTAAAAATAAAACTTAGGCCATTTTTGTTAATTAAATACTATTTTTTTCCACACTAAATGTTTTTCACACCGAAGGATCTTATTTTATGTTTTGTTCGTTTTTGTTGGATTGTATAAGATCTTATTTTTTTAAGGGTAACCTTTTATAGGGTCATTCTGTAACCTTTGTTACAAAATGCCTTATTATTTTTTGAATCTTGGTGTAACTTTTGACCTTGATTTCGACTCTTTTTTCCATTGTGCTCGGAAAGTCGGTGGTGTTGTGCCGATCACAATGTGGGATTTCGGCCCCGGCCATATTTTTTCCTTTTTCCATTGTGTTGGACATTGTTGTTCCAATCACAATGCGGGATTTTTTTTTGACTTTCGTCATTCTTTTTTCTTTGCGTTCGGAAGTTCGGTGGTGATGTGCCGATCGCATTGTGAAACCTTGGCTTTCGCCTTTTCGTTATTGAGATTTCTCATTGGAGATCTCAATGATTTTTTGTGTTTGTCTGTGTTTGGGAGATTGGTAGTGTTGAGCCAGTCACAGCAACATTCTTTTACAGCTATTGTGCTCGGGAATTCGGTGGTGATGAGCCGATCACAGTACGCTTTCCTTTGTTTCGTTGCAGGTTGTGCCTGTAACAATATTTTAAATAAGGTCTTTCAGCTTTATTTAAAAACTTTTGTTTGGAGTTTCAATTTTTTTTGGATTGTTGGATACGGAGTTAGTCAGTGGCAATAGAGCCTAACTGCACTCATAGAGATGGTAGAGTTGGAAGCAGTTGACATAGTAGTCAGTGGCGATAGTGCCTAACTGCACTCAAAGTTGTACTGTTCCAAGTGGTTTGAAATTTTTAGTCAGTGGCTATAGTGCCTAACTGCACTAAAAATTGTAGTTTGTATTGGTAAATTGTTCGAATTCGTTTGAAATTTGTAGTCAGTGGCTATAGTGCCTAACTGCACTGTTTTGGAGTTTAGAAGCGCTAAGAGATTTCTCTCTTCGTTTCATTTAACTAGTTTTTATAACTTATATTTTTTTCTGTTTTTCACAGATTTCATTTTTGACTTTTTGTCATTTGCATGTTTTTACTTTTATTAAATTCTTGAGACCTTGTCGTTTGACATGTTCAGAATTCATTTACACTTCGAATCTTTTATGATTCTTTTCTTTTTTTGGATTTAGAAAGTTGTTAAGACTGGTCTATTGTGTTGAAGATTTCTTTCTAATAAAAGAAAGTTCCTTTCTTTTATTTTCGGGGAGGGATGTAATGTAACGAGTCTTTTAAGCCTGTTACATACTATTGAATTCTTTGCTTTGATTTGTAGGCTCTGGTTGGTGTTGCCTTATGAAAATTCATTTTTTGGTTGACTTGGATTCGTGAAGTGGTCACACTGAGTTTTATTTTCGATGCTGTCAAATTGACTTTGACATCTCTTGCTTTTCGACCTACAGCCTTGAATCAATGGAGTGATTTTTGAGCGCTCCAATAAAATCTCAAAATATAACTTGAGATGGGCGGCATCTAGTCCCTAATTATGTGGTAGCCGATTGCCCTTGTCATGATCCTAATTGGATAGCCTTTATTTTTTAAGGTAAGCGAATTCTTTGTGATTTCGGTCCGTTCCGCGTTGTCATGGCTATTTTGATAGCAGACGCTAATAGTTTCCGATATTTAATTGTTTCAGGATCTTTTAACTTCATTTTATAATTATTTGCTTGGATTCATTCATCTACTGATGACCACATTTTGATTTTTGGAAGAAACGGTGAGTTTAATTGTATATTGCTCGTAACCACCATTCGATCGCCATTTTTTATCCGCTAACGATTATTCATGTTTGTTTTCAGCCACAAGGCGTTTTTTTTTTTCCATATTACTTAAATTTTTGAACGCACGCCTACCAAAATGCATATATCTTGGACCGCCGTTGGCAATCTCGGCGAATATCACCAAGATGCTCTTGGATAATCCATCAGGTTCCTAATTTAGTCGACGGAGTTTGGTATGGTTTATGATACATAACTTCAATTTATTTTAAAAAAGTGCAATAATGACAGGTCTTAGAATAACAGCGATGTCATCTTAATTTTACACATTAGAGCTGTTAGCTTTAGAATTAGAAAGGAATTTTCAAACCAGCAGCCTTCGGGTAATAAAGTCGTTCTTACTTTTCATGATCGATTTTTATTGATACCTTCCCGCTTGAAGATTAAAAGTCTCAAGCTCCCGCAGGTAAGTCTATCCTTGGCATAGTTTTGTGTGTACTCCAGGCGCCCGAATTTTCACTTTTACTTATTTTTATTTGGAGCACACCACACAGTTTAATTTCATTCATCTCCCACACACACACATTTTTTTTTTTATTATTACAGTATGAAGAGGTAGAGGAACACCCAAGAAAGTGGATGGCTTGTGTGAGGAACAATATGAAGGTAAAAGGAGTAAAAAAGAAAATAGTGTGACGATCGACGGGGGGAAGGAAGAACAAATGTGTTGTGCTTAATAATAATTCAATTATTTATTCAAGTAATAATAACTCATAGTATTAGTAACTTATATCTATGTTATTAAACTAAATTAAACACAAAACAAAACAAGAAATTAACAAAACAATGGAGTACATCTATGCTACAGGTCCAGCAGAAATTTTGCAGCACCGGTTAACGATCGCGCAATCTAGTCGGCCAGAGATCATTTTTAGGATGCTGTTGGAGCTACCCCGTACCCTGCTTACCAGGGATGTGCATCTCTTACGCATTACTGTATAAAAACAATCTACGCGGGCTTCTGCAAACATCCCTGAAGCAATACAGAAACGTGGCAACCCCATCAGCACCCTAAATGCGTTATTATACTATACTCGAAGAGCGCTGTACGCCTTTAGTGTAAAATGAGCCCACCGGCTACACGCGTAGAATGAAGTTCAATACACCCGAAATAAAGCTACTTTGACTTCAGTCGAACAGTGCAAACCTGCGAGCTATCATGTTAGCACGTACAGACAGCGCCCTTCGCTCCCGTTCGATGTCATTATCATCCCTGAGGTCGGCAGTCAGATTGTGCCCTAGAAATTTAATTTGATTTACTATTTGCAGAGGAACATTGTTCAGTTTAATGGTAGGCATCTCAATAGGTACACTACTGCTGTCGGCCCCATAGACCATAACTTCTCTCTTTTTAGGGTTCCGTAGTCAACTAGGAACCCTTATAGTTTCGCCATGTCTGTCTGTCTGTCTGTCTGTCCGTCCTCGCTTAATCTCTGTGACCGTTAGCACTAGAAAGCTGAAATTTGGGACCAATATGTGTATCAATCACGCCGACAAAGTGCTAAAATAAAAATTGGAAAAAAATGTTTTATTAGGGTAGCCCCCCTATATGTAAAGTGGGAAGTGTTTTTTTTTTTAATTTTAACCCTAATGTGTGATATATTGTTGGAAAGGTATTTAAAAATGAATAGGGGTTTACTAAAATCATTTTTTGATAATGTCAATAATTTCGGAAATAATCGCTCCAAAAGTAAAAAACAAAGCGTCCCCCCCCCTCTAACTTTTGAACCATAAGTTTAGAAAATACGAAAAAAATCTGAAAAGTAGAACTTTATAAGGACTTTCTAGGAAAATTATTTTGAACTTGGATGGAAACAACAGATGGAAACTGCAGTTAACCAATATAATTTGGTCCCTGAATCGTATGAGCGCCTATACAATCCAGAGGTCAAGTTTCATTTGCCCGTGTTTGTGACGGACGGGAAACTACGGAACCCTACACTGAGCGTGGCCCGACACGCTCTTGGCCGGTTTTATTTAGATTGTACACAACTCCGTGTTGTAAAGCATACCTTTCCTGAGGCCACAGGGCGACGCACTCAGCAGCACCATGTCGTCCGCATAGCTTATATTATTTAAACACACTCCATCTATATAGCAGCCTACCCTGGTACTGCTGAGCTCCTCAATCAGATCCTTCACATATAGGTTGAAGAGCACGGGCGACGTCAACCCCCTTGCCGCAACCCGCACTCCAACCCATATGCGTCAGATCTGACTCCTGCCCATCTGACACTATTGACCTGGTTTCCATAAGTTTCCTAGGTAATTTAGCATCCTCTAGCTTTTTCCACAGTAACTCATATGAAACCAGGTCAAAAGCTTTCGAGAGGTCAAGAAAACCAGTGTATATGGGCATTCTCCGATCCGTATAATATTTGACAGTCTGCTTAAGACACAAAATAGCACAATCCGTTGACAATTATTAAATGAATAAGTATGTTTCCTGACTAAAAGAAATATGATTCTGGTTAGTCCGTCAGTTAGATTACTGAAAATTATTGGATACGTGTTTTCTGTTTTATCAAATCTATAAAAAAATACGAAAATAAAATGTGTCAAAGTCATGACAAACCCCCAATGGTTTGTGAAGTCACTTTCTGGTAAAAAATGTAGCATGCTGTGACGTCACACGATTTTTAAAGCACTATTTTTTGTTAAGTGAAAAAGAAATAATTTGTATCTATCTGACAGACTAAGGGTGGGTTGCACCATATTACTATAACGATAACCAAACCGTAACAAGCCATCAAATTATACTTTTTTAATGCTTTTATGGCTTGTTACGGTTTGGTTATCGTTATAGTAATATGGTGCAACCCACCCTAATTAGATTTTATTGTGAACTACCCTATTCCATAGCCCAATATTACGATCCAACAATAATATTCATCACACACAAGGTACTATTAAAACAATTCCAGCAGTGACACATCAGCATTCCATTCTCTAGGAAGGATCAACATTATGGAAATATTTACAAACACAGCTCATTTTAACAATTTATTTAATTTTTACATCACTATACAATACATATCAATAAACTTATTGATCATAAATACTTATCAATAACTGAACTAGCACAATGCTACTGCCGTTTCTTAACTTGTTTAGCTTTAGAGGCTTTGGCAGCAGCACCACCACTGAACAATGAAGTGAACATCTCTGACATTTCAGGCATATCTGACATCTTTGCCAAGTTGCTTATCTGTTTCAAATCCTCCTTAGTCTCAGGGTCATTCATCATTTTAGGTAAAATCATGATGAACAGGAGCGGCAATATCATCATGATAACCATCGGGTTGAACAAGAAATCTGTTAATCTCCATTGTTCTCTAAGCTGGAAATATCTAAACTTCGACAAAGCCTTCAGTCTCAGTGGGTATGGCACCTGGATCACCTGTGATGTCTGAATGTAGTTCACTTTCCTGGCTCGGAACTTGCCCTTGGAGTTGATCTCTACTCTGACTGGCTCGTACATGAAATCAGGATGTATGATTTCAACGACGTATGAACCCGAGGGAACATTATGTATAACGAATGTTCCGTCTCCTCTGATAAAGCCTATGTATTCACCACCATTAACATGGACGCGTGTTTCAACTTGCCATGGTCCCAACTCTTGATCCTCAGGTGCAAAAACTTTACCCTCGATAGAATATCTGCCGCTTCCAACTTCCTCCTCCGGGATATTGACTGCAGACAGTACGTAAGAAAATGTACATACTGTGAAGAGGATTGAAAGAAGTTGCTTCATTTTTAAAGTTTATGGATCTCTTGTTTGCTTTCTTTTAACTGGTGTTCGTTTTATTTTAATTCCGCATCAATTAAATAGTCACGATCGATTTCAATTCACAAAAATATAATTCTAATGCGTCAGGTGACGGAACGATGGAACATGGAAGCCTTTTTCGACAATTGACATTGACAATTTGTCATGTCATGAATGATTATGTTTTTTTTCTTGAAACCTGGTAAAACTGCCTGTGGACTTGTGGAGGTTGAAGGTTTTTTATTGACTTCAAAATTCCCTTTCTACCTTGTTTGTAATGAACTCTCATTTCTGGAATTTTATCATATTTTTGACAAAATATTTAACTAAAATTGCATTTCGTCGGAACCATAGTCACACAAAAACCGTCAGAAAAACCGGTTTTATGTTATCGATTTTAAATAAACGACCAATCACTACTTTTGTTGTTTGTCTATGATTTTTTGTAAACAATATTTTTTGATTGAACATGTGCATCTCGTGTTTATTAGTCAACTTTATTTAATTTAGACATGATTTTTACACTGTAAAAACGGAAAAATCACTATGTCCGGATACTTGGAAATCAAGTATCCGTTCAAATCGAATTTGGGCTTAAATCCTTTCAAGGTAAGTTTCGTAAAGTGTAATTTATGCATTGGGATGTATCACAACATTGTGGCATTGATTATTTTTTGTTATTGTCAGTCGTGGAAAAAACAATGGTGTATTTTGAGACCGAGTCCGACGTGTTCGGGGGCCTCACTGGCGGTGTACTGCAGCGAGGCAGGTGCTGCAGCGGGCACGGTGGAGCTGCCGTTGGGCTGCGTGGTAAAGAGAGCGAAGTCTCGCACGCGGCCACATGCCTTCGCCGTGTTCTCCGTTGACGACCCACGGAAGCCTCGCGTGTTACTTGCAGCGCAGTCGCTTCATGACACACAAGTTTGGATGGAAAAAATCCGAGCTTTGTTAAATGGGAGCAAATTGTTAGGTGAGTGTCTACCTTCATTGTTGTTAATTTTTGTGATCAAAGTCCAAACAGTTGGCTTCCTTTTAATTTTTTTTAGATTTTTTGGTCAGTGGGTCTTCTTAGGGGCATTTTTACTGAAACAACTGTGATTCTGTCTGTGTTTTGATTACATCGGTTCAATTCTAACATTTAATAATTAATATGCATGAACTTAAATAAGTATTTAATCAAATATATGATGGAAATGTAAAAGAAATATCAGATTACTTAAATCTGAAGCCAAATTTTGACAACATTTACTTCCAAAATGTGTTCTTTGTAGCATTATGAGTCATACGTAGCACTTCATCTTTACTGTGAGATATAAAGTATCATGACCACCAACAAACTTATCTTTAAAAAAATAATATTGAAAAATCATTCCAATGACATATTTAATTATCCATGAAACTCAAAATTTAGAATACCTGTTACACATAATTGAACTGAAAAGACCGCTTAATATAATTTCAGGAATGAATAGCAACACCTAGGTCTCAATACATACATTGCTATGTATGTATGTGACCTAGATATTATACTGTGTACATAGGAAACCAGTAAATAGTTCATATATAACGAACCCGTTGCTTATGTAAGCACAACTGATTAACGTCATAAATACTATGCATAAATACTATGGAATAGTAATCAAAAGATTGACAAAAAAATAAACATTCCTTCACTGGTTTTTCTATGTGTTCAATTTTCATATTTATACTTAATATTCAAAGTTATTCCAGGTCTGGGTGTTTGTGTATGTGAGTTTAAATGTTTGTAAACGCACCCACAGTACAGGAGAAATTCCTAGTGTGGGGCAACGTTTTTTAAAAGAAACTTAATTAATTTAAAACTTAATTCTTGTTTTTTATAATTTTATTTGATAGTAGTATAATTAAAAGCACGTAAATAGTGCATATTTAAATGTAAAATTGATGATCATATTTGTACGCCAAATGGCAAAACATAGAGCTCATATGAACATGTAACACCTCTTTGTAACAACCTATGTTAACAAATAAACAATCTGAATCTGAAAAAAAAAAAGATCTTGACTACAGATCAAAAATCAAGGGGCTGAACCAAATGGTGTGTCCATTTAGTTTTTGGATCTCTTGGTTAATAGTTTTTCAGAATAACAAAGATAGCATGTACAAGCATCTAGGGGCTATTATTTTTATAGTCCTAGTTTTACTAAAGTCAAACTAAATTCATTCCGTAGATGTCACAAATTTTCGATTTTTTTATTCTTAGACGGTTTCATAACTATTTTTCGGTTTTGAGATGTTAGATACATGCCACAAGTACACACAATGCAAAATAATATAAAGAAAAAAAAAGGACTTAAAACTACAAAAAAAACATTCACGTAAACATTGTTATCCATACAGATTTGCATAGATATCTTTGGAATGGCAACTATGATACATTCATTTGAATGCCTTGTGACTGGGACTGTTGCTTCTTTTGATTTTGTATTTGTTTCGACAATTCAAAAGTACCTGTCACTACTGGCCTACTTGAAATAAAAGCTTTGATTTTGATTTTTTGATTCTGAATGTTGAAAAAAGAATGTTTATCAGCGTACAGTAACAGAAAAATATCACTTAAAGATATCAACACAAAATTATTAAAACTTAAAATTTCAAAAGCATTTTGGGTCCAAATGATCATTTTCACAGAAATTACTTTCAACATAAGTCAACAAACCCTTAGTCATGTGGAATCACAATGGAACCTTTGGATCTTGTTTATTTGTATGAGGTATATTTGTATTTCTGCATTGTATGCAGATGAACACAAGGTCGAACACCTTAGTGGACCCAACTTAATTTAGTTCTGTGAGTACAAGTATCTGTTTATTTATGACTCGATCGGATAGAAATGCAAATGGTACTATTATTAGTGTAAAGTTGATTTGGATTGCAGTTATAGAAATGGGCAACTACAGTATTTTCACAAGTAATTATGCCTTCTGACTGTAGCTTCGCTTTTATATGTTTTTCTGAGATTCAAAAGTGCCAGTAATGGTCTAATTGAAATAAATGCTTTGAGTTCGAATCTAGAAAAAAATAAAGACGAGACAGCCACTAGAATTTAAGCAAATGACCTAAAACAATTCGCTATTCATGAACGTCATCAAAATAAAATAAGGACACTTTCGTACAGTCCGAATTCATATCACATGCGCCAACAGCACGCCCCATCCATGGGCTGAAATTTGCATCGACGTCATTGACGTCACAACATTCAATGCAAATACGCACAAAACCGATTTAAAATTGTAATACTACACAATGATCTATTAGGCTTCGAATGACAGAAGTTTGAACTGCGCCAAATTCGCCTGCGTAGGACTGCCATCGTTTTTTGGCCCTGCGGCCTTGTCACTGTCTGGACTGCTAGAGTATAAAATGTTGCCTGGCTGGAGGTCTGAAACTCAAGGCATCCACAGGATTAAGCAGTAGCCAACCTCCTAAATAAACCTGCGAGATACCTTATAAAAAAACAAGGAAAAAATGATAAAATGTGTAAACATCTTTGCTTATGTTTCAATTTTTGTCAGGACTTCTCAAATGTAATAGTAATCCTACCTGCATCCATACTTTGGCGCATAGCAGTTGCATATTCGCAAATTAAGTCTTGATACGCCTCAGTGTGAGCTTAGCTTTAGCGTCTATTGTGTACACATCCATTTACTCTGCATTTAAACAAGATATCAATTGTAACGTTTCAGCACAATTGAAATGGGCCAAGGTCTTGGCACGCCCATTACAGCTTGTAGACTTCTAAATACTGTGTTGTCAACTTTATAATGAACTCACCTTGACTAAAACGATTTAGCTTTACTTGTATGAGTAAGCACTTTTTAGATAGTTACAACAACTCAGCTAAAGTATACTGTAATACAGACGCCAAGATTGTCATCGATACGAAAGAAAAAGAAGGTTGGTGTAGTGGTCGCAAGCGCGACTGCTAAGCTTGAGGTTCTGGGTTCGATTCCCCCAGGGTCGGGCAGTGTTTTTGGGTTATTCCATCAGGAACTTCTCAGTGACATCCACGGAGTCTGGATTTGTACCCGGATGATGGCAATAGGCCGCACCTTATTACATGGGAATTCAACTTAACTGGCGAATTAAGGGTGCTCTTGTTAGGTACACCTCTGTCTAACCCTTCGGGGATTACAAGGCGTGATGTTATGTTACGTGAAGACGGTAATTTAACAGAGCGTTTGTGACTAAGACGTAGGTACACAAGTTACAAACCAAGCAAATCATATTATGTTCAAAGCTTTCACTGTTATTGAGTAAACATTATTTTCGTAATTGTTGCCAAAATGAGTAATTGACCGCATGTGCAATATTTATTACTTATTGTACGCTCGAACTGGTGGAAAATTTACACAAAAACATGTTGACATCTCTCTTTCTTAGTATTTTTTTTCCTTAGGAATCTGTAGTAGTATCTCTACCACACAACATGTTTTTCTGTGAGTTCTTCGCTATTGCTAACGCACGCACAGTGATACCAACCACTATGCTGTGTAAGTACACATTGGTGAAACATAACATGAAATGGTAACACGCCCTGTGTGACCATACACACCCTTTTTTTTAGGGTGGGTAATCATCAAATGACTCCTCCCGCTCTAGGCAGAGCGGTTGGGAGTGTTAGACTTTACTGACTAAAAACCACCCATGTTCCTTCTTAGCCCTTGAGTCGAGGCCGCGGTATCGAACAACCCGCAGCCCCGACGGAACCAAACACACCCTGAAACAAATTCCCCGTGTTGTTGTTCATTTCATGTTGCATTGCATTAGTTTGAACGGCTTATTCGTGTTTTATTTCACGTTACGTTACACCAATGTGGACCCGGTATTACATTCTACTGTTGATAATTTCTGGGTAACATGTAACACTGTGTTTTATGATTGTTGTGTTAGATAAGTTGTCCACTATGCCTCGATGTCATAAGCTCATTGAATAACATACATCAGAGCATTGTCATACTAATTACATTTCATTTGGCTGTTTGTTTCATGTTTCTGAGGGTATTTTTGCATTAAAATTTTAGAATTTTTGTGATAATAGTAGAATTTAAATTGGGCGTGTGTTATAGCCCATTCCATCTCATAGAGAGGAAGCCTGTGTCCCAGCAGTGGGAACATTATAGGCTGATTATGTTTGTGATATACTTACTATGATGTAATAAAAATAATAGCAATTCCTCCTAAGCTGTGATAACATAATCATACAAACTTAATGAAAATCGGTGCAGACTGTGCAACGTTCTTCTGAATGTAGCAAGTCTTGAAAGAAGTAGTGGGAAACTTTTTTTTTAAACTATAGATCTATGTACGAGTGCGTGTAATGGTATATCAAACACAACACACATGCACAAAATAGCACACCTTTTTATGTATTTTTTTTGTTCTGCTGCAATTATTGTCAATGCAAAACGCCCCTCACATTCATGCTTCCTCATCTTTCAGACACGGAACCATTGCTCAAAGACTCATACTCCGTCAGCGTGATCGCGACCGAGTTGTCCCGCAAGTGCGGACTGACCGCTGACACCGTGGTCACGCTGACCTCGGGCGGCGTGGTCGTGGCACGAGCACAACTGGCGACGTTCCTCCAGTGGAAACATATCAGTGATGTCCGCCTCGCTTACGACGATAAGAACAGAACTTGTGTTCTCAATGTTGATAGGTTGGTGTTTTTTTAAACGCTTCTTGTTCAATTCTCTCTTTCGCAGGTCTGCTCGAAGATTATCACCTTGGTTGTCCATCTGGGTGAAGTTCGGAATTAGGGTCCCTTTCGTCAGCTGAAGTTATCGTACAGTGATACAGCAAATTGTTTTCCTGTATGATTCAAAAGATCTAAATAGTTATTAATAAAAAGGAGTGAATTTATACAGGGTGTAAACGAACCCTTCACGCATCCGTCAACCAAGCATTCTGTACATCAAACTAAGTACCCCTACCCAATGTAAGTTTTTTTTTTGGGGTCAAAAACACATTTTACGGTAAAACTCAAAGTAGCACTCTTAAAACATTGTGCTAGTGGATGCTTTGAATAGTAAACGGGTCATGGAGGTAATTTAAGTAAAGTTAAAACCTGAAATACTAGTATTTACAAAAACAGCTGTGAAAAATTTGGAACTTTGACCCCCAATATCTCCGTAACTAGGAGGTTCCCAGGTATGGTCTAGAACAAAAAAATAATCGCAGTGGTGGGGAGAACAAATACCCTTCGTTTGCGTTAAGGGTACTTTTACACCCTATATGTAAGTAGTTTACAATAATGTCATCAGTTGGAACACCGGACCCTTAGTTCCCACCTTTCATTCGTGTCCCCGTGGTTCACCCAGTTGGAGAATCTAAGTGTAGTACGGTTCCGGACCCGGATTTTCGCAGGACTATCGTACTGATATCTTAAAATGCTGTTTTTTTCACCATAGTGATTGTTTGTATGAAGTTTGACCTCTGTTTCATCTACTCATGATGACCGCATCATAATGCAGGCATTAGTCAAAATGCTACGGCACATGAAAAGACGTTTCCTGGTTTCATTTTTGTTTAAATACATTTCAAAAAGATAGATTTTAGATCTAAAATAGAGCGACATACTAGCTCCTTTCAAACTTGGGTAATTTATAACTTGGTTGTAAAATCCACTTGCGAAGTTTAATGAAACAAACAACACAATAATACGGAAACTGAATACAGTACAAAGTTCAAACGGTAAGTTGTTGAGACATCATCGTGCTGTAAAACTGTATTTTCTCACGATGTTTTACGTAACAAACATAATGTTATAGTACATTGACACAGCATAATAAGAAACGTCAAACGTGAATTTACAATTTTTTTTTAAACGAAAAGCACGTTAAGTCCTTGGTTAGGACCAAGGACTTAACGTGCTTTTCTCTCTAGTCAAGTCGGCTTGCCGTCATAGCGAAGAAGAAGAAGCATAGTGACGATAGTAATCTTTTTTTATGGAGTGTGGGAAGTCATCAAATGACTCCTCCCCGCTCTGGGCAGAGCGGTAGGGAGTGTCAGACTTCTACTGACTAAAAACCATCCATGTTCCTTCATGTGTCGAGGCCGCGTTATCGCTTTCGAACAACCCGCAGCACGATAGTACATCAACACAACATCACGCCTGTAATCCCGGAAAGGTTAGGTTAGGCAGAGGTTGTACACATTTCGTCAAAAGGTTTTTAGGTACCATGTAATAGGGGGCGAGCCTATTACCATGAACCGAACAAATTCAGACTCCGGGGCTGATACTGAGAGACTCCTGGCGGAGAAACCCAATCGTATTGCTCGACCCGCTCAACAGTCGGGACCACTCGACCAACGAGGCAGACAAATGAGTAGGTATTTAGGCGGTAAAATTAAATTGCATAACGGTCAGTAGTGAGCGGTTTATAAAACTCACACAATGCACAATGAACTGATTCTCATAGCTGTTGCAATTTAGAATGGCTTTGACACTTTCAAATTGAATTCGATTATTGAATTGTTGTCGATGCGATTTATTTGATTTGCGTGTTGGAAAACGATTTTTTTAATAAGTTCTCAAAAACGGGTCTGTATTTCTGATAAATAGAATCTCCTAAATCTGATAATAGTTTCCCATGGGGGTTGGCAGAAACCACAGAACGCCACTTGCTACGATCCTTACATTATACTCCTTTGAGGCGGGATTATCCGATTCGAAATATAAAAAGCATTTGTTTGGGCTCTAAAGATTAATGACTTGTTGATTTTGAATGCATGGTTGACGCAGTGGCTGAGCGAGTGGGTGCGATTCCCGCACGGATATTTTTGATGGCCTTCAGACAATTGTTCCGGTTTTGATTGTTTGTAAACGCACCCCCGATACAGGAGAGATTCTTAGCTTGGAAAAATGATTTTTGTAAAAAAAGGATCGGTTTTTTCGTCCCATCGGCGGCAATTGTGTAGGCTAATTACGTTTGTGCTCATTTATGTTTAGGTAGACTTGTAATACAGTTAGTTATAAACAATAATGAACACTTGTTTACAAAATCTATGAGTAGTAAACAACTTCTTACTACCGTTTATTTGTCAACAACACATTGACGTCAAATGATCCAACTGACTCAGCCAGTGTGGAAAATACAATATTTTCATGTTATTTTCCTCTTTTTTCAGGAATAAACAAGTTATTAATGATTTGTGTTTGTTGCAAGTCGGGTGTATCCTTGCGTACTCCTAGGTTATCTTAAAACAGTAACATTTAAAATAGCAATTCGCGTACAATTAAATTTTTGAGCAACATCATATCTGTGGAGTCTTGTTTGCTAATTTAATTTCGTCTTTTTTTTACCATTTATTCAAATTATACCATAAAAAGGCGCTTTGAACATAAAATATGTTAAGCCCAAAATTCTGCCACACGAACTCCAGTCACTGATGCAGTCATACCGTCATCCAGTCCACTGATTATCGTCACAGCATTTACTATCGTAGACTTCTTAATTCTACGACTGTGGTCATATCCGGAATTATGTGCTTTTTCATCAAAAAACAGAGGTAAAGTTTAACGTGTGTGTCTATATGTGGCATCGTAGCTACCAACAACCTGCGTAGCATATCGATTCTATCTCTATTCTATCAAAAATTCCTTGAATACAACTCGACATGAAATCTTTGTACAATCTGTAATTTTGTCGATTCTTCCGTCAACAAAACTTGTTTCTATGCTTCATACTACGCGTGCAGGAGGAACCGATTTTGATGTATTTATTTTGTTCCAGTGAGTTCAGCCACGGCGGTGGGGAGTTGAAGTTCTCGTCCCCGTTAGCCAGTTCGCTAGCGCGCGCGCTGCGTGCCGCGTTGAGTGGCGGCGGCGTGCGAGCGGGACATAAGCTCAGCAAGAGTGAGGGCGACCTGCGATCTCCTAAGTGTAGCGACACTGATATGGGTAAGTGATCTGTCAGCTACTGAATGAAACTACCGTTGCTATTGGATGCTAGTTTAATACTGGCACAGTGGCCCTTCGTAATGGTGCAGGCACGCACACACGTCACACGCACACATACATACACCTCAGTAAGCCACAATTTTAAATTAGCCTCTTGTGTCCCACGGCTGGTCAAAGGCTGCTTTCCATTCCTTTCCAACTCTCCCGGTTTTTTTGCCTTCTCTGGCCAATCAGAAGGAAGGAGTCTAAATCATCACGGCAGGGTTTCCTGAGCCTGCTGTTCGTTGTTCGAAAGAGATACCGCAGCCTCGATACAAAGGGCTAAGAAGGAACATGGGTGATTTTTAGTAAGTAGGAGTCTGACACTTCCTACCGCTCTGCCCAGAGCGGGAGGAGTTATTTGATTATTTCCCACCCTGCAAAAACAAAAAAAAGGGTTTCCTGAGCCTGCCTCAGTGACGACTTAACGACGACCGTCTTCACCACCACCACTCACTGTGTGACGATTTTAGCCCAAAATAATATTCGAACATTTTGAAATTGAAAATTCAAAGAGTGAATTGATTAGAATCGGTTTCCAAGAAGCGTTCAGTTACGAGCACGAATATGTTTACACGAAGCAACTTTTAAAAGTGATTTTCTCTTACTGTGTTGAGTAAAGTTTTTAAGAACATAGCATTTTGGAAGTCAAACTATTACGAAATAGGTCTTATCTCAAAGTAGAAACCGTTATTACCCAATGAAATAGCTTGTATTTTGCTACGTGAAAACATATTTTTGATCGTGACTTTTTTATTTTTTGGATTTGTTACACTAACTATCCATCCAAAATGTTGTTCAGTTGGAGGCATGCGTTACGTATGCCCAAAATTGGGGCATAAGAGGTTATTTCAAATATGTATTTGTAACAGGTGACGTCCGTCGCAGCAGCTGGTACAGCGGCCCCTCAGAAGTATCGCTGGATGATATTGATCTCGTCATGTCTAAGGTGAGACTGAGTTTATGTGAAACGGGACGAATCTCGACGGTGTGAAAAAAAATTAACACGTGTCATCTTTAAATATATAATTCTACTGTACCGGCTGTACGTGTTCAGTGACATACACACGTCGTGTGTATGTCTCGGGCTGGACCGATTTGGATGAAACTTTCTGGGGAATGGGTTCTTGGATGGTTTTAAAACACAATTGGACCCAGTAGGTGGCGCTGCTGCGGTGCGGGCAGGACGACGTCTGCCAGGTCCGCTAGTATTAATTATATATTTTTGGTGAAATACCCTATTATAATAATACATAGTCCTCCTTACCGATTTCCTTGCGTTAACAATTAAAAAGATAATAGTAATCATGTATTGTTGATCACCCTTGTTACTTGTTCTTTCATTATTTTTTATTTGCTGCCTGGCGGGCCACTACTACGCTACTCCCAAGAGCCCTCGATTCCCAGAACGAAGAAAGTCATTGGCCAACTTGAAATTAGAATTTATCAGTAGCAGCCTAAAGTCTAGTTTTGCGCCAGGTGGTTGGCAAAAGGCGATGTCTCTGCTGAGCCACCCTTCTGTCTAGCCCTTGGGTGATTACAGGCGTGATGTTGTGTGTTAAAATAGTGTATTGCATTGTCATCAGGAGTCCAAGCACATCCCGTCGGGTCAGCTGTCGCGCTACAGCGGCGCGGGACAGCTGTTGTCCACGACTGCGCTCGCGCTGCCCTTCAACACGCACTCTGTCACCTCTTTCGATGACAGGTATGTACACATTGTACACTGTCACATGACAGGCTAGTGTCTGTAAAACCACTACGAAGTTTCGACTGATGCATTTTCTTTTTTGTATTATTAATTTGTGGAATAATAAAAAATTGGTTGCCTGTAAAGTCGGTATACGGGCGAAAGTTTTACGTGACAACGAAAATAGAAGCGCAAGACATGAACCGGTGTGTATGCCTATCTCTCTCACTCTCTCTCTCTCGCTCTGGACGCGTGCCTCTCACTCGCTCTCATTGTGAGCGCATAACGTGAGCGGAGCGTAACGCAGTTTCTTGAAGTGTCACCCGGCAAACCAATTTATAAGACGTTGTCACGTCAATATAATATTAAATGTATTTCATAAAAAGGAGATTGTAGTACATTAATATAAGTTTATACCAAGTCAGACACAATCTAGAGAGTGAAGTTCTGCTGTTCCCAGCTAGGTTATAGAATAACCTGTATTAAGGAATAACAGTCCCTGTCCCTTACAAAAAGTTACAATAAACTAGTACAATGTTTTTTTTTTCTTAATACTAAATTTTTAATTGAATAGAAAACATTCGAATGTGTGTAAACATTGGAATAGGTTAGCATAAGGTCATATTCTGTTCTCATGTAACTTAGTATCTTTTTTGAGAATAAAAATCAAAAAAAAAAAGGATAAATGATTTAAACGAATATTTAAACCTAATAGGTGGACCTAAGAGTATTTTAACAATCAAGATGAAACCGTCTGTATTAATGGGAAGCCCGTGTGAAACCTCTAAAATCATCCTCATCCCCTTTCTTTTATAGTGTACTAGCTGATGCTCGCGGCTTCACCCGCGTGGATGTCGGTCAAATTATATACTAAAACCTTCCTCTATCTATCTATCTATTGAAAAAAACCGCTTCAAAATCCGTTGCGTAGTTTTAAAGATTTAAGCATACATAGGGACGGACAGATAGCGACAGCGACTTTGTTTTATACTATGTAGTGATAGTGATTTGAAGGTCAGATAGTCAGTCGCTTCATGTTAAATACTGGTATTCAGCTGCATCCGGTTAGACTGGAAGCCGACCCCAACATAGTTGGGAAAAAGGCTAGGTAGATGAAGAGTGTATTTGCAAGATAATAATGTAACCTCTTGTTTTTTTCTCGGTATAAGTACCTCTTGTATTAATTTGAGTTTTTGTTTCTGTCAACACAAAAAACATGTTATAAAACATAGTTGCACAACTTTAGCTCAAAGTAATATGTTTTGCAGCGCATCGGACCGGCGGTCGCTGCTGTCGGTCGCGTCGGGCATCTACGAGGAGATCCCCGACCTGCCCGAGGGTACCAACACCAACTCGCTGTGTAGCTACCCGTCCTGCGATGTGCCTGATGGAGTCTTTAAGGTAATGTGGCTATTTTATCTCATTGCTAAGATATTAGTAGCTGAAACTTGTAAATGGCCTTCAAATACGTATTGTTTAAGAACACTGTTTGTGTTAGCTGTAAGTTCCCCTAATTTAATAAAATAAATTGAATATAATATATGGATAAACATCGCACTAAGTGAGATTTAACATTGAGGTTAGCTAGCAAGATGTCGCAGTTGTGATGAGTATCGATATTTTAACACAAATACTCACAGAACCTTCAAAAATCGTTATTTTTGTTAAATGTTTGATATAAAATATATCTGAAGTGAAGTTTTGCTAGTTAATTTTATTTAATTCTGTATATCACTGTTATTATACCCTGCAACTTACCAGAACAATTAAAATGGCAAACTTTTTTTTTTCAAAAAACAAACTTTGCTTGATATTTTTGTTACTTCAATAAGCTTCAGATTTTCAGTTTTCTCACTTAGCTTTCATTCTTATCTTGCTGATTTATTAATTATGATAACACCTCATTGTACGTCCAGACAGATCGGCTCAGATCAGACAGATTAGTTATTCTGCATTCCTAACAAGACGTGTTGTATTTGTATATGTGTAGGCGCTATGCGAGGAGCCGACGTACGAGTGTGTGGGCGAGTGCGTGTACGCAACCATGCGCAGACGTCGCCCGCCGCCATTGCCGCCACGACATCCCTTCAGGTAACACATCAATGACAACGAGAGCTGCAACTTTCTATTTAACATTTTTGTATTACATAAGGCCTATTTTTTTTTGGGGGTGGGAAATCATCAAATGACTTCTCTTGGCAGAGCGGTAGGGAGTGTCAGACTTCTACCGACTAAAAACCACCCATGTTCCTTCTTAGCCCTTTGTTTCGAGGCCGCGGCATCTCTTTCGAACAACCCGCAGCCCCATTCTTATGCCAGCCTCATCTATGATGTTTTCTACTCTACAGCACACTAAAAGCTGGCGACACATGGGGCCGCCGCTCTAAGACCCCGCGCGAGTCCAACGTGACGCGTCACTCGTCACTGGGCTCTCTGCCGCGTTGCAGCAACACGTTGCCGCTGACGCACACCAACACGCTGCCCAAGAGACAACCCTTCAGCGTGTTCAGGTAACTAGCTACGTCGACATCATCATACACACTAATCCATAGCCAGACTTACTTTACACTCTTCTAGGAATAGACCCTTCTTTGATTGTGTTGACGTTATGTAGCAAAACACGACCAGCACGCGTAGCATGCCACCGTAGAAACGGGTTTTGTCGACTGAAGAATCGACAAAATGACAGATAGTAGCAAAATTTAATGTCAAATTGTATGGAAAAAGCTTTGTCTATTCTTGGTAGAATAGAGATAGAATCGCCATACTACGCGTGCAGAACAGAACAGAAATAGAACTAGGCTATTTATTCGCTTGATCCGAGCGACGGGTACTATCTAGCTACGAACTCCTTACGAACCATCGCAAGTGCGGTCATAAAACGAGGAAACAAGATTCTCTAGGTTTCAGACTCGGTATCAACTTTTTGAAAGCCCGTTCTAAATTCCTTGCTGTTGATTTTTTTACGAGTCTTACATTTCGGCTTAGGATATGATTCTACCTACAAAAATATAGTATTTCTACCAGAGAAGGATTCCATCTGATTCTTCCCAGTTACTTTTTATCTGACACTCAAACGTATTTGCGTTTTCAATAATTCGTGCTTTTACAGAAAGCGACTCAAAAGCGACTCTCGCGTTACCGGCTCACAGAAATCCGAAACATCAAAAGAGAACAAAGACGTCGAAACTAAAAAGAAGAAGTTCGACTTCACTCCAACACGCGACATATTCAAGAGTTTCAAGGTCAGTCGTAAGATGAAAAACTTGAAGATCACTACAGGGAACTTGTCTAAAGGCGAGACGAAAAGCTGCGAGTTTCTCGATGACACAGAACATGTACAGACTAACCGCTGTTCCAAATCAGTGGAGTGTCTTGAGAACGATTTCGACTTCGAAGCCGACCTCTCTATAGACTTCTCGGAGGACAATATAGCCGCTCTCTCGCTCCCACAACAGATCGTCGACCTCCTCCTAGGACACGAGCAAATGAGCAAAGTGCGTCTAAAAGATGAGATCGAGAACGACTACATGCCAATGTCGCCCATCATACCGCCGCCGCCCATGGAACACCACTACATCGTCATGTCGCCAAGGACCAATATCGCCTGAACTAGTCGCCTATACCATAAGTTAGTTAAGCCGTAAGTATGGACACGTTGACAGTTATCATAATATGTATGTTTTGTAATCATTGCGGATATGGTTTGACCAAAAACCATTCTCGAAGAGATTGAGTTTTGATACAAGTCTGCTTTTTGCAGACAATTTGTCTTCTGTCTATAACAACATTAAAACATTGTAATTTATTCTTCAGTATAGATGAAATGGATTGCAAATACTTAAAAACTTCAAGTAAGACTATGCCATTTAAGCTGGTTATCGACTTCGCTCGGGCAATGCTGATAAAACCTACTTAACTATATTTATTGACCAGGTTCCAAATTCAATTTATCGACATTGCTCATGTTGTTGTCATTTTTATTAATACAAAATATTTCAATGTTGATATTGCTCGGATAATGCTCACGTTGCTCACATATTTACAAAGTTGCCCGTAATAGGCTTGACAGTAAGTGATATACCGATAGTGTAGTGATGGTCGATAGCTTTATCGATAATTGATAAAAAAGACATTTTATCGAACTGATTCGCCAGTCATATCGAATCATTTAAGAGACTTTTCAGTTTGTCTTTGAAATCACAAAACAACTGTGTTCTGATAGACTGTTTGTAGATCTGAATAATATTTGATAGGTAATACCTTCGTCCTTAACATACGTAAATAACCCTCCTTTTGGGCTTTGCCGCAGTCGGGTAAAAAGACTAGCGTTAGACATTTATGTCAGCTAATATATAAATATGACAATACGTCACACATCTCACCGTGACGTACGACAGGACTGGAACTTAAATTAAAAAAAAACGGCCTTTAAATAAAATAATCACTAGTACAGTTGCACAAGGTATTTGGTATGCAGCCAGTTAACTTACATTTACTTATAAGATTACACAGATATATTAGGAGACCGATGTCAAACGATACAGCGTTGACATACGTCTCATAAGGTGAATCCGAATGCCTTTTCATGAAATAGTCACTCAAGGAAGTAATATGAACTGAGAGGGTTGTAATTGGTGGATTTAATCATTATTACTCTGTAAAGTCAGATTTGTTACGGTCGCAAATCCTATTTTATTTAACATACAACCTGACACTGACCGGCAAATTGCAGAAGACGTCTGAAAATTCGAATTTCGAGGTCTACCTTGTCGGATTCACCTTAATCCCAAACGCTTTATAAAATACTAGCAGACGTCACGCGGTTTCACCCGCGTAGTTCCCGTTCCCGTGGGAATACAGGGAAAAAAGTAGCCTATGTCACCCGCGGATAGTGTAGCTTCCCAACGGTGAAAGAATTTTTGAAATCGGTCCAGTAGCTTCGGAGCCTATTCGTTACAAACAAACAAGCAAATCTTTCCTCTTTATAATATTAGTGTAGAAAATTGTAATCAATATTGTCAGTGTACTAGAATTATAAATATTTCTGCGTGTATACCAAACAGCTTATTCGACCGTACAATAAAGCTCTCTAAAAAGAAAATCATGAAACCTTTGCAGGTTTTTCTTATATATTTTGAGATACAGTGTATTACTTTATATGGATTTTGGTTTATAAAGCTGCCTATATTTTTATCAAACTAGGTGTATTTTCGGTAACGGCTAACGTACACTTGCGAAGCGAAAAGATAGGGAGTTATCAGTGACTGGAGATCCTTCTCGTTTCTCGAATGTACATTCCAAAATATAAAAAAGACTAAAAATATAATATGTGTTTCTAAAATTCACCCAATGATGAATGAAAAGCGTAAATTAAACATTTCCATGAAAGTATATTCAAAATCCTTTACCTCAAAACAATCTTCTAAATAAGGCCAATAAGGGAAAATGTAACTATTTTTGATAACGACAGGTAAGTAACGTCATTTTGTTGGAAAAAATATATGTATTTAATATTAACTTTTCATAGTACAGCCACACCGTAATAACTTTTTGTAAAGCAACAAATAATATCACGCCTGTAATTCCCGAAAGGATAGGCAGATTTGTACCTAATAATAGGTACACCCACATTTCGCCAGTTATGTTTAAGTCCCATGTAATAGGGGCCGAGCCTGTTGCCACATTGTAAAGCAAAATTATAACATTAAGTAACTTTATAAAAAGTACGGCTTTTGCTATATTTTTTTTATTAACCGTTGTTAGCAATTAATATTGGCAACCGTTGCCTACAAGAAGTTATTTAGGTGTGGGTGGACCTTTTAAAACTTTTAATCACACCTTACACAAAACTTACGCTCACAATTAGAATTATCTTGTATGGTACCAAAAATGCTTTTCACTTATTATGCTTGTTAGTAAAGCATAAATTGAGAAATATTCTCGTTAATGTGTTTCAATATTTTGTTATTTTGCAGTTACGCATACATGTATGAAAACAAACGGGGTGGAAAGGACGCATAAACTGAATTAATTTAGCACTTGACACCCCAGTATTAAAATTTTTCGTCGGTACTCTAAAACTAAAATTAACTTTTCTTTTTGATCGAGTTGGTATTGCACTTTTGTAGGAAACAGTTTTGTTTTATTTTTTACATAATGGACGATACATTTCGACCCTGCGGCTCTAGCTCTGCAGAATTCATGGTAACCGTTTGTGCGTCGATATCTCATCGGCCCTATATATTCCAAGAAGTCATAAAAACTTTGTTAAATGTGAAGTCTACAAAAGACGTAAGTAACCAGCCAGCCGGTGCTATCATCGTTGCATTTGATTACTGAGCACACGCACAACATGTTTTAAACATAAGAGATGGTTGACCTGGTCACTTACTTGTTTCGTAGACTGTACCATAGACTAGAGAAAAAGCAAGGATTTTATTGGGAAAAAAGACAACCTCGATGTAAAGAGACGATGATAATATAGAAAGTAACCTAGGTATGTATGTTTGTATATGTTGGTTTGTCGGATACTGCCAAAAATTTAGGTTTAAGCAACTATCCCTTTTGTAGGGAGCGGCTTGAGGGCAACTTTCTTTACGAAAGTGCTACAATGTTTGGCCAAATACTGTTTAGTATTTGATGAATAAAATTCGCTGTGTGTTTATATTTAAATAAATTATTTTTGAAGATTTGAGGCTTCAAGATACGTAATTGTATGGACTAAGTTGCCTGTGTGAAATTCGCAGCGTGTTCCAATGTTATAGTTAAACAGTATCTGCATAGATATTTACAAACAATCGAATCGAAACCAAATCTCTCTCTCTTAATGCCAAAAAAAGATAGAGATACGACATATTCGATTCGATTGTTTGTGAATAGCTATACTGTTTCATATCGAAATGAGACTAATTGTAAAGGATGGTGCGATGAGCCATGGCAACCTCCTAGTACTGAGTGAACCGGTGGTTGTGTGTAAAATATCGAAAAACTTTAGGCAGCTATTGCAAACAATACAATATTATTGTTTGTGTTTTTATTTTTTGAAGTTACTCCAAAATCGGCACCACTACTGGTTTCTATCGTAATAATAAGAAACGATGGCACATTACTATCATATTAGACTACTCAATTGTGGCACTATACAGGTTGTAAACGGACCCAAGCCTTATGTACATGAAACTAAGTAACCCTTCCCATAAATTATTGCTAGGAAACGATATTTTTTGGGTGAAAAATCCCGTCTTATGGTAAAACTGAACGAATAGTAAACGGGTCATGGAGGTAGTAGGTTTTTAAGTAACCTTAAAAACCAGTAAACTTGTGAAAAATATGAACTTTCACTTCCAATATCTCCGTAACTAGAAGGTTCCCAGGTATGGTCCAGAACAAAAAAAATATCGCAGTGAAAGGAAGACAAACATAACACTCTTTTATTTTTGGGGCAGTCGTGTCCGCTTCGTTAAGAGTCCATTTACACCCTGTATGCGTTTTGGGATAACTCAAGTCGCAGGATGAAAGATGTAGGAGGTGTTGGTAAATAATATCATTCGGTCATCAAAACTAAAGACTGAGCCACAAGACTTGCGTATTTTGGAGATATTTTACTTCATAGGGTCAGTATTATCGGACGAGAAGTGTTGGAGAGAGTGTGTGAATGGTATTGTTGTAAGGGCACAATTCACGGCACTCAGGGACCGAGTTGTGTACTGATTTTAAAGACTTTTCGATAGTTTTAAGTCGATTTATTATTTATTTTTATCATATCATTTGTGAATGCATAATGCTTAGGAAAGATTCTCATAATAATATATCAAAAGGTTCTATTTGTATTAATAATACAGTGAGTCAGCATCATATAATATAGCCTCACACCTGTAATGAGGAGTTGGCAGAAGTGCATAGTGGATGAGCCTATTGCAGCACCATTCGCCAACTACCTTTATGGTTGAGGTCATTTAAAACTGGACAGCACTTTCTTTTATAATACGAAATTAATTTACCTTATATTTTGGTTACTAAAACTTAATTAAATATGAGTTTTAACACAACTGAAACTTAGGATCATTGCGTGAACAATACAAAACTTAGTTATTTACCAACTTGATTATTTGAAATTCGAAGCATAATTTGTATTATTAGAACTGCCAAATTCCGTCCAAGGCGTTGGAGAAACATGTATATTTGGGAATATTTAGTTTATAATGAGACTGCTACCACAATGTGTTTAAAGAACTTGGTCCCCTCAGTGCCGTGCAACAAATGTCCCGCTTTTATCTGTATACGGCTTAATTTGCTATATGTTGTGATATTTAATGCTAATAACTTGTTAAAACGTTTCTATAAGCTTGAAGGCTTCTGTTGGTTATATCTATTTCTATATAACGCGTTGCCTATGGCGCCTATGTTTGTGTGTTTAGTCAAAATGCAGTATTCAGCTGATCTTTATTAATGTTTAGCTTAAATTTTGTATAGCTTATTTCGTTGGCGTCACCCACAATTCGATATGATTAGGTATTAAAAGGTTAAGGTTAAGTATGAAAGTTCTATGACTGTTATGCTGTGTTTTGAGGAACTGAAAAAATAATGTTTTGTTAGATTTCGCCAAACGTTTTATTTCGTGAAAATCTCAAATGGTGACTAATTTGTTTCGATATCAAATAATAATAAATTCTTGGTTATCAAAACATGGTGATGGAAGCTCACACTTTGTAGCAAAAGCTCAGATCTCTTAATATGTACGCGAGGCGATCGATCTTATAACAACGGTCAATAGAATAAACACTTGTGTTATGTCGGAACTAAAAGATTTTCAATCCTTGATTTTATTTTCAAGCTTACGTGCAATGAGCTTAGCTGCACCCACCATAGTTGCATTACTGAAGACTTTTGATATGTCAGAATTTATAATAAATTGTAAAAATAATATCCTGCACATTAAATAAAACTTTTTAATATGATTCACCTCGTTTCGGTTCGGACGACGCGAATTAACACCGCACCGAACTAAATGCGATGAATGATCGGGTCAAGCCGATAAGTGTGGGCATTTCCTAACGTTCCGCAATTATAAATACTACAATAGAAAAGGATTTAACGCTATGATTGAAGATTTTTCAAAACCGATGCGTCTTAGGAACAGGCTAACAGGGTGGGTAGAGTTGATTAGGTAGGAAAATTTACTCAGAATCGTGGGTGACCGCCATTGTCTAATTTAGTATAGTAGGTCGCGTCCATCAACACACGCACTGACCAATTTTGTATCTAGCTGTAGTTGTACTTAAACTTATGACACTTACTAATAAAAATAAATGAACATTCACATTTTGGCACAGAGCACTACTAAGAACAAGTTCACTAAAGAACCTGAACGCGATCAGTGTAAGCCGCGCTCTAGAGCTGTCATAGTCATAAATGCTGTAGAATATTGACACTGACAACTCCTGAACCGCGTTTGCATGAAATTCGTCCTTAGGCATTTTTTGAAATGATGTATTATAATGTCGGTTCTAAAAATATTCTTTGAAAACTTGTGAGACTGATCGGGACAGGAATCTTATTTAATAAATTAAATTGTGTTTTTGTCAAACAGTGCAGTTACGCTACAAATAAATTGATTAATGTTTGTCAGAACCTCTTAACTGTTCTCTAAGGTCCCTCGCCAACCGAGATATTTTGCAGCGATGCGTTCGCTGGCTTTCGCCCACGTAACCGCGATTCTGTATCGCTACAATCGCCCTTTAGTTGCGTTGGAAACGGGCGGCACCCTCGCTCCATACTCTCGATATCGTCAGATACAGGAGGTCTACTCTCTAAGTCCGTCAACGAAAATTCGGGCCAGTCAGAAAGTGGTCCAAAACTTCGTAATTAACTCCTTTCTTATTTTCTTTTTAACGAGTTTTGAAAACACATTGGGAGTAGAGAACAACTACCCAATCGTGTTGTCATTCCTTTTCAGTTCGGGCCCTTAACTAATCTTATGTCTGTAACTGTAACTTCGGCCGAAACTACGAGATTCGTGCTTAGAGAGTAGACCTTTAGTATCGCTGATGACAACAGCTCCCGTATTCACAAATGCTTCGATTCGATTTAACAAGTCATATCTTTTTTTATGAAAGCGAGCTAGATAGACATACGACTTTCTGAATGGAATCGTTTTGAATGGTTGTAAATCGACAAACGCGCACTAAAAGCGGTGCAGAAGCATTTACAAAACACGCGATGACAGCACATCGCTACAAAGAGTCGCGGTGGGCGAAGTAGGACAATGGCAATATCACTAACTGCCGCACTCAGAGAGCTTTAATGATTACTTAGGCCATTACTTAGTAAAGGTTTTGACAGTTTTGTCATACAAAAGTATGTCAAATCTTTACTAAATGACGGCTTAAGTAATCATTAATTATCTCTGAGTACCGCAGTAAGTATACATTGTTGCTCGTTTGATTGCAATCGCAACGATCAAATTTCAATAAATTAAGAAGCCTTTACGCGTTTGTTTATTTTTATAAGTATCAAAGGTATTATAATTTTGTTGTTCTGTTTCTCAATATATAAATATCATGAGAATATATTGTATTCATTAGCTTTGCTTGATCACAATTTGTTACCATTTTTCTTGATTTTTTTGTATGTTTTTGTTTTTTTTTGTTTTCGGTTGATTGATAGAGCTCTTGTTATGTTAATGTAATAGAATTGTACTTCTATATAGTTTGATTCATGACTTTTTGTAGTCAGGTAGGAAGATATGTATTGATGTAAACTGGGGGCAATCATAATTAATTTTTGAAATCTTTATTTGATTTTGTCCAAATGAATGTTTTGGTCCCACTTCCAATACGTAATTTGCAAAAACGGCAGCTATATGTGTGATTATCTGGTGTACACGAGAGCTCTAAACTAAGATTGTATAAAATCATTGTTGAAAAGACAGTATTTTTTATTTGTATATTAGACAGCTAGTTCGGAATTCGGTAAAGGACCAAATTGTATTTTTTTCGCGTTTATTTATTGTACTGCGAAATGTCGATAAGTAACATTGCATCGTGTTATGCAAATAAAGTTTGTATGTGCAACTTGTGTTTTATTTTAACTCTGCAAAGGTGGGGGGGGGAACCTTTGATAACAACAATCCAAGCAGTTGATAACATACTGTAACTGTTTCGGCCATAGATGAGGCGTCCTACAGCAGTTATTAATTTTAAGAAGCGACACGTTTTTATGGTACCTATGACTTTATCTATATCTATACATATAATAAATCTGTAGAAAAATCTTTTTTGTACATCGAAAATATTAAAAACAAAAATTGTCAGGGTATTAAAGTATAACCAACAGAACACATTTCCAGCATTTTTGGAATTTTTGTCTGTTTGTCTGTTTCGATGACTAAGCATCACGTCAAATTTACGAAACGAATGTAGGTAACTTTTATACATAAATATTGTGCGTAACTTGGGCTATTACTTAGGCTTTGTTTCATCGTAATCGGTGCTCTCTATCAAAAGATATATGCATTTATAGTTTTCAAGAAGAACTTATCATTATGGTCAACAATGAGACAAGCAACGACATCTATTGAACGAATATGGTACTTATTAATAAATGCCTTCACAAGATAACTTTAAATAAGTTATGATAGCAAAAGGTACGTAGATATTAGTCTAAATAACGCTGCTTTCAAAATCTACATAGCCTAAAACCCTATAGTGTGTTTGATCGCTCTTTTTTAGCAGTTTATCTTCGTCTTCGACAGATGGCGTTATTCATTTGATGTCATTTTCTGAACCGCGGTGCTATTAAATAAACATATGTTTCGTGAATAGTCAACAAATAAAGATTTACCAATTACACAGTATAAAAATACTATTTTTTTTAAACTAAATTAAAATTAGATAAAACCCACGACATATTTTTTTTGTACCGTGTGGGAATCGAACCTGCGACACGCAGTGCTACTGTTAATCGTCCAGCCACTGCACCAAACATGTCTTTATATAGATGTGGTGTGTTGTTAGCCCTATGTGTCGAGGCCGCGGTATTTCTTTCGAACAACCCGCAGCCCCGACGGGCGTCGGTCCTTGGGGGCCCCTTCAATGTTGCTGACATCGCTTTGAGACGCGCGTGGAACACGAACGCGCCTCCATCGTCATAGGACGGACGAACGATTAACTAGCCCGTTACTCACCGTTCACAGGCCCGCGCCTACGGTGGCCGGAAGCCATCATGTGGCCCCCGAGGCCCGGAGCGTCTCCCGCGGCGGCTGGGAAGAGGGGTTGTGTCCCTCTTACGTTCACCTTTTTCGCTAGCATTACTGTTTCGCAGAAGGAGGTGAAGGCGTTCCATTTCAGATTGGATGTCCCAGATTCGGTACAGGTACCTCTCGAAACAGCCTCTAATCCCCCCTTTTTTGTGGTTCGTAAATTATCAAATGGCTCATCCTGCTCTGGGCGGAGCAGAAGAAAGTGTCAGACTACTGACTAAAAATCACCCACATTTATTCTTAGCTCTTTGTGTTTCGAGGCCGTGGTATCTCTTGCGGACAACCGTCAGCTCCGGCAGACGACGGCAGCAACAATTAAGGGGCCCGAAAGGACCCCTTAATTGTTGCTGACATATCTTTGAGGCGCGCGTGGAACACGAACGCGCCAACGACAGTACCTGTCGACTATAATGTACCTGTTTCAAATTTCTTCAAGATCCGTTCGGCCGTTCTGACGTGGTTGAAACAAACACCCATCCATCTAAACTTTAGTATTAGACATAGTCAGTACTTTGCATTACCCTCTTCTTATTTTCTACAGCGGCAGTAAGTTAACGTAGGGCAATGATTTAGTGTTCTTTTATCTAAGCGACGCATTTTAGTTTCCGACAACCACGCGAACGAAGTCGCGGGCACAGCTAGTTCTACCATAAAGACGTCGCTTCTTTAATATTTACCTAAAAGTGCATACCTTTAAGTGACCCTCTATGACCGCAACTCAATTTTCTTAGTATTTCGAGTTAAGTCCATATCATTCTGAAAGTACGACCTATTCAAGTATTCTTAAAGAACCGTACGCAAAAAACGCGCTTTGGACGTGGAGTTGCGGACACCAGACCGTTATTCTATACTACTATTCATTAGGGAGACACGCCAAAAGTCGTCATTGGGCCGCCGCCGCGCCGCACCCGAGATGCAGGGGCCCAAACATTTGTCTGACCGAGAGGAAGAAAGGATACCAGCGCTTAGCCAATACGAACGTATTCCCGTTTTTTGTCTATAAATATTTTTCACCTGTACCAGGTTCTGGGGAGAGCGATTGATTCTGTTCTCTCTAGACTTTACGTCGAGGGCAGCGGGATCAAATGCGAGTTCCGCTGCCCTGCTGTATAGCTATTCACATACAATCGAATCGAATATATCGTGTCTACATTTTTTCGCATTACGTTACGAGAGTGAACGAGATGCTGGACTAGTACCCGGCCCCCTTGGTAATACTTAGAAAACCCGTTCCACGAGCACGCGCCTTTATGGGCAACTGCCAAAGCTCGCGCGGGTACTCACTCCGTGCTCTCGAAATATTAGTAGAAAAGGGAACACACGCGCCTGCACCTTAGAGCGCCGCTCATACTATTTACTGTACTGTACTATTGGTACTTTCGTCCTTAAATTAGACCTTCCTACCACAGGCTGACAGGCTACAATGGTGTCTTACGCAATCAATTCAAAACCTGAAGTATGGCTTTGCGTCCTAACCAAAGCAATATCATTAGGCGAAGTAGCGCCGACAGGGAATGCTTTCCGATTTCCCAACGACATGAAATGAATGACATTTGAACGCGAGGACTGCGCATACGCATGATTGATCGCTTTGGTTATGCCCGGGATCTCACAGCACACTTAACTCGTTCATCAGACATTTTGAAGAAAACTTAATAAAACAAAATGTAAATTATCAAATACTTTATTTTTCAGCCAAAAACAAAATACATAATATCACAATTTATACATTTCTAGCTTAATTGTTGTTGCACTTATTATTAAGCAGCCGTTTTGAAGTATTCCCGTTTGAGCACCTATTTTTTGGGCACCTATGCATGGAGCACCAAAGGTATTCCCATTTGAGCACCAATCGATATTTTAACGTGTTGCTCAAAGGGGAATAAAAATATAAAATTTGACTTTATTCCCCATTGAGCACCTACGGTGCGGTAGCTTCTAGTGATGAGTGTATAATAAATCATATCGATAAAAATCAGCAGTTTCATTGCAGAATGTAATCTATACATTTAATAAATCTGTAGAAAAATCATTTTTGTACATCGAAAATATTTAAAAAAAAAAATGTCAGGGTATTAAAGTATAACCAACAGAACACATTTCCAGCATTTTTGGAATTTTTGTCTGTTTGTCTGTTTCGATGACCTAAGCATCACGTCAAATTTACGAAACGAATGTAGATAACTTTTATACATAAATATTGTGCGTAACTTGGGCTATTACTTAGTCTTTGTTTCATCGTAATCGGTGCTCTCTATCAAAAGATATATGCATTTATAGTTTTCAAGAAGAACTTATCATTATGGTCAAGAATGAGACAAGCAACGACATCTATTGAACGAATATGGTACTTATTAATAAATGCCTTCACAAGATAACTTTAAATAAGTAATGATAGCAAAAGGTACGTAGATATTAGTCTAAATGACGCTGTTTTCAAAATCTACATAGCCTAAACCCTATAGTGTGTTTGATCGCTCTTTTTTAGCAGTTTATCTTCGTCTTCGACAGATGGCGTTATTCATTTGATGTCATTTTCTAAACCGCGGTGTTATTAAATAAACATAGGTTTCATGAATAGTCAACAAATAAAGATTTACCAATTACACAGTATAAAAATACTATTTTTTTTAAACTAAATTAAAATTGGATAAAACCCACGGCATATTTTGTTTGTACCGTGTGGGAATCGAACCTGCGACACGCAGTGCTACTGTTAATCGTCCAGCCACTGCACCAAACATGTCTTTATATAGATGTGGTGTGTTGTTAGCCCTATGTGTCGAGGCCGCGGTATTTCTTTCGAACAACCCGCAGCCCCGACGGGCGTCGGTCCTTGGGAGCCCCTTCATTGTTGCTGATATCCCTTTGAGACGCGCGTGGAACACGAACGCGCCTCCATCGTCATAGGACTGACGAACGATTAACTAGCCCGTTACTCACCGTTCACAGGCCCGCGCCTACGGTGGCCGGAAGCCATCACGTGGCCCCCGATGCCCGGAGCGTCTCCCGCGGCGGCTGGGAAGAGGGGTTGTGTCCCTCTTAAGTTCACCTCTTTCGCTAGCATTACTGCTTCGCAGAAGGAGGTGACGGCATTCCATTTCAGATTCGATGTCCCAGACTCGGTACAGGTACCTCTCGAAACAGCCTCTAATCCCCCCTTTTTTGTGGTTCGTAAATTATCAAATGACTCATCCCGCTCTGGGCGGAGCGGAAGAAAGTGTCAGACTTCTACTGACTAAAAACCACCCACGTTTCTTCTTAGCTCTTTGTGTTTCGGGGCCGTGGTATCTCTTGCGGACAACCGTCAGCCCCGGCAGACGACGGCAGCAACAATTAAGGGGCCCCAAAGGACCCCTTAATTGTTGCTGACATATCTTTGAGGCGCGCGTGGAACACGAACGCGCCAACGACAGTACCTGTCGACTATAATGTACCTGTTTCAAATTTCTTCAAGATCCGTTCGGCCGTTCTGACGTGGTTGATTAACAAACACCCATCCATCTAAACTTTAGTATTAGACATAGTCAGTACTTTGCATTACCCTCTTCTTATTTTCTACAGCGGCAGTAAGTTAACGCAGGGCAATGATTTAACGTACTTTTATCTAAGCGACGCATTTTAGTTTCCGACAAGCACGCGAACGAAGTCGCGGGCACAGCTAGTCATTTAATAAAAATATATCATCATAAACAAAAAAAATTACTTAATCATTTATTGTTAATAACACAATAAGTTTCCTCAACTTTAATTTTATCTATCCCCAAACCAATTGTAATCTGTAGGTTACTAACAAAAGAAATCAGTGTTTTTATCTATACTTCTATACTAATATTATAAAGAAGTAAAGTTTGTGTGTTTGTATATTTGTTAAATTGTAAGGGGTAATCTCGGGATCTACTGAACCGATTTTAAAAATTCTTTCACCAATAGAAAGCCACATTATTGCTGAGTGTCATAGGTTATATAAAATACCGAAAAATAAAAAGGCTTTTACGTGGTAGTCCGTTTTGCAAAGTGAATCGGAGAAAAAACGGTCGAATGAAAGCGTTTCTTACGAACGCTGCCTTAACTATGAAAGATATATTTTTGAGTTCTAGAGAAAAGATGTGGAGCTTGAAAATGCCTACAAAAAAGTCAACGACAGCATATGTCTAACTTTTATATTTAAGTTACAAAAAGTAGTTTTTTTAATATTAGTATAGATAATTTAATTTTTAATATTAATAAAATAATTTAAATCGTTAGGTAATATTTATTAGTCATATTACCAAAAATTATGAATATTTATGAAAATAAGTAAAATCATCGTCTAAGTGAAGGCCAAAGCAGCGGACGGCGCGCGATGGCTTCGGGTTTAATTCGGTTCGCGACATATTGCACAGGTTGGAACATCTTATTGACGCAATATATCCCGGTCTTGAAAATTTATTGGAGAGAGATTATCATTGGCTTTGTTCTAGGGCAATAGTGTCACCCAGAAACGATACAGTGAATGAAATAAATAAACTCATTTTAGAGAAAATTCCCGGTCAGGTCAAACACTATAAGTCTATTGATACGGTGTGTAATATTGAGGATACAGTGCACTATCCCCAAGAATTTTTAAATTCTTTGAACCCTTCTGGCTTACCTCCTCACGACCTTGTGTTAAAAGTTGGCATTCCTATCATGCTATTAAGAAACTTGAGCCCCCCCAACATGTGTAATGGGACAAGGCTGCTTACAAAAGAGTTACGGGACAATATAATCGTGGCGACCATTCTCACAGGGCCAGCAGTGGGACAACTGGCTTATATTTCGCGGATACCCATGATTCCCACTGATTTACCCATACCGTTTAAAAAGCTAGTTTCCAGTGAAGATCTCTTTTGCCCTCACTATTAACAAGTCCCAAGGTCAAACATTCTCTCTGGTGGGCATTGACCTGAGAAAGCCGTGTTTTTCCCATGGGCAGTTATATGTTGGCTTATCTCGGGTTGGAACTCCTGATAGACAATATATTTTGCTACCAAATGATAACATTACATCCAATATAGTTTACAGAGAAGTTTTGAACAATTAAAATTACCATAACCAAACTAACTTTTCCCGCGACTTGGTCCTCATGGAATTCGTTTATCGCAAATCCCGCATAAAATGTTTTTTCTTTCGGACAGAGTTACTTTCGAATTTTGTATTAGCATGCAAATACAAACTATACCTACGTATAACCCTCCTTTTGGCAGTTAGAAATTAAAACATAACACTCTGTACTAAAAAAGGATTATTAACATTATGCCCAACGAAGTGGGCACGAGTCAGCTAGTTAATAATAATTACTTAGTTTCCTAAAATTAATATGCTAATAAAAGTACTGCCAATTTTTATCGATATGTTTTATTATACAGCCCATCACTAGAAGCTACTGCACCGTAGGTGCTCAAAAGGGAATAAAATTGAATATTTTTTATTGTTCCCCTTTGAGCACCAAGTTATTATATTGATTGGTGCTCAAACGGGAATACCTTTGGTGCTCAATGCATAGGTGCCCAAAAAATAGGTGCTCAAACGGGAATACTTCGCCGTTTTAGCTGTACCTATACGAGATTATAACTCAAAGAAATAATAAATCGTATAAATTGAACAATCCTTGTATATAAATGAATAGAAACGGATTTATTTGAAATTATAAAAATAAATTGATCTTTATATAAGAAACTAAGTATATAAGGATAACATAAGTACATATTTATTATTTTAATAACTGCATTATTTTGTGTTACATTGCATTTAAAAGCATTCGTGTATCATGTGGTATTCTTAACTTTACATAATTATGTTTTGTGATGCAAGGAACTTTATCCATTATGCTTGTTTAAATTACTACTTTTAACAGTGAATAAAATTAATTAGCGATGTTGTCTACTGCTGTATTTGTACAATATTCGCGTTATTTCGTTTCTAGAAAATGAACTTCATTTTAATAGGTAAAAAAATAGTAAATTTTGTAATAACCAAGTAACGTGATTATTTTGACAAATACGACAAGTCAAGGGCCAGCAGTCAGTTTACACACACACAAATTATCAACTATTTCAGATTCAACTCTTGTTCCCGTACCTATAGATATTTAATGATAACTTAAGCCGTCACTTAGTAAAGATTTGACATACAAAACCTTCACTAAAGTGTCAAAATCTTTACACGTCTCCGAGTGTGGCTGAGAGGGTTCTGTTTAAAATCGCGGCTTAGTATCTACATACGCTGCTAACTGCACACATGTGCATAGATGTGTACAAACGCTATATTATAGAAAATGTTATTATGTGCGTGGAGATCTATACCGTAAAATGGAGTGAGTAGAAACGCAGTGGTGAATCGAAACAACACTTTGAGAAGGATTTTAATGTTGAATTAAAAAAATATATTTATGGTATGTTGCCAAAAACGTACCTTAAATAAACAGTCAAATTAAGCAAAAAAAAAGGAGTACATGTTGGTAACCTGTCAAATTAATTAAATGTTAAAATCCTTTTTAAATTTTTGTCTCTATTTACCTCCGTGTTTCTATTCACCGTTTTACCCGGTAGTACCTACATATTCATAGCCACTACTCATCAGTGGCCAATTCATAATTATTATAAATTAATTTATCGTTCATATATTATATAATTCTATCATAATATATTATTTACATCCGAGTTCGTCAGGCTTCTTTCTATACGACAAAGTAACCTTAAAATAAATTTAGATTCCTTGGAATGTCAAAATTTGTGACAATAATACTTTCGTTATATCAAATACTGATCAAATTTTCGAATCCAACGGCCGATTTGTGACTTGAAAGGTTATAGATTCCTTCAATAATATTATTTAAGCTTCTAAACACCGATATGTAATATAAATGATAACTTTTCACTTGACATAGGATTTATTCGTTATTTCTCGTTAAAAAGTTAATAAATTAAAAAGTCTATGATATTTCTTACATTCCATAGATTTACTTTAGCTGTCAGATAAGCATGAAAAGAAAAAAAGAAATATTAAACAAAACTTGACACAATATTGTAACCATCTGATTTACAATTCTGGTACACTTTTTAAACTGAAATGAAGAAGAGAGCTAAGACCGTAAAGCACATAAATATGTATATCACTCAAATTGATCACTTTTTTAATTTTATACTATGCTTATACACCTTTAATTGGTCAAATACAATACATTCATATTAACAATTCAATCCCTCATTCTATTCGTGAAATCGTTTATCAAAATGTCGCTATTGTTGTTCTTATAATAAATTAAATGCGGTATCAGAACACTTTCTACTTATACTTATTAAGGCCATTGCAATGGTCAAATCCCAAAAACGACGTATGTTTAAAGAAATTTGTTGAGGAATCCTTCCGTACGATTTCCATATAAAAAATATATATTATACTTAAAGTCATCACAAATAATTGGTATTGTTTAAAATTTTAATAAACCTTCACATTATTTAATGAAAAATCGTAGTATGTCTTAACCTAAATCGAATTTTGTCTCTGTAACGGCTGAATAGTTCGGTATGAATTTTATACCCAAAAATACGTAGTGATGTATTTATCAATCCGTATTGTTTATTTTCTCTGATTTGTAATAAAATTTTAAAATAATAAATTAATTCCCGACATTTTGAGGCAAATGCGGCGCGAGACCCGTCGCGCATACTTGGAACGCGCTGCGCCAGTGTCTCGATGACTGTTGTCACGGGTGGACTGCACGCATGTCATTACTTCACAAATAAAATTCAAAAGTTCACGTTTTTAATGTTTTCTGAATTAAAACATATTGTAAATTGTATAGTTATCAATATTTCGTAAAATAAGAACAGAAAATAAGTTTGTAAATATATTTAAAGTAGTTTGTAATTTCGTTTTGTTGTTTGCACCTATCATAGACTAAGCTGACTATGCCTAATAAACGTAAAGTGACGCGTGGCCGAGCTCTTCAAAACTATTGGTAAATTACGTACGTTTCTTAGTAGATATTTTGGTATATAGATATATCTATGATATTATTTTAATTTTGGACTGCCTCGTTGGTCTAGTGGTCGTAAGCACGATGCTGAGCATGAGGTCCTGGGTTCGATTCCCGGGTCGGGCAAAGTGTTATTGGGTTTTTCCATCAGGAAATTATAAGTAACAGCCACGACGTCTGGATTTGTGCCCGGTTGATGGCAATAGGCTCGGCCCTATTATATGGGACTAAAACATAACTGGCGAAATGTGGGTGTACTATTAGGTACACCTCTGCCTAACCCTTCGGGGATTACAGGCGTGATGTTATGTTATCTAACTATTTTGTCTTGAGATTTTCGTTTGATGGAAGATGGCGATCTAGATGACTGATGATGTCTCGTACCTAATGATGGTCTCTCATACTACATGATACATTTTGAAGGTCTGATGAAGACCAGGTAACTGCATATCGGTTCTCAGTCACGGAAATAGTCAGAATGCTCCAACTTTCAGCTTTTATCTCATTGAGCACGGATGCTACTACATGATACATTTTGAAGGTTTGATGATGATCAGCTAAGTGCTTATCGGTTCTCAGTGACGGATGTAGTTAGAATGACCTAGCTTTCAGATTTTATCTTATTGAGCACGGATGCTACTACATGATACATTTTGAAGGTCTGATGATGACCAGCTAAGTGCTAATTGGTTCTCAGTGACGGATATAGCTAAAATGACCTAGCTTTCAAATTTTATCGATCTAAGCACGGATGCTACTACATGATACATTTTGAAGGTCTGATGATGATCAGCTAAGTGCTTATCGGTTCTCAATGACAGATGTAGTTAGAATGACTTAGCTTTCAGATTTTATCTTATTGAGCACGGATGCTACTACATGATACATTTTGAAGGTCTGACGATGATCAGCTAAGTGCTTATCGGTTCTCAGTGACGGATGTAGTTAGAATGACCTAGCTTTCAGATTTTATTTTATTGAGCACGGATGCTACTATATGATACATTTTGAAGGTCTGATGATGACCAGCTAAGTGCTTATCGGTTCACAGTGACAGATATAGCTAGAATAACCACTATCAGGTAAATGGCACCATTAGTCTCCAAGGCCTCTTCGAGCTCTTTCAAATGAGTCCACACACGACGGTTCTACTCAGTGCCGTCAATGAGATCCTATACCCACCTTCGGAGTCTACCATCAGGTAGCTGGTATCATCAGTCCCCAAGGCCCCCTCGAGCTCTTTCAAATGAGTCCAAACACGATGGTTCTACTCAGTGCCGTCAATGAGATCCTATACCCACCTTCGGAGTCCACCATCAGGTACGAGACATCATCAGTCATCCAGATCTTCATCTTCCATCAAACGAAATTCTCAAGACAAAATAATTAAAACGATAAAACAATTAACACCATTAAAACAATAACATACATTACATAACATCGCGCCTGTAATCCCCGAAGGGTTAGGCAGAGGTGTACCTAATAGTAGGCGTGATGTTATGTTATGTATGTTATTATTTTAATGATTTTAATTGTTTTATCGCTTTTAGCGATAAAACAATTGTAGCAAAAAACAATAGTAGTCGTTCTTGTAGCACGGATGCTACTACATTTTGAAGGTCTGATGATAACCAGCTAAGTGCTTATCGGTTCTCAGTGACGAACGCAGTTAGCATGACCTAGCTTTAAAATTTTATCGATCTGAGCACGGATGCTACTACATAATACATTCTGAAGGTCTGATGATGACCAGCTAAGTGCTAATTGGTTCTCAGTGACGGATATAGCTAGAATGACCTAGCTTTAATTTTTTTTCGATCTGAGCACGGATGCTACTACATGATACATTTTGAAGGTCTGATGATGATCAGCTAAGTGCTTATTGGTTCTCAATGACAGATGTAGTTAGAATGACTTAGCTTTCAGATTTTATCTTATTAAGCACGGATGCTACTACATGATACATTTTGAAGGTCTGATGATGATCAGCTAAGTGCTTATCGGTTCTCAGTGACGGATACAGTTATGATGCTACAGCTTTCTGCTTTTATCTTATTGAGCACGGATGCTACTACATGATACATTTTGAAGGTCTGATGATGACCAGCTAAGTGCTAATTGGTTCTCAGTGATGGATATAGCTAGAATGACCTAGCTTTCAAATTTTATCGATCTGAGCACGGATGCTACTACATGATACATTTTGAAGGTCTGATGATGACCAACTAAGTGCTAATTGGTTCTCAGTGACGGATATAGCTAGAATGACCTAGCTTTAATTTTTTTTCGATCTGAGCACGGATGCTACTACATGATACATTTTGAAGGTCTGATGATGATCAGCTAAGTGCTTATCGGTTCTCAATGACAGATGTAGTTAGAATGACTTAGCTTTCAGATTTTATCTTATTGAGCACGGATGCTACTACATGATACATTTTGAAGGTCTGATGATGATCAGCTAAGTGCTTATCGGTTCTCAATGACAGATGTAGTTAGAATGACTTAGCTTTCAGATTTTATCTTATTGAGCACGGATGCTACTACATGATACATTTTGAAGGTCTGATGATGATCAGCTAAGTGCTTATCGGTTCTCAGTGACGGATGTAGTTAGAATGACCTAGCTTTCAGATTTTATCTTATTGAGCACGGATGCTACTACATGATACATTTTGAAGGTCTGATGATGATCAGCTAAGTACTTATCGGTTCTCAGTGACGGATGTAGATAGAATGACTTAGCTTTCAGATTTTATCTTATCGAGCACGGATGCTACTACATGATACATTTTGAAGGTCTGATGATGATCAGCTAAGTGCTTATCGGTTCTCAGTGACGGATGTAGTTAGAATGACCTAGCTTTCAGATTTTATTTTATTGAGCACGGATGCTACTACATGATACATTTTGAAGGTCTGATGATGACCAGCTAAGTGCTTATCGGTTCACAGTGACGGATATAGCTAGAATGACCACTATCAGGTAAATGGCACCATTAGTCTCCAAGTCCTCTTCGAGCTCTTTCAAATGAGTCCACACACGACGGTTCTACTCAGTGCCGTCAATGAGATCCTATACCCACCTTCGGAGTCTACCATCAGGTAGATAGTATCATCAGTCCCCAAGGCCCCCTCGAGCTCTTTCAAATGAGTCCAAACACGATGGTTCTACTCAGTGCCGTCAATGAGATCCTATACCCACCTTCGGAGTTTACCATTAGGTACGAGACATCATCAGTCATCCAGATCTTCATCTTCCATCAAACGAAATTCTCAAGACAAAATAATTAAAAGCGATAAAACAATTAACACCATTAAAATAATAACATACATTACATAACATCACGCCTGTAATCCCCGAAGGGTTAGGCAGAGGTGTACCTAATAGTAGGCGTGATGTTATGTTATGTATCTTATTATTTTAATGGTGTTGAGACCTCGAGGACGCCTTGGAGACTGATAATGTCATTTAGCTGATGGTGGACTCCAAAGGTAAGTAAAGGATCTCATTGACGGCACTGCGTAGAATCGTCGTGTTTGGACTCATTTGAAAGAACTCGAGGAGGCCTTAGAGACTGATGATGCCATTTACTTGACGGTGGACTTCGAAGGTGGGTACAGGATCTCATTGACAGCGCTGCGTAGAACCATCGTGTTTGGACTCATTTGAAAGAGGAGGCCTTGGAGACTGATGGTGCCATTTACCTGATGGTGGTCATTCTAGCTATATCCGTCACTGTGAACCGATAAGCACTTAGCTGGTCATCATCAGACCTTCAAAATGTATCATGTAGTAGCATCCGTGCCCAATCAGATAAAATCTGAAAGCTAAGTCATTCTAACTACATCCGTCACTGAGAACCGATAAGCACTTAGCTGATCATTATCAGACCTCCAAAATGTATCATGTAGTAGTATCCGTGCTCAGATCGATAAAATTTGAAAGCTAGGTTATTCTAGCTATATCCGTCACTGAGAACCGATAAGCACTTAGCTGGTCATCATCAGACCTTTAGAATGTATTAGGTAGTAGCATCCGTGCTCAAATCGATAAAATTTTAAAGCTAGGTCATGCTAACTACGTTCGTCACTGAGAACCGATAAGCACTTAGCTGGTTATCATCAGACCTTCAAAATGTATCATGTAGTAGCATCCGTGTTACAAGAACGACTACAATTGTTTTTTGCTACAAATCATTAAAATAATAACATACATAACATAACATAACATCACGCCTACTATTAGGTACACCTCTGCCTAACCCTTTGGGGATTACAGGCGCGATGTTATGTAATGTATGTTATTGTTTTAATGGTGTTAATTGTTTTATCGTTTTAATTATTTTGTCTTGAGAGTTTCGTTTGATGGAAGATGGAGATCTGGATTACTGATGATGTCTTGTACCTAATGGTGGACTCCGAAGGTGGGTATAGGAACTCATTGACGGCACTGAGTAGAACCATCGTGTTTGGACTCATTTGAAAGAGCTCGAGGAGGCCTTGGAGACTGATGATACTAGCTACCTGATGGTAGACTCCGAAGGTAAGTATAGGATCTCATTGATGGCACCACGTAGAACCGTCGTGTGTGGACTCATTTGAAAGAGCTCGAAGAGGCCTTGGAGACTGATGGTGCCATTTACCTGATGGTGGTCATTCTAGCTATATCCGTCACTGTGAACCGATAAGCACTTAGCTGGTCATCATCAGCCTTTAAAAATGTATCATGTAGTAGCATCCGTGCTCAATAAGATAAAATCTGAAAGCTAGGTCATTCTAGCTATATCCGTCACTGAGAACCAATTAGCACTTAGCTGGTCATCATCAGACCTTCAAAATGTGTCATTTAGTAGCATCCGTGCTCAATAAGATAAAAGCTGACAGCTGGAGCATTCTAACTATATCCGTCACTGAGAACCGATAATCACTTAGCTGGTCATCATCAGACCTTCATAATGTATCATGTAGTAGAATACGTGCTCAGATAGATAAAATTTGAAAGCTATGTCATTCTAACTACATCCGTCACTGAGAACCGATAAGCACTTAGCTGGTCATCATCAGACCTTCAAAATGTATTAAGTAGTAGCATCCGTGCTCAGACAGATAAAATTTGCAAGCTAGGTCATTCTAACTACATCAGTCACTGAGAACCGATAAGCAATTAGGTGGTCATCGTCAGACCTTCAAAATGTATCATGTAGTAGCATTCGTGCTCAGTTAGCTGAAAGCTGGAGCATTCTGACTATTTCCGTGACTGAGAAGCGATAAGCAGTTACCTGGTTTTTATCAGACCTTAAGAATGTATCGTAGGAGTACCTGTGCTCAGTGAAATAACTAATGAAAGCTAGGTTATTACTTCATTAGTCAAAGTGTATAACTTATTATTAAATATTTTATTCATACATTATGATGTAGGTAGTCCAAGAGAAACAAAATATGTTAGGCAAATACGATGACCACTCTGCGACACATTTCTGTTCTTTGGTACGTTTTTCTGTAGTACAGTCGTTTGCCGGTAGGGGCCGAAAAATAAACAAAAGCCAGTACAGAGGTCAAATCGTCAAAGTCATCCACTGCTGTGTTCCCCTTAATAGCGGGTTTGACGCGAAATGAGCACTCGATGCAAAATTAGTGTGAATTTGATAATAACGGGTCAAAATAAAAACCGTGTGCTAACAATTTTTTTATTATTTTGCACGGTTTTTAGCACGTTCCGGAAACGTTTGATCATGTACCTATTTTAAGTATTCACACTCATTTTGAGAAGTGTACATATTGCGTCAAGTGCACATTTTGCGTCAAACCCATAATAGCCACCACCACAAGTTCTATTATCATACTTTATTTACTCATCTTGTATTAAAATTATCAAGAGTTCGAGTATCTACAGAAGGTATAACCTACACGGGGACATGTCAACAGGTAAGTAAAGATGCCAGCGCATCAAGCCACTACAGTCTGTCAAAATTATTTAATAGATTCTTCAACTTTATCCCTAATACTCAAGGATCAAAGCTGATGGTGAAAATTTGACAGTTTCGAGTTGATGTGATGGCATCTGTACATGTCTTAAAGACCAACTGCATGGGTACAATATTATGGACATCTTCAAAATTGTACCTTGACTTTTACTGTTAAAAAATATATGATAAGAGGCTTTCACACATTAAAAGTTGTACCTAGTCTACCATAAATCATAAACCGAGCGCGCTATAACTTATTCTACCAACTGTTACCCTAAGCCTCTAAACTAAATGCAACGTCTTGCAAACAAATACTATTTTGTTCCTAGTCCTTTACACTATTGACTATTTATGTATGAGATTATAAAACTAACCCATTTAGTGTAGACGGCCTTTTTACAATTGTTTTTTTAAGACCATAGACAGATAGATTTTAGTTATTTGTGAGTAAGTTGGCAACATTTTGCATTTTTATTTGTAGTTGCCATTTTAAACATAATCGAATTAAGTAGATCCTAGACTCTAGGATCTACTTAATTCGATTATGTTTTTCGAGTATCGTACAGTTGCATTATTCATATATTACACGCGTATTTGAAATGTGATGTATGTGTACTGTGTGTTAGGTGCATAAACACACCGATTGCATCTAACTGCCAATCAATTGATTTAGGTGTCAAATCAGAAAGCTTAAAATTGCTGTGACTATACACACTTAACAAATACTTCTATTGTTCATAAGTTGTCGAAATTGGTTCATTTTGGGGTTGCACAATCCATTATACCTCAATAAAAAAATTAAACATTACCCTCCTTTTGGGCTGCAGTAGAGTAAATATGGAGGTACCAAATCTTAATGCGATGATTTATTTTAGTGAATCCTAAACTATTGTAATTCTTATTAACCACAATAATTCACTACTTGCTGTATAAAGAATGCACTTTGTGAAAAAAAACTGTTCCGGCTTGGATTGTACAACCAAAAATCTGGCGTCTAACTTCATAACTTAAAAACCAGACTTTGTCATTATCTTGTATCAGATTATTTCCCACTCGCTGTCTAAGTGGTCATCGGGCGACAGAAGGGACCTGTCCTTGAACCCGTTGTGTTTCGTCTCTAACTTCAGTTCTATATTCTCTAAGTTCCAAGTATTGGGTAGCTGTAATACCTTAGGTACTAAGTCCATGGGACTGGGGTCTTTGATGGGTGTTTTTGCTGGTTTCTGAACAGGTTTAGCCGTGATGGTTGTTACCTCTGGTGGTGGGAGAATGTCCACGTGTCTGAAGGTAGGCACGGGGTCCGGGGGAGTCTGAGTGACGAGCTTGGGGCTGTCTATGCTGAGCGACTCCAGGTTTAACATCTTGGCGAGGATCTTCTCTTTCTCTTCTATTTGCTTCTCTAGTAGTTCGTCGTTTTGTTGGGGTATTGCTCTGGAAATTAAATATACGATCCTTGATACCCGAATATTGTGTAAAAAGTAGGCAGAGGGAAATTAAGAAACTTGGTAAAGACGGAGGCCGTTCGCCCATGGCGACAATTTGTAGTGAAACATGTAACGGACTTGGTAAATGCGCTTCTGCATCATGCGTTAGTTGCATTTGCGCGACAGAACCGATGCAAACGTCTGTTGGCAATGCTATTGATATTCTAGTCATCTAGTGACGTGACCGTCTGACTGTCAAGTCATAGGTCTCGATTTCAGACTGTTCTGTTGGCTCGCAACTCTGATTTTTCGGATTCATGGGCGTATTGAAGGAAAACATCGTGAGGAGACCAGCGTACTTGAGAGATATATCTCGACAGCATGTAAAGCCACGTGTTCGTGTTGACGACACGTTTGGCGCAGTAGCTGAGCGATTATAGACTGCTGCGCTGCGTGTCGCGGGTTCGATCCCCGCACGGAACAAACATTTGTATGATCTACAGATAGTTGTTCCGGGTCTGGGTGTTTGTGTATGTGAATTTAAATGTTTGTAAACGCTCCCACGATACAGGAGAAATTCCTAGTGTGGGGCAACGTTTATAAAAAAAAAAAGCCAAGTCAGAGGTCCATGTGCGGCATAAACACTTACACCAGATTAGGAACACGATAAAAGAAGATAGCTACTGTATTAAAATCGACGGAGTTCATCTAACAACATCAGCTTTCACGCAAAATTTCTTATCGATGGTGAAGTATGGTTACGTTGGACGAAAGTGTTGGATTATCTTGTCAATGCAAGTAATGAATGCATGTGGGTAGTTAGGTTTCGAATATAAATAAATCAGTCGGTACGCAGCTATTGTCGTTTCACTTCATGGTGACAGCGGTGTTCGGAAAATATTGTGTTAAAAAAGTGATAAAATTAAAACGAGACCATGGAACATGCGCGACCGCCGGCTGAATTATCGTTGGAAGGAGGTCCAGCGAAACGCGCTGACGCGTGGCGGAAATGGCTCAAGCAATTTCAAGTATTTCTCAAGGCGTCAGGAGTACATAAAGAGTCTAAAGATATGCAGGCCAGTTTACTTATAAACTTAATCGGTTCCGAAGGCTACGACATATTCCTTACGTTCAAATTCACTAGTGAAAGTGACCGTGATGACATCGAAAAACTCATTGAAAAATTCAACGGCCATTTTGGCACAAAACCCAATACTACGATGGTGAGGTTTAAATTTTTTACGAGGAACCAAGAGGACGGAGAAAGTATCGACGAGTATGTCACAGCCTTAAAACTCTTGAGCCAGCAGTGTGAGTTCGACCAGTTGGAAGACGGCTTGATTCGCGATCGGATCGTGTGTGGCGTGCGAGAAAGTACCGTGCGTGACAGGTTACTACGTAGTGAACAGCTCACACTCGAAAAAGCTATCGTCATATGCCAATCGAATGAAATATCTAATGAGGAGAGCCGTAAAATAGAAGGCGTAAAGTGTGAGTCAAAAGGCGCGTCGGTGGATGCCGTGTGGAGCTCGCGAGGAACTCGTCGAGGCGCGCGAGGCGGCGGCGGCGGCGGCTGGGCGCAGCAGCGATGGCGCGGGGCCGGCGGCGGCGGGCGCGGCCGCGGGCTCGGTGCGCGCGGCCCACAGGCGGCCGCTGGTAGCGGCGACGCAGCGGGGACCTCGCAGCCTGCGCGTGATAGTGCGTGCGCGGCCTGTTCCAGTGCGTATTGTGATGGTGAATTTAGATGTCCGGCGAGAAATGTGAAGTGCTTTTCGTGCGGTAATAAGGGTCATTATAGGAAAATGTGTACGGCGAACAGATCAAGCAAGGTTTATTCGGTACAGGAGGAAAGAGACGATGACCTGTACTTTATCTCCTCTGTGGGTGCTCTGAACGATTCACGATCCGGGGACAAATGGTATGAGACTTTAATATATATAAATAACATGACGAAACATCTTTTCAAATTGGATACCGGCGCCGATCTGAATGTTATCTCTAAGGATAATTACATAAAGTTAGGTCTTACGTTACACGATTTGAGCCCGTCTAAACCGAAAGCGATGTCTTATTGTGGAAGTTTATTACCAATTCTTGGATCATGTGTTTTAAAATGGATGTATAAGAATAAAGAGTACAATATAAACTTTGTAATATCTGATCATAATTGTGAAAGCATTTTAGGTAAATTTGCGGTAGAGGAAATGAAATTAGTGCAACGGGTATATAGTTTAAATATGGATGCATACAGTGATTTATTTGAGGGCCTCGGGCGGCTACCTGGACACTACACTATACCTATAGATAAAGATTCATCTCCTTGCATCTGTCCAGTGCGGAAAATACCAATTAGTTTGAGGGGGAAGTTACAGTCAGAACTTGAACGCATGGAGGAGTTGGGTGTGATAAGAAAAGTGACTCACCCCACTCCTTGGGTGAATGCTATCGTAGTAGCGGCTAAAAAAGATGGTAACATCAGAGTTTGTTTAGATCCGCGACCCTTAAATAAAGTCATACGTCGACAACATTTCCCATTGCCTACCCTTATGGAAATAGCTACACAGCTGAAAGGAGCTAGTTGTTTTAGTCAGCTGGATGCCAGATCAGGATTTTGGATGATATCGTTGGATGAAGAGAGTGCAGATCTCTGTACATTCGGGACGCCGTTCGGGAGGTTCCAATACTTACGTCTCCCTTATGGGATTAATTCAGCTTCTGAAGTTTTCCACTCTAGGGTAAGACAGCTGCTCGAAGGATTAGAAGGGGTAGACTCATTTGTCGACGATATTATTGTTTGGGGTATGAATGAGAGTCAGCATGATGAACGCCTGAAACGATTAATGGACAGGGCTCGAGAAGTAGGTATAAAGTTTAATCGGGAGAAATGCGAGTTCAAGGTTCCTGAGGTTACGTATTTGGGACACAAGTTTAGTGTAGAGGGGATGAAAATAGACGAAAGTAAATCAAAAGCTATCAAAGAAATGCCATGTCCGCAAAACAGACAGGAATTAGAAAGATTTCTGGGGATGGTCAACTTTTTATGTAAGTTCATTCCCAACTTTTCTGAAAAGGCCACTCCGCTTAGGAATTTACTAAAGAAAAACAATGAATGGCAATGGGGTGCATGTGAGGACCAAGTAGTAAAAACATTAAAGTGGGACTTGTGTAACGCACCGGTATTAAGTCTGTTTGCGGCGGACGAGCCAGCCGTGGTGTCGGTGGACGCCAGCTCGCACGCGCTCGGGGCAGTGTTGCTGCAGAACGGCCGTCCGGTGGAGTTCGCCTCCCTTACTCTAACCGACACTCAGAAGCGATATGCTCAAATTGAGAAGGAGATGTTAGCTATTGTTTTCGCGCTTGAAAGATTCCATCAATATGTATACGGTAAAAGCGACGTGATTGTGGAAACCGACCATAAACCACTCGAAGCACTTTTTAAGAAGTCCTTAAATGAGGTACCCGCTAGGCTACAGCGTATGATGCTCCGCGTTCAGAGATATGATTTTTCCGCTATGTATAAACCCGGAAAATACATGTATGTAGCGGACGCTCTATCGCGCGCTCCGCTCCCTGAGTTAATGAATGAAAAGGTGTCGGATGAGGTGCAGAGTCAATCATGTTTTTTGATAAAAAATGTGTCATTTAGTGACGAGAAGATTAAATTAGTACGTGAACACACAAAAAGAGATATCACATGTCAGTTGTTGATTCGTAAAATAAAGGATGGCTGGCCATTAAGCAAGTTTGAAACTGATGAAAGAGTAAGGTCATTATGGGATCATAGGGATGGCCTTGAGTATTATGATGGTGTTCTATTTAAAAACGATTTAGTATTCATTCCGGAGGAACTCCGCGCCGATATGATAGGGAGAGTTCATGAAGGGCACCTAGGTATAGATAGATGTAAGAGGCGCGCGCGAGAAGTGATGTACTGGCCGGGAATGTCGCACGACATCGAGCGCGCGGTGCGCCGATGTCGCGTGTGCGCGAGGAACGCTGCGCTGCCGCAGCGGGAGCCATTGATTTCTCATGAAATACCTAGCCTCCCGTGGGTCAAACTCGGTTCTGATATATTTGAGTATAAAAGAATATACTTCCTGATACTGGTAGACTATTTTTCAAACTACGTTGAGGTGTGCCCACTAACCAGTATAACTTCTAAAAGCGTAATTAAGGCCATGAAAGACCAGTTCGCGCGGCACGGTATACCACAAGAACTGATAACAGACAATGGCCCGGCCTACGCCTCAAAAGAATTTAATTAAATCGCAAGTTCTTGGGCTTTCCATCACACCACATCGTCCCCTAATTACGCCCAGTCGAATGGTCGTTCAGAGCGCGCAGTGCGCACGATTAAAACTTTATTAAAAAAGTCGCTGGACGATGGAACTGATTTTTATTTAAGTCTGTTAAACTACAGAACTGCCCCGAGAGACGGCATCGCGAGTCCAGCGGAACTACTTATGAGCAGGAGATTAAACACACGTCTACCGGTACACATAAATAAACTTAATCCGGCTAGGGACAACACGACAGATTATCAAAACATACTAAGAAATCAAGCGAGCGCGAAGGCCCGTTACGACGCTAGCTCAAGGGAACTACCTGTTCTCCACACAGGCGATGAGGTGATTGCAGTGGACGGCAGTAGGAGACGAGAGGCACGGGTGACGGGTTGCGCAGCTCAACCGCGATCATATTTTGTAAAAGATGAGTCAGGCAGGATTTATCGCCGTAACCGCAGGCATTTGTTGAGAGTAAGCACGCAGTCTATCTCTAGCGATAAAGTGGTATGCGATGAGGATGAAAGGAGTGACAGTAGTGTGTACGATGATCCCGAAGAGGAAATGGTAAATGTCGTAGATCCAAAAATTGCAATTAGTAAACCAATTGAATCAGAGTCTACAGGGTCATCGAACCGAGCTAAAAGGGCAGCCGCTCGTAATGCAAAGAAAAATATGTCAGATACTGAGCAAAAGTAGGTAGCCCAACATATATATACCTACTCCTAGTATGTCGCCGTGAACGTTATGCCCGTTGTGCAATTCATGTGCCAACTATACATGCGATACATTTCTATGTTAGATTATTTTGTTTCCAAAATTTACATAGCAAGTGTAGATATAAAATTGTGTTAATTCGTCTGATATTCAATTGTGTTAATTCGTCTATTTCTTAAAATATGTACATTGTTTCTGTTAAATTTAGACATAAATATTTCATGAAGCAAGATTGTGTGATTTAATGCATGTTTAATTATAAAAAATATTAAGTGCTTAAAATGATGTATTCCTTTCATAATTATTTCAATGTTAAAAACTGAGATGCTGGTACGTAAGTACTTATAGTTACTTGTATTGTGTACTTGAAGTTGTTGTTGTTCGATTTAAATTTTTGTTTCTAAGGGGAAAGATGTTGGATTATCTTGTCAATGCAAGTAATGAATGCATGTGGGTAGTTAGGTTTCGAATATAAATAAATCAGTCGGTACGCAGCTATTGTCGTTTCACTTCAGAAAGAACACAACAATTGACAAGTAAGTAGTTACTCACCCATAAACGCTGACATTCATGACACAGGGGCTGGTATAGCTCACATTGTCAGCTGGCTTCCTGACCGGCGTGGCCATCCGAGGGGTACTGCCTCCCGACCCCCCCTCCCTCCTCCGACTCCGCCTACTACTATGTATCAGCTCCCCATCATACTTCTTCTCCATGATACTGTTATACAATTTCAACTTCCTCTGCAATTCCTCAGTTTTCACCCTCCTAATCTCCGCAGCATCGCTGGAGACATCTCGGAATTCGTTGACTATTGATTCTAGAACATTCTCTGAGAGGTCCAGGGGTAGATGTTTGATGGGGGGTAGTTCGAAGCACTCCTCTGCGCTGGCGACGGTCCCTGTCTCGATGAGCTCGTTCTTAGTGAACATGGAGATGGGTTGCTCTAACACACTGGAGATGTATGGGACTGTTTGGTCTATGTGAGTGAAGTCGCGGACCGAGTTCACCGCTTGCTGGATAGATGAGGTCAGCGACTTTGTCATCAGGTTCATCGGTTCCTCTGTTGGAAAAGATAATTCATTTGGTAGGACTCTTTCGATAACTTTGATATTAAAAATATATAAGAAATCGTCTTACTGTGCAAGCTTTTCTAAATAATAATAAAATACAGAAATAGGCCATGCAATATGTTATATGCTAGTAGTATTAATATTGATGATCTTCGTCAACTAAAAATTAATAATTTTGTCTTAATCAGCACTGTTTATAGCTTGCCATCAATGCCCGTCAAACATGTTCTTCTACAAACGAATATTATTAATGTTGAGAAAATATTAGCAAAACACATACGAATTAGTTTCATGTGAAATAAAATTTAGTTCCAATTTAGCAGGAATCGAACCCACAATAATGATGGCAAGAACTAATTTCACAACTCTCTAAGTTTTTTTTTCATATCATCTTCATCATCATGTTCCTGCCCTGGTCCCGTGTTTTTAATATACTGTATAGAAATAAATATGAAATAAATATTTAAGGTCCAGTCAAAACCGGTATAGACAGCAGATTGCGATACGAACTCCAGACACCGAATTCTGACAGCTAATGTAGTCAGTGTTCAGTGTTACCCAAACCTTCGTATAAAGAAGATGGTGAAGAGGGGGTTGTTCGAAAGACATACCGCGGCCTCGACACAAAGGGTTAAAAAGGAACATGGGTGGTTCTTAGTCAGTAGAAGTCTGACACTCCCTACCATCCTGCCCAGAGCGGGAGGAGTCATTTGAAGATATTCCACCCTCCAAAAAAAAAAAAATGAGCCATGTAATGCTGAGGAGGCATGAAACGCATGTGACTAAAAAAGTGACGGATATAAATATTGATGGATGGAGAGGGAGAGGAAGGCCAAAGAAAAGATGGATGGATTGTGTGAGGAATGATATGAATGAGAAAGGAATAAATGCCACCTTGACGTGTAACAGGGAAGAATGGAAGAAGAAAACGTGTTGCGCTGACCCCAAATAGAATGGGATAAGGGCAGGAAGATGATGATGTAATGCTGGGAACTGTCTGTAATAAAGTATCTGCCTAGTGTTCCCAGCCTATCTGCAACTTGTCCAGACCGGTTTCCGAACCATCAAAGTTAGCATAATTGCAAATAGCAGAATTATTAGCAAACTCCAGCAGCAAACAAGCAGACAAACAAAGCCATTGCTCGTATACATAAATATACATAGACAAAAGCGAAAGGTGATTGGATATAAAATAAAAATGCATATGAATGTTGTGCATGTGTATATTTATATATAAGTCAATGGCCATGCTAACATCAAGACAACACGTGTATACACTTGCTTGCAAAATTATATACCAAAACATGCATAATTTTAATAAAAAAATATATTAAAATTGTTAAGTATTTTGATAGTATTCATAAGGTAGAATAAAACCATTTGTGTTTTATTTAAATTAAAATAAAACTAAAACACTAATCGAGTACTAGATAAATACTAGTGTAACTTTGTTATTGCAAGCAATTGTATTAAAAAAATACTTAAATAAACAAAATCGTTGTCAAAATCTCACTACAGCGGGTAACTAGATACAGGATGTGTATAAGAACTACTTCAAAATTTCTACCCTGTAAACACATTACTTTTTAACAAGCCCAAAAGGTACACCCTGTATACGAAGCTTAAATAAGCGACAGATCTAATCTACATTATATGGTAATATTTTAAAAGATACAGAAATAAATGTATCAATTCCAAACACAATTTACAAAAACCATTACAAAAATAAAATATCAATAAAAAAAAATATCTAGACAGTATCTAAATGTTTTTTTTTCAAAGAAGAACTAACTCATATCCTTAAGTTTTTTTCCGATACATAACAAAAGTTAAAACTTTTCAGTACTTAGTTTTCTACGTTTATTCCTGCACCCGGCCATCTTAAATTCTAGTAAAACATTATAATATACATAAAGCCACTTTCACAAGCACCGTAAAGGTGCGTACACATACGAGTAAATACTGTTTAACACTGATGTGTGCACACCCTAATACACAAGATGGACATGAGGACGTCACAATAATGACGTCACATGACAGTTACACTCACAGATATAGATATAACTACCTAGATAAAATGGATAATGCAAGTATGACGATCCGTATGAAAACCAAAACGTGCCATATTTTTTTACTAACTACTACTATGACGTCATATACACAAGTTACTGTACAAAATATACTACGTTTTTGTTCTTTAAATGTCTAGGATTTAGGTTCTTGAGTTGTAACGGTGTAACACAGTTGTTTTAAATCAATTAGCTTGTTGCGACAGTAACCTCGCTAAGTATAAAATACTTAAGTCAGTGCACGCGAAGAAGGTGCTCTTGCGTTGTTTAGGTCTATATCTATGGTTACACTCCTTTCACATATATTTTTCCTCTAACTTTGCCTAACTATCAAAATGAAAATGACCTTTATTGTCGCTAAAAAAGCCTGCTTTTGGTTTGCTAATGTCAGGCCTAAAATAATTGAAAGGACTGCATACAATGTATAAATAGGAATGTATATAAGTACATTATAGTCGGTTTAAGTACGTGTTGTTGTCTTAACTAAACATATAAGTAAAAGTGTTTGCACTACAATAAATACTTTTTAGATTCCCTATTTAAGAAAACTTACAATATTTTTAATAAATTATTATCATAAATGGTAGTCACATTATTACAAAAAATAAATAAAATACAGTGATCTCTTCTGCACCAACTTACGTTAATGATAAGGTTGGTTTTTCAATCGCCACATATATTTTATATTAAGAATAAATACAATATAATCAGCCTGAATCTCATAAGGCGAGTGCCTTTAAACCATCACGTGGGCTCAAATGCAGCAGATTGTCAAACTAACATATTTTCTGTTAAAAATGCTGTTTTCAAAAGATTGAAAAATCGAACCTTGTAATATTACTTTTTGATCTGAAAGGTGAAATTAGAAAGAGACAAGAGCTGTCAGTAAACATTGTCCTTTTCCCACATTGTCTTTTAGTAAAAGAAAGGAATAAATACTTCAATCATCATAAATCAATTTCATATTAGTTGGCGAATAAGAGAATCGTACCTTACTACTAAAAATAAGGTCCTATATATTACTAGTATATAAGATAGATCGTATCTACTTTTAGCACATGATACAATAATCAATATATTATTGTCTATATACATGTAAAGATTTATGAAATACATTGGTCACTATTTGGTATGATTAAGGCACTTTCTAACTATTCTAACAATCTTATTTCTATATCGTCATAATCTCACAACAACTGTTTTTAAACAGTTTTTCAATCATGCATGTCAGGGATATTAATATGACGATATTTTAGTTTCTAAACATGATCCCTACGTTTTTTGAAAGTATGATATCTATTAAACTAAAATGAATCTTATCTCCACCACCTAAGGTACAAGTTTTTGTTTTAATAAATATTTAAAAAAATACTGGTATTTAAACCATATTTATGATCTATTCACCATAGATAAACTTAGAATACTCGAAATATGTGCTTGTTTTCAGTAACACTAAGTGATATCTAAGTGATAAATGGACATTGATTGATTTTTGCTAATTGGGTTCATATAAAAAAAAAAAATGATATCCTAAAATTTGTAAATGATGGCACTATACTTACTTATGGCGTACATATAAATGATAATATGTTAGTACAAGAAATATTAAATTTAATTTTTTCGTTCTAAAGGCACCTTTATAATTGACTAAAAAGTTATTATATATGAAGTTATTTTATAATAACAACGGACTTTTAGGCCTACCTGCAGTATTGCTCACTAAGTACATTCAAATTACTTTTAATTTTTCAAAAACAATAAGTTTACTTCGTTCTTAAGCACACTTGCACAATTCACTAATGTGTTTAAGCTTAAACGTATATAATACATAGTTAAGATGACAAAGACAGATTGATTTTCTAAGGCTATGCATTAAACACATTTAGTGATTTGTGCAAGCGGGGTTTTAATTATTATTTATTAATTTTAAAAAGGAAACAGGGTCTAGTGTCTAGTTTTAGGTTTTGTAAGACATATTCATGTTACCAACAGCCCCATTTCATGTAAACTGTGTGTGAAAATACAATGTACATATAACTGAAATGCATGCTTGAAAGTGGACGGAAATATGTTCCTAATACTTGCAGTTCACAACTTTGTCTTGAACACATTACATGATATTTAATAACAACCGATTTAATACTATCATGCCTGTCGACTTCTGATCGTGAGGGGAAACATACATGTTTCGGGTCGGCATCATTCGGCAATTGGGTGGTCGGCAAAGTCTATTTCATGATTTCTTATATAGCTATGGTAAACTTGCCTATAGCAAACTTCAGAAAAAAACTTAGTTTAGTAAATGCTTCGGGTCGGCTTTTCTATTCAATAAATGTGCCGACCCGACAGTGTGTAAAGTTCAACTTTAAATTGTAAGAAACTTATTGATTTCACATCGGCGAGTCGACAGGCTATGAAAATTTAACAACACTTTTGAGTTACGTTTGGCAAAATACTGAAGGGAATAGACAATACAAATAGGTTTTGTACCAGAACAATAAATTCATAAGTACATAATATGTCTATTGGATATTGTTAAAACTATTCTGTGCTGTGTTTTTTTGTAGAAGTTACAGAAATATACGATTAAAATAAGAAGAAAATTGGTCTTGATTTCGGAACGTTGTCATAAAAGTCGCGTGAATATTAAGTGCTGTATATTTAAAAATTATACGAGTGATCCTGTGACCTTACTCTCACGTTTTATGACCACGTTTTTCGTTATTTTACGCGATACGGCGATTCACTAGTTTCCAAGCATATTCTTATATTAATCATGGACAAAAATATTAATCTGAAATAAAAGTATATTATTATATTATTATCGAATATATTTTACACCTCTTTGTGCGTCCTGAAGTGTAGAAAATTCAAGCAAGCTCGAGTATGACGGAGGGATATTTCTTAGATTTTTCAGCAATTAAATAATTCGTTAGATTGTTAACACCCGCCATATCTTTCGTTCCATGCGGGATGAGTTAGCTCACTCTTCGCAGAGTAAATATTTATATAAGTTATATAAGTACCGTTACACATATTATTACGAATTTTAATCTTTGCTTTTAAGTATATTACAGGTCGTAAAAACTACTCTTTCAGCGCTCGAGCCTGCTTATTTTCCAAACATGTCTTAAATAAGACAATAATCTTACTTCTAATGTGATCTAATAAGACTAAAGCCCACATTTAAGAAGGATATTCAAGCATACATTTTGTTCAAAAGTTTTCCCATTTTCGTCTCAAATAAACTTATAATAAGTGGTTGAATATCGTTCTAAAATACAGGTCTGTAAACTAAACAACACAGTTCATTTAAAAAAAAAAATAACAATAAAAATTAACCTGCATTCAGTGATAGGGAATCATTCCATAAGTTTTAAAACGTGCGCAAATAAGTACGACATTACATTAATTCAGGGCATTTAAACTGGAAGGCACATCATTTAAGACTGGCTGAACTAATACGAGAAAACAGAAACACGTAGGAAATATAAAACCGTCACAGATTTGTATGTATTTGTAGTCTACAAATGGAGTGCTCATTGTAATTAGTTCGGCGTACTGTTTCACTCCAATTTAGAGTTGAGGTCGAAGAAACTTTCAGGTTTTATTATTAGGACTTCGACGACACCCAGTATTGATTTCGAGAGAAGAGAGCGTGAACCTGCGTTTGCGCACATATTTATGCACTATAATATTCCCTCGGAGATCTCAGTGGAAATTAGCTTCAATAGCTAGTCCCTTTGACCACGATTGCCGAAAAAAGATCAGAAGATTGGCTATGTAAAACGTTAACTGGGAAGGGGTTCACAAAATATTATTTGGTCAATATTTTAAGATAGGCCTCTGCCTATCCTACAGGAATAACAAGAGCGATGTATGTTATTTTAAGATGGTAAATCTGCATTACCTTTATACTTAAAGACCTATTCAAAAATGAGTCTTTCTTTTTTTTGAATTTACAGATGGTGGAAAGAGGTTGGTCGAAACCTGAAACTAGAAAACTGGACAGCCAACGTGTTGTTGTTCCACAAACAATATTACACTTGTTATCGTGTCCAGCGTGCCCTGTTGCCGGCACGTTCCGTATGCGCGCCATCAGTACGCGCTAGTTTTAGGCCGACTCATCGACTCGCTAAAAGGAAGCTGAGCACTCCATTTATTAATCATCTGTGACAACTGTCAACCATTTTTTGACAGCAACATAAGTGATATATCACAGTAATCAGTGTCACCCAGTCTACGTGCCCTAGTGAAGTTTGCTGAACAGACCTGCGGCGAGTGCGGCGGGTTCGGGCGCGTGTGCCAGCCGCAGTAACGTGCGCGGACCCTCCAACACGAATATCTCGTCCTTGTTCACCGACACTGACAGGATCCTGTAAGGAAGGTTATATTGTAGACCTACTAGGTATAATGATCCATTTCCAAACACAATCAAAATCAAAATCATTAGTCAGTTATTCGAATTAGGCGCATGAGAAGTAGCACTTTTTTAAAATACCTAAGATAGAGCCTCAAAATGCCCTGACCAAGTAGAGGCGGAGCAAAACTCACCAATAGGTTATGGTTTTTAGTTTCACAAAGCACTTTATCACACTATATATATAATATATCACATCACACTTCCTACTAATATTATAAATGTGAAAGTTTGTGAGAATGGATGTGTGGATGTTTGTTACTCTTTCACGCAAAAACTACTGAACGGATTTGGATAAAATTTGGTACACAGATAGTTTATAACCTGGATTAACACACAGGATAGTTTTTATCCCGATTTTATCTTCCCGTGGGATAATTTTCGAGTTGTAACGGGCAAAGCCGCTGGCAACAGCTAGTATTTCATAAAAATATACTACTGATTTTTGGGAATTTTACCCAGATACCGCGAAATATTAGTGTATTCCAATTTTGTCGAGAAACGCAAACATAAAAGTCTATCTAGTAGTCTTCTCTAGTTCTTTAGAAGAGTGAAAATAGGGAGAGCGTTTGCTCAACAGTGGGACATTAAAGATTAGAGAGAAAGATATCAAAATCAAATATCACCTTGGTACGATTGAATTTACTGCTTAAACTAATTTCACGTTTCAAGTTAGTTATTTTTTCAGTAGTTACCTTCTCAGATCATCGACGACGGCGACAGCAGTGAGCGAGCGCGGGTCCAGTATGTACAGCATGTGTTCGTTGTGCGACACCAGGAAGTGTTCGCGGAACACATGCAGCGGGCCCAGGTTGTACTCGTGTTGGCTGTGGGAATGCTTGTGTTGGCTCGGGTTGAGGAGCTCCGCTATTGTTAGCGGGTTTGATATTGCCTCCTGGAATTACAGGTGGAATGGATAAAATTTTATATTTTGTGTATTTATTTAAAAACAATATTAATTAATTAGAAGCATATTTATATATAGTATTATCTATATGTTTTGGTTGACTGCTGGCAATATTAATACAATGGTCTCACATACTCAGATTATATAATTATTTAAAATTCAATAAATGAAGTTTGACTACAAAGATCAGCATGGGCTGGCTGTTGCGTATTAATTTTGAGCTTTCATAAGTTATTTATCAAAAAAAGCCTGTAATCCCTAAAAGCTTATTCAGAGGAACCTTTAGTACACCCACATTTTACCAGTTATGTTTAAGTCCCATGTTATAGGGGCGAGCCTATTGCCAAATACCGGGCACAAATCCAGACTCTCAGAAATCAGACTCTCTCTCTCATTTGTCATGTTTTAGCAAAACAAATGTTACCTTGTCTGTTAGTTTATCACATACCTTAAACAACAATGTCTGCAGTACATCCCCGTGCGCGTCCGCTCGCCACAGCCGCAGCCCCGGACGCGCGCAGTACGCCGCGGCCGCACCGCCGCGCGCGTACGAGTGCTGGAACACCGCGCCCAACGCGCACAGACTGTGCACCAAACACGGAACGTGAGATACACGCAATACACGGTACGTGAGATACACACACTTTTAGAGGAAAGGATGTTAAAGCCAAGCAAGCCACACAAATTACTGTTAATGCACATATAGTGCAGCATGGTACTTTGGCGTTTGAAATACATTATAAAAGGTATTCCATTCATTACTTGAGACAATTTGAGATTGCTCGAACCACCCTCCTCTCCCCTTTTTTTTTTGGGGGGGAGGGAAATCATCAAATAACCCCTCCCTCCGCTCTTGGGCAGAGCGAAAGGGAGTGTCAGACTTCTACTGACTAAAAACCACCCAAGTTCCTTCTTAGCCCTTCATGCCGAGGCCGCGGTATTTCTTGCGAACAACCCGCAGCCCCGACGGGCGCCCTCCTTCCCCTTAGTGAGATTTGACGTTTTGAGGGGTGAGGGACCACTCCCCTAATAGTCGGCTAAAACTTGATGCGTAGTTTTAAGTCTCAATTATTCTCATTGAATATTTATTATTCTTGCAGGAAAAAAATAATTACGTGATATTGCCGAGATTGAGTGAGATTCGGCTCGACGTGCTCCTCCTCCCCTCTCCTCCCTAAACATCTCACGTAATTAATGGACGTCCCCTAAGCGGGTAATTTTCTCGCGAAAAAATAAAAGAGAGAAAGAAAGAAAGAGAAAGTTTTTCATTCAGTTTTGATGGTCTGTATCTGGGCCTGGCCTGTCCACTCTCCATACATCTGTCAGTTCGTCTGTCACAGACTACTCTTTCTTACTCCTCCGCTATTCTTTTTTCTAATCTTGATTAGTTAAATCGTTTACGTACGGAACCCTAAAAAAGACTACGAGCTCAAGCTCACCTCTTCCGCTCCTTCTTGCCGAGCTGGTTGACGTGCCAGCGCCCGTCGCGTCGCTCGCACACGATGCTGCGGTACATGCTCGAGACTAGCAGCGTGTTCTGATAGTAGCTCATCTGAACGATCTCGTGCTCTTCGTTCACTATCTCTATTGATTTGCAGAGATGCTGTGGGATAACATTAACACAAATTGGTATCAAATTGGCTTTCACCGTGACGTCTGACAAGGGAGAATGGAAGAAGAAAACGTGTTGCGCCGACCCCAAATAGAATGAGACAAGGGCAGGAAGATGAAGATGATGATGAGGATGATAAGTATCATATTGGTGTTATTCGAATTCGGATATATTCAACAACGATGGCGGCGATGTTCCTGAACATTAGGGCAGTGGCAGATCCTTTATATACAGACGGAAGGCCACCAAGCTTCCTTAAACTGACTTTTTTTCCCAATCAACCTTGAACCTAATACTTTAGCGATAAAATTGAAAATCTATTAAAGAAATTTGACAGATTGTAGTAGCTTGATACGCTGGCGTCTGTACAAGCACAGAGAGAGAGAGAGAGAGAGGCGAAACAGCTGTATGTGTCTTTAAAAGTTCTTTCTGATAGGTTTAAGATCGATTGTGCGTCGACAAGTCTTTTTATCGGATTATTCCCACTAGTTCTACTGCACAGTCCTACGATAGGACTAGTGGCAATTGTTTTTCCCACTAGTTCTACGATTCAAGGTGGTACGAAATCGTAGAACTAATGGGAACAATTTATAATAGAACTAATGGGAGTTTTTGTATCTACTAGTCCTACGATATAAGGGTGTTGCAAAACCGTAAAACTAGCGGTCACTATAAAGGCATTAAGTCCGCCTTTGTACAGTTTTATTACTAGTGCATAAACCTTTCTTAAGAATTGGGCTATCCTCAATTCAATATTTTTTTTGTTTTTGGGTTTTCTTAAGAATTGGGCGTGGTGTAATTTGTGTGTGTGATGGCAGCCATGACACTTAGCAGACGTGCTAAAACCGAAACGATTGCAACCGCGGGACACACCTAGTAACTCATAATCATGACCTATAAAATGAGACCTTAAACAAATCAACCTTGCCGGAGCATTGTCCACAATATTATCAATGTTTCCGCTCAATATCATTAAACATAATTACCACTAATGATAAAAATGTATATTTAATTATTTGTATTACTCAGGATCTGCCCGACGAGAGAAAAGAAAGCCGTTTGAAGATGTCTTTGTGTGAAATGTAGCAAAGAATTCGATAAAAATGGGGATTGGAATTAACTTGAATGTGTGTGGACGTGGACAAAACAAAAAAAAAATCTATGACTCGTAGCAGCATAGCTATTCACAAACAAAATCGAAAATGTCGTATATGTCTATCTATTTTTGGCATTACGATAGCGAGCGATATAGGCATCCAAGCTATGCAGGTGGCGTTCTGTTTCTGCCTACCCGTCTGGGAAAGAGGCGAGAGTTTTATGTATGTTCGTATATAATTTATTCTGAATCAGTAAATGATTATGCACTTCTGTCCTATTTTTATGAAAACTGGATCCTAACAAATCAATCAAACTAGCCATTTATGTCCCACTGCAGGGCAAAGGTCTCCCTTCCCTCTTTCTACTTATCCCTATCCAATGCTGTTAAATGCCAATCCCTGCGAAAAGAGTCGAGTTCGTCCCGCCATCGCCATCTTCTTCTGGGCCTGCCGCGTTGCCGTTTACTGCTGTTTGGGACCCATTGTGTGATTACTTTAGCCCATAGCTCCTCCGGCATGCGGCAACATTCTTCCATAAATAAGTACAAATAGTTGAGTAGGTTTTATTACCTTTACAGTTTTTTAAATATCACTAGCCAGAAAGGAGTAGACCAGTTATTGCTCTGGGCACATGTCTTAAACGACTTTCTAATCAGAAACAAGATTAGTATTAGCGAATAATGTTAAACGGCTAATACCGGTCTCGTTCGTAAAGAGCAACCTTTTTAGAATAACTCGAATCTTGTAGAGTATACGTTTATATAAGCGTAATTATCAGTCTTAAATTAAAATCTTCATCTGTAAATTGTTGACTGGGTTTTGCCTCTTAGGTTTTGGTGAAATGTGTATTTCTGTTGACGCTATAACAACAAAAATAAAAAAATAGGGGGCGATTCAATCTTGTAACATGGTACGGAACTCCTGCGCGAGTCCGACTCGCACTTGGCCGGTTTTTATTCTGGAAGTGTACGGTTGGACCACATTTCCACTTGGAAAAGCTTGATTAGGAAACTTAGAGCTTCTCACTCAAAGCCATGTTTTCAATATTATTGAAGTGCCTTTTTTTTTTGGCGTTTGGAAAATCATCGAATAACCCCTCCCGCTCTTGGGCAGAGCGAAAGGGAGTGCCAGACTTCTACTGACTAAAAACCACCTATGTTTCTTCTTAGCCGTTTATGTCGAGGCCGCGGTATCTCTTGTGAACAACCCGCAGCCCCGAAGGGCATTATTGAAGTGCCTTCTATACAAATAATATGAACTTTATTCCGGTGAAAATTAATTTTAATGTGGAGTTATATTTCCAAAACCTCGTACTTGTTTACAATCTAACTGAATGGATAAGTAAACAGCGAACACAGCTCAGTTGTCTTATCATCTTGGTCAGATAGTAAAGGACACTTACCATATAGAAGTCGATCTCAGTCATTATGATAACGCCGTTCTTATCACCCGAGAACAGTCTCATGCCGTTTTTGGACCATTCTATAGCCGTGATTTTACTTTTGTGTAAATCTCCTATTGTATATCTGCAAATAAAGCACATTATCAGCATGTATGTAGGTAGGGGGATGTGTGGTGTAACGCGAATCGATAAAATAAGGAATAAGTACATATGAGGAAGTCTGAAAGTCGCGCCGGTGCGGTGACTGAAAAGTTGTGAAGTAATCGGTTATCGTGCTATGAACATGTGATGAGGAGGAATGAGGAAAATGTAGATATGGGTAGAAGGAAGTGACTGCTGAGATACCAAGCCCCTTTTCTATTTTTCCCGGGTGGAAAATCATCAAATAACCCCTCCCGCTCTTGGGCAGAGCGAAGAGGAGTGTCAGACTTCTACTGACTAAAAACCACCCATGTTCCTTCTTAGCCCCTCATGTCGAGGCCGCGGTATCTCTTGCGAACAACCCGCAGCCCCGTTGGGCAGATAACAAGTCCCTAATAGAAAAATATGCAAGAAGACATGCTGCGCCAACTCAAAATAAATTAGAATAAGGGCAGGACGCCTGAGACAGGACAGCGCCATCGAGGTCGACCGCGGCGAATGTGGCGTGACGATCTGATCATGTTTGCGGGGTTAGCCCCGCAAACATGATCAGATCGTCACGCCATCACGCGCCATCACGCGTCACGTCTGGCCATGTTAGCATGGCCAGAGATCGCACATGACAGAAAGGTATGGAAGGAGAAAGGGGAGGCCTTTGCTCAGCAGTGGGACACAACGTAGGATATAAAAAAAAAATGGCAGGAGATTGATGCTGATGATGATCATCATCTGTCAACCTTTTTCATTTCGGTCGGGGTCGGTTTCCATGAAAAATTGTAACAAAGATGCAAATCGATCAAATCTTTCTAGGAAAATCTATCAACTATTAATTATGATAATATTATTGTTGTTGAGGCGTGCAAAGCTGTGGTTTCACAGAGGTCAGGAATATTACACGACCACAACTTACATAATACAATATCACCAAGGTTTTCTACTGTTTACAATATACGCTGAGGACACAAGACAACAACACTTGAACCTTTTTTTTGCGGATAGGAAATCATCAAATTTTAATTACCCCTCCCGCTCTGGGCGGAGCAGAAAAGAGTGTCAGACTTATACTGACTAAAGCCCACCCATGTTCCTTCTTAGCCCTTTGTGTTTCGGAGCCGCAGTATCTATTTCGAACAGTCCCGCAGCCCTGGAACAACTATTGAACCTGCTGTCTAACTAGCGACCTTTCCCTGCTTCAATCAAGGTATGGGTTCGGGAGGGTTTATGTAATATGAGTGTGCAATGTGTTATACACATAAATCTTCTAGAATAAATTCTCTAAATGACGCGGTCCGAATGACGAAAGACCGAGGCGAAAAGCGATTCGAGTAGTAGGTAACATTTTTGGATGAAACATTAAAAAATTGCTATAGCCTGCATTTCACATAAGTTAATTCTCACCTTTCAACTTTGGGCTCTACTTTAGGTTTGAAGGTATCAGGCACATTCTCAGGATGTTCCTTGGGTATTTGGAACACGGTGACCTGGCCGGCCGCATTGCCGGCCCCCACCATGTAGTCAACTGTACTCACTATCTTTACATATGTTATCGGAGATGTGGACGCCTGAAAAATAATTGGGGACTTTTATTTACAGAGTAGTTGTACATATAACACATAACATAGCATTCTTTATTTTATTAGCCTGCACTGTCCCACAGCTGGGCAAGGGAGGCTTTTGCCAAATTCCTTCCAAGAGCTCTTTTCCCGCTAGTAGTAATAACATAGCATAACGCCTGTAATCCCAGGGTAGGCAAACTGGTACATAGTACCTCCACATTTCGACATGTTTAAGACTCATGTAACAGGAAGCTAGCCTAGCCATCAATGCGGCACATGGGGCTTTCTCTAACCTTGGAATCGAACGCAGAAACAACAAGTCGGAAAAAAAACAATGAATAAACACGTGGTCCTCCATAGTAGACCGCAACCGCAAACCGCAGCAGCAACGTCACACAGACCCCAGCAAGCAACAATACATTGTATTATACAGTACATGGTATACAACTGGCTGGTGTCCGCAACTCCACGTCCAAAGCGCGTATTTTGCGTACGGATGGGAATAATATTCGATCCATCCCAACAACTCGAGAAACGCCAGCAGTCCCTTGGTGAATCTGACGATCTCGCGGAGACTAGTTTACCGAAGTTAAGTTTACCTTCGACGATATTACGATTTTAATTATTAACGCGGCGGTACAACTTTGAAGGCAGCGGCATTTGTCTACTTCAGTTTCGCGTTAGTCATTTGTTTATAGTGACAAAAAAAACTGGTCGCCAATGGTTTGCGGTCTGCGATCGACCGCAGCGTGAGACGGCAATGTCGCCATCTACGGAAGCATTTTTCATAGAGTTCAATAGAAACTAGGTATATTTCTGGAGTTGTAAAGATTGTCGTCATTGTCGCTGCGGTTTGTAGTTGCGGTGGCATTCGGAGGTGTACCTTTATGGCTCTAGCTTCTTTGATCCGATATTGTTAATGTTTTTCATCAAGCATTTGCGAATAATCAGTATTTTCATTACAATTTTTTTTTGCGATTATTACAAATAATTATGAGTCATGAAAAAATGCATTGTGTTCAAGTAACTATCAATGTTGAAAGTATTCAGATAAGCAATAATATTTAATAAAATAATTAAACCATGTTCACAAAGAAATTAAATCTTATCTTTTAGACAGTTTTCATTATCTTGTTGACTCATAATGTTTACACCACAAGTTAGTGATGAGTAAAAATATATATATCTAATCAGAAACAATTAAATGAATGCCTATAATTTAATTGCGCTGTTGGAATTTCAAACCTTACTGAGGCACCAAGTATTAGTAACCCATCTCCATCAGTTTACTTTTTGCTTAGCATTTGTTAAGCTGCAAAAGTATCTAGAGTTCTATACATCTATTATGTGTCTTCTCATGTTTCATTATTAATAATAATAAATAAAAAAGCCTTTTAATTCTAATCTCAGGTAATTTACACACTTTTAACAGTAGGTTTTTTTATTTATAATGAAATGTTAGAATTCAAGTTGTCCTAGTCAGTAGTTATTCGTTTTTATTAAGGGTTGGACATGTAGCCCGTACCGTAAAATGTGATTTATGACCCAAAAAAAAAGTCATTTCCCAGCATATATTTTTGCATAGGGGTACTTAGTTTGATGTACAGAATGCTTGGTTGAAGGCTGTGTGATGGGTTGATCTACACCCTGTGTATCATCAGCCGATCTTTTATGTGTGTTATTACTGTCTATTGAGTCTTCAAAATATGCAGTAGTTTCTACTTAAACCCATGGGAAAAAGGTGTAAGTTTTATGTAACACATAGATTTGTGTCAATCATAAGAATACAGCCTAAGGTCTAGTTATTCAACTCATTAGAAGCCAGAGACACTCTTTTATTTATAATAATTATTTAATAATGGCATATTTATTACATTGGTATGGTTGTTAGTAAACAAAATGGGGACCTTTTATGTATTGTGATTTAGGGCCTCCAAGTGAGTGAATGTTTGACCGATCTGAGTGGCCTGCGATTGATGAAGCCTATATCCAGCAGTGGATTGCAGTAGGCTGGTGATGAAGTGACTGGATGAAATTGTAGATAGTTAATAAATATTCTTAATAAATAGCAAAAACTCAAGACGGAATTTTAATAAATGGAATGATATACAACTAAAAAATCTGTTGACTCTTGGGAATCATTTAAAATGTTTTGATCTAGGCACCAATTTTTATTTAACACTAACTGTATCCTTAGAAACTGCGTCAGGTACTGGATGTTAGCAAGGGCACGACCATCGATTAACGTGGGGAAACCCCGACCCTGACACACTGAATTAAGAGAGAGTCTTACCTCGCATCGCAGTCTCTGAATATTTCCCTTCTTCCGATCATACCAGTACACCAGCCCCACGTTTGTGCCCAAAGCTATGTACTCGCTCACCGCGTCCACGCATGTTAAACACAGCTCGTTAGAAAATATGCCAGTCTGTATCCTAGGCGGAATTAAATTTAAAATATGCGAACAAGGGGCCCATTCCCTGACAAAACCTTCTTCTGCGCCACCCGAAACTTCCATTTTAATTAGTAAAATAGCGCTACTTATGATATATCTTGAAAACTGCAATTATTTATGCTTATAGGCATGACAATTACGAAAAAAATAATTTATTACGAGCGAAAAATTAAAAACGAAAGTGTCCTGCTGTGTTTGACTTATTTTGACATATGGAAGGAATGGAATGTGATGCCAATATAATAAGAACTTAACAAAAACCGGTAAAGTTTTCTCACACTTTTCACTGGAAGTCAAATTTTATCAAATATTTTTCTTGTTCTTCATCTTACAAAATAATCAAGAGTTTTTAATCTTCAGTCAATTCATTTTGTAAATATTCAAAGACTCAAAATATCTGACGGTTTTTGTGACAACTTAACTCGAGTTGTTCCCACTCTAGAATCAATTGACAACTTTATAAACCTAACTGTACACTTGTCATTTTCTTGTCAAACTTGGTCCGCCGTAGTGCGAAAGCCATCTCGCCACGCATTTCGGCAAATAACTTATTCGAAATGGCAGAATCAGCGACGGAGATTCCCATAGTGAACCTTGAAGAGGCTGTCAGGGAAACCATACAAAATGTTACAGAAAAGCCGCCTACGAGCATTGAAGGCATCGCGATTGCATACTTGAGTTTAGTGATTATGGCTGTATTACCGATATTCTTTGGGGCTTTTCGGTCAGTGAAATACCTGAAGGAGCAAAAGGTAAGACTGAGCAGACTTTTTTGATGTTAGGATGTCATTTTATCACATACTTGTTGAGTTTGGTTGGTCCCAATGAGAAAGATACACGTTATACATCGTGGCATATGTTGCCTGTCAAATCATACTACTAAGACCTTGCTCAGAAACTCAAAACATAACATTACGTTCTCGGCTCCAATTAATAAATGAAGCGATGGTAGTTCGTCACTGATTATTTAGTCATTAACTGTGTAATCAGTGCTATGATTCTGGCACTACAATTGAATATTTTAGTTTTTTTTACTAAACATTGTATCATAAAATAATATTGCAGCATGTTGAGGAAAACCCCAATCCACATTCTTTCCATAATGATTATCTAGTTACTTCCTTATCAATTTCAAGTTTTTATAGATGTTATTTATATCTACACATACATCTACATGTTACTTTGTATTTTTATACATATGCTTGAAATCTCAAGATGAATTTACCAACTATTAGGTGTGAATTTGAACATTAGAATATGTATAATTTTAATATTGATTGAAGGGAGATGAGAATTCAAAATAGGAAATCTAAAATAAAATTCCTTTACATTTCACTTTCAAGTAAAAAAAAAGATCTGTAAACAATGGTAAAGACATGTAGCAAAATACTCAAAAGGAGGGTTTTTTATATACAGGAAAAAGAAAAAGACGTGTGGCACTGGAGACTGCCGCGGTAAAGCTATTGCATAGCATTTTTTATCAACTTATGCAACTATAATTATTTATTTATTTTATTAATGCAGTATTTTTATTGCTTTGTTTTTTTTTCTTTGATATTAATTCAAGTTACACTTTGAGCGTGGTGACCGATAAAATAACAAATTTTTTAGATGGTTTCCGTGTTACATTCACTTCCCACACAGGTACTAAAACTGAATTGTAAGATTGTTGAAAGATGATAACTTAACATCACGCCTGTAATACCAGAAGGATAAGGCAGCATAAAGGTAAGAATTACCGGCCTTTAATGTTCCCACTACTGGGAGTCGCGACTCCTCTCTATGAACGTAAATGGGCTGTACCTACCTAATCCCTCCTAGGGTGAGCCTATGGCCTTCAAATGGGCAAAAACCATGTAATGTTACAAAACCGACATGAGTTACAAATTAATGTCACATTCCAAGTTTCCAATTTTCATAGATTTCCTAAAAAACCACACTCCACCATTTTGTTATCAGTGGCGCCATCTCTTTTTAGAACGCTATACTACAAAGGAAGTCAAGTTATCTAACTTTGACGTTGTTGAAACTGAAATTAGAGCACGAGTTTCCTTGACAGTTGAAAGAAAATTGCAATAGATGGCACTGAAAGAAAATAAATGAGTGTTAGGTTTTTATTTTCGTTACGGAATTTCTGGATTCGGTCCCCACGCTCAAGGCCCGCGATAGAAGCTATGCAATAGCTTAAAACTAATGATTTTTTTGATTAAAATAAAAAAAATATTGGTAATAATTTATGTAATGCGCAAACAACTGTTCACAGTTGTCAGCCTTCAAATTATGCAAATTATTTTACTGTATCTAAAAATTATGATCAAATGTTGGGTGTAGCAAAGAATAATTATTGTAACTTGAGACTTTTCTGATCATCGCACCAGAATTCTGTTTTTTTTTGTTTCTTTATTTACTACAGTCTGTCTCCTCGGACATTCAGCAGTATGTTTGTTGGTGCTATTGTTAGCACGCTCAGTATGTGACCAGTGTCACAACCTCATTGTTTTGACAGTAATCTGAATAGATCATTTGATATAACTAGTAATTTGCTGAATCAAGCTAGACTTTGACTTCTTGATAAGGTACCAAATTAGTTTTTGTGGGATGATAATGCGACAATAAATTATTACTGGGTATTATTTATTCAGTAAGTAATTTACATACCTACTTATGTTTTAATAGGACTATGCAAAGAGATTCAAATCCAAGAAAATACTCTTTTCAGGTCAGAATAATAATATCTAATTTCTAAATTTATTTTAGACATTTATTATGAAATCGTCAGAAAACATTGTAAGGAAACTTAGACCTATCTATTTTATAATAATAATATTCAAAAGAAGTAAATTTTGTTTCTATGTACTGAGTAATCTCCGGAACAACTGATCCGATCATGAAAATTCTTTCACAAATGGAAAGAAATATTATCCCTGAGTGTCTATGTGTAAAGCGTAACCATGGGATGATTTCCAACCATAGAACAAGCAAAGGCGCAGGCATAATGTCTCCATATCAACTTCATAAAAATCGTGACACATTTCACATATTCAACACTAGTTCACTCTGACTTCAATTAAGGTAAATGTGATCAGTATATTTTTTTTCCATAAGGAAAATTATATACTATCACTACTAAGGTATAACATAAGGAAGAACACTCACTTGAACGAAGAGTATGATGCAAAAGTCTATTCTAAGTTATTATAAGACATCAACCGGGCACAAATCCAGACTTTGTGTTTACTACTGAAAAATTCCAGATGAAAAAACCCAGCAACAGTACGTAAGCTCGGTATTGAACCCATGATCTCATGCTCACTGGCAATTACGAATACAAGACCAATGAATGAGGCAGTCTGTCTGTCGCATTCGGAGAGCTTTAATGATTACTTAGGCCATCACTTAGTAAAGGTTTTGACAGTTTTGTCATACAAAAGTATGTCAAACCTTTGCTAAGTGATGGCTTAAGTAATCATTGAATATCTCTGAGTACCGCAGTAAGTCTATTAGAGTATGTCTGCTTCACAAACACTGGAATATTCAACCACCTAAATTATATATAATGTTATCTTACATAACATACAAATCACTCCTGTAATCCCTGAAGGTTAAGGCTGAAATGTAGCTAATAGTACACCCACATTTCGCCAGTAATGTTTTTAAAGAGCCTATTGCCATCAACCACACACAAGACTCCGTGGTTGCTACTGAGAAATTCCTGATGGAATACCTCAATGACATAATTATTACATGTTATTTTTTCTTTATTTCATCACAAACCAATTGCATTTTAAAATATTCTTTAAAAAAAATTTTTTTTTTTGTTAACGTGTTTTCTAGTAAGTGTTTATAACAATGTTAGTGACCATGTCAGTTTTAAAACTTGTATGTTATCTTGTTCCCAGGCATCAGGCGAGCGTGCTGAGACGATGTCAAACAAGGACGCGCTGATGTTCCCCCTGATCGCCTCCGCCGCACTGTTTGGACTGTACATCTTCTTCCAGTTCTTCTCCAAGGAGTACATCAATCTACTGCTCACTGGATACTTCTTCTTCCTCGGAGTACTTGCCTTGAGCCATCTTCTTAGGTAAGACTTTTCATCATTGTTTAGCGTTACCACATACGGCATATATATTGTTTGCACCATTTTGATAACAGTGATGAACTGATGAATGACGAAATCATTGACACGACCTATTAAGACGGGCTCATTACCTATCACTGCGCACTGGTAGCACTGGTCATAAATGTATGGCTTGGTTTGTAGGGTGGTTTCAGATTAACGTAAATGTTCGTTTTTGGAAGCGCGTGTACGCGCGTTCTATCGCGTCTTTTATTTCACACGCGACTTCTACGAGCGTTGACGCGCTTATAAGCTCGTATAAGCGTGGACGTCCGCGCCCGCTCACCCCACGCGTGAACACAACTTTGAAGCGCGTAACCCGGTAAATACGCTATTGGGTTACGGCTCTCATGGCTCGAACTACGACAAGACTAATACGTACTTCTAGATCTTGTCTCAAATCTAATAAATCATGTGTATTTCAAATATTTGATTTCATTGTAATTTGTAAATATTGTGTTGACTTTTTTACGTTTCTGTTGTTCTATTGAGCCAACTGACCCAATCCATGGTATTTCATTGACAGCACTTTCATTTCATACCCGTTACGATGGGTTGGGTGTGTGTTTTATTTCTTAAGATAGTCCTTAAAACGTCGTTTATTATGCGCACAGTCAAGAAGTGGAATTCCCTGCCTGCGTCGATGTTCCCGTGTTCATATGACCCCAATCTATTTCAGTCGCGAGTTACTAGGCTTCTTCTAGGTTAGCTTGTTCCATCGTCGACCTCATCTCAGTCATCAAGACAAGATTGAGGTCAAGAGTAGGCCCATTTCATATAAACAGACGTTAATATTCAATTTTGTTTTTGCCCCGCAGCCCAGTAATCTCATTCATGGTGCCAGCATCGGTACCCAACGTGTCGTACCACATCCACTTCACGCGGGGCGAGGGGGACACGCGCTCAGACATCATCAACTACAAGTTTACCTCGTACGACATCGTATGCATCATCATCTCGCTCGCTATGGGTGGCTGGTATCTGCTTAAGAAGGTGAGGACTGATTTTTCTTAAAGTTTTATCAGCCTATAATGTTACATGAGGAGAGGGAGAGGAAGGCCAAAGAAAAGATGGATGGATTTTGTGAGGAATGATATCAAAGAGAAAGAAGTAATTGATGCCATGGCGACTGACGGGGGAATGGAAGAAAAAAACGTGTTGCGCCGACCCCAAATAGAATGGGACAAGGGCAGGAAGATTATGAATCAGTCTATAATGTTCCCACTGCTGGGACACATCCTCTTTATGAAAGGGAATGGGCTATTATACTATAATCCACCACGCGGGTCCAGTGCGGGTTGGTTGATGTCACATGTCTTCGAATTTATGTTTCTTGGACATGCCGGTTTCCTCACGTTGTTTTCCTTCACCGTTTTGAGAGCTGTGGTGATGAAGTAAATCACAAAGAGTACTGCGCTTGCCTGGGTTCGAATCCACGACTAAACCACTAAACCACCAATGCGATCGATAATTCTTCTGGTTTGAGGTGACGCGTAAAAAAAGTTACGGGAAAGACTTGGAGGTGGCTCTTGCCCGTCAATGGGGCAGTATTGGATAGTAGAAAAATAATACATCGTGACGCCCAAGTTTTGCTCACGGCGACCAATGTTAACGGAGGTTGGTACGTAGGAGACTTTACACTGCACAAGTGTCAATTGTGGCAAAATCTAAAGCCAATGATTTGCACAAGTGATACATTTGCACTCACTGCTCCATTATTCAATTGAACCAATTGTTAAAGAATCGTTCTAGCTTGATAAAGAGTGGATTGAGCATCTCTCGATGTACTAAAACATGTAGTGTTTTGACAAAACATAAACCGGCTTGAACTGATTGTGCGTTACGTAGCACCTTTTTTAAATAAATTGCTCAACACTAGGAATTTCTCCTGTATCGTGGGTGCGTTTACAAACATTTAAACTCACATACACACAAACCAAACACTTAGACCCGAAACAACTATCTGTAGGCCATACAAATATTAGTTCCGTGCGGGGATCGAACCTGCGACACGCAGCGCAGCAGACCAATCGCTCAGCCACTATGCCAACCGTGCCGACAATGCTGCTTTGATTGCATAGCCATTTCCCTGAGCAAACTCTTTTTGACTAAGCCCTCAAGCCGATTCTACCTCGATTAGTGTGACTCTCCCTCCATTACATAGCTATAATAAGTAAATAGTCGGCACGTTGGCGCAGTGGCTGAGCGTTTGACTGCTGCGTTGAGTGTCGCGGGTTCAATCCCCGCACGGAACAAATATTTGTATGATCTATAGAGACGGTTGTTCCACGTCTGGTTGTTTCTGTATGTGAGTTGTTTTAAACCAACACTTACTTAACTGCAGAGCAGCGGTGGCCTAGTGGTGGCGGCTTCGACTAACGAGCAGTCAGTCGTAGGATCGAACCCAGGCAGGCGCATTATTTTGTGTAATATTTCATCAACACTGCTCTCAAAAACGGTGAAGGAAAACATCGTGAGGAAACCGGCAAATCCTAGAACCAAAAATTCGAAGCCATGTAACATCTACCAACCCGCACTGGGCCCGCGTTGTCGATTATAGTCCATTCCCTTTCATATAGAGGAGTTCTGAGTCCCAGCAGTGGGAATATTATAAGCTGATAATGGTGATAACTTACTTAACGTTCCATCCATCCAGCACTGGATAGCCAACAACCTGTTCGGCATCGCGTTCGCGGTGAACGGCGTGGAACTGCTGCACCTCAACAATGTGGTAACGGGCTGCATCCTGCTGTGTGGCCTCTTCATCTACGACATCTTCTGGGTCTTCGGCACCAACGTCATGGTCACCGTTGCCAAGTCCTTCGAAGCTCCTATCAAACGTAAGTGCTATATTATTATTATTATGTCCTTTATTTACTTCCTTACATACAATTTATATTTTTAAATATTTCATAAAAAGCTTATAAAAAAACATTTAAAAATATTAAAAATAATCGTCCACTGGTGACGGGAACAGGGTCCAAGCTACCGGTGGTTTGGGCTCCAGAGACAGCTTAGGAACCTCCTCACAATACGAGCCGTATCGAGAAGTACTGCCGTCTGAATCAGGTCCTTGATCCAACAGCCAAGCGAAAGCTTTGAAAGATCCATGCTTGTGGCTATAAGGCCATTGGCCGTTACTTAATTTTATTATTATTACACTGGTAAGCGTCCCATAGTCATTAAAATCGGTACTGTACTTTAGTTTTTTTTCTCCTAGCATTTATTAACATGATGACAAGACTGTGTGGTCTACCACTAAAAAGGATAAAATAAAAAACTTTGTGCAATACAAATAACCGACTTCGTAAAAACACTAAACAAAAACAAAAGTCTATTGGCCTTGTTCTGTCTCCTGCTGATATGGAGGGAAGTGGACATTATTTTTTTCCTACTCCGCTATTTATTTCTAACTAGCTGTTCCCGGCATGCGTTGCAATGCCCTTTTTCCTACCTACTACCTGCCTGTGTACCAACTACCTACCTACCTACTACCTCCTACCCTACCTACCTACTACCCTACCTACCTACCTACTACCCTACCTACCTACTACCCTACCTACCTACCTACTACCCTACCTACCGACTACCCAACCTACCTACTACCCTACCTACTTACTACCCTACCTACTTACTACCCTACCTACTTACTACCCTACCTACTACTCTACTGACTACCCTACCTACTCTACTATCCTACTTAATACCCTACCTACTACTCTACCTACTACCCTGCCTACCTACCTACCACTTTCTCACCTTTTAAACCTTCCCTGGACTTCCACGAATAATTCAACACTATAATTAGCCAAATCGGTCCAGCCGTTCTCGAGTTTTAATCAGACTAACGAACAACAATTCATTTTTATTTATATAGATTAATTTCGTTGCGGAATCCGAGACGAGCTTGTCCCATACAAACAATACCAATATAGTACCCCTTTGCACGTGTACCGTTACGTAGGTAAAAGTGGCGAAGGATTTATACAACGCAATTCCTTTCAATGTTTGTTTCTTTGTTTTTCGTAGCCAATTACCACTCCATAATTTTCAACGGCTTCCTTTACAGAAACTTTTAACTTTCGTCAAAGGCTCATTGTTTTTTCAGTTTGGTTGCGTAAAAGTTGTTTCTATGTTGTTGTTGTTTTTTGTTGTTTTTATGTTATTTCGACATTCACAAATTTCCTTGCGAAACTTGGAAAACATTGAAACGCAATTCACAAAAAACCTCTTTCAAATCAACTTCGAACGCACGTTTTCAGTCCCCTCATTTCTTAGTAAAGAAATGAGGGGACGCTTGTAGGAGTCGAAGACCTATAAAGCTATTATAAAACCAGTTTATGCGGATCTTTCATTGGACGGAAAACCTATGCAAAGCGAAGTGATGTTATACTGGAAATGTATTTCAATTGTATTGAGAAAAGGAAATTTCTTTTAAACAGTTTTTACACGATGTTTCGGGCGATTTTTAACGCGGCTATTATTTTTTGACTCACTGAGATTCGCACTGTTGGATTCTCAATGCATTCCATACCGAGATTTGGAAATCCAGCGCGATATAAGTTCTCCGATGTAGAGGGTTAAATGTTGTCAAACGAAGCCCGTTGGTTTAAACAAACCGTACGCGCCCACAACAAATGTGTCCCTAGGCTCCCTAGGGACACATTTATCTGGGGTGTAGTATATTTTGGGGTTTATTCATAACCGCTATTTAACGTTAGGTAAAAAACGACTTCAGATTCGATTCGAGAAGAAGAAAATTTTACCGTTCATATATTGACGTTTAACATAAAAACACAGCACGCTGGTTGCGTGCGGGCACTAGTTGTCCGTCATTTTGCTGAACTAGGCCCATATTATTTTTCTATTTTATGTTGTGTGCACTCGTGGAACTAAAACCAGCGTTTATGACCGAACCTCCTTTTTTTGATAAACTCAGTTCCATTAGTATAAAGCTATTGTCTCCACAGTGGTGTTCCCTCAAGACCTGCTGGTGAACGGTCTGGACGCGAGCAACTTCGCCATGCTGGGTCTGGGCGATATCGTGGTGCCCGGTATCTTCATCGCGTTGCTACTGCGCTTCGACAAGAGTCTCAAACGTAACAGCGAGTTCTACTTTAGGTATGTTTTATCAACATTGGAGAATGTTATGTTAATGCCTTTATCCCAATTTATTAAGGCGCTTCGTATGGTGTCGGATGTAAAGAATAGCACCATCCCATATCTTCCCGTGGGTGTCGTAAGAGGCGACTAAGGGACTTACCAGAGAATGGGCAGCAGCGTTCTTGTGCCTTCGTAACAACCATACTGCGATCGCCAAACCGCCTGCCAAGCGTGGCGATTATGGCAAATCCCCCCTTCTGGGGGAGGCCTATGTCCAGCAGTGGACGTCTTATGACTGAAATGATGATGATGATTAAGGCGCTTTGCACATGGAGCAACTTAAGTTGAGGCAACTATCAACATTTAAAAGTTTCCTGTAAAAAGTTGATAGTTGCTATAACGTTTGCGGTTGCCGCAATTTTATGGCAATCTGTGAACCACTTTCATAGCCGAGTTGCTCAATCTACGCAGCGATCAGCGTTCAGTGTGACTATGAATATAATTGTAAGGCTGTTTGTAGTTAGACAGTTCAACCACTGTTTATATTTAGATGTCGGTCGGTCGCATTGTTAATTTCTGCCTTGCACGTGAAAGTAAAATGGTAATTTAAACGTATGTCTAAGAGTCCTGGTCAATTCAACAATTGGCAAACCTATTGTTCAGTTGACCTGGACTCCACACATTTCCATCGTCTCCTTTTACTATTGCCAAGTGAGTGGATTGGCACCAAATTATGTACCACTATTGTAGCTAGTCACCTAGATTATCGAAAAATATTGGATATATACGTGTTTTTTGTTTCAACAAATTAATAAATATTGACGAAGATAAAACGCGTCATTTAGCTTGTGACGTCACTTTCCGGTACAAAATATAGTTAAGTATAGTTGTTTCGGGTCTGGGTATTTGTGTATGTGACTTTATATGTTTGTGAACGCACCCACGATACAGGAGAAATTCCTAGTGTGGGGCAACGTTTTTTTAAAAAAAAAAAAAAAATGTACTAAAATTTGACGACACGCGAGTTTTCGAAGCACTGTATCGTCTTCATTTTTAGGGTTCCGTACCCAAAGGGTAAAAGCGGGACCGGGTTACTAAGACTTCGCTGTCTATCCGTCCGTCTGTCTGTCACCAGGCTGTATCTCAAAAAACCTCGATAGTTAGACAGTTGTAATTTTCACAAATTATGTATTTCTGTTGCCGCTAACAACAAATACTAAAAACAAAATAAAATAAATATTTAAGGGGGGCTCCCATACAACAAACGCGATTTTTATAGATAATTGTACGGAACCATGCGTGCGCGAGTCCGACTGGCACTTGGCCGGTTTTTTTTGTTAACGTGAAAAAATAAAAAATGTGTCAATTTTATTTTGGAAATCTGTCTGATGGCCTAATTAATTTTGTTTTGTCAACTACCCTATTGTACATGAAGTTTAAATGAATGAACTTGTGTGTGCAGGGCAACATTCACGGCGTACGTGGTGGGTCTGCTGGCGACGATCTTCGTGATGCACGTGTTCAAGCACGCGCAGCCGGCGTTGTTGTACCTCGTGCCCGCCTGCCTCGCCACGCCGCTCTCACTCGCACTGCTGCGCGGTGACATCAATGCGCTCTTCAAGTAAGTACTACATACCCCTCCTCATGACTACTACATAACATTTCATCACGCATGTAAGCCCCGAAGCTATTTGGTATATTATTATTATAAACCTGTATTGTCCCACTGCAGGGCAAAGGCCTCCCTTCCCTCCTTCCACTTTTCGCGATCTAATGCGATTATAGGCCAATCCTTTGAAAAGGAGTCCAGCTCATCCCGCCATCTCCTTCTGGGCCTGCCGCGTTGTCGTTTCCTGCTTGTTGGTGTCCACTGAGTGGTAATTTTTGCTCATTGCTCGTCCGACATGCGGCAGATGTGACCAGCCCAGATCCATTTCAACCTAGCTGCTGTGTTGCTGGCATCGGCTATTTGAGTTTTTGAGCGAAGTATAGTGTTTCTGATGCGGTCTGTGAGTTTGACACCCAGTATACTTCGCTCCATAGCTCGTTGGCAGCTCGTATTTGGTATACACAGACATATTTATAATTCTAGTACACTGACAATATTGATTGGAATTTTGTTTTATGAATCGTTTGGCATTAAACGATGTCAAACGCTATATTGACATCAGTTTCTTAACCTCTCGGGTGCAAAAGTACATCGTATGTACATGAAACAATGGCTTTTTAATTGTGTCTATAAACTAGACATGCGATGAGTTCATACATCTGCGTTATCTTAAAAGTAAATGCAAGTTAGCTGGTTGTATACCAAATACCTAGTTCAAATGTATACAACCAAATTTCGCTAGTTATGCCTTTAAGTTCCATTAAATAAGGGGGCGAGCCTATTGCTATCAAACGCGCATAAATACAGACTCCATGAGCCCGACTTACTTTTTTCTGAACTAGTCGTTATTTACTTAACAAGGAAAATGTGGGTGTATTAGCATTTTACCTATATATGCTCCTCTCCCCTAAACCTCTGACTATACCTTCAGGAATACAGGCGAGATGTTATATTATGTTGACACCCGTTATTTTGACCAACCCGCACTGGACCCGCGTGGTGGATTATAGCCCATCTAGAGAGGAGGCCTGAGTCCCTGCAACATTATAGGCTGATGATGATGACCCGTTATTTCGTAACTAACATAATAATAATATGTATCCTGTCCACAGCTACGAGGATCAGCCCGCGATAGTGGAACCCGCAGTAGAAGACACGTGCAAGTCAAAAAAGACTGAATAGACACGCAATGCCAATGTCCAAGAGCACAAACTACACCACGCCGGTACCATTTAAGTACATTAATGTTAATTCCGAGGCGGTGACGTCTGGTCACTATGGACCACTACCGGCCAGCTCCGACCTCGTTTGACAGCACAGACCGTTCAGAAACCGTCTGTATCTTCTTTGGTTGTGCACTACTCTTTTATTTGTTCTTTTCTTCCAATAGGGCTTTAAATTTACTATTTCTAAATATGTATTGTCTACTTATGTTCCTTTTTTATTGTTATACAAATTAGTCTCGAAATGAGCTACGTGTCTCTCTTTAAAATTTTTCAATTGACATCAATAAAATTCTCGGTTTAATTTCATCTTTACGATCAAAAATGCTCTCAAAATACGGCTTGGTTGCAAACGGTCCTGCATCATGTGATGTCTTTTATAATAAATGTACGTAAATGTTGCTATTGTAAAAAAAATAAAAGGGTAATATAATTTAGACTTCCGTCGTATCTTCCATCGGTGTTTCGTGTGTAGAAAATAAAAATTCTACTATTTAAATGTCTATTGTGGGTTGACGATGGCGTCAGGTTGACTAAGTAGAATAATAATAGGACTAGCCGCGTCACAATTTGAAATGTTTACGGTAAAAGGGGCGTATAAATAAAATATTATTGCTCATAAGTGAGATCAAAATTTGACCGAATTTGGGCCAAATTTTGTGAAGAAACGCGTGGAACGTGGTGGGAGTCATGGGCTTAGTTTAAATAATTAATTGTATAAACCACGGACATTCCAGCCAGACACTGACCTCATCGTCTAACCTTTAGATACTTATACCACATTGATGTATAGTATAGTAAGAAATTGTTTAAATTATAGCAACACTGTGACTAAATTTATTTCTATATTTTTTTATGTTGAATTAAATAATTTTATACTATTTTTCGTTAAGATATTTTTTTTTATGGAAAAATCATTTTATATGTTTTTTGTTTTCTGTCAAACTTATTGATAAGTTTATGTTTTGTTAACATCTGCAATTGTTTCAAAAGTTACCGACGAAAAGTATTCTCTGAACATTTTACTTGTTTCTAAACATAGTTATGTTAAGTACAATAAATATATAATATAAACGTGGTTTGATGATATTTTTACTTTAACCTTTTTGGTAGTAACGAGTTTCGAAAATACTATTTACCACTATTTTATTCGAAATGTATGTAACAAAATGTAACGGACATTTAAAAGTTTGACTTAATACAAAACGAATGACAAACTATGTGAGAGAGTACAGAAACCCGACGTAGTATTAAATAATCTGTGCTCTAGTAAACTCATAAAGGCAAGACAAAGGCAAGAATCTTTAAGACTTAATCTTCTTATACATTCAATAAGGTTGTTTTCTGCGGCAAGGATTGTTCTTCAGTAAATTTTAGGTACACAATATTTTTGGGCAACTACATTTAGCCGTTTGCCGGGAAAATTTAATATTCATATTTAAATGATTATAGATTTGCATTTACTAGGACATTATAGACATTAAACATACACATTACATGATAGCTAAAATTCAGGGGAGACCTTTTGTGGAACAGAACAAACAGTAAAACATTTAGCCATGTCATATATGTATCTAATTAAACAATATTCCTAATAGATAACTTATTTATCTACTAAGCAATGTTCTGTATTTATTCGACTTATCTTCACAACTAGGCACACTTTAATAGAAAGACGACACAATAACTTCCAGCTACGTGCTTCCCTTTAAATTAATAAACACGAACTTTTTTTAGTAAAAGATTTTGACATGACGTGTATAGTTAGACATTTTGAATGTAAATTTATGTGATGGTAATGTGGAACATTAAAATGTAATTAAAAAAATCTGATCAGTCTACTGGCTTTTATTTGTGAACCAATCATCGTTAACTGGTGAAATAATAATAATAATTTATTTGCAATAAAAAGGTGTACATTGCATTGGTGGTTGCATTTGAACAACATTAGGTTGCGAACAAACAGATGGAGACGTCATACACTAATATGTTTGGAGACTCTAGCACCCAGGCTAAGTTGACAAGAAAACTTGTCATTGATATAAAAACTAAAGAGACGGTCGTCCGAACATTTGGTCGACGCGTTCGCCATACAGAGAATCGGTGTAGTCTGCTCGTTAACGTAACCTTGTATAAGCGGCGTGTTATTTTCGAGGTACAAAGAACATAAATAAAGCTTTTAATTTTACGACCGCACCCGAAGAGAGCCGATCGTGGACTAGTTCACTTCGGCTTAGGAAAGACCGTTTTGGGACCACGTTTGAGGCGTCATTTTAACATGCCGTCCGCCCAGTCCTTACGCAGTAATATATAAGTCAATGCAACTTGTATTAAAGGTGCTAGGCCCCCTTTCATGGGTGCCTTGTAAAAAAAGTTTGTCTAATTTACGAGAACTTATTTTCATTTCTGCATCAGGTAGATGGACAGACAAATAAATCATTTAGGAAAGCAAGGAAACAAAGATAAAATAAAAATTATAGATGTAGAGTGTGGGTGTGTTTGCGTGTAAGGGTGTGTGTGTGTGATAGTGCGCTGCGTAGATTTTACCTAGTTGATTAAGTCGACAATAATACCTCTGTGTTGTGTTATAGTTGCGTTAAATGTGGGTGTACTATTGGGTACACCTCTGCCTAGCCCTTCGGGGTTTACAGGCGTTATGTTTTTATGTAGTTCCCTATCCAATGCTTCTGGAGAGCTTTCCCATGTAAAAAATAAGTAAGTTAACCCAATTCTAAACTTTCTTTTACATTACCTACTGTAATGACAAAATTCAATAACTTACGTACTAAAACCGGGCGTCAGAAAACTCTTCACCGCTACGCGCTGTCAGCTGGTAATATGCCAAAGAGAGTAGCAGTTTGTAGGCAACACGTGGCCTCTGGTCAGACCTAAGTTAGGTACAAACAAGTCAAGACATAACCTCTTTGGGGCGCCTCTATACCTGGCCTGTGTACCTGGCTCGGTATGGCAATGTGATGCGACGAAGGAATGAACCTTGTGCGGTGAGTAGTCCCTACATGCAATGCATGCGCCTGCTAGTTGATAACAGCTCTCCGCCACTGGCAGGAACTTGATGGTACCATGGATCGCGGGGCCCTGAACCCAGGACGTCCGCTAAAGGGGATAGAACCGATCTGGCATATCAACCTGCCATATACCATGCCAGTACCATGTTACATGACATTTTTTGTTTGTCTCTATGTCCTCTATCCATACATACCACTTTCATCGTGGGTCGCGATTTAGAAAAAAAATCAAAATGGTGGTGGGTCGATATGCCAGCTTCCATACAAAAAAATTCAAACCCCTTTCGCGAGGGTCCCTGCTGTCAAATATTCCTTAGAAAACCGGTCACCAGCGCGGCGCGCCCTACCGCACAAACTATCAGGAATCAAACAAGGTTGCTACACTAAAAATAAACAACACATCAATATTTTATTAACATTTATTATTATCTAAGGAATAACTTAATAGTTACTAGTGTAAGAATATCGTACGGTAGCGGCAGATGGGAGACGATACCAGTCATAGGTGAACTTAGATCGTCGACGATATAACGCGATCTGCAGCTACTGTGCCACACTAAAATATCATTAAAATTCGTAGGATGGCAATATTTTAGAATATTATCATTGTCACGATAAACACGTTAAAGCTTACAACATTTATAATTAAAACACGTTATTTATACACTTAATATTCCTGTATTATAGTAGATATAGGTAGGTACATAATACATAGTTGTTTCGAACTCACACCGTTTTTCTTTTGGAAAACGGGAGGCGAATACTGTATAAAACATTACATAAAATAAGTCGACATGAGTCTTTATATAGTAGACTATGTTTCATTATTAGTTAATATAAATATGACCGTTATTACGAGCGTAAATGTCCATAATATCATTATAAATATAAATGCGTATAAGGTTTTATATCACACGAAAATTGCACATGATTATAAAGCCGCGCGGACACGTCGGATGGACTATGTCGGAGCGGCTAGAAGTACCTAGTATTAGAAATCCTGCTCTCTATGGCAGTCAGACCATACTTCACTTATCTCCAAATACTGGTTTTAAACTTCGAATACATAATCAATTCCTTTTACTCCTTCGCCAAGCTTCCAGATAGAGCCTTTACTTTCGACTTAAGAAACCAATCATTGGTGATTCTTAAGTTCAGTTCATTTCTTACGCTAATTAATGAAGACTGCCATTCCTTCCTTACGATTACTGAAGCTACGGTAGCCGTGCTTCAAGATATTAACATTAAGTTTCGATATATTTTGGTCTCCTAAAAAATGCATAGAACCTCCTATTTTTGGAAGTCGGTTAATAAAATACTTCTTCTGGTATAAGGGGGCGAATATTTCGCTTGTACACGAGGGCGATAACTTGCGACTTCCATGCATGTTCAATGGTTAGGTAGGTGTTCAGATATTTCCTGTTTCCATACTCTTGTTCCCAATTTATTTAGATACTTACATTAAAGTTATATCAGAACGACTATTGAAAATGCACATAAAAATTAACATGTACTAAAATTATTTTTTCAACAATCCACATTATTTTGAACAAAACTGTCACGAAAAAAATTAATTAACTTTTTCAACAATCCACATTATTTTGAACATAACTGTCACGAATGCGGCACAAATGACTATGATGATTCAGAAACCCTTCCTGAAACGAACCGTTGAAACTGAAAAACTCCGAGCACGAGGCAAGTTGTGGACAAGTCCATGCAATGTTTGTTTTCACTAACTCGCTCTGGGCCCGCGTGGTGAATTACAGCCCACTGCCTCTCTTATAGCAGATGCCATTATCCCAGCAGTGGGAACATTAATGCTGGTAATGCTATGCTTAGGATGTTCGCTCAGATAGTCCTTTCCATGTATGGCAGCGTGTAATGGTCGTGCAAGATGTGGGGAACAGTGATGCCTCGTTTAGTACTCAACCTCTGCCGCTTGGTGCATGTGATGGTGACGGTTCAGTACTCGCAAGCCGTTGCAAGAGATCACGTTCCCACCGTTCTCTTCAATTATCTCGAACTTGACCTGGGTTCGAAAAGAAGTACATGAATTCAAGGATATTTTAAACTGCGATTGCATGCGACATCTGTACTACAGAAAAAACAACTAAGTCCTGTGACCCTTAGAAAACGGAAGCGGAAAGATCTACCTACACTTGATCAACGATATTTTTTAGTAAAATTTTCTTTTCATATTTCGCGAGATTTTTGACACCATTTTATGTTTCTCGACTAGAGCTACAATTCCTTTTCAGAAAAGATTTTCATACGAGGTACTATACTGGAAATAACGAGCGATTCATAAACAATTAAAAAAATCGAAAGCTCCTAACTCGGAAACGGTGCATCGTAACGTAAGGCAAAATGCTTCTCAGAACCTAAAATGGTGTCTAATGCCAAGGTAAACTCGACACTGCAATAAAATCGGTATATTTCCGAAAAATAAAATAAAAAACATTTTCCCCACATAGCACACCTATGGATACACCCCAACCGACTACATAAAAAGTAAACAGCTAAATATCGTTTAAAGAACGTACCTTGGCGACCAGCTCGGCGATAAAGATAGCAGTCCTCGTGTGCAATGTGAGGTTGCCTACCCGCACGGAGGACTTGCCGTCAGCCAGCGCCATGTAGACTATCAATTGATCCTGCAACAGTTATGCCAGACTCAGCTTTATCTTAACACAGTATGGGAACTACAAGGATGCTCATCATCATCAGCTTATAATGCTCCCACTGCAGGGACTCAGGCTTCCTCTTTAGGATAGGGATGGGCTATAATCCACCACGCGTGCCCAGTGCGGGTTGGTAAATGTCACATGTCTTCGAATGTTTTGGTTCTCAGACATGCCGTTTCCTCACGATGTTTTCCTTCACCGTTTTGAGAGCAGCGATGATGAAATAAATGACACAAAGTTATGCGCCTGCCTGGGATGCTCAGGATGCTCATGCATTACAGGAAATTGTACAATTGGACCAATAGTCAAGTGTGATATCATCAGTGCCACAGGCTTCCCCAACCCACTCTCGAGAAGTCCCATTCAACTGATGCTTCCCTCCCACCCCTCCATGTCCTACCTACATTGCGATCTCCGCTCAACAACACGCTGAGCCCCACAGCCATCTCTTAAGCTTGCTTATTCTGAGAGCTACCAACTTTAGTTCCATATCGAATTACCCATTTGGGCCCCGTCTATCCGAAGAACATTTAAATGTGCTACCTGCAGATGTGTATCGACGCAGCAGCCCGAGAGTATGTCAGCGCGCATTGCAGCGCCAGCCCCGCGCCCCACCTCCAGCGGGTGCGCGCCGCGCTTGCCGAGCGCGTCCGAGCCCAGCCGGCAGCCCGACGTCATCTCGCAGATCGCGCTACACACACACCGACATAACATAACATTACATCACACCCGCCCCACCTCCAGCGGGTTCGCGCCGTGTCTTCTGTGAGGTCTGCCCCGTCTGATTGTGTCAGGGCACTACATTATTATTTGTGCTGTATGTCCTGGTACATGGCAAACGAGGATAGCCTAGTCATTACCTACCAGCATTAAAAAATCGTGGTACCAGGGCGTCGACGAACCTTACACCGTGTGTGCTGCCCTGTTCCTTTGGGGTTCAGGCGTGATGGTACGTGTATCTCTATAAACACATCTATACTAACGTTGTGTTTGGATTGTATAGGGTACAATTATGTTGAGGAGGAAAAATTATCCATTAATAACCATGAGCAGAAAACTGAAACTCATGAGATGTATGATTGAGCTGACTCAACTTTGAGCTGCGGTCAAATAAAGCTGCTTGAGGGATTCCCGAAGATATTCACCGTGCCTCAAACTCTCCCCGCGCTGAACGCTCTCTTGGACACTAAACCGACCTAACCTGAGATAAATGTATGAATCATGTCTAATATATCCCATCCTTTAACTAATGTTGTTATAGTGGAGAGCCGTATTATGTAAAAGTAAAATAAATAGTGAAACACAGTACTTACATGATACCACTGCAGTTGTGAGGCGCTAAGTTACGGTCTTCTTTGAACACACTGATCTCAATGCGGTGGTTCAGATCCTTTAAGCTGTCTTTGAACCCTTCAGTCATTTGGGCTGCCAGCTGAGAAAGGACAGAATCTTCTCATATTCACTGACAGATAACAACCATTGCGGAATTAAAAGCCTGAAATTTCGCGCTAGTGTTCCTAAATATAATGAAAGGGAGTGCTTAAGAAAGATTTTTGGAAATTCTTCGCCTAACTAGAGATAATTCTCGATGTAAAATTAAAAATCATTTCGACACTGATATACATGTTTATACGCGACGCAAGTCCAGCCAAAAGTCTTGCTGACGGAGCACAGGTCCAAGAATTGAGCTTAGACCTTGTGTGTCATACAAGTATCAACCCACACGTCACTGAGAAAACGTTCGTATTCCACCTACCTTTATGGGCAGAATGCCCGCAACGAAGCTCCAGCCGTTGATCTTGCTGACTAAGCCGCGATCCAAGATTCTAGCAGCCGCGAACCTGTGCACGGGCATACAGTCCACCGTCACGAAGCCACCGCCCTTGGGGTAGTATCTAAAATCGGGGTTTGCAAGGTAATACAATAGTGCTCGTGCTTATCATTTTTATAAATTTTGATTGAACCTATAATAAACTTAATGGACAAAGCACCCAAGCGAAAAATTTATTCCAGATGGGCCATAAGCTTATCACTACTCACTACATATTATAAAACAAACTCCTTCGCCACGTCTGTCTGTCTGTTCGCGATAAATTTAAAAACTACTTCACCGATTTTCATGCTATTTTTACCTATGGATAGAGTGGTTCTCGAAGGTTTTAGTATATAATTTGCCGCGGACGAAGCCGCGGGCATCAGCTAGTACTTCATAAGTAATACATTATCTACACTAATAATACACACAGGTCATGTTTGCATATAAGACATAATCTCTGAAACTTCTCAACCGTTCAAAATGTCTTTCTTCCATTCGAAATAAAACGTCTGAACGCAAAATTTATCGAAAGTGAACGTAGAAAGAAACAAAAGTGAACATTTACTTGACAGAAGCGTCTGATACACTCCTATTATTATGTTTTACAAAGAATACGTACCCTCGTCGATGCACCGTCACTTCAAAATTAGCTCCGAAGAGTTTGAGGGTATTCCGGAACACCTCAGTCATGTACTCGATCTGTGGTGCCATGTCAGCGTTGGTCCCTCCCTTCAGGTCCAGTACTACCTTCCCGTCAGACAGCAGGGCGCAAGGCAGTGCTATTTGCATCAGCAGGCTGATGGAACTACAAGACAAAAAAATATGAAACATCAAATTTACGCTTGGAGAGTAATGCAGCACAGTGGCCCCGGCGAGTTGGAGGTCGCGGCAAGCCCAGAAGAAGATGGCGGGCCGAACTCGACTCTTTTCATAACTAACCAATCCTTTTACCACGATGGCATGTAGCGGCTAACAAAATATAAAACTTGTCGTGCCACCGACATGAAAAAGACGCAGTAAAATTACTGCATGAGTTTCAAACCTTGGACTCACTCGCCGTTATCATACGGCCAGCATTGCTCTGTATTCATTATTATTCTCTTGCCCTTATCCCAATTCATTTGGGGTCGGCTCAGCATGTCTTCTTCTTCCATACTTCTCCATTGCTTGTCATCTCATCAGTCACCACTTCTTACCATAATAGGGGGATCGGACTGAGTCAAAAAATATGATTCTAATTAGTCCGTCAGTTAGATTATCGAAAAGTATTGGATACGTGTTTTTGTGTTATTAAATTAATAAAAAATGACGAAGATAAAACGCGTCAAAGATCATGAGTGGGGGGGTTGTGACGTCATTTGTAGGTAAAAAATGTACTGACATGTAACGTTTTCGAGGAATTCACGAGTTTTCGAAGCACTGTATCTTCTTCATTTTTTGTTTATGTGAAAAAAGAAAAAATGTGTTCAATATTTTTTGGAAATCTATCTGACGGACTAATTAGTTTTTTTTTTGCCCGATCCTCTATTACCATCTTTTACATAGTTCATTCATCGTATCTTTGGTCTTCCTCTACTCAAATCTTTTCTCACGACATTTTCCTCATTCCTTCATATCGCATGCCCATACCTTGACAACCAATTACCACACAACTGGCCCCTTTCAGACTTGCTCTTATGAAAATATTTAACTTGAAAAGTAAGTTAGATTCATAAAAACATGCATAAAGGAGACGAGAAAATTAATCAAACTTCCAGACGTACCTGAAGCCAAAAAAACAATGCAAAAGTTAAGAAGTAGATTGAAAGGCAAAATAAGTACCTACATATAATACTCTGGTTTTGACGAATGAAGTCTTATAAACACGGCATTGGGGGAAAAATTGTTAGGAACGAACAATGCCGAGTCTTAGAAAGAAATATACAATTTCATATTACAAAGCAAAGTTAAAAATTAATTGCAAAAGTTTTTAATTATGTAGGTTTAATTTTTATAACAACAACGCAACGAGCCAAGGAGAGAGTTATGCTTGGAGTTTCTTCGCGATAAAATCTGGAATGAGAAAATTCGCCGAAGAACCAGGGGCACCGACATAGCTCTCAGAATATGCAAGTTGAAGTGGCAATGAGCAGGCCACTTGCTCGAAGAATCGACAAACGATGGGATGGAATAGATGGATGGGGAAGAAACGTTCGCGAGTGGCGACCACGAACCGGAAGACGCAGCGTTGGTTGGCCTCCCACCAGGTGGACTGACGACATTGTTAGAGATAAAAAAAAAGAATAAGTATAGAAGATATTTCGGATCAAATTTTATGTCAAATTGTCAGTTATAAGTCAATAAATAGTTGTTCTTTTTTCCATTTGGATTTTAAACACATTTTGTCTAAAGTCCCGCGCTCACTGATGGTCGACATCTTTTCAACCTTAATGCTCAGGGCATTCATGAGTGGAAAGCGTTCAAGCGTTAGTGGTACTTGCATCTAAAAATCATATTATAGAGAGGTAAAGTTGGATGTATGGGGGTAATCTTCGAAACTGGTCACCAGATCCCGGAAATACTTTAACGAATGGAAGCTACATTATTCCTAAATATCAAAGGTTATATTTAAAAGTTCCCGTGGGATCCATCCATAACATGAGCAGACAAAAGCTACCTAGTAAAAATTAATTTGTTTGTCGCCGTCTCACGATGTTCAAAGATTGGACGAGTAGGTAGGAGGGCGTCCCGTAATTTTTTTTTTTTTTTTTTTTAATCCCGTCGGCAACAACGATACATTGATTTATTGTAGAAAAAGATACTCTTAATAGGTACCTCCCACACAGAAGCACCTTTAATTAGTCTAACTAGCCAGTAACCATGGAAATATTCCGTAACAAGGTAAAGGTAGGCCGTAGGCGTGTAGTCACAGCCTACACATACATATATCTATCTACGAGTATATAAATTACTAGCTGACCCACGCAACTTCGTCCGCGTCACTATATCTTATAACCTTTCTCGATAAATCGACTATCCAACATATTAAATTGAGTTAAATCGTACTCGTAACAAACAAAAAATCTTACCTTTCCTCTTTATAATACCTATTAGTTTAGATTGGCTTCGATTATATTATTAAAGTAACAATTACTATAGGTATCTCTTACTGTTTAATATACAGTAACACCTTGTACCAAATAAACATTATGGTGCAGTAAATATTTTGAATTTGAATTTCTCCGGAGAGACCAGAATCCCCACGTACCTACCGCACCGGACCGAATGACTGCCGCGCGCTTAATTATTTTGTCGCCCGTATATTTTTACATTGCGATATCTTCTAAGATATGTATTTATTTAAACTGTATAGAGTAAAAAGCACAAATATTCTATATTAAATTTCCGTGCTAACAAACTCATTTATTTAGATATAGATTAATACCATATATGGGTTAAATAAGCTTCGCAAAATATCATTATTTTTAACCTAACATTTAATTATTAAAAAATGGTTACAGTGAGTCAATCTTAAAAGATAAATATAATTATGCTATCGCGGACTTTTTTTTAGAACTTTTAAAGGGGAACAATTCCTTCATACAACATATAACATATTTATGTAACTTAAACCGTTTTCGCAGCGCACGCAACGCAAGCTCTCAAAAAGGAATATCTTTTCCCGTTTTTGCAACATTTTTCATTTATGGTCCGCTCCTATTGATCGTAGCGTGATGTTATATAGTCTAAAGCCTTCCTCGATAAATGGACTATCCAACACTAAAAGATTTTTTCAATTCCAACCAGTAGTTCCAGAGTTTACCCCGTTCAAACAAACAAACAAACAAACTCTTCAGCTTTATAATATTAGTATAGATAGGCAAAGGCTGACTGACTGAGGATCAACGCACAGGCCAAACCCTTAGAGCAAGAAACTTAAAATTTCGCACACGTATACCTCTTATGACGTAGGCAGACTGACGTAGATCTTTCAAAATTTTGTTATTTCCGGCGTACACGCGGGCAAAATCTAGTTTACACTAAACAAGTCGACAATTCCGAAACAGATCGATCAATGGAACGTGTTTCATTATCAGCGCAAAAAAAAAAAAATCATCATCATCTTTCTGCCCTTGTCCCATTCTATTTGGGGTCGGCGCAACACGTTTTCTTCTTCCATTCTCCCTTGTCAGACGTCAAGGCATAATTTACTCCTTTCTCCTTCATATCGTCGCTTGAAAGGCAAAAATTAACAACTGACATTGTCGGAGTGAGGGACTTTAAGAGCTAACTCCCTAGCAAAGCATGGGAGTTAAGACAATAATGAGTTTGCCTGGGTGATTTTTGCCTTCCAAGCGTCGATATCATTCCGTACACAATCCATCCATAAAAACATTCAACTTCCTAGGTCCCGTACTTGAGAAAATCGTTGGTGACACACGGACAGACGGACAAGAGAGTGATCTTATAAGTAAGGGTTCCTTTTTTATCTTTTGAGGTACGGAACCCTTCTTCTTCTTCTTTTCGAGTCGGCTATCAAATTTTGTCCATCTTTTTTTTTCGTTGGCTTCGTTTAAGTCCTTTAATGTGCAATTAGTTGGGCAGACGGGCAAGAGAGGAGGTGTGGCATGTCCTGAGTTGGGGCTCCACACTCACATTCTGTCAGAGATGGGTCGACTATACCCCATATCAGGGATGTAACGGAGGTAGTTTTATCGGAACTGAAGGCGGAGTCGGAGGTTTTAAATTTGCTTTATCGGAGTCGGAGTCGGAGGCAAGGTCAGAAGTGGTGGTGGTGCGTAACAAATTAACAACAAGTGAAAAAATAATTGACGATAGAGTGCAAGTAGTGGGAGTCGGGGGGATTCCCCGCGCGACATGTATGAACCTGTTCATAACAGTCGACACAGGCCGCCGCCGCCTCTACGTTATGCTTCGACCTACGATTAAAACCTTCGATTTAAAAGTGTCGGAGCCGAAGTCGGAACCGAAGGTGTAATAATAATCGGAAGTTCCGACTTAACGGAACCGGAGTCGAAGCTCCGTAACATCCCTGCCCCATATAGCCACATTGGATCGGCAGTGGCCAACTTGGGTACGCAGGCTAATTAAAGATTTCCATATTTCGGCCACTGCAGTTCGTGGCCAGGGGGTAGTTTTTCTGCCGGTTTGATGAAGTGTGGAGGGGGAGGGGATGATGACACGGAACCCTAAAAAGCATATATAAGCAAATAATAAGCGTAATAAGGCGTATGTCTCACCCAGCAGTGCGCGTGTCTGCGACGTAGTGGCCGCTTTTTATCCGTTTTCCGGGTGTGAACTGGACCTCGGTGGAGCCGATGGTGTCTCCCGTAAGCTTCGCGCCACACATGTCGGCTACTAGCTTGATGCCTGTGTTTCAAAAGATACTCACTGCTATTACGTTTTGCATGTGGATATTGTGCAATACTGTGGAAATTTACATGTAGGATTTGTCATACACATAAAAAAAACCAAAACCAATGCCAATTTAAAAAAGGAATTTTTATTTCACCTTTGTTAGTCTAATATTATCCTGACTATAATATCGGTACCTTACGATTGCAAGTAAGAACTTACGCTAGCCTACTATTTATTTATTTGGCAACTGTATATTTTCACAATTTGCCAAACCATCATCATCATCATCATTTCAGCCATAAGACGTCCACTGCTGGACACAGTCCTCCATCAGAAGGGGGGGATTTGCCATAATCGCCACGCTTGGCAGGCTGGTTGGCGATCGCAGTATGGTTATTACGAAAGCACAGAGAATGCTGTTGCCCATTCTCTGGTAAGTCCCTTAGTCGCCTCTTACGACACCCACGGGAAGATATGGGATGGTGCTATTCTTTACGTCCGAGACCATACTTGCCAAACCAATACACTACAATTTGAAACAAAGGGAAGAAATATATCATAACTTCATGCCTGTGCTACCAATAGTACACCTACATTTCACCAGATATGTTTCAGTCCCAAGTTATAGGGAGCGATCCTATTGCCATCACATTCAGACCCAGTGGCTACAGATGAAGATAATTGACTAATACCGATGAAGTGGAAGTTGTCTTTCACCAGGCGGCATGGTGCTGCAAGGCATGGATTATTGATCAGAATGCTGATAGATGCTAAAAGAATGTTCATGTTCTCAGTGTTTCTCTTCTAATACTTCGTTTTTAAATTACCTTTGTTGTTTTAATTCCATGTTCTTAATTAAATCTTTTTTGTTTTTACACTTCCCAACCAAATTTCTAAGATGTGACCAGTGATTTGTGGCAGTTGTTTTTCCACACAGAACACAATAAATAAATTTGAAATAACAGGCGCTACAGTAAAAATTCTTACTGACTAAAAATTGATGTCAATACTACATCACACTAATTTAAGTTTTTTACTCTTTCACGCAAAAACTACTAAACGGATTTGGATAAAATTTTGTACATAGTTTATAACCTGGATTAACACATAGGATAGTTTTTATACCAATTTTATCTTATTGTGGGATAATTTTCGAGTTGCAGTGGGCGAAGCCGCTGGCAACAGCTAGTTTAGGATGAAACAAATAACAGCAGGAAAACAAAACAATGTTATGGTTGAACTAGTAGTCACTTCAAAAATTAAATTTCATTATCGCTAACTACTTATGTTGAAAACTACAAAAAAATATATATCAATGTTTGTGAATAAACCCCTGTATATTTTTAAAAGGTTTGTAAAATAGTTTTAATTGATATTAGTTCACTTCAAATTGTTATTATAACTGGAGTAAATATATAATAACGCAAAATGATAAATCACCATTTTCAAATCTGATTGGATCATGATAATTTATTTGATTATCAGACCAGGGAAGTCTTGAACATTTTAATTAGTAGTGCCAAGAAAGCAGGAACCACTCAGCAGCAAAATATATAAGGCAGTTGCTGCATTGTTTTAAACCATGGTTTATCCTGGCCAGTGTAGGGTGAAAAGTTACAAATTATTTTCGATAATTTTTTTGTATTTTTAAGGGAAACTCAGCTAGACTTTCTTTATACCTACAATAATTTATAAGTTTACCTATGAGATGCTGTGCTGCTAAACCTGGCTTGCTCCGATTAGCCCGTATGTTCGTCACCCGCACAGGTACACCCAGAATAGCACTTAGTGAAATCGCCGTCCGAAGTATTTGACCACCCTGCAATATTTTTGTCCACATTTAAAATTCAACATCAAACAACAAAATATAATATCATCAAAATATGAAATATTTACCCCTTCTAAAACACTCCCGTCGATTTCAGTAAATTCAGTAGCCATAGCGATTTTTGTGCGGCACACGCCTTAGTGTGATAACAATATTTCACAATTTATGAAAACCCGACGGTTGAAAAAAACATGCGTGCTCTCTTGACTGAGATGAGGTTCTGAAAACACTGAAAATGCACTTCTCCGGATGTTGCCGGTCTGCCGGTAATCAAAACGTCAATGTCACAACGATCAACGATAAGACGCCAGTTGCTGTGTTGCCCTCTTTTATCTAAATTTCCCACATTTTTTAATCATGTTTCCTTTACATTAACTCGTAGTGTATCATCCGTGTCGCCCTCTGACTCAGAAGGCTCTGAGTTGACTACCGTTATCGTCTGTCATTCGCTAATTACATACATACCCCATAACCGAAGCAGTGCCTGAAGTACCAGCACGGCGGTGCGGGACAGTCATGCTGCATGTAAGATAATTTTATCTGTGATTCAAATAGATTGTTCCAAAGAACAACATTTCCCTCTTTATAGTATATACAGGCATTTAATTGATACAATTAAGTCAATAACTAGCTTTTCTATGATTTGGTGTCCAAGTTAGTTAAGGTAGCTTACGCCCCTGTCGAGGCTGCGGGCCTGTCGAGGCTGCGGGTCCTGTCGAGGCTGCGGGTCCTGTCGAGGCTGCGGGTTGTTCGCAAGGGATACCGCGGCCTCGACATGAAGGGCGAAGAAGGAACATGGGTGGTTTTTAGTCAGTAGAAGTCTGACACTCCCTTTCGCTCTGCCCAAGAGCGGGAGGGGTTATTTGATGATTTCCCACCCCCCAAAAAAAAAAAAAAAGGTAGCTTACGCCCGTTGTTCTCCATTGAAATTAGCTGTAAAGTTGGTGGACGACTATACAAGTTATCGAAATTACATATTCTAATTTTCATCGGTAAACTCTCATTTCCTGTTCTTTGATTTGTAGTTATGACTATGTTAATTTATCTTTTCACTAATGAATATTCAAACGTTTAAATTGTTTTCATCTATATTGGTGCCTAAGATCCAGGCTTCGCATTTTCATACGGTCTGTGGCCAATGTATAGCCTTTTTGTAATATCTATTTTTGGCAATAATGTTTTATTACCTATTGTTTATTTATATTTTCAAAAATGCTTCTATTGTTGTCTTTCTTTATCCTTTAACTTGGAATCCTGTGTCTGTTATTAATTTATTAAAACCACTCTTAACTTCTTAAGTCTTCTATTCCATAATAATCTAATGTCTCAATCTTAGGGGAAAGATCTTAGACCTAGCAGCACTGTAAGATAAGGTTGTCGTTTACAAAATAAGCGCAACAGTTGATTTCGCCAAACAATGTTGAGTGAGTTGGGTCTAAACGAATACCACATTATAAAATTACAATCAACTAAAAATCAGTTTTTTATCATTAAATCTCATTAGTGATTTTATTTTGTAAGTATTAGGGTGACTGCGACAAGGTAAAGTCCATTTCACTAAAGAAGTCCCGCGGACAATTGTGGAACTAAATTTAACAGATCGGCCATGTTGTCGTGTTAGTCGATGTTATCAAGGTGCGTTTGTTGTGGTAGGTAGATATTTTGTGAGTTTATTATTGGATTAGTGCGTTATAAGGTTTATTTGCGATGCCAAAAGTTGTGAAACAACATTATGTCGCGCGACATACAGCGCTGCGTCTGCGGGACTTCTTTCGTGAAATGGACTTTAGCTCGTGAAATTCGAATTTTCTTACGTTTTCTGCAATTTGCCGGTCAGTTTCAAGTCGTATGTTGAATAAAATAGGATTTGCAGCAGTAACAAATGTCTATTTACTGAGTTATAATGATTAAATTCACCAATACAACCGTCTCAGTTCATATAAGTCTCTTGAGTGAGTGACTATTTGATGAAAAAGGCATTCTGCATTAATGGCAAATTAATCGATTTAGGATAATATTGTTGACACATCTAATAAAAAAAGTGGTTGACTGGTTGTTGTCTATGGTGAGTAAATAAAAAAAAAAATGTCTATGGTGAGTGTAAACGGACGGAAGTTCCGCGCAAAATGTCAATACTTGTTTTGTTGGGAATTATTTTGCCAACTATTTGAGAACAACTTATATTAATTTGTTCAATAGGAGAATTATTTACACAAATACAGAAGTAATATATGAACACACATGGCATCTTGATTACTAAGCGCGCGAACCTAATTCAAGATGCAAAGGAAACCAGGATTCCCCGTCGCTAATTGCAGCATCAAAATGGTAATTGACCCGGTCTTTATGTAGACAGTACCTAGTTAAAAAGTGCAATAAAACCACTTAACGAACAATTTCCGTAATAATTACAATGTTAGGTTTAGTTTGGGGTGTTAATAATTGAGCGCGTTTTCGATTGGCGTACTTGTTTACCGTATGTACGCGAAATTTTTAACTGTTGATTGTAAATAAACAAAAGTAATGTTCATTATATGGAATAATAACCCACTGTTATTTAAATTGTATTCTGATTTGACTATATTCAATTCCTTATTAACATGTTGTTAGGTTATTTAACCTTAAGGTAGGTATTTTATTGTTTCTTTTATTTTTTGTTGATTTGTGTATTTCGGTTTGGTAGTTAAATATTTTGTAAATAATTACATCAAAATATTCTCAATTAATTCAAGACATTACAAATATATTATATCATAATTTTCCTCAGCCGGACTGCTCGGTAATGCCTGACCCACTGCCATGTGAAGAGGACAGTGACCAGCAGCGACGGCGGCTGCAGCTGATTAACTTTGGACACTCACAGTGGGGCTTCAACAACTGGAGCTGGTCTGTTAGCAAGCAAGAGCTAGGTATTAAAAAAAAATCCTCTTAACAAACGTTTTAACAGCGGAATGCCTAATAAAAACCCACATTTTGCCAGTTATGTTTAAGTCCCATGTAATAAGGGGCGCGCCTATTGCCGTCAACTGAATTTTTATTCCTCTTATATACTTAACAATACAGCAGTAGTTCTCTCTAGCACTCTTGGTATTTTTCTGTATCACTATACTGAGTTATATTTGGAGGAGCTCGTGGCTTAATAAGAACTGCCACTCGGGTCGATTTTAAGGTAAAGCTGTGCTTGCCTAGGTCGGTCTGTGGATGGGTGACCGCCCGACATACTCAGTTTCCTCCGTGCCTTGGAAAGCACGTTAAGCTGTTGGTCCCGGCTGCCATAAAGTATAGATCTTTGGCAGTCATTACAGGTAGTCAGTCAAATTCTGACAACCAGTCTTACCAAAGAGGTATCGTATTACCTAGTATTAACTGGGTTGTGGAGGTCAGATAGGCAGTCGCTCCATGTAAAATACTGGTACTCAGCTGCATCCGGTTAGACTGGAAGCCGACCCCAACATAGTTGGGGAAAAAGGCTAGGCAGACGATGACTATACTGAGTTATTTTAAACTCATACAGTAGAAATTCACTGTAATGGTTTTATAATTTGTCCCAAGTGTGATTGAGAACACAACAGGATGTTTTGTGTCCTGTAAAGTTTTAAGCATAAGGTTTAGCTGATAGTCCAAAATCTTTTGATTTTCTCCACCATGATTATAAAGAGCTCATTTTGTTTGTTTTAGATTTTGTGGACTTCACAAATGGCAAGTACTGTGCAGGTGTGGTTGCATTTGTGTCCATAACTGTGAAGAGCTTCGACATACATCGGGAGAACATAGGCTATGCCACCTCAACTGCCAACTCTAAGGGATTCGCCATTTACAAATCTAGAAAGGTATAAATAAAATAAAACAAACAACTAAATGAATATGCTCTAAAGTTTTGTTGTTGTTCAAGTCAGAACATCTGGTGATTTTGCTGCTTAAAAAGTTCTTTTATGTGTATTTGCAGTGTGCAGTAACAAATGCTTTACGTGAGACATTGCTGAGCTTTGGTGGCAGTGTGGCCACAGAGCTCACTGAGCTGATCGAGGCAAACCGAGTAGATGCGCCTGCTAACGCGCCCGAGCCCTCCTCGGAGAACAACCAAAACGTCGCCAACAAGCACACCGAGCCCCGGAACGTGACGTCCGAGCGCGCCGCACGCAAGGAGCCCGACAGGGGCACCTCCCCGCACCTGCGGTCTCCCGTCGCCCCACTAGTGCACCCGCCCGTGCAAAACGGGCCCCTCGTGCCTCCGCCCGTGCAAAACGTGCCCCTCGCTACCCCACCCGTGCAGAACGGCCCACTTGCGCCTCCGCCCGTCCAAAACGGGCCCCTCGCGCCACCGCCCGCCGTCAAAAACGCGGCGCGTGTGCTTGCCAGCATGCCGCCTGCGAACCGGCCCCCGGTGCCAGGTCCCGGGCCCCCGCCGGGTCCAACGCGCCCCCCGGGCCCCGCCGTGCCACCGCCGCACCCGCGCCCCAACTCTAACGTAAGTTTCGTGCTACAGCCAGTGATGACGCCGCTAGTACCGCAGATGTACGGCACACGCAGCGCGGGCCCGGCGCCGCACGTGTTCCCGAACGCGTACTACGAGTATCCGGGCGGCGGCGGATGGCACTTTGCCTACGAGAGCTACGAGCGCCAGCCCGGCAACGTGAACCTCAACTTCAACTTGCCGCCTAAGAACCTCGTGATGAACGGGCGCGGCCCGTGCCGTCCGCACGAAGACGTCGCGTACGCGCCACCGCCGCCGACGCAGGGCTGCTGGATCAAGCCCACCATCTTCTACGACGGCTTCTGGACCGAACAGAAGGTCAAGAAGTGGGTTGCGGAGCAGGTGGAGAAGCAGTTCCCGGAGGACTCGAGTGCGGCGTCCTCGGCGTCGCCCGACAAGGCCTAGCCGCCGCCCGGTCGCACCTAGCCCCTAGCCCCCCAGCCGTCTAGCCACCCGGCTCACTAGCCACTAGTATTTTATCAGCAAGTTATTCTTATACACTTGTGGACGTTTTTTGCCACACCTGCTCACACGAGTATTGCAGTCGTTTTGAGAACAGTAGTTGTAATATAGGTATGTTAGGTATATTTGGTAAGTTTGAAATCTCAAAAATGGTGAACTATTTTTATGTAATTTTTCCTCGTTGTATATAGTTGTAAGTGTTGTCGACGGTCAGGCGTCTCTCGTCGCCACTTCGTTGGTAGAAGTCGGTGTGTCCGAGTGTTTGAATGTCTGCTTTTATCTAGATCTAGTATTTTTGTGAGAATACATTCTAATTCGCACACTATGTCGTATTGATGTACACTTGTGTGATGGTTTTACTAGAGTTTATCGAAAGGATTTGTGAATGTCAAGTTTTACTCAGAGTTTTTAACTTTAGAAAATTTTAATATTTTTCCTCTTATGATTACGTTAAGAATTGGGTTTTGACCGTGTTACATAGTTAGATATTAAATGAATGGAATTGCGAATGTAAATAGATATATGTATGTAGTTTTACTGTGTAGATATACACGGTAAATAACTGTTTTTATTGAAATAAAGTTGTTTGAATTTATTTAATGTTTGATTGATAGTTTGGTTTCTTAGTTTACCTTTTTGATCCATTGTATGTCCAATTTATTTACATCCTTTTGGTGGCTCCTCCACACATATTATAGCTTATTTGCCAAAAATATAACAACTATGGCATTAATTATTATTTTTGTTTTTTAGTCTTTTTTTCCATATTATTTTTATAATTTTACCAATTTCCGATCCATACAGCTGCCAAAAACAATCCACCTGGAGAGTGAACACATGATTGTTGAACAGGAGCCACCAAAGATGGCACTGGACGAGCTGAACGTGGAAGAGGCGAGAGCGGAACGGAAGCGGCGACAGCGTCAAGCCCAGGAGGAGTTCCGACTGAAGCAACTCATGAAGCAACAAGGACTCGGTTAGAAACACATTATTAGTACCAAACTCTTAGTAGGTAAAGGAAATAAGGTCCTATAACTAGCGCAGTTTTGCCACGTAGTTACAGTAATTTATGGATTACTTAGCTTGATCAAAACATGGTGTGTGTAAAAAATTTTCATATGCAAATGATTTTCAATTATCAGTTTACCGTCAAACACAACTCCATGAATTGTCAAACGATGGTGCCTCTATTTAGTAGCATTAGGGCAGTTTACGATTGACACCAAGGATAGTGAGAATTTGTGAAATAACCCTGAAACAACTACACCTAGGTACAGTTATTTAACAATAACGCGGCAATCAAAACGTGTAATTATTAGATAAATAAGTAATTGTGTCAATATTAATCAACTTTCATTATAAATTATATAATGAATTCTGAAATAATTAAATTGATTAACTATTGGATTTCTGGAATAAATTCCACTGGTACTCCAATAGAGACGGATAGTAAAATCGAATGAATAATAGACGTTCGGTAAAAAATTATTCAGCTTAGTCCGAATTGTACTGTCCCGGACATGACTCAGCGAAAATAGATGCCAAATGGAGTCCGATCAAATATTGCTGAATATAATGTAGTACTTGCTTCGCCGCCCTACACAAGTATGTAGGACCTCTAATTCCACGATCAAAACCACACCTCACCTAAAACACTATGGCACATTGACACTATGTAACATAAGTCCGTTATAAAGAAGAAACAATGAAATCACACGAGCATTTTACCTAGCAAACATCTGTTGTTTTAAATACATTACCCGATTAATTATCCATTAGTTACTTAAATAAAGACCCGTGATATAATATTATGAAGTAATATGTAGGTATTTTTGATAAGTAGCATTTAGCAGTCATTATTTCTAAAGCCATTTTGATAATTATAATTATGTATTTCTATGTTAGTTAGTAGGTACGCATATAATATTGTATGCTCTAATTGTAGGCTATTTTTTTTATTTAATTATTATTATTTCCTTTTTTTTTAACATAAAGTAATGAGTTCGTCGCCCTGGACCTCATGCTCAGAAGGTGCACTTGCAATCACTACACCAACTACGCAGGACTATAATCCGCTTCGTATCTGTTTTATAAGTTTACTTTTTTTTCAATTAAATGATTTCTTTTTCAAACATTTTTATATTATTTATTTCCTATAATCCCTTTTCACCCATATTTGAATACAAGAGCAAGCATCTTTCTATGAATACGTTCAAGTCAAGTAAGAATGAAAACTGTTACTAGGTCAGAGGGTATCTCTAGGGTAAAAAGTACAATGTAAAGTCCATTTCACGAAAGAAGTCCCGCGGACAATTGTGGAACTAAATTTAACAGATCGGCCATGTTGTCGTTTGTCGATGTTATCAAGGTGCGTTTTTTGTGGTAGATATTTTGTGAGTTTATTATTGGATTAGTGCGTTATAAGGTTTATTTACGATGCCAAAAGTTGTGAAACAACATTATGTCGCGCGACATACAGCGCTGCGTCTGCGGGACTTCTTTCGTGAAATGGACTTTAGTGGCATTTTCAGTAGACAGATTTACTGTGAGGATGGACTGGTGAGGAGTTCCAATAACCATGTCACACTAGTCTATATTGAATCTCACTGCATCATTGGTCAAGCGGTCGCAAGGCCTACTGCTGAGCGTAAGGTCTTGAGTTCGATAGGGTATACAGGGTGTAAACGAACCCTTCACGCATCCGTCAACCAAGCATTCTGTACATCAAAACTAAGTACCCCTACGCAAAAATTTTTGCTGGGAAATGACTTTTTTTTTTTGGGGTCTGAAATCACATTTTACGGTAAAACTCAGAGTAGCACTCTTAAAACATTGTGCTAGTGGATGCTTTGAATAGTAAACGGGTCATGGAGGTAATTTAAGTAAAGTTGAAACCTGAAATACTAGTATTTACAAAAACAGCTGTGAAAAATTTGGAACTTTGACCCCCAATATTTCCGTAACTAGGAGGTTCCCAGGTATGGTCTAGAACAAAAAAATGATCGCAGTGGTGGGGAGAACAAGTGCCCTTAGTTTGCGTTAAGGGTACTTTTACACCCTATATAATATAATATATGATTTTTTTAATCACTCTAAACAAAGCGTATTAACGTCACAAACAGCAAAGTCAAATTATTTTCTTAATAGGTGTTTATAAAAAAAATACTAAGTTAAAAGCATTTGAAACTTCTGATACGACAGAGATCCGATAACTTTCATGACGTCATTGTTCATATCGACGTTCAAAATATCCATACTAAATTCCGTTTATCTAGAAAGAGAGATAGAAACAAAAGTTTTATTGGTTATAACTTTTGTGTTGTTTGGCCGATTTTGGTCTTGTTTTCACTTTTTACCGACTTCAAAATGAAGGAGGTCGTCGGAATCTTTTTTTTGTAGTATTTTTACATTTCGTATCGAAAAAAAAAAAAAAGGAAATTTATGCATATTCCCAAGTCGTGCAGAGATGAGTTTTTCCTTTAGGTATATCTCTGTAGAAGTCTTGGAGTCTGTATTTTTGCCTGGTTCATGGCTTGCTGTAACTTGACTTGAACATGGCTGGCGAAACGTGGTACAGTACAACTCAGCCTATCAAAACGGGGATAGGGATGTTTACTGACTAAAAAAAATGTGATTCTAATTAGTCCGTCTGTTAGATTATCGAACAATATTGAATACGTATTTTTTGTTTTATCAAATCAATAAAAATTGACGAAGATAAAACGCGTCAAAGATTTGAGTGGGTGCTCGTGACGTCACTCACCGGTAAAAAATGTCATACTAATGTCTTAGAATATGACGTCACACGAGTTTTCAAAGCACTGTATCGTCTGCATTGTTTGTTTAAGTGAAAAAAGAAAAAATACGTGTCCAATATTTTTTGGAAATCTATCTGACGGACTAATTAGATTTTTTTTGTTAACTACCCTATTGTATGTGTGGTATTATCTATGTTAATAAAATTATCATCTTACTACCCTTATCCTATTTTATTTGGAATTGGCGCAACACGTTTTCTTCATTCTCCCGTGTTAGACGTCACGACGTCATTTACTCCTTTCTCTTTACGTTACGTTACTAAAATGAGAGCGTAATATTGTCTGCAGATGACAAACAAGAGCTGGGTAGAAACAGCAGCAGTTTTGACCACTTACTGCTGGAAATACCGTCACAGGACATTATGATTGATGCTACAGGAGAGGAGCCTGGCAAGAGGAAGTCTCCGGGACCAGACCTCGGCGCAGGCGCCGCCAAGAGACGCAACAGCTTCAAGAGCAAACTAGATATCGTGCAAGCGGACTAATTTGAAGCTTAGGGCTTAGTCCACCACTTCAGTATTACTACTCACTCACTTACTCTCTACTCAGTTACTTGTGTGTGAGAGAAAAAGCTATTCAGGTCGTATACGGCTCCATCTCTCTCCTAGTCAAATTGGTGAATCCCGCGAGGGATACCAAACGAAAGTCGCAGCTCGCGCTCTGATTGCGACAAATTACTACTGAAATAAATTAAATCAAAATAATATTTATGAGATAGTCTCGATGGCTATGTAAGACACTAAATGAATAAAAAATAAATATTACAAGGTCCTTAATTTGTTTAAATTGTAGTCATTGTTAGATTTATTAATAAATACCCTTGGGGGGGGGGGGGTCTGGGAAATCATCAAAATTCAAATGACTCTTGCTTTGGACAGAGCGGTCGAGAGTGTCAGACTTTTGACTATAAACCACCCATGTTCCTTCTTAGCCCTTTGTGTCGTGGCCGCAGTATCTCTTTCGAACAACCCGCAGCCCCGACGGGAATATTACAAGTCCTTAATTTGTTACCTGTTTGAGTTAGTATCTAATAATTAAGGGCTTGTGTTTAACTTTTTCTTTCTTTCTTTCTTTTTAAACACCGCCCAAAAAAGTAACCAAAAAACGGTTACTAAAATGGATTAATGGTCACCAAATACGTCGAACGTACGTCGCCTAAAGCAAAAGCTTTTTCAACGCGCGCTCGCTTCGCTCGCATATTAAATAACACTAATATCTTCTGTCCCCGAAGTGCCGGGCCTCCGCCGGCCTCCTTCGTCGGCCTACGGCCCGGTGCCCATGCCGCCCCTAAAAATTGGTAGTAATATTAATCTTTGAGTTGGATAGAATTTGGTGACCGTTGATCCATTTTAGGAACCAAAAATTTTATTTGGTGCCTAGGCTTAGTCTTAAAAATATTTTTGGTGGCCGTCTAAATTATACCCATAATTAAGTAGTATAAATATAATGGTAGTCAGGGATGTACCTACCGCCGTATCAATGATAATGATAATTTACGAATTTTTGGGTCAAAAATCACATTTTACGGTAAAACTCAATGTACTGTTTCACAAAACATTGTGCTAGTGGATGCTTTGAATAGTAAACGGGTCGTGGAGGTAATTTAAGTAAAGTTATAACCTGAAAAACTAGTATTTACAAATACAGCTGGGAAAAATATGGAACTTTGACCCCTAATATCTCCGTAACTAGGAGGTTCACAGGTATGGTCTAGAACAAAAAAAATATCGTAGTGATGGGGAGAACAAGTTCCCTTCGTTTGCGTTAACTTTTACACCCTATATAAATGAATTGCTGTTCGTTAGTCTCGCTAAAACTCGAGAACAGCTGGACCGATTTGGCTAATTTGGGTTTTAAAATATTTGTAGCAGTCCAGGGAAGGTTTAAACGGAGAAAGTAGTAGGTAGGAAAAAGGGCATTGCAACGTAGCCGGGGTACAGCTATAATAAAACACAATATTTTGAAATCATTTTTATTTTATTCACTAACAGATTACGCATCTTACACAGGAGTATTTACACGAACGAAAAAATACTAAGCTCTAAGTTATTGTACTCAGGTAAATTAAGAAACGAAAATAAATGACACCCTACTTATAATTAAGAGTTAAAACGAAAAGTCACCTTAAAGCAAACGACTTAAGAGCTAATTAACATTGACTGCTCGACGGGCTAGGCGACGAGTTACCTTACGGTAGGTCAAAGTATACATTAAAAACTAAAGTAAACTTATGTATCATATTCTCATAGAACACGATTTGTGCATGTTAATTGCGGTACAAATACATTTTCTGTAGTTTAAAATAATATTCTTTATTGATAAATGATAGGTGATGGTGGTGGTATTTTTAACCGACTTTCAAAAGGAAGAGGTTATTAATTCTCTTGAATGATTGTTTTCTTCATTAAATAATCGAGCTAGCATAATGATTGAATTTCAATCGAAACTCGACTTATGATATTGTCTGGTTTGGCTGATAATGTGATTTTGAGTATTTCGTCAACTGGACCCCCCCCACTCGAACTGAACCCGTGGGATCTTTCAACCAAATCACATTACAACTCGGTCGAAGGGCGCGGGTCGAGTTAACCAAAGACTCTTTATGCCGGGTACACATTGGTGCAACGTAACATGAAATGTATCACACGCTGAAACAAATACCCCTTGTTGTTCTGTTACATTTCATGTTGCGTTGCATAAGTCTGGATGGCTCATTCGTGTTACATTTCACGTTACGTTACACCAATGTACACCCGGTATTACCCTATAAATAATGTTTGGGACTCCTTTATGGTTTTCCATATAATTCATGTGGTTTCGTCGCCAGCGTTCGTGAAGCCCTAAATCCAACGTTTAGTAGACATATTGAAGCAGTTCTATTGATAACTGGTACGGTCGAAATAGGTATTTGGTATACGGCCAGCAAACTTGCATTTACTTTTAAGATTACACAAATACATTAAGAGACTGATGTCAAACGATACAGCTTTTGGCACCAGTCTCTTAATGCCAAACGCCTTATAAAACAAAATTGCACTCAATATTCTCAGTGTACTAGAATTATAAATATTTCTGCTCGTATACCAAATACCTTGTTCGACTGTACGAGTCTAACATATTATTTGATCTAAAACCAGTCCTTTTTTAACAAAAATAGACTTATTTTGGAGCAAATAAGTATTTTATCCAAAGTTACAATTAAAGTTGTTTTTCTTATCTTTTTTAATTCTTGAACATAAAAAGATTTTAAGCTTCATTCATACGCCTACTAAACAAAATGATACATAAATGGTCTTAGCAATTAGAATATACGCGCGACGACTTAAGACTCACAACCAATATTTAAATACAAAATATTAACGTAGAACTCCAATACTCTTTATAATCACATCAGAGTAAAAGCGTTTCTCAGGTTTGCCCCCAATTTATCTTAATCAAATAACCTAAACCTCTGCTTACCCTTTTCGGATATTATAGATCGTAATGTTATGTAGCATTCTGTCCTGGAGTTCTAAGCTTGTTTTACATAATTGCGGGTTAATATTTAACTTTTACATTAGAATGGAACTTTCTAGATGTGTACGACAGTTATCGAGACAAAGAATACGCTAGATAGCCAAGCTAACAAGAAATTACTTGAAGTTCTATTAGCTTTACTATCTACGAAAAGAAATACATTTTTATACTAAAAATGTGTCTCTACTCCCATTTAAAGCTTTTGCTTAAGTTGATACATATTTCATAAGAATTGATAGACAAATTAACATAATAAATGTGATAATAATCTTGATAATTTATTTAAAATAATAAAGAGTGATTCCTGCAATTCAGTGCCGATTATTAAACTTCTCTACAGCTACAATATTCAATTTCTATGATATTTGCTCTTAGATAAATTGTTATCACCCTTAAATAAATTATCACGAGAATTATCGTTGTGAGATGTAACACTATAAAACTTGCCTCATTGGCATTAACATATTACTAGGATCTACAAAACTTTAGACCTAACATACACTTATGTATGTGTACAAACTATATACAAGGACACTAGTTTATATGTATGAAGTTGTGAATGCAATCTACCTGTATAGCCTCCACGCAGTTGGTTAGCAAAGTATTGCAGAACAATCATTTGAGGCGTTTTGAGACGGAATCAGAGGCAGTTAAGGGCAGTTATACTGGGACACCATAGGCGCAACCTTGGTTGCAATACAAATTGTATAAATCGTTGGGCAAGCAATCAAGCCTGGTGAGATACCCACCACAAAACCGTTTTTTTTTGGCAGCGCGACTATCTTTATCCTTAAAGTGTCCCAGTGTAATAAGGGCCAATGATGTCAGACCAAATGCGTGGCGTGAAGTTCCACGCACTAGTTGTAATGTATGAAACTCTATGGATTAAAATAGTACATATCATTAGTTCGTTCTACCGCTAGATACTTTATGTATTCGCCGTAATGGCGTGACTATATGAGAATTTGATTAGTGGGGTAAATATACAGAACCCCTATATAAATGATTGTATTCGTATTATAATAATTCATGACTTTATTATTTATTTGATAGGAACGATACAAGCAGAGTAAATACTTCTGATAGAAAAGGATTTTAAACAGTCTGTCATTCTAATTATAAATATAGGAAGGCTACTGATATATTCGTTAATATGTATCCTACAAAAATATTAATAATAGTATATTATTATTATATTATACTTGAATAGTGCACGATTTTATTATGAGTACGCGAATTCTATGGTAGTTTGTTCAAAAATTATGTGTGGAATATGTTTGTCGGCGTTTTAGTAGAAAGAGGCAGTCGTATCACCGATACACAGTTGCCTAGTTTTTATCGTATTCTTATGACCGTCCCAACGATCATAAGACCATGCATGACCAGCATTCGCCAGAAAAGTATATCTACACCTTGAATGTGTATATTTTCCCTCTTAAAGTTCTCATCTTGTTATAAAACGTGCACTACTAAACTTTGGGTAATATGTTTCACTTCTACAGTATACATTGATTACATCGATCAACTGAAATACTAATGAATTTACATCTTTGTAGAATGCTTGTGCATCCTCATGAAAGTACAAGTAACACTATAAAGGGTTCTATGGAGCATACTGATGGTCCTCTTTTTACTCTTATGCCTTATGTAATAAGGTTGAAAAAAGGTTGATCGTCAATTACCTTGAGAGTATTAAAGAACATCACTCAAGATTCAAAACTAGATTCCAGCCATTTACCATAAGCATAATCAGCCCATAGTTTTCCCACTTCTGGGACCAAGGCCCCTTTTCTATGAGAGAGAGTGGGCTGTAATCCACCATGCAGGCCCCGTGCGAGTTGGTAGATGTCACATGTCTCCGAATTTTCGGTTCTAGGTAGTGTTTGATCAAAGCTTCGGCTTCACCCAAAAAATACCGGTGTTTTGGCTGAAGTCAAGGATTTGTAACAGGCTCCCTTATATGAAAACCACTGGTCTATACCAAATCACACCTTTCTGGTATACTCAGTATTCAGTCAGCATAAACTTTTTGTTTAAACATTTAAGAAAATTATAATATTATTCACTTCTATTCAATCTTAAACTGAATTTATCTTAACTTCGGCTTTAGCCTTCGGTTGGACACTATTTCTAGGACATACAGGTTTTCTCACGATGTTTCCTTCACCGTTTTTGGAGTCATTTGATTAGTTGAAACTAATTTTAAGTAATACTTTAGTCTCGAGTGATGTTCTGGTCAAACTTCTAAAAGTCCTAGTAGACTTTATGCTGTATCTATTTGAGGTTTTTTTTTTAAATAGTTTTTGGATTAACATGGAAAAAGTTCAATACTGAAATAGACAAACAAACAATATCAAGGTATTGAACTTTTATTAGATAGAAGTTGGCATAGTCGCCCCATCGCTTCTAAGGTGATGGGATACCATTTCAGTTCTATGCCCTTTCATTCATTGGTTTCGAGACTTATTCTACATCTGGTGGCAAAATGTGTAATTGTGTATCCGGTCAGAAAAATGACAATGACTTATTTATGGGTGCGTTTTGTCAAGACAAAATGCCATTGCACAATACTGAGCGTACTTAAATTGATAGTACATTGAAAATAAATGTCAAATTTAAAATTAAAACTTTCTAGGTAAACCCATCACAAAATTTCAAAACACACTACTAAATAGTGTTGTTTAGAAACTGAGATGCTACAAATTAAGTGATTATTTTGTATGTTTATACATAGTTAAAAAAATATTGCTGAAGTTTCCATGAATCTCACGATTTGGATTACCCCAAAAAATCACTGTATACAAAACATAAATTTCCATTTTTTTTTTAACTATTATAGACCCTTCAAAATGTTTTAATCTGCTATATGATGGGTTCTGCAAACAACCTGATATTTTCGGACCCAATCTGGCTTGGTGATGCTAGTTTTTAACCGACTTCAAAAAAGGAGGAGGTTATTATAAATATTGACCATCTACTATTGTAACAATGGTCGATACATAAAACATTACTGATAAGACATCTTGAAATTAAACTATAAAATAAACCTCTTCGGTTAGAATACAAACCATTTAATTTCTATTATAGCCAGAATGCAGATTCTCGGTAGATGACATAATCATTATGTTCATTTTGTTCCCGAATCTTACCCGACTTATTTTTCACGATCATTTGCATTATTTTTCTTTTACACTCAAACTGTAAGTCTAGTACCCAAGACTACTTTCATACATAAAACGGAAGTACCTACAGTCTGTGCCCTGCATTACCTGACCCCTTTTCTCACACCACTTGCCCTTTTCTTCTTCATACGGGAGGGGTCAGGTAAAGCTGGGAAAAACAGTACTAAATTCAAATAAAAGCGCACTTGAAATAAAGTGAAGGATACACTACCGTAGTCTGGTGTGCCATTACTATTACCCGAGGGCCACGAAATGCGACGCTCCAAGCGAATTCATCTTGTGTTGCAAGCGTCAGCGTCGAGCGTCAAAAACAAATATGTCTCGGCCACGAAAATAACGCTACGGTTGTGGCGTCAATTCGCTACAACTTGTGGCCTTGTAGATAATAGACATACATATGTTTTTGACGCTCGACGCTGACGCTTGCAGCACAAGGCGAATTCGCTAGGAGCGTCGCATTTCGTGGCCCTCGGGTTAGCCGCTGTTAGCTAGCGACGTGATTAGTGAATATAATAAACAAACGAACGACATTAAACTCTAAGTTAGTGGAAGATTGTAACGTTAAATACCGCGTGTTGAACGTACAATTCCGTTTGGCGGCGCTGCCGAGTCCACTCCATACTGTATTGGCTGTAACAATTATGAAAATTATTTTAAAATAGGGTACATGACTATTATTTTTTACTAGTGATCTCGAAACAGTAAATAAAAAGATAGACAACAATAAAACAAGTAGTGTTATATCTTAAAAAATGGCTTAGTTTTAACCGATTTCAAATGACTTGCTAGACAAAGACAGCGATACGAAAAAGTGACGTCATATTTTCATACCGCCGCGCCATAGTTACGTAGTACAAATGGCCGTTTCGCGCGACAAGGATAGAAAGTGCCCCCACCAAAAACTTCAAAAGCGTGTAGCTACTCCATTTATTAATCGATTTTATTACTTTTTTCACATATCTTGTTATTTCTGTTAGTTCTTTGAAATAACATAACATTTTTGTAATTAGTAATTAACAGTAGTCATCTACAATATTGTTTATGTATGTAGTTGTTTTTTAAGTATAGGTGACCGTATCTATCACCACATGTATTAAGAATACACCGGAAACAATATTTTTTTTTTCCTTTAGCCTGCACTGTGCCCACTGCTGGGCAAAGGCTTCCCCCTCGCCTCCAACAATATTATAGTGCATCTAAACTGAATTAGTTTTTTGGAGCATTTCTAGTATTGGTGGGCAACTATTGGTAACAAAAAGTTATGGCAAGAAACTATTGGTAGCAAAAGCCCCAAAAGTTAGAGAATATTTACATAATGTTACCATGTTGCTGTACAAAAAGTAACTTAGGTCATCCATCAATCCAGCAATATTGCATCCGAGATGTCTAACGTGTAATGACGGTCGCTATACCTGTCGGTCACTAGACAGGCACTTCCTCTGCCTCCTTCTCCCTCTGACGCACTGCGACGGCAGTCTCCACGAGCAGGTAGAGACACTTGAACTTGTCGCGTTCGCCCTCACTGCTCACATTGGCTGGCACCACCTGATGACACGTTTCTTACATTAAAAATGAAACGAAACCCTACTTTGTAATTATAGTGTAGACAGAAGAAGGACGCCATATGGATTTTTACTAATTAATGGGATATGTTCCAGCACGTGTCTTTTCTATTTTGGTCAAAAGCAGGCCAACACAAAAAAAAAAGAGTATGTACGTCGTGTAGTGTAGTCGTTCATATTCACGAGTATTGTGAAAGTTTGTTAAAAATTAGTCGCTTTGATCTTAATAAAGGTGTTAAAATAACCACCACCACCACCCAGAATCTCGAAGGTGGCAAGAGTCTGCTGGATGCGTGAAACACAGGACCGGTCGATGTCACGGCGTTTGGGAGCCTATATTCAGCAGTAGAGGACGGCAGTAAGATGAGGCGCGTCGCCGGAGCCCTCCGAGCTGTATGATGTCGGCGTGTACCTGTATGCGGCGGCGCAGCGGGTGCGGCAGCTGCGGCAGGTGCGCCAGCTGCGGGTGCCAGCCGCCCGGCGCGTCGCCCGAGCCCTCCGAGCTGTATGATGTCGGCGTGTACCTGTATGCGGCGGCGCAGCGGGTGCGGCAGCTGCGGCAGGTGCGCCAGCTGCGGGTGCCAGCCGCCCGGCGCGTCGCCCGAGCCCTCCGAGCTGTATGATGTGTACCTGTATGCGGCGGCGCAGCGGGTGCGGCAGCTGCGGCAGGTGCGCCAGCTGCGGGTGCCAGCCGCCCGGCGCGTCGCCCGAGCCCTCCGAGCTGTATGATGTGTACCTGTATGCGGCGGCGCAGCGGGTGCGGCAGCTGCGGCAGGTGCGCCAGCTGCGGGTGCCAGCCGCCCGGCGCGTCGCCCGAGCCCTCCGAGCTGTATGATGTGTACCTGTATGCGGCGGCGCAGCGGGTGCGGCAGCTGCGGCAGGTGCGCCAGCTGCGGGTGCCAGCCGCCCGGCGCGTCGCCCGAGCCCTCCGAGCTGTATGATGTCGGCGTGTACCTGTATGCGGCGGCGCAGCGGGTGCGGCAGCTGCGGCAGGTGCGCCAGCTGCGGGTGCCAGCCGCCCGGCGCGTCGCCCGAGCCCTCCGAGCTGTATGATGTGTACCTGTATGCGGCGGCGCAGCGGGTGCGGCAGCTGCGGCAGGTGCGCCAGCTGCGGGTGCCAGCCGCCCGGCGCGTCGCCCGAGCCCTCCGAGCTGTATGATGTGTACCTGTATGCGGCGGCGCAGCGGGTGCGGCAGCTGCGGCAGGTGCGCCAGCTGCGGGTGCCAGCCGCCCGGCGCGTCGCCCGAGCCCTCCGAGCTGTATGATGTGTACCTGTATGCGGCGGCGCAGCGGGTGCGGCAGCTGCGGCAGGTGCGCCAGCTGCGGGTGCCAGCCGCCCGGCGCGTCGCCCGAGCCCTCCGAGCTGTATGATGTGTACCTGTATGCGGCGGCGCAGCGGGTGCGGCAGCTGCGGCAGGTGCGCCAGCTGCGGGTGCCAGCCGCCCGGCGCGTCGCCCGAGCCCTCCGAGCTGTATGATGTGTACCTGTATGCGGCGGCGCAGCGGGTGCGGCAGCTGCGGCAGGTGCGCCAGCTGCGGGTGCCAGCCGCCCGGCGCGTCGCCCGAGCCCTCCGAGCTGTATGATGTGTACCTGTATGCGGCGGCGCAGCGGGTGCGGCAGCTGCGGCAGGTGCGCCAGCTGCGGGTGCCAGCCGCCCGGCGCGTCGCCCGAGCCCTCCGAGCTGTATGATGTGTACCTGTATGCGGCGGCGCAGCGGGTGCGGCAGCTGCGGCAGGTGCGCCAGCTGCGGGTGCCAGCCGCCCGGCGCGTCGCCCGAGCCCTCCGAGCTGTATGATGTGTACCTGTATGCGGCGGCGCAGCGGGTGCGGCAGCTGCGGCAGGTGCGCCAGCTGCGGGTGCCAGCCGCCCGGCGCGTCGCCCGAGCCCTCCGAGCTGTATGATGTGTACCTGTATGCGGCGGCGCAGCGGGTGCGGCAGCTGCGGCAGGTGCGCCAGCTGCGGGTGCCAGCCGCCCGGCGCGTCGCCCGAGCCCTCCGAGCTGTATGATGTGTACCTGTATGCGGCGGCGCAGCGGGTGCGGCAGCTGCGGCAGGTGCGCCAGCTGCGGGTGCCAGCCGCCCGGCGCGTCGCCCGAGCCCTCCGAGCTGTATGATGTGTACCTGTATGCGGCGGCGCAGCGGGTGCGGCAGCTGCGGCAGGTGCGCCAGCTGCGGGTGCCAGCCGCCCGGCGCGTCGCCCGAGCCCTCCGAGCTGTATGATGTGTACCTGTATGCGGCGGCGCAGCGGGTGCGGCAGCTGCGGCAGGTGCGCCAGCTGCGGGTGCCAGCCGCCCGGCGCGTCGCCCGAGCCCTCCGAGCTGTATGATGTGTACCTGTATGCGGCGGCGCAGCGGGTGCGGCAGCTGCGGCAGGTGCGCCAGCTGCGGGTGCCAGCCGCCCGGCGCGTCGCCCGAGCCCTCCGAGCTGTATGATGTGTACCTGTATGCGGCGGCGCAGCGGGTGCGGCAGCTGCGGCAGGTGCGCCAGCTGCGGGTGCCAGCCGCCCGGCGCGTCGCCCGAGCCCTCCGAGCTGTATGATGTGTACCTGTATGCGGCGGCGCAGCGGGTGCGGCAGCTGCGGCAGGTGCGCCAGCTGCGGGTGCCAGCCGCCCGGCGCGTCGCCCGAGCCCTCCGAGCTGTATGATGTGTACCTGTATGCGGCGGCGCAGCGGGTGCGGCAGCTGCGGCAGGTGCGCCAGCTGCGGGTGCCAGCCGCCCGGCGCGTCGCCCGAGCCCTCCGAGCTGTATGATGTGTACCTGTATGCGGCGGCGCAGCGGGTGCGGCAGCTGCGGCAGGTGCGCCAGCTGCGGGTGCCAGCCGCCCGGCGCGTCGCCCGAGCCCTCCGAGCTGTATGATGTGTACCTGTATGCGGCGGCGCAGCGGGTGCGGCAGCTGCGGCAGGTGCGCCAGCTGCGGGTGCCAGCCGCCCGGCGCGTCGCCCGAGCCCTCCGAGCTGTATGATGTGTACCTGTATGCGGCGGCGCAGCGGGTGCGGCAGCTGCGGCAGGTGCGCCAGCTGCGGGTGCCAGCCGCCCGGCGCGTCGCCCGAGCCCTCCGAGCTGTATGATGTGTACCTGTATGCGGCGGCGCAGCGGGTGCGGCAGCTGCGGCAGGTGCGCCAGCTGCGGGTGCCAGCCGCCCGGCGCGTCGCCCGAGCCCTCCGAGCTGTATGATGTGTACCTGTATGCGGCGGCGCAGCGGGTGCGGCAGCTGCGGCAGGTGCGCCAGCTGCGGGTGCCAGCCGCCCGGCGCGTCGCCCGAGCCCTCCGAGCTGTATGATGTGTACCTGTATGCGGCGGCGCAGCGGGTGCGGCAGCTGCGGCAGGTGCGCCAGCTGCGGGTGCCAGCCGCCCGGCGCGTCGCCCGAGCCCTCCGAGCTGTATGATGTGTACCTGTATGCGGCGGCGCAGCGGGTGCGGCAGCTGCGGCAGGTGCGCCAGCTGCGGGTGCCAGCCGCCCGGCGCGTCGCCCGAGCCCTCCGAGCTGTATGATGTGTACCTGTATGCGGCGGCGCAGCGGGTGCGGCAGCTGCGGCAGGTGCGCCAGCTGCGGGTGCCAGCCGCCCGGCGCGTCGCCCGAGCCGCCCGCGCCCTCGGAGCCCTCCTCCGACTCTGACGTGCGCACCGACACTACTCCCGCACCGCGACTACGGCAGAAAGGAATATATTATAACTTACTACGTGTTTGTGCATCCCAAGATTATGAAGCTCTATCCAAACTGAAGCGAATCTCTCGAAGGATGCGGGGTACGTCCGCTATAGGTTCTCATCGATAGGATCATTCCACGCGGCCCCACCAACTTATCACAGAAAATTTGGACAGTCCACTTTGTTGCACTCAGTAAGTTACTATGAGAAAATTTAAATTGTAAGAAAAAGTAGCATTATTAATTCCACCAAAACCATAAGTGGACAACCAATACGATTCCGGCCGATTGTGTTATCTAACTTTTATAAAGGTGTTCAAACAAGGGACGGAAAGGTGAGTTTTTTAGTCCTTGCTTCAGAATGGTTCGTGCGACTTCCTAGCCATGAAATCTTGCATCCGACTGGATCCACCTCAGTCAAAGCGTTATTAGCGCAGAAAAGCAAGACGTCGCTGCGCCTGATCAGTTCCATAAATATTTATTTATTAAAACTTTATGCACAAAAATCGTACAGAGGCGGACTTAATACCTTGGGCAAATATGTGTTTTGGTAAATGTATTATTTAATAGATAAACAAAAACATTGCAAAATTATTAATGCATAATATGGAATTAGTTCAACTTGTCTAGTTCGAATATCACAAAACAGTTTTTGTCAACACATCGAGAATGAAAGGAAGTCTATGTTTAGCGAGGTGTTCCAAAAATATAAAAATGCACACATATTATGGAATTTGGCAGGCGCAGTGATGAAGAGCTATGACACTCGTCATCAAAGCTCCTATTTTTTTCTGGTGATGGCACAATTATTACAAGCGAGTCTATATTGCAAATGTAAAACAAAAGAATGTCAATAACATGACGCCTAACCAACTGACAAGATTGTATTGTATAATTGTGCAAATCGAGATTCTAACTAAGAAGCTACCAGAAAACCACATTTAACTCTAAAAGAAAACTCCCGAAAGCCAGACGGTTGATTTGCATGATAATTAAAAAGCCCAAAATAACATCATTTTTTGTCCCCTTTTTCATTATCTCCCCCTTTTTTGGAGGGTGAGAAAGTATCAAATGATTCCTCCCGCTCTGTGCGCTCCGCACAGAGCGGGAGGAATCTGAGGAATAGGGAGTGTCAGATTTGTACTGACCAAAAACCCCCATATTTATTCTTAGCTTATTCTTCTTAGTTTATTCTTTATAAAAAATACAGAATTGTTTTGTATAAAATAATAAGTAATTACTTGATTTAGTTGTTATCTCTTTCGAACAACCCGCAGCTCATTATTCCCCACTTTCTAAACGCTACAGGATTATAAAACGCCGCATTCAATCACTGCCCGTCGTTTGTCACAATCACAAAAGACCTATCAGAAACCAACCCTCGGGCAGCGGGGTGTAGTTCCCGGTCCTCTGGTCCGTACCGTATGACGGACTGCCACACAGAGGGGTCGTATTTGACCTCCTCCTCTGAGACAGCGCTGGACGAGTATCCCTCCTCTCCGTCAGCTATTTCGTCGCCGTCACTTCTGTACACTAGGAGGCCGTCGCTGTACTCTTGTTCCGCGCTGCGGTCTGCGTCACCATCGTTCTGTGGGCAAAGCAAGTTTTATTTTATTCATTCAGGGACAATTAACAGCTAACAGAGAGGAACAGAGGAAAGATAATCCTACTTCGTACAAATATTATAAACGCGAAAGTTTGTAAGTATGGATGGATGAATGTTTGTTACTCTTTCACGCAAAAACTACAGAACGGATTTGGATAAAATTTGGTACACAGATAGTTTATAACCTGGATTAACACAGGATTTTTATCCCGATTTTATCTTCCCGTGGGATAATTCTCGAGTTGTAGCGGGTGAAGCCGCTGGCAACAGTTAGTACAAAATATTAACAACATTGTAGCCCATTACATTATCCACGTAATCCGAATTCTCACATGCTTTATATTTTTTTATTCCTATCTAACCCACATAAATGAAAACAGTATGTCTGTATGTGAAACTTAAATCTAAGTAATAAAATTTGGAGTACTAGGATTACTATTTCGAAATTTGATAAGTGCTCCCAAAATCTGGACATAAAAATCGATATTTTATACATTATTTGGATCTTTCTTTTTTGGATATATATTTCCTATAGTTAGTCTGTCAAGCAGTCTGACTTCTTGGTACCTGGTCGTTGGGTGCAGATAGCCCGTCGCTCTATGTAAAATACTGGTACTCAGCTGTATCCAGTTAAAAAGGCTAGGCAGATAATGAGTTACCTCAACTTCAACACCGTCCCAGGATGCGACGACGACGCCAGCCGTGTTGGCGTTGCCGCCAGACGTGCCCGGCTGCTTGCGGCCGCGCCGTGAGATCGTATAGTGCAGCGGGTCGTGGCCCTCGCGCCGGATCATCTCTGGCAGGATGCGTCGGCGAGCGTTTATGAACCAGTTGCATACCTAGAGGGAAAAGAAATATAGTCATTGAGAACAGCAATAAAACTGACATGTTAAGCTATTGGTCCTGTCTTTCACGGATATAGTTGATTTTGTTTAAAGATACCTTCGCCTTATTATTATAAGGCGAAGGTATCTTTCAGATAATGATAAAACCACACTGTTATGTAGTCTCCATTACTATTTTTAAGCATGAACGAGCGACTTGAATTTATTAGAAAGAGATTTATGTCCATTTTTCTTAGTATCGCTTCGGACGACGCGACATTGCGTAGGACTATTGGGTTAATTTCGTTTAGTCCCCCGTCTCTCTTCGGTCTTTCTTAATTTGTCGTAGAACAGCAGTTAATAATTCAAACATTCAAACAACAGTCATGGACAACTCCCAGTAGTAGGTACTATAACAAAACTCCACATATCACTCACCTGCAGAACAGTCAAATTGGCTTCCTGACTAAGCGCAATCTTCTCAGCATCATTAGGGTACGCATTGTACCGGTGGTCGTACAACCACTTTTTGAGTATCTTCACGGAGTGTTTGGCCAGGTTGCCGCGTCGTTTGCGTATGGAGACGATGCCGGGTGGCGGGTTGCCGGACATACCGCCATGCACCATGCTGACCCTTCGGGAGCGGTCGGCCTCTCCATCTGTGCCGCTCTCATTCTCGTCTGTGGACGATGTCGACGGGAAACGGTCGCGTGCTGCAAACAAATACCTAATTCTGTTTAGAAATGTATAAGCTGTGCCTAAATGTTGATAGTGGTATGGCTGGTCACGGTATTTTTGTTGGCTATCTAAATCAGACGGACAAGAACTGGGTGACGAGCGAGAGCCTTTGGTAGCGTCCATTACCTTTTTTTATAAAAAAAAAACGTTCCTCCACACTAGGAATTTCTCCTGTATCGTGGGTGCGTTTACAATCATTTAAACTCACATACACAGAACACCCAGACCCGAAACTATCTGTAGGCCATACAAATATTTGTTTCGTGCGGGGATCGAACCCGCGACACGCAGCGCAGCAGTCCAATCGCTCAGCCACTGCGCCAACCGTGCCGTCGGAACTTTGGAATGACACTTGTCACAAATGGGCCATAAAAGATCCGTCCACCACACTGAGTGAGTGCGGTGCTGTCTAGATCACGGAACACTTACTGGATTATCCTAAGTGTCCATACAACTGCACTTTATTGAACATTTTTTTTTGTGTGTGTCATGGGAAACCATCAAATGCTGCGCTCTCAGAGTGGGAGGGGTCTCCCGCTCTGGGCGGATCGGAAGGGAGTGTCAGACTTCTACTGACAAAAAAAACCAACCATATTCCTTCTTAGCCCTTTGTGTTCTGGAGCTGCGGTAGGTATCTCTTTTGAACAGAACAGTCCCGCAGCCCCGGACTTTGGAGGACTTAATAGACGCCACTGTAGATTATATTGGATATTGCAGCTATTTTGATTTATGTGAAATTATACTTCCATAACGTACCTAACATAAGTCGTTTAAGTCGTTCGTGGTACGAGTTCCAACCCAGCATCTACAGACCTGCATGAAAGAGGACTTTTGGCCGAAAGGTGTCTTATATCGACGTTTCCGTGGACGATTACGTGACACCTCGCAGCGAAACACGACGCCGACAACGTTACGTGTGTAGTTATAGTTTATAAGTTTTTTTTTAATATGTATTAGTTTGTTATTATTATTTTATATTATTTGTGTATTTTACCTATGGGCCTTTGATGCCTGCAATAAAACAATTATTATTATTATTATTATTATAAGCGGGGTACGAGATAGCGTTGTTAGTCTAGTAACAAACATACATGCGGTATTTAATTTATAGGAGTATCAGTCCATAAAACGTGATACTAATTAATCATTGAAGTATTGTATTAACCTTTCATACAATATTTTTTATTTTAGAGGTGCCTAAAAAATAAATAAAACCAAAGAATCTTACTTCGTGGATGTTCTGAAAAAATTAAATAAATCATTTGAAGAGAGGCACTAAATGCTCACGATATTGCATGCTATGTTACTATTTATTTGAAGGACTTTTGATCTACTACTCTGCTTATTCCCTTTAGGTTTATAAGCGACGAGTCATCATGCGCGTCTTCCATACTTGTCATGTAATATTCAACTTTCGAAGAAATCTGTAAAAATCACGGCGTATTATGTTTTGAAAACACGCGTGACCCGATTCTATTGTCAACTCATGACTTTGGTAAATTATTTACATGTTTCATAGTTAGGGTTGCCCAAATTATAATATATAAGTGTATGTATAATATAAGTGTAATAATAAATTGGTTTTTATGTTACGGCGTTTGATTTATCGAAATTCAAGGGAAATGAAAATAGTTTCCAGTTTTATTACTAAACTGCCGCGTTTTCAAGTCACAAATGGGATGAGTCGAACTGAGCAGAGTTCAGGGTTAGAATCCCAGCCCGCGTAACATGGGGATTTTATCTCTATTCTACCAAGAATAGACAAAGCTCTTTCAATACAATTCGACATGAAATCTTTTATCAACTATACTAAATAATGTATTATAAGGCTTGCACCACATTTAGCAGCATGGAATCGCATTTTGCTCCTATACGTGCGATAGCATTTCTACTCTATTTCTCACTCCAGCAAATAACGGTTCTGTCTGACCGACGGAAAAGGAAAACTGCGATTCCGAGTTGCTAAATAAAGCTCAACCCTAACGAGGTAAACTTTGTGAGATTTGCTTGAGGTGGCCATCTTCGAAATTATTAATCCCTGATCTCAAAAGACTATTACCGAATGCGATGAGATATGTTTACCGCGGCCGAAGTCGCGGTAAGAAGATAGTAATGAATATAAATGTTCGTCCCATAAGAGCTGGCGAAATGTGTTGTTCTTTTTATAAGCCAACGGGAAATGCAACCGTGATGTGTTATTTAGCGTTATTTCTTCGGGAAAGTTCGATGGTATAGCAAATTGAACTTTATTTACCCCTCACCGTTAATATTCATGCGCTATAAAAACCGGCCAAGTTCGAGTCGGACTCGCGTCGCACACAAAGGGTTCCCGTACCACCGGTACACGTAAGTGTTGTTATTATTAAAAAACGCCGAAATATATTATTTGCACGTTTGACAGCCCTGATTGTAAAGGATAGTCAACATTTGTTTTGTGAATACGTGAGTCGCATACGTTTCTGTTTGCTCGGCAATTTTAATAACGTGATGATTTACAAAGTTTTATACCTATCTATAATGTTAACGGGAATATTGTACTTATAAGGATTTCTGCTATGGGATCTTACGAGAGAATGTGGAATGGTTTTAGCAGAAAAACGATTATTCATTGAATTGTTTATATTTGCATTCAAAATAGGCAGCACTCATCTTTCCAAACGTCAATTTGGGAGACTTTAATATTACTTCATTTTAGGATAGTTTCTAAAAGTTTTCAATTTCCAGAAAACTATCAAGTTTTTCAAAACATATTACCTACGTCAAATGGCTCTAGCATAAATATAAGCACAGTATTTTTCTCACAACACTTTCCTCCAAGGGATTTCTATGTAGTCTATAATTTTCTTGGGGTGTCATCTCAAAGTGTAAGTATAGCGATAGATGTGAGGTGGCGGAAGTGGCTGGGACCCGGGGTAGTGGGGTACGATCGATGCGGGTGAACGTCCGCGGGGGGTGACGCAATACGTCCAAGGACATCCGTATTTACCGACAACAGGACCTGATATTAACTTGTTTGCTCAATAGTACTTGTTAAAGCTTGATTCGTTATTGATAACTCTTTCACATAATCTAGTTTTTTAGGTGTCGGTGGTCTTTTTAAAAATTATTTGGGCACCGTCGAAAAAAAATCGAAACGGTTAAGTGAATAGCATTGTTAATGACGTTCATTAGGTCCACAAAGATGCGGATACCTACGACTTTAGGACAGTCCAGCTAGTGAATTCGTTTTGGAACTGTTTAGGCCCGAAAAGTTAGCTTTTATAATTAGAACTAAGTTTGACATTTGCTAGGATTTATCAATGAAAATCTCTTGTTTGTGTTTTGTGAATCCTTTCCGAATAAAAGTTAGTCTCCACAATAAACTTAGACATATTACAGGTATCTTAATTTTGTGTATGTCGGTATGGCACATGCTTAAACCTACATAAACACACGCTGTTGGTAAACCAACAGGTTTTATTATAATAACTAGCTGTTGCCCGAGATTCTCGAGGAATAGACCGCGAGACGTAGCTGTGCGTAGTGTTCTCGTACAAGTTCCGCGATCACTGATAGACTGATTTTGACGGCACGGTTGGCGCAGTGGCTGAGCGATTGGACTGCTGCGCTGCGTGTCGCGGGTTCGATCCCCGCACGGAACAAATATTTGTATGGCCTACAGGTAGTTGTTTCGGGTCTGGGTATGATTGTGTATGTGAGTTTAAATGTTTGTGAACGCACCCACGATACAGGAGAAATTCCTAGTGTGGGGCAACGTTTTTTTTTAAAAAAAAAAAAAAAAAAAAAACTGATAGGATTACCAAGATAACTAGAAGTTGTAGGTTTGGTAACCTTATAAGAGTTATAAGCTACTTATAACATACAACCAAGTTTCTTAAGGATACGAATGCACACTGAACTCCGGTAGACTGCAATTACCATCACAATTGTATTAATAACGACATCGTCAACGTTTTCTATTACTAAGTTGATAATGTGAAAGATACATAAATGTTATCTTTCTTGCAAAAGAATTAGCAAGGAGTTTATTGAAGGAACAAACAAACAAAGTACACATTTAACAGACGGGCTCCTCAAGATCTTCTCTTACCAAATATGGAGCAGCCATTAGATACTAGTCCATGCAGTCATGCACGCCATTTTTTATTATAAAATCCGATTGGCGACAAAACAGATTGCAGGAAGAAAAGGAGATAAAAGAAAAAGTAGAGTAATATCTAGAAACACCTAACAAACAACGTAAGTACCGGGCCGTTAAAATGGTCCTAGTAAATTAGCACAGCGCGCAGCGGGGACAAAGCAATGCACACTGTACTAGAGAAACTGTCATTGTTCATCTCGTATTGTTTTGCAAGTGCAGACGTAGAACACAATGTGTCGTGCACGTACATAGGACAGGGTGTTACTTCGTTTACTGTTACCGCACCAGCTAAGAACTATGTAAGTAAGTGTAAAGTGGAGACAAGTAGAGCGGTACAAGATTTAACCAATCACAGGAGATCCCAGAATTACGGTGTCGATTTCAATCTACGTGATTGGTAAATGTCCTATCTGCTCTGCTGATAGGCGAGGATGCCACCAAAGCAGTGACAAAGCCCTTTAGTGGCAACCTCGCCTGAAGCCAGACAGATTAGTTGAGACTGACAGGAGAAATCATTTCGAGCATTAGTAGTGTGTTAAGATCTTAATTGTTCCAACTCTGGAAAAGAAAAATGAATAGGAGGCCTGTCCGAAGACTACATTATATTACAACCCCTACGAAATCCGTTATTGAAGATCGAGCCAATTTAAAGCCTCTTTAGCACGCTTTTATTTATAACACACATTGGAGACAGTGCATAAAACAAAGACGTAATTGTTAAGTAATTGATCGGAGGGGTTGGTAGGAAAACATTCATTCCTCCCAAAGGCTGCTGCTGCAGTGCTGCTTTCACTAAATGAAATGCTTTTTAGTCGACAAACACTATGTAGTATTGTTTTTTCCGCAGCTATCTCTCTCGTTGTCAGTCAGCTAACAACAGTAACAACCCCAAAGCGGTTGTGTGGTGTTAGGTAAGGTGTTTCAAATATTCCAATTTTGTAAGGTCAAATAAACCAAATCACAATGGAAACTAGTAAATATTTCGATTAGAGTTCGATGAACGATACAGCGATACGCATACGATACAACGTGCTTATTCTAAACACTGTGACTGACCATTGATTGATTACGTTTTGCAACTCGAAGCTAGTTATCCCTCAAGCTTATGTTGAAACATTCAGAGGTAGTTAATTTCATTTGAAAGCATAGGTTGCATCCAGGAGATAGTCAAAAAGTGCTCATCTAGCTGAGACCCAGCTACTGCTCAGACTGCTCTACTTAACTCGCACTTTTACCAATTCATCAAAGTCAAAGTCAAAGTCAAAGCATTTATTTCAATTAAACCATTACTGGTACTTTTGAATGTCAGAAGAACAATTCATAAAACTAAACTACGAGTGCAATACGTCATCCCGAAAGCCACCACGCCGAACCACACGCCGCCGAATGCCCGCAACAACGAACACTGCGAGCACGAAAGCACGCAGCGACGCACACCGCAACAACGAATGCACGAGACTCCAAATCACGGAACAACGAATGCACGCCGCAACGCGCAACCGCCACCCCGCGACCCGGAGCCCCGCGCACCCACCGCCACGGCATGCGGCACGAGCCGCCGCGCGCCCCCGCACCCACAGCACTCGCCGCCGCAGACATCCGGCGACGCGCAACCCGACGCAGCAACCCCCGGGACGACGCATTGCACTCCTAAGCTACAGTCACAGTCACAAGGCATAATAACTTGTGAAAGTACTGTAGTTGCCCATTCCCTAGCGTAGATCTCTATGGAGAAGAACGGGCAAGAAACTCCATGGACACTCTTTTAAATCAGAATATTGTTACAAAATCTTGGTACATTATATCATTCATGTTGAGATGGTATATTATGTGAGAACGATGTAACAAGATGTGCACGATAAGTGTCCATCAGTCTTCTGCCTTATAAATAAAATAATCTATTGACTTACTATCTAACTCTACACCATTTCCAGAGTCTAGATAAACAGTTCTACCCATAATAGCTGAAAGAATAGGCCTCGAGTCGACATCAAAACCGGAACACAATCTCAACATCTGCGCGGGACAGCGGCCAAGATAAGAGACTGACATTACAGAGCCGCTTTACAGGCCGTTCAGTTGCGTCAACTGCGCCGAGGTAATGCAATACCTTGTTGTGACGTGTTGCAATGATTGTTTAAATTATAACCGGGTACTAGCTGCGCCAGAGGTTAGTCAGATGTTTCGAGTTGTTTGGGATTTACTATCCATGGATTGGGAGGCGTAGATAATCCATGATTGACATGACCTGATTTATTTAGGACATAAGCCTTTTGATATTAGTATAAGGTTGTTCCCAAGAGATAATCCAACTTTTTGCGGTAGTTTTCCGACGTACAAATAGGATTTTAGAGCGGTAAAAGCTAATCGCAATTAAAACAAAGTTTATAAAAGTGCCGAGATGCTTTTCACGAAATTTTCTTTACCTAAAACGGAATGGCTTTTGATTTCACTACCAACATAAACAGCTGAACTTTTGACCCGAATGGCGCCAAATGATAATTCGAGTCTATCGCCATTTCCCAAGTCTGCGTTGCCACAATGATTGATGGTTCGCGCAATAAAATGGGTCAGCAGGATTCGTGAAGCGATTCATTATGACTATTTATGACACTGGTGGAAGAGTAACTTATTCATCATTTGCCCGGAATGTTAGGATCAACATCGAGTTTTACGAGAAAAGAGTACCTCAAACTCAAACTCAAACTCAAAGCATTTATTTCAATTAAACCATTACAGGCACTTTTGAATGTCAGAAGAACAATTCATAAAACAAAACTAAACTACGAGTGCAATACGTCATCCCGAAAGCCACCACGCCGAGCCACACGCCGCCGAATGCCCGCAACAACGAACTCTGCGAGCACGAAAGCACGCAGCGACGCACACCGCAACAACGAATGCACGAGACTCCAAATCACGAAACAACGAATGCACGTCGCAACGCGCAACCGCCGCCCCGCGACCCGGAGCCCCGCGCACCCACCGCCACGGCACGCGCCGCCGCGCACCCCCGCACCCACAGCACTCGCCGCCGCAGACATCCGGCGACGCGCAACCCGACGCAGCAACCCCCGGGACGACGCATTGCACTCCTAAGCTACAGTCACAGTCACAAGGCATAATAACTTGTGAAAGTACTGTAGTTGCCCATTCCCTAGCGTAGATCTCTATGGAGAAGAACGGGCAAGAAACTCCATGGACACTCTTTTAAATCAGAATATTGTTACAAAATCTTGGTACATTACATCATTCATGTTGGGATGGTATATTATGTGAGAACTATGTAGCAAGACGTGCAAGTTAAGAGCGTCCGGAGTAAAAGGGTACAATAAACAAATAAAAAAAAAAATTATACCATGGCAACTAAGAGATGACCAGTCTCCACTGACAGCGCCCGTTCACGAACATGACGCATGGATCAGCACCATTCAACTCAACCATTTTGAAGGGAACTAAATGATCCGACACACGCGCCACCATCAGCGAGACATTTGAGTGAGCATGACATTCTCTCAGCCACCAGGGCAACGTCAGTAAAATGTAACCAAATGTGAAAATGTAAAAAGTGGCTTTATAGTACATAGTACTCACACATGTGCCATGCAATTATATAATATTAATATTGAATCTATACAATGCAAAGATATTTTTACAATCTTCTGCAGCCTCTACAATAACTTCACATGATAATCAATTAATCTACCCCTATGGTTGTGGTCGTTGTGGAGCAGACCCAGCATAGTGAGCCAAGCATTTATATCATCAAAGTAATCCCCCAACTTATAATATGCTGGCCTACAGTGTGCGTTTTCTACAGGATTTAAAGTGCGTCTCATTCAGTTGAAGAATGTGAGGGGGTATTTTATTGTAACATTTTAAAGAGTACCCCATGAAAGATGAGTCTACTTTAGCTAGCCTGAATGTTAAGATCTTACAAATATGTGAGAACGATGCAAAAATACGTGCAAGTTAAGAGTGTCCAGAATAAACGATACAATAAACCAATAAAAAATATATAACATGGCAACTAAGAGATGTCCAGTCTCTACTGACAGCGCCCGTTCACGAACATGACGCATGGATCAGCACCATTTAGCTCAACCATTTTGAAGGGAGCTTAATGATCCGACACACGCGCCACCATCAGCGAGACTTTTGAGTGAGCATGACATTCTCTCAGCCACTAGTCAGTCACTAAAAAAAAAAAAAAATATATAAATATATAACGAAATGTAAAAAGTGGCTTTATGGTACATAGTACTCACACATGTGCTATTTTTACAATCTACTGCAGCGACTACAATAACTTCACATGATTATCGATTTATTTGCCCTATGGTTGTGGAGCAGGACCAGCATTGAGCCAAGCATGTTTATCAATGTAATCCCCCAACTTATAGTATGCTTGCCTACATAGTGTGCGTTTTATACAAGATTTAAATTTCGTCTCATTCAGTTGAAGAATGTGAGGGGGTATTTTATTGTAACATTTTAAACAGTACCCCATGAAAGATGAGTCTACTTTAGCCAGCCTGAAACCTGGCTGAACTAGTTGGTCCCTATTTCTCGTATTATAGTGGTGTCTATCCCCTCTTTTGCTAAATAAATGCAGATTTTTCCTAACGTACATGATGTTTTCATAGATGTATTGACAAGGTACTGTCATGATGTTAATTTCCTTAAACAGCTCTCTCAGAGAATCGCGCCTTCGTAGACCATATATGGCTCTAATGGCTCTTTTCTGCAGAATGAATATAGACTCGATGTCTGCAGCCCGTCCCCACAGTAAAATACCGTATGACATAACACTATGAAAATAGCTAAAATAGACTAGTCTCGCGGTATCTACGTCAGTAAATTGACGGATTTTTCTAACAGCATATGCTGCTGAACTCAGCCGTCCTGCAAGAGATGTTAAATGCGGACCCCACTGTAGCCTTGAGTCAATCGTTATCCCCAAGAAAACAGTTTCATCAACAAATTCTAGTTTCTCTTGATTCAATACTATGTCACAATCAGTACTTTTGACATTTGGTAGAGCAAATCTTATGCACTTCGTTTTTTTCCCATTTAATACTAAATTGTTAACGGTGAACCAATTATGAACCTGCACTAAGGCGTTATTTACGTCATCAAGATTTGTGGCACGTCTGTTTACCTTAAATATTAAAGAAGTATCGTCGGCAAACAATACCATTTCAGGTTGGTTTTTAAATAAATGGGGTAGATCATTAATATATACTAAAAAGAGAAAAGGACCTAATATCGAACCTTGTGGCACACCCATACTTACTTTTAAGCCCATTGAATTGACACCATTTATTTGTACTTGCTGATGTCTATCGTTTAAATACGATTTCATTAAACTGAGCGCAAGTTTCCCTAAACCGTAATGTTCAAGCTTTATGAGTAGTGTTTCGTGGTTGACGCAATCAAATGCTTTCGAGAGGTCACAGAAGATCCCTATGGCATCTTGTGACTCTTCCCACGCAGTAAATATATGTTTTAATAAGGTGACACCGGCGTCAGTCGTACAACGTCCTTTCGTGAAACCATACTGTTTCTCATGTAAGATTTTATTGGTGTTAAAGTGGATGAGCATTTGATTAAGCATTACCTTTTCAAACACCTTGCTAAAAACTGGCAAAACGGATACGGGTCTATAGTTATTGGTGTCTTTACTGTCACCGGATTTGAAAAGTGGAATTACCTTGCTGTATTTCATAAGGTCCGGGAAGACTCCCTGGTCCACACACAAATTAAATATTAAGGCTAAGTACGGAGCTACAGTCTCAATAATAGCTTGACAAACTTTAATCGACAGTCCCCATAGATCTTCGGTTAATTTGACTTTAATTTCCTTAAAAGCTTTAATGACTGCTATGGGGTTTATATGTTTAAATTGAAACTCAACCGGACAGGCTGAAACGTTCGCCTTTAATAACTTAATAGAAAGCAAGGGTGACGAATTTAAGGTTTCAGTAGTTTTAAGTGGGATACTAGTGAAGAAATCTACAAATTCTTGAGCAACTTCGTTTTTGGAGCTTAAGAGTCCACGTGGAGTCTCTAGAGTGATATCGTTATTATATTTTTTATTTCTATTCGTTTCACTATTGATAATTTTCCAAACCGTCTTTATTTTATTATCGGCAGATTTAATCTTGTTGCTAATGTGTAAGGCTTTAGCTACTTTGCAAGCGTTTTTAAAGATTTTAGAGTAAGTTGCAACATATTTATTAAAAGTTTCAGAGTTAATGTAAGGCTTAAGACCGTACAGCTCAAACAATCGCTCCCTGCTTTTCCTAATACCCTTAGTTGCCCAGTCACTGAACATGAACTTAGGGCAAATAGATTTAGTTTTCGTTTTTATTGTATTATTGAACTCTGTGTGAATCACCGAAAAGAATTCCTCATAAAATAGATTTACATTGTCAATAATCTGGCTTGGAATGCCTAAATTACTAATTACATTATCATTAAACTTATTTAAATTGCTGGGTGTTATTTGTCTAGATTTTATTTGGATTTTTTGTACTGGTGTGTAGGATTCGAAAACAACGGTTTGACCGCTGTGATCCGAAGGAAGGTAATTTACAATGAATTTATCCAAGTAGTCACAGCAACAAAAAACATTATCCAGACATGAAGCAGTATTTGTAGTAATTCGGGTTGGTTCCGAAAACACGTTTAACAAATTAAATGATTTAAAAAGATGCAAAAATCTACTGCTATTTGAATTTGTGTCTAAAATATTAACATTAAAGTCGCCACATATGACTACTGATTTATTACCAGTTACAAGTTTTGCTAAAACATCTTCCATTACTGACTCAAATGTAGAGTAGTTTTGATAATTTGGAGGTCTGTAAACGCACACTATTACATGCTTATCCAGCTCAACACAAGATAGCTCAATATTATGCTCAACCGATAGTTTAACAATATCATCACGAGTCTTAAATTTAATATTTTTTTTAATTAAGATTAAGGAACCCCCACGAATCTTAGATTTACGGTTAAAGCAACTGCCCACACTGTAATTTGCGTAATTAATTAGCATCTCATAGTCTCTTAACCAGTGCTCAGTGAAACAAACAATTTCAAACTTTGTTCTTTCTAAAAACAATTCAATTTCAAGTTGCTTTGAAGAGAAACCTTGAATATTTTGATGAAATAATTGCAAGTCATTCTGCTTAGCCCCTTTTTTACATTTAGGTCTTTGAGAGCCAGAAGGTACATTGTTATGGTTTGGTATAACATTAATGGTACTAGTATCTTCTGTTGTCTTACTAACTAGTTTAAATTATCCAGAGTGCGTCCAGAGACTCCCATGCTAACAGGCAATGAAATCCTACTACTATTGGACCCCACTCCAGAATCTTCTAAAGTTACACATGGATTGACCAAAGAAAAATTGTAAAAAGAATTATTAGTATAATTACTAATATTGGCGGTGTTAATTATAGATCTATGCAACGACATACTACTTATGTCTGAGTGAATATTAAAAACTAATAGCCTAGCTATTTTGTGTCTACAACTAATAGGTAGATACACATTACCCCGTGTCAACTTAAGTCTATCAACAAAACTGTTGGTTTCAAAGTATATAAGTCTGTCACTATAGTGACCAACTAAGAAATGAACATGCCTGTTTAGCATGTGAATATAATTATTTTTCTTGTCTGATAATTTTTTGAGGTATGGGAAAGCACACAATATTATTTTCCGACACTTTAACTTTAACAACTCAGTTACATAGTTTGTGATGTCTTCTATTTTAATTTTTGAGCTATTTCCTACAAATATAGTTATATCAGTATTTATATCATAAACATTTTTAGTTACTGAGGCGACTATTTGTTGGTATGTTGACCCTGGCATACAATGATTTTGATGGGAATAACTCAGGTTATTACTTATTAATTTACCTACACCTCTTCCTATACTATCTGAGAACATTATTGAGTAAGAATCACGACTATCATAAATCTCAGGCTGTAGCACTTCTAAATATTCTTGTGCAAAATCAGCTGTTTCTTGGTTGAGAATACTGTCTTGAGATGAATTTACAGCCTGGGATGGGTCCTCCATTCCGTCAGGCTGGACAGTAACATGGATGGGATCTGACTGACAAGAACATTGACAAGTTACCAACACATTTGCAGCAAGAACATGTTCCCTAATTTGGTTTTGAGAAATTAGATACCTACTTGTAAGGGAATTAAGTGAGTCCTGAAGAACTTGTATTTCAGACTGCAAATGTTGAGTATCAATTTCATAAATTTAACCTATACACCATGATAGTTAAATCTGAATTTTTCGTGAATATTTTTTTCTCTTACTACCTAGGTTGGTCCGTCAAGCATAGGACCATTAGGTACCAAAATGACGTCTTATACTTTCCAAAACTGCAGAACTTTTCGACATAAATAGCACTTTGTGAATAAGCGTTTTCTTTTCAGTAGACATTGGGAAACTCTTTTGCTCATGCGTTGCCTAGCCTAGAGGATGGCTAGTGCTCGGGCGGGTTAGCGGGGACCAAATATGCGGTATCAACGATGACGAGTAGACCGTCGTCGGTGACGGGTGACGGTTCTGTCGGTCTACGGCGTTGCCGGCGACTCTCATAAGTGATTGTACATACGAATCTACCTTGAATCTTTAGCAATAAAGTTGAAAATCTATTAAAGAAATTAGACACTTTTTTTTTTTAAACATTGCCCCTGTTTTTCGATTTTAATATTAGGTATTTTAAGTTATCTAGATGATGACTACATTATGTTAGAGATATGTATGACCTGCTTGGTAGCAAAGAGGATTGCATGATAATTTTATACATAGGTACTTATACTCACATGTTTTTCCCATGTGGTTAGGTAGGCATTTTAATCCAGCTAAACATACTACTGTAAAAGAATACTAAATTGGCTGTTTAAGACTGTTCACTGAGAGCAACCTTGGCTACTCCTCAAGTAGCCAAGGTACCTAACCACATGGGAAAAACATGTGAGTATAAGTACCTATGTGTCACTGAAAGCAACCTTGGCTACTTGAGGTTGACTTGACTTCAAAATTGCAGCCTGGAATGAATAACAAATACTTATTTAATTAAACATTATCTTCTAGCTAGAGTGTCATATTTCTGAGCTTTCTGAGATATTCACCTCAAAATCAAAGGATTTATTTCAATTAAACCATTACAGGCATTTCTGAATATCAAAAAATCAAAAGATAGAGAAGCTGCAGTCCCAGGCATAATAACTTCTGAAAGAACTAAAGCTGCCCATTCAAAAGCATAGATCTCTATGGAGAAGAATGGACAAGAAAGTCAATGGACACTCTTTTAGATTTTTTTTTTTTTTAGCAAAACAATGTCAGTAATTTCTTCTGTGTCGTGGATAAGTTTACAAACATTAAAACTCACATACACAAACACCCAGACCCGGAACAACTATACATATGTATGTAGGCCATACAAATATTTGTTCCGAGCGGGGATCGAACCAGCGACACGAAGCGCAGCAGTCTAATCGCTCTGACACTGCGTAAACATTGTCGTCAGATTAAAATATTGTTACAAAATTTTGGTCACATCATTCATGTTCATGGTTACCAAAGCCTGTGCCAGTTTCTTGTGAGGATTTGCTTCATAAGGTTCCCTTTGTTGACTACAACTGTTTATCTAGTTTGGATGTTAAAATGCATTTTCTGTTATTGTTTTTCCCCAGTACTAACTGGGTTGTGGAGGTCAGATAGGCAGTTGCTCCTTGGTTATCAGCTGCATCCGTTTAGACTGGAAGCTGACCCCAACATAGTTGGAAAAGGCTGGGCAAATGGATGTTAAACTGTAGATGCAGATTGTAACGAGTCTTTTAAGCCTGTTACATACTATTGAATTCTTTGCTTTGATTTGTAGGCTCTGGTTGGTGTTGCCTTATGAAAATTCATTTTTGGTTGACTTGGATTCGTGAAGTGGTCACACTGATTTTTATTTTCGATGCTGTCAAATTGACTTTGACATTTCTTGCTTTTCGACCTACAGCCTGGAATCAATGGAGTGATTTTTGAGCGCTCCAATAAAATCTCAAAATATAACTTGAGATGGGCGGCATCTAGTCCCTAATTATGTGGTAGCCGATTGCCCTTGTCATGATCCTAATTGGATAGCCTTTATTTTTTAAGGATCTTTTATCTTCATTTGATAATTATTTGCTTGGATTAATTCATCTACTGATGACCACATTTTGATTTTTGGAAGAAACGCCACAAGGCGTTTTTTTTCCATATTACTTAAATTTTTGAACGCACGCCCCTACCAAAATGCATATATCTTGGACCGCCGTTGGCAATCTCGGCGAATATCACCAAGATGCTCTTGGATAATCCATCAGGTTCCTAATTTAGTCGACGGAGTTTGGTATGGTTTATGATACATAACTTCAATTTATTTTAAAAAAGTGCAATAATGACAGGTCTTATAATAACAACAATTTTCTCTTAATTTTACACATTCAATTAGAGTTGTTAATGTTAGAAAGGAATTTTCAAACCAGCAGCCTTCGGGTAATAAAGTCGTTCTTACTTTTCATGATTGATTTTTATTGATGCCTTCCCGCTTGAAGATTAAAAGTCTCAAGCTCCCGCAGGTAAGTCTATCCTTGGCATAGTTTTGTGTGTACTCCAGGCGCCCGAATTTTCACTTTTACTTATTTTTATTTGGAGCACACCACACAGTTTAATTTCATTCATCTCACTCTCTTCTCATCTCACACACTCCTTTTTTTTTATTATTACAATTGTCGCTCAGCGAACAGGGACTTGAAGTAGGTTTGTCTGGTACCTATATACTGTCATTATTGCACAATTATTAATTAACTTATGAGTCTATTGTTTGCATTAGTTTGTTCTACATTGTTACTTCAATAACTTTGTATTTATTTTAATTTTTGACTCATAAGTAGTACTTAACCTAATTTGGTGAATCTTTGTAAACAATGTTTGGTGTTTACTTATTGATAATTTTGTTTATTGACCTGTTTGTTTTAATAACATGTTTTTTTCTTAGCAAAACCAACAGAAATGTATAGCATTGACCGTGTTTTGTTGTTCTCAACAGTAAAGTTATTTTAAAAACTAAGTTTAACTTTTAAAGAAAATAATTTAATCTAATTGTAAGTACAATATTGTACATTTAATTTATCTAGATTTAAGCTGCTTGTAAGTGATTATTGCACTTTTAAAACGATAAAATTAACTTAGTAATTTTTCATGGGAATACCACATTGACTTCAATACTTAACCTCAAACTTGAGAATTTATTTTCAAACTTTTAACTTTTTGAAATTTAGTTTTTGCTTTTCGTTTGCTATTCGCCTTGCTGTTTGTTAGTCATGGACAAGGGAGTTCAGTTTCCGCCGCTTCAGGATTCGGGTGATGTCGATACCTGTACTGCTGTTGATGCTGATGCTATTGAGAAAGTCCATGAGATGGTTAATGCCACAGATGTTAACAATCCCTTTGACTCAAGAATCGCTCACTCTTCTTCGGCTCTTACAGCTCAAGCGTTGCCTTCATTTAACTCCTTGAATGCGCTTGTGAATGAAAATATTCGAAAAAACTTTCCTCCTTTCACTAAATTGCCTGACTTGAAGAAAAGTAGAATAGTTTATAGCGGTAAATCTTGTGTTCGGGAATTTATTACTCAAATAGAAGAATATTTTCTTTATAAAAATTTCAATGAAAACCTCCTTGTGGGTTCTTTTTCAGATTTGCTTGATGGCATAGCACTTAAATGGTTTAGATCTATACGACTTCGTATTCCTTCTTGGCATGCACTTAAGCTAGCGCTTTTAAAACGCTTTGATAAGCCTGACTTTGATTATTTCTTAGAGAATGAGCTCCGCACCAGAAAACAGAAACCGTCTGAGTCGCTTCCTGATTTCATCACTGAAATTTCTGATATGGCCAGTCGCCTTTCAGAACCTTTGTTTGACCAAACTTTAATTAATGCCATAAAACACAATATGTTACCTGTTTATACACCTTTTTTGTTTCTTAGGCAGATTGATTCAATTGAACAATTTTTAGAACTTGCAAAAGAACTGGAAGTTGTTGTAGACAGAAAACCCAACAAAGAGTCAGTTAAACCTTCAGTAAAAGTAAATGCAGTTTCTAATGATTTAACTTGTCTGAAATGTAAAAAACCCGGACACTCATATAAAAATTGTAAGTCCATACCGGGTATTGTTTGTTTTAAGTGTCATAAGACAGGGGTCACTTCTAAGACTTGTGACGTTTGTAATTCGGCTGTTAAAGACTCGCAAGAGCCAAAAAACTGATTCGGTTGCATCGAGCCCACGTTTTTGAGAAAACTTCGAGCGTCTCGATGTGTAAAAAAACAATTAGAAGTCACAAGCCGGAAAATGTTACTCGTGATAAAGATTTTTCAGGCTGGTTGGATTATTTAAAGACCTTTTTTAACATTTATCGTTCAGCTCCTATTCTTTTTACAAAACAAAGTGATGCTAGACCCTTTTTAGAATTTAAAGTTGGAAATCAAATTTTTTCAGGTTTGTTGGACAGCGGTTCCACTAAATGTGTTTTAGGCTCAAATATTCACGAACAATTTTTGCAGTCAGGTTATAAAATTAGACCTTCTTGTGGTTCTGCTTCTATAGCAGATGGCACCTCTCGGAGAATTATTGGTGTCATGGATTTGCCAGTAACTTGTGATAATATCACTAAGATAATAGAATTTTTAATTATTCCTTCTTTTGATCCACCCATCATTTTAGGTTTTGACTTCTGGATTAAATTTAAAATTGCTAGAGACTTGTGGAAAAACATTACACTTGTTAAAGATAATCAAAATAATAAAATACAAGTTTGTTCTGTTACTCCTATTTCTGAACTTTCTCCTTCAGAGAAACAGAAATTAAATAGCACTATTGCTTTGTTTGAAGACATTTCTTATGAGAAAAGAGGTTTGGGACTCACTCATTTAGTTGAACATAAAATTAACGTTACTAGTGAACCTTTTAAACAAAGATATTGGCCTTTGAGTCCTGCTAAACAAAAAGAACTTTTTGATGAAGTAGAAGTTTTACTAAAAGAAGGCATTATTCAACCCTCTAAGTCTCCTTGGTGTTCACCTGTTTTAGCGGTAGAAAAGAAAGATGGAGGTACTAGATTGTGTTTAGATTCAAGACGATTAAATTCTGTTACTATTAAAGATTCTTATCCCCTTCCTTATACTTCTAGAATATTAGATAACCTTAGAGGTGCCAAGTATATTAGTACAATAGATCTTTCTAAAGCTTTTTTGCAAATTGCACTTGAGAAATCCTCCCGTGAGAAAACTGCTTTTGTGGTTCCTGGAAAAGGTCTGTACGAGTTTGTTCGCATGCCATTCGGTCTCACAAATGCACCGGCTGAGTTGCAGAGACTAGTAGATAAACTTTTTGGTCCAGAGTATGATAATTCTGTATTTTGTTATTTAGACGATTTAATTTGTATAAATTCTGACTTTAATGGCCATATTGAACAATTAAATAAAATTTATAATATATTAAGAGAGGCAGGATTAACCGTAAATTTAAAGAAATGTAACTTTTGCAAAGATAGACTTCGCTATCTTGGTTTTATTGTTGACAGTAATGGTTTGCATACTGATCCTTCTAAATTAGAGACAATAGAAAATTTTCCTCGTCCAGAATCGGTAAAACAACTTCGAAGTTTCCTTGGTTTATGTTCCTATTATCGTAGATTCATTTGCAAATTTGCTGATATTGCTTCTCCTTTAACTAAAATGACTGCAGGTAGTAAAAATTCTAAAAAGTCACTTACTTGGAATGACGAAGCTGAAAATGCATTCCAAGAATTAAAAAATTCGTTAGTAACTTCTCCCGTCTTGCAATGTCCCAATTTTGAAAAACCTTTCTTTTTACATTGCGACGCTAGTTCTGTGGGCATTGGTAGTGTTTTGAGTCAAGAGGATGAGAAGGGAGATCAACATCCCATTGCTTTTTATTCTAGGTCACTTAATAAATGTGAAAGAAATTACAGTACCACTGAACGTGAATTATTAGCTATTTTAGATTCCATAGAACATTTTAGACCTTATATTGAAGGAATGAAGTTTACAGTTGTCACTGACCACGCTTGTTTGAAATGGCTTTTAGGTCTCAGTAATCCTAGTGGACGTTTGGCTCGTTGGGCTGCTAGAATTTCTCAATTTACATTCGATATTATTCATAAAAAAGGTTCATTACATTTAGTTCCAGATGCTTTATCTCGCATAGAAGTCGCCGCTATAAACGCTCAGGACAGTTTAGTCTTACCTGACGATGAAATTACTGACCCTTGGTATAGAAAAATATTTATCCATTGTCAAAAATCTCCTAGAAAGTATAAGAATTTTAGAGTTGAAAATAATACTTTATATAAATTTTGTAGAAATAAATATAATCCTCACAGTCTTTTAGACTGGAAGATTGTTATACCCAAAGAGCATATTTTAGATACTATTAGATCAAATCACGATGATGTGAATTCTGGACACTTAGGAATACATAAAACTTTAAAGAAATTAAAACAACATTATTTTTGGAAGGGAATGTTTAATGATATTCATCAATACATTTTGTCTTGCGATACCTGTAAAGCTTATAAACATACTACATCTCCACCTTTTGGTATTATGATTAATCCTAAAAAAGTTGATCGTCCCATGCTTATGCTCTCAGTTGATATCATAGGAATTCTACCTAAAACTTATTCTGGTCATAGATACATACTTTCGGTTGTAGACGTTTTTACTAAATATTGCTGGTTCTTTCCAATGATCAATGCTACCACTAGAGTAATTTGTAAACATTTTGAAAAAGAAATATTTCTCAAATTTGGTTGTCCAAAAATAGTAGTTTGTGACAATGGAACTCAATTTACTTCAAAACATTTTGTAGATTTTTTGAAAGGTTTTAATATAACCAAAATATTTTATAATACTTTGTATACACCTCAAAATAACCCTGTTGAGAGATATAATAAAACGGTCGAAACCTGCATATCGTGTTTTGTTAAAGATGATCATAGAACTTGGTCAAGTTTTTTGCCCAATGTTCAATTAGCTTTAAATAATAGTGTAAACCTTGCTACTGAGTTTACTCCTAACTTTCTGATGTTTGGTAGGGAGCTTATTCTTGATGCGTCATTACATCACTTTAGTAGTTCTGTTGATAACTTATCTCAACTAGAAATTTCAAATAGGAATGCTTATGCAGTTTCTCTTAATTCACTTAGTGATATTTTTGTTAAAGTTCAAGCTTACTTGTTAAAGGGGTATAAGCGAAATGCCGCTTATTATAATAAAGGTCGGAAAGTCATTTCTTTTGGTGTGGGTGATATGGTGTGGAGAAGAAGTTTTGTTCAATCTCATGCTCCTGCATATTTTTCAGCTAAGCTTGCACCTAAGTTTGTAAAGTGTAAAATAACTGAAAAGGTTTCGGATAACGTTTATGTTTTGAAAGATTTAAATAAAGGTTCAGTGGGACGTTATCATGTTAAAGATATTATTAAATTTTAATTTGGTTTCCAAGTGTTAGTCTTGATTTTGATAAATTCTGTTTGAAGGTCACTTTTGACAGTGTGATGTACGTGTGGATGGATGATAGGTTATCGGTGATTTGAAAGATGTATGTTAGGTAACTTCTTATAAATTTATTGAATTTGAATTCTTAACATTCTAAAAATAAAACTTAGGCCATTTTTGTTAATTAAATACAATTTTTTTCCACACTAAATGTTTTTCACACCGAAGGATCTTATTTTATGTTTTGTTCGTTTTTGTTGGATTGTATAAGATCTTATTTTTTAGGGGTAACCTTTTACCTGTTTACATTTTATTAGGATCTTATATAACCCTACACTTCAGGTTATTTTTACCTTGAGATCAAAAACTTGAACTCAATTTCAAGTTTTTGTAATCTTTTTTTTTCATAGTTTGAAATCATTCTATTTTCTCTTCGTCATAAATAGTAATCGATTTTTAAATCTATTTTGTGCTGTTCATTGACAGAATTGTTTCTCATTTTTACTAGAGTTTCATTCTCTTTAATGATCGGATTTGACTTTGTTAGTAACGCGTTCATCCTGGACTTTACTTTTTAGGGTCATTCTGTAACCTTTGTTACAAAATGCCTTATTATTTTTTGAATCTTGGTGTAACTTTTGACCTTGATTTCGACTCTTTTTTCCATTGTGCTCGGAAAGTCGGTGGTGTTGTGCCGATCACGATGTGGGATTTCGGCTCCGGCCATATTTTTTCCTTTTTCCATTGTGTTGGACATTGTTGTTCCAATCACAATGCGGGATTTTTTTTTGACTTTCGTCATTCTTTTTCTTTGCGTTCGGAAGTTCGGTGGTGATGTGCCGATCGCATTGTGAAACCTTGGCTTTCGCCTTTTCGTTATTGAGATTTCTCATTGGAGATCTCAATGATTTTTTGTGTTTGTCTGTGTTTGGGAGATTGGTAGTGTTGAGCCAGTCACAGCAACATTATTTTACAGCTATTGTGCTCGGGAATTCGGTGGTGATGAGCCGATCACAGTACGCTTTCCTTTGTTTCGTTGCAGGTTGTGCCTGTAACAATATTTTAAATAAGGTCTTTCAGCTTTATTTAAAAACTTTTGTTTGGAGTTTCAATTTTTTTTGGATTGTTGGATACGGAGTTAGTCAGTGGCAATAGAGCCTAACTGCACTCATAGAGATGGTAGAGTTGGAAGCAGTTGACATAGTAGTCAGTGGCGATAGTGCCTAACTGCACTCAAAGTTGTACTGTTCCAAGTGGTTTGAAATTTTTAGTCAGTGGCGATGGTGCCTAACTGCACTAAAAATTGTAGTTTGTATTGGTAATTTGTTCGAATTCGTTTGAAATTTGTAGTCAGTGGCTATAGTGCCTAACTGCACTGTTTTGGAGTTTAGAAGCGCTAAGAGATTTCTCTCTTCGTTTCATTTAACTAGTTTTTATAACTTATATTTTTTTCTGTTTTTCACAGATTTCATTTTTGACTTTTTGTCATTTGCATGTTTTTACTTTTATTAAATTCTTGAGACCTTGTCGTTTGACATGTTCAGAATTCATTTACACTTCGAATCTTTTATGATTCTTTTCTTTTTTTGGATTTAGAAAGTTGTTAAGACTGGTCTATTGTGTTGAAGATTTCTTTCTAATAAAAGAAAGTTCCTTTCTTTTATTTTCGGGGAGGGATGTAATGTAACGAGTCTTTTAAGCCTGTTACATACTATTGAATTCTTTGCTTTGATTTGTAGGCTCTGGTTGGTGTTGCCTTATGAAAATTCATTTTTGGTTGACTTGGATTCGTGAAGTGGTCACACTGATTTTTATTTTCGATGCTGTCAAATTGACTTTGACATTTCTTGCTTTTCGACCTACAGCCTGGAATCAATGGAGTGATTTTTGAGCGCTCCAATAAAATCTCAAAATATAACTTGAGATGGGCGGCATCTAGTCCCTAATTATGTGGTAGCCGATTGCCCTTGTCATGATCCTAATTGGATAGCCTTTATTTTTTAAGGATCTTTTATCTTCATTTGATAATTATTTGCTTGGATTAATTCATCTACTGATGACCACATTTTGATTTTTGGAAGAAACGCCACAAGGCGTTTTTTTTCCATATTACTTAAATTTTTGAACGCACGCCCCTACCAAAATGCATATATCTTGGACCGCCGTTGGCAATCTCGGCGAATATCACCAAGATGCTCTTGGATAATCCATCAGGTTCCTAATTTAGTCGACGGAGTTTGGTATGGTTTATGATACATAACTTCAATTTATTTTAAAAAAGTGCAATAATGACAGGTCTTATAATAACAACAATTTTCTCTTAATTTTACACATTAAATTAGAGTTGTTAATGTTAGAAAGGAATTTTCAAACCAGCAGCCTTCGGGTAATAAAGTCGTTCTTACTTTTCATGATTGATTTTTATTGATGCCTTCCCGCTTGAAGATTAAAAGTCTCAAGCTCCCGCAGGTAAGTCTATCCTTGGCATAGTTTTGTGTGTACTCCAGGCGCCCGAATTTTCACTTTTACTTATTTTTATTTGGAGCACACCACACAGTTTAATTTCATTCATCTCACTCTCTTCTCATCTCACACACTCCTTTTTTTTTATTATTACAAGATTTAATATAATAATATTATGGTAAATCTGAAGTATTTCAATGATGTCATCAAAAAGAGTATTTTGATGGTGCCAAAAATATTGGGTCTTAACATTATTATGTACTTACTTGATAGAAAGGCTGATATGTATCGTAAGTATAAGAAGATAAGACATCTTAAATCATTTTATAAAATAAAGGGCAATATTCTCTTATCTGTTTACAGAGGTGTCAATGATTGATAAAGATTTAAAGAAGACATTTTGTGTAATTTAGGTCATTTAATTAATTATAGTCATCTAGCCTTTTCCCAAATCCCAACTATGTTAGGGTCGGCTTCCAGTCTAACTGGATGCAGCTGAGTACCAGTATTTTACATGGAGCGACTGTCTATTTGACCTCCACAACCTAGTTAATACTGGGTAATACGAAACCCTTTGTTAAGACTGGTTGTTAGACTTTCAGGTCAATGACTACCTGTAACGACTGCCAGAGATATATATATGGCAGCCGGGACCAACAGCTTAACGTGTTTTCCGAGGCATGGAGGAAACTCGGTAAGTAATGGGCGGTCACCCATCCACAGACCTAAAGATCGACCAGAGTGGCAGTTATTATTAAATTATAGTATAATGTGTTCATTATTTTATAAGTACTTATTTATTGTGTGCTAACTGCTTAAACTGCAAGTGTAGCATGGCAATTCTATCTCTATTCTACCAAGAATAGACAAAGCTCTTTCTATACAACTCGACACGTAATCTTATGAGCTATCAACTCGAAAAGATCTCCCGCTGTGGTGGAAAGAATACATCCAATGTTTAAATAAATCAAGAGGGCTACTTATGTAACCAGTAAGAACATAAACATCAAAAAACACATAACCCTCCTTTTGAGCTTCGCCTCAGTCGGGTAAAAATATATTAACTGGAACTGCAGCAAAACCCAAATAGTATTGTCGATTTACAGTCATATTAATTTTTCTAACTTTTTCATTGTTGATTTATTTTGTACTGAACTGTAACTAAGATTATAATTATGTATTTAACATTATCGGATAATAGTTAGCTTTTTGTTTCAGTTGAGTCTGGTTACACTGAAACCTGAAATGCAAAGGATAGGCACATGATGATGGGTGTTGAAAATATAACTTTTTAATTATCATAAGTTGGTAATTATGATTTTTGGACAGCAATTCTGATATTAACAATGTACAAAAGTAATTCTTTCAGTAACAGTCAGAAAGAAGAAAGGCTCCGCCCCTAAGACGACCCACTGACCGAAAGGCTGCATGGCCTCTATAAAATTCCAAAACACTTTCAACTTGATTTACAATCAAATTGAAAATATCAACAATGCGACAATGGCGCCACCTGGTGTAGCGCGTGATTGAACTAAAATTGACTAGTTCCAATGCCGAGCGGGCCGTCCGCCATCTTGTGTCGTGACTGCTGAGCGCTGTCAATTTACTGTCACCGCGACATTTTATAAAAGTCAAAGGGAATTCAATAACAACAACAAACAGAATGTAAACGTTTCTACTTATGATAATGACCGACTTCATTATGAAAAATATTTATGTACATGGGTAAAAAAATGCACATACAATATCGATCGGGGTGACGCGATGCGACCACGTTACGTAGGTCACAAATGGGCGAGCTAAAAATAACCCCCGCACGTGCCAATTTAACAATAAGCACAAGATAATCTTCACTTACATAACGATAAACACTTTAAGATCTATTATTACTTTATCAGGCCTGAAATACTGTAAAAAAACATCAACTATAGTATAGGTACCCAACTAATGATAAGCAATGTGGCGCATTGGCGCCATTTTCCTTTCGCAAGATCGGGCTCCTTGGTGACGTAACAGTCCTAATTTGCTCCGCTTATGATTCCTATACAATTAAATAAGTTGTAGGCTTTGTTTTTATTGTAAATTTCCCCCGAAAAATGCTATGTTTTCATATAAATGTCACCTTGACGTATCACGTCAATTTGACAAGCATGGCGGAAACGTGGCGTCGTTTTGATTTTGGACCGGCTCACCTCCAGGGGATGTTGAATGTTGTCTGTTTGCTACTCGGGCGCTTCTGATGATTTCTCTGGTGAGTTCCCTCACGTCCTGACGCTGCTGGTACGCCATGTCGGGCCGGTCGCGGTGTTCTTGTGATAGACCGGCCGTGGGAGGTAACATCGTTGCTCACTCAATCCATGCGAACACTTCTTTCTACACTCAGTCACTAGTACACAATAATAACTTCGTCCAGTTATAGAAATAAGTCTGATAATATCACTGAATCACAGGAAAACAAAAATAATACGGCTGAACTACGCACAGCAAACCGAACAGAGCGCGACTGTCGGACGGGGGACGGCGGGAAGCTACAGCGCCGCCGCGCGTCTATCTCTTTCTTTCTCGACTAAAAGCATATTGCATTCTCGCTTCCTCGACAACGATTTGATGACAGATGCAAGTGTATATGTCAAAACAAAGCGTGGGCTGTTTAAATGTCAAACATTCAACCGTTTTATGTAGCGACATCTATGTAAAATTGAGTGAACTGATGAAAAAATGGGCACAAGATATTTTAGCACGGTTTTCACCGCCTTCTCAACTCATTGAGTAATACTGTCTAGATTACCCGTAGGATACGAAAATAAACATCGTTGTATGATCCCGTTCCAATCAATTAACCTCCTATCAATCTGATAATCATTATGAAGGTGTTGTAATTAGGATAAGAAGTGTAGTAGGTATGGGTGCAATTGTACTGTAGGTGGTACCAATAATTATTGTACTTGTAGGTACTGGGCTACCAGTCATCTAGTCACTAGTTAATCCTCACCCATTGATTAGGATGAGGCAACTTTTCAGATGCTAATTAATTCACCCTTGTTGAAATAGCTACACGCTAATGCAGATGTGCGTAGATGGTGGATATTATCTACCTATCATCAGTATTCGCTATTAAACTAATGGTTATCTTTAGGTTTTATATTTTTTATATAAAAAGCATGGTTATAGGAATAGCTATCATCATGCCTAGTCTTGTAGTTTTTCGGAATATGCAGATAGAGAGCATACAGAGAGACAAGAAACTGAACTTTTCGCCGCTATTATAAATCATAATAATAATGCCGGTCTCTTGATTAAATTAAATGGATGAGTAGATGCCGTTGACGGGCTTACACAACGTTATACATAGAACCGATAGAACGGCCAGAATGGTTACAGATAAAATTGAAAATTATCATGAAAATAAACGAAGTTTTAAAAATATGGACGGATTTATTTAATGCGTCAGTAAGGTAAAAAAAATAACTTATTACAATTACAATGAACGATACGTCTATACAATGAATAAATTAGCTAAACAGTTCTAATTAAGTTTACTGTTGCTGTTCCTGTTGGTTCTGCATAGATTCGATGATGCGCTGGTAAACCATCTCGGGGGCCTTGCTCGAGAACTGGAAGTCCATGTGGCTGAAGTGCTCTTCAGGCACCTTGTAGGTTTCTCTGACATTGGGAAGCTCCTTCTGCAGTCTCTCGACATCTTTAGGGTGAGCAAGCCAGTCCTCCTCGCTCCAGTACAGGGTGACGGGAGCTTGAACTTCGGTCATGTTGTATTTGGGAGCATCCATAGTGCCATACACCAGCTCATTGATGTAGGGTCCGTAGTCGTATCTGCGGAACTCGTGAGACGCAACGCCTTGTCCGTATTGTTTGATCACCTTAGCAGATGTACCAGCCGGCAAGTGTGCCATCACCACGGGGATTATGGTGGAGTCCATGCCATCTACATTGACACCAGCCATGACGAAGTTCACGTTTGCGCAGACTTTCTTGCAGCCGATCTCATTCTCGCACATAGCTCCGCCAACAGTGTGGATCAATTCCTTGCTTGGGGTGAAGGCCTCGTTGCCAATCTGGCGACGGAGTCGCTCTTGGAACTTGCTTGTAGGGGCAATCATGCGGAACAACGGGCTGCGCACGTTCGTCATGTAGACCATGGGTGACAAAGCGTACATCATGATAATCTTGTTGTTGTAGTCGGGGCGGGTGGCGGTGAGCGCGAAGAAGGCCGTGGATCCCAGGGCGTGTCCGATGTAGTAAAGCTTCTCCTGTTTGGATGTCTCCAAGGCGAAATCGATCATAGCTGGCAAGTCGTGGAGTGCGATTTCATCAGTGCTGAATTGCCAGAAATCAGCCATAGCGGGATACCTGGACACGTGGCGCCTGGAGTACTTGTTGCCGCGAGCGTTGCCGAGCCATACGTCGTAGCCAGCGTCAGACAGCAAGTAAGGGAGCGATTTGCCGGGGCCCATGAGAAGCCAGTCATCAGAGCTTCCGAGGATGCCGTGCATCAAGAACACAACAGGTTTATTCTGAACATCACGGATCTGCTTCTTGGGAGGAATTCTGAAGACAGTCAGAACGTAACCATCGTCAGTTTTGATAGTGTGTTCCTCGATGGGGTACAGGTACTTTTGTGCCAGTTGGGTAGCGTTAAGCAGAACATCTTTGTTGGTTTCCTGCGTGGTGACTTCGTAAACTTCGTGGAACTTGACCTTCTCTTCTTTTTTAATGTGCCTCATAGCTTTTTGGGCATCGCCGAAGATCTTTTCGATGTCTTCTGGGGTTTGGACAGGTGAGTTCTTTCCTACAGCCATCTTCAAGCCATTCCACTCAATAATGTCGCCATAAACCTGGGAATTCAGGTTGTCCTTGTTCATGACTGGGTTCCACTTCAGGTTATCGCGGAGTGTTTTCTGCTGGTTCCCATGGTATCTCCACTCCTTGGAGTCCTGAGAGCTTTCGCTGGAGGAAGAGTGATGGTGGTTCTTGTCATGATGTTTGTGCGAGCGGTGCGAGTGCTGGTGGGTGTATGGCCATTCTTGAGAGTTCAAAGAAGCAGACTGCTGGTATTGTTCTTGGTAGGACGGCAGGTCCTGTTGGTACTGGGTGGCCTGGGTCAGCTGGTCTTGATCGTAGTATTTCTGCTCCGAATCTTTTTCGTTACGGTATTTCTGGTTCTGCAGCTGCTCCTGTTCGTAGTATTTCTGGTTCTGCAACTGCTCCTGTTCGTGGTACGCCTGCTCCGAAACTTGTTGGTTACGGTATTTCTGGTTCTGCAGCTGCTTGCCGCGGTTCTTCTGGCTCTGGAGCGTTTGGTCGCGCTGCTTCTGGGCCGTCGGCTGGTCGCGGTGTAGCTGTTGGTACTGGTCGATGTACTCGAACTGCTGAACGTCGAGGCCGTCCACTCCTCGTTCTTGCTGCTTGAAGATGCTGGCACTGATGCCGTGGGCCAAGGTAAGGCAGACCAACACACAAGCTGCCTTCATGTTGTCGGTTTGATGTGTGTCAGTTGTGGAGAAATTAGCAGTATTTATATGTAATATTTTGCCGATCCTGCGATACGTCTACGTGTGTGTCTGTGTGTGTGAGCGATGACGGCGCCTGCGCATCGTGCTCAGTGCAGCGTCAGCACAGTGCGTTTCCTGCGAAAAATATTGGTAGCTTAGAAACAAAATAAATATGTTATTTTTTTCAACTTCTTATGAAAGTGGTTTTGATCACGTTTTTGCATGTACAAGGTGTGAATATATATATATAATATAACAGTTCACTGAAAACCTGAAAAGGGGTCATTTTATTGTCTTTATGAACAACTTTAACTTTGAGACTGACATAGAATAAATAGCTCAGCAGGCTGTTCCCTATATTTTGTCGAGATAAACGAACAAACGCCTTTTGGGTACCTACAGTCAGTAAACATGGGGCCCGGGTTCGATTCCCATTTCTTGTCTACTCTGTTGGAAACCAAAGCGCCAATCACCAGCACTTAAATTCAGAAGTTTATTTCCCCTTTTTTTTTCCGGGTGGAAAATCATCAAATAACCCCTCCCGTTCTTGGGCAGATCGAAAGGGAGTGTCAGACTTCTACTGACTAAAAACCACCCATGTTCCTTCTTAGCCCTTAATGTCGTGGCCGCGGTATCTCTTGCGAACAACCCGCAGCCCCGGCGACGGGCGTCGGCCCTTGCGGGCCTTTTCATGTTGCTAACATCTCTTTGAGGCGCGCGTGGAACACGAACGCGCCGTCGACACGGCCTGTCGTCGTCATAAGACGGAAGGCAAGCTAGCCCATCACTCACCGTCCAAAGGCCCAAAACTCTACAAAACTCAACCCCTAAGGAAGTTAAAAGGAGATAAAAATTTTAATGGAAAATCGTCATTAGCACGCGGGCGAAGTCGCGGTCAAAACCTAGTAACTTATAACATCACTACAGGCGTGATGTTATGTTATGTTTTTCCACGGAGGTTAGGCAGGTGTACGTAATTAATAATAATAATTAAAAATCTTTATTCAGAATCCTAAAAAGTCAAAATACAATATGAATCTTAAAATTAAAAATATAGGTATAATAATGTTAGATGCCTGTACTAGGATAATCCTGTATCACAGGCTGTAGGAGCTTAAACAGTATGTTATATTTAGGACAGAAGTTTTTTGTTCAATACATCATATAGTTACATAACGACAAAACATTTTAATAAACTTAAACTCAAATTAAAGTATGTATAATTGTATACCCACATTTTGCCTAACCATACCTAATGTTTAAGTCTATATAAAAGGGGGTGAGCCTAATATTGTATTAAATTTTCCTGATGGGAAAACCCATTGTCCGACTTAGGAATCGAACTCACGACCTAGTAGCGCTTATGACCACTAAACGAGCAAGGGAAATCGTTTGTTTTAGGATTATTACAAGGCGATTATTACTGTGATGTTGATTTCACTTACTTCTGTAGTTAGTTTGTTTTTAAAATATTCTACTTACTTAGGTACTTAGTATAATGTTAGTTCTGTTTTTATTTAAGTATAGTTATATTAATCTTCAATTTTTTTGTACCTATTTACAAAGAAAACCATTTTTTTTTTAAATCGTTGCCCCACTCTAGGAATTTCTCCTGTATCATGGGTGCGTTCACAGACATTTAAACTCACATACTCAAAAAGTCAGACCCGAAATCTGTAGGCCATACAAATATTTGTTCCGTGCGGGGATCGAATCCGCGACACGTAGCGCAGGTGAACTGCTTGAGCCACTGCGCCAACCGTGCCGTCATTAAATATAAATACATACATACAAATATTTATTTATTAACATGGGCTTTTCTACTGAATAGGTAATCTATTATATTTATTTCCTCACCAGCCTGCCTTTCCCAACTATGTTAGGGTCGGCGTCCATTCTAACCGGATGCAGCTGGATACCAGTATTTTACATGGAGCGACTGCCTATCTGACCTACACAACCCAGTTAATACTGCGTAATACGATACCCTTTGGTAAGACTGGTTGTCAGAAGGTATTTTACACGAAGCGACTGCGTATCTTACCTCCGCAATCCTGTTAGTACTGGGTAATGCGATAGCCCTTGATAAGATTTGTTATCAGACTTTCGGGACACTGAATACCTAAACGACTGTCAAAGATCTAAAGGGTGTAAAAGTACCCTTAACGCAAACGAAAGGCACTTGTTCTCCCCACCACTGCGATCTTTTTATTGTTCCAGACCATACCTGGGAAGCCCCTAGTTACGGAGATATTGGGGGTCAAAGTTACAAATTTTTCAGTAAATACCTACTAGTTTTTCAGGTTATAACTTTACTTAAATTACCTCCATGATCCGTTGTGTGTGTAGTGGATGCTTTGAATAGTATCAAAGCATCCACTAGCACAATGTTTTGAAAGAGCTACATTGAGTTTTATCATAAAATGTGATATTTCACCCCAAAAAAGAATCGATTCCCAGCAATATTTTTTGCGTAGGGGTACTTAGTTTGATGTACGCAGAATGCTTGGTTGACGGTTTCGTGAGGGTTGATTTACACCTCGACATTCACTGCGAGTGGCCCAAACAATAAAAAAATATGTTGTCATACATTGCAATCGTTATTTCACGAGAAATGCGCGTTTACCATAACCATAGCTAGATCATCATCTGCCTAGCCTTTTCCCAACTATGTTGGGGTCGGCTTCCAGTCTAACCGGATGCAGCTGAGTACCAGTATTTTACATGGAGCGACTGCCTATCTGACCTCCACAACCCAGTTAATACTAGGTAATACGATACTCTTTCGTAAGACTGGATGTCAGAATTCCAGGTCACTGACTACCTGTAACGACTGCCAAAGATCTATATATGGCAGCCGGGACCAACAGCTTAACGTGCTTTCCGAGGCACGGAGGAAACTCGGTATGTCAGGCGGTCACCCATCCACAGACCGACCATAACCATAGCTAGATGCAGTTCAATATTCTTGTTTTAAGCGACTGTCTATCTGACCACCACAATCCTAATCTTACCACCGTAATGCCAACAACCGGGCATAGATCCAGACTCACAGAGTGCTACTCAGAAATGTCTATTGGAAAAATTGAATATCTTTCCTCGATCAGGGAATCGAACCCAGGACCTCATGGTCAGCAGTATAATAGCGCTTGAAAACACGAAACCAACGAGGCAGTATGTTCATTTATTGCGTGCGCAAAAAATTACAATATTTTTGCTGATTTAGCTGTCGCGAAAGTATAACATCGATTTGAAATCAGTCACGTAGGATTGCACTGGCAGCAAAAAGGTTGTAATATTATTTCAAACATCACGGCTGTGTTTCCTCAAGGGATAGGCTAATGTGTAAGTGTGAGTAGTACTCTGTCTAGCATAATTATATAAAATTGTGTATGACACTTGCGAAAGTTCAAACGCGCATTTCTAGTAAAAAAACTATTGTAACTTTAAATAAAATATGACCTACTTTATGATAATACTATAGCGACCCGCCCCGGCTTCCCACGGGTGCAATGTACTATAAACCTCCCTTTTGAATCACACTATCTATTGCTGAAAATTGCATTAAAACCCGTTGCGTAGTAGTAGATCTAAGCGTACAAATAACGGGAGCGACTTTATTAACCATCAGCTTCTGAAGTCGGTGGCAAACAAACAAATGTCACATCTTCAGAAACTAATTTCGTCTGAAGTTTATAAATCAACCCATCACACAGCCGTCAACCAAGCATTCTGTACATCAAACTAAGTACCCCTACGCAAAAATTTTTGCTGGGAAACGACTTTTTTTTTGTGTCAAAAATCACACTTTACGGCAAAACTCAATGTAGCACTGTTAAAACATTGTGCTAGTGGATGCTTTGAATAGTAAACGGGTCATGGAGGTAATTTAAGTAAAGTCAAAACCTGAAATACTATTATTTACAAGAACAGCTGTAAAAAATTTGGAACTTTATATTTTTCCTGTGAGGCTGTTTAGCAGCTTCATATCTTTGCTTCTTCTTCAACCTGGCGAAATCAAACCGTGGAAAAAGAGCAAATGAATATAGTCTCCTAAAAATTGATGACAAGCAAGCAAGTGGCGTTCTGTGGTTTCTGCCTACCCCATGGGAAAAGGCCGTGAACTTATGTGTGTGTATGTAATAGTATATTATGCAACTAGTGAATAAAGGACGGATTTAAAGCGAGGGCCGTAGATGAGTCACGAGCAAGTGAAGGATTCTTATGATTGAATCACGAACGCAGCGAGTGATTCAACTGTTAGAATCCTGAACGACGCGAGTGATTCATGGCCCTCGATATAAATTCGTACTTTATTCAAGAGTTGCATACTATACTTTATATCATGACTACGAAAAAAGACATAATTTAAGCGAAAATAGAAATTTAATCAAGAAATAAGAATTGTTACATTAATTGAAATGGACATTAAAATTAGAGCAATGACTGAAATTAAGCGTAATTTTCTTATTATTATCATTAGGGTGGTCAACTTGTGAAACAATATTTATTAATCTAATGCCAAACTCCTTGTCGCAAATATCGACCAATCAAATCTCGAGAATTTATTTGCACCAAAGAGTTTTGAATTTCGAATCTTAGCGCAAGGAGTTTGTGTAAGCATTGAAATAGAGACCGGATATATTTTTGTGTTCCAAATTCAAACACCAAAATAGTGAATAAAAACAAAACAGTGAATAAAAGGCCTTTTTATTCACTGTTTTGCGTGAATAAAATAAGCTTTTTAGAGTAGGTATGGTATAATAGTATATTATGCAACTAGTGAATAAAGGACGGATTTAAAGCGAGGGCCGTAGATGAGTCACGACTTCACGAGCAAGTGAAGGATTCTTATGATTGAATCACGAACGCAGCGAGTGATTCAACTGTTAGAATCCTGAACGACGCGAGTGATTCATGGCCCTCGATATAAATTCGTACTTTATTCAAGAGTTGCATACTATACTTTATATCATGACTACGAAAAAAGACATAATTTAAGCGAAAATAGAAATTTAATCAAGAAATAAGAATTGTTACATTAATTGAAATGGACATTAAAATTAGAGCAATGACTGAAATTAAGCGTAATTTTCTTATTATTATCATTAGGGTGGTCAACTTGTGAAACAATATTTATTAATCTAATGCCAAACTCCTTGTCGCAAATATCGACCAATCAAATCTCGAGAATTTATTTGCACCAAAGAGTTTTGAATTTCGAATCTTAGCGCAAGGAGTTTGTGTAAGCATTGAAATAGAGACCGGATATATTTTTGTGTTCCAAATTCAAACACCAAAATAGTGAATAAAAACAAAACAGTGAATAAAAGGCCTTTTTATTCACTGTTTTGCGTGAATAAAATAAGCTTTTTAGAGTAGGTATGGTATAAAAATACTTATCGTTTTATTAGGTTATTTCTTCGAAAGTGTATTGAAAAACGTCGTTTAATACACGTGAGAATTTGTTTCCGCACTTGTATCACAATGTAATAATACAAGTACATTTTATAAGTTAGTCGACTATTATTCTTTATTAAACTTATGAAGCCGCTGATATAGCTGTGATAGTTTTCGTTTTATTGTCGCATAATATGGGTAAATACATGGTACAGTCGGTACCCAGCATTATTTGACCCCTCGTATAAAGAAGAAGACGGCAAGTTTTGTGAGAAGAGGGGTCAGGTAATGCTGGGCTTAGAAGCAATTTTCGCCTACTGTATTGATTTAATTTTCACTTTATGCAGCGAAACTGGTACTTTGGAACTCTTATTTACATAGTATAAAAATAAAAAACTTAGAAAAAAAAAGTGAAAAAAGCAAATTATACACAAAAAAGTGAAAAATTAACTTCAGAAGATAAATCTGCTTCTGAAGTCGGTGACATTTGTTTGTTATATCGTTTTGTTTGCCACCGACTTCAGAAGCTGGTTAATAAAGACGCTCCCGTTATTTGTACGCTTAGATCTACTACTAATGCAATTTTCAGCAATAGATAGAGTGATTCAAGAGGAAGGTTTAGTATATTGCACCCGTGCGAAGCCGGGGCGGGTCGCTAGTATCAGGGGCGGATCCAGGATTCCTTTCTGGGGGGGGCACATGTAGTCTAGTCAACAAGAGATTTTTGGTTATTTTTTTTTTATTCATATTTTTCGGAGGCGGAGATTTTTTTTTTAACAATAAGCACTTGTAATTGACAAGACTACATGTGCCCCCCAGAAAAAATCCTATTTCAACCAGAAACACGCAAGTGTCACTCATTTTCTTTCTGTTATGTTGCTCTGATAATTCGATTTGGTATGTACTGTGATTGAAACTCCATAACCGTCTGGGGGGGGCACCCCCCCCTGGATCCGCCCTTGGCTAGTATTATCATAAAGTAGGTCATATTTTATTTAAAGTTACAATCGTTATTTCACTAGAAATTCGCGTTTGAACTTTGGCAAGTGTCATACATTATAATATGCTCGACAGTACCTACTAGTTACACTTACACATTAACCTATCCCATCGGATAACACAGCCGTGATGTTTGAAATAATATAACAAACTTTTTGCTGCCGGTGCAATCCTACATGACAACTGATTTAAAAGCTTTCGCGACAGCTAAATCAGCAGAAATATTGTATTTTTGGCGCACGCAATAAATTAACATACTGCCTCGTTAGTTTATTGTTTTCAAGTGCTATTATACTGCTGAGCATAAGGTCCTTAGTTCGATTCCCAGGTCGGGGAAAGGGAAGTGATATTCGATTTTTTCAACGGGATTTTCCCAGGGCGTCCTTTGCTTCTGGATTTGTGCCCGGTTGTTGGCATTAGGGTTAGGGATAGTACAGCAGTCGCTAGTACTACTACGGGTCATCATCATCATCATCAGCCTATAATGTTTCCACTGCAGGGACGCGGGCCCAATGCAGATTGGTAGATGTCACATGTTTTCCAATATGTTGGTTCTAAGACAATGTTTCCTCAAGAAGTTTTCCTTCACCGTTTTGAGAGCAGCGGTAATGAAATAAATTACACAAAGTAATGCGCCTGCCTGCCCACACCCACAACCACAGAACAGATAAAAGAGGATCTTTTAACTGTTCTGTGGTTCGAACCGACGACGTTCGTAAGTCGGGGCCGCTGCATCTGGTCATACTGGAAACTGACCCCAACATAGTTGGGAAAAGGTCAAGCTGATGATGAAGATGGCATTCGCCTTGCTCCCTATTACATGGGCCTCATCCTAAACTATAACTGAAATGTGAGTAGAGCTTTTTTGGAGAGTGGGAATTAGGAAATCCTCAAATGACTCCTCCCGATCTGGGCGGAGCGGAAGGGAATGTCAGACTTCTACTGACTAAAAACCTCCCATGTGTGCCCCTGTGTGTGTGTGTGTCTTAGCCCTTAAATGTGTCCGGGGCCGCAGTCTCTCTTTCGAATAACCCGCAACCCGACGGGACCCGCGGCCCCGACGTGAGATACCTACACTTCTGCCTAAGCTATCGGGAATAACAGGCGTGATGTTACATGGATGTTATTTATTTTATCGATGTTTTAGCTATAAGGTATAAAATTATAGTAGTAAGCAACACAACTAAGCAATATTGTAATTTGCAATTCGACTATACAATAAACATTATTGCGATAATTATACATTTACCTACTACTATCATGACAGCTAATGCCAAAGGTATAAGCAGAGAATGGAGCAGCAATTCACCGTAATCGAAATGAATCCCATACATCTGGCTAGACGGAATAATATTATGCCATCATCCGTATTGATCCGTCCGCATCCCCTTTAAATGCAGAGTAAAAGGGACATCGACGCATAGACGGATACCACGGGAATGATTTTTATTTTGATTTATTTGCAACATCAAACAATTGCATAGATACATACAACTTCAAATTAACAATGTTGTAATAATCAGCAGCGTTAACACAGAATACAAGCAAAAAACACGCTTGTTTTTTTTTTTAAGAGAAGTGGAAAGAATCAATTTTTTTTCATTATAATTTAAAATTACAGGGTGTAAACGTACCCTTCACGAAGCTGTCAAACCAAGCATTATGTACAATCAAACTAAGTACCCCTACATGACCCCTACGCAAAAAATTTGCTGGGAGACGACTTTTAACTGCATGTAACCAATTTATCACAAATAAACGATTTGATTAATTGATTTTTTTTGGTGTCAAAAATCACATTTTACGGTAAAACTCAATGTAGCACTCTTAAGTTAAAACATTGTGCTAATGGATGTTTTCAATAGTGTAAATGGGTCATGGAGTTAATTTAAGTAAAGTTATACAGGGTGTAAACGAACCCTTCACGCATCCGTCAGCCAAGCATTCTGTACTTACATCAAACTAAGTACCCCTACGCAAACATTTTTGCTGGGAAATGACTTTTTTTTTGGGGTCAAAAATCAAATTTTACGGTAAAACTCAAAGTAGCACTCTTAAAACATTGTGCTAGTGGATGCTTTGAATAATAAACGGGTCATGGAGGTAATTTAAGTAAAGGTAAAACCAGAAAAACTAGTAAGTATTTACAAAAACAGCTGTGAAAAATTTGGAACTTTGACCCCTATATCTCCGGAACTAGGAAGTTCCCAGGTATAGTCTAGAACAAAAAAAATATCGCAGTGGTGGGGAGAACAAGTACCCTTCGTTTGCGTTAAAGGTACTTTTACACCCTATATAATATATTATCCTGAAAAAAAACAGCTGTGAAAAATTTGGAACTTTGACCCCGATATCTCCGGAACTAGGAAGTTCCCAGGTTTAGTCTAGAACAAAAAAAATATCGCAGTGGTGGGGAGAACAAGTACCCTTCGTTTGCGTTAAGGGTACTTTTACACCCTGTATAATATATTATCCTGAAAAAAAACAGCTGTGAAAAATTTGGAACTTTGACCCCCAATATCTCCGTAACTAATTCCCAGGTATGGTCTAGAACAAAAATATCGCAGTGACGGGAGGAACAAGTGGCTTTCGACTTCGTTATGGGTACTTTTACACCCTTTATAAGTAAGTGCATTGATTATGATATTTTCAAAATAAGCATAGCATCAGCCTATTATGTTTCCACTGCTGGGACTTCAGGCCTCGTCTCTACCCGTCGGGACTGTGGGTCCCGTCGGGGCTGCGGGTTGTTCGCAGATACCGTGGCCTCGACATGAAGGGCTAAGAAGGAACATGGGTGGTTTTTAGTCAGTAGAAGTCTGACTCCCTTTCGCTCCGCCCAAGAGCGGGAGGGGTCATTTGATGATTTTCCACCCACCATAAAAAAAAAGGCCTCGTCTCTATGGGAAATTGGGCTATACCAGTATAATACCCAGTGCGAGTTGGTAGATGTCACATGTCTTTGAATCTTTGGTTATAGGTGATGCTGGTTTCCTCACGATGTTACCCTTGATGAAATAAATTACACAAAATAATGCGCCTACCTGGGTTCGAATTCGAACCCACGACTTACTGTACGTAAACCGGGGTCTCCACCACTGGGCCACCGCTGCTATTAACACATTATAGGGTATTTCAACAAAGAAATCTAATTAGTCCTTCAGATAGATTTCCAAAAAATAATGGACACATATTTTTTCACGTAAACGTCTTGTCAAGTCGTGTGACGTCATAAGGTTAAGTACTTTTTTACCCACAAAGTGACGCCACAAGCCCCCACTCATGATCTTTGACACGTTTTACTTTCGTAAATTTTTATTAATTTGATAAAATAAGAAACACGTATCCAACATTTTTCGATAGTCTAACAGACGGACTAATTAGATTTTTTTGGTGAAATACCCTATTGTCCTACAAAAAATCTAATAGGATGACAAACAAGAATAGGATGTCTAAAGAATTCCTTGACTGTCCTCTGAGTTGAGTGCTGCACATAATACATAAATCGATGTCAAGAAAGTGTTTATTTATAATTTGTTTTTATATAAGTAGATTTTCAACAAGACCTCGAAGAGGTGCTCGAACACCACCACTGCAAACAACGGTTGCTTGCATGATGTACTAAATACGTGGTAACCGCTTGTGCCTCTAATCCTTCCACCATGTATTTAATAAGATGGACTCACTTTAAATTATAACGCTGTATGTATGCCTCAATGGTTTAGTGCAAGTTTCTGGATTCGATCATTCGTTCGTTCTAAAAACGAATGAGAGATGACATCAATCTCTGGGTGGAATCTTTTTTGTTTTGAAAAGTTTCAGTAGCATTATACACTATGGCTGGGTTTGTGCCCTGTTAATAGCAATGGGATCTTCCCCTTATAAATATAAGTCTATGAAAGTCGTTACAGGTAGTCAGTGCCATGACAACCAGTCTTACCAAAGGGTATTCGTACTAACTGGGTTGTGGAGGTCAGAGAGGCAGTCGCGCGCACTCTATGTAAAATACTGGTATAAATCTGCATCCTGTTTGGTTGGAAGCCGACCCCAACATAGTTGGGAAAAACCTTAAAATTTTAGGCTTTACCATCTAAATGTTATGTTCAATCCCATTGTCACAGGGGGCCAGCCCATTGTCATCAACCGGGCACAAATCGGGACTCCGTGGCTGCTACTGAACAAAATTCCTAATAGAAAAACCTAATGACACTTTGCCCGACCTGGGGCTCGAACCTAGGAGGTGCAGCCTCATGCTCTGCAGCCGTGTTAGCGACCAATATACCAACGAGGCAGTGATCATTGTCAGTGTTAGATGGTGTCTTGTAATCCGAGCTTTGGAGTCGCTAAATGTCGCCTAATATTTGTGAAAATGCATCAATTTCGCTGTAAAATTTGTAAGGAAAGCCACAAACTCAACGAATGTCGTAATTAACATCGCTTCATTACCTAGTCAGCACATTGACCCGAAGAAATGTTTATTAAGTAGAAATCTTTTATTAATGCAGACTTTGTACCCACGTTCAAGTGTATTGCCTACCAAGAAATAAACCGACGATTTACCTACTTATAATTTGTGTTGAGCATATAGAATTGTAAATAATGCAATGTTATGTTATGGAAAACAAGTTATTGCACCTGACTCGGTCGTTCGACTTTTAAATAACATCATGCCGGTGTTTTCGTGAAGTGTAGGCAGAGGTATATAGGTAACCTAAGGAACCCACATTTTGCCATTTATGTTTATGTCTAATAAAACAACAGGCGTCGGATTGTTACTGAGAATTTCATGATATAAAACCCTATAAACCTGGGCCATACTTAGGAATCGAATCCAAGCAAAACCTTGACATGAACGAACTGTTTTTACTTATGTTTAAACAGTTCAGACGAATTAAGGATGTATTTACAATAGGCTTGTGTTTAAACACCGCCCAAAAAAGTACCTATTTCGCAACCAAAAAAATTCTAAACGGTTACCAAAATGGATTAATGGTCACCAAATACGTCGAACGTACGTCGCCTAAAGCAAAAGCTTTTTCAACGCGCGCTCGCTTCGCTCGCATATTAAATAACACTAATATCTTCTGTCCCTGTTCTGGGCGCCGGGCCTCCGCCCGGCCTCCTTCGTCGGCCTACGGCCCGGTGCCCATGCCACCCCTAAAAATTGGTAGTAATATTAATCTTTGAGTTGGATAGAATTTGGTGACCGTTGATCCATTTTAGGAACCAAAAAATTTATTTGGTGCCTAGGCTTAGAGTCTTAAAAATATTTTTGGTGGCCGTCTAAGTTATACCCTTTACAATATTACGATAATTTAATTTAGCTAAACTAACTACAAACCATAAAAGAGCATCCAAAAACACCTCCTCGATGCTGTTAGCAGGTTATGTTTGAGCCCGTCGGGGCTGCTGGTTGGTCGCAAGAGATACCGCGGCCTCGACATGAAGGGCTAAGAAGGAACATGGGTGGTTTTCAGTCAGTAGAAGTCTGACACTCCCTTTCGCTCTGCCCAAGAGCGGGAGGGGTTATTTGATGAGTTTTCACCCGCCCAAAAAAATAAAAAAAAGGTTATGTTTGAGTGGTGTCACGAAGGCTGAGTAATCGGACCCCGCGACCCCAGATCTTCAACCTCAAACCTATTGTATTAATTATCACTTGCTTCGATGATGGAAAACATCGTGAGGAAATCAAACCAGCATGCCTTTTTTTTTTTTTGGGGGGTTGGAAATCATCAAATAACCCCTCCTGCTCTTGGGCAGAGCGAAAGGGAGTGTCAGACTTCTACTGACTAAAAACCACCCATGTTCCTTCTTAGCCCTTCATGTCGAGGCCGCGGTATCTTTGACGTCACTCACCGGTAAAAATTTCATAATATTGCCTTAGAAATTTAGAATATGACGTCACACGAGTTTTCAAAGCACTGTATCGTCTTCATTGTTTGTTTAAGTGAAAAAAGAAATAATACATGTCCAATATTTTATGGAAATCTATCTGACCTCCGTATTACGTTTATGGGGAGGATGTAAAACATAAGTTTATTTTGTACCGGTAGCTATTAGAGGGGATTTCGTTACAAGACTTTCAGAGGCGTAAGGACGGAAAAGGGGCATTTTTCTTCTAGAACTATATATTATCTCTCCCGTAGACTGTCTCGTTGGTTTAGTGGTCGCGAGCGCGACTGCTGAGAATGAGGTCCTGGGTTTGCTTCCCGGGTCGGACAAAGTGTCATTCGGTTTTTCACCCGAAGAAAAAAACGTTGCCCCACACTAGGAATTTCTCCTGTATCGTGGGTGCGTTTACAAACATTTAAACTCACATACACAACACACCCAGACCCGAAACAACTATCTGTGCCATACAAATATTTGTTCCGTGCGGGGATCGAACCCGCGACCCGCAGCGCAGCAGTTCAATCTCTCAGCCACTGCGCCAACCGTGCCGTCAAATTTGAAAGAGCAACCTTGTAACGCAAAGGGCATGAAAAGGAACTCAGCTGGGTTTTAGTCAATCTGACACTCCCTTCTGCTCCACCCAGAGCGTGAGGTGGCATTTAACTTTTTAATTTTCCATATGACACACGGTTCATGCATAACCCTTACCACTATCTGGCTAGTGGACCTAATTCTGTCTTGTCATCAAACCTTTCCTTTCTTGTCATATGTATACAGAACAACCTACCAAATTCATAATAGTTTTGCCCAAACCTCAATATGTAGGTAGGTACATTAAAAGGCAAAATCAATAGGGTAATAAAATAACCATCCTTTTGGGCTTCACCACAGTCGGGTAACAAAAAGACATACAGACGAATTGATAACCTCCTCCTTTTCGGAAGTCGGTTAAAAATAGGTCTCTGTACCTACTACATGGCTACTAGTTATAGTTTTGTTTGCAAGGGCGGGTCCAGGGGGTGCACGGGAGCACGTGCCCCCCCCAGACGTTTATGGAGTTTCCATCACAGTAGGTACATACTTCTAGCCAAATCGAATTATCAGAGCAACATAACAGAAAGAACATGATTGAAACTTGCGCGTTTCTGGTTGGAAGAGGATTTTTTCTGGGGGGGGGAGGGGGCACATGTAGTCTTGTCAACAAGTGCTTAATGTTAAAAAACAAAAATCACCGCCTCCGAAAAATATGAATAAAAAAAATAATCCCCCCAAAAAGAAATCCTGGATCCGCCCCTGAGTGTGTGAGTGTCATTAGTACAGCACCTTCTGCTCCGCCCTGAGCGGGATAAGACATTTGATGATTTTCCTTCCATGAAAAAGAAAAGGTATCTACCACAACATATGGCTCATCATCACCATCATCATCCACAGCCCGAGCTCCACCCACTGCTGGGTATAGGACTCTCTTTTCTTGTGCCAATCTCCACGGTCCTGTGCAAGCCTCATTCAGGTTTTGCCCCCGATGGCAACTATGTCGTCTGCCCATCTTGCCGCCGGACGACCCACACTTCTTTTGCCAGTTCTTGAACGCCATTCGGTGACAGCCCTAGTCCACCTGTCATCACTGCGCTTTGCTAGGTGTCCTGCCCAACTCCATTTGAGTTCCTTACCGCGATTCCCAATATCGAAAAGTTTTGTGTGTCTTCGGATTTCGACGTTAGGAACTCGATCTATATAGTTTTAAGCAACAACATGGCTACCTACTGTTATATTTTGAGTGTATGAGTGTCATTAGTAGGTTGTGCACCAAATCGTTATTCGTATCTTCATCATCTAGGTAGGAACGTAAATAAAACAGCCCCAATGTTAATGACTTAATAATCGCTTATCATATCTAATGTTGGTATTTCGATTAATATCTACCTAATGTTGTGCACATAGAAATATTATATCTATGGCTGTGCAGGTTTTTTCTCAAATAAATATATCATGCCTATTCATAATTAATTATAGAAAAAGTAAGTAATTTGTCATACTGAAACATAACATAACATTACATCACGCCTGTAATCCCGAAGGGTTAGGCAGAGGTGTAACTAATAGTACACCCACATTTCGCCAGTTACGTTTAAATCGCTTGTAATAGCGTGCGTGTGAGCCTATTGCCATCAACCGGGCATAAATCCAGACTAAGAAATTCCTGTTGGAAAACCCCAACAAAACTTTGATGAACCCGGAAATCGAACCGAGGCCCGCATGCTCAGCAGTCACGCTTGCGGCCACTAGACCAATGAAACAGTCAATATCGTACCTAAACATAATAACAAGATATTATGTTAATTAGCCTATTTGCTATAGATTAGGTATTGCTCAAGAATCAATTTAATTGTACATTTTGTACTTACCTGTGTAATTAATATTATAATATTATAAAGGGTGTAAAAGTATCCCTAACAAAGCCGAAAGGCACTGTTCTCCCTGTCACTGCGATATTTGTTTTGTTCTAGACCATACCACTACATACACTACATACTTTCCTCTCGCAGGTCTGCTGGAAGAAATTTCTTATGAAATAAGCAGTACCTTTGTGCTCTACTATTTTTTTTTTTTTTATGTTTTGTTTTTTCCTTTTTTTTTGTATTTTGTGTGTACATAAATAGATAAATAAATAAATAAATAATACCTGGAAAACCTCTAGTTACGGAAATATTGGGGGTCAAAGTTACTAATTTTTCACAGCTGCTCTGTTTTTTAGCCGCGATGGACCCAATATTGGTATGGCTTACAGGTAACTGTACCGAGTCTGGCTGGTTGTGTATGTTTGTAAACGTACCTACCCACGATACAGGAGAAATTCCAAGTGTGGGGCAACTATCCTTATTAAATGAGTGAGTATAAAATACAATGCAATAAGCAGCCTATAAGCAACATATTACATGACATGCTGAATTTCTGACACATGCCGAAGACATGCCGGTTTCCTTCCGATGCTTTCCAGTTACCTTCACCTTTATTAGAGCAGTGCTGGTGAAATAAATGATCCACACAATGTAACCCGTCTGCCGCGGTTGAAAAATATGGGGGGTAAAATATTAGGTACTTAGATAGGTAGGCAGGTACACCTCTGCCCAATTCTTTAGAGATAACAAATGTGATGTTGCCTTTTATTGTTTACCTGACACTCAATGATACTACTTATACCGGTAAAGGAAATTAAATACTTACAATAAAAAAACAAGTTAGAACATGACATGATATATGAATGACATGAACTTTAGTATCAACCTACCACAGCTTAGTATTGGGTACTATTGACAATGACCAGAATTCATTTACCCATCACTAATAAGCGGAAAGATTAAATCGCAAAAACTTACTCAGACAAGGCCGATCATGGATTCCGGACAGTTCACTCTCAGTTCAAACTCGGAGAACTCGTGCGATGGCCAAAATATTCGTTATTTTATTCGCGCTGATCAACTTAAGAAATGGAAATATGGCAGATCATTTAATCTCAAGTTCCATTACGAAAACGACGGAGAACATAGCCCAAAGATTCATCAAACATCCGATAGTAACTTCAACGACGTTTGTTGCCTCCAATACTTTCGCCTCAGCTGTTAACTTTATAACCAAGCTGCCCTTTGCAGTTTCAAGGGCTGTAGGACCCGTCCAACTTACATCACAAGTCAGCAAAACCAACACAATAGATGCAGTCGACAAGTTCATTGCTGCTTTCAATGCCGGCAAAGGCAATGAGGATGCAACGATGAGGATCGATGCTATCATTGTTAAATATGGATATAAAGTAGAGAAGCACGCAGTCAGGACAGAAGACGGTTACGTGTTGACTATGTTCAGGATCTCCAGCACCGGACCAGCAGTGTTCCTCATGCACGGGCTACTTGGTAGTGCGGACGATTACATTGTAGCGGGCCCCGAAAGCGGCCTCGCTTACCAGCTAGCCGACCAAGGCTACGACGTCTGGATGGGCAATGCCCGAGGCTGCAAGCATTCCCGCCGCCACATCAGCATCGAGCCGTCTGATGCACAGTTCTGGGACTTCTCATGGCATGAAATTGGCATATATGATCTTCCAGCTATGATCGACTTTGTGCTAAGAAAAAGAAACAGGAAATCTCTGAAATACGTCGGCCATTCTCAAGGTACTACAGCATTTTTCGTAATGGCCTCTGAAAAACCCGAATATAATGCAAAGATATCCGTAATGATTGCATTGTCTCCTGTTGTTTATATGTCTAAAGTCAGGTCCCCTATGGTGAGGCTATTGTCTCCCGGAACATCAATATGGCACGGAGTTACAAAGAATCTCGGATTGTATGAGTTTTTGCCGGACAGTAACGTAATGAGCGCAATAAAGCTGTTAACGTGTGGAACAGGACCTATAGTGTCGATTCTATGCAGCAATGTTTTATTTATGATCGCTGGTTTTGATTTTGAGCAGCTCAATGTTACGAATTTGCCCGTGATATATGGGCACATGCCGTCTGGCGCATCAATGAAGCAATTCGTTCATTACGGGCAGGGGCTGATATCTGAGGATTTTCGGAAGTTTGATTACGGCAGTGAAGAGAATGTGAAAAGGTACGGTGTTAAGGTGGCTCCGAGATATGCCTTGGATAAGATAGTGGCGCCGGTTTCCTTGTTCTACAGTGATGCCGACTGGCTGGCGCACCCTGGAGACGTGGAGCACCTCGGCAAGAGGCTCCCCAATGTAGTCGATACCTACAAGATACCACACGAACAGTTCAATCATGTTGACTTCTTATTTGCAAAAGATGTGAAAACATTGGTTAATTTAAGGCTGCTGAAGGTGCTTTTGGCGTTCTAATAATATTCAATAGATTTCAGTTGTGAAATAAAGTTATTATTGTAAGTTAATTGTTTTTAATTTATGACAAATCCTATGTCAGGATGGGATAGAAAAATCTTATACCTAAGTGATATCTATATTCAAAACTTTGTTATTTAATGAAGTATTTCGTAACTACAATGCTAATCCTACCTATACGATTATAGCAAAACATCGTGAAGATACACGTTACAAAAAACAGACGACCGTAGCGAAAACATCGACAGGAAATTAAATAAATGATTTGCAAGAACAAAGTCGAGCGCTTCGCAAACAGTTTTGCCCGTCATGGTAATTTTGTTAGACTAAGCATGACCTAAAAAGATGTGTATTTTGTTTGTTACTAAGTCGACTTGTGTAGAATATTAAAATTTATAGAATTTAATATCAGACTTGTGCAATATTATTGGATAAACGGAAAATACCAAAAACTAGCAGCAAAAACTATAATGTTCTGGCGCATCAATATCTTGTTATGGAGCTATGGACTGTGATTGGCCGTGACGATTAAATCAAAAATGAAACCAATTATGTCGACCACATAAATAACCTTATATTCAAGATAAAGTTAACCATTTGTATAACATCTGCTAAACCTCTTTTCCCGAACATGTTGGGGTGGGCTTCCGGTCTAACCAGATGCAACTGAATACCCGTATTTTACAAGGAGCTATATTCCCTATCTGACTTCCACAACCCAGTTAGTACAGGTTATAACGCGATACCCCTTGGTAAGACTGGCTGACTTTCGGGCCACTTACTAGCTGTAACGAGAGTCAAAGACCTCGATCTCTCTCCAAGATCTCTCTCTCGAGATCTCTCCAAAGGACAGCCGCGAGCCGGGACCATTTATCGGTCCCGGCTCGGCTCTATTGTCCTTTCCGAGGCACGGTGGAAACTCGGTATGTAATGGGTGGTCACCCAACCACGTATCAACTTAAGCAAGCACGGCTTGACCTAAAGATCGACCCGAGCGGCTGTTTGTTTAACAGAAAATAAAACGAAAGTTGCACGTCGTGACTACGACAAGCAGGTTACCACTCAGCATGGTGCTGTGCTATGGGGACCCACAGCACAGCGCTGGTTTTTAGTGGTCACCCGTGAAAAAAACGTACGAAAGTCAAGACAGCATTAATATTATAGAGGTATCTATTAGAAAATAAAATAAACAGTGCTTGCCATGAAATCTAAAGTAGGTACTACAATTATTATGAGATTAAAAAAAAAATAGCAGATACAATTTTTAACCGACTTCAAAAAAGGAGGAGGTTATATGTTCGTGTGTATGTATTTTTTTTTTTTTTTTTTATGTATGTTACCTGATTTCTCCTCCATTTGTAAACCGATTCTCAAAATTCTTTGAAAGAGTATACTCCTGAGGTGGTCCCATTTAAATTTGGTGAAGATCTGATCCTGATCTTCGGAGATATACAATAGAACTCTTCAAAAATAGACGGCAAATCTGTCGTGATTGCTGCAATCGCTTGGATGTTTATTGTTTATACAACATCATGACGTAACATCACGCCTGTATGATCTGAGGGGGTACGCAGATGTGTACACCCAGATTTGGACAGTAAGATATTATGTAATGTTCCATTTATTGGGGATAAATAAAACCTATTATTTGTTTGGGAACAACTAAAAATGGAAAAATAAAAAACTTTTTTATCATACACTTTTACCTATTGACTACCTCGTTCGTTTAGTGGTTGCAAGCGCGACTGCTGTGCATGAGGTTCTGGGTTCGATTACCGGATTAGGTACTGTTTTTATGTTTTCCCTCAGGAATTTCTTAGTAACATACACGGACTCTGGGTTTATAACCAGTTAATGGCAATAACCCTCCGGGGATTACAGCCGTGATGTTATGTCTACCTTTGAGCTTGTGTAGGTAACTATCGGTAAACCTAGGTCCCATGGTTGTCTAGCTGTGGTAGTTTTTCAGATTAGGAACATGAAAAACAAAGATAGTCGCTAAAAACATAACCCTTTTCTTGCAGTCGGATAATAGTAGCGCCAAAGAAAAATTATACGTGTAGCGCCATCTGTTGCATTTCTTTGCAAGTAAGTAAAAGCTTCTGACGACCCGAAGCTGAGACGATACGACAGATGTGTTGTATTTCTATAGAATTTCATTATTTATATTTCTCGTATCCACTTAGCTTCAGTGGAAACCGTTGAGCAGAGGAAAGGCTAGTGAGTGGCGTGCGGTGAGGACGTGAGGTAGTTTACCCTCCCGTCGGGGCTGCGGGTTGTTCGGAAGAGATACCGCGGCCTCGGCGCAAGGGCTAAGAAGGAACATTAGTGGTTTTTAGCCAGTAGAAGTCTGACACTCCCTTCCGCTCTGCCCAAGAGCGGGAGGGGTTATTTGATGATTTCCAACACCCCCAAAAAAAGAAAAAAAAAAGGTGGTTTACCCTAAGATCTTTGGTGCCACTACCGACCCAATATTTTATGGACAGGTCCCATAGTGAAACAAAATTTTCAACAAATCAAAATTTGTATTTGGGTTCATTAAATGCATCAAATCACTATTTTTCCTAAGTACGTACTATAGGTTTACAATCTTTTTATTTTTATTCGAGTTTTACAATTATTCTTAAAACTCAATTGGTGGTTATAAAAGGTTCAATTACTGTAGGTTTTGATAATTTTGCAAAATAATTTGTAGTAAATATTTTGTAGACATGCTGATCAATGGTTAACAATAACCTTCCGAAATGTCACAAAACACAAATGATCTCATGAAACTAAAATATGTTTGGATGCTGGCTGGGTTTCCAAAGATATTCCAGAATCCAGGAGCTGTGATGACCCCATTGTATTGTATTACGGGCTGGTCTCCGCAACTCCACGTCCAAAGCGCGTACAGATTAGAGTTCTAATAGTAATGGCCCCAAAAACTTTTCCAAAGGGTCTTGATTTAGACGCCTAGTCCAAACAGAACTTATTCCATATTTTTGTGCCAGTTTCCTTGATACATATTCAAATCCTTCAATGTTCCACAAATATGTATTTATTGTGGGACCATGTATGTTATTTTCATTTAATAATGACATTCTGTGGAAAACTGTTTTAGCTTCTTTCCACTTTTTATGATGTGGGCATTTTGGTGACGGTTTTAAAGGATGTAATAGTGGTTTCCATTCAATTTCTGTCCTTCCACGGCTGCCATTCATGCTATCAAAAAGTTCATCAATTAGCAGTATCAAGAGAGCAGTATCCTTACATTCAGGTGGTAGGACTCCAGAATCTGAAATAATAATTGAATATTAATAGATGAAGACTTTAAATTAAAAGAACATACAACAATGTTTGACAAGAGAAGTCCTTACATGATGTGAGGTTCATAAATGCGGCAACCTTTTGGCTAAATACTTGACTAGCAAATTTAACTTTAATTTTGTTTATCTTCCCAGGCACAATGTGTTGGTCGGTTAACTTTTGCAGTATTCTGTAATCTTCTTTAGTCCCAAGGTTCACAGCATATAACTTTTGTATATGTTCCCACTTGGCTGTGCACACTTCGCCTCCTTTGTTCTCATGTATCAGTGGTGTATCCAGTAAATTGTTTCTAAAGTCCTTTAATAAACTTGGGGGATCATAGAGAGGTATAATTTCTAACTTTCCAATATAAAATGTGTTTAATTTGTGTTCTTGTCCAGATTTTAACTTCTCTTCTCTTGTGTCCTCAATAAGGCTCTGAATAGCTTCTTGATTATTGGTTCTTTGTTTGCACACAGTTGCTACAACTACAAATCCAGCCTTTCTAACTTCATTAATTATAATCTGTATGAATTTTTTGAGTTCAATAGCGTTTGATTGCTCAGACGAAAATGCGTAAACAATTGGTTGGATGTAATTCTGAAAAAGCCCTTTCAACATAAATACAACAACATGGCTGGCAAACCTCGGGGAACTTTTTTCGTCTTTAGGGAAATATATTTTGTCCCCCAGGGTGCTGTAACTTATTTTTTTATTTAAAGAAACTTCATCAAACAACAGCACACACAGCCTAGTTTTAGCCCACGTATGTTTTGCCTTATTTCTCAATTTTTTTAACACTGCTTTTTTTATGCCTGGTGCAATGACAATTTTTTGTATAAACTTATCCAAAGTTTTAGATTCTGGTAATAGAAATATGTTACTTAAAAACTGGTATACTTTTGAATTTTGTGTGTAAATAGATAAAGATGTAATTTGTTCATTAAAGGTAAATTTTCTTCTTCGTCTTCTATTCTGACTCCGGCCTTGTAGGTTTAGTATTTTTTCAGTACTGATACTGTTTTCAACCAATTCCATAAATGATTTGTTTGACAAAATATTTTGGGCCATTTTCATAGTTTTCAGCAGATACTTGCCTCTGCTTTTGCATTTTCGTAATTTGAACTGTAAATTTTGTAACTTTGTATATAACTTGGCCTCTTGTGATGTCAAAATATCATCAGATTCTGTTGCTTCATCTGCAAAAGAAAATATTACAAGTTTGAGTTCCAATTTGACAAATAATTGTATTTAAAAAGATTCAAATTAAAGTAGGTATTTGATCAAGGTATTGGAATACTCAGATCAAATTATTTGATCTGAGTTGGAATTTAAGTTACTTGTGAAATCAAAGAAATTGAACTAAATAGGTACCTACCTAGTTCAATTTCTTTGATTTCACAAGCCTACCTAGGTACCTATGTATTTTCTTCAACTACGTTTCTTTTATTAGCTAGGCACGGTTGGCGCTATGGCTGAGCGATTCGCTACTAAGCTGCATGTCGCGGGTTCGATTCCCACCGAACAAGTGTTTGTATGGCCTAGTACAGATATCTAGTTATTGTTGTGTGGTCTGCGTGTTTGAGTATGTATGATACTTTTTCATTAATGTTTGTGAACACGCAATACAAGACAAATTACTAGTGTGGGTGGGGCAAAGTTTTATAAAAAAATTGTTGTTACGTAGGTACCTTCTCTTTCAAAAGTTTGTACACATTCCGGGACACAGTTTATATCATTCGACATAGTCGATAACTACAAACAGAACAGATTTCAAAACAAAAACAAACAATTCGCTTTCGCGCACAATTTTAGTACACTGTTTAAACACAGCAAACCAACAAAATATTCAAAACGGCTCAAAATAAACAAAGTTCATGAAGGACATGGACGTTCTTTAAAATTGTAGTTTATATAAGAATTATTTCAATTTACGTTTTCACCACCGAATATGTTTTCAATCTTTTTTTGTAAATTTTTGGCAATAAAGTTTTTGTATTTTGTGAAACGCAATTAAACGCAAACGTCACATCCATCATTTGGCAATTCTATGTCAAAATTGCCATTACAAGAAATGCTCTCTATAGTTGCCATAGCTAAAATATAAAGTCCGACCTTCTATGTTCTATGATAAACTTTTTACAACAAATAAAATTAATTATACCCAAATTCAATTAAAATCTTCTGTTTGTCTATCTACACTAATATTATAAAGAGGAAAGATTTGTTTGTTTGTTTGTTTGCAACGAATAGGCTCCGAAACTACTGGACCGATTTCAAAAATTCTTTCGCCGTTAGGAAACTACACTATCCACGGGTGACTTATGCTACTTTTTATCCCTGTATTCCCCACGGGAACGGGAACTACGCGGGTGAAACCGCGTGACGTCCGCTTGTACATTATATAACAAAAACCATCTTCTTCCTAGCCTTTTACCAACTGCATCGGGGTCGGCTTCCAGTCCTACCGGAAACAGTATTTTACATGGAGCGATTTTCTATCTGACATTCACAACCCAGTTAGTACCGAGTATTACGTATGACGGTACACCTTGGTAAGACTGGCTGTCAGATTTTCGGCTTTTGCCACTGAGTACCTATAAAGCCGGGACCAACGCCAAAACGTGCTTTCCGAGGCACGGAGGAAACTCGGTATGTAATGATGGCTATCCACTTCCACATACCGACCGTGGCAACAGCAGCAACAAAGACTAATCTATAAATCATAACATCTTTTTGATTGTGACTGTGAGTCAGGAGCTTCCAGTGCTGCCACCAACTATGTAGTACAGTACTATCTTCTTTGGGTCTTAAGTTCTAATACCAAGAAAGGCAGAAAAAGTAACCCAGTTTCTTTCCGACCTTATAATTTTAATTTATCCTATTAGCATATTCTTTATATGCAGCTTCCTCTGGTTCTGTTGAATACCATGGTGGTTGCGACTACAAATTACTGAAGATATTAGGATGTTCACATACTTACTAGTGAAAACTAGATGGGTCTTGCAGCAGATGTAAAACAGTTGTGACCACAGTCACACTCCATTGCAATTTATGGAACACCTTTACAATGCAATATGGTTGTCTGCAATTTCATAGGTGACAACGATAATAAGCAAAATGAAGTCCATTCTTCACAGCAAGTGAGCAGAGGATTTTTTATAATGTCAATAGATGGATATTTTTATGTGAAAATCAAAAACAAAATCAGTAAGATCACTTAATTTATTTACATCTTAACATTAGATGGAATATAATTATTACATTGCTACAGCTGACCGGTTAGTTCTACCTGAAACAAAAAAAAAGCATGGTTATTAATTCAGTTAGTAAACAACTCATGAGATGAAGAGTAATAGAGAAGTATGGAATAATACATGGTGTGGCAACGCCATTGGAACCAGAAACATACAGGTTTTTTTTTTCTTTTTCCTTTCAATGTAAAAGCTTTTTCTGCATTTACAGATGTTGTGGGTATCCACTGACTGGTTAGCACATAATTCACATATTATTACGTTCTATTCCATATTAAGAACTCAATTTCAAATGATAAGTTATTGACATGTGATGCGGAGGAATGAGGAAAGTGTTGAGTATGAATGTAGATGGTTATAAGTCCATCCATTGTTTATTTGTTGACCAAGAAAAAATGGATGGACTGTGTGAAGGATGAGAGAGTTAGAAAGAAGGTGACTGTTGAAATGACAAATAAAAGAGAAGTATGGAAGAAGATAATAATAAATGCTGCTTTACTGTTGGGGTCACTCAAATAAATTGCTTTATGGGCAGGAGAGTGATGATGATGATGAACTTGTTTTAAACTATTAATTAAAGTAAGATTATTCTTTATACCTTCATTATTTCGTGCTGTTTGCATTGATGTAGTGATAAAGAATTACTAGGAGGAAGATAGAAACTCCCAGGATGTTGGAGAACACTGCCAATTGGATGTCCGTGATCATGATGACTGGATATAGCTGTAAAACCAGGGTACTGATTTAATGTAAGTTTTTACTTAGTTAAAAAAAAAATTGGTAGGTACTCTTTTGCATCTCCATTCATTCTTATTGGTAGATTTCTCTTCTCATCCTTCTCGTCTGGTTTCTGATTTGGATAGTATTTGGTATTTTTTCACTCTATGTAAGCTTGATACTTCAGATGTAAGTAGCTGTACTGTTGTATGTACATATAATTTGTCCGTAAATTTCATATTCTTCGTTGGAGTTGTTTAAATAATATAGTGAAGATTATTCTTCCTCATTTTGTACAGAGGTCTGCACATGAACTATTCAATAAGTATGATTTTCTAACGCAGTATGGGTCATCAATTTATTTATCACCACCCAAGCTCAATGTGCAGGTTGTTTTATTAAAATTTTACCAAGTTCTGTTACATATTTTGATAATTTTAGGTATAAGATGTCAAGAATAGAAAAATACATCAAATACTTACAGATATGCAGGAAATTAGTTAAAATATTTAATTTCAATAATCCGGCCACCGCAACAAAAACAAGTACACGTCAGATCAGTTTTATGGCCGCGGCTAGCGATGCGCGATGGCGAGAGGTTTTATTCGATTGTTTCGATTGTTCAAACATCTCGATGGTTCTCGATTGTTTCGACTTGGACTCGAGTCCGACTCGGTCTGTTTAAGCTGTTATTGCGACTGGCGCATGGCGCGTTCATGGGTCATTTTCACAAAAAGTGTACATTCGTGTTTTCGGCGTGTCCCACAACTTTTGATAAATATTTAACAAATAATTTCCACGTTTAAGAAAAACTACACTAAAAATAAGGATCTGTGATTAGTTTTTAACAATATTATATATAGTTGCTACTTAAAAACACAGTCATATTACCTTTTTTTTCAAAAAATATTATAGAAGGTGTCTATTTTAGCGCTGTCCTACTACCAATTTCATTAAAATAACATAACTTTTATATATTTTGTTGACTTATTTATACTAATGTGATTGATTTCTCGGAAAGTATAGTTATTTACGATTTGTTTTATAATTGCAGAAACAGTGTAACGTTTCACACAATATTTTAATAATTGTATCTATGTGAGGACATAAATTAGCTAAAGTGGAAAATTCCCTTCCGAAACCGCATTTTTTTCGAAAGATCGCAAAAAAAACTACCATTTGTGCATATTTTTTGTCAATTGGCAACATTTGTAAAGCTGTCATTGGATTCCCTTTAATGATTCGTCCACTTTGACGGCGACTAGCAGAGGACGAACACGCGCCTCAGTAACGGTCCGTTTTTGATGTTCCACAACCGCAACCAATTTCAAAGTAAGTTTACAAGTTTATTTCTTGCAAATTATTTTGATATTTTTATAAACTTTCAGTGTACCGAATTTGATACCAAGCTTGTTAATCGGATGTGTTATTAAAGATAAATGAAACAAAAATGTGCAATGGTAGACTTCCGATACTTCCGTTCCGTAACCAAAACGCAGGTAACGTAGAATTGGAACTGAAAAGTTTCGGAATGGAATTCTTAGGAAGATGGTACATTATATTCATGTCGATTTATTATGACAATTTATTTTGTGTCTCTGATTAAGAATTCTAATATTGAGAACTACTACTATTGAGAACTCCCCTACCTCCTACCCTACCTACCTACCACCCTACCTACCTACCTACTACCCTACCTACTTACTACCCTACCTACCTACAACCCTACCTACCTACCACCCTTCCTACCTACCACCCTACCTACTTCTCTACCGACTACCCTACCAAACTAACCATACCTACTCTACTATCCTACTTACCAGTAGGTAAGTATACTACCCTACCTTCTATTCTACCTTACAACCCTGCCTACCTACCTACCACTTTATCACCTTGCACAATGTTTTAAGAGTGCTACATTGAGTTTTACAGTAAAATGTGATTTTTGACCCCAAAAAAAAAAATCGTTTCCCAATAAAAAAAATTGCGTAGAGGTACTTAGTTTGATGTACAGAATGCTTAGTTAACAGCTGTGTGATAAGTTGATTTACACCCTGTATTACTTTTAGAAAATTTGATCTCATTTTTTCAGTGTGCAATTATAGCTTTGGAATAGGTATTAATAATATTGTTTAAGTAATAATAATATTATTTTAATATGTTGATTTTTTTTATACTTATTGTAATTTTTTGATCTCATTTTCTTGACAATGTGCAGTTATAGCTTTAGAATAGGTAACAATATGTTTAATGTTAATGTTGATTTACGTAGTACGTAGTAAAAATTGTTCAATTGTTCATACTGTATTAGAAGAGTACAATTTGCAATATTTTGAGTACATAATATTTTCAAGTTTTCTTGTTAATGTATAATAGTCTTAAGAATTCTATTCCGTTACTGGAACAGTCAATTCCGTGACTGTCCTATTTTATATTGTTATTTAAATATTATTTTTAGAGCGAAATACCATCTGATTGTATTCAGATTTTGATAATTTTGAGGCTGATAATTTGATGAACATAATTAAAAAAAGAGTTCCTATATTGTGTCCTAATTGAGTAACATACCAAAAAGTATTAAACTAATTTCGTCCAAAGAGTAACGTAATGGACATTAAATTGATAAAAATGTATGTTTTTTATTATTGATTTTATTTTTTATTTATTTTGTATTGAAGTACAAAACTTTATGAACAAATAATACTAGTTGATTAAATCCAAGTGTGTTTTATTTTATTTCTATAACCGAAAGTTTATAGTTGCGGAATGGAAGAAATTTTATTCCCCAAGGACAATAAATTACCTATATTTCATTAATTAATAAAGAATAAAAGGTTTTGTTATTATTTTCATATAGTGAAGAGAATAACGATTGTAAATTTAATGAAAATAAACGAGTTACAACAAAATATTAAATTTCGACACTTTTAAAACAGTGTACACTTTTTGTGAAAATGACCCTCATTCGTTCATTCGAGAGTCATTCCTCGATGCTTTAGTTTCACGAGTTCTTGACTTGCGTTGTGATTGCGAATCTAAACTAATTCTTTCAACAAGAGCAATCGAAAATCATCAATACCGCGACGGGAATAACATGTAAGTAGTTAACTTACGTACGAATAACAAGATAGAAGGAATCGTGAAAATAAATAAAACATCGAGGGTTCTTATTTAATCTGTTTTTTTTAATTAGATATTTAAATAGCATAGTTTTTTAATGTTTTTAGTTATCTACCTATTTAAATTTAAAGGTAAAATCAGTCTGGCACGGGATAATTAACAATCTTAATGAAATAACAATCACAAAACCGTTTCAGAAAAGTCTTAATCTCTCATATTATATTAATAATTTTAATTTCTAGTCTTTGTTATTAACAAATTACAGACATATTACTTACTAGCTGTGCCCGCGACTTCGTTCGCGTGCTTGTCGGAAACTAAAATGCGTCGCTTAGATAAAAGTACATTTAATCATTGCCCTGCGTTAACTTACTGACGCTGTAGAAAATAAGAAGAGAGTAATGCAAAGTACTGACTATGTCTCATACTAAAGTTTAGATGGATGGGTGTTTGTTAATCAACCACGTCAGAACGGCCGAACGGATCTTGAAGAAATTTGAAACAGGTACATTATAGTCGACAGGCAGACAGATTGTCGTTGGCGCGTTCGTGTTCCACGCGCGCCTCAAAGATATGTCAGCAACAATTAAGGGGCCCCAAAGGGACGTCTGCCGGGGCTGAGGGTTGTCCGCAAGAGATACCATGGCCCCGAAACACAAAGGGCTAAGAAGGAACGTGGGTGGTTTTTAGTCAGTAGAAGTCTGACACTTTCTTCCGCTGCGCCCAGAGCGGGATGAGTCATTTGATAATTTACGAACCACAAAAAAAAGGGGGGATTAGAGGGTGTTTCGAGAGGGTACCTGTACCGAATCTGGGACATCGAATCTGAAATGGCCGCCACCTCCTTCTGCGAAGCAGTAATGCTAGCGAAAGAGGTAGCGGAACGTGAGAGGGAGACAACCTCTCGTCCCAGCCGCCGCGGAAGACGCTCCGGGCATCGGGGGCCACGTGATGGCTTCCGGCCACCGTAGGCGCGGGCCTGTGAACGGTGAGTAACGGGCTAGTTAATCGTTCGTCCGTCCTATGACGATGGAGGCGCGTTTGTGTTCCACGCGCGTCTCAAAGAGATGTCAGCAACATTGAAGGGGCCCCCAAGGACCGACGCCCATTGGGGCTGCGGGTTGTTCGAAAGAGATACCGCGGCCTCGACACATAGGGCTAACAACACACCACATCTATATGATGACATGGTTGGCGCAATGGCTGGACGATTAACAGTAGCACTGCGTGTCGCAGGTTCGATTCCCACACGGTACAAAAAAAAATATGTCTTGGGTTTTATCTAATTTTAATTTAGTTTAAAAAAAATTGTATTTTAATACTGTGTAATTGGTAAATTTTTATTTGTTGACTATTCACGAAACATAATGTGTGTATGTTTACTATCACCGCGGTTCAGAAAATGACATCAAATGAATAACGCCATCTGTCGAAGACGAAGATAAACTGCTAAAAAAGAGCGATCAAAAACACTATAAGGTTTAGGCTATGTAGATTTTGAAAGCAGCGTCATTTATACTTAATATATCTACGTACCTTTTGCTATCATAACTTTTTTAAAGTTATCTTGTGAAGGCATTTAGTAATAAGTACCATATTCATTCAATAGATGTCGTTGCTTGTCTCATTCTTGACCATAACGATAAGTTCTTCTTGAAAACTATAAATTCATATATCTTTTGATAGAGAGCACCGATTACGATGAAACAAAGACTAAGTAATAGCCCAAGTTACGCACAATCTTTATGTATAAAAGTTATCTACATTCGTTTCGTAAATTTGACGTGATGCTTAGTCATCGAAACAGACAAACAGATAAACAGACAAACAGACAAAAATTCCAAAAATGCTGGAAATGTGTTCTGTTGGTTATACTTTAATACCCTGACAATTTTTTTTTCAAATATTTTCGATGTACAAAAACGATTTCTCTACAGATTTATTATATGTATAGATTTAGGCAACTGCTTATCTTTACGGTTTTATTCTAATAATATAAACTTGTTACGAGTATATTATAGGAACTGTATCAGTCGGGATTCTTTTATATATATTACAACATTAATAAAATCAACAAAAATATGTACTTGTCAACACTAATAAAAATACAGCTGCGCTAATTAAAAGGTACATTCTAAGAGTACTAAGATTATATTTTTATAATCTTACTATTTATATACTTACATATTTAAATCTAAAGGTAAAATCAGTCAGGCACGGAATAATCAACAATCTTAATCAAATAATAATCGTTACAAAAATTAAATCGCTCGACTCGAGTCTGGCACGCTCTCACCTCCAACTAACATGCACCTCGGCTTGATGCATGCAATCGACTGACCTCGGTGACCGAGCGAGACTCGGTGACTGATTCGAACAGTCGAAAAATAGCGGTCGATTCCATTGACTCGAAACAATCGAAAAACATCTCGATTGTTTTGTAGAACGGCGAGTCGATGTTTGACTCGATGGTTTATTTTAACGACTCCGATTCTTTCGATTGTTAAAACATCTCGGAATCGCCCATCGCTAGCCGCGGCCGGTGCCCGGTTCGGTTTCATGGCAAGTATGGCAACATTATTGCATTTTGAAGCATTATCAAAATGTTAATATAGAACAGGATTTTGTATTTCAGACACTAAAGTGAGTATAATATTTACAAGTATTAAAATAACGTTTTATGAGGCCACTAGATTTGTAAATAACTAATATTTAATTCTAAATTGTAAATTAATCAACAACTTGGCTCTGCAATAATGCATAAAGTGCTAACTTTCCTGAAACTTCTACTGGAAAACAAGTTTTGGTTAGGGTTACTAGTTTCGAAAAAAGCTCCTCCTTGTCGTGTTTTACTCATTGTGCATTGGTCTCTCTATAGTCTATATTTTTATTTTGGATGTAAGGAAAAACTTGGGTTAAACGCTAAACGCTCATTTCATTTCACTGTACTTAATAATTTTGTGTTTGTTATGGTTCATCAAAATTAAATTTTTCATTTGTCCTCGGTTTTTTAAACTTCTTGTTTTATAAGGCAACACAAGCAGTTTGTTGTCACCATAGTTGTCAAAATTTTACGTTTTTAATTTGTTTTCCGCGACTTTGTTTACGATGTTAATATAAGAAATACATTCAATCAAAGCTGTATAGTGGAGAATATACTTGTCGGTAACCGGGCCCTTCACTATAAGCGTAGTAATGTATTTCGCCTCAATAAGTTCCCGGTTACTTTTGTATGACAACAACAGTTGGGATTTGAAAAAAAGTTACTGGTGTTATGAAGGTCTATTGAGGGATATATCATGGAGTGATGATAGCAAATATCTATTACAGGTATGTTTGTAAATTATCACTTAGTAATCATTCATTTTAAGTACATACTTGAATTCAAAATTCTTGCCCAGAGAGAATAATTGTTAGGTAACTCAAATACATTAATTTGTGTATGTTTCTATAGCTGCTCTAGTTAGGTCAATTATAATCTTTGGGTGTGCCAAGTATTGCATTGTCCGAGACCATACAATGGTTGTTTTAAAGGGCCAAAATAATACAGTATGATTGTGCTAGCAGTGTTTAATTAACAATATTATACATTTTTTCTTAGCATTCTTTCTGTTGGGTATCTTTTGTGAGTAAAATTACGTCATCATAAAGATAAATAGAGATTTGCTTAATTTAACCCTGTTTTGATGAATCAGAAACTGTGAGATTTTTATTGTATGGAATAATAGTACTCATTAATGCAACTTGTTGTCTTTCAGGTCAATTCTAAGGGAGTAGTGGAAATACTAAGTCCAGCTGATCATGACATCAGAACTCTGCAGCATATTCCGTTGAAAGACACCTGGTCAGCTTGCTTCCATCGTGAGGGCCACCGGAACATTGCTATTGGCACTAGAAGCGGCAATGTCATGATATGGGACACTAAAAACAAAAATATTACTAAAACATTCCCAACTCCCTGCCAACAGTCCTGCGTGAACTATGTTAGTTATAATGCTAAGAACACAAGTCTTGCCGCATCTATGCAAAATGGGGATACTGTTATCTACGGTCTTGTATCAAACATTCCTGTGCTGACAGTAAAACTGTCCTCCTCCAAGAGTATCTCTGCAATGAAGTTCCATCATGAGAGTCGATCTCTGCTCGGTCTTGCCACTGATGAAGGCCATATTGTAATTCGTGATATCACCACAAACAAAGACAAAGCCTTCTTTGAAAATGTCCATGCGTCGCCTATCAGTGACATCGCTTACTCGCTTATTAATAGAGATGTATTGCTTTCCACTGGTTATGATAAAATCATGAATGTGTATGATGTTAGGTTACAGAATGTTGTTTCAACAATTAAAACCTCATACACTTTGACCTCCTTAGCAATTAATACTGAAAACCAAGTTGCCTTTGGAACTAAAAATGGTCAGGTACTAATATATGATCTCAGAGATCTTACAACACCATCTAAAGTATTAAAAGGACACGATGACGAAGTCCTTAAGGTTGCATTTCAACCAACCAGAAGGAAGATGATGTCGGCTGATATTAGTCTTCGTGAAGATACAGACGGCATCCATTCACCACACAAAATGTCTTCTCCAATACGTTCCAGAACATCAGACATGTTTTTTATTTCGGATTCACCACCGAAAAATTATTTGGATGTTTCTCCTCAAGCTGGTGACACTAAAGCAGACTCTTTTCTTGTTATGATGGGTCTTGACAAATCAAATGAATATGATGAAGAAGTGAACAAGTCCACTGAATTTGAAAGAAAGAGTGACAGACATGATGTGAGGTACCGTCAATTAGATGCCGAAAAAAATATAAGCAAAGTATCTACTCCTATAAATAGCCGCACAGCTGAAAACTTAGGTTTTCCTTCACCTGTGGTGACAAATGGTGTTCTGGATGATGTACGAGGGTCTAATGTCAATCTGTCACTTCAGAAACCATCTAACTCTGCCCCAGCAGTGGCCGTAGAATCAAAGGCTATTGAAGAACTAAAAGATTTTGTCAAGCTGGCTATTACAGATGTGTCTGATGACAACAGAAACTATTTCCTCCATATTATGATGGCTCTTACTAAGCAGAAGTTGTATTTAGAGAAACAATTGTCTGGCATGAGTGATCAAATAGAGAATATGGCACGTACTCAAAATGCTTTAGTTGAAACAAATAGAAAACTAGCATTCGAAATTGATCAGCTGAAGGCTAAAAATAATTATTTATAAGTTTGTCAAACTTCGAAATTCAAGATGTTAAAATGTTTTATTGTATAAGTGTCTCTGGCAGACTTGTATTGTCATGATTGTTTAACAGAAATTCATAGTAGTTATTGTAATGTCACAAAAGGAAAACATTCCAAAAAAATGTACACAGAAACTGCCACATAATACTACTTGTGCTCTGTGCTATGCTTGCCTACATGTATTATAAAATCTCACTAATAATGCTCTCTAAATCCTAACAGGATATTTAACTAACAAAATATGTGGAATCTCAAATATAAAAAAAAAAAAAAAAATTATGAATAATCATGAAATGTAACACATAATTAAATTTATTAAAATTATGTGAAATAATTCACTTAAATTAATGTTGTGAACTTGTGACTGACAAAAGGGGGTTTAACTTAAAATTCCTAGAAATACAGTGCCAAATCTATATTGAATAATGATAATTATTAATGAATTCGCTTGGCCTGAAGTTTTTATAAACTAATTTATCTGTGCCATTAGAAAAAATGTTAAGTTTCGCAATGTACCAGTATTTTATTAGTGGACAATAATATCAATTTACATGTTACTGTATTTGTAACCAAATGCTGTGAATGTTGGCATTTCGTTGTTGTTAATTTCATTGTTAATAGTTACATGATAAGTAAATGTGGGTTAAATTAAATAAACCGTCTTCTAACACATCAATATTTTATTTAAATGCGATTCAGTCGGAGCAAACTAGGTATAATGAGACCCCAGATGACTAGATCATCCTATACTCAATACAAAAAAGACCAAGGAAGTAATAAAACCCGTCGGGGCTGCGGGTTGTTCGCCAGAGATACCGTGGCCTCAACATAAAGGGCTAAGAAGGAACATGGGTGGTCTTTAGTCAGTAGAAGTCTGACACTCCCTTTCGCTCTGCCCAAGAGCGGGAGGGGATATTTGATGATTTCCCACCGCCCCAAAAAAAAGGACGTAATAAAAAAATCTCTCGTTGATCTAGTGGTCGTAAGCGCGACTGCTGAGCATGAGGTCTAAGTCCTAGGTTCGTTTCTCGGGTCGGGCAGAGTGATATTGGGTTTTTCAATCAGGAATTCCTCAATAGCAGCCAGCGGAGTGTGAAGGTGACCCAGGTTGATGGCAATAAGCTCACTCCCTTTAACACGGGACTTAAACTGGCGTAATTTGGGTATACTACGAGTACCTATAAGGTACCTGCCCCTTTTTTTTTTTGGGGATTGGGAAATCAAATAACCCCTCCCGCTCTTGGGCAGAGCGAAAGGGAGTGTCAGACTTCTACTGACTAAAAACCACCCATGTTCCTTCTTAGCTCTTCATGTCGAGGCCGCGGTATCTCTTGCGAACAACCCGCAGCCCCGACGGACAGACCTGCATGACCCTTCGGAGGTTACGGGCGTGATGTTATGTTTATATTCATTGGTGGATTTCATTCATCCATATAAATAGGATGTTTCATTACCGCGGGCATAAACTAGTGTAGGTCATTTAAATAAATGTGACTTGCAACAGTAGCACCATAATTCACGCAGATCATAGCCTTTCTTTCGTCACGTCGCGTCGGAGTCGGACCCCGCAACTGCATTTTGCCAGCCACTAACTTCAAGTCCCATATAAGGGAACGAACCTATCGCCATCATTTTCAACCTCTTAGCATAAACTAAAGACGGCGACGACGTAATGCTTTTTAAGTGAAACTCAAAAAATAATATCGAACACGTAAGATGAGAATAATGGCGTGAAGGATAGCGTGTTTTGATTCAAATTAATGGGGTACGATTCCCTACATATAGCGGTCTTTTCAAGCGCAGAGCCGTGATAATTGATTATCCGTGACCAAACCACTCACGCGAAAATTTTTAGATTAATGATAAAATTACTTATTTATATCTGCTTCTCGCAACTGTGTGGCTGGGGTCCGGTAATTTTTACCTTGTGTTTTTCTTTAGCACGTTAAATATACCTGGGGATGGAACTTGAGCATTAAACTGTCGAAATGTGGGTGTGCTAATGGGAACACCTCTGCCCAACCCTTCGGGGATTACAGGCGTGATATTATAATATTATGCCTCATGTATGAGGCATAATGTTTATTTGAACATCATGATATTCCCTTTAGGTACCTAGGTAGTAGGCGGTGCACAGAACACAGATCTAAAAACATACTATTAAAATATATACCTCTGAGCTAATAGGAAGGGAGGGCAGCTAGTAAGACCTATGGAATTACCCTGTCTTCGGAAGCTCGGTTCTGTTTTGAAGAGGCAATTTTGGTACTGACCCCCCCATTAAAAGTTATGTTTTTTTTTACTTTTACTAAGTATATGAATGCGATCACAAAGAAATTACTTAATGTAGGTATTCAAAATCACGTGCTCTTATTTTTTCTTTATACACTTACCAATGAAATAAAATAATACCCCAAAATTATCGTGAACTAAACGTTACTCACACTGACATTTGTCAATAAGTTGTGACAGTTGAAAAGTCATGCAGAAAGAGTAGTGTAGTTTTGAATTAAAATTTATTATTTTCAATAACAAAATGGGTGAATTAACGGCAACTAATTTGTTTGAATCTCAAACTATATTCGCCGATCACAAGGATTTGATTCACGATGTGGCGTACGACTTCTATGGCGAGAGAATGGCCACTTGTTCCAGCGACCAGTATGTGAAGGTATGGCTTGATAACGATAACAAACAAAACAGCGGTAACCTAACAAACATTAACAGAATTTCATAGTTTAGATAATAATAAATGCATTAATTTGTGTAATTTAAGATTTAAACCACTCTTATACTCTAAACTAAACAAAGTTAATGTAGTTTGGCTAACTTTGAGTAAGCATTACATGGCTGTAATATGAACGGTTTTACAATTCTTATGTTAATAACATAACCCTAATATATATATGATATAGAGGAGAGGACAATGAATGGTGAGGGAGAGGAAGGCCAAAGAAAAGATGGTTGTATTGTGTGAGGCATGATTAAGAAAAGGATTAAAAAATTGTGTGAGAGCTGACAGAAGAAAATTTAAAAATGTGTATTGTATTGTGTTGGTTGTCCCATATTACTTGGAGTTACCAAGTAATATGGGACTGCAAGAAGATGATAATTATGATATTGGAATATCTTGCTGAGAACATCTCAAATCTGTGGAAGCTCACAATAGGTGTGAGTAGATTTGTTACGTGTGTTGGTTACGTGATATCTTTATATTATGTACCAATGCCCGGTTCAAACTTGTATATAATTTCTCTAACATCTATCTAAATCATAATTTCTTTCACAAATTGCAATAATGGTGTCCTAGGTGTGGGATTCTGACGGTAGTGGTGGTTGGCGTCTCACAGCCAGCTGGAAAGCACATCATGGCTCCGTGTGGAAGGTCACGTGGGCACACCCAGAGTTTGGACAAGTCATTGCCACATGCTCCTTTGACAGAACTGCGGCTATATGGGAGGAAGTTGGTAAGAACTACTAGAAAAGACTTATAAATAAAATAGAAAGATAGAAAGAAAATGCATTTATTTGGCACATTCCACAAGTACACACAATGTAAAATAATATAAAGAAAAAAGAACTTTAAACTAAACAAACTGTGCCACTGTGTGCCTCACAGCTGCGCCGAAAAGGTCCATTTCAGCAAAATATACGGCAACTTGTGTCGGACACTGATTTTCAACTGAACCTGAATTAGTTAAATAAGTATATGCAAATAAATTGGTTCAAATATGTAGCAACAGTACATAAATTAAAAAATAAAAGTATACAATATGTTAAAAATTCCAATGGGAAAGGGGCATATAAGTACACCAATGTCATCACCAAATAAATGAGAAATGTAAAATATTTATGAAATAAAATAAAACGAAAATGCAAAATTTTAGTCCCATAGGGGATAGAACCGATGTGGCGGCACGTGAACATGCCCGCCATTTTGTTTGTTTATTCGAAATCGTAGCCCTCGATGAGACGGGTTTGTATGGATAGAAGACAGATAGACCAACAAAAAATGTCCAATGCAACGGTACCCCAAAGTATCATGTTACCGAGATATTTGAAGGTAAAGATTGATAAATGAGTACAATGACAATCATTAAAAATTATCCAAATAATCGTTACAGGTTCCCTCGTTCTTATTATTAGTATGTACCATTTATGTAAGTATATTGATTTATGTTAACAAAATAGTATTCTCCTAATTTATTTATATTTGTACTCTACCACAGTGCTGTCCTATTTGACCCTAAGGTTGACTGGTAGAGAATGCCTTGTGGCATTAAGTCCGCCTATGTACCACGTTTGTGCATGAAGTTTAAATAAATAAATAATAAAATCCCTTCGCATCGCAATGAAACGCTATGTTATGTCAAAGAATAGTTTTCTTGTGCTCCTAGTAGTATGTAATGTACCTACTCTCTTTCAATAAGCAATAATCATCATCATCGTGGGCCATGATTCTAAAAAAATCTAAATGGCAGTGAGTCGATATGCCAGCTTCCATACAAAAAAGTCCAAACCCCTTTCCCTAAATTTGAAGAAACATTAAAAGAGTGACAGCATTACCTCCGACATTTTTTTTTGTTTTAAAAACGTGGCCCCCACATTAGGAATTTCTCCTGTATCGTGGATGCGTTCACAAACATGTAAAGTCACCATACACAACCAAACACCCAGACCCGAAACAATTATCTGTAGATCATACAAATATTTGTTCTGTGCGGGTATCGAACCCGCGACACAAAGCGCAGTAGTCCAATTGCTCAGCCACTGCGCAGCCGTGTCGTCAAATTGTTTTTATATGATTTTACTACCCGTGTGTGTGTCGCCGTTCATGCCCGAATTATTTAAAAAGAAATGCATCTTAATCTGCCTAGGTGATACAGCCGCATCCGGCTCAGAGAAAGGGTTACGAACCTGGCTGAAGAGGTCTAATCTGGTGGATTCACGGACCTCAGTCACAGATGTCAAGTTTGGACCGAAACACTTAGGACTCTTATTAGTCACATGCTCAGCTGATGGCATTATAAGGTAAGGATACTTCATTTGTGTAAAGCTTGAAGGACTCCAGGGGAGCTTGTTTGCTTGCCAATACATTAATTATTCAGACTAAAAAAAAAAACTAGCCCGCCACTCATTTTTTTTTTTAATTATTCAGACTCTATTGGGACCAACGTCCCGACTTTCAAGTCTAAGGGGAAGTATTATTCCCGTCGGGGCTGCGGGTTGTTCGCAAGAGATACCGCGGCCTCGACATGAAGGGCTAAGAAGGAACATGGGTGGTTTTTAGTCAGTAGAAGTCTGACACTCCCTTTCGCTCTGCCCAAGAGCGGGAGGGGTTATTTGATGATTTTCCACCCACCATAAAAAAAAAAAATGGGAAGTATTATTCAGTCTTTTAATAACATAAATGAAGAGCCTGTTATGTTCCCACTGCTGCCGTAAAGGCCCACTTTCTGTCACAGTGGGTGGGCAATAACATACAGCACCGGCCCCGTGCAGATGTCACATACACATACATTAAGTCTTGCCTTTTTCATCATGGAGGTAGACAGAAACCACAGAATGCCACCTGTAACAATACTTTTTTTTTTTTTTTGGCGGGTGGAAAATCATCAAATAACCCCTCCCGCTCTTGGGCAGAGCGAAAGGGAGTGTCAGACTTCTACTGACTAAAAACCACCCATGTTCCTTCTTAGCCCTTGCGCCGAGGTCGCGGTATCTCTTTCGAACAACCCGCAGCCCCGACGGTCGATCCTTACATTGTCTTTTTGCCTCATCCACATTCATACATCACATATCATATCGCACATACACACACACACACACACACATTATACTATACAGTTTGTACACTTTGGATGTTGACATGACAATCACCTCACCAAATATTCCTTTACCGTTTTTAAGAAAATGTGATCATTTTGCGTGTTTTAGGATATATGAAGCTCCAGACGTTATGAACCTAGCACAGTGGACGCTACAGCATGAGATTCCAACCAAAGTGTCAATAAGTTGCCTGTCTTGGAATCCATCACTATCCAGGTATTAAAACTGTTAAAATAATATGACCAAGTCCAAACTATTTCCATACAGCTATGTGAAAGATTTTAAAATAAATTAGATGGTTTCATCCTTTGGAATTCTATCAAAGAAATCTTATGAATAGTTGCAACGTTTGTTGCTGTAGTGTTTATTTCTCCATTTCCTTTTTTTTGTTGTTTCGTCAAACTGCAAATGACCCCTCCCGCTCTGGATGGAGCAGAAAGGAGTGTCAGACTTGTACTGACTATCAACCAAGTTCCTTTTTAGCCCTTTCTGTTCCGGGGCCGCGATATCTCTTTCGAACAGTCCCACAGCCTCGGGAGTTCTTTTCCAACGTCATTGTAATTTTTCCGTTTAATAAATGATATTCAGCCTAGTTTGTGATAACTTTTGTTTCTTATTACCCTTCCCAAACTGTGAGGGGTCTCAGAGGACCAGTGACCATGATCTTCAGTAATGAGGGACCGATTAAAGAATTGTTATTGAGATAAGGAAAAGAACAAAAACTAACAGACGCCCTCCTACACGCTCTACGACTAAAATGGAAATGGGCAGGTCATATTTCTAGATGTAGAGATCAAAGGTGGATATTGAAGTGGTCTGGACCAGGGATGTTACGGAGCTTCGACTCCGGTTCCGTTAAGTCGGAACTTCCGATTATTATTACACCTTCGGTTCCGACTTCGGCTCCGACACTTTTAAATCGAAGGTTTTAATCGGAGGTCGAAGCATAACATAGCGGCGGCGGCGGCCTATGTCGACTGTTATGAACAGGTTCATACATGTCGCGCGGGGAATCCCCCCGACTCCCACTACGTGCACTCTATCGTCAATTATTTTTTCACTTGTTGTTAATTTGTTACGCACCACCACCACTTCTGACCCTGCCTCCGACTCCGATTCCGACTCCGATAAAGCAAATTTAAAAACTCCGACTCCGCCTTCGGTTCCGATAAAACTACCTCCGTTACATCCCTGGTCTGGACCGAGAGGATGGAGGAGGCTTTTACCCAAAAGGAATAAAACATAAAACTATTAATTTGTAAAAAACATTTGTAAAGAAAAATATGGAATAAATGAGCTTTATTATTATTATTGTGATCATATAAAACGTTGATTTTCGTTAGGGTGGTGCATCCTCCTATGCTAGCAGTGGGTAGCGATGAACCCAACACCACCAATGCTGCGGCCTCCGTGCAAGGCGACAAGACTACCGCTTGCAATGGAAAGGTGTTCATATACGAGTAAGTATAAAGATCAATTTCCTTTAATAACTAGAAGCTTTGAACGGCCTTTCATAGTTGCTAGTTTTATAATATTCGAAGCAAGTACGCAAGGTTGTGAGGCTGTGAGGCTAGTAGTGATCAATGTTACCCATTGTGTTGATATTTAATTATTTTTTTAAATGTGTATTGCTGTATACAACATGTTGACACAGCCTGTGCGAAGAAATCGGAAGTATCTTATACCCGGTTGTCTTCAACCACGCCGACTCGAACACCTTTGCAACGTCTCATACAAAAAAGTGGTCCTCGTCTCTAGTGTACAGCACATTAAGCTACTATAAACTTTCATAGCTTTTTAACTCACACGTGCCTGTGTGAGTTAAAAAGCTATGAAAGTTTATATTATACACCTTGTTTTGGAGTCAAAAGTATTTCAATTATTATGACCCAGTTTATAAGCCTTATATGCTTTTAATCTCCAAATCTTGTATTCTGATGGGTTTTGGTGAAATAAAGAATTTATTATTTATTACTCTATCGCTAAAGCATTAGGTTTAAGGTCGATTTGACAGTTTTGGGCAGTTTTTGATGTGCGGGCATCTGTACCTAACAGTTCACATTAATTTTGTTTCTGTAGAAAATCGAATCTTGAAATTTGCAGGCGAATGCTCTGAGGGAGCCGCTACATACTAAAAAAAGTGAACACTTCAATGTATTTCATTACCCAATTCCCGGCAAGCTAGCTCAATCACAGTAAAAAATACTGTCTAAACAATAAGGTTGTGACACAGGTCACATACTGAGCGTGCATTAGCTCCAATGTCCCACGAAGGAGACATATCGTCAGACTAATTATCAGAATTCGTAGGTCGATTTGAGCTAATTTTACAGGAGCAACAAAAACTTATTTTTTAAAAGTTTCGAAAGGTTTTTAAAATGGAGTTCTATATTTAAATCTAGAATGGGTGTAGATTGATATTTTACTAATAATTTTTTGAATTTATATTTAAATCTAGAATGGGTGTAGATTGATATTTTACTAATAATTTTTTGAATTTTATGGTTAGGGAATAAAAAAATGCTGTTAAAATAAGTAAATATTTTTTTTTGGAGATACGAATTCTGATAAAATTAGTCCGATGATATTGTAGTACATCAAGAGGCAAAAACAGAATTTCTGAGAAAACAATGAAACATCCAGGTACAGCGAGTCATCCCGTCGCTGGACGCGCACTGACTGCCTATCCTCGGTGCAGGAGCCGGTCAATGACATCGCCTTTGCCCCCAACCTCGGCAGATCGTTCCACTTGCTAGCGGTCGCCACTAAGGATGTCCGGATAATTAAGATTGAACCTATCGCGTAAGTACCATTATGAAACAGCAGCGGAGTGTGATTGTCCTTCTCCTATTTTTATTTTATTTTATTTCTTAAGAAAACTTACAGATAAGGATTGTTGACAGTTTGTGAAAATAGGCCAATTTAGAGTTTTCACTGATATTATATGTGAGAACTGAGGGCCCAACTTTACAGTCAATAACTCGCTTATATGACTTTCACAAAATCTGATTCCAACTTTCACAATTGTTGGGGAATGTTCACTAAATCCTAAGCACATTTTTACAGAGTTTTAACAAACGGGCCCTCACACCACACGCACATCGAAGTAAGCACTCATAGAGAATTAAGAAAAGATTGAATAGATTTTGGTGAACATCAAAGAAGTTTTTACATAGTATTTTTTTTAGTTTAGCAACACCGGTGGAACACATATAGGAGTTTTGTCTATCCTGCTCTTTTAGCCCAAAAACATGCAGCCGAAGTATCCTTTGCGCTACCACCGAAGACGCGGTGGAAGTGGTGAAGTTCTGGGCTAAAAAAATATAAAAATTGTCATGCCAGCGACACGAAGGAGGAGGGCACCCTTTACTCTTTGGTACTTGAGAGTCTCTTAAAAAGATAACTTATACCAATACCGGTTTACGTGTATGACGAGGCAAAAGGAGTATATATTTTATGGATCGTGGTTTCTGCATACCCCCATGGGAAAAGCTACGAGTTTATGATAAGACATTTGGCGCGTGGTCATAGGGTATATGCATGTATTTATTTTATATTTTTAATTCACTGTTTACACCGTTTTAACACGGTAAAAAATATAAATACTTAATAAAAATTATGATAATAAGGTAAAAAAAAAATATTAAAATAGAGAATAATTTTAGGCTGTTTAAACGCCGCCATTTTCGCGCGCTCTGTTGATGACGTCAAACAGTAGTGCCACTGACAGTCCAGTCCATTGTTTACTAAAATACTAACAGGTGTTCTCGTTCTTATCTAATTTCACCATGGAAAAAGCTCAAAAGCAAACTTATAAGTATTGCGTTGTACCTGAATGCAAAAACACTACCAAAAGTACACCTGATAAAGTGTTTTTACGAGTCCCGGTAGGTGCAGAAATACGTAAGAAATGGTGTAAGGTTATGCGAAGAGGATCTGAATATAAATCAGCAACAACTCGTTTATATTGTTGTGAAGATCACTTTAATGTAAGTATGACGTATTTCGATACCTTAATTATGATTTCAGTTAATCAGAAATAAGTTTTGTATTGAAAATCAATCACACAAGCAGTAGTTATCTGTATTTAAATGCAGTTTACAAAGTTTTGTAATTTCGTCTATTGTTTGTTAAGTAAACAAAAAAAATAACTATTCAACTCTGTTCCTAAATTACACCACAGTAGAAACGAGAGATCCCTTCAGAGACACATTCATCCCTTGACTTTGTTTGTTTTTTTAATCAATATAAGTACCTATCTTTAATTACAGTTAGAGGAGGATACACAAAATTATGTTCAATACAACATAATGAAAGATGAAGGTGTAAATGTGATACTACGATTAAATAAAGGAGTTCTACCTCACATATTCCATTGCCAAAATCGAAATATGCCACCACCTGTTATAAGAATGGGTGCTATCAAGAGAAAACGGTTAGCACTGATAGCAGAAGCTCTCTCAGAGTCTACTGCCAGTGCCAGTAGTAGTGATGTTTTGGATATATGTGAACCACTAGAAACAAATAACGATGAAGCAGGACCCAGTTCTTTCCATATTGAAGAAACGAATCCATTGGGAAATGAAAATAAACTACATAGTGATAAAGCTGTGCAAGTGAATATTAGAACTAAGTACAGAAGTAAAGGTGTTCAGTTCAAATTCAATATGGACAAGAAAAATGTAGCACTATCCCCATTAAAATGTCCTCTTTCATTCACAAATACTGGAACATCACCAATAAAATCAGTTGCCAAAAAAAAATTGTTTGCCGACAGCCCAGATCGTATGTCAATGTCTTCTCTTTCTTCAGTAATATCTCAAGATTTTGTACCAAGTTGTTCATCCGAATCAAGCTGGATACCAGATGATGACTCAGAGAATGAAAAACAATTTAAAAATCTAATGCGTACTGGCATGCTAACTGCTGTAGCAAAAGAGCCTAAAATGTTGTTAGGATTACCTAAAAAATCATATCATATAATCAAATTATTAAGTGAAAATGTCCCCCTTTCTGTCATAGATATACTAATTACACTAAAGAAAATTAAATTAAATGATTCATTCAGCATAATAGCATTACACTTTGGATATTCACAGAGTACTATCAGCAGAATCTTCTCAAAAAGTGTACCTCTTATTGCTGAAAAAATGAAAGAATTAATTGTATGGCCAACACCACCAGAGATTTACAAAAAATTACCCATATCATTTAGGTCCAGGCATTCAAATGTTGTTTCAATCATCGATTGCTTTGAAATTCAGATTGAGAAACCATCTAATGCAGTCTGGCAATCGCTTACTTGGTCGCAGTACAAAAAATGCAATACTTTGAAGTATTTAATTTCATGCACACCTGATGGGTTGGTTAGTTTTATTTCTGAAGGATATGGCGGAAGGGCTACAGATGTTATGATAGTTCAAGACTGTGGTTATTTGGAGTGTTTACCACCTGACCAAGCAGTGATGGCAGACAGAGGATTCAAAGGTTTGTCATGTTTACTAGAGGCTAAAAGATGTACACTTAAACGACCACCTTCAGTTTCGAAGTTGTCCCCAAGTACAAAAGATGAAGTAAAGCTATCAAAACAGATTGCGGCATTGAGGATACATGTGGAACGTGTAATAAGTAGGATAAGGGAGTATGACATGCTGCTTCCTCATGCTTGTGTAGACCACAATTTAATTCCAATGATAGATGAAGTAATAATAATAGCTTGTGGTTTAATTAATATGCAGGATGTTTTAATAAAAAAGTAAATTCAAATTAAACTTTGTTTTATTTCAAATATTATAAAATCACTTCAAGTGATTTCTTCAGTCCATACCACAATGGACAATCACTTTGCTCAAGAGTTGCTAGCTCAGCCTCTTCGCATGCACTTGAAGACATCATAATCTTGCAATGTTCAATGAAATCGTCAGGGTTTTTGGTCAGGCTTGTCGTAGATAAAAAATGAATTGACAATTTTTCTAGATTATTTGGCTCAGTATAATATTATATTTGATTATCAGTATCGCCAACATTCTTGCAGTTATTTATTAAAATTGATAGAAAACTTTCAGTGTTTGAAGTTTTTGGTGCCAACTTATGCTTAGGAGCAGTACACATGTCCTTAGCCTTTATAAATTTAAGGTTTGTGCCAACTGAAGACAGTTTGGATTTCTTCCAATAGCAGTCAACGCTAGTAGTTGGTGGGTCTTCACTTCGCCTGTGGAGCCACGCCAAAAAGGCAATAGCATGCTTACAGCCACCTTAAATAAAAGACACTAGAAATTAACTGTACTCAGTATTGAAGTAAGTTACAGCTATCATTTGAAATTTCCATTGTATTAAATTTAGATAATATTATTTAGACAGATAAAAGGAGTGCAGGCTTTGATGGTACGGCCACATAATGAGAAGAGATAATCAACACCTACCTAAGTGTGCTGAACAATCTTCACAGTTAACAGAAAGAATATTTCCTTCAGCTTCATTGCAAATAGCTGTTACAGCATAGCATTTCTATCGCACGTTATGCTCAGGTGTTATTCGAGCTTTAACCACACAAATCCCATCTCCGTCTCTTTTCACTTGTACATATCCTATTGCTGAATCTCCATAAGATTCACGTTTAGATCTATAACAAAAAGTATTAATCATAATTTGTACACAGATATAATTTTCTGCCAAATCCTATACTTGACAGACTGTAACATCACATTGATTAGATTTAGCATTAACTTAAAGTGTATTCTTAATTTGTACACATAAGATATAATTTTCTGCTAAATAACATAGAAATACGCTAATAAACTTGACAGACTGTTAATAACATCACATTGATTCGTTTTAGCAATAACATACAGCGTATTTATGTAGCTTCGTTTGTTTGTTTTACAATCATAAAAAATTATAGGTTATGTTTACTGCTCATCATATTATCATTGTATCTATGTCTAAAATAAGTTACATATTGTGTTCTAATAGAATAATTACCTTCAGCTTTTACTCCTTTTACTTCAGCGGACGTAAAATTTGGATTTGATTGTATATAAGTCGACTGCATGAATGCATCTATTCTCGGCAGATTATCCGATTGTGTTTTTACAAAACCACTTTCAGTCATTGTCTTAAATGATTTCTAAACTCGCTAAGATGTTAAAATTACACTAAAACACAAAATTAATTCACAACACTCACGATAATACTTTGTTTTTTAATCAAAGACCTACAATGCCATACAAATGTAAGCAGTACGAAGTTGTTTAAATACTGTGTGACGTCACGTTTCGTTTCACCAATGGTGAAGCGTTTTAAAAATTTGAATTTCGCTCGCTTATTTTGCACTTTTATTTTTGATTTTTAATAATTCTAGAGACATTAATTACTAAAATAATGGTTTAGATTATGTGTCCTGCCAATGAACATTCGGAATAAAAATATTTAAACCAAATTTAAATTACATGCATATTCCCTAACGGCCCCAAATTGATTGATTTTGATTTTGAAAAGACAATAGAACCCATATAAAATCACTTCGTTGTCCGTCTGGCTATTTCTCAGAAACAGAAGAATTAAGTATGTGATAACTTGATAGTTATCACATACTTAATTCTTTGGTCCCTTGGAGCTTCTAAGTTAAAACAATCAGAAGATGATAAGGCTTTTTATTTTTATGACATTTGTGTCGAATATTTTGACAATTCAAATCAGATAGACATATTATGGCACACGGCTCATGCAGCTTCACTTTTTACTCTGACCTTGCAGCGAGTCGACTGGCTCCGGTACCGGCAACAACGGCGCTACCGTGCGCTTCAAGTGTGAAGTGGTGGCTGCCTTCGAGGAGCACTACTCGTGCGTGTGGCGCGTGTGCTGGAACCTCACCGGCACTCTACTGGCCTCCTCCGGCGACGACTGCGCCGTGCGCCTGTGGAAGAGTGAGTACACTACAGGAGCACTACTCGTGCGTGTGGCGCGTGTGCTGGAACCTCACCGGCACTCTACTGGCCTCCTCCGGCGACGACTGCGCCGTGCGCCTGTGGAAGAGTGAGTACACTACAGGAGCACTACTCGTGCGTGTGGCGCGTGTGCTGGAACCTCACCGGCACTCTACTGGCCTCCTCCGGCGACGACTGCGCCGTGCGCCTGTGGAAGAGTGAGTACACTACAGGAGCACTACTCGTGCGTGTGGCGCGTGTGCTGGAACCTCACCGGCACTCTACTGGCCTCCTCCGGCGACGACTGCGCCGTGCGCCTGTGGAAGAGTGAGTACACTACAGGAGCACTACTCGTGCGTGTGGCGCGTGTGCTGGAACCTCACCGGCACTCTACTGGCCTCCTCCGGCGACGACTGCGCCGTGCGCCTGTGGAAGAGTGAGTACACTACAGGAGCACTACTCGTGCGTGTGGCGCGTGTGCTGGAACCTCACCGGCACTCTACTGGCCTCCTCCGGCGACGACTGCGCCGTGCGCCTGTGGAAGAGTGAGTACACTACAGGAGCACTACTCGTGCGTGTGGCGCGTGTGCTGGAACCTTACCGGCACTCTACTGGCCTCCTCCTCCTAATAATCAATATCAAGGCATTTATTCAAACTAGGCTGATAATCAGCACTTTTCGAACGTCAAAATTTATTTACAAGTGACAGTCCCCCAAAACGCCCACCCTTCGACACTTCCTAGTGTTTTAGCTGGAAAGAAGAAGTGGCGGAACAAACTCCCCAGCAACATCTGTCTGTTAGGTTTGAAGAACCAGACTCAATACAATAGTAAGGTGAACTAAGGTGTAAGTTAATATTACGATAGACTGCAGACACAAATCAATAATAAAAAAAGTATATAATAATAAAAAATATACATATCATTTATCCAGCAGGTAAACTATTTTTGGAGAAAGATAACATAAATATTGCCTTGTGTTCAACTCAGCGACCAACTATTCTTATCATTTAAGTAGTCGTTAATGGCTTGCTAATCTTTTAAAAGAATTCTAATAATAGTTTTGTTTTCATTAACGCGAAATGTTGTGTGTTTTCAGTGCAATACCTGAACCAGTGGAAGTGCGTGGCGGTGTTCAAGAACGAGCCGCTGGCGGGCGACTCCCCGCCGCTGTGTCGGCCGCACGCCACCACCTACGTGCGACTGGCCGCCATGGCCAACCCCTCGCACATGCCCTTCCACTGACCTGCAGCGTACTACAGGACTACAGGTACAAAGCTATGTGTACGGTCTCATCGTCGTACATTTTTATGCTTACTCGGTAACATACTTTAGGCCAACGATGCGCCCCGTCGGGGCTGCGGGTTGTTCGAAAGGGATACCGCGGCCTCGGCGCAAGGGCTAAGGCAAGAGTGGGAGGAGTTTTTTGATGATTTTCCACCCGCCAAAAAAAAAAAAAAACCAACGATGCGCGTCATAATTTAGCACAATAAAACAACATGGCTTACGAAATTATAGTGAACTTATAGCTATCAACAACTGAGAGAAATAAACGCCTTCCACTCTAAAACTGCTATAACTGTAACTTACTCTAAACTAAAATGAACTTAACTTAATGCATCTTGGTGGAACGTGTTTCTGTACACTTAACTCAACTTACAAACCTTCACGACAAATCGGTGTACGGAGTTAACTACTACAACCCGTACACTATGCAACTTTAACACGTTGAACTTTGCAACTTGGTTGCGTTGCAAATAGATGCAAAATATTTCGCTGTTTTGGTTCATCCTAATTCTCTTGGCTTTTTTTTTAGAGGGTGGGAAATCATCAATGACTCCTCTCGCTATGGGCAGAACAGTAGGGAGTGTCCGACTTGTACTGACTAAAAACCACCCATGTTTCTTCTCAGCCCTTTGTGTAGATTTCATATAAGTAGATTTCCAAAAAATATTGAACACATATTTTTTCACAAGACGATTGTGCTTCGTAAACTCGTGTGACGTCACATGTCAGTACATTTTTTACCTACAAGTGACGTCACAAGCCCCTACTAATGATTTTTGACGCGTTTTACAATAAACACGTATCCAATATTTTTCGATAATCTAAGAATAATAATCTAAACAGAACCATATTTTTTTTTGAGTCAATCCGATCCCTTTTTACGAAACGAGGAGAAACACGCTTCTAGACAGTGCGATATTGAGGGAAGGCTCGAGACCGCAACGACGAGAGTCTTCGCGAAACAAACACTACGATATGATAGTTATGAGCACGTCTGAAGTCACATCAGAACCGGTGGATTCCCAACGAGTCACACCCAGTCTTATCACAATGTGACTCGTTGGGGATTATTTTTCCCATCGTGTCACATTGTGACTAGTTTAGATTATTATTCCCATCGTGTCACACTGTGACTAGTTTAGATTATTATTCCCATCGTGTCACACTGTGACTAGTTTAGATTATTATTCCCATCGTGTCACACTGTGACTCGTTTAGATTATTGTACCCATCGTGTCACACTGTGACTAGTTTAGATTATTATTCCCATCGTGTCACACTGTGACTCGTTTAGATTATTGTACCCATCGTGTCACATTGTGACTCGTTTAGATTATTATTCCAATCGTGTCACACTGTGACTCGTTTAGATTGTTGTTCCCATCGTGTCACACTGTGACTCGTTTAGATTATTGTTCCCATCGTGTCACACTATGACTCGTTTAGATTATTGTTACCATCGTGTCACACTGTGACTAGTTTAGATTATTACTCCCATCGTGTCACACTGACTCGTTTAGATTGTTGTTCCCATCGTGTCACACTGTGACTCGTTTAGATTGTTGTTCCCATCGTGTCACACTGTGACTCGTTTAGATTATTGTTCCCATCGTGTCACACTATGACTCGTTTAGATTATTGTTACCATCGTGTCACACTGTGACTAGTTTAGATTATTACTCCCATCGTGTCACACTGTGACACGTTTAGATTATTATTCCCATCGTGTCACACACTGTGACTCGTTTAGATTATATTTCTAATCGTGTCACAGTTATTAGTTTAGATTATTATTCCACTGACTCGTTTAGGTATTTTTTCTCATCGAGTCAGTCGACTCATTGCAACGTTTTTCCCCAGGAGGGTTCCCAAGGAGTCACATAGTTGCACACTGCAATTTTATTATTTCGGTTCAATCACCTAAAATGAAATTAATAGTGAAGGTGATAATATAATTAATAAAATCAAATTCATATCATTCAAAATGTGTCATCATCATCGGCCTATGAACGATGAACATAGAAACGGGAGCCATCTATAGTAGCTTCCTTACTTGTACCTTAAGTTAATAAATAAAATAAAAATAAAGAAACATAATGCACATCTTATATTAATCTTTCAATAAAATACAAGCATAACATAACACTCTATTATTTATCTTTTAAAATGTAAATCTCATTATTATAAATGTCAAAAAATACTAATCCAAAATCGATTCCTCGGAAGTCGAGCATGTACAACATAGTAAAACTGCTTTATTCGCTTAACATTACATTGAGGGTAGCACGCGAGAATTTTAGCTAAGGCTCGCTTTACACAAGCGACTAATCGCAAGGCTTGATACACAGGGTCTAATCGACGCGCAAACTTCTACCATGAATTCAGGTAAGTACACGATTCTAGACCCACCCATATGTCAAAAGGAGACAAATTTTTTTAGGCCCACAGTTGCTTGACAGTCCAATTCATTTGACATTCCGTTTATTTATATTTTTTCATATTTCTTCATATTTTGCTTAGACAATGCAATCTAGAGATTATAAGAAATCAATATTTGTTTCATTACTCGGCGCTAAAATTATGTGGCGGGACTATTCTCTGAACAAAAAAAATGTCTCCTTTTTGTAGACTATAAACGAAAGCTGTTTTATACAGTGCAATACCTACACGGTCACAATGTGTGGAGCAGCAATTTTTTTTTTTATAACCGGCGAAAAAATTCTGCGCTGGGTATCTAGAATTATGTGCCACCAAGATAACATTTTGCACGTCAATGTCCCTTAACCTTAGAGATTCGTCTTATTTAAAATGACGCGCCTTCTTCTGCATTCGCACACAATGCAAAGTATATGAACACAATTATATTATTACGCATAAATCGTCAGTGGTTGGAAACAGTAGCTGTTAAGGGCCTTATCATACTAGAGCGGATTGCGAGCGTCTTCAAAGCGGAGCGGGCGCGCAGCGAATGCGTCGCGAACACGCCGCGGCTGCTCAGCGAAGACGTCGCGGACGTGCGGCAACTTTGCAACGTGTTCGTCGCGTGTTTGTAGTAATAAAGTAAATAGTATATATATATATATATTACGTGTTTGTAGTAATATAATTCGTTGCGCGTCCGCAATGAATTCGCTGCGCATGCGCGGCGTGTTCGTTGCGCGCCCGTAACGTATTCGTTGCGCGCCCGTTCCGCTTTGAAGACGCTCGCAATCCGCTAGTATGATAAGGCCCTAACATTAATTGTTTCAATGGAGCAAAATCAGATGAGAAATCATCATTAATTGAAAGGTATCTTCAAATCTGCCCAAGATTGTTAGCTGTTACCATGGTTACCATTCATTGGGGTGACGAATTTGCTATTTATTATACTTTAAAGAGCGTAAAGTGCAGTGTAATGCCGGGCACACATTGGTGTAACGCATCATGAAATATAACACAACCACAAGATGATGCCTTGTGACTGTACCTTCTTTGTGTTTGTTCGACTATTCAAACGTGCCTGTAACTGGCCTACTTGAAATAAACGCTTTGATTTTGAAGGGGATTATTTTTCCCGTCGGGGCTACGGGTTGCGAAAGAGATACCGCGGCCTCGGCACAAAGGACTAAGAAAAGAAGGAACATGGGTGGTTTTTAGTCAGTAGAAGTCTGACACTCCCTACCGCCGTACCCAGAGCGGGAGGAGTCATTTGAAGATTGCCCACCCTTGAAAAAAAAGGAGTCTGTTGCAGCGTGTGTTACATTTCACGTTACGTTTCACAAATGTGTGCCAGGCATAAGAGTGCGCAATTTTAAATGAAACGAGCGATAAGACGGAGTGCTAGGCGTTAGTACTAATGGATCACTTCATTGGTGCCGTGCGTCTGAGCCGCTGTAGGTGCGAGCTCTCCTTGCCTATACTCCGTGTGGTGTACCAGCCCACCTGCGGAAGAGGTAACATTGGCCGCTTCTGTAAAGACAAATTCGAATTAATTTATTTTATCTTCACAATTATAACTTAAGGGGATGTGTACCCCCGTCGGGGCTGCGGGTTGTTCGCAAGAGATACCGCGGCCTCGACACAAAGGGTTAAGAAGGAACATGGGCGGTTTTTAGTCAGTAGAAGTTGCTACCGCTCTGCCCAGAGCGGGAGAAGTCATTTGATGTTTTTTTTGGATGGTGGGAAATCCACCATCCAAAAAAAGGGGATGTATTTAACGCGACTAAGTAAAACGTATATGGGTATTAAAAATATTAGACTGGGTACCATTTATAATGGGTTGGCGACTAATAAGGACTATCATAATAAGTAAAAGTTAGCATACAAATAAATCAGTTATTGGCTCCGTTTTAATTTAAATTGGCATCAAGTTTTACTTTTGGCAACTGAATTTGTATCTAAGCGGAAACTTGCTGATGGATATGAAATAGAAAACGGGCATTCATAAAGAATACAAATCAGATTAAATTAAAAATTGTTTGTATGAAGCGTACTTTGAATCTAAACTAATTGTGAACTCAGTTTAGGTAAAGCCGGTTATTTTACCAAAAGGAGGGTTATATAAATTGTGACTTACCGGTATTGTCCTCTCACTCTTGCAGTGGCTATTTGAAGACGAGTGTGGACTGACGATGTTACTGTGAAAGAGAGTGTACTTGTTAAAAAAAAACCAAAGGTTCAAAAACTACAGCTGCTCCTTCAGATGTCGCTACTGTCGAGTAGTCCATGCATTTGATCAGACGGCGATCAGAGAGGCAGTCGCTTCATGTCATCATCATCATCATCAGCCTATAATGTTCCCACTACAGGGACTCAGGCGTCCTCTCTAGGAGAGGTATGATGGGCTATAATAATCTACCACGCAGGCCCAGTGCGGATTAATGATTGAGATGTCACATGTCTACGAATTTTTTGGTTCTAAGACATGACGGTTTCTTCACGATGTTTTCCTTCACCGTTTTGAGAGCAGTGGTGAAAAATAAATCACACAAAGTAATGCACCTGCCTGGGTTCGAACCCATGACTTACTGTTCGTAAGTCGGGGCCACCACCACTGAGCTACCGCTGCTCACATCACTTCATGTAAAATACTGGTATTCAGCTGCATCCCGTTAGACTGGAAGCCGACCCCAACATAGTTGGGAAAAGGATAGGCCGTGAGACCGGTTGTGCCATTAAATTCAATGGAAACTATGAACCAATGGTCACAGCGATAATTAGCTGGCACAGATTCACTATCACTGTGATACTTTCGTCCATGGAGGTGGTGCTCAAGGCACAGGTCACTTACCCCAATGAGGATCGTTTGATGGTTGCTGCGTTGCTCTGTAGCAAGATCCTAGTCGGCGGCGGCGCTAACGAGCCGCTGGCTCGCCAACTGAAAAAAACACATTTTAAAACAAAACGTGTTTAAATAAAAATAAACAACAAGTGGAGCAACAATAGGGATGTTTACTGACAAAAAAAAAATATGATTCTAATTAGTCCATCTGTTAAATTATCGAAAAATATTGGATACGTATTTTTTGAAAAAAAAAAATTGACGAAGATAAAACGCGTCACAGATTTGAGTGGGGGGTTGTGACGTCAGTCACCGGTAAAAAATGTCATACTAATGCCTTAGAATATGACGTCACACGAGTTTTCAAAGCACTGTATCGTCTTCATTGTTTCTTTACGTGAAAAAAGAAAAAATACGTGTCCCAATATTTTTTGGAAATTTATCTGACGGACTAATTAGATTTTTTTAGTTAACTACCCTTAGTTCTGTTTCGTTCTCCCTATTCTCGTTGGACGTCTCACTCTATCGTGCTGCCAGTTATGTGTGAATGCTCCAACTAGCCCGCGAAATTCATTTTTTTTTGCAAAAATGACTTTTTCAAGTTGATGATTTTTGCACCTTTATGAACTTGGAAGCTTGTATTGATGATTTTGATGATTATAATTCTGTAAGTACATACGTCTTACAGCCGCAATTAATATTCTAATCAACATACAAACTAACACTGACCTGCAAATTACAAAAAACGTAAGAAAATTTGAATTTCGCGGGGTGGTTGGAGCATTCACCTTAAGTCCCATTTAATGGAGAGCGAGTCTTTTGCCATCAACCGGACACAAATGCCAGGCTGCTGCTGATAAAATCCTGGTGAAGAAACCCACTAACACTGCCGCCCGGGAATCGTCCCAGGACTTCATTTTCAGCAGTAGCGCTTCAACGAGGCGTCATCAGCCTCTTAGACAGGCAGTTTGTTCTTATGTTAAAAGATAATCCTTTTATGGCGCCTCTCCAGCCACTCCTCAAAGAGGGGACTTACCGCCACTATAATATCGTGGCGTGCCCTGCACGGGGCTGCGACAGTCGCTCTCTCCATGCCGCCATGAGAGAAAAGATAATCCTTACCTTGGTATACCATCGCCTGCCTTCCTGTAGAACTCGAGCCGTTTATTATCACCGATCCTGTTAGGACAGCTGCCTAGCCTCACAGTCCGGTCTTCCTCCAGGCTCACTTTCCTGACACACGGGGTCCTGATAGTCGTGGCCCGAATGCTCTTCTTGGCATCGAGTCCGTCGGCGCTGGAATGTTCGTCGATGATCGGCAGCCGCGGTTCCAGGCCGCCATCGCCGTCGTCGTAAACCTTGTACACGGGCTTCTTTAACCCGTACATATTGTTGATGGATCTGGTAATGATTCTGGGGCTCTGGATCTGGGGCTTCTTTACGGGGGTGGTTATTTTGGCGGTGGGTTTGGGTCTCGCGTCCCCGGTGTGCAAGTAGTCGGGGGCGGGAGTGCGGGGTGGGGACACGGTCTGTATCTGCACGCCGTGCGCGGGGCGCGGGTCCCGCTCGTGGCAGGCGCGGTACAGCGGGGGCGTGCGGGGGGGCGCGGGGGACGCGGCGCCGCAGCTCCACAGCAGCTCGGGGGGCGCGGCGCGGGCGGCTGCGGCGTGTGTCAGCATGTTGTGCATGCCGCCCACGGGCCCGTACGGGTCGGACTTTATCTCCGCCACCACGTCTAGCGTCGGCCGCGAACACAGCTCGGATATTTGCCTGTATATCTGTGAACAAATCATAGTTATCAATTTTGGAGTTCTTTTTTTTTCTCTTGTAAGAGAGTGCAATCAATAAATCGGGTCCAAAACTATTCTATCTTTCAACTTGGACAAAATTTCATTAAAATGGTTGGGTTTTGGAGATAAGCGTGTACGAAAACGTGATTATATTATATTTGAATTTGAAATGCATAAATTGTTATTTTGATGAACCGTGCATCTCTTCGGTCGGTGAACCTACTTCTCTGTTAGCCGAGGGTTCCATGACGCCAAAGGGATGTGTTTTCATCCTCATCCCGGGTCTCCGAATCCAGCGGTGTCTTGCTGCCTCCTCGATCTTCATTCGGACCTCTACGTTCGGCTCCAACAGATGCTGTATAAACGCCTTGCACTCTGCGAACATATCACATTTATTTAGGGTGAAGTTTTGGTAATACCTCGTTGGGCTAGTGGTCGTAAGCGCGACTGCTGAGCATATGATCCTGGTTTCAATCCCTAGGCCGGGAAAAGCGTTATTCGATTTTTTCATCAGGAATTTCCCCTTTTAGCCACTAACTCTGGGTGGCTTAATAATAACTGCCACTCGGTTCAATCTTTAAGTTAGGCCGCGCTTGCCTAGGTTGGTCTGTGGATGGGTGACCACCCATTGCATACCGAGTTTCCTCCGTGCCTCGGAAAGCACGTTAAGGTGTTGGTCCCGGCTGCCACATATAGATCTTTGGCAGTCGTTACAGGTAGTCAGTGACCTGAAAGTCTGACAACCAGTCTTACTAAAGGGTATCGTATTACCTAGTATTAACTGGGTTGTGGAGGTCATATAGGCAGTCGCTTCATGTAAAATACTAGTATTCAGCTGCATCCGGTTAGACTGGAAGCCGACCCCAACATAGTTGGGAAAAAGCTAGGCAGATGATGAGCCACTGACTCTGGGTTTGTGGCCGGTTGAAGATCTCGCTCCCATGACATGGGACTTAAACATAACTGGCCAAATGAAATTTGCAAAAAATTGTTACTATAGTTTAGTGTACAGGTTTTGTGAAGGGTACTTTTACACCCCGTGAATGTGTTTTATTTTTCGTTACCCCGATCATTATGAAGCACCCAAATTCGGCAAGTTTCAGGGGTCATGCAGTACTACCTGCTTTTTTTTTTATTTTTTCGTCGGGTGGAAAATCATCAAATAACCCCTCCCGGCCTTGGGCAGAGCGGAAGGGAGTGTCAGCCTTCTACTGACTAAAAACCACCCATGTTCCTTCTTAGCCCTTTATGTCGAGGCCGTGGTATCTCTTGCGTACAACCCGCAGCATGCAGTACTACCTTCCACGAAGTTTCTAATATTAAGTATATTCCCTATTATCTATGAATCTAGAATATCACCATGATCTAGCTAGAATCATGGTCTATTTTGAAAAGGGGATATCTAACATAATTATTTGCCTTGTTTCAGATAATTATGTCGCCCGAGGTGTAACTGGTGCAAAACTTTTTTGTGAATATTCATGGAGTGAAGTAATTCTAAAGCAGTCGACCGTACCGTTTGTGATTTTGTTCAAAATAATATACGCTCTAACATAATCGTGTTAAAGTTTCTGTTCGACAACCAAAATCGCTAAAATAAGTATTTAAAAAAAAACCAAAATAAAAACAATAAGCAAACATCAATTAAACAGCAAACCATAAAAATATTAATGTTTTTTCTTTCTTTTTGTATATTTTAAATAAATAACTAAAATAATTGTCACATTTTTTATTTATATAGGGTGTAAAAGTACCCTTAACGCAAACGAAGGGCATTTGTTCTCCCCACCACTGCGATCATTTTTTTGTTCTAGACCATACCTGGGAACCTCCTAGTTACGGAGATATTGGGGGTCAAAGTTCCAAATTTTTCACAGCTGTTTTTGTAAATACTAGTATTTCAGGTTTTAACTTTACTTAAATTACCTCCATGACCCGTTTACTATCCAAAGTATCCACTAGCACAATGTTTTAAGAGTGCTACTTTGAGTTTTACCGTAAATTGTGATTTTTGACCCCAAAAAAAAGTCATTTCCCAGCAAAAATGTTTGCGTAGGGGTACTTAGTTTGATGTACAGAATGCTTGGTTGACGGATGCGTGAAGGGTTCGTTTACACCCTGTATACAGGGTGGTGCCGACATTGATTTTTTATTTTTATTTTTTATTTTGGTGTTAAGATTTATTTGATAGTTTAAACATGTTCCTATGAACTAGAACTACCAGTGGTTTCATTTATTGTGGTATTGTCGGCACCACCCTGCATAAGTATGTGTATGACCGCAGAAAGTGATAAAATCGTGATGGTAGTATAGTAAAGTGTTAGTAACCGGGTGTGATGGTAGTATAGTAAAGTGTTAGTAACCGGGTGTGATGGTAGTATAGTAAAGTGTTAGTAACCGGGTGTGATGGTAGTGTAGTAAAGTGTTAGTAACCGGGTGTGATGGTAGTGTAGTAAAGTGTTAGTAACCGGATGGGATGGTAGTATAGTAAAGTGTTAGTAACCGGGTGTGATGGTAGTATAGTAAAGTGTTAGTAACCGGGTGTGATGGTAGTATAGTAAAGTGTTAGTAACCGGGTGTGATGGTGGTATAGTAAAGTGTTAGTAACCGGGTGTGATGGTAGTGTAGTAAAGTGTTAGTAACCGGGTGTGATGGTAGTATAGTAAAGTGTTAGTAACCGGGTGTGATGGTAGTATAGTATAGTGTTAGTAACCGGGTGTGATGGTAGTATAGTAAAGTGTTAGTAACCGGGTGTGATGGTAGTATAGTAAAGTGTTAGTAACCGGGTGTGATGGTAGTATAGTAAAGTGTTAGTAACCGGGTGTGATGGTAGTATAGTATAGTGTTAGTAACCGGGTGTGATGGTAGTATAGTAAAGTGTTAGTAGCCGGGTGTGATGGTAGTATAGTAAAGTGTTAGTAACCGGGTGTGATGGTAGTATAGTAAAGTGTTAGTAACCGGGTGTGATGGTAGTATAGTAAAGTGTTAGTAACCGGGTGTGATGGTAGTATAGTAAAGTGTTAGTAACCGGGTGTGATAGTAGTATAGTAAAGTGTTAGTAACCGGGTGTGATGGTAGTATAGTAAAGTGTTAGTAACCGGGTGTGATGGTAGTATAGAAAAGTGTTAGTAACCGGGTTGTGATGGTAGTATAGTAAAGTGTTAGTAACCGAGTGTGATAGTAGTATAGTAAAGTGTTAGTAACCGGGTGTGATGGAAGTATAGTAAAGCGTTATTAACCGGGCGTGACTGCGGCGAGAGCGGAGCGCTGCTTGCGCGTGAAGCCGCGCGTGATGGCGGCTCGCAGCTGCGGTCGCGACTTGCCCTCGCCGGTCTCCGCGCCCGTGAAGGGGAGCCCGCCAGTTACCATGCCGTATATGATCACGCCTCTGCAACATATCAAACAAGGCTCACACCCTCCATCCATTTGTCACTGGTGATACATTAGCACAAATATGCATTTCTTATTCTTCTCTTCTCATTATTGGAGCAGTGCATACTGGAAAAGTTCGCTAAAATAAAGAAATAGCTAGTCGTACTCGTACGTACATGCTCCATAGGTCGACTTCGGGCCCGTATCGCCGTCCGTCGACGAACAGTTCGGGCGCCGCGTACTCGAGCGAACCACATGGTGTCCTAAGGGCCGCACCGCCGCTCCACATGTTTGACAGCCCAAAGTCTACAAAAAACAAAGGTCGATTTTATTTCAATCATTTTTAGGGTTCCGTAACTCAAAAGGAAAAAACGGAACCCTTATAGGACCACTCGTGTGTCTGTCTGTCTGTCCGACCATTCCCCGCCCCCCCTTATCTCCGAAATTAGTTCAACACTTATAGATTACAGGAAAACCTGAAGTCTATGGTGCTAAAATAACATGGAAAATCTGTCAATATCAACTAAAGTGTGTTTTTTAATCTCGGAGACTAAAATGACATTACGTGGGTTGTCAGTTTTTTGCAATTTTTAAATAGTGATGTGCCACTACCGTAAATTGCCGTTAATGAAATCAATTAATATCGTTTTTCTATAATAAGTTATCCTGAGTAAAAGGTGTAGGTAGTTATTTAAAACGAAATAATACACAAGTAATAAGGTGTAGATAATTATATTTAACGTGAATTTTTTTTTAATAATTAATTACAGGAATTCATTAATCATGCATGCATGTCATTTTACTTTAAATCTGTGTATATTTTAAACTGTTAATGGATGAAATAAAAGGCATTTTAATTTTATATATCAGATTCCGAAAATGACTCCATGTCTGAATCATCAGAGTCGCTGGCTACTTCTATTATAAATCGATCAGTAATGTCTTCGACTATTTATGGCCCAGATGACACATTTCATCCTCAATTTTAATAACGTGAGCCACAGTCTTTCCACCGCTGCGGGGTCACTTGACGAAGCCCTTCTTCAATCAAAAAGGCTTCGTACTTCATTCAATTTGAAAGTTTTATTATTTTTAGCAAGCGTGATTCGTTTCTATAAAAACATTTGACGGCACGGTTGGCGCAGTGGTTAAGGGATTGGACTACTGCGCTGCGTGTCGCGGGTTCGATCCCCGCACAGAACAAATATTTGGATGGCCTACAGATAGTAATTGTTTCGGGTCTGGGTGTGTTTGTGTACGTGAGTTGTAAGTGTTTGTAAACGCAACCACGATAAACGAGAAATTCCTAGGGTGGGGCAACGTTTAATTTTTTTTTTTTTAACTTTCCGAAAGAGTGAAATCGTCCAATTAGTCTTTGAAGTTAAATTTACGGCCAGGTATTTTCGCAGAGCTAAAATTTTAATTCTCTTTGTGCTCCTTCAGCACCCAGTAGATTGTAGCTCTGGATATGTTCAGGATTTCGGCAGTTTAACACATTCGTTTTTTTCGACGTCTCGGTTGGAGATTCGGTTTTCGTTTCAGTACGAACATATTTGTAAGCGTTCATGATCATATCTTTTTCTGTTTGGCTAAATGATAAAATGAGCTTACGTTTTTTTCTTGGCGATAAACTTTCTTCTTCACGCCTACGCGACGAAGTAGAAGGCTGAGCGTCCATGATAAATGTTCAGTGAAAACAAAAAACGTAACAAAACCACAACACTTAACACAAAAAAATAACAAAGTAACAGAAACAAACTCAACGAAAATATAACAAAAAACACTAGATATTGTATCGCAATAGACACAACGGGCGTATTCGAACACTTCAGAGGTTGAAGGACGAATAAGGTAAATAAAATGGCATCCAGTGTTGTTCCTGTTTAATGAGGGTTGGAGTTGGAGCGGGGGGTCGTCAAAATCACACACTAACTGCCGTATTATCATATTTATTTTTAGAATTGCAATTGTTTGTATGGTGTCAAGTTCCAATAATTGCCGTATTTTTCAAAAGTGCTGCCGTTTTATAAGAAAATGGTTCATATATCCGTTTTATCGTGTACGGGAACAACACTGATAGCATCTGTAATTTTTTTCTAATCGTCTAATAAATATAAAAAGTTACGATTCAACAAACCGGTATCGTAGGAACAACACTAAACAAAAAAGCTGGCAGCATTATTTGCAAGTTTGACATTTGCATCTGTCAATTTAGTCTCAGGGATTAAAAAACAGACTTTACAATGGTACAGAACACTTAGGCCTCATTTACGGACACGCGGGGCGTCGCGCGGCGCGTTGTGCGTTTTTAATTCAAACACATGACGATGTATGAAAATGTCGATTTTACGAGAAGCGATTTTTCGCTCGTTACTTTAAAATGCAGCGTTCGTTGCGGTGGACGCGCCTCTCAGTAAATGAATAAAAAAGCTCGAGACGAGCCTTCTGCACGCGCCGCGCGACGCCCCGCGTCTCCGTAAACGAGCCCTTAGCCGGTTTTTATCATTCAGTCGGCTTCATTCACTCTGAATGAAAAGAGAAAAGTTTATTCGTTAGTCTTCTTCTTAGCGTGTCGATGGCAAATCTTCATCATCATCATCATCATCATCGATGGCAAATCTTCACTAAATAAATATTCAGCTATGCTAACTCCGCTCGCTGATGCAGTCATTAGATCGTCAAGTGTGCGATTCAATGATTGAGTGACTTATAGAATTGTCGGGGGTCATGCAGAAAACAATAGAGCGACTGTATTTATTATACCTACAAATCGGAAATAATTTAATTAGTTATTTGCTTTGAACCGTGATTGTATGAAGTATAGGTTTTAAATTGCAAAAACAAACACATTTCGTAGAAAACTTTCTGAGACTAAGGCTGAGTAACCCGCCCGTCGGGGCTGCGGGTTGTTCGCAAGAGATAGAAGGGCGCGAAGGGCTAAGAAGGAACATGGGTGGTTTTTAGTCAGTAGAAGTCTGACACTCCCTTTCGCTCTGTCCAAGAGCGGGAGGGGTTATTTTAGTAACCCTGGGAGAGATGTGTGTGGAAATATCCAACAACATAGCTTCTCATTCACAGCTTGTTCTAAGTTAGCTATGTAATATGTGGTTATGCGTACTCTCTCGCATCTGGGTAAAGCAACAAAGAATATGTGAAAGGTGTGAACTTACCGACAATTTTGATGAATTGCTTAGTACTGTCCAGCATGATGTTTTCCATTTTCAAGTCGCTGAAAGAAATATTATTGTTGAGACAACACAAAAACAACGAGAGTGAAACTCAAGCTGGCTTTATTGAGTTTAAATTCTACATATAAATTCTACATATTAACAAGATGTTTTCGAATTTTAAGTATTGTCCACACTAAGGGCCTTATCATACTAGCGGATTGCGAGCGTCTTCAAAGCGGAGCGGGCGCGCAGCGAATGCGTCGCGAACACCCCGCGGCTGCTCAGCGAAGACGTCGCGGACGTGCGGCAACTTTGCAACGTGTTCGTCGCGTGTTTGTAGTAATAAAGTAAATAGTATATATATAGGTATATTACGTGTTTGTAGTAATATAATTCGTTGCGCGTCCGCAATGAATTCGCTGCGCATGCGCGGCGTGTTCGTTGCGCGCCCGTAACGTATTCGTTGCGCGCCCGTTCCGCTTTGAAGACGCTCGCAATCCGCTAGTATGATAAGGCCCTAATTGTGGCACTAGTTTACATTGGAAAATATATTATTAAATACTAGCGGACGTCACGCGGTTTCACCCGCGTAGTTCCCGTTCCCGTGGGAATACAGGGATAAAAAGTAGCCTATGTCACTCGGGGATAGTGTAGCTTCCCAACGGTGAAAGAATTTTTGAAATCGGTTTAGTAGTTTCGGAGTCTATTCGTTACAAACAAACAAACAAATCTTTCCTCTATATAATATTAGTGTAGACTAGCGGACCTGGGAGACGTCATCCTGCCCGGACAGCAGCGCCACCTACCGGGTCCAATTGTAAATCTAAACCATCCGAATCCACTTGGACACATACAAAAAATTTCATCAAAATCGGTCCAGCCGTTTAGGAGGAGTTCAGTGACATACACACGTACAGAAGTATTATATAAAGTCAGATCTGTGGCCTTAAACCAGGATTGTTTTAATCTAATTTCAGTGTGGAAAAGCCCCCTACCTAATATATAAATTGTTGGTTTTTCCGTTTTTAGTAATTAATTTTAGTTTGCCACAACAAGCGTACTGCGTAACCGTCGCTTTAAATTATTGTAGGTACCTATCTAAATTATTATGTTGTTTCCTCATAGAAGTGAATAATTGTATTCTGTTTGAGCGAAATAAAATTTCTTAAACCGTAAAGAGGTGCCGCTAGACACCCTGTCTCCCGTTAGGGTATATAATGTTCTGTGCCCTGTCTAGCTCTGTCGCTCTAGCACAGTGGAATAAGATTAAGGAATCCTACTTTATGACGTCATGGTAACCGCACTTAGTGGTAACCCCGGGAGGGCACGAAGTGAGATTCTTCAGAAACGTTTGGTGCGTAACTGCGTAGTAGCTCGCAATGATGCGGCGAAAGGAATAGATAAGTAAGGATCGTAACAGATGACAGACCAGTGAATTGCGCATTCACTTGACATCTGGAAATGTATGATTACTTAATTACCTAAGGACTGCGTTGAGCAAGTCTAACTGCCGCACTCAGAGAGCTTCATTAAATTAGTTCTAATGAGTCCTTATCTAATTCTCACTAGATTCGTTAATGAACGATACTACCCAGAAAGAAAAATTAGTGGTTCACCAGCTAATGACAACTGTTAGTATCCGTAGGGCGGAGTATCGTCAAATCATTCTATCGAAAAGCACATCGATACACAGTTGGTGTAACCACACTTGAAAATGTGTTATTATCAAATAAAAAAATGTTTATTTAAACACATTGAAAGCATATAAATAAGCAACATAAATTAAAATAAGTTCTTTTACCGATCGTTTTCAACAAAAGACAAAGCCAAACAGCCATTTTCATATAAATAAAATAAAGCAACCGGACTCTTTTTTCTTTGGTATCACTTATTGCTAACTGTCACTAATAAAAAATGTCCAAGAAGTGTCATTTCAATGTAAATTTTGTTTGGTTTGATTATTTGTGTTTCACCCGACAAGAAATAATCTTTCGTGTTTTAAAGTTTAATTACAGCTATAACATAACGTGCTCATGTGTCCGATAAACTTATTTCAAGCCACTTGGGCTTCGGAGGCGCCAAATAACCTGTCTTCGTCTCAGAGCATCTTTTACCTCTGAATAAAGCCATACATGCAGATGCTAGGAAAATGGCTCGTGAGAAGAACTACAATTATGTCTGGGTCCGTGATGGTCGTGTATTAGTTCGTAAGGAAGATGGAGCCCGCGCTGCACGCTGTACAAATAAGAAGCCTGCAAGCTCTCTCTTTAATGTAAGTACCCAAAAACGCAACATAAAATTTGTCTTACAATACAACATTGTTTAATTCGCTTTACACTCATCATCATCATCTTCCTGCCCTTATGCCATGTTATTTGTTGTCGGCGCAACACGTCTTTTTTTCCATACTGCCCTGCCAGTCGTCACATCATTTATTCCTTTTTCCTTTATATCATTCCTCACACACTCTATCCATCTTATCTTCATACTAAATATCTTTATTTACATTTTAGATAACAGTGATAAGAAAAATGCAGCAGTGATCAAAACCACAGATCAAGAAGTGTGTAGACCTACCGAGTACTGATTATTCGTCGGGAGGCTGTGATGAGAATAAGGAATTTAGAAAATAAGAAAAAGATGGAAATGCAAATACTGAAAACACAGGTACATAACTATGGCTTTCAACTATCAATCTTTTTTCTTTAAAAAAAAAAAAAAGTAGATCGTACTAGGAATTTTTCCTGTATCGTGGGTGCGTTCACAAACATATTAAGTCAAACACACAAATACCCAGACCAGAAAACGCACAGTACAAATATTTGTACAGGTAGCTGTAGGCCATACAAGATATTTGTTCCGTGCTGGGATTGAACCTGCGACACGCAGAGCGGCAGTCAATCGCTTGAGCCACTGCGCCAACCGTGCCGTCAAATGTAATGTAATGGTTAAGAACCGTTTATAGCCAGATTCACTTATATTAATCGGCTCTTTACCGGCGTGCGTGTATGACCAGATGTATGAATGTGGACAAGGCAAAAGGAGTATGTAAGGATCATAGCAAGTGGTGTTTTGTGGTTTCTGCCTATCCCCATGGGAAAAGGGCGTGAGTTTATGTATGTAACTTATATTATACTTTTTCTTTACAGTAAATCGAACAGATAAGAAAAAAAGCAGCATTGTTAGAGGAAGAGAGGAACAAATGTTTATTAGAAAAAAACTAAAATAGAATTAGAGAAACTGAAGAAATTTATTACAAAACAAGTCCTTCTTACTGATTAACTCTTTTTATGTATTGAAATAAAAGGATTATTATTTGATTATTTTATGGATTTTATTCATTCAAGAATTAATATTAAGAGAGAAACCTATCCACCAAAGATTGTTGCACCATAAAACCATTGCTGTTGGAGTTTTCACCATTTGATACAACATCATCATTTTGAATATCAATGCTATCCCAGTTCATTGGCACCAAATCTTCTACCAATAACGCCATGTTATGCAGTATTGCACATGCACATATTTTATGACAGCCACAACTGTATCCAGTTTGATACCCATTCCCACTTGAAGACAAGGAAATCATCAATTCCAAATACCAAAACATGTTTCCACAGTCTTGCTGGTTTTAATTTGGCTTCTGCTTTACTTTTCTTGGCCCCACTTCTATACCTTTGGGGATAATAAACAAAATCTACCAGAAAATCTAAAAGATAAATTCTACGAGATCAGACATATTTGCTATTGACATAGGCACCTAACACTTGTAATGTTAAATTGAAAGTACACAAAATCAACAAACTCTTCATAATCAGTACATTTTCTCAAAATTTCATACTTCGTAAAGTTGCTTCCAGTTTGGCTAGAACGTTGCTGGTTTACTTTGTAAAGCTGCTTAAAGTTTGGCTAGGACATTGCTGGCTTGAATCACCTGATTCTCTGATAAAAAAGATGATTCCGTGCTTCGGAAGGCACGTAATAAGTCGGTGGTCCGCCCGACAAATGGCGGTGGTCAAACCATGACAGAGGTCCTTGAGGCGGTTTAGAACTTGGACACTAGGGTGTGTGGGGTCGTTAGACCTTACTGCCCACACGATAAGAAGAAGAAGAATTTGAAATCCTTGTAAATAACTACACAAATAACCTCCAAACCCTTCGAATTGATCTGTCAAAATTCATCAAACGTCAAACTAATCGTTCATTAGGAAGCTAAGTAAGGGTAGAGCGCCAGTTAAATTTAGTGGTTCATTAGGCCTACTAATGAATCATTAGCTCACTCTGAGTGTGAATATTTTTAAATCGTCACTAATGGACGGCTTAAGTTGGCATTAGAGCACTCTGAGTGCGGCAGTGAGTCAGTCTATCACATAGGTAAAATCTAATATGCAATAGTTTATGTATGTAAGATGTAGGTATGATAAATACCGATGCACGACGCCCCGCGCGTGCATATGCCGTACAGCGGACACGAGCTGCGCGGCGAGGGCGCGCGCGCGCGGCTCGGGCAGGCCGCGCGCTGCCCCGCGTGCTCCCAGCACGTGCGCGCACAGGTCGCCACCACTCGCAGCCTCCATCACCACGTATAGACGCGGCCCGTGCTGTAACAAACATCATCATCAAAGGGTAGTTGACAAAAAAAAATCGAATTAGTCCGTCAGATAGATTTCCAAAAAATATTGGATACATGACATATTTTTTCTTTTTTCACGTAAACATAAAATGAAGACGATACAAGAGTGCTACGAAAAGTCGTGTGACGTCACAAGCCCCCACTCACGATCTTTGATACGTTTTATTTTCGTCAATTTTAATTAATTTGATAAAACAAAAAACACGTATTAAATTTTTTTTCGATAATCTAACAGACAGACTAATTAGAATCAAATTTTTTTTAGTCAGGAAACATTCCTATTGTCATTTCAGCCCGGAATCACCCATAGGTATAGGCCTCCACTTCTGCCACTCTTTTCAGTTTTGGGCGTCCCTTTGTCCATTCGTTTTCATAACAAACATAACATTTATTTATTTTCAGTGTTTGGCCCATAGGTAATACCTTACAGACTAACATACTTAGGATTTATATCCACAGCACAGTTTTTTTTACAGCTTGTGTAACAACTACTTATTTTAATAATAATATACTGTTTTGTCTTGTGCTCTAGTGGTCGCAAGCGCTATTGAGCATGAGGTCACGGGTTCGATTCCACAGACAATTTTTATTTTTAACAACTGTCTGAGATTCCGCAACGAAATTAATCAGAAAAGCGTCTCACGCATTATTAACACCTATTCGACTCAGTACTTACCCAAAGTATATTGTTAGCTGATTATTATTTTCGCGATGAACAATTTTCTCCATGGTCCCAAGGTCCCTCATCTCCCCTTAAATATGAACTCAACTTTTTGGTACATACTGTTTAATACCCACATCTAGTTTTAGATCATACAGAAGAAGATATAGGTACTTGTGAAGCTAACCATCATAGTTTCGTAGAGAGCCGCGATGCAGGGGTGCCGTAGTTTCGCCATGACCCTCGGCTCCCGGTGAAGGTTTCGACGGGCATACTCCTCCTTGATACACGTCAAGTCTATGATCTTTATAGCCACCTTCAACAAAAAAGATATTGCAAACTGTCAAACTGTTCAGGACCAATGTTATTCATTGTATAGTCAGCATCAGAAGTATATTATCACTACTCATGGTTTAAAAGCAGTTTTTTTAATAAAAACTTGTTAGATATTACTCTTTACTAAGATGTTATTGAAGAGTAAGGAATATTATAAAGAATAATTTCCTGAAATATTAAAAATATTAGCTGGACTCCTGTACATCAAATCATTAAAACTCCGAAATGTTAAGCTGCTTCTGTTGGTAACCGTACGTAGGTAAATGTCAGTTCTACAATATTCAGTTTTCAAGAGGAACAAAACTAGCCCTTGTTGCATTAATAAAAGGTCGAAGACTCAAAAAAATGCTTTCATTACAAAACTACTAGTTGATGCCCGCGACTTCGCCCGTTCGTCTTTCGGTAATTGTTCCACGCGATCGTTCTAACGGGATAAATCCTGCCTGATATTCTGTGTGTTATCTCCACGTTACAAACTATGTGTGTGCCAAATTTCATCAAATCAGTTTCGTAGCTTTTGTGTGAAGTAACAAACATTTGCATTAATTATAATAGTTTAGTAAGATACTAACACGAAAATGGGCATTTTAATATCTAAGATAGCGAACAAAAGAACCTACCAATATTATGGGAAAGGGAGACGGCAACTGCAATCTGAAGGTGTTTGCAGAGAGGCTGGATGGGCCTACAATGGGGAGGTTTAACAAGTTACATGTTGGCAACAAAGCTTGTTAAACCTTCCTGTGATTGTGATTTTTTTAGTGTTACTACATGTTACTAATATAGATTATAAGTGGGATCTAATAATAACATCCTATGGGCCTTGATGCCCAACTTTTTTTTTAAAGGTTCTCAGTAACGAGAATACACTGTTTCAGTGTAATCGGCCAAAAAGTTCCTATATCTGCTTGAAAACCAGCTTCTATAATATGATATACTAGCTGACGTCACGCGGTTTCATCCGCGTAGTTCCCGTTTCCGTGGGAATACAGGGATAAAAGATAGCCTATGTCACCTGGGGATAGTTTAGCTTCCCAACGGTGAAAGAATTTTTGAAATCGGTCCAGTAGTTTCGGAGCCTATTCGTTACAAACAAACAAACAAATCTTTCCTCTCTATAATATTATTATTAAGTGTAGACTACCAGGTAGAGAGTGAGACCAGGACATGCTCGCTTCTTTATTCTTCACTGTTTTGAAAGTAATGGAAGGATTAAATAAAGAAGGCAAGTAGGTAATGCCTGACCATGAATGTGGAAGCAACTGCATGGACCTTTCGCTTTCGCCAATCAGGCCGATAGACGATGGATTAGACTGCTGCATCCAACAGAAATTCTTAAGACCTGGAGGACCTTATCATATTTGTAACTGCGTCTGATTTTACGAATTTTAACGCAATTTATGTTATTTTCCTATTATGATCTTTTTTCCTAAATCGTCACAGACGCAGTATAGGCACCTTAATATAAATAATGCGTAAATGTAAAAAAGTAGTAAAAAATATTTAATTTCGTTTTACAATTTTGCTGTCGGTGATACGTTCATTGTTACGTTATTTCGGTGTTTACGATCACGTGAATCGGTGTGACGATTTTCGTTATAACGTGCATGCGTTGTTCTGTGATTAGAAGTCTCGTGCATTCGTTGTTACGGTATGCGTCGCTGCGTGCTTTCGTAGGTACTTACAGTATTCGTTGTGGCAAACATTCGGTGCCGTGTAATTCGATGTAGTAGCTTTTGGAATGACGCATGACGTAGTGCACTCAAATTAATCACAGATACAGTTACTACTTCAACTATTCCAATTCATACTATGATCGGCTAATGTGGCCACTTTAGACCCTCTCCCTGGCTGGAGTCTATATTTGTACCAGGTTCGTGGTAATGGCTCGCTTCTTATTAACGATTACATAACATAACATATATCACGCCTTTAATCCCCGAAGGGTTAGGTAGAGGTGTACCTAATATGTAGTACACCCTATTTCGTCAGTAATGTTTAAGTCCCATGTAATAGGGGGCGAGCCTATTGCCATTAACCGGGAACACTACATCCAGACTCCGTGGCTGTTACTGATAAATTCCTGATGAAAAAACCCAATAACACTTTGCCCGACCCGGGAATCGAACCCAGGACCTCATGCTCAGCAGACGCGCTTGCGGCAACTAGACCAACGAGGCAGTCAATGAATCATATCAAAAAGAGAATTTCAAAAGTACAGGCGTGATGATTTGTAATAAACATTGTTTAACTTGTTCATTCCATAAAGTTTCAAAACCACGAATTCCTAACATTGGATTACTCAAATGGAATGGTTGACGCATCAGCCAGAACTGACGGATTGTTTACATCTCGTCAGCTCAAACCCTCGGCTAGTGTATAGGATCATGCCGAGAAACAATGGCAAGATATTGACGCGGTACATCACTATGTGAACCAACCCAAGGGCAAGGACATCAAATCTCTCGTTCAGGGCAGGTGTATTAGGTAAGGGGCATTCACTAATCAAACATCGTAATGGCGGGTAGATAAATATGAAACTGTCGTTACCTTTTTTCCTATAATCCTATGTGTAGCCTCTTCAACTCTCGCAAAGTGACCCTTCCCCAGCACCTTGCCAGTCATCAGATAATTTCCAACACTATAAACTTGTCCCTTATTCCTCGTCATATTGGCAGTCTTCATACTAAACGGTACTCACAAATTTTGGCTCATAACTGTATTATTTCAACTGCTAAAAAAACGTATTTATACTAACAATGCAAATCACACGTTTTCTCACACGATTTATATCGTATTTACTTGTAAACGTCATAATAAATGCTTGGGTACCATCTTTTGTTTGGTCTTCGAAATTGGAACTATTATTGACGGGCGTGACATTTGATTGGACTATTTTTAACGGCTAAATGTAATCGCCAGTGCCCCTGCACGTTGAACGGCGGCACAAAATAGGTTTCTTAATTAGCATCGTGTATAATCAAAGTGATTGTGATATCAAATTGGGCCGCCTCGCTGCCGGCTAAGGTTCAAGTGATTAAGTACTTAATTTTTGTTGTTATTATGTGATGATGATGATAATGTATAATCCTTATTTTCCTTAATAATATTATAAATGCGAAAGTAAAGTCTGTCTGTCTGTCGCGCTTTCATGCCGAAACTACTGAACTGATTTAAATGATTAAATGAACTGATTTAATTTGATACACATAGCCTGAGAAAGGACATAGGCTACTTTTTAATACGAAAAAGGGTTGTAAGGGGTTGAAAAGACAGGACACGCCACGATAGCAGCGCCCTCACCTTCCGTCTGACGCAAGTACTTACCGGACACGGTTGTTTCGGGAGGTACCTGCACCGAATCAGGCGGAAGGAAACGCCCGGATGCCACCATTGTGAGGATCGGCCGGAGGACACGGTGAGCACACCGTGGAGGTGTGTTCCGCTTGGGCAGAGCCCCGCCGTGTTCTCGTAGCGGCGATCGGCGGCGGTGACCTCTCGCGTCCAGCCTTGTGCAAGTCATGGTCCGGGGCGTAGAGGCGCTCCGGGCGTCGGGGGCCACGTGATGGCTTCCGGCCACCGTAGACGCGGGCCTGTGGACGGTGAGTGATGGGTAAGCTCGCCGTCCGTCCGTCTTATGACGACGACAGGCCGTGTCGACGGCGCGTTCGTGTTCCACGCGCGCCTCAAAGAGATGTCAGCAACATGGAAGGGGACCGCAAGGGCCGACGCCTGTCGAGGCTGCGGGTTGTTCGCAAGGGATACCGCGGCCTCGATATGAAGGGCTAAGAAGGAACATGGGTGGTTTTTAGTCAGTAGAAGTCTGACACTCCCTCTCGCTCTGCCCAAGAGCGGGAGGGGTTATTTGATGATTTCCCACGCCCCTAAAAAAAAAAAAAAAGTGGTATACATTACACACCTGTACCATAATGTACTATTATTTAAACTGCTGCATTACGTGTGAATGAAAGAAAACGAACGAATATTTAAAAGATCTTTAATAAAAATAATAATAAACATGCGCCAGATATTATAGCAATCTGGTTATATTTCTTATTTATTTAATCAAATAACAATTTTTACATGGGATAGTAATCAATAAGTACACTTAAATTAATGCTAGTTAACAGAAGAGCTAGGTTCAGTTCTAAAATCACCAATACAACCATCTCAGTTCATAAAGGTCTCAAGAATTCCGTTTTCATCAAATAGTCACTCAAGAGATCTTTATGAACTGAGACGAGACGGTTGTATTGGTGATTTTAATCATTATTACTCAGTCAATATACATTTGTTATTGCCGCGAATCCTATTTTATTTAACATATGACTTGGCACTGACCGGCAAATTGCAAAAAAAAACGTAAGACAATTCGAATTTCACGGGCTACCTTGTCGCCTTCACCTTAATAAATTTATTTTATAAAAAACCCCTATTTATTTTATAATTATATCTTCGTACAGACGCCAGCACATCACGCTGCGCTGCCCGAAACTATCAAACCCCAAACAACCTTGAACCTAATGCTTCAGCGATAAAATTGAAAATATATTTTAGACATTTGACAGATTATAATAGTTTGATGTACATTCAAATAACTTACAACTGAAAAATAAATATGACAGTTAGACATATTAAAAAAAGCTTTATTGCTTATTCCTCAAATAAGTGATCGGACAACTTAAAAAAATAAAAATGGCGAGTGTTCGAGAGTCAGTAAAACTAATTCAGTTAGCAAAAATTGTTCCCGAGTTTGTCCAGATGACCCGAGTTCGCATGAAATTATCGGGTGAAACTTTAAAATCTCCGGGATTGTGGTGGTGGTTAATGGTAACAACTGGTAGTTTAGCTTTTTCAAGTACTGTATAGTCTCGCCGTGATCCGGAAACTAGGACTAATGCGTTACCTTGTAAAATTGACTCGAAACCTTTTACAGAGATAACATAATTACTGTCATAAGTTACCAAGATGCCAATAGGCTGTACCATTCCTATGCAAACATAATCTTTTCCTACATCTACGAAAGATTTATGGGTACAAGAGGAGATAGAATGCTTCATGTCAGTGTATAGTTTGTTTTTGGGGTCCAATAAAATGTATTCGTCCAGCACACCACACAGAACATCACGACGACTCTCAAAATCTAATTTCAGCCACGACTGTGAGAGTTTGCGCAGCTGATCAACTTCGGCACAACTCTTTAATGTCGTTTCATCATCAAAGGAAAAAACAGCATGTGAAATTTGAGGTGGTCCTCTGAAGTCAGCTACAGTATTCACCCACACTACGGGTGCGCTCGTGTTATGCGTGACTTCATTAATTTCCGCTACGCCATTTATCCACAGCGACAAGTAGCGAGTTTTATATTGCTCCACCAAAGATATCATTTCTTTTGTGGTCCTGTAGGCTTCGATAGTCACAACTGACGGCTGCTCCTCTACCAACTGCACTGGATCTATGAGGTAGGTTTTGTCGTTGTATGTCAGGGTGGCTGAACATAATACGTTGTGGGTTGGAGGCTTGCTTCCGGATTTATTCAATTTGCATTTCCAGGTAAGAGCTTCCTTAAATTCCTGGTAGACGCTCTCTTGCACCAGGATCCTCCTCAAGCGCCACGGAGCCTGCAATGTGAACGTTTGCTATTTAGCTTCAAATAATAATGTTGTGCCTGAAAACTTGAAAAGGTGGATGAGTAGGTACAAAACTCCATTTTCATTTTCTCAGACAATTACATACAACAATTACATCTTGTTAATGTTTGAATTTTATAGTGACTAAGCTACAAGATATGACATTTGCCCGGTCTGAAACCGCAAGCTCGACCTGCGGATAAATGTATACATTCTTTACATAAAAGTAAGTAACACTCTGCAAAAAACGTTAGTTACGGGAGTGATAGATGCTTAAGCAGCGTGCAATGTAGGTATGCATAGCATAGGTTGAATGGTACAGGTGTCTTGAGGATATTTCAAGGTAGGTTTTCGGGGCTGCGGGTTGTTCGCAAGAGATAACATGGGTGGTTTTTAGTCAGTAAAAGTCTGACACTCCCTTTCGCTCTGCCCAAGAGCGGGAGGGGTTATTTGATGATTACCCACCCGCAAAAAAAAAGGTAGGTTTTTCTTTCGTAAAATACTAATAGTGCTGTGACCGTACGGTTACACTCCACCACAAAATGGTAGTAGATCAAAAACGATTTCCAGCTTCGTTAAGTGTTTTCCACAATATAAAACCACACCTGTGATCTTTGAAGGGTTGAGCAGAGGTGTATGTAACAGTACAGCCACATTTCGCTACTTATGTTTAAGTCCCATGTTTTTGGGGCGAACCTATGGCCATCAAACGGGCAAAAATCCCGAAACCATTGTAGCTACTGATACAAAAACCCAATGACACTTTGTCCGACCCAGGAATCGAACCCAGGACCTCATGCTCGGCAGTTGCGCTTGTGACCACTACACTAACAAGGCAGCGAGCAGTCTTTTGACATTCGTTATTATTAATTATATTTCGTCACACATACCTGTTTGGAGACTGAGATGAATTTATCCACGGCAGAGTCAACATCAGCGTCATCAGATACAACGGCGACGGTGCCAGAATCCAGTCCTGTATAGGAGTGAAAGAAGGTCTTTAAAAAGGATTGGGAATAGAGTCACTGTAAAATAAATATGGGTTTCATCATCTGCCTAGCCTTTTCCCAACTATGTTAGGGTCGGCGTCCAGTCTAACCGGATGCAGCTGAATACCCGTATTTTACATGGAGCGACTGCCTATCTGACCTCCACAACCCAGTTAATACCAGGTAATACGATACTCTTTGGTAAGACTGGATGTCAGAATTTCAGGTCACTGACTACCTGTAACAACTGCCAAAGATCTATATAATATGGCAGCCGGGACCAACAGCTTAACGTGCTTTCCGAGGCACGGAGGAAACTCGGTATGTCGGGCGGTCACCCATCTACAGACCGACCTAGGCAAGCACAGCTTTACCTAAAGATCGACCCGAGTGGCAGTTCTTATTAAACCACGAGCTCCAAAATATGGGTTTGATGTTGTAAATTCTTCTGGAGTTTTCCAGCATGTCAGAAATATTCCTACGAGTTTAAAGCATGATGCCTTAAAGAACCATGGCTCATTGGCTCTTTTTCACGACCGGTTCTACCCGGCACAGCACTGGGTTAAACTTAAACACGAACTCTGATGCTATCCGGAATGAGGTGTGAGTTTGAGCCTTACAGGCGAGCGACACTCGGGTAACTGACTATCTGCAATCTCGTCGGCCGAACTGTTCTCACGGACCCGGCGCAGATGACTCATTTCGCGATATACACTGAACGCCCCTCTGTCCGCCGGCAATTGTGTGTGTGAAAAAGGCCATAGAGTGCACTTCTTCTTAGCGTGTCGATGGCAAATTTCTATTCGATCAAATCGTTTTGGCCTAAAATTCAGCTAGTGTCGTCAAGTGTGCAGGTGTCAGGGCATGCAGCGCAAGATGGAAGGTGGGACATTATCTGTGGAGATACGCCGCATACACACTTGAGGTCTGAGCCGTCAATGAACCCCCATCTGAAGAGATTGTCTTTGCTACGGCCGACCTGGGTTCGGAGTCTATTTAGAGATTTCCAAGTCGGCCACGGCAAAGCATGTCCAGGTGGAAGGCTTTCAGACGGCTTGATGAAGCCATCAGGGGGCTTAAGCAGCTCCCGCCAGAGTTCGCGTCTTGCAGAGGAGGCATTTCTATTAGCTGGACTACCTGGTTTAACGCACCCAAAAAAACTTTAGCGGCTTTTCAGCCTCTGGGGCACTGGGGCGTAACTGTGCATTGGGTGGCGTAAGTCAGCTTGTAGCTTCTTCCTCTCGGTGCAGCTCGCTATGGAGTGTACTAAACGCTAACTATGGCTTTAGCCGTTTAGTTGATATTTGATTCCAGCCCGATATAACTGTGATGCCAACTGCCCGTGATTGCGCTACTATAAAAGATCTAAATCAAAGACTTACCTTTAACTGGCCAATATTCTTTCAAGTTGTCAACAATAGTGTCTTCAGCAGAAGTCTCTTTAGTCTCCTTACACATAAGTAGATGTAGTGGTGATCTGTAAAAACATAACAGATAGGTTTTTTAAACTACACCGCAAAAACTGCAGGTAAGTAATTTTCCAAAATTTTGAAGTCAGAAGGTAGTGGTAGTAAGATGTCTGCATACATGGAATTGAAAGTATTTATTTTTTTATATACGTAAGGGGCGTCTATAGATAGGGCACGTCACGATAGTGGCGCGTGGCGGTAAGTCCCCTCTTTGAGGAGTGGCTGGAGATGCGCCACGGCGCCCTCACCTTCCGTCTGACGCAGGTCCTCACCGGACACGGTTGTTTCGGTGAGGTGCCTACGCCGATTCAGGCGGGAGGAAACGCCTGGATGCTACCATAGCGAGGATCGGCCGGAGGACATGGTGGAACACACCGTGGAGGTCTGCCCCGCTTGGGCGGAGCCCCACCGTGTTCTCGTAGCGGCGATCGGTGGCGGCGACCTCTCGCGTCCGGCCCTGGTGCAAGCCATGGTCCGGGGCGAGAGGGAATGGGACGCCGTCGCCTCCTTCTGCGAAGCAGTGATGCTAGCGAAGGAGGTGGAGGAACGTGAGAGGGAGAGAGCCTCTCGTCCCAGCAGCCGCGGGAGACGCTCCGGGCGTCGGGGGCCACGTGATGGCTTCCGGCGGCCACCGTAGGCGCGGGCCTGTGGACGGTGAGTAATGGGCTAGCTCGCCGTCCGTCCGTCTTATGACAACGACAGGCCATGTCGACAGCGTGTTCATGGTCCACGCGCGTCTTAAAGAGATGTGAGCAACATGGAAGGGGCCTGCAAGGGCCGACGCCCGTCGGGGCTGCGGGTTGTTCGCAAGAGATACCGCGGCCTCGACATGAAGGGCTAAGAAGGAACATGGGTGGTTTTTAGTCAGTAGAAGTCTGACACTCCCTACCGCTCTGCCCAGAGCGGGAGGAGTCATTTGTTGACTCCACCCGAAAAGAAGGGGGCGTCTATAGATAGCTCTTTTGGTACTTAAAACCATTTTCACTCAAAGTCAATTGTTTGAAAGATAGACAAATCCAAAGTGGTCTAATTTGTAAAAAGCTAAGAGAGTGAAAAATCTAAGAAATATATATAATATTCTCATCACACACTCACTCAATCACACACTATGATGTGCAGATTCAAACATCACCACATCATAGAAAAGAAAGTTTTTTACCCGACTGCAGGGGGGCAAGAGGGTAAATTAATTATTTGTTTGTTAATCAAATCAAAGTCAAAGTCAAAGCATTTATTTCAATTAAACCATTACTGGTACTTTTGAATGTCAGAAGAACAATTCATAAAACTAAACTACGAGTGCAATACGTCATCCCGAAAGCCACAACGCCGAAGCACACGCCGCCGAATGCCCGCAACAACGAACACTGCGAGCACGAAAGCACGCAGCGACGCACACCGCAACAACGAATGCACGAGACTCCAAATCACGGAACAACGAATGCACGCCGCAACGCGCAACCGCCGCCGCCCCGCGACCCGGAGCCCCGCGCACCCACCGCCACGGTACGCGCCGCCGCGCGCCCCCGCACCCACAGCACTCGCCGCCGCAGACATCCGGCGACGCGCAACTCGACGCAGCAACCCCCGGGACGACGCATTGCACTCCTAAGCTACAGTCACAGTCACAAGGCATAATAACTTGTGAAAGTACTGTAGTTGCCCATTCCCTAGCGTAGATCTCTATGGAGAAGAACGGGCAAGAAACTCCATGGACACTCTTTTAAATCAGAATATTGTTACAAAATCTTGGTACATTATATCATTCATGTTGAGATGGTATATTATGTGAGAACGATGTAGCAAGATGTGCACGGTAAGTGTCCACTGTAAAGTCAAAAACGACGATTCAAAGATAAAATAATAATTCAAACAAGCCGTGGCAGCTAAGAGGTGACCAGTCACAACTGACAGATCAAATCAAACTAGCCATTTATGTCCCACTGCAGGGTAAAGGTCTCCCTTCCCTCTTTCCACTTATCCCTATCCAATGCTGTTAAATGCCAATCCCTGCGAAAAGTCGAGTTCGTCCCGCCATCTTCTTCTGGGCCTGCCGCGTTGTCGTTTACTGCTGTTTGGGACCCATTGTGTGGTTACTTTAGCCCATAGCTCCTCCGGCATGCGGCAGATGTGGCCAGCCCAGTTCCGAGTATCGTGTTTTTAATATAGGTCTGATAGTTTCGAACGTAACTTACCCTGCTTCGCGGTACAGTGTTACTAAAAGGTAACAAATAGCAACTAGCTCTTTAGATCTAATAATAGGGTTTACTGTCACACACCCAATCGCAAACATCAAGACTAGTAGCGAGTCATCGGGTCGATAAATGAAGTCTGGGACTAGAACAAAATAAGCATTTTTTTTACTTTATATTTCTGCAAAGAAAAAAAAAAGTGCAACAAAATGGTATCAAATTAAATATTTTTTTTAATTTATTTGGGACAAAAACCATTTGTATGCTACAAAATTTATTTTATTTAAGTATGAAAGTAAATGTGTGTGAATAATAATAATATTATAAAGAGGAAAGATTTGTTTGTTTGCTTGTAACGAATAGGCTCCGAAACTACTGGACCAATTTTAAAAATTCTTTCACCGCTGGGAAGCTACACTATCCGCAGGTGACATAGGCTACTTTTTATCCCTGTATTCCCACGGGAACGGAAACTACGCGGGTGAAACCGCGTGATGTCCGCATGTAATAAATAAAAAGGTTTATTGCATAAGCTCATACAACTTTTACAGTAAATCTTACATGGTCCCTATGGTCCTTCTAAGTAAATAATATTACTGTGCCAAGAGATCCTCAGAAAGGATGGATTGAATGTTGTATGACACATCATCAAAACCATCTTTTCACAGAATGTATAGGTCTATACATGTTGTGCCTTGTTTATATGTACTGCATGTAGGTGAAGGATTGGAGTTTAAATGATTGTAAACATAACCACAATATAGGACAAAATTCATAGTGGGGGGCAAACTGAAAAAAAAATCTATACTAATATTATATAGAAGTAAAGTTTGTGTGTTTGTATATTTGTTAAATTGTAAGGGGTAATCTCGGGATGTACTGAACCGATTTCAAAAATGCTTTCACCGTTGGGAAGCTACACTATCCCCGGGTGACATAAGCTACTTTTTATCCCTGTATTCCCACGGAAACGGGAACTACGCGGGTGAAACCGCGTGACGTCCGCTAGTTGTTGCTTATTTTTAAAATATATTATGTTGCTTATTTTTTTTAAAAAAAAAAACGTTGCCCCACACTAGGAATTTCTCCTGTATCGTGGGTGCATTCACAAACATTTAAACAAATACCCAGACCTGGAACAACTACCTGTAGGTCTTACAAATATTTGTTCCGTGCGGGGATCGAACCCGCGACACGCAGCCACTGCGCTAACCGTGGCGTCACTTAGTTACTACAATAGCATGTCATCTGTGCTGGTGGTCAGATAATATAGTCATTGACACTTGATACTTACATGTAGGTCTAAGGTGCGACCAACTCCTGAAGTGCTGAATGAGAAGATTTATTTGTGCGTGAGTGACTTCCATGGGTATGTTCCTGATGTGATATTCAAGTTGTGCAATTAAAATGGCATTCTGTTTTAACTTTAAAACGAAATTCTTAAATTTCGTCTTTTGATCTGTGAATTCTGCATCATGACTGCTTGTCAAACATAAATAATCTTCTCCAAATTTAGAATATTGGTAAATTGTGCCATTATAATCATCATGTAACATTAGCAATAGGTTATTATTCTTTAAATATTCCTGGAATAGAAAGAATAAATTAAAAAATTGTGTTTTTACAGGATTTTATGTCAATGGTATGGTAACCATTGTATATTGTGAATACCAAATTATAAGAGACGAGCCATTATACCAGAAACAGTGATCATAACTGGCTACAAAGATAGCTTTTTCACAGAGTTCTACTGCTCATTTAATTCGTTATGATTTTATTAAAGAATCGGTACTACTACAAATAGGTACTACACCTATTTGTTAAAACTTAGGTTGTTTTTCTTTGTTACAAATTTTGTAATGGTAAGGAATCTCTAAAAATCGAATTATAGTATTTGATAATTTTATCTCTCATCTGTTGATAGTTACACATTTCACTAAAGTTAGATCGTTTTTAGGTTTTGTTAAAAGTAGTAGTAGGTACCTGTGCAAGTGTCGTGTCCACAGTAATTTCCGAGAATTTTAAATCCATAGTGATTGAATTTCACCCGTAGTTTATTGAGCTTACTCAACAACGTTCACAGGCGATACTGACGATGAGGCGATACTGTTTATCTGGCGACGGCCGGCGTTATCAGTGTTGTTGATAAACTTTTAAACTCAATAGATGTTATTTGCAACAACGGATTCTTTTGTTCATTCTGTTTCTACTAATCTTAACATTTGTTTGGACTCCAAACAAATGTTTACTTTTCCAAAGTGTTAGTTTTTACTGGTAGTTATATAATTAAATTCTCGATTCTCGAAGTACCGAGATAGACATTAGACATTTGAATTTTGATTTGAAGTATTTGAAGTGTTGCCAACTTAATTTATAGGGGATTGTTTCATTGTTTATTGAATCTCAACTATGAATAATACCGTCTATGAAAAGTTAAAGAAAGCATTAATAAAATAATAAGGATTAAAAATAATAATTTATTAAAATTTTGTGATTTATGTTCTTCCTAAAACCATACTTTTCAAGTGACAGTTGGCATTTTGTTACAACTATCAAAATGAACTCTATTTTCTCATGCAGACTATGCGATTGCGATTCAAATCTCAACATAATCGGTCCATTGGATTTGGAGCAAATTGGCTGTGAGAGACTGACAGACAGACACACGAGTGATCCTATAAGGGTTCCGTTTTTTCCTTTTGAGGTACGGAACCCTAATTAAACTTAGTCGGTTTTATTTGTATGTTTAAAAGTTTTTATTTTTCAAAATCTTACTAAACAAATGTGAGCTATACGGAATTCGTGGTATAACATTAGAATGAATTAAAAGCTATATTTTAAGCAATAGAAAACAATGCGTTGAAATTAAGCACTTAGATGATAAACTAGTGTCTACGTCTACCCCATTCAGATCAACTATTGAAAGTCGCGAGAAACCCGTTTTTGTGACCTTTGACCTCGAATAACTTTTTTTCGGTGTCGGATCGATGAGGACTTTTTACATTTCATTTATAATGGTGTTTTGAACAATCTTAGCAATTTTCAGCCGGGTGGGAATTAGTGTGGTCTAATTTGATGGGACTATGACGTGAAACATTTACAAGGTGTTTTACAAAGTTATCCTAAATAGAACATCTCCCAAAACTGTTAGTGCGCGATCTGTACGTAAGCCAGTGCAAAATTTTCTCAATCGAACTTGCCCATAATGCATTAGCTGTAAAGGTTGAAAATCTATTTTATATTTTCTACGCCGCCGAAAAATATACCCCAGAAAAAAAAAATGTGTGCGTGTACTAGTGTACACACGTAAGAAGTGAAACTTCTTTATGGCCTTATTTTTCGCAAAATTATCTACATGCAACTTTCCAGAAATTGGTTAAATAAAGTTAAATTAGATAAAGTTTAAACAAAAGGATTTTATTATCATAGACATGAATACAAATAATACAATTATTTCACTTTAACTTTTTGCTACTAAGATTATTACAGCATTTCATTAATTGTAATAGAATTATTACTATCATTGTCATCGTTATTATATATTTTTATAATTAATGGCTTATGGTAACTGAAATATGAAATATAAATATGGTTTATAGTCCGGTCAATTTAGACCAAAAAATGAGAGTGAAGTTACATAAAGTCCCAACAAGCTGAATTTCTGTGAAGTTGTTCAAAACATAATTATAAACAATGTCTAGAAGTTCCCCATCATTCCCCTGTAAGGAAAAAATTTTATTCAATGTCAAAGGTCAAAAAAATGAGTTTTTCGCGATTTTCAGCAAAACGGTAAGTTTTATCATAAAAGTACCTCAGACAAAAATTGTAGATCATAAAATTATCTATAAAAATGTATCAATACTTTTTTTCTTACGAGCCACCGTTTCTGAGATATAACGATTTAAAAAGTTATAAAAGTTGTTATCGTCATAATATGCACACGTTTCCACGCCACCTATGAGGTAGTGTACTTAGCGCGTTTTTTTAACGTGGTTTCCCCAGTAGGCCTACTCCACGGGTCAGTTGTGAGCCTGTTTAATGTAAAACTATTGCAAAATAACGGAAATCTTCAAAGATTGGGAAAGATAAAAGCGATGTAAATGAAAAAAAAGTGTTGAAGTTTATTCGTCTTATTCGTAAGTTTCAAATTCTTGTTCTTCTTCTTGATCTTCTTCTTGTTCTTCTTCTCCTGCTTCTTCTTCATCTTCATTTTGGATGCAAGTAAATTGCGTCAATAGCGATGTATCGCATGATACTTCGTCGGAGTCAAACGAATCCTCCATTGTTTGTGATTCAATATTAGAGCACGACCGGCCTTGACAATTTGTGCATGCCAAAGAACAAGACAGTCCGACTTTTTTGCAACCACATTTAGCACTGCATCCCTTTTTGCAGTTGCAAAAAATAGTGTTCAGCAGTTTTTCCGGCGCAGGTGGAAGTAAAGTAAAAACAGCAGTTTTCAAAATGTTTGAAAAACAAGATTTAATTCAATGTGCTGAAGTTTTTAAAAAAAGTAATTCAACTCAACAAGAAGTTATTACCAACGGCATCCGCTTTCTTCTTTCTATGTACGGAGCTCCTAAAAAAACTACCTGTTTAGATAAGCATCGATATGCATGTTTCGTTAAAAATACTAAAAATAAAAAACAAGTTCAATTAGCTTGTCTTCCTCCAACCTCAGTTGCTGCTCACCAACATCTTTTTCGAGTATATTACCAAGTTCAAGTGTGGCTTGGTTATCAGCTAGACCCTACAGACTGGGGTTGGAAGTTGGTCAACAATATATTAGAGCCAGTTCAAACTTTACTTCCACCTGCGCCGGAAAAACTGCTGAACACTATTTTTTGCAACTGCAAAAAGAGATGCAGTGCTAAATGTGGTTGCAAAAAAGTCGGACTGTCTTGTTCTTTGGCATGCACAAATTGTCAAGGCCGGTCGTGCTCTAATATTGAATCACAAACAATGGAGGATTCGTTTCGTTTGACTCCGACGAAGTATCATGCGATACATCGCTATTGACGCAATTTACTTGCATCCAAAATGAAGATGAAGAAGAAGCAGGAGAAGAAGAACAAGAAGAAGATCAAGAAGAAGACCAAGAATTTGAAACTTCGAATAAGACGAATAAACTTCAACACTTTTTTTTCATTTACATCGCTTTTATCTTTCCCAATCTTTGAAAATTTCCGTTATTTTGCAATAGTTTTACATTAAACAGGCTCACAACTGACCCGTGGAGTAGGCCTACTGGGGAAACTACGTTAAAAAACGCGCTAAGTACACTACCTCATAGGTGGCGTGGAAACGTGTGCATATTATGACGATAACAACTTTTATAACTTTTTAAATCGTTATATCTCAGAAACGGTGGCTCGTAAGAAAAAAAGTATTGATACATTTTTATAGATAATTTTATGATCTACAATTTTTGTCTGAGGTACTTTTATGATAAAACTTACCGTTTTGCTGAAAATCGCGAAAAACTCATTTTTTTGACCTTTGACATTGAATAAATTTTTTTCCTTACAGGGGAATGATGGGGAACTTCTAGACATTGTTTATAATTATGTTTTGAACAACTTCACAGAAATTCAGCTTGTTGGGACTTTATGTAACTTCGAATGTCTAAATTGACCGGGCTATTACATTCCACGAAATTTAGTGACCGAGTAAAAACTCCATCAATTGTAGTGCCAGATCTTGTTGTTGACGTTTGAGGACTGTTTTTCATGGATAAATTCAATTTATCTTTCAGAAATTCAACTAGCTTCAAAGATTTTTCCGATGCAAAATTGACATTAAAATCTCCACTTAAAATCATCGGTATTTTATCATTATTGTTACCGAGTAAAGAGGCACCTCCACTTGTGTACGGCAACAATGAATGGTGAAGAAAATTAATAATATCGTCCAACTTCTGATTAGGAGATATATACAGTGCAACAATCAAAATTTTTATCCCATTTTCCATATGGCATTGAGCCATACATAAATCACCAACTGCTGATGCTAGTGACCCATGAAAGTCAGGAGAAAAAACAGAAAAATCTATCGATGAAGTCACAACGTTAACAACATCATTAGAATTATGATATATTCCTACACCTCCTGCTCTCGTGCTCAGCCGTTTAAATTTTGCGATGCATTTGAAATTAGTGATGTTTACTTCACTGTCATTGTTCAGCCATGTTTCAGATAGAACTAAAACATTTGAATTTTTCACAATTTAATCATCCAGGTCATCTATATGAGCTCTAAGACTTTGACAATTGAAAGTAAAAAGTGACAAACCTCTTCTTTTGTTCATGAACTTAATCAAATGTTCATTTATAGTTTCTACTTTATTCAGAGACAATCGTTTAAATTCCGCTTGTAAATCGATGGTGGACGTTGACGTTCTACGACCATGATAAAATGTTTTGTCATTATTTGGAGTCGTTATATACAATCCTTCAATACTCGTAACACGGGATAAAGCAACATATAACAACGATTGGCTGTGATGTTTCTCATATTCATAAACAATTTCCGGAAATGTGCTGCCTTGTGATTTATGAATGGTAGTAGCACAAGCACAAACCAACATGCTATCCCTACTCCGTTGGAGAAAGTGAAAGTACTCTTCGTCTGAACCAACCGTGGTAGGGGCAAGAAAAAGATGGCGCGTAACGGAAAAATGTGACGGTAAATTTTTTTCCAACGCCGATAAAGAAGTTTCACTTCAAAACTTCTTAAAGAACTATCAGACCAGAAGCATGGTTGCGTACTTGTATAAGCTGCTAGGTAGACAAATACAGATAGTAGATACAATACATACTGTAAGAGCGGCGAGCGGCACGACCTATTTGCACCAGACCGGAACAAATTTGTTGGACCCAACGGAATTAGAAGCATCTCCGCGTCCATTCCCGCACTACACATTCTGTGTGTAACTTACATGCGTATATCTGTGGCTATTAAAGTTAATTGATGTATAGAGCATCATGGAACTTGTTCTTCAATAACATTGTCAGGAGGGTAGGTAAGGGCGTTGCCAGGTATTGAGCCGGGGGGAGGGGGGCACACACAGAAGTGTGCGAGTAATACGAATGCAGCTGAAGTTCTTCTAAAAATCTAAAACGCAATAGTCATATTTTAGATATTATCATACTCGTTTAGTTTAGCTAGAGTTGTTTGGGGAGCCAAATGATAGTTTGGAGAGGAAAAGGGGATGGAACCGATGTGACAAATCAACCTGCCCGCCATTTTGATTTTTATACGAAATCACGGCCAAACAAAAAATTAACAAAATAACAATGAATGAACAAAAAATGTCCAGTAACACGGTATCCCAAAAGTGTCACGTTACCGAGATATTTGAAGGTAAAGATCGACAAATGAGTACAACGCCAATCATTAAAAATAGGCTTATTACGTGTCTAACCGTTAATTGTATCCAAATAATCGTTCCCAGGTTGATTATTATTATGTGTACGAGAAAATCGCTTTGCATCGCAATGAAATGCTATGTTATGTCAAAGAATAGTTTCCTCGTGCTCCTAGTACCTAGTATGTTATGTACCTACTCTCTTTCAATAAACAGTAATAATAATAAACGCCTATAGACACGTAAAAGGTCTATTTTTTATGTTTTCATTGCTTAAGTCGATCTTTACCTTCAAATATCTCGATAACGTGACACTTTGGGGTACAATGTGACATTTTTTTTGTTCGTCTAGGTGTCCTCTATCCATACATACCACTCTCATCGTGGGCCCCGATTTCGAAAAAAAAAACAAAATGGAGGTGGGTCGATATGCCAGCTTCCATACAAAAAAGTTCAAACCCCTTTAAGCTCTCCAAAAATCCCGAAACATTACCATTTATTATTCCTTCTATTGAGAAATAGATGTAACTCAATCGACTTACGGACACAATTGAAAGGATCAAAAATATAAAGTTCCAAGAGCGACCAGAGTGAGCTAATAGTACATTATGGTACAAGTGTGTAATGTTGGTGTTTACCGCTGAGGCGCCATTGAGACCCGAGCCGTTAAGTGAGGGTCTTAAGAGAGCCGAGGACGGTAATCATCAACACACACGTGTGTCATACGACGTTTTTCAACATACTTGTGAGGAAAATAATACAAAAAAATCATTTTCAACAGTTAAAACGAGTTGTGAAAAAAAAAATCGCGACGGCGGGAATAATAATCAGTTTTCCTCTATGCGCGCGCATAGCTAATAATGGCTATCCTGTCGGCCATAGACTAAAAGAACGAGGTTTTTTTTTTGGCTTTCCGCGGATAGCGTTTTAGCCACGTACAAAATGGGGAATTCAAAGTTTTCTTTATTACAGAGAAAACAAAAGTTTTATTTATTAAAAACGTATAATTATACAAGTTGATATTATGTATTTAAATTCGAAGTTGCATGAAAGGAGCAAGCAATAGGTACATTAATTTATTTGTACTATTGAAAACGATCTTTTTTGTATCGAAACTTTTTTAAGAACAAAGCAACTCAACCTTTACAAGCTTATCACGGATATGTAGCCTCCAACCTACGATATGGTATTCTATTATGGGGTGGCTCCGTGGAATTTAATAGAGTATTCTTGGCTCAAAAACAGTGCATTCGCGCACTTTGTAATGTTGATTCTTTAACTTCATGCAAACCATTGTTCCAAAAGCTAAATTTACTAACAGCACCGTCCATGTATATATTTGAATCTTGTAATTTCGTCAAAACACACCAGTATCTATACAAATCCTTTGGTGATTATTGTAATTTTAATACCCGATATCCTAACAGTTTTCCCTTGCCAAACATAAAAACTGATCTGTTTAGAAGAAATTGTTACCCTATGTCAATTAAATTATTTAACAAATTACCTAGTGAACTAAAAGACCTTAGATCTATACCTTTATTCCGGAAAAAACTGTACGCCTGGTTAGTCAATAAATGTTTCTACACGACCCAGGAATACCTTAGTTATAAGAATAGAAAATTAGTGTAGCGCCTTACAATGTTCCTATCAGTGCAATAATAACTAGTTAATTTAGTATGTAGTTCAAAATGTAAATGTGTACCTATGTATTTGATAGGTACCCAATTCATTATTTTTTAAACTTTTATTTTAAGTTTTAAATTTTGCATACCAGAAATGGTTAATATGAGGATCTTTTTTGTTGTATTATGTAATGCATTATGTATCATCTATTTACCCATATTATGCGAATAAATTATTTGATTTGATTTGATTTGATTTGACCAATAAAATAAAAGTAATCCTGTAATTCACTTGTGAATAATGGCAATGAAAAAGTCACAGTTTGATTACGTCTGCACAACCCAGTTGACCTTCGGTAATAAAATATGCCTATTTTTTTGAGGGTGGGAAATCATCAAATTACTCCTCCCGCTCTGGGCAGAGTGGAAGGGGAGTGTCAGACTTCTATGTGGAAGGTTTGGGCGCAGAACGTCAGAAACGCAAGGTCAACTGGGTTGTGGAGATGAGATAGACTTTCGCTCCATGTAGAATACTGGTATTGAGCTGCATCCGTTTGTAAGCCGATTCCAATAGAATTGGGAAAAGGCTCGGCAATAGGGTTGTTAACAAAAAAATCTAATTAGTCCATCAGATAGATTTCCAAAAAATATTGGACACGTATTTTTTCTTTTTTCACGTAAACAAACAATGAAGACGATACAGTGCTTTGAATACTCGTGTGACATCATATTCTAAGAAATTAGTATGACATTTTTTACCGGTGAGTGACGTCATAACCCCCCACTCAAATCTTTGACGCGTTTTATCTTCGTCAATTTTATTGATTTGATAAAACAAGAAATACATATCCAATATTTTTCGATAATCTAACAGACGGACTAATTAGAATCATATTTTTTTTAGTCGGTAAACATCCCTATTGACGATGGTTTTAAGACAACCGAAATCACACCAAATGTCTTGTTTAGAATGAAATACGTGTAGTTGAGTTTTAGTTTTCAACTTTACTCTGAGCAATCAAGTAAATTAGACGACCGTTGTTAAAAAGCAGATTTTTGTAAGCATTTGTGTAGTGTATCTACTATACATAATTACATGGTTCACGCTTTCTTACATTTTAATTAAACTTAGAGACTTGTTTATTAACTTTTTGCTTTTATTTCGTCGCAGGGTATTTTTCCGGGCGCCAAAAAGAATTAAATAAATTAAAATTCTGCGTTACTCGCGTTTTGTGAATGCGTGTGTTAAATGTTTTTGACAAAAATACATCGTTGTGTTTTAAAAAGTAGACGTAGGTATGTGTTGTTGCATATTTATAATGCTTAATAATAATTACCACTCGGGTTGATCTTAAGGTTAAACTGCGCTTGTCTAGGTTGTATAGATCGGCGACCACCCATTATAATAATGACCTATTACATACCGAGTTTCCTCCGTGCCTCGGGAAGCACGTTATAAGCTGTTGGTTCCGGCTGCCATATTATATAGATCTTTGGCAGTCGTTACAGGTAGTTTGTGACCTGAAAGTCTGACAACCAGACTTACCAAAGGGTATCGTATTACCTAGTGTTAACTGGATTGTGGAGGTCAGATGGGCAGTCGCTTCATGTAAAATACTGGTATTCAGCTGCATCCGGTTAGACTGGAAGCCGACCCCAAAATAGTTGGGAAAATGCTAGGCAGATGATGATGATATGCATTATGTTTCTGCAAATGTATTATGTTTAGTATACATGGTCTTCCAAGCCTCGGAAACCACGTCTTGGCATGTTATTCATTATATATCAGTTATAGGTCTGGGTGTGTTTCTGTATGTGACTTTGAATGTTTGTAAACGCACCCACGATACAGGACAAATTCCTAGTGTGGGGCAACGTTTTTTTTTAAAAAGAAAGAAGAAGAAGAAGAATACACAAATTGTATTTTAGTCCGTCCGACCGGGTGGATTAAAGAGACGTGTTAGTAGTTAGTTCCCAAATTATTACGTTTAGGTTCTATGTGCAATGAAATACTCGTAGGTGCAGACAGCAAAAGGTATTTATGTTTTAATGTCCTCCTAGGACTATGTGAGAACATTGTTTGGACTGGGAATTTGTTCTGCTTTTTAGGGTTCCGTAGCCGAATGGCAAAAAAATGGAACCCTTTTAGATACGTCATGTATGTCTGTCTGTTTGTCCGTATGTCACAGCCACTTTATTCGGAAACCATTAAGACTACACAGTTGAAACTTGGTAGATAGATGTATTCTGTGAACCGCTTTCCGATTTTAATACAAAAAAATAAAAAGATTTAGGGGCACTCCCTATATATATTAAAAACTTTTTTCATCAAACTTATTCGTGTGGGATGTGTAAAGATAGGTCTTTAAAAATTACATAGAGGTTCCTAAAATCATTTCTCTCAAAGTCAATCATTTGAAAGATAGACACTTCCAAAGTGGTCAATGTGTACCCCCCCTCTAACTTTTCACTAAACTAAACTAAGGGAGTGAAAAATGTAAAACTTTCGACCAAAATTACTTCAGAAAAAAACTCCATCAGATAGATTTCCAAAAAATATTGGACACGTATTTTTTCTTTTTTCACGTAAACAAACAATGAAGACGATACAGTGCTTTGAATACTCGTGTGACATCATATTCTAAGAAATTAGTATGACATTTTTTACCGGTGAGTGACGTCATAACCCCCCACTCAAATCTTTGACGCGTTTTATCTTCGTCAATTTTATTGATTTGATAAAACAAGAAATACATATCCAATATTTTTCGATAATCTAACAGACGGACTAATTAGAATCATATTTTTTTTAGTCGGTAAACATCCCTATTGACGATGGTTTTAAGACAACCGAAATCACACCAAATGTCTTGTTTAGAATGAAATACGTGTAGTTGAGTTTTAGTTTTCAACTTTACTCTGAGCAATCAAGTAAATTAGACGACCGTTGTTAAAAAGCAGATTTTTGTAAGCATTTGTGTAGTGTATCTACTATACATAATTACATGGTTCACGCTTTCTTACATTTTAATTAAACTTAGAGACTTGTTTATTAACTTTTTGCTTTTATTTCGTCGCAGGGTATTTTTCCGGGCGCCAAAAAGAATTAAACAAATTAAAATTCTGCGTTACTCGCGTTTTGTGAATGCGTGTGTTAAATGTTTTTGACAAAAATACATCGTTGTGTTTTAAAAAGTAGACGTAGGTATGTGTTGTTGCATATTTATAATGCTTAATAATAATTACCACTCGGGTTGATCTTAAGGTTAAACTGCGCTTGTCTAGGTTGTATAGATCGGCGACCACCCATTATAATAATGACCTATTACATACCGAGTTTCCTCCGTGCCTCGGGAAGCACGTTATAAGCTGTTGGTTCCGGCTGCCATATTATATAGATCTTTGGCAGTCGTTACAGGTAGTTTGTGACCTGAAAGTCTGACAACCAGACTTACCAAAGGGTATCGTATTACCTAGTGTTAACTGGATTGTGGAGGTCAGATGGGCAGTCGCTTCATGTAAAATACTGGTATTCAGCTGCATCCGGTTAGACTGGAAGCCGACCCCAAAATAGTTGGGAAAATGCTAGGCAGATGATGATGATATGCATTATGTTTCTGCAAATGTATTATGTTTAGTATACATGGTCTTCCAAGCCTCGGAAACCACGTCTTGGCATGTTATTCAAGGATATTTCAAAATTGTTTCCGTTAGCTTGGGTTAGCCAGAATTCTGACCGAATGTTTGACAATCAGGCTCATCGGTTATGGGTAACAATATCTGTTCAGTATTGGTTGTGTAGGAAATACAGATAGGTAGCCTTCTTTATCGCGTGGTTATAGTGACTAACCTCATGTCAGAGTCTTTACTCCTCCGGCCCTGGTGCAAGCCATGGCCGGCATCCGGGGCGAGGAGGAATGGGACGCCTCCGCCTCCTTCTGCGAAGCAGTGATGCTAGCGAAGGAGGTGGCGGAACGTGAGAGGGAGAGAACCTCTCATCCTACCGCCGCGGGAAACGCTCCGGGCGTCGGGGGCCACGTGATGGCTTCCGGCCACCGTAGACGCGGGCCTGTGTACGGTGAGTAATGGGCTAGCTCGCTGTCACAAGATTCCAAAATTCACAGGTCCTTCTTGGGTTCGAACTTGAAACCCATGACTTGGAAGTCCGACGGTCATTGAGGTATAATGTACTAGTACGTAGTACATTATACCTCAATGGCTGTCAGTGCTGACTACATGTAATAAAACAGTAGTAAAAATACTTAAAAACTTAACTGTATAGCAAAATACAAGTGCTTTTGGAAAAACAGGCGGAAAAGCAACCCATTTCATGTTTTAATAATTTTATATATTTCAATGGGTTCCGCCTGCTTCCAATTGTTTAGAGGTGAGGTACCAATATACCCTAAGTAACATCCTCTTTAGGTAACCGTTCTGAAACCTAAAAAAAGAAATACAACTTAGTAAGTAAATAAAAAAAAGAGATACAGTAGGGCCTATTAATTCTTGTAGCCTCTGGGTTGTTTATCGCGGCAGTTTGCGGTTCGCCGTGACTCGCCTCATGGGAAATTAGCGACGACTGTGCGAAGCCGTCGCGGACTCGAGAAAGCACCCAATTTTGAAGTTTTTAAACTGCGAACGAATGGCTGCCCCGCCTTACGACGAGGCGTAAAGTTTCTTTATAATAGGAGCGTAAAATGAATCTCGGTGTTATGCTAAGATTGAAAAAATAAAATAACTGACGTACTTTGCTACCTCAGAACGCAAATCTGAAATTAGTAATGATTGTACCTTTCAGAGCTCAATATCGAAAAAGAACTTTTGCTATTGGAATACGTTTAATACCGCGTTCAACATTCGAGTTTGGCTGTTTGCCACCAGCCACTGACACAATCAAGACAATATTTGCTTTTTGTCATGACTAAATATCCACTAGAATAATTTATCATCATTTCAATGGAGTTTCATGGAATTTCTGGCCGGTTCTTCTCCATAGGCCATCCATTGATCCATTGAATGAATATTATCATAATTATTTATTTAGAAAAACCTCTAAAAGTTAGTTTCACCGCTTATTCTGCTTACACCGATAAGGATGACGTGATCAAATATTCTGTAAACGGTCAGCGGGGCTAGATTAGTGTAATCCAGTAAGTGAACCTAATCATATTTGCTCGGAACAAAAACCACAGAAATGGTTACCGCAGACTTCGTAGAAGCATTTAATTTGTCTCCAGTTACAAGTGAAAGCGTTTCAAGCATAAAGTCATCACTTTATTTGCGTTAACATTACATTCCTTACATTAACATTACATTTTATTAAACACTAGCTGTTCCCGGCATGCGTTGCAATGCCCTTTCTCCTACCCACTATCTGCCTACGTCGTACCAACTACCAGCCTAGCCTACCTACTTGCCTACCTTTTAACTACATACTACCACAAATATTTCAAAACCAAAATTACGAACGAATAGTTTGTATGGGTGTGTAGAAAAGTGTTGTTTTTAGACATTTTCAGGATTATTTTGAAATTTTTCTCTGTGTAAGAACCATCCTCGTACTTCAAGGAATATTCTAAAAAAAGAATTAGCGAAATCGGTTCAGCTATTCTCGAGATTTGCGCTTAGCAACACATTCAGCGATTCATTTTTATATTATAGAAGATAAATAATCCAATTAATGCGCCATTTCTTTTAGTTGGTAAAAAAATAAAACTATTTTGGAATAACCCCGTGCCGTGGTTTAAAAAATAAAAATTAAAACTCACTTATTGAAAAAATCTTTTTTTCTTCTCCTCATTTAATACTTATGCGTTATTTACAATCGTGAATCGATACCTACGCGCTATCGAACTATCCGATAAGTAATTTTTTTTCTTGTTTTCCCGCTTATGATCTTAACTTGGTCCAAGCAACTATAGGTATGTCTCTCTTGAAGGAAACTTCTCGTAATACTCCTGCTACTCTAATAATACGACACGGTTTGACGGCACGGTTGGCGCAGTGGCTGAGAGATTGGACTGCTGCGCTGCGTGTCGCGGGTTCGATCCCCGCACGGAACAAATATTTGTATGGCCTACAGATAGTTGTTTCGGGTCTGGGTGTGTTTCTGTATGTGACTTTGAATGTTTGTAAACGCACCCACGATACAGGACAAATTCCTAGTGTGGGGCAACGTTTTTTTTTAAAAAGAAAGAAGAAGAAGAAGAATACACAAATTGTATTTTAGTCCGTCCGACCGGGTGGATTAAAGAGACGTGTTAGTAGTTAGTTCCCAAATTATTACGTTTAGGTTCTATGTGCAATGAAATACTCGTAGGTGCAGACAGCAAAAGGTATTTATGTTTTAATGTCCTCCTAGGACTATGTGAGAACATTGTTTGGACTGGGAATTTGTTCTGCTTTTTAGGGTTCCGTAGCCGAATGGCAAAAAATGGAACCCTTTTAGATACGTCATGTATGTCTGTCTGTTTGTCCGTATGTCACAGCCACTTTATTCGGAAACCATTAAGACTACACAGTTGAAACTTGGTAGATAGATGTATTCTGTGAACCGCTTTCCGATTTTAATACAAAAAAATAAAAAGATTTAGGGGCACTCCCTATATATATTAAAAACTTTTTTCATCAAACTTATTCGTGTGGGATGTGTAAAGATAGGTCTTTAAAAATTACATAGAGGTTCCTAAAATCATTTCTCTCAAAGTCAATCATTTGAAAGATAGACACTTCCAAAGTGGTCAATGTGTACCCCCCCTCTAACTTTTCACTAAACTAAACTAAGGGAGTGAAAAATGTAAAACTTTCGACCAAAATTACTTTGAACGAGATATAGTAAGTAGTTTTTGAGATATAGCACATTCAAAAAACCGCAAATATAACTTATTCCCTCAAACAAAAACTATGAAAAACAAACTTCTCACAAAATATGTATTTCTGTTGCCGCTATAACAAAAAACAATACGAATTAAAGGGGGCTTTCCTAATACGATGGTACGGAACCCTTCATGTGCAAGGCCGACTTGCACTTAGCCAGTTTTTTCAATTTTAGGGTAGCCAGTGACATTTGTGTCACCACACGAATCAAGGTACCTACGTATCATCCCGTCGGGGCTGCGGTTGTTCGAAAGAGATACTGCGAACTCGGCGCAAGGGCTAAGAAGGAACATGGGTGGTTTTTAGTTAGTAGAAGTCTGACACTCCCTTTCGCTCTGCCCAAGAGCGGGAGGGGTTATTTGATGATTTCCCAACCCCCCCCCAAAAAAAAGGTACGTATCATTGATTCAAATCTGAACATCCGTTTAGGAGTTACGAGGAAATAAAGAAACGGACATACTCCTACATACATACAGGTCGAACACATAACCCTCAATTTGGGCTTTGCCGCAGTCGGGTAAAAATAATGAAAAACAAGGCAATGAATCTGATCAGCTAATGCATGTGCATACAACTACGGAACTCTAGACAACATTCGTTTGCCTAACCAAAACTTTTTAAGTTAAAACGGCTGCGCTAGGACGGTCGCCGCGAGCGCGACCGTTGAGTCGAGATTAAAAAGAACTTTAATTGATTACGTGAGCCACTGGGCTCGAGCAAAAAAGGCACAAAGTCCTCACGCCAACTAATTAACGCTCGATTTAAACTTGAAAAGAAATCTGTGAAGAATCCCTGGCTGTTAGAATCTACTATTTTATTTTTGTTGTAATAACGGAAAGGGATGGTTTTAGGGTTGTTTCTGACTGAGTTTAATGGGTAAATCCTGTACCCCAACTGCATAACTCTTTCCATCACAATCTGAGGGATTTAAAGGGAATTCATAATACTTTGTTTGTGCCAAGCTCTACGCTTTTGCGCCAGCCTTATCTAGCATATTATTATACCCGCGATGGCAACAATGCCCATCTCGCCGCCGGAGGATCAACACTTCCCCTTCAATTCCTTGGACGCCAACTTAACTAAACTTTACCAATGGCATCAATTATATCATCAAAATCTTCACACATATCAAGACCGTGGCTCGGTCATGAACGGTGTAACGCCAAGGGGTTCCAAAAATATCGGTGTGAGTATTTTAAATCAAGTCGTTCACACACATCCATGTCCGTGCTAGCGTCGCGCGTCGTCTGTCGGAGCTTCAGTGCCCAGCCAGTGTGCAGCGATGTGGGAAGTTGTGCCGACAGTTTCTTAAGGTTTGTATTAACGCCAATGACCTTGTGCATTTGGGCGGAGCTAACTACCCCTCTCCGCGCCACTCCGCTACCCGCATGCAACAGAACGATGCGCCGAGGCCCGCGCCGAGCCGGCCGCCGCCGCTCCGCGCGTTGTTCCGTCACAGAGTAACGAAATCACAGAAGGTCAAATCATTTTATTTATATAAAATTCATTTTTACGTGTACCGCAAAAGTGATCCAATTTTATTTTTATTTACTAACTATTGATATGGATGTAACGTAGGGTAGGTAGGGTAGTAGGTAGTACTTAAGTAATTAGTGTATGTCATACTTGTTATATTTTATAAACCAATAGATAAAAAAAAAACTACTTCCTTTCACAGAGTATTTTTATTTTTTTCGCTGGTTGAACTTCTTCATCCCCACTTATTTCTCCGTATTCAAATACATTGACTTTTGGATATTTCGTTAGACAGACAAAGTCTTGTTCTATGTTTTCTTTTACTTCTTCTTCGTTCTCGTTTTGTTCATTTTTCTCTTCAACCTCTTTTTCTTTCCTTTGTTCTATTTCCGTCTCTTTGACATTTTCTTCTTTCTCTTGTGCATCGTCTTCTAGTAACTAATTTTTTTGTTGGTTTAAATCATTTTGTTTCCTTTTTTGGGTAATTTATTTTTATTAGCGCTTTCTTTCACCGCTTTTTCTATATAAATGGGATCTCTAATTTTCATTTTTCTCGGGTATCTTGGATCAATAAGTTCCGGTAATATGCAATCCAAATAAAACCTAATTAATTTATTTTCCATAACGTCTTTCCAGAACTTGTCATCTTTTTCTATAATATCGATTTTCATAGGAATATTTTCACCTAGCCATATTCCATAAAGGCATTTTGTTCTTTTGGTTATGTGAAGCTGACCCTGAATTTGGTAATACCAATTATGATTGGTATTAATAATAATCTTACCAGTTCTATAAAAAACTGTTTTTTTAGTAACTGCTCCGGTAAAACTCATTTGGTGAGCTGCAACAAGGCATTTAGTTTCTACCACCATGTTCTCCTCGACACATATACCGTCAGGAGTAGCGCCTAGATATGACAATTCGTCGTCAATAAATAAACCGCATGGTTGTATATTTATTCCAGTGTCTTTTAAAATTTGCTCAAGAGCCAAACTATGTTAAAGTTTTATGGGACCAAATGGCAACTATTCCGCATCTACCGAAAAAAAAAAGAATCACGTAAATCGGATCATAAATTTCAGTGTAATCGGTGTACGTACATAAAAAAAACACCGATCGAATGGAGAACCTCCTCCTTTTGGGAAGTCGGTTAAAAACATAAACGAAATAATTATATTTCTTATTGAAAATAATTACGCATGAATATTTAATATGATAAATATTTTATTATTTTTATATTGTAAATGTGAGGACCATGTGGGTCTTTCTTTAGTTTTAACGTTTGTCTGGCAGTTTGAATACTAAAGCGACCCACCCAAATGTCCTTTCTTTGGTATTGTTCGTCGTGACGTTGAGCTCTTTAAGTTACAAGTCGAGCTACACGATAAATGACAAATGCTTGCACTGACTGGACGGGTCCACTCAAATCAGTATGGTGCTTTCTTCAAAAGACCATTTCAGACACTAGTCTGCATAGTCTTCATGTGTGTATAACAAGTCTGGACCTTAAAAGAGACTATGACCTCTGAGTTTGTTTCGGATGTTTCTTCTCGTAGTAGTCAGGTACGAAACATCGACCCCATCTAGTTTAAAAAAAAGTGACTTGTAAAAGTGTTTGTGAAAACCCATTTGCAAAATAAACATCATTTATCATTTACGCCAGTAGTCGATAAATTAACAAATAACCAGCAAGTACCTAACTTATAATCATAATAATACCTACTTCAGAAGCATTTTCAGTTTTGTCAAAATTTTCGTCGGTAGATGGAGCTAAATCAGACATGCAAAAAAAACACAAATTATCAAGACGAATCTTATGACATCTCTCAAGCTAAAATCCAGCAAGGCATTTAGGGTACAGAGCGTGCCAAAGAAATATACATGTCATACATCAAACACTCGAAAAACATAACCCTCCTCCTGGCACAGTCGGTGAGGTACCGAAAAGGAAAATTTATAATATTGACTAAGTCATTGCTTGGGCATGGTCCTTCTGTGATCATTCACTACTCTATGACACAGAAGCATTATACCTATGATACCTAGGTACGACTTTGTTTGAATATAGGTCTTATAAAAACAGTATCTATCTACTTTTATGAAAGGTAATAAAGCTATAATGAATATGTAGATAAAACTTACTTTGATGAATGTTTACCCTTTTGTTTGTAATATTTTATTAGACCTTTCTTCATTCATTTCTGCTTATTCCCCATGTTTTACAAACTAAACTTAAACAATAATAAAACTATACCTAACTCTAAAACACTCCTTATACAAGACTAAAAAAAACCTACTCTACTATTAACAAAATTCAAAAGTAATATTTTATTTTACGATATATGATTTCGTACTGCTGAGCTCTCGCAACGCAACGCACGTCCACCTAGCAACACGAGGCGCCCCGCACTGAATTCGTGGACGAATGCGGGGGTGATATAGACACGGACTTTAAACGGACGCATTTTTAATTTATTATAATAAAAATTAGACAAATTTTAAAAAAGTAACTAAACCAAGTTATTCTCCTTCGTATTGCAAAGCAGTAGATATTTTTTTTTAAGTCTTTTGATAAAAAATGAAGGAGTAAAATGGTTTCATCTCAACGATTTGGAGGTGACTTTGTGGATTTTTTTCTTATTATGTGATACCGATAGAAAAATTATGGCTAAACCAAATTACGTATCATATCATGTAGATTACTGACAATTTTTTTCATATGTAATTTCTCTGTAAGTGTCGACGAAAAGTGGCTTCATCTGCACGCTGTTTTTAAGCTTTTTTCGAGAGAGTAGCCTTAAAATATGAATGACGAGTTGTCAATAGAGAATATGGAATCTATACATTTAAGCTGCGATAAGTCCGTGTCCCAGTTGAAACTTATGGATTCAAAGTACCATAATAATGTATGTAACAAAAACGGCCGAAGATGTTACTGTGAACCCGTCGAAGACACGGTTACGTCCCTTACGTGTCTGTCTATAAAGTTCTTGATGGGATCCGTACCTATATAAACCGTCTTGCCACGTCTGTGACGCACCCCGACGGCCCTCATATGTGTGGGTGAACCAGTTCCCCGGTTCCTTCAAACGGTTTCTCATGCTCCAGGACAGCTACGCTCCTGCTGGTGGTGCCATGTCATCAAGTTTGCAACGATCCCTTTCCACGGCGAGTTTCCAAAGCGCTCTTAAATGCACTGTTCTGAAGATTTACCCTTCAAATTACCTGGTTGGTTCAGTCTCTCTCTCTTTATTGGATTTTGACTCTTGATTTAAAGCTCGTAAGACACGTTTTCTCAGCCGAGCTTCAATTTGTGATTTTCCATTTGATGATACCAAGCGGTTAGTAAGTAGTGGTCATAACCCTAATTATGGGCTACGCCAACATAAAACATAATAATTACTGGCGAGTGCATACTATGCAAGTACACTGGAAAAAGGGATTGGCCGAAATTGTACTTCACATATTTTTTTTCCCACAACTCTTGCAATAGAGACATTCAGAAAAAACCTCATGCATACAAAACCTTTTTGTTATTCAATATACACTCCCACGATTTTCCTCTTAATTTTGTTCGAGTGGCAAAACCCAAAAACATGCCATACCTTTATTTTACTTGGAAAAATTGACTCGGCCCATCGTTTATGAGGTATACCAATGGAAAAGGGGCTGAAACTACCCGGAGCTTTTAGCGAGAAGGGTTCATTTGATCATTATAGCCTGGCTTACTCACTTCGCTTTTTAAAACACACCACGTTGTTTCTAAAGTATTCCTAATACAATGAACTTAAATATCGGTTCTCTATAGCCTATGCTCTGAGAATACATTATATTAGTCTATGGTAGGTATGTTTCCTAAGGTCTAATAATAGTGCGTGTGTCAAAAATTGTTTGCGCTATCAATTAGCATTTTTTTATCCGCGCGAAACGCCCAATATAATATAATTATTTGTGTAAATTCGCACATTCCACATTTATTGGCGAGCGGACGTGATCAGATTACAGTTCGGAGCAAGCAAACAATTTTACGATAGTATTTATGGCATTATACACGGAAAAGTGTCCCTTATACCGAACCCAGCCCTCATTCAGAGCTATAAATTATAATCGAAAAGAGCCCACAACTCGACTCGCCAAAACGTGGAAATTATTACGTTTCCCGCGCTCACCCGCTGTCAATGTTGCCAGCGGCTATATTTTATTTATACCTGGCAGTGTTGCCAGCCATAAAAAAGTTTTAGTGGGTGTTGTAAAAGTAAAGGTGCCGGTTTTTTCTCTCTCGTTAGAATACAGCGTTGATAGGTTACGGAGATAGTGTTTTATTAAACAGTATTTTTATAAGGGGTTATTTTGACTTGTCTTTTATTTGAAAAAAATTCGCCTCACACCTCGCGCACTTTGGAACATAATTTGAATGCCACAGCTGTATGACAAGTACCTACGTTTTGCTGTAAATAAAAATAGACGCTCTTTTGAGCTTTTTAAAATCTTTGAAACTAGTTTTAAATATTTATTTAACTGCGTAGCGTAGCATAGTAGCGTAATAATGTTTACAAAACAAGACATTATCTACACATTAATAATAGCTTCAAATCCAAGAAACACGTAGGTACAATCGAGTGAAAAAGCCTTTGTAATATAAGTGTTTACTTCGAGCGGTGTATGTTCGGCAAACAACATTTATAACCAAATGCGGGTAGTTTACACTGTTACCGAATGTACCTGTGAGTGTCTGTGCAATATCCGCTCCTACCTCATATCCGCTGTTCCTTCGCCGTCTTAAGACCGCGGCTTAGTGCGTGAGCGGGTGCGATTTTAAGCAAATTCCTCAATATGCTTTGCCATTACTCAAATAACTTTGTTTAGGGTCGCCTTCCAGTCTAATCGGATGCAGCCACAGATATATTCCTAGATAACGCAAGAGCATCTACTTCGCGTGCCACTTCGTGTGCCCCGCTTTAAGTATTTTATACTTAAGTTATCGTCACAGCAAGCGAATTTGTTTAAAACAACAATGTTACACCGTTACAACTCGAACTTAATTCTAGACATTTAAAGAAGATCATCATCTGCCTAGCCTTTTCCCAACTATGTTGGGGTCGGCTTCCAGTCTAACCGGATGCAGCTGAATACCAGTATTTTACATGGAGCGACTGCCTATCTGACCTCCACAACCCAGTTAATACTAGGTAATACGATACTCTTTGGTAAGACTGGATGTCAGAATTTGAGGTCACTGACTACCTGTAACGACTGCCAAAGATCTATATATGGCAGCCGGGACCAACAGCTTAACGTGCTTTCCGAGGCACGGAGGAAACTCAGTATGTTGGGCGGTCACCCATCCACAGACCGACCTAGGCAAGCACAGCTTTACCTAAAGATCGACCCGAGTGGCAGTTCTTATTAAGCCACGAGCTCCTCTCCTTCCTCAGCCTTCAAATTCCCTGTTGTCATCTAGCGCTTTGTAACACTGAGGTTGGGTGACAAATCCTTCCAAAGAGAACAGTGTGGAGTTTCTTGCCGGTTCTTCTCCATAGCAAACGACCATATTAAAATGTTCGCCTAGCTAGCCTCATGAATTTTGAATTGATTTCTGACCTGAACAACAGTAATAAATCGCTTTCTCTTGTAACGGAGGTAGCTCCCTTAAACGAAGCAGTACCGAAGCAAGCGAGGTAGCGATATTGAGAGGGTAGGCGTGCCGACTGCCGACCGGTTTCACAGCCCGAGCATCTAAGGATATAAGATTTGCGCTTGGATAATGTTACTGACATATAGATACTTCAATGTACCTACTTATTATTATTTTTTATAGTATCGACTTAAAGTTTGGATGTAATCTCCGAAGAGATAGAAACTCTTCATTTGATTTCAAAAACTCTTTCACTAATGCAAAGCGACACGATAACCGGATGCCATCGGATGTGTATACATCGGTAAACAAGAAACAGACAGCCGACACCCTTTGTACGAACACCAACCACCACGAACCCGTTTGAAGAGCCGAAAAAGCTTCCTCAGACACACCACCTCTTTAGAGCACAGCGCAGCAGACGAACGAAGCATACTGTGACGGTACAAACTTCCCCCTCCTCCACACTACATCACACCGGCAGAAAAACTACCCCCTGGCCACGAACTGCAGTGGCCAATATGGAAATCTTTAAATAGACTACGCACCCAAGTTGGCCGCTGCCGATCCAATCTGGCTAGATGGGGTATAATCGACCCATCTCTCATTGAATGTGAGTGTGGAGCCCAAACACAGGACAGGCCAGACCTTCTCTCCTGCCCGTCGTGCCCAACTTATTGCACGTTCAAAGACCTAAACGAGGCAAACGAAAGTGCTATCCAGGTTGCTACGTACTGGTCGGACAAAATTTGAGTTGTCGAATCGAAAAGAAGAAGAAGATCGGATCTGTTTCTTCAGCGTGGATAAAGTTGAGAGCAAAAGCTAGTATAAGGATTAAAAGAGAGATGTAGATTAATAATCTAGATTAGAAGCATACTTGTTATACTTTGTACCTTTGTGGGGGGTGTGTGGTGGGAAACGCGAATGGATAAAATAAGGAAAGAGTAATTAAGAGGAAGTCTAAAAGTGGAGTCGATTAATGAAAAGTTGAGTGGTAATCGGTTACCGTGGTATGGATATGTGATGCCGAGGAATGAACAAAATATAGTGAGGAAAATATATAGCTATTAGATTAAAGGAAGACAAAATAAACTCTGGATGGAGTGAGTGAAGGATGATATGGTTAGAAAGAAGGTGACTGCAGAGACGGCTAATAATAATTAGGTAGGTATGGTAGAAGAACACATGCTGCGTCAACCGAAAACAAATTGGGCAGGAGAACGATGATGATGAGTGGCTAAGTTATCCGTCTCACAGATGTAGAAATGGGTTAAAAGAATGCAATTATTTTTTTAACTGTATTTGGGTATTCCTCAGTTTCAGTAAAATTATCTGTGACAGTGATTTTTTTCTTTAATAACAAAGGGCACGTGGACTTTATATATTTATCAATGTAGTGCTACCATGTCTGGTGAAGACTACATGAAAATAGACATAATTATATTGATCACATTATTTTAAATATTAAAAATAATCGTGCAAATGTCTTTTCCGTGGATGTGACTGAAGCAAATTTACAGATATTACCATTTTTTCCCAGTCTTTAGCATGATATTTCTAAAATATAAGGATATTATCTTAAACTCTACTGACCCATATCAGCTTATAAATTAATATCCAATTGATAAGAAAGAGAACAAAAAACCTAATAAAAATATGTGACTTAAATTTTGGTCACTTCCATGGACGAAGGTCACAATAACTTTTTACTAAGGAAAAAATCAGTGTACGGAATTTATGTGAGCATTGACAAGCCGTCACTTGTCATAACCATAATCAGATGTCAATTTCTAACTGGCTGCATTACGTTTGTCGTGAAAAAACAATAAGATTACCTAATTAAAACTAGTCAAGCATACGTGGTCACGACTGCGGTTGTTTTGCCAAGTAAGTATATAATGTTAAATTTACATTTGTTTTGCTGTTTTGTAGGTTTGATGGTCAAATTACGATTGCCGAAATAGGTATAGATTTTTTAAGGTTAGTTTTCCGTAATTGAACCGAAAAATGTCCTTTCCATGGATGTCACTTCCATTGATTACGTGGATATTTTTCCTCCATGGAAGTGGTAAGCGGTTAGCTCGGTACATATTTTTATAGTTGATTATGACCTAAATTATTAATATTTACAGCTATTTCACGTAAAGTTGATCAAAACATTTTTTTTTTGTTTTCGCTATCAGAAGTAAGAAATTCCCATTTATGGTTATTCTAATTATTATTATAGTATGTTAGCATGGGGCTTTTTCTCTATAAAAATACGAAAGTTTCTGTCGCAAGTAGAGACATTGCTCCCTAAATAAGTTAGTGGTTGAGATTGAGACCCAACACCCTAATCTCATGTGCCCATGTAACCCAATCCTTGATAAATCTCTCTGGAACACTTCTTAGGGTACAAAAGACTTACGTGTCTGATTAAGGGACGAAAAATCCAATAATTTGACATAAACTTTCCATGCCACATTGTGAGTCCCGAAGCGTTTAAAGTATGTCGGACAGTGCCTGGCGTAGCGAAGCGATGTTTTTGCTGAGGATTAAACGTGGGCCTATTTTTTTTTTTTTGGAATTCATCAAATGACTCCTCCTGCTCTTGGGCAGAGTGAAAGGGAGTGTCAGACTTCTACTGCCTAAAACCACCCATGTTCCTTCTTAGCCCTTAGTGTCGAGGCCGCGGTATCTCTTTCGAACAACCCGCAGCCCCAACGGAGTAAACGTGGGCCTTGCAAACGCCTCAACCTAGCCTTTTCCCAACTATGCTGGGGTCGGCTTCTAGTCTAACCGTTGAATACAGTTGTTTTATTCGCTGTTGCGGAAATGTTCTTAAGCTTTCCTGCATTTGTCAAACTCATTCTTTGAAAGGAACAAAGAATAATTATTAAATTCCATGCAATTATGCTATTCATAGATAAAGATTTTCGCATAATTTGAAGAACCCTTTTAGAGGCAAATTCTAAAAACATTCATTCTCTCTCTCTTGCATTCTACATTTTCTTTAGTTGTTTTATAAAATCAGTGTAAATTCTCAAATGAAAACTTAACACATCCGAAGCGTGATTCAGATATTTTCTAATTCTAATACACGCTGTTTATGCACGTGTTTCTTTGACTTTATCATTATAATTTGAATTATTATTTGTATTTGAATTAATTCTTTCAGTGAGGCAATAAAACGGGTAAATATTTTTTTTTGCTTGATTATTCTACGGTTCCCAACGTCCAGTAAGCATAATGAGCCGATAATGTTCCCACTGCTGGCACACAGGCCTCCTCTCTATATGAGGTAGTGGGGTATAATACACGACGCTGCCCCAGTGAGAGTTGACAGATGTCCCATGTTTTCGACTTTTTAGTTCTAGAACATGCACAGCACTGCTCTTCTGCACTTACTGGCACTCGTAAGTCGGGGCCACCGCCCCTGGGCTACCCTATCAAGTTATTGGAACATCAATGTATGGATCTGCATGTGTTATTTCTTTCTTTTTTAAAAATGTAATGTTCAACACAATATTAATTGTTAATGAATAAATAAATGAATGAATTAATTGAATTTGTTACACCATTTAATTTTCCCCGAGTTAATTCTGAAGTAAAATTGCCCATAAGGATTTTCAGGTGTTCGTTTATTAAATTATTTTTTTTTTATATTATCGCATTTAAACGTAAGTGTGCGACAGCTTTATATTCGTAAGGAATTGAGCAATCTATACTGTCGGCAGTAAATTCCGGTAGAAGTGGAGGCGACACTTTTTGTCCGCATCCGGATATAATCCGAACTTATTTCCCAATACATTGTTAAAATGTACGGTCATGAGCATTAATATGCATCCACTTAGCTATTCAAAAGCGATTCTTTCTTGGAAAAACAATTGTACTATGCTAGCCAACTAAGAATAGGACTTGCTGCCAACTTCACGCGGCAGCAGTACTTATCTGACAGATAACTACTGCCAGCAAAAAAAGAAATGCGAAAAAGAAATGTTATGTATTTTTAATCGTCATTAAAACGTCAGAAGGAGAGAACCTGTCGTCCCAGCCGCCGCGCGAGACGCTCCTGGTGCCTAAAAGAGATGTCAGCAACATTGCAGGGGCTCGCAAGGGGCGACGTCTGCCGGGACAGCGGGTTGTTCGAAAGAGATACCTCGGCCCCGGACACAGAGGGCGAAGAAGGAACAAGGGTGGTTTTTAGTCAGTAGAAGTCTGGCACTCCCTTCCGCTCTGTCCAGAGCATATATATTATATATGTTATTATTATTATTACCCCATATATTTTATATCTTCTATTTGATAGAAAAACATTATAATTATATTTATATTGACCGACAATGCACCACTTCACCCGCTATGACTCCCCCCCTCCCCCTCATCAAGCTTATCACTAAGGAAAGATTTCTGAAAATTCATTTCAACATAACATAACATCACGCCTGAATCCTCGAAGGTTTAGGCAAAGGTGTTCCCATTAGAGCACCCACAATATGCCAGTTATGTTAAAGTCCTATGTCATAGGGGGCGAGCCTATTACCACCAACCGAGCACAAATCCAGTCTACGTCACGAAATACTTGATGGAAAGGACCTCATGCACAGTGGTCACAACCACTAGACCAGCGAGGCAGTCATACCAGAAAAGGGGAAAAGCAGGCTCAACCTGGCCAGACTACGGTCCGTTGCTCTTTGCCAAGAACGAGCCAGGTTGATGAGGAGGGTTTCACTAAAGTGGAAAGGAAGAAGATGAAGCTCTGCTCTCGCAACCACTGCGGTACCGCATCGAGTGGTCCTAACATGCTGCTCCGCCCTGCTGTACCCACGTCGTAGCTGTATATTTCACGTCTGCATCACTCCACGACGATTGAGGAAGTCGTGCAGTATCTGAAAGTGAAGACAACCTGGACTCTGAGCGTCGAAAGGTTGGAATCGCGCCACAACATCAACTTTAAGTCATTTGTGGTATGTGTTCCAACCCAACATCTCCAGACCTGTTTGAAGGAGGCCTTTTGGCCGAAAGGTGTCGTATTCCGGCGTTTCTGAGGACGGTTACGCGACACCTCGCAGCGAAACAATCATGACGCCGACGCCGCGACGTTACGTGTTTAGTTAAAGTTTTATTTACTGTTTAATATGTATTAGTTTGTTATTCTTATATTATCTTATTGTGTGTATTTTACTTATGGGCCCTAGTTGCCTGAAATAAAATGACTATTAATATTATTTATTATTATAGTATAATTTGTTTTTGTTACTCATAAAAATTACTGAACGGATAAGGATGAAATATAGTAAACAGGCAGTTTATTACCTGGATTGACACATGGGACAATTATATAATATTATTTATTTTGGATAAATAAAAACTATATTATATCACCACAAGATAAAGCAGCTTTTTCAGTAATTTGTGTGACTACAGGAACTAAGCCCATTGGTACATTTCCTCTAACATACCCAATCATACGTTTAATTTCTCTCACAGCATGAGCGCATGAAGAAGAACAAGAATAATTTATTTGTCAAACATGCGTTTACATAAACTGATTAATCAGACATGCAAGGTAGGTATTGAATTAATAGATGTTGTGAGCGTCCATGTTTTGCCAATAACGGCGTACAAAAAGTATAGAACTGATGTGGCATATCAACCTGCCCGCCATTTTGTTTTTTTTTCGAAACTGGTGACCAATAAAGAAGAACAAAAATAATTTATTTGTCAAACATGCGTTTACATAAACTGATTAATCAGACATGCAAGGTATTGAATTAATAGATGTTGTGAACCTGCCCGCCATTTTGTTTTTTTTCGAAATCGCGGCCCACGATGAAAGTGGTATTTATGGATAGAGGACATTCATAGACGAACTAAAAATGGCCAGGAACACGGTACCCCAAAGTGTTATGTTACCGAGATATTTGAAGGTAAATTTCGGTGTCCTCTACCCATACTGTATACCAATTTCATCGTGGGCTGTGATTTCTAAAAAAAAACAAAATGGCGGTGGGTCGATATGCCAGCTTTCATACAAAAGTTCAAACCCCTTTTGTAGATATAAACCAATTAGGTGTTATCATACAAACTGTACCATAAAGTAGGCTATTCACCATAAAACGGGTAACAAAACCTTAATCTTTTAAATTACTTCTCAAGTAATTCACGTAAACATTTTTTCGTCAAACTTTTCCAAAGATTGATTAAAAAACTTTTTTACTATCAATGATAATATGGAGTCGATTTATTGTCCAAGTTTTTATATATTTTCTTAATACAAAGTCACATTTGGCAGGAAATTAGCCGTTTAAGGTCCACGATTGACATTTTCGAACCGGAAAATTATGTATAGTTGCGCCCAAAAGTGGTTGGATACAGAAATATTTGTTCGCTTCTCTTCTTTATTTTTGTGTATTTACATTAAAAAAAACTGTATATAAAACATTTACAACCTACAATTTACTGAACTATAATTAAAATAAAATATGTACAAGTATCAAAAATAGAAAAATTTGAGGGCTACAAAAAATTCTTCCACAGCGTTGTCAACAGGAAAAGTGCCCAAAAGGCTAGCAGCATTGCCGCGTTGGATAGCAATGCTGATTGTCTGACCAAAAAATAGTTCAGCCTTCTAGTCACGTGAAGAGTCGACCAACCGCTCGGCAATTTCCGAAAATGCTAAGTGAGTAAAAGAGTTCGTAAAAACCTATTTGCAAAATAATTTATCATTAGTAGCACTTGTGCGCCTCAGTGTACCGTCCTATTTTATTATTTGCGGTAGCGGTGACGGTACGTTACCCCTCTATCGAGTAGGGTCCGCCGTCATACTTTTATATGTGGACCATTCTACTATTGTTATTTTACGATTGGTCCCCTTAAACGGCGCATGATCAAAGTAACTTCGCATGACTATGATGTGAACCCACAGTTTTTGTTGATAAACTTTTGGTTATGGTTATTGCGTCAATGTTATAGTTGGGTTAATGCATTGTTTTTTTTATTAGATATTATTAACGCAACATTTGAAATGTCAGTTGCTTGTTTGGTCATATTTTTGGTTTCAATTAAGGTTATTTTCGTGGTCTGGGTTTATGATATGGCAAATCCGTTTTCTCCCACTTCTTTCTTGCCTTTATTGACCAGCTTGATTGGAGATTAGTGCCAACATGCTTGGAGCAGATAGTCCAGTAAGACGCTAGTACGGATCTTGACAGTTCTTTCGTGATTGGCCAGATAGCCGTGGCATACCTTTTCTCTCCTAACGCACCTCAAATTACCTCAAAGTGGAAATTATATTTTTTCTAGTCCTCCGCTATTCTTTTCTGACTAATTTCGTTGCGGGATCCAAGACAGTAAAATTGGGGCTGGTTTCGTGTCCCAGTCTGACACTGCGTCCCTGTGTTAATCTGTGCCTGTGTGCCTATTGGCCTTGTCCTGTTCTGTCTCCTGCTGATATGGAGGGAAGTTGGAATTATGTTTTTTTTTCCTACTCCTCCGCTATTCTTTTCTGACTAATTTCGTTGCGGGATCCAAAACAGTAAAATTTTGCTTTGGGACTTCATCGAGCTTCATTGTCTCGGGACTTTTCGGGTGGTCACCACTGTTGATTCTGGCTTTTAAGGAGTTACAGTTGTTTGGGAACAGGACCTAATTTTCCCCTTGTCCTTATGTCAGTTTGTACTATAGCGACTGTTTCTAGGGCTTATTAAAGACGCGTGCAAGACAACCCTTGTCAAATCAAATCAAATCAAATAATCTTTATTGTGGACTAAAGGTATACACATAAATGCAGGTCTTAAATAATTAAAATAAGTTCAGCTATGTCCCGCCGTTGAGGCATACAATAATAAAATATAAATCAGGATTTAAAACACAATTAGTCATATTAGTCTCGATACATTGTCATTTAATTAATCAGACCACTAGCCTGGCTACACCTGGAATAATCAGTTATTTTTATATTTCCAACCGAGGATGTCCGTGGGAGCATTTACATAGTATAGGTCCAGAACTCCGGGGTGTTGGATATTTTAATCATCGTAAAAATAATTTAATATCAATTCAAGCATCGCAAGCGTATTATCTGGTATTTGTCATCGTCATTCTCCCATAATATTCCAGTGCTACGCGGCTACGAGATTTAGTAGCATCTTAAATATGGAGCCTCGGCAGCTACGCAGCGTAGCACATTAGCCCGCTTGTAGTCGTAATTACTGATACACACACGGACCGAGTTTTTCACTGGAGTTATTGTGGTGTTTTAGGTTACACGGGCAGTATTTGTTACCGGGGTCTAAGATAACTCATAAGTTGCCCCACATTAGGAATATCTCCTGTATCGTCGCCCGTGGGTGCGTTTACATTATATATTATAAACTCACATACACAAACATCCAGACCCGGTACAAATATCTGTACCTAGGCCATACAAATATGTAGTTTTACTTTTTACCATGCGGGGATCGTACCCGTGACACACAGCAGCCAATTTCTCAACCACTGCGCCAATCGTGCCGTCAAATTCGACGAATAGTGATTATTATTATAGAGATCGTGAACGACGCGGGGTGTTACTTAACACACTCACACACATATAATACTAACAACATACACTGTTGTAATGTTGGTAGTATATTCAGGGTGTCCAACGGAACAGCTTTAACAGAGGCCGTATGCTCGTTTTCAACCGTGAATGAACTTTGACGGGCACTTTCGGAGTTAAGTAGTAATGGAGGCGGCAATTATAAGCGGTACTGTAAAGACTGTCTTATTAAAATTCGAATCTTAAAATGCCGAATTGCCGATGTACCGATAACGTTTAAAAGTACGACATACGTGTGCGGCAGAAGGTACGCGAATAACTAAATTTTTAATTTTTATTGAAACAAACTACGAAACTTTGAAAATCAACCTTAAATTATGCAGGCTGGTTATACTTTAGTGGTGAAGAAAAGGCTGTAAAGTTGTTAAGGGCCGTATGTCTGGTCGAAGAATCCTCCCTTTTCTATGCGTTTGACGAACTTTCCACCTTTTTCCTCGAACCTCTAAACCATCACGACGGACGCGGGCATTCGATGGTATGCCGTATCCATTTGATGTGTTGCTCTTGTGTGTCTGTATGAATATTCTCACTCAGCTTGCTTTGAGCAGCGGTCGGTGCTTCGGTAGTGAATTGACGTAGCGTACACCTAGAGAGGTATTACTGTTATATTTCATATTAATACTAAGTTAAGTTTTGCCAGCTTCTCTGCTCGCGTGGGGAAAGAAGGTTATTTGACAGCACCTTGCAACTGGAATATAAAGTATGTTCAATAATATAACAGTACAATACTGCGTGTATACGAATCCATCGCGAAGCCGTCAACCTAGCATTATGTATGTTCCCGATTTAAGGAAAACTAGTTTGTCCTAGGCCAAACTAGCAATTGTCACAAAATAAGGAGAAAATCAGTAGTTCCGAAGATTACCCCCTACTTGCAAATAAACAAACTGTACTCTTATTTATCTGTCTATCTTATATCTATCTGCTGTACAGAGTGTAAATCAACCCATCACACAGCCGTCAACTAAGCATTCATCTGCCTAGCCTTTTCCCAACTATGTTGGGGTCGGCTTCCAGTCTAACCGGATGCAGCTGAATACCAGTATTTTACATAGAGCGACTGCCTATCTGACCTCCAGAACCCAGTTAATACTAGGTAATACGATACTCTTTGGTAAGACTGGATGTCAGAATTTCAGGTCACTGACTACCTGTAACGACTGCCAAAGATCTATATATATGGCAGCCGGGACCAACAGCTTAACGTGCTTTCCGTGGCACGGAGGAAACTCGGTATGTCGGGCGGTCGCCCATCCACAGACCGACCTAGGCAAGCACAGCTTTACCTAAAGATCGACCCGAGTGGCAGTTCTTATTAAGCCACGAGCTCCACGAGCCGTCAACTAAGCATTCTGTACATCAAATTAAGTACCCTTTTTTTTGGGGTCAAAAATCAAATTTTACAATAAAACTCAATGTAGCACTCTTACAACATTTTGCTAGTGGATGCTTTAAATAGTACACGGGTCATGGAGGTAATTTAAATAAAGTTATAACCTGAATAACTAGTATTTACAAAAACAGATGTGAAAAATTTGGAACTTTGACCCCCAATATCTCCGTAACTAGGAGGTTCCCAGGTATGATCTAGAACAAAAAAAATATCACAGTGGTGGGGAGAACAAGTGCCCTTCGTTTGCGTTAAGGGTACTTTTACACCATATATAATTTATATCTTCTTATGTATAGATAATTCTGTAATATATCTGTAACAACTGTTGGTAAACCTTAATTAAATAAATATATATGTATAAAAGGCAAAGCTTCAGGGCTAGAAACTTAAAATTTCGCGCACGCATTCCTCTTATGACCTAGGTATTCACAAAGGAAGGATTTTTCAAAATTCAACTTCTAAGGGGATGAAATAGGGGATGAAAGTTTGTATGGAAAAACGTCATTTTCGATATTTCCGACTTTCACGCGGACGAAGCCGCGAGCAAAAGCTAGTAAAATATTATAAGAATAGATTGATTGACTGCCTCGTTGGTCTAGTCGCAAGCGCGACTGCTGAGCATGAGGTCTTGGGTTCGATTCCCGGGTCGGGCAAAGTGTTATTGGCTTTTTCCATCAGGAATTTATCAGTAACAGCTACGGAGTCTGGATTTGTGCCCGGTTGATGGCAATAGGCTCGCCCCCTATTATATGGGACTTAAACATAACTGGCGAAATGTGGGTGTACTATTAGGTACACCTCGGCCTAACCCTTCGGGGATTACAGGCGTGATGTTATGTTATTGTAGAGTTATTAACTTTCGAACACTTGAGATCTGTGTCCAACGAGAGCTATATTGTTGTAAGTAAGCAAGTCAAATTGAACTTCAGTTTGGCTTAAACGCTTTGTTGTTTATTGGCTGCGAGGGTCTCGGCTCCTTAGGTCCATAATATGTGCGAACATGATGCCGAATGGGCACACAGGCGCCCTGGGAACTCTGTGGTAGGTGGCAAGTGGTTACAGTGTGAAGAGGGCATGAAAACTGATACTTGCACTGTTATAAAGGGGTTAAGTTGTTGAGCTGCGCATACTTTTGTCGTTTTTCAAAGGCCAGTTTTCTCTTAGTAGCTTTACGCTCATAACCAGGGACTGCGGACAATCGAGATCGTGATCAGTAGTTCCGAAGATTACCTTCTACATTAAAACTGTCAAACTTGACTTATTCATAACTAGTTGTTGCCAGCGGCTTCGGCCGCTACAACTCGAAAATTATCCCACGGGAAGATAAAAACTATTCTATGTGTTAATCCAGGTTATAAACTATCTGTGTACCAAATTTTATCCAAATCCGTTCAGTAATTTTTGCGTGAAAGAGTAACAAACATGCACACTCACACACAATCTTTCGCCTTTATAATATTAGTGTGATGTGATTAGTATATAATATGTGGGTAAGGTCGTCTACCGGTAACCCATGACCACACTACGATTGGACGTGTGGCTGGGAAATCTAAAACCGTGCAGCTTACGTGACAATCATCTTCGTATAATCTCAATATTTAAGTAGAGCATACTTGTAGCTCGTGGCTTAATAAGAACTGCCACTCGGGTCGATCTTTAGGTAAAGCTGTGCTTGCCTAGGTCGGTCAGTGGATGGGTGACCACCCGACATACCGAGTTTCCTCCGTGCCTCGGAAAGCACGTTAAGCTGTTGGTCCCGGCTGCCATATATATATCTTTGGCAGTCGTTACAGGTAGTCAGTGACTTGGAATTCTGACATCCAGTCTTACCAAAGAGTATCGTATTACCTAGTATTAACTGGGTTGTGGAGGTCAGATAGGCAGTCGCTCCATCTAAAATACAGGTATTCAGCTGCATCTGGTTAGACTGGAAGCCGACCCCAACATAGTTGGGAAAAGGCTAGGCAGATGTGATACTTGTTGACATACCTTACAGAATAAGTAAGCTGAAGTGGCGATGTCGAGGCTGTTTTAACCGTAGGACTGATGACAGTTCTGGAAGACGTGGCCTTGAGAAGGAGGAGACGGCCATTTGGCAAGCGTGAGTTCGAACGCCCTCAGGTTATGAAGAGTGACGATCTCCGCAGAGCGGCTGGCACCGCTGGATGAGAATTGCTGGGAACTTATACGGTGGACTACTGTAGGTGATGAGGTGATGATGAATTAGCAAAGCAACAGGCACTGTGGAAACTCAAGTATTTCCATTTACAAGCTGATGCTCCAACACAGAAGCTACGTGAAGTCAGACGTAACTTTCTCGCTACGGTAATTTATTAAAAAAAAAACGTTGCTCTACTGTTCAAACCTCCACTGTGGCGCTCTACAGGGGGCTTCATAAAATATTTTATGACACTAATAAACTCGAAGGCTGTCTACACAAGAGCGAGTTTACTAACGTACCAAGTTGTCAGCGTTAAATGACCGAGAAATTAGATATATACCTTTATATACCGGTCGGCTTGGTTAACGAAGGCCGGCAAATTACGCGGATAAAAAAAGTTTGCGCTGTCCCTTATTTTACGAAGTTTATGGTATGTTTTGTCACGTGAGTTAATGTGGACTGGTAAATGTGAACTTTATTTTGCATATTACTTCTTATAAAAGCTCAGAAATGGTGCCCTGAAACAGTTACACGAGGTCGTGGCAGACCACGAAGGAGATGGCGGGACGAACTGGATGTCTTCCTTGAGAATTGGAGAGACGTTGCACAGAATCGTGACCGTTGGAAAGAATGGAGGGAGGCCTTTGCTCAGCAGTGGGACAACATAGGCTAGCTATAATCATAATTACTTCTTCGTGTCATTTTCACGACAATTTTTATATTTTGTTAGCCAAGAACTTCGCCGCTTCCACCGCGTCATCGGTGGCACCTCAAAGATGGCTTCAGTTGCACGTTTTTGGGCTAAAAAGACACGATAGGAGGTGGAGTTTAGTTTGTGATACAGTTGTGCAACCACACTTTGCTACTGTTTCATTGCGGTAGCCTCACTTAACGTGGCTAGAGTTAAATCTTCCCACTTGAGGCCAAAGACGGTTTAGGAGGCCGTCGGGGCTGCGGGTTGTTCGCAAGAGATACCGCGGCCTCGACATGAAGGGCTAAGAAGGAACATGGGTGGTTTTTAGTCAGTAGAAGTCTGACACTCCCTTTCGCTCTGCCCAAGAACGGGAAGGGTTATTTGATGATTTCCCACCCCAAAAAAAAAAAAAAAGGCCAAAGACGGTTTAAAGAGTTCCAGGTGGACCACGGTAGGTAAGATGCTGCAAGGATGCTCACTTGGTGGTGGCGGTACTGAAAGGTTAAAGGTTTTGAATATTAAAACTAGTGGACAAGGTTAGATAGAAGTATGACTGCAAAGATCATAGTAGTTGGCGTTCTGTATATATAATTATGTATTGGGAAAAAGATGTGAGATTATGTACGTATGTAAAAAAAGATGTACATTTTTTTAGTACATACTCCTTTACCTTAACTTAACTGTTTAAAAGTTTAGTTTACGGACATAAATGAAGAGTTTTTGATCATTATTAATGTTCAAATTCGGGTAGAAACGTTGTATAAATTAGTTTATCAGCAGTTCTCTAAACAAATATCTAAAATATAATGTGACATCCGCCACTCTGTTCATCATGCGACGTTTCATTCACTGCCTTTTAACAGAACCCTCTAAAAGGGAATGTTTTTACTTACAAAACACATTTTCATTGATTCTAGTCGGTCGTCATCTATGCTCACGCCACTTGTCATTATTTACGCGTTGTCAAAAAGAGGGATGTGTTAAAAGAGGAAACACTCTGTATATATTTTTAAGAGGGCGTTTGATTTCTTTATTTTTGTTCCGTTAAATAAATTGACTGTATATTCTCGTTGTTTCAGGAGCGGAAGTTGTATTTAAGCAAAGTGATCAACAGTTTTTGGAATCTTGGAGTATATATTGTGTTTTAGTGTGATTCTGGGTTCGATTCCCATGTCGGGCGAAGTGTCACGTCACGTCAGTGTCAAGTCACGGAGTCAGTATTATTTCCCGGTGGATGGCCATAGGCTCGTCCTCTATTACATGAGACTTAAACATAACTGGCAAAATGTACTTGAAGACGAACAATTCAGTAACACGCACAATATTTTCGTTAAAACGACCATCACAAGTTCACAACAAAGAAATTGGACGAGTCAAAAATCAAAGTCATACAAATAAGTTGATATTCTGTCAAAAGAATATAGGTATAGAGGGTTCTCAATCCCTCATCCGGCTGCCAGAGTCAATAACTCCTTCGATCTCAGAACAAATCATGCAGAACATTTTATGTACACCTTTTATTTTCTTCCCATTATTGGAAGCAGGGTAGCAGTGAGATTTTTATTGTTACAAGCCAGAATTCATAAAAACGACGTGTATTGAGGCGTTCTGACAAATTCAGGGCGGCAGAGTTGTTCGTTTTATTTTTCTATCTTTGGATGTATTGAAGACAACAAGGTGAGGTCTTATAGTTACCCGTTGGGGCTGCTGGTTGTTTGAAAGAGATACCGCGGCCTCGACGCAAAGGGCTAAGAAGGAACATGGGTGGATTTTAGTTAGTAGAAGTCTGACACTACCACTCTGCCCAGAGCGGGAGGAGTCATTTGATGAACAACCAACATCCAAAAAAAAACAAAGTTCTTATGTTCTGGCATAGACCTTGTTGATTGGCACGTTATAAAATGGCAAGGTCTATTTTATACATAAAGAACAACGTGACAGTAAGAGTAAGATTAATCTTACTAAAGTTTAAGTTACTGTCTTTGTTAAAAATGTTAAGCATAATTAATACAAGGGTAACTATATATACATTTAGTCGGAGGGCAATTGGGAGCTTCTTTGTTATTACTAAAAATATTCTCTCAGCAACATTGTTGGCATAAATTCTCCATATAGTTTTATAGTCCAAAAACATTATTTTCTCTAAATTAGCCAACTTTTTGTATCTTAATAGTCAGAACAGATCTTGTAGCGAATTATAAATCTTTATTTGCATTTTAAAAATAAAACTCTTATGATACTGTAAACTTATGTTCTGTATGTATTGTTGATGCAGAAAGTGCATATCTCTTTATTGGAATTTGCGAACAAAAGTCCGCGTATATCGCGGATACCTTGTTCGAAGTAAGAATACAAGTGCACATAAATTGACTCACCCAAAACCTTAATACCATTTGCCAAGATCCTGAAAACTGATATGAGAAGTTTCTTGCTGATTCTTAAGAGTTAATTGAAACGACAATTTTCACAAATGTACTACACGTCGTATTTCAACCGACCTTTGATTTTCTCGTTAAAACGAGACACAGTGAGCAAGAGAGTAGGTACGCAGAAACGTGGGTAAGAAAGAGCATCCCTGCCGAAATTGACATTATTTTCCACGCGAAAAATTCCTCTGATCCTCTTTGAAATTCCACAAATTTTATTGTTGCGTCCTTTGGCAAGGTAAGACTACAGTATTAGCGAAATATCGCATTTGTATAGTTTGCTTATGGTTGTTGGCAAAGATTGGGACACGAAATCGTTCGAACGTCTTCTTTTCGCGATTAAGAACGAAGTCAACTGTGTTAAGAATGATATGCTAAGAAAGGAGGTGTCTCATGAGATGTCGAAAAACAGAGAGCCCTATGGAAGAGGAAGACAAGCTGCACCGACCCCAAATGAAGGGCATAGTTCCGTACGGTGTCGGACGTAAAGAATAGCACCATCCCATATCTTCCTGTGGGTGTCGTAAGAGGCGACTAAGGGACTTACCAGAGAATGGGCAGCAGCGTTCTCTGTGCCTTCGTAACAACCATACTGCGATCGCCAACCCGCCTGCCAAGCGTGGCGATTATGGCAAATCCCCCCCTTCTGGGGGAGGCCTATGTCCAGCAGTGGACGTTTTAGGTCTGAAATGATGAAGGGCAAGAGAATGATAAAGAACGAAGTCAATTTGATAGAGCTTCATAAAATAAATTAATTATACAGTCCATTTTGTTGGAAAACAAGGAATCACCGTATAGTATCTGCGCAATTTCAAATTTCAATAACGATTTTGTTTTTTCTATTGTTTTGAGATTTGTTTGAGCTCATGAGCTTAATAATAGCGTCTCCAATCAATCTTCAGGGTAAGCTGCGCTTGCCGAGGTTGGTCTGTCGATGGGTGACTACCCATTGTATACTGAGTTACCTTCGTGCCTCGAAAAGCATCTTAAACTGTTGTTCCCGGCTGTCAATTGTTGCAGTCGTTGCAGGTAGTCGGTAGCCCGAAAGTTTGACAACCAGTCTTACTAAAGAGTATCGTATTATCTAGTACTAACTGAGTTGTGGAGGTCTGATAGGCAGTCGTTAAATGTAAAATACTGGTATTCATTATTAGTCCTCAACATAGTTGGGAAAAGGCTAGGCAGATGATGATTATTATATTCGTATCGCTTTCGCCGTCCGTGTAACGTTTCCCTTAAGCTGTCAGAAATGTATTCAACGAAGTGTACGATATTAATTAGGGCTTTTATCGAAGTGTACGATATTAATTAGGCCTACAGATATTTTGGATGTTTTACTTATTACCTTTTGTGATGTCTCCTAGCCGCGTTACTATGTAATGAATAATGATATTTACTATGATATTTTACTGTAGTTATAAGTTTTAATCAAAAAAATCAAAAGTCATTTATTGAAGTGAAACTTCTTTATCGGCGTTGGAAAAAAAATTACCGTCACATTTTTCCGTTACGCGCCATCTTTTTCTTGCCCCTACCACGGTTGGTTCAGACGAAGAGTACTTTCACTTTCTCCAACGGAGTAGGGATAGCATGTCGCTTAAATTTAAACGGCTGAGCACGAGAGCAGGAGGTGTAGGAATATATCATAATTCTAATGATGTTGTTAACGTTGTGACTTCATCGATAGATTTTTCTGTTTTTTCTCCTGACTTTCATGGGTCACTAGCATCAGCAGTTGGTGATTTATGTATGGCTCAATGCCAAATGGAAAATGGGATAAAAATTTTGATTGTTGCACTGTATATATCTCCTAATCAGAAGTTGGACGATATTATTAATTTTCTTCACCATTCATTGTTGCCGTACACAAGTGGAGGTGCCTCTTTACTCGGTAACAATAATGATAAAATACCGATGATTTTAAGTGGAGATTTTAATGTCAATTTTGCATCGGAAAAATCTTTGAAGCTAGTTGAATTTCTGAAAGATAAATTGAATTTATCCATGAAAAACAGTCCTCAAACGTCAACAACAAGATCTGGCACTACAATTGATGGAGTTTTTACTCGGTCACTAAATTTCGTGGAATGTAAATCATATATTTCATATTTCAGTTACCATAAGCCATTAATTATAAAAATATATAATAACGATGACAATGATAGTAATAATTCCATTACAATTAATGAAATGCTGTAATAATCTTAGTAGCAAAAAGTTAAAGTGAAATAATTGTATTATTTGTATTCATGTCTATGATAATAAAATCCTTTTGTTTAAACTTTATCTAATTTAAGTTTATTTAACCAATTTCTGGAAAGTTGCATGTAGATCATTTTGCGAAAAATAAGGCCATAAAGAAGTTTCACTTCTTACGTGTGTACACTAGTACACGCACACATTTTTTTTTTAAACTAGGCTGATAATCAGCACTTTTCGAACGTCAAAATTTACTTTACTTTCCTCATTTACAAGTGACAGTCCCCCAAAACGCCCACCCTTCGACAGTTCCTAGTGTTTTTTGCTTTAAAGAAGAAGTGGTGGAACAAACTCCCCAGCAACACACTGTTTGGTTTGGGATCATAAATTGCTGCCTCATACTGTATATCCGTCGTTATGAACCGTGCTGAGATAGTGGCCTTTTGGCTTCGTACGGGACTAATTTAAATTTAATGTATGTATGTTCTAATTTTAAGTGTTTCTCATTAATAATAATAATCATTTATTTCAGGAAATTTCCCATAAGTATAAAATTCGATTACAAATACAAATACAAATTACAATACATTAAGTTAAAATACAATAATACTTAGTTATTAAAATTAAATTCATTAATGTCAAAAAATACAATGTCAAAATTGTTGTTGTTGTATTTGTTTACTTTTTTAATCTTTATAATTTTTGTCAATTTGTGTTGTCCCGTGTGAAACCAAGAAATACTTTTTCCTTTCTTTCTTTCTTTCATTAATGGACCGTGTAAAGGATGATATGGCAAGAAAGGAGGTGTCTGAAGAGATGACGAGTAATAGTGAGGTATGGAAGCTGACATGCTGCACCGGCCCCAAATGAATTGGGATAAGGGCAAGAGAATGATGGTGATGAAATGGCCGTTTCATGCTGCATATTTTAAATTTTTAACAGTCGGAAGGTGTCATGTTCTAAACTTTTTACTAGCTTCGTTATTTATTGTGTTGTATCGTATTGAAGGTCAACCTGACTGAACATATTATATGCACATTATTAACACACATTTCTGACGTTGCTCAAAAAGCCGCCAAACTGATGTGGGACAGGGCTTACCAGTTCGCCACCTCGCCAGCAGCCAATGAGCGGTAGGCCAGAATATCGCAACTGCAGGCGTTGCGATATACCTTCATAAAAGATGGCGGGACGAATACTAAAGACCTGTAGTCCACCTGAACGCTGTATGGAAAACACTGGAAACCTTTAGCCAATAGCCGTGGAATGTTGTAGCCTAACAGTATCAGTATATTCGTTGCAGAAACAGTTTTCTGAGAACTATCGTAGGATATCAAAATCCTACACACCTATAATAAGTGGCCCAGTGGTGGCAGCCCCAACTTACGAGCTACATGTCGTGGGTTCGAAACCAGGCAGGCGTATTACTTTGTGTAATCTATTTCATTACGAGTGCTCTCAAAAACGGTGAAGGAAAACATCGTGAGGAAACCGGCATACCTTTTTTTTTATGGTGGGTGGAAAATCATCAAATAACCCCTCCCGCTCTTGGGCAGAGCGGAAGGGAGTGTCAGACTTCTACTGACTAAAAACCACCCATGTTCCTTCTTAGCCCTTCATGTCGAGGCCGCGGTATCTCTTGCGAACAATCCGCAGCCCCGACGGGATCCGCAGCCCCGACGGGAAAACCGGCATACCTTACCAAAACCCGGAACCAAATCGAAGACATCTACCAACCCGCGTGGTGGATTATAGCCCATTCGTTCTCATAGAGAGGAGGCCTGTGTCCCAGCAGTGGAGACATTAAAGGCTGATGAAAACGATGATGACATACCTATTTCTCCTTTTCTGAGTCCTATAACTTTTCTCCGACATAAAAAATCATTGGTGAACAGCGTGCAGCGTTTAGTTTACAATTGAACAGCTATAACGCCATTGACGCAATTAAGCTCAGATTTATGGCCTCACAAAGATATAAACACACAAATGAACGGCTGAACGCTCGGCGGGAATACCGCCGGATTGTCGCGTCTGACAGATTTATACATTGCACTGTGTACGGAACGCACCGCACAGGGTTGCCAGTGTTGCCACCACGAAAAATTACGACATTTATTTATTAGACACATGACATTTCCTCACGCTTGTGTTTTCCAAGCAGTTAGGGGTGTAGTGTAAATTTCAACAGTTACATTTAAATCTCGTAGAGAATAGGGCAAGTTTATGTCCATCAAATGGGGATTATTGTAGAACTTTATAACATAATTGACGTGTATGACCAGATGTATGAATGTGGACGAGGCAAAAGGAGTATGTAAGGGTCGTAGCAGGTTACATTCTGTGGTTTCTGCCTACCCCCATGGAAAAAGGGCGTGAGTTCATGTATGAGGAGGGTTTCTATTTGATGATTTTCCCATTTTTATGTAAGGGATTAACCATAACTGCTGCGGGTTGTCGAAAGAGATACCGCGGCCTCGGTGCAAGGGCTAAGAAAGAACATGGGTGGTTTTTAGTCAGTAGAAGTCTGACTCTGCCCAAGAGCGGGAGGGGTTATTTGATGATATTCCACCCGCCAAAAAAAAAAAATGAACCATGACTAAATATTTGCATTCCATGAGCAAAGATTTAGAAGTCTTGGCACATTATTTAAAATTAAAAATCCTTTTCTCTTAAATAACTGACGTTTCTTTGTGCTACACGTTTCAAGAGTGTAACCAGTGCTACGTAAATGAGCGCACGGAGGGAATACCGCCGGATTGTCGCGTCTGACAGATTTATACATTGCCCTGTGTTCGGAACGCACCTCGTAGGGATGCCATGAGAACAAAAATAATGTTTACTGGCTTTAAAAATGGCAAAAAGTGTTTTTGGTTCCAGGCGTTATATAAATGCGAATATTTTCGTGTAGTTTTGTTGGATTGGACGTCCGAATGAGAATTCTACTTAAAAAAAAACTTTTTTTAAGTAGAATTCTGTTAGTCTGAAGTTAGTCCTGGGTAATGCGGTACCCCTTGGCAATACTGGTTCTCAGACTTTCGTGCCACTGACTACCTATAAAGGGGAGGGGGGTGGGTCCAGCGGTATATAACCGGCTACCAGATTACATTTTGAGCGCGCCATCTGGAAATACTTTCAAAGTTAAACTTAAAGACTGGCTAACCGACCAGGCATTATAGACCTAAAGGCATGGTTTTAGATACTTACTTAATTATTACTGACTTGTTTCTATTTTTTTATTTCTGTGTTCTCGATTATTATTATATATGTATGATTTACTTTTGTGCTTGATACTCGTTGTAGCGGAGAAAGAATGATTTGTGTTTTTTATTCTTCATTTTTAAGCTGACATATAATTTTTGATAATTTTATTTAAATAAACTAAACTAAGAACTGTCAAAGATCTACAAATGTCAGTCGGGACCAACGGTTTTCCTAACTGTGATAATATGTACACAGTTACCGCTAACCATAATATGTACATATTCATACACTGTTCTTAGTTGTCAATGCAGATGTTTTTAAATTGAGATTTCTTATTAAATGACTAACGCTTGAGATACTAGAACATTTTTTATTAGCCTGTATTGTCCCACGCCATCGTAAAAAATGGAAGGAATGGAGCGAAGGAGTGGGACAATTTAGGCTAGAATATTAACAAATTGATGTATGAATGTGGATGAGGCAAAAGGAGTATGTTATTATCGTAGCAGTTGTGGTTTCTGCCTACCCCCATGGAAAAAGAGCGTCCGTTTATGTATATATAAACAAATTATTATTGTTACAGGAAACTTGCAAAATCAACGCCAGCAGTACTCAAGGGAAGCAGAAACTGACATCTAGGTCCCGTCGGGGCTGCGGGTTGTTCGAAAGAGATACCGCGGCCTCGGCGCAAAGGCTAAGAAGGAACATGGGTGGTTTTTAGTCAGTAGAAATCTGACACTCCCTTTCGCTCTGCCCAAGAGCGGGAGAGGTTATTAGATGATTTTCCACCCACCATAAAAAAAGGCCGGTATCTCCCAAAACGTCTATCACCGTTCTACCAAGAGATATGTAGAATCTTTTGTGTCGCAGAATTAAACGCTATTTCCCTGTTAGCGGCAGCCCTAGCCGCATCTGCTCCGCTACCATACCTACGCACACACTTATCAAAGATAGCGCAGTTTATGAATGTGATAGCACTGTGTGATAAACGTTATGTTATGGCCTAGCTCACAGCTAGAAGATTATATAATTATTTAGAGCTATTTAGTGGAGACCTGACGGTACATCACCATCATCATCATCCACAGCACAACTTATCCACTGCCGGGTACAGGCCTCTATTGGTTTGTGTGAAATTCCACGTTCAGGTGACAGTCTTATCCAAGATGTATTCAAAATGTCAACAATTTCATTTGCCCATCTATCGGAAAATTCATTCGGATGACATTGACAAGATCGCGGGTATGTAGACCTGGTGAAGGTTAGCGCAGACAAAGGGACATGGCGCGAGAGGGTGGATTACACTTAACTTTGGGTAGAAGAATGCTGCCAATGATGATGATGATAAGTCTAAGTCAGTGGACTTCCGTGAGCAGAGCAGCGGTGGTCTATTAGATACAATCACGGCTTACAACTTGTTCGAACTGAGGCAGAAATTGTATGCTGCGGGATGTTCGAAAGAGATGCCGCGGCTTCAGCACAAAGGGCTAAGAAGGAAATGGGTGGTTTTTAGTCAGTAGAAGTCTGACCCTCCCTACCGCTCTGCCCAGAGCGGGAGGAGTTATTTGATGACTTCCCACCCCCACCCAAAAAAAAAGGCAGAAATTGTATCATCATAAGCATCCACATGGTGATGCATCCGTATGGTGTCGTACGTAAAGAGTAGCACCATCCTATATCTTCCCGTGGGTGTCGTAAGAAGCGACTATGGGACTTACCAGAGAATGGGCAGCAGCGTTCTCTGTGCCTTCGTAACAACCATACTACGATCGCCAACCCGCCTGCCAAGCGTGGCGATTATGGCAAATCCCACCCATCTGGAGGAGGCCTATGTCCAGCAGTGGACGTCTTATGGCTGAAATGATGATGAAGCATCCACAGCCTGAATTTTGACCCCTGTGTCCCCCCTTTGGTAGCAATCTCGACGTTCCTGTACCAGCCTCATTGAGTTTTTCTTTTCCTAATATTGGGCAGCATTTTATTTTGCGTTACTAATTTCTTTACTGCTGCTCTCAAAACGGTTAAGGATATGGTGAGAGAGGAGAGAGAATTCAACGGCATGTGCCACCCAACCACCCGTAATGGGTCAGCGCAGCGTGGTGGCTTGCAGCCCAGACCGTTTCTATGGGAGGAGGTTTGTATCCCAGATTCCCAGCAGTGGGACCAATATAGGCTGATTTATGATACACAGCCGATTAAGGTCTTTTACTAACGTTATCGGTATTTGATGTCATATCACGTTTAAGAATATTTCTGCTTCAAACGTAAAATATTATTTTCTGGAAAGTACAGATGTTGTTACAACATGGGATTTAATAGAAATAGCAAATAGAACCCATCGTGAATACCTAAAAAATGGCATCGAAAACTGGGATCCAACGAAAATAAATAAATAAATAGGGTAAAACATACACAGGTAAATTACTCTACTTTAATTTTTATGTTATGCTTTGACACATACATATAATATTTTATGCATCAAAACCATAAAAGAAGAATTAATTATAATTAATTGCGCATCGATGTCAACGGAAAAAGTGTCCAGAGTATAATGCATAATTATTAAGGTAGTACATGAAATGGTCCCGTCTGGGTTGCGGGTTGTTCGCAAGAGATACCGCTGCCTCGACATAAAGGGCTAAGAAGGAACATGGGTGGTTTTTAGTCAGTAGAAGTCTGACACTCCCTTTCGCTCTGCCCAAGAGTGGGAGGGGTTATTTGATAATTTCCCGCCCCCCAAAAAAAAAAAGTACATGAAATGGTAATATTTAGGTCAGTTAGAGGTGTAAGCTTACCAGAGAGCTTTTTTCTTAGAGATGAGCGTCATATAGTTCGTCATCTCTCGTAATCTCTTCACATGATTGTAAGTGTGTGAACGGAAGATGCTTTGTTAAATTTGCTCAATAATTACTAGGATTTCTATTGTGGCTACCGTTCACTTTTGCACGACGTAACAATTATATTTGAGTATATTTGTGGTCATCATTTCTAGTCTAATCTTTGCTTACAGTTGCTGACTCCTCAAAACTAAGTAAGTTGAATGTAAACTAAACCAAACCAATAAAAAAAAAAAAACGATTCAAATACATTTGTGTTGCGTAAAACACAGCACTTTCAGCCTCATATTTGCGCAGATGGCCCGAAAATAAGAAATACACAGAGTAACAAACAAACAGACAAACATTGACGCTTCGTATCAAAGGGCGTTTCAATCGTCGTCGACAAACATGCTCGCGCCAGCCACGGCAAATAGTTGAGATTTCATCGCCGCACTTAGAGATCGGTTCGACTACCCAGACAGCAATAATATTATTTTTTGGAGTAGTAGTACGTGAGTGATGGATGTAAGAGTAGAGGAAGACCAAAGAAACGATGGATGGACTATGTTAATAATGATATGGTAAGAAAGGAGGTGTCTCATGAGATGACAAGTAACAGGGAAGTATGGAAGATGACATGCTGCGCTGAACCCCAAATGAACTGGGATAACGGCAAGAGAATGATGAGTAGTAGTACCCTACGACTTATTGTCGGGCCTACGTTGTCTACCCATACCTAAGTCATTGCCATCATCATTTCAGCCATAAGACTTTCACTGCTGGACATAGCCCTCCCCCAGACGGGGGGGAATTGCCATAATCCCCACGCTTGGCCTGCTGAACATCGCCACATGGATATGAGAAAGAAAGAAAGAAAGAAAAAGTATTTATTGGTCTCACACAGGACAAGAAATCAATAATAAAAGATTAACAAAAAAAAAAACAAGAGGATCACTTAAAAAAATAAAACAGTATTAACCTTTCGAATGCCGGAACGTAGATCTACGCGAGACACAATGGCTTTTTAATTGTGTCTAATTACACGGCATACGAAAGGTTAATTAAAAATAAGTCCCGTACGAGGCCAAAAGGCTACTATCTCAGCATGATGCTGCAACATTTTTGACAAATGTCACAGCGCTGGTATTCTGATAGGGCCCCAGGTGACGCCACGTTCACAGAAATAAAAATAGCCGACCTAGAAGTCATTAAATAGACTCCGGGCCCAGGTTGGTCGCAGCAAGGAAAACCTGGTAAGGTGGAGATTCATTAATCACTCTGCCCTGTAGTGTAAATTGGGTGCTGTTCCACAAACGATGGGGCACTTGCGTGTCCTGTTGTCTGTTCACTACAGGAACTGATGGACGATACCGAAAGCGCAAAAGTAATAGCTTAGTTTTCGAATCTTGTGAAATAGATGTCGTCACATATTCTTTTTGTCAATTCACTCTCGTGTAGAGAGTAAATTGACTCAAACTCAAACTCAAAGCATTTATTTCAATTAAACCATTACAGGCACTTTTGAATGTCAGAAGAACAATTCATAAAACAAAACTAAACTACGAGTGCAATACGTCATCCCGAAAGCCACCACGCCGAGCCACACGCCGCGAATGCCCGCAACAACGAACACTGCGAGCACGAAAGCACGCAGCGACGCACACCGCAACAACGAATGCACGAGACTCCAAATCACGGAACAACGAATGCACGCCGCAACGCGCAACCGCCGCCCCGCGACCCGGAGCCCCGCGCACCCACCGCCAAAGCACGCGCCGCCGCGCGCCCCCGCACCCACAGCACTCGCCGCCGCAGACATCCGGCGACGCGCAACTCGACGCAGCAACCCACGGGACGACGTATTGCACTCCTAAGCTACAGTCACAGTCACAAGGCATAATAACTTGTGAAAGTACTGTAGTTGGCCATTCCCTAGCGTTGATCTCTATGGAGAAGAACGGGCAAGGAACTCCATGGCAAAAAGAAAATGTGATTTTTAAAATAAGTATATCCAAGAAACATTTAGTGTAGTAGTTTATTATTTTAGTTTCCTGAGACGTAATTCTAGTATTATAGTTTATTTGTCTCACGTGTCAAGATCACCCCTTAAGAAAGGGATGCTTGATGCAAAGTGTTTGTTCAGGTATTGACGATACATTTTGGATTCTTTTTTTAGTGTCGTTCATGTTTTTTTTAATTTACCTCAACCCACGCTGGGTTGAGGTGATAAGCACATGTTTGTATACTTCATAAGGATATATTATTATAGGAAGGGACTTCGTAACATAGGGTAAGCTTCGGTAACCTTCTTTTCAAAAGGGGTTTTCTATTTGTAATCCAAATGGCTGTGTCGTGTTATAAGTTTCTTCTTAGAGTGTTAATGGCAATATAAATGGAGTCGTCAGTTTTCAGCAGCGTCCATCAGTTCCTGTGATGTGCAAGCCCGTCGACAAACTGGTACGAAGTTTGGTGGGTACATAAAATGTTGAAAATGTTTTTCCTCAATAAATGATTAATTAATTTATTATCGTGGCTTAATAATACCTGCCATTCGGGTCGATCTTTAGTTTAAACCGCGCTCGCCTAGGTTGGCCTGTGGATGGGTGAGCGCCCATTACATACCTACGGAGTTTACTCCGTGCCTCGGGAAGAACGTTGAGCTGTTGTCCCGGCTGCCATATATAGATCTTTAGCAGTCGTTACAGGTAGTCAGTGGCCTGAAAGTCTGAAAACCAGTCTTACCAAAGTATTACCTAGTATTAACTGGGTTGTGGAGGTCAGATAGACAGTCGCTCCATGTAAAATACTGGTATTCAGCTGCATCCGGTTAGACTGGGAGCCGACCCCAACATAGATGGGAAAAGGTTAGGCAGATGATGAATTGTTCTGCTTGTCCTGTTATAAGTCTGAAACTCAGATAGATATATTATACTTGGATTCCATTGTCTGTCTGTCTGGTAAATCGATAGGTTCTCAACTGATGGAACGGCTGTACTTAGTACAAGCACCATACGTTAATAGTTAGCAATTTTTCTCAAGTTTTAAAAGATATTTTACTTACTAAAAAGTAACCATTATTCTAAGTTTGTAACTGTTCCAAATGTAAGGAAATCAGCATATTAATTGTTTACGCAAAACGTTAACTTACAGAAATCATTCATACTTAGATAAACATAAATTAATATATTTACTTCATATTCAAATCCCGCTTCGAAAGCTCTCAACAAATAAATGGCGTCATCTATTGCTAAGTAATTCACAACCAAAACAAAACATGACCTACTTAACAACAACATTCTAAATTCATTCAAAACAATCTTTATCACTTTGTAATAAAGTTGAAAATAATCCGATGGGGTTGTTTGACAAGTTGGTAATAAAACGTGCGTGATTATAGCTCTTATTGCAAGGGTATAAGGTAGTAGGGGTATGATTAAGTGGGGTGAATGAACTGGGGTCCACGTGGTCCTTGCAATTGCGCAGTTTTGAACCCCCTGCAGTAGTTACGACGCACATTGGTGTATGGGGTAGGGTGTGCGTACCAGTTATAGGATACGAAAAAAAAAACCTGAAACGAATTGCTGAACACATATTATTTACATACTGCCTAGGTTTTAACTTAAGCAATATTTTATTTTATGAAGTAACTAGCGACTCGTCCCGGGTTCGCATGAGTGCAATGTGCTCTCACAAACCTACTTTCTCTTGAACACTGATGAAAATTGCATTAAAATCTGTTGTGTAGTTGAAAAGATCTAAGCATACAAACAGCGGGAGCGACTTTATTTTTAACTGTGTAAAGATTAGAATAGGCACTTATTATTGAGCAGTATAGGATGATAATAATATTGGTTTACCACCATACACGTATCAAAGCCTTCAGAAGGCCGCAATCCTTAATACCTGCAGGATTGTGAGAAAATTTTTACATAACGAAAATGAGACAGTAATCTCCACCTCACATACTCAACCCTTAATCACCACACAGATACAGGTTAATGCTCACTCATCATCACACAACCCGACTATATCATCATCTCATCCCATCACCACTCTTCTGGGGTAGTACTTGGCTTCGGCCCGTACTATTCCATAATTCCGGTAATAAAGCCGAGATACGTAAAAGTATAAAAACAAATAATAATAATAATAATAATAATCATTTATTTCAGGAAATTTCCCATAATAGTTTGAACGATTGTCTGGCAGTTTGGGTACTATAAGCGACCCATCCAAATGTCATTTCTTTGGTATTGTTCGTTAGGTATTGATTACTTTTTTTTTTTTGGCGGGTGGAAAATCATCGAATAGGTCCCGCTCTTGGGCAGAGCGAAAGGGAGTGTCAGACTTCTACTGACTAAAAACCACCCATGTTCCTTCTTAGCCCTTTATGTCGAGGTCGCGGTATCTCCTACGAAGAACCCGCAGCCCCGACGGGATCTCTTTGAGTTACAAGTCCAGCTCCACGATAACTGACAAATGCTTGCACTGACTGGACGGGTCCACTCAAATCTGTGTGGTACTTTTCTGAAAAGACCATTTCAGACACTAATCTGCATAGTCTTCATGTGTGTATAACAAGTTTTATGTCTGGACCTTAAAAGACACTATGAACTCTGAGTTTGTTCTGGATGTTTCTTCTCGAAGTAGTCAGGTACAAAATATCGGCCCCATCTAGTTAAAAAAAAAAGTGACTTGTGAAAGTGTTTGTAAAAACCTATTTGCAAAAAAAACATCATTTATCATTTAATAGAGTGGAAACTATATTTTCGAGCCGTTTGGGGTTGAAACTCTGGGGCCGTGGGGTCCGAGTGCTCATAGCCTGTTTAAGGAAATTTCAAAACGCTTAGTTGACGCTTCTCGTGACCCAAGGGCTGGCTTTTATCTTGGCCAGAGGCTAAGTGTTGCCATACAAAGTGGCAATACCGCCAGTCTTTTGGGCACATTACCGGCTGACAGCGTTGAGGAGCAGTTTTTTGATGCCTTTTTATAGTTTCTTGTTAGTTTATTTATTAGTTTTTAATTAATGTACATAGTTTGCTCTCATAATCAATCAAAGTTATCACGTGACCCAAAAAAAAAAATTGAGTATCAAGATTTGTAATAAAGATAGAAGATCTTTAATTTCATGACTTGCTTAAAATGTACACCAAATGTTTAATGAAATTTTCTGTTTTCCTTAAATATATAATTACGAACAAAAACACGACATTCAAGTAAAACAAACCATTTTAACATTCTGTGAGGTTTCTTGAGTAAGCACTTATTCATTCTGTGCATTCTACTGATTATAAGCAGCTAATCAGCCCACTCCTTAGGGAGAACTAGCGACATTATACATTAGAATAAGCGAGCTCCGAAGACATTTAATTCGTAACAAAAGAAGCCACGAGCTGATTCATATGCATCTAACGGCTTTGAACCAAAATCAAACAAAATAAAAACATGGTCAGAAGGCCCACTTGAAAAACCCCTGTTTTAACATAACATCAGGTCTGTAATCCGCCCGTCGGGGCTGCGGGTTGTTCGCAAGAGATGCTGCGGCCTCGACATAAAAGGCTAAGAAGGAACATGGGAGTGTCAGACTCCTACTGACTAAAAACCAGTCAGTAGAAGTCTGACACTCCCTTTCGCTCTGCCCAAGAGCGGGAGGGGTTATTCGATGATTTTCCACACGCCAAAAAAAAAAAAAATCTGTAATCCACGTAGGGTGAGGCAGAGGTTTAGGTACCCATTAGTCCATTAGTACACCCATATTTCGCCAGTTATGTTCAAGTCCCGGGCAAGATTATTGCCACCAAACGGGCACAAATCCAGACTCCATGGCCGCTACTGAGAAATGCCTGTTGAAAAACCCAATAACACTTTGCCTGACCCGGGAATCGAACGGATGACAAAAAGATAGACTGCCTCATGCATAATATGAAGACCATGCAGATATTTATCTGTAAAAGTCCGACGTGTCACTTGATGTAAGTCGCCATCGCCATCCGCAACGCATGGTCGTGCACGGAACGTTTTTTGATACTATCTTAGTCTAACTGCCGCACTCAGAGAGCTTTAATGATTACTTAGGCCATTACTTAGTAAAGGTTTTGACAGTTTTGTCATACAAAAGTATGTCAAATCTTTACTAAGTAACGGCTTAAGTAATCATTAAATATCTCTGAGTACCGCAGTTAGACATTAGATTAATAAAAAAATAATAACTGCCACTCGGGTCAATCTTTAGGTTAAGCCGCGCTTGCCTAGGTTGCTCTGTGGATGGGTGACCGCTTATTACATACCCAATTTCCTTCATGCCTTGGAAAGCACGTTAAGCTGTTGGTCTTGGCTGCCATATACAGATCTTTGGCAGTCGTTACAGGTAGTTTGTAACCTGAAAGTCTGACAACCAGACTTACCAAAGGGTATCGTATTACCTAGTGTTAACTGGGTCGTGGAGGTCAGATAGGCAGTCGCTCCATGTAAAATACTGGTATTCAGCTGCATCCGGTTAGACTGGAAGCCGACCCCAATAAAGTTGGGAAAAGGCTAGGCAGATGATAATGATGGTTTATGACATTGGACTTCTGAGTATGTATACGCTGTGTGACTTATTAAGTTTAAATAAGACCAGGAACTGCCAGGAAGTGAGAGCGGATCCTTTGCGACCATGTCTGAATAACCTACGTGATTCATCAAAGTCAGAAACGTTAGGATTTAATTCTAGTCTAGTTATTTTGTTTCAGGGACCCCGTTCATTGTCTGAAAATTTTATACGACTGATATATTGTACGTTCTATGTTAGATCGAAATGCGTTCTGATTTTAATTATGGTATTAAAAGAGTAACAAATGTAAAAGTGCGAAAATTACACTTACATTTTGCGTTCTAAAATATTATAAAAAAAATGTGATTGAGAATAAAAAAGTATATGAAATTGTGGCAGTATAGCTCAGATCTTATTTTAAACACATCATCATTCTCTTGGCCTTATTGCATTATTCCAATTAATTTGGGGTCGGCACAGTATGTCTTTCTCTTCCATATTTCTCTATTATTTGTCCTCTCATCAGACACCTACTTTCTTGCCATCCTTTACACAGTTCATCCATCGTTTCTCTCCTCGTATGACCTCCCTGACATTTATACTCAAACCTTTCCTCGCGATTTTTTTTTCTTTCCCCGGCATTACATGCCTATACGTCGACAACGGATTACCTACCACAGAATTTCAGTCACCCGGCACCACTTTTAGTCTTCCTGTTATGAACTCATATCATAGGTTAGGCAGAGGTGTACCTAATAGTACATCCACATTTCGTCAGTTATGTTAAGTCCCATGTAATAGGGGGCGAGCCTATTGCCATCAACCGGGCACAAATCCCGACTCCGTGGCTGTTACTGATAAATTCCTGATGAAAAAAGCAAAATACAATTCTAAATACAACATTTCAAATATCCAATTGCCATTAAACATAAAAATACGTAAAGACTGCAACAGGGGCATCCACCCTGCGTTAGGGCGCGTGTATTTAGGTGACCCATATCCATCCCTTCTGGGAGCACGGAGGTGCACGACATTGCAATCAAATCAGCGTTTTTGCGCACTTAGAGGTCTCGTGGCGTCGCTTATTGAATACTAGCTGTTGATCACGACTTCATTCGCCTGAAATTATTAAAAAAAAAAAATATTATTTCCCCATTTGAATCTGATTTTGTTACCAATCTCAAGGGTTTCAATTTGATGAAATTTATTGTTGTATTTTTGATGCTACCCTGGATATACACCGTGTATCAATGGCAATGGCAACTTTATTATTATTCGCAAAAAATATTATTTCTTGTTTTTGAATAAGTATTAATTTCATTGTATTGTTCTCGGATCGTTATCATTAAATTGCATGCAGAAAGGTGTGTTTGTATTAAACGGTTTGATATGCACAGACCATCAAACTGAACCTTTCTCAATGGGAAAACGTCGGTTTCACGACAAAAATAAACAGCTGACCCATACAAAAAAACTTATGAAAAATCTATGGGACAGACAGAACCGCACGTTTTCTTATCCATGCTGTATAAGGCATTCATAGACTTTGTCGTAAGCGGTAGAGTCACTGAGTCTGCCTATGTACCCCAATACTGCACATGAAGTTACATAAATAAATTATCAGACTAGAGAGAATATGTGGAAACTCAACCGGGAGGAGACGCACTGGGTGACATGTACTCACCTTATTGATGAGGTTCTTCAGAAACGGTAGGTTCGTCGGGCCCGCAATCGTAGCGTCGCACATACGACCAGGAGGGCTATTGCGTATCTTTTATATGACAGTGGCAATCATAGTGTCCATCGATTAACTGTCAAATGGTTTGGTACAAAATGGAACCATTTGACAGTTAATCGATGGACACTGTGATAGCCACTGCCATTTAAAAAGATATGCAATAGCTCTGCAGATGTATGCATGTAGAGGTGTGACGAACGATGGAAGAACCTGTGCAAAGGATGATATTAGAAATATTTGAAAGGAGGACTGCTGTATTAGAGAAGTATGGATGAAGGAACTTGCTGCGCCGACCCCAAATAAATTGGGACTAGAATAGGAGAATGATGATGATAATATATATTTTTTTTTACATTGTTTATTATTATATACTTTTTTTATTCGCGGAACAAACTCCCCAGCAATACATCTGTCTGTTAGGTTAAACGAACCAGACTCCATACAATAGTAAGGTGTAAGTTAAATTAACACAAATCAATAATAAAAAAGTATATAATAATAAACAATGTTTTCATTGAAATTGGTATTTGGTATACGGCCAGCTAACTTGCATTTACTTTTAAGATTACTCAGATACTGACAACACCGGCACAGTATTTGACATCAGTGGCTTATTAGTGCTAAACGCTTCATCCAACAAAATTGCAACCAACATTGTCAGTGTACTAAAATTATGAATATTTCTGCGTGTATACTCGTACCAAATAGCTTGTTCGATCGTACTAGGTTTAATAACGGCTCTGCCTTAACCTTTGGAGAAATAAAAAACTTTTTAACAAAAAATAAAACATATTCTTAAAGGAAACATTAAAACAATAAATCATATAAATTCCTGATCATATGTAAAAATTAATAAATTAAAATACTTCAACAAAAAATAAAACTCAAAAAATTAAAAATAAACTTTAGAAGAAAAATCAGTTTCTGTTTGTTTGATAAAATTTTTTTGTCAACGACTTCAGAAACTGATTCTTCTTTATTCTTCACTTTTTAGTGGTTCACATGTGTTTACCCCTTCATAGCGTGATGTTATATTATGAACAGGGCCTCAAGTCTGCTATTTTTATAAATATCGTCATTCCAACACGATCTCATTGTCATTTAGTTAGCTAAAAGTTCGTAATCTGCTAATTCATAATGATCGATCATTGGTCCGTCAATGGTCTCGTAATAGAATTGTGTCATAATGATATTGTCGTATTGCCATTATTATAAAACCAGATAGTAGAAATTATTTTCGAAAAACTACTACTAAATTTGAACATGTATTCGTGCCAGATTTCATTTGTATATATTTCTACGTATTATTTATTAGTGTTAGAAGCAATCTAAAGTGATAAGAAGTACGTAAATAGCAAAAAAACGTCAAATATGAAACTATACAACTCAATATTTTATCTGTTTAGCTGTCAAAAGTGACATTACTGCGTTAAACTGACGTCTAACTGTTTTTGTAAACAACTACGATTTGCGGAACAGTGCCAAACTTAAGCTATTTAATTCATGGACGGAAACATGGAAGACGACTTCTAGGACCAAGGGCCATTACTATGCTGCTATACAAAGATAATTTAAAAACCCGGCGCAAAGATTTATTGGCTGACGAAAAAAGGGAAAGGATTAGAACTGGGGGTGGACTCTTTTTGCCTAGCACCTCTAGCCAACACCACGTACTACTGGAAGATGCTCTTGCTGAGCAAACAGATGCCGAGTTACATGATGTTATTGATAGCGATAACATGCCTATTTCAGGTAAATTATATTATCTATATTATTATGATTAATTACTACTTTTTGCCAGTGTCTGATTTTGATTGCTGTTTCTTTTTTTTATTTTACAGACGTGCAAGTCCATTCTTGGGACCCCGACACACCTCAAGTTCTGTTTGCTGTCAGTGAGAGCAGAACCCAAGTGAATTAGCCTGCAACAGAAAGAGGTACAGGATACCAAACAATATTGTTTGGCATTGAATTATATTTAAGACAATTTTAGACTAATACAAAATTTTGTTGCAGACCATAATATTACCACTCCTCCTCGTTTTTCTGAGACCCGTCTGACTGATTATGGTGTAGCTCCAACACAAGGTACTTTTTCATATATATTTTTCAAGTTGCAAATAACTTTTAGATTTGTACTTTATATATTAAATTCTGAACCATTTGCAACATTTCAAAGCATTCTTTGAAGATGTTTTTACACATTACATACATACATACATAAACTCACGCCCTTTTCCCATGGGGGTAGACAGAAACCACAGAACGCCACTTGCTACGATCCTTACACATTAATTTTTACACATTAATGTTCACTTAATCACATGTACTTTATAGATTTAATTTGTAACATTACAGGATCTAGAAATATACGGACTAGAGTGATCCAAGAGGAATTCTCTATCCGTCAACAATCGTATGACAGATCCCAAAAAAAAAGAAGAGGAGCTACACAAACTCAGAATAGCTGAGAAAGAGTGGATAGTGAAGGCTGCTGAACAGAACTTCTACAAAGCTAAGGCTGAAAGAGAAGCTATGGAGGAACTTCTTCAGTGTAATAAAGCCAAGAGAGAATTGCATTTAGGTATATTTAGAAATAAAAATTAGAACTTTAATATACATGGTATTTATTTACATGCCCCTCATAGTATCATTAATATTAGCAAACAGATGAAAATACATTAAATATAAAAACTACTCTTATTTCTCTATACTTACACATAATTGTACCTACTTACTAATTACAATTATTTTATTAACTTGAATAAAGAATTAAAGATATTTAATAAACTGTGTAAACAAAACTTAACTGACATCATTTATGTAGTTGAAAAATTAAAAATAAAGGTACAAGTAAGTATTGTATACTTAAATTTAACGCACACACATTTACCGTCATAATTTATTGTACTTGTTATATTATTAAATAAAATGGCTGGCAATAAATGCAGCCCTATAACGCTACCCCATGCAGTTTCTCTAGTGTGGGAGACTGGAATTAAATCAATATTCGAGATGGGTTCAGGCATTTCTTGATTTGTTTCTATACTAATGTTATGTAGCACAGCACATGCTACTATTATGTTACATGTGTTGGGTAAATTGTTTTGCAATTTTCTATTTAAACATGCAAACTTTCTTTTCCATACACCATTAAATCTTTCTATTATATTTCTTGTTGAGATATGAGCCTTGTTGTACCTTACTTCAGGTTGTGATTGTGGATTAAGCACAGGCGTATACATTTAATGATGATTGTGCATAACCACTATCACCAATTAGTAAACTTGTAAGTCCCCTCCTTCGAATGTCATATGACACCTACTATTTGAAAATATCCTTGAGTCGTGGACAGACCCAGGCCAACGTGCAACAATGTCATATATTTCCATTTGGGGCCCGCACACTATTTGCACCTTAATTGAGACCGTTTTTTCTGCTGGGACTTTTGATAGGTATATGATGACAATCAATGCACCCTATAGCCCCAGGAAATCCAGCCATACGATGAAATCTGATTTTCTTCTTCTTCTTCAACAAACACACAACTTCCGGAAATTTGACAAAGCGTCTTACTCGGACATTGTTGTAGCCCTGTGTTCCTGCACAAAATCCATGCCCGGGATCCCTGTGCGAGTGTGATCTTTATTCAGATCATATTTTCTTCTCCTGCTCCCCGTAAATAATAAATCCATTTCCAAATTCAATACCTAGCCAACCAAACAACCAACCAACCAACTTTCAAACCCTTCTCTCCCACTTCTCACCTAAATTAATCAACATTAGCTCGAGAATATTTGCTCGTAGTGAATACATTGTCTTCTCTTCAATATAATTTCACAAAAAACACGTCAAACACGATACTCGTAACAAATAAAAGCAATGACTGCACAATGACGTTGTAATGGTAGACCACTGGTCAAAGGAACTGTCAAAATTTTAGCAGATTACCGTCTAGGTCAGTCATTCATTTGTCATTACGTACGAGATTACCATTTTAATCCACTTCTTTCAATGGAGTGTCAGTGGTTGACCATTGGAAAGTCATAATGACGCAATTATATTAATAGATTACCAAACTTGTCAAAATCAACAATTGTGTGATCAATGACAGACCATTCTGACACTATTGTAATAGCAGACTTGAGGCCCTGGTGTAAACAACAGACATACATAGGATTTCAGCAATCAGCAGCTTTGTAGTGCACCACATTTCGTGTGTGTAAATCCCCTAAAATAGGGGAAAGACCCCATTGCCATCAACCGGGCTGAGATATAGACTCGGTAGGCATCCGTCTGGATCTGTACTAAGGAATTCCTTATAGATAACCTAATAACATTTTTCTCGACCTGGGAATGGAATCCCAGACCTCCATGCTCTCCATCGCAATGTTGAAAGTGTTTAGCATCTTGGATAAGTACTCGTATATAAAAATCATAAAGTTTCTCTAATTATAATATGTAGATGAAAAAGCTATTAATTTAGGTCGCAGTTTCGATTCAGTCTTTAACCAATTCTACGATGAAAACTCTACAGATGGTTCTGTTTTGTATTCAGAATAGGGATGTTTACTGATTAAAAAAAATATGATTCTAATTAGTCCGTCTGTTAGATTATCGAAAAATATTGGATACGTATTTTTTGTTTTATCAAATCAATCAAAACTGACGAAGATAAAACGCGTCAAAGATTTGAGTGGGGGTTGTGACGTCACTCACCGGTAAAAAATGTCAAACTAATGTCTTAGAATATGACGTCACACGAGTTTTCAAAGCACTGTATCGTCATCATTGTTTGTTTACGTGAAAAAAGAAAAAATACGTGTCCAATATTTTTTGGAAATCTATCTGACGGACTAATTAGATTTTTTTAGTTAACCACCCTATTCATTTAGCGACCTATCATACATCGCACACATTGTTTGTAATCCCCTTCATTTCGCCAGTTATGTTTAAGTCCCAAATAGGGGGCGAGCCTATTGCCATCAACTGGGTACGAATCTAGACTCCGTGGCTACTACTAAGAAATTCCTGATCGAAAAACCCAATAACACTTTGCCGTACCTGGGAATCGAACCCATGACTAATTTAGCGACTAACACATATCTATGTGTAAGTCGCTAAATAAGTCATTTGTGTGCTAAATTGTTCATAACACGTACATTTATAATATAACTAGCTGATGACCGCGGCTTCACCCGCGTGGATGTCGGTCAAATTATATACTAAAACCTTCCTCTTGAATCACTCAATTTATTATTAAATAGAATCTAATTATTATTAAACCGCTTCAAAATCCGTTGCGTAGTTTTAAAGAGTTAAGCATACATAGGGATGGACAGACAGCGACAGCGACTTTGTTATAAACTATGTAGTGATGATGAAGTGGTTTTATTTCACATAGGCTTACATGAGCACTTATAAAACGTTGACAAAAAGGTGCACGGTTCGGGTTGCGTCATTTCCTATGCAGAAGAACTGACAAAAATCTCCACGGTTACTCTTTTTATTAAAATTTGTTGGTTTAATAATATTTGCATGTTACAGCATTAGTACAACCCACGTTGTACTAATGATACGCTACGCTAGCCTACACTCGGGTCTACGTTGTCCCTTATATCTAAGTACTAATAAGTAATAATTCGTAGGATACTACACAAAATATAATAACAAAAAAAAAACACCAAAACAATTTAAAGTTAATGTAACACACACACATCTGTCAAATGTTAAAGCTAGCTTTAAAAGCAGCTTAAACACATCAGCGCCGACAATTAGGCCACACACCCTCCGTGCTGGCGCGCGGAGACAGATTTTATTCGAATCCGAAACGCATCAAGTAATTACAAATAAACAGCGCAAACTACGGACGGGCGTGCGGAAAACTTATACGGAAGCCATGATTTGAGCATTTTGCGGGATAAGACAGATAGATTTTATTTTTTTAGCTTTTATCTTGACATAATACCGATGACTTGGTGAAGGTTGCGGGAATCCGCTGAATGCGAGACGCACGGGACCGGTCAATATGGCGACGCATCGGGGATGCCTATGTCCGGCAGTGAACGTCTTTCGGTTGAAAAGATGATGATGATAAGACGTATCGTCACATCAATGGAGCTTGTGGCTAGAAAATAATCTTCAGGCAAAGCCGCGCTTACTTATGTTGGTCTGTGGATAGCTGACTACCCATTTCAGACTGAGTATCCCTCGTGGCTTGGAAAGCACGTTAACCCGTTGGTCCCGGCTGTTATTTGTAGATTTTAGTGGCCCGAAAGTATGAACCAGTCTTACCAAGTAATCCAGTACTACGTGGGTTGTGGAGGTCAGATATGCAGTCGCTCCATGTAAAATACTGGTACTCAGCAGTATCCGGTTAGGCTGGAGGCTGATCGATGAAGCAATCGATTGACACAATCATTTTTGCGTAGGGTTCTTTGATTATCAAACCGGACTGGGCCCGCGTGATGGATTAAAGTCCATCCCTCTCCTAGATAGGAGGCCTGAGTAGTCCCTGCAGTGGGAATATTATAGGCTGATGATAATGATGATGACTTTGATTGATGTACTTATTGCGTGATTGACGGCTTCGTATACAGTGTAACAAAAAAAAAAATATAAACATGGTGACCCTATCAGTTAACATGCGGGCAACATTAATTAGTACACAGTAGACAGTCTGAGTGTACCAACAAAACAAGATTTTTCTTACGTTCCACACTGCTGTGGAAACAAACTCATTTTTTTTACCAGTCTGAGCTTTTTCAAAACGTAAAACTCATGAATTTAAAACGGGTGTACATTTTAAATGTTAATTAGGCTTGACGATAATTTTTGCTGTTGCATACAGAAAATCTGTTAGCGCAAATGCGCGGTTAACTTTCATAGCTTTTAAAAGTTTATAGTGGAGACTTTACTTTTGAAAAAATATTTTTTTGTTATGAGTAACGAGTTTGTGTTTATGGTGTTATGGGAGAGGAAATAGTTTCTGCGTTTTTTTTCTTAACCTGTGATGATTGAATTAAAATTTAGTTTTTTTGTCACTGCTGGACAAAAGACCCCCTGTCTTTCTAAGTTTTCTTATAATTTGCCTTCTCTGTCCAATACGTTAATGCAAAAATCGTTTTAAATTCAGAAAAAAATTACTGCCGGCTTAAATTGTCATATATTATGTTTCCAGTTTTATTAGATTATTTTCAAAGTTATAGCTGCGCAAGGTTATCGCAATTTTCCCAATGTGGCCAGAAAAGAGGCCTAACTAGGCCAATAAATAATCTCTAACGTTAATGGTCACAGTAAAACGGTTGGCAATAGTTCGGTTGTTCCTTTCAACCATTGTTCTTTCCATTAATGCCCAAGGTTTTTTTTACAAGGTGGCCATTTTTTTTTAATGTTCCTATTTTTGAATTTTCTAAGAAGGTTTAGAGATTAAAATTGAGGAAAGTGCAAGAGACTGTGAGATTAAAAGCTATATATTTTAGCTTGCCAATATCTATTTAATCATTTTCTCGATAGGTGTTAAGTTAAGAGCCACAATTTTTTGATTATTCAAATAACCTAGTTTAACAAAACAAAAAAACACTATGCTACTATACCATAAATACTGCTACCATACCACTGCTACTTTCATATAATTAACAACAACAAAGCTTGAATCACCCAATCATCTTTTCTCTCGCGCTTTCTTAACTCCTTTTCGAATAGCAGACACAAAGGTAATAAGCAGGAGCGGGAGGTGGGACGTCTAATATCGCAACAAAGTGTCATAGTTGTAACTTGCATTCGCGTGCCGTCTCGGGACGATGCAGCCGACGGCCTGTCCTAACTTAGCACCCGTTCATACTTAGCACGTAACCCTAAACACAGAACCAACCTTGTCACCCTACTTTTTCACCCTGTATAGAATCCAATGCTGGTTTTGTTACGACGGTGAAATTTTGTTATGAACAAAAGCTCCGATGTATGCGTATTTGGAATGTGGTAGGTTATTTTCATGTATTTTGCAGTAGAAGTGGGTTTGCAGCTTTTGTAATAAATTTCCTCAAGTTCAGTTTTGGTTAATATAATATGCCACCTTTGTTAACATGCGCGAAGCGGTAACCAAATATTGGTGTTTCTAACTTTTCGGTGACGGCAGTATTCATTAAGTCTTGACGCTTTGTACTTTACATTGAACGTTGACATTATTAGGTCATATGTAACTGAGATTGTTGGACTTACTGATTCCCTGTTATTGTTTAAGCTATACCTTACTCAAGTCATACTCGCAAGGAAGGGTTCTTTTAAGAAACGGCGAGAAATCACGTTTCTAGCGTGAAGGCTCGAACGGGTGGCGTGTGGACGGTGATTAATAAGCTAGCTTGCCGTCCGTCCGTCTTATGACGACGACAGGCCGTGTCGACGGTGCGTTCGTGTTCCACGCGCGCCTCAAAGAGATGTCAGCAACATGGAAGGGGCCCGAAAGGGCCGACGCCCGTCGGGGTTTCGGGTTGTTCGAAAGAGATACCGCGGCCTCGGCACAAGGGCTAAGAAGGAACATGGGTGGTTTTTAGTCAGTAGAAGTCTGACACCCTCCCGGTCGGGACCACCGGCTTATTCATGCCTTCCAAAGCACGGAATCATATTTCTATCAGACAATCAGGTGGTTCTTGCTTGCAATGTCGTAGCCAAACTGGAAACAACTTTTACAAAGTATCCTTCCAGTGGAAATCGAACCCACGACCACAAGGTCACAAGGCACCCATCCGTGTTCCTTCGCTCTTCGTGTTCCAGGGCCGCGATAACTCTTTTGAACAAGCTCTGCAACCTTGGGAAGATTACCCCGTCCAAACTTTATCTCTTAAAAATATCAGTGTATTTTATCCATAAGTAAAAATAAATATAATAATATATACAAAGGCGGACTTAATGTCCTGTATTTTCTACCGGGCTACCTTTGGGTGATACAGAGACAAAGTGTGCTTCAGTTTTTCTATCAAGATTTTTTTAGAAGCACCCATGGAGCCTGGATGTGTGGCTGATTGATGACAATAGGCTCGCCCCCTATTACATGCAAATGTAACTGAGAATGCAAATATGGGTGTACCTACGTATACCTGCAGGGGAATTGCGTATCTTTTTAAGTGTCAGTGGCTATCATAGTGTCAATCGATTAACTGTTAAATGGTTCCATTTTGTACCAAACCATAAGCATTTGACAGTTAATCGATGGACACTATGATAGCCACTGACATTTAAAAAGATACAATAGCCCATTGTACAATAGATGATCATTTTATTGAGTAATTTATTGATTATTTTATTTTATTGATTGTTTTATTGATGTCAGTGTTGCTTTTGTCGTTTTCATTATGTTGTATATTTTCTATTTCTCTTTTTTTTTTTCGTTGTTTGGCTGTTAAGGCGCATATAGTGCTGTTCTTTAAGTGATGGGTCACTTACTGCGGCACTCAGAGATATTTAATGATTACTTAAGCCGTCACTTAGTAAAGGTTTGACATACTTTTGTATGACAAAACTGTCAAAACGTTTCCTAAGTGATGGCCTAAGTAATCATTAAAGCTCTCTGAGTGCGGCAGTTAGACTAAAGTTTAAAATGTTTTGTAGTAACAGTGTACTCATTGTTGTGGGGCCAAATTAAATAAATAAATAAAAAAAATCCTCTGCCTAACCCTTCGAAGGTTATAAAGCGTGATGTTTTTTTTTTAAACGTTTCCCCACGTTCAGAATTTTTCCTGTATCGTGGGTGCGTTTACAAACATTTAAACTCACATATCTACACAAATCAAACACCCAGACCCGAAACAACTATCTGTAGGCCATACTAATATTTGTTCCGTGCGGGGATCGAACCCGCGACACACTGCGCAGCAGTCCAATCGATCAGCCACTGCGCCAACCGTGCCATCAAAAATGTTTATAAATGCTTTACCCAATTTAGGTACATTAGCAACCCGTTCTACTAACATAATACGACGATATTTGCCCGAAAGCCGTCAACTTGCGACTGGCGAAGTGCACGAACAAATAAATAACTTTCTCTTTTGTACGGACTTTATAACGGCCCGGGATGCCATAAAAACATGTGGTTTGGTTACGATAAAGAGCCCATTGTGGGTTTTTCGTTTACTCCCCATAGCGTAACACGGTTTGAAAATTGAGGACAATTTTGTTTTTTCTTAACTCTGTCACATGTTTGAATTTTCTTTCAGATGAAACATAACATCACGCTGGTAATCCCCGAAGGGTTAAGCAGAGGTGTACTTAATAGTACACCCTCAATCTCGCCAGTTATGTTTAAGTCCCATGTTATAGAGGACAAATCTATTGCCATCAACCAGGCACGAATCCAGGCTCCGTGGCTGCTACTCAGCAATTCATACAAAACCGCTGCCCCAGCCGGGAATCGAGGATCAGGACCTCATGCTCAGCAGTCGCACTTGTGACCAATAGACCAATGGCGCAGTTCTTATAGATAGCATTTCGAAATGGGGTTATCAGTTTATTATTATACTTTGTTGCATTGTCCTCGATGATTAGGATTATTAATGTAGTCACGGCTTTAGTCTGTGGCGCCAACACATAAGTTTAAAGAAAAAAAAAAAAAAAAAAGTTTATCTGTGCTAGCTTCCTGTCACCGGCTTCTGTAAATATCTTCATTCGGATTTTATGTCTTAATGGCGTCACTCTTTTCGATTATTTTTAGATTTCTTTTAGGTTTTTAAACTTCATTTTAAAGTTAAAATGGAAAAATAAGGTTAATATTGACAAAGTCGAGGCCAATGAAGAAATCAAAGAGATTACGAAAAGCGCATTAAACATAATTAGCTCTGATTCGAGTGTTATGTGTTTTTATTAGTGTGTTGTTCTATGTAAGAAAACAAAATGGCTTACCTTGTGTGTGCCTTGATTCGTTTTTTGCCTACTGCTGAAGAATTGGAATCAAAAGCCTAAAGCTCTGTTGTGTGGCAATAATCGCTACATCGAAAACATGGTATGTTTTATATGCCTTGCGCTTTGCACGTGTTTGCAACTAACTGCATGCCTGCCACGTGGGCACTACATCGAAGTTCAGAGAGTACCTATTAAAATGTTTGCCTTTATTGGCTGCTAGCATGACCTGAGACCGCTCTGTTGGAGCTTGCAACGGAACTATGAAGCCCAAAATGGATACATTATGTACGACTTGCCTGGCCTGGGGACATCCTGCGGGGGTGTACATGGCCTGAAACGGCAGTGTCGTGAACTCAGCAACCCTAAAGGGGTGTCCTGGGGGGGCACACACGGTTGACTGCTATTATAACCTTCATGGATACATTATGAACGACTTGCCTGGCCTGAGGTCATCCTGCGGGGGTGTACATGGCCTGAAACGGCAGTGTCGTGAACTCAGCAACCCTAAAGGGGTGTCCTGTGGGGGCACACACGGTTGACTGTTCTATTATAACCTTCATGGGAAGTTCTGCGGGAGCTTACTTGGTTATATAAGTGTAATGTTGTTCTACAACATGCATTGTGTTTTATCCTCGAGAAGTTGATACCTATAACATTTTTAAGGAGGTTACCTTATAGAAGACAATAAAATTGTCCCTTCACAGTCATTAGAAAATATCCTCCCGTTATCGGTTGAGAAGTTGAAAATGCAGATCAAGATAAATGAAAGTGAATTAAGGTGGTAAGTACCATATAAAGAATTATTATATAATCAAGTTTCTTGAAATACTTGGTGTGGATCTATACCCAGAGAAAGAAAGAGAAGATTCATATAAAAAATATTAAATAAGCAAGTAAAACACAAAATGAAAACCCGCCATTCTCTATTTATAAACAAATGTTTTATTAATTCTGAAGATCATACAGTGGTGAATGAGGTATCCAAAAGGCATAAATAGACATAGTTAAGAAGTTGTATCTACCAATCCACACTGGGCTGGCGTGGTGGATTCCTCGCCTAGAGAGGAGGCTTGAGTCCTTACAGTAGGAACATTACAGGCCGATGATGATGATGAAGAAGCTGAATAATGCTTCTGTTTTGTGTGTATACATATATATACAAGCAGGGGGACGTAGATCTCTTATTGTTGGTAACCAACAAAGACAAAAGAGTTTGTTACAATCAAAGACGGAAACATAAGATCAGCAAAATCTATAAATAAATCTGGTTAAGGATTAAATATGAGTGTACCATAAAAGTTCACTCATAGAGTGAGCACATGAGAGCCGTATGTGCTTCAACAATAAATTTTTAAACTGGCGGGGCCCTCCTCCATAAGTGCAAAGAAAGGGGGGGCTGTCATCAAAAGTACAAGTGCAGCAGACAAATGCGGATGGCCAGGAGAAATCATTCCCTTCAGAAATAAATTCACAGGTTGGTGGACTTAAATATAATTTATGTGATTGGAAACCAATCACTCAAACAACCCAGTTATTCTTAATTGGATGGTGGTGATGGAGTTATAGGTACTCCTCTAGATGATAAATTCTATACTTGAATTTATTCAGATAGTATCTGAAATGAAGAAGTGAATTGCTTTCATAGCAATTAAAGTTTGTTACCTACCCTTTACAATAACAACTTTGTTTACCATTTTTTCCTTGTCAAAGAGACAGAAATAAATTAAACTTACTGTCTTTTATATAAAAGACATTACATTATGTTTAGTTTGGTTGGAGATAATCTTGTATACAACAGTATACCAATTTTTTACAGAATAATGGTTTTTTCTTAGCACATTGGATTGGATGCTTATTACATGATAGACATAGGCAAGGATATAGAAAGCTTTATTTTTTCAAGGCAAATGTTATGTTTTCAATATGTCTTACCTTCTGGTTTATTTTCAGCCCCATAAACATAAATTACAAAAACATTGAAACCCATTACAGGTTTCAAAGCTTCCTTAGAGACAGAGAGGCTGTATAATGTTTAGAAAACATGAAATCATCAGTACCAAAGAGAAATGTGATTTCATACCTAAACAACACAGTAAAGTTCTAGGTTTACTTTTTTAATACTATTCACTAAGCTTTAACATCACTGAAGAGAAATGAAATATAAGAATTTATTGATAAAAGGCTATTAGAACTTTAATATGCTTGCCCAGTTATTAACTAAAGGACTCTATTCACTAAGAAACTCAAGTGGCACAAAAACCTTGTTCTAAGTGATAACAATGATAAAATAACATCATGCCTGTAATCCCGAAGGATTAGACAGAGAGGTACCTACCTAATAGTACACCCACACTTTTGCCAGTTCGTTTTTTATGATAATTATGATATAAACACTATGTTGTATATATTGTATCATTTGCTGTGGTCCATAGACATAGCCAGTTATTTTGAGTTAATAATTAAAATACACACATATAAATATGCTTCATCTGCATGGTACGGCATATTGTGTGGCTCATAGATTGCTAACAGACTATGGACTGTAGATTCAGCTCAGTTTTTTAATACCAAAATTGAGTGCTGCCCCTTTTTTCTGGGCTAAAGTGTTCTGTCAGTCATTTATGAGATAGTGAAATTTTTTGCCAAGAATTGAAAATATAACATCAGAATCAGAATTTTTATTTGTTAAACATAGGTATGGTACATAATGGATACAGTATCATACTCATTTAAATAAGGAGCAGTTAAATAAATTTCTAAAATCCTTGGCAATAGTGTGAATCTAGGTATATATGGTTACTCGATATTACTTACATTAATACCAAAGGTAATAATATGATATCAGCATATTTTGAATGTGGAAGGGAATCTTAGGTGTTTTAAATTATTAAAATATTATATCCGTATTGGTGAACTTACAATTGATTAATTGTATCATGGAATAACACTAAGTATCACAGTTATGTATCGTGGCCCCGGTATCTCCAGGGGTTGTAGCGGTGATAAGTGGTGGATGCTCCTTGCCAATACAAGGTGGCATTGGAAGGAATGGTATTTAGACCAATATCATTTATTCTATACTTTTTCCACTATTCTCTACTGGGATTGATGGCAGGAGTATTATCAGGAACATTTTTTAAGATTTTGGAATTAGTATTGAAGCTGTTGATATTATTAGGAATTCAATAACTAAAAGTACACAATACCAATACTTGCCTCATTGCCTGCAATTGTAAAGACAAGAGACTGTAATTAAAATATTATAAGCATTAGCAAACCATCACTGAAGTTATTCAGTTTTTTCGCTTTAAGGATTAATGAAGGTTTCTTCCTCTATTTTCATATTCTGTTAGTTCAGTTCTATCTCTAATTATAAGACCACATATAGGTACAGATGATAGTATCAAAATACGGTTCAGAGACTTGTCCTCCAAGATCCGGAGAATTCTTGGGAATTGGGATGTTTTTCAGTTTTTTATTTTCTCTCTACTGGGTCACATTCAACAAAGTGATTTACAAATAATTACCAAAAAAGCGATAACTATATTACTGCTAGCCACAGAAAGAGTGCAAACAATACCTATCTCTATTTTATACTTATGATATAGTGATTAAACAAAATCGTATTACTTTAAGGGTTGATACGCTAATTAAATTTGTGGGCCAAACGAATACCAACCTTTTATAACTGTTTCTTTCTTTAGCAATAGAATAGGAGTATGTAAACCCAGCTATAGGGGTGGTTAAATATTTAAAATTAACGCATGGCCTGTGGGACTGTACTAATTCATGAATAATATCCACAAGAGGCCTTAAAGATGTGTGAACTCAATTACAATAACGTGTTGGAAGATATGGAATTGACATTAGTACATGCTCAATAAACAGTACACCCGCCATGCAACAACATTGGCAGCCTCCAGCAGTTCAATATAGACGATATTAGACGAGCAAATGTTTAAATTAATCCTACTTATATAATATTATAAATGTGAAAGTTTGTGAGAATGGATGTGTGGATGTTTGTTACTCTTTCACGCATAAACGGCTGGACCGATTTGGTTGAAATTTGGTATGTAGATAGGTTATACCCTGGATTAACACATAGGATAGTTTTTATCCCGATTTTATCTTCCCGTGGGATAATTTTCGAGTTGTAGCGGGCGAAGCCGCTGGCACAAGCTAGTGATTTATAACTAAAACTTTAAAATGAAACCTTTAGTGAACAATAGAAGGTGACCTGAAGCAATTTTTTAATAACACTGGTAACGATTAAACCTGAATTGTAAAAATACTACCTTTAGGTAACTAAAGTGGCCTTAACAAAATTCTAAAAAATGACATATGACTTATAAGTTATATAATATTCATCTGAATGATTTTAGATGGATGTTAATGGATTTTATATATTTTTTTATTGATTTTGTATAAATGTTTATCGATTTTATATGAATGCTTATTGATTTTGTATAAATGTTTATTGATTTTATATAAATGTTTATTGATTTTACAACTAGTCTTTAAACATCTACATTAATAATCCTAATCATCGAGGACAATGCAACAAAGTATAATTGAATAGTCAAACGAACTTACCTGTAAGTGAAGTTCGACGGTAATTATACTTTGTTGCATTGTCCGAAGATGATTGGTCCCACCCGACCCAAAATCTCCATGCTATTTATTCATATGAGCATGAACCCTATGTTGTAAAACCAATAAATTGCTATGAACTTAATGAAGATATTTACAGAAGCCGGTGACAGGAAGCTAGCACAGATAAACTTTTTTTTTTTTTTTTTTTTCTTTAAACTTATGTGTTGGCGCCACAGACTAAAGCCGTGACTACATTAATAATCCTAATCATCTTCGGACAATGCAACAAAGTATAATTACCGTCGAACTTCACTTACAGGTAAGTTCGTTTGACTATTCAATTATATAATTTGAAGTTAGTAATTCGTTAATTATGTTAATAAAGTGTAAGTTAATTAAAATAATTATTCTGTCATTGTGTAATTCTAAATATCAAACAAAAAAAATGCTGTACAAAAAGCATACTGTTAGAGCTCCTGCAGCCTGTGATACAGGATTATCCTAGTACAGGCATGTAACATTAATAAACCTACATTTATTTAGCTTAATTTTGTATTTTTCTCTCGGAGTAAAGTATTATTTATTTTATTTCAAAGTTTGTACTCTTCATTATGATATTGTGTGATGTTCCTAACAAAACAAATGTAATCAAACACCAATTGGCCAATTTAATAAACAAACTTATTGGTGTTGTGATGTATTCAATTTCAAGTTCTAAAAGCTTAAGTAACACTTACTGAGTGCATCTACCCTTATTTCAGTGTCAAAAATACATTTAAGTGCGAAATATCGTGAAATTTACATGTGGCCAAGTTTCCGTGCCGATGAGTAAAAATAACTAAATTATCAAATCAATAAGGTTTTTGACTATCTAACGACCAGTTTCCGCTTCGGGTTTTTTCAGTATCTAAAGGATATAATAATCACGTATACATACTCATCTCCATACCACCAAACTAATGGTTTCAATGTTTTGTGAATTGTATGGTTAGTTAAAGCTTAAATGATTAATTAAATAATTTTAATTAATTAATTAATTGGTTTTGGGCTTGATAGGTCCTTGCGAAGCTGAAGTAGGTTGCTAGTATATTTATAAATTACGGCTTATGTGATATTCTGACGCATAAGTATCATTAAACATCTACCAGTAGTTTTTCCAAGGAGTGTCCATGGAGTTTCTTGCCCATTCTTCTCCATAGAGTTTTATTTAGATACAAAATATTGTTAAAAAATCTTGGTAACATCATTCATCTTGAGGTCATGTAAGAAAGAATCCCCAACTTGCGTACCGCACACCTTATCCCATAGAAAGATTGAATGCTATGGCGCGTTTAAGGAATATTGCGCTTTTTCCTTGATTTGTGAATTGAATTATTGTGTATTGGATTTATTTGAGGTATTCTCTCGTTTTTCCTTTATTGCTGTTACTTTTACGAGAACGTTTTGTATTGTGACTTTCTGCGAACGGATATAATAGATTAGAAGATAAGATTATTACACAAACGTTATATTTTGCACAAATTATAATTATTATATCAAACACAATTTCAACAAACAATTATATTGTTACTAATTACTTTGTAAAACAGATTAAAAGAAATAAGGAGATTCTTGTCAATAATACTTCTTCATACGAAACTACCTTTGCAAATGAACTAGTAGAATCAATTATATTATATCTCTGTAAACTATGATGTTCTCACTTACCTTTTTTGTTTTTGATTTTGGTGGTCGGGAAATCATCAAATGTACTAAAACCACCCATGTTCCTTCTTAGCCCTTTGTATCGAGGCCGCGGTATCTCTTTCGAACAACCTGCAGCCACGAAATCTGAATTCGTGTCCTGTTGTTAGCAATATGCTTACCCCTGTTACATAAGACTTAATCATAACTGGTGAAATGTGGAAGTACTTATAGGTACACCTCTGCCTGTGGGTGTTACAGGCGTCATGTTGTGAGGTTATGGTGAAACTGGTCAAATTTAAGTTGAATCAAAAAATCAAAAGTCATTTATTCAAACTAGGCTGATAATCAGCACTTTTCGAACGTCAAAATTTACTTAACTTTACTTTACTCATTTACAAGTGACAGTCCCCCAAACCGCCCACCCTTCGACACTTCCTAGTGTTTTGTTTAGTGAAACCGTCAATTGGAAGCAAGGGGTTGATTTTCTTGTTTTTAACTACTTCGTGCGTCATAATAATGAATTATAATACACATACATACATAAACTCACGCCCTTTTCCCATGGGGGTAGGCAGAAACCACAGAACGCCACTTACTACGATCCTTACATACTCCTTTTGCCTCGTCCACATTCGTACATCTGGTCATACACGCATGCCGGTTACGAGTACTACGCACCTATCCTTTCTGAAGAACGGCACCAATAAGATCAGTGTATGTCTTTTATAATATTTTTATGGAATTATAATATTTTTACTTTTAAATGATTCAAATCTCATAAATACCATTTTTTTATGAACCTTTGCTAGTCATTGGGTACATGAAGTGGGCTGCCGTTGAAGGACAACTAAAAGATAACGGTGTATAACTAAGCTAATTTATATAAGTAGTGGTTGCCTCTGTGGCGTAGGCCACTCCTAAACCTTTCCATATATCTCTTTTCCGCGGGAAAAAGAGTCAAGATATGAGTTATAAAAGTCATATTCTGGTTTCGTTCACCATGACCGAGCCAGTGAAGCATGGTGATAGCCATTCATAAGTTATGTGGGCCCGGCTATAACATCATGATAACATTATAAAAAAGTGTCGGAGCCTTAAATGTACACGTAGCAGCGTTATGCGACTAGTGATGTGCGTCTTTACACAAATCGATCAATTGTAATCAGTATTTCGGGAACTTGTCAAGCAGATCAACTCTTCACGTGACCAGAAACCTGGCCTATTTTTTTGGCCAGAGAATGCCAGCTCATCCTGCCGTCGCCTTCTGGGCCCACTGCAAAAAAACACCCAGTGGAAACCTAATAGAGAGAGAAAAACATGCTATATGTTTTTTAATAATCCTCCATTTAAATTTCTGACATTGTTGTTTCATTAACGTAGAATAAACTAATGGATATGTGCTTATCACCATAATAATATTGAATAATACGCTAACAATGTAAACTACTGTTATAATAATTAATAAAACATAGGCGTGGTTAGCGTATGGGCAGAGCTTTTACGTAATAATGTGATTATAGAATAAAACTTACACACACTGTAGTCAGTTTTTGTGTTTTTTATTAAGTCATCAAAGTTGCCTCCATAGTAACAGCAGCATGGGTCAAACTTAAAGGTTAAGTAGCTCTTGCAAAGGACGGTTCCGTAGATGGGTGACCAATATTACATGTCATGTTTTCTTCGTGCTTCGACGATGGCGACTCTTGGTAAAGGTAAAGGTCCAGCAACCTTTTCCAGCACGATTTCCAGCAGAAATTATGATAATGATTTAAACATTTTCGAAGTTTAACCATACTTTTTATTAATATCAAATACATATAACAAGGAAAACCAATTGATTCTATTCAATTTATCAATTCAATAATCGACAAAATCCTAGCTAGCACATCACTAGCGTCGAAGCTCATTTTTCGCACCCCACTAAGTGATTCACGATAAAAAGGCCGCGTTACGTGAATGCGTGTCTCTTAGGCGTATGGATATGACGCATATAATTCAAGCTACGGGAGGGCCGGGGTGAACGTATTTTTCTACTATATAGTTTTTAAGCAAGTAAGTCTAAAGGTAAGGTCTTTCCAAGGAGAGCCGCGGGTTATTCGCAAAAGGCTAAGAAAGATCATGGGTGGTTTTTAGTCAGTAGAAATCTGACTCTCCTCCTCTCATTCCTTTCGGCCCAGAGCGGGAGGAGTCATTTGACGATTTCCCACCGTCCAAAAAAAGAAGGTCTTACCAAAGAGTATTGTATTACCTAGAAACTAACTGGGTTATGGAGGTCAGATAGGCAGTCGCTCCATGTAAGATACTGGTACTCTGCTGCATGTGGTCATACTGGAAGCCGACTCCAACTTAGTAGGGAAAAGGCAGGTAAATGTTGCTGTATGCTTTAGGGAATTTTTGAAGGATTTGAGAATCGAGATATTTAAAAAACTGGCCAAGTGCTCATGAAGAGTTCCGTACCATTGTAGTAGATATTGACAGATTTTTCATAATCTGTAAGTGTTGAACTAATTTCTGTATATTTTTTAAAAATTTTAGGCTCGGTAGTTTCAGAGATAGCCGGGGGGAATGGTTGGACAAACGACCGGCTGTATGGTCGTTGTGTTGGACAGACAGACGGACAGACATACGAGTGATCTTATAATAAAAACAAGGAAACATAAACCACATTAGACGTGATTATTCTTTCAATAAAGCAAGTTATATGCGTTCGCCACAAAATGGCGTACATAATATAGGAGAGCTGAAATTTTAATGAGAGCCTCGAGGCATATGGACCGGTATTAAAGTACCTTGCACATGAGTTTTACTGACGTTAATATGGTACCGATTTATAAGCAAGATATTAGATTCAAAGAAGCTCGTTTGTAAATAATAGAAGACGCTCAGGTCGATCTTTAGGTTAAGTCGCGCTTTCCTGGGTTGGTCTGTGGATGGGTGACCACCCATTATATACCAAGTTTCCACTGAAAAGCACGTTAAGACACACGGGATCACAGTCTGTCATTGTCACATTCGAGTATAAACAGCACTTGACTAGGTTGATCTGTGTATGGGTGGCCACCCATTAAATATTAAATTTCCTCCTTACCCTGGCAAGTACGTCACGTCGTTGGGTATGGCTGTCATTTTTAGATCTTTAACAGTCGTTATATAGTCATTGGTCCTAAAGTCAGACAACCAGTTTTAATAAAACTGGTTCCAACCACTCCACAGTCAGATAGGAAGTCGCTCCACGTACAATACTGCTATTACGCTAGTAAGCCGATACCAATATAGTTGGGAAAAGGCTAGGCAGATTTGAAGGTTGCGGAGAGACGGTAGAAGAAGTTTTGTGACCCCCACCGTCCAGTTAGTAAATAAGTTAGTGGTAAGATTGGTTGTGAGACATTTGGGCCACTGATATCCTGTAACGACTGTCAAATATTCTAAAAATGACAGGCGTACCCAATGACGTGACGTGCTTGCCAGGGCAAGGAGGAAATTTAATATTTAATGGGTGGCCACCCATAATCAGATCAATCTAGTCAAGTACTGCTTGTACTCGAATATTGTTATTGTTAAGAGACACTTGGACATAAAAAAAAAATAATTAATCTGAAACCTCCTTAAAAAGGCTCATCTGTATACTGAAATTATAACATTTTGGTGTGCATTTGATCGGGCCGATTTTCTCGCTTCACTCGTCGGTAGATAATCTTTTAATTACACCCCACGCCTGATTGTATGTATTAAATACGTCATTATTATATCAATGTCCCTGGCTTGGCTCAACGCTTTTTGGAAGTGTAGAATTTTTTAGTAAAAGTTGTTTAGTAAGTTATTTTTGATTGTTATTTTAAGAGAATGTTATTAATTTTCTATCTTCTTATAGTTTAATAATATTCATAAGTTTTCACTTTAGTATTTTAATAAACACAAAAAATGTATTTTTTTTGTTTTAAGTAGATTTTTATGCAGAGGAGCTCGTGGCTTAATAAGAACTGCCACTCGGGTCGATCTTTAGGTAAAGCTGTGCTTGCCTAGGTCGATCTGTGGATGGGTGACCGCCCGACATACCGAGTTTCCTCCGTGCCTCGGAAAGCACGTTAAGCTGTTGGTCCCGGCTGTCATATATGGATCTTTGGCAGTCGTTACAGGTAGTCAGTGACCTGAAAGTCTGACATCCAGTCTTACCAAAGAGGTATCGTCTTATCTAGTATTAACTGGGTTGTGGAGGTCAGATAGGCAGTCTCTCCATGTAAAATACTGGTATTCAGCTGCATCCGGTTAGACTGGAAGCCGACCCTAACATAGTTGGGAAAAGGCTAGGCAAGTGATGTAGTAGATTTTTATGCAACTTGTAGCCGGAAACACAGGTTCAACCATACAATAAACAATAGTTCGGGCAAAAAAAGCAACTGTTCTCTATTTTAACTGATAATATATTATTGTATATTGCCCCTTTTTATATATAAATGATTATTTGATTATTTCATCATCACACCACAGGGCAAACATGCTTGTACCTAATAATGTTGCTACCATCTTGCACGCATGTCTTTTCTTATATGTATAATAAATTTTAAGCAAATAAACATTATATTATGTTATCTAAATTCTTGTTGATTTTTTGTGTCTTGAACATAACTGTCCACTGGTGGGCTAAAAATGTAGCCATAACTTTATTTCTTTAAGGAATAAAAGCTTGAATCATGTCAGAAATGAGCAGAGTTGGAAATCTTTTGTCATAAATGGAGCAGATGAGAGATAGCACTGGGAGATAAAGGATACCTGTAATTCAACAAAATAAACTATATATTACATAACATCACGCCAGTAATCCCCGAAGGGTTGGGCAGAGGTGAACCTAATAGTTCCTACAGCCACATTTCGCCAGTTATGTTTTAAAGTCCCATGTAAAAGGGGCCTCCTTATTGCCATCAACCAGGGAACAAATCCAGACTCCGTGGCTGCTACTTAAATTTTCCTGATCGAGAAATCCACTAACATTTCGCACGACCTGGTAATTGAACCCAGTACCTCAAAATCAGCAGCCGCGCTTGCGACCACAAGACCAACGAGGTAGTATCTTTTATTATTGATTTCTTGTCCTGTGTGAGACCAATAAATACTTTTTCTTTCTTTCTTTCTTTCTTTAGTCTTGTATGTAAAATACTGTAAAATACCCCCATACCCCAGGAGGGTAGGAAATCATTAAATGACTCCTCCCCCTCTGGGTAGAGCTGTAGGGAGTGTCAGACTTCTACTGACTGAAAACCACATATCTTCCTTCTTATCCTTCTCTTCTTTGTGTCGAGGCCGCGGTATCTCTTTCGAACAACCTGCAGCTGTAATATACTTCTTAGTAATAGGTACAGCACTGGTGCCACACTCACTGGTGACGGCTTCATTAAATGCGTCATTTATATCATCATTACTTTTTTTTTGGGCGGGTGGAAAATCATCAAATAACCCCTCCCGCTCTTGGGCAGAGCGAAAGGGAGTTGTCAGACCACCCATGTTCCTTCTTAGCCCTTCATGTCGAGGCCGCGGTATCTCTTGCGAACAACCCGCAGCCCCGACGGGCATTACTACTCTGCCTAAAATCTCGAAGGTTCTAGAACCTGTGACATCTAGCAACCCGCACTGGTCCTCCCTGGTGATTTTAGTCCACTCGATCAGATAGAAACGAACCCGCAATTACCGACAGATTATGCATAATTACGTGCTTATGCTAATTGATTTGATCGGAGCTGAGTGTTGCCTATCGTTGCCGCGTAATTTTTGACAACACGATTGACGTTACGAGACGCACGGGACCGGTCAATGTGGCGACACTTGGGGGAGGCCTATGTCCAGCAGTGGACGTCTTTTGACTGAAATGATGATGATTAATAATAATGACTGCCTCGTTGGTCTAGTGGTCGCAAGCGCGACTGCTGAGCATGAGGTCTTGGGTTTGATCCCGGGTCGGGCAAAGTGTTATTAAATTTTTCCATGAGGAATTTATCAGTAACAGCCACGGAGTTTTGATTTGTGCCCGGTTGATGGCAAAGGCTCGCCCTTACATGGGACTTAAACATAACTGGCGAAATGTGGGTCTACTATAGGCACACCTCTACCTAACCCTTCGGGTATTACAGGCGTGATGTTATGTTATGATTAATCTTACTCGATTCCTGTAGTAGCCAAGGTTATCAAAGGATAACCTATGTGGCTAAGAGCACGAAAACACTAAGGCTGTCTACACATAGCATTTAAACTTAAAGTTATATGATGCTACGTACATGAACGGACTCCTGCAAGGTCTGGTCGTTCGCCAGTGTGTACCGAGTCTTATGAATATGCATGATGCTCATACCGTGCCGGGTGCAGGATAAAGCGGGGAGGGGGGCAGTCTGTAGACGTATTTAGTAAACAGATATTTTGGGATGCAAAGATCTCAAGATGACTCCAGTATGGGAGTTATTATGATGGGATCCCAACCAGCAAAAACTAGGCTTACAACAATCTCAAGACTACTGTTTTGTTGCTCTTACATCACTCGTATATAATGATATAAGCCTGGGTTTGGGCACCAATTATAAGCATATTTAGTTTAATATCGTTCTAATATCAGTCTAATTGAATGCTGTTTGCACTTACTGAAATCTAGCCAAAATTAATTTAAGCCGACTTAGGCTAATATTGCTTTTACGTAAGTATCATGTAAGCCTGAATTGGCTTATATTGGTCTAAGTTTAGAATATTTTGAGAATTTTTCGTCAGATCCAACTTAAAAGTTCGTGTGAGTGTTGGTTTGAAATTAAATGAAAACAAATTAAAGTTGCGCGAAGTTAATGTTTATACTGTGCGGTACGGCATTTTAGTATAAAAGTAAAAGTAGTTATACGGTAAGTAATCGTATTGGAATTTATTATTTACTGTTAATTAGACCTCATTTTACGCTTCAAAATTCATGCGCCTTGTTAAATAAGGTATTTCCTGTTCTCGTTTAATTATTTTATTTGTTAATTTGTATTGATAGTGTCGCCATTAGTATAGCTGCATTTTACAAGCGCACTATTAAACTAATGTAAGATTGTTTACTCTAATATTAGCATTCGGTATACTAAAGATAACTCCATATTGGAATAAATTAGGGTTCCTCGCAATTTTACTTAAAACCTTAAATCGACAAGGAGAAAAAACGAAAAAGCAAAACCTGCAGAACCCTCACTGATATTTTTCTCAACACTACTTTGTCCTGGCAGCGGTATATTTGTTTGACTTTTTAACATTTCATTGTACTTCTTTACAATTTTCCTCCTGTAGCCACCAGTTTTCATAAATCTTTTCCAGTTTTTGTAATCCATTATTACTATTAATTTAAAAACTTAAAATAAAATATGGCCAGCAAAATTACTCTTAAAACTATTAAAATTAGTTATTCCCAAAATCGATCTAAGATCAAACGCTCTTATATGGGTCTTGTCTTTTGTATTGTAAATATGTTGAACCAAAATCACTCTAATATCATACTTATCCAGTGGTATTGATCTTATATTAGTTTCAAATAAGATCAGAAATGCACGTACTCACAGTACTCTTATGCTATGCTGATATTAGTCTGACATCTTACAATAGCATTTAGCAAGTCTAATATAAAATCAAATGAGCTTAGAAAATACCCATATAAGAGCAAGTTTTTCTCAAGTGCAACTAGTCTTAGTACATGCTCTTATATACATATATGAGACTTGGTTATGAGACTGAGCATTCTTGAGGCCATACCGGCTTGTCTAAAAGTAATATAGGATCGATGGTATGTTCTAAAACAAATATAAGAGCGCTTTAAGCCTACTACTCTTAAAAAGTACGAGTTCTGAGACTGTTTTGCTGGTTGGGATATTATAGTCCCTGATATGGGGGGAAGTGAGAATTATGTTTTTCCTACTCCTCCGCTATTCTTGTCTGATTAATTTCGTTGCGGGATCCAAGACAATTAAATCGTTACTGTGGGACTTCGTCGAGCTTCATTGTCTCGGCGATTTTCTGGTGGTCGCCACTGTTCAGGAGTTACGGTGTAGCGGTCTTGTCCCATAAAGAAAGGCCTATAGTCCGTTATTTCATTTTTTTTTGTTTATTTTCCCCTTTAACTTGAGGGGTATGCTTGGGTCACATGTTGATCCGATGCTTTACGTCTCGGGATACTTCGCGATCCCCTTGGACAAGCGACCCGAGGTACCGGAAATTGGAACAGATCGGGGCGTTCCAGCAAGAGTTATGTGCTGGAGAAACCGCCGAAATCACAGAATAGGTACCTATTCTATTTTGGTCCTAATTACTTTCAGGCCAAGATTCAGTCTTAAAAATGTGCTCTGGACCTCTAATAAATACTATATAATATTAAACTTTTATTACATTTTACATATACACAACACAAAGATATAAAAAATTCTATTTCCAAGCCGAACTTCGATATCTTTTTAGCCGTATACATGCAGTTACTTTACACTTTATCATCTGCCTAGCCTTTTCCCAACTATGTTGGGGTCGGCTTCCAGTCTAACCGGATTCAGCTGAATACCAGTATTTTACATGGAGCGACTGCCTATCTGACCTCCACAACCCAGTTAATACTAGGTAATACAATACGCTTTGGTAAGACTGGATGTCAGAATTTCAGGTCACTGACTACCTGTAATGACTGCCAAAGATTTCTATTGACAGCCGGGACCAACAGCTTAACGTGCTTTCCGAGGCACGGAGTAATCTTGGTATGTAATGGCGGTCACTCATCCACAGACCAACCTAGGCAAGCACAGCTTAACCTAAAGATCGATCCGAGTGGCAGTTCTTATTAAGCCACGAGCTCCTCTCTTACTTTACACTTATATAATACTATAGTAGGTAATGTTCCGAGACGTTTTCATCAAAGTCAATGCCTTCCTCAATCAATTTAATAAAAAGCTCTATTATTTACGAAAAGCAAGTCACCATTTCTATAAGAAATCAAACATATGTTTACGTTTCATTTCATTTATATCAATTCATTTCTGTCGCTGGACAAAAAGTGAAATAGTCGCGCGGGACAATAGTTTGGTGTCGACATTGGTGGGCGAGCCTCGTCAAACTTACGGGCTAGTGATGTACCCAGTTATCGAGTAATTGGTTTTTATCGAGTTTTTTTTAAAAGTATGGTTAGGTTGTGTGAGAAATTATATAATTACAATGATATGATGATAAATGGTGAAATGATGATGTTCACTTTAGTAACTAAATTTATTAATTAATTGGTTTGTAATGGCAACCCTGAAATCAATTTTGGGTTTAGCAACATTCCTAGAGACTCTCTCGGCTTTATCGTCTCGTGGTTGAGGAGAGCGCGTCGGCGCGAATAATAGTTTTTCTCGCCATATTGAAACCGTCATTATATTTAAAAATTCATAAAAGTTGTGCCAACAACATCAGTTTCTCGTCTAATCGTGAGTGTGCTATTGAATCGGTGCTCAAGCTTGCACGATACCTGGATTCAGCCGGACCGATAAATAAGGAAGGTAACTTGTACAGCGACTGGGTAAGTCTGGCGTCAGTACTGGGTAGCTGGAAGGGTTCCTTCGTGAAGGGTTCTGGTTTCGAAGACATCGTCCAGGGAGCAATCAGGTGAGTGCCTATTCAAAGCACACCCTTTTGTCGTAACATAACGTTTTGTCGGTTTTTCTCGTTCGGGCCTTATCGTTGCCGCCCCAAAGATTACAATACAGTCCATTTAATATTTCGTTAAAAAACATTGGTCCTTCTAGCCGGATCTGTGTGAAAAGCATCCTTTTATCGAAGTAGTTATCGTATTTTCGTATTTTGTTAAATATAATCTAATTTTAGTTACTTTCGAAGGTACATCTAAAATAATTGTTGAGGTGCCATGACGGTGTTGGTGAGATTTCTATCGTAGGGTTTTTTAAGTTGGTAGCTTCGGTTGCGTCGGCCGTAGACATTGCCTTTTCTGTACTTTATGTTGGCAGCTTTACAAGACTGTCAAAAGTGACAGATTCGTAGCTGGCTGTCATTTGTCATTGTGAAAACTTTGTTTATATTATTTTTTGTATTATAATTGTTTTCGTTATTGTTTACAACAATGCCAAATGATCAAGATATGTCGGAAAAGGGCAATGAAGGTGCAGATGTCAACAGAATCGCGCGCGATTACGCTATGATGCGATTAGAGTTTATGGATAGCTCTGATTTAGTAGGTTATATAGATCAGGATTTAAGCGATCTAGCAAACGATTTCCATAGTGCACAGCGAAAGCTTCTTTCATCGTTAAGTCCGTCGTTACGGAATACTGAATTGCAAGTTATGGCAACGTTTGAAAATAAATTAAAAGCAGTCAAAACTCGCGTTCGAGCGAAGTTATCGCAAGTTGACTTGAAGCCTTCTGTGACTGTAAGTAGTGAACCAATGTCAGCTAAATTGCCTAAAATTAACATAAAAACCTTTGATGGCAAGTTTGAAAATTGGATATCGTTTATACAGTTGTATGACTCACTCATTCATAAGCGTACAAATATATCAAATGTTGAAAAGTTACATTATTTGTTGTCAAGTGTCCAAGGGACAGCATATGATTTGATAAAGAATTTCCCTCTCACAGATGACAGTTATGTTGACTCCTATAATATTTTGTTGAAGCATTACAATAAGAAATGCCAAGTTGCAATGATGTATTATGACAAATTAATGTTTTGTGAGCCAGTTAAAACTAAATCTGGTCTTGAATTGGAACGGATTTATCGGACATTTTCGGAGAACTTGTCAGTTTTGGAAAAGTATAATTTGCCAGATAAAAACTTTATGTTGTTCTATTTACTGTGGTCAAAGCTGGATAAATCTACCCGAGAATTGTTTCAGCTGGAACATAATTCATCTGATATTCCAAAGTATGAGGATCTTGGATCATTTATTGAGAAACATTTCAGGGCATTGGAAATTGCCAATGTTAGAACTTTGACCAGTAGTAATTCTGTAACTTCCAAACCTGCAAGTCAAAATAATAATAAAACCAAATCGAAGGCTGTTCTTGTCGTATCAAACTCGACTTGTGCCTTTTGTTCTGGCCAGCACAGTCTCACCACATGTGAAGGTTTTTTAAAATTGGACGCTCGTTCTCGTTTTAATGTCGTGAAAGAAAAGAAACTTTGTATTTTGTGTTTCTCGAGTAGTCACGGAGTGAAAAGATGTAATGTAACTTCTCGTTGTAAAGAGTGTAACTACTCTCATAACACATTACTACATCTTAGTAAAGAGCCTGTGCCTCCCCCCGTGGTGACAGAAACTGACAATAAAAGTAATAACACAGTTTTAACTTCCATTGCTGGGGCTGAAAATTCTACTGTTTTATTTGCAACTGCTAAAGTTCTGATAAAGGATAACACTGGTCAATTCCAACCGATTAGGGCCTTATTGGATTGTGCCAGTGCATGCAATTTTATCTCAGAGCCTTGTGCAAAAAGACTAGGATTAAACATAACCTGCAGTCAGCAGTCAGTCAGTGGAATCGGTCACTCGGTTGCCTCACCTCTTGGATTGTTATCTTGTGAGGTCAAGACTCTCAATACAAGTCAGATATCAAATTTCAAATTAGAAGCACTTGTTCTTCCTTCGATTTGTGCCGATCAACCATCTCAGCCTGTCGATTTATCGGGTTGGTCTCACATAAATAAATTGGATCTCGCTGATCCTGGGTTTGCAAATCCAGGACCTATAGATATGCTGCTGAGTGCAGACGTTTTCGCTTCGTCGCTCTTGCCTGGTCTTAGGCGGGGTAAGCCTGGTCAACCAAGGGCATTAAACACCGTCTTTGGTTGGATTGTGATGGGTGGTTGTTGTGATGTTCCTGCGATCCCCACTCACAATAAAATTTCTCGTTCTCGCTGTCGTAGCGATGATTGCCTTATCGTGTCGCAATCTTCGTCAAATTTGTCGTTAGATAATTCCCTTAAAAAATTTTGGGAATTAGAAAATGTTAATTCTCCTGCCAATTATTTCTTGTCGAAGGAGGATCAACTATGCGAAGACTATTTTGTCAAAAGCTATTCTCGTGATAATAAAGGTCGATTCGTAGTGCCGTTACCTTTCGTCGATCCTACGAACAAGCCTACCTTCTCAAATTCTCGTGAGATTGCTCTCAAAAGATTACTCTCGTTAGAAAAGAAATTAAACTGTAACCCTAATTTTCGAAAGGCTTATGCCTCTTTCATGGAAGATTATGAAACTAGTGGCCACATGGAAGAGGTAGAGCCTCCGACATGTAAAGATGGTAAATTTTATTACATGCCTCACCATGGTATTCTGCGGCCTGGGTCTGTGACCACTCCTCTTCGTGTTGTATTTGACGCTGGCGCCAAGGACGCACGTGGAGTATCGCTAAATGACACTTTGTTGTCTGGGCCAAAGCTGCAGACAAATATTTCTGATTTGTTAATTCGCTTTCGTTGGCATGAAGTTGTGTTCACTGGTGATGTAAAGCAGATGTATAGGAATATTTTAGAGCCCGACGAGGACATGGAGTACCAACGCATTTTGTGGCGCTCCACTCCTGAAGACCCTGTCCGTGATTACAGGCTTCGTACCGTCACGTATGGAGTGTCGTCGGCTCCATTCCAAGCTCTACGCACTATTGCCCAACTGGCCAAGGACTCTGCTGCTGATTATTCTCGTGGGTCTTCGGTGCTCAGCCGTGACATCTACGTTGATGACGTGGTTTCGGGCGCAGACTCTATTGAATCGGCTCTACTTGTGAGATCCGAACTTACAAAAATATTGTCGTCGGGTGGTTTCCATTTGAGGAAATGGACCTCCAATCATAAAGATTTCCTTGCTGATCTTGCTTCTTCAGAACTCTATTCGGAGAGTTTTAGATGCTTTGAGGACATCTCTGATGTTTCTCTCAAAATCTTGGGGCTTTTATGGATGCCTCAGACTGATAGCTTTCAGTTCAAGGTTACCGACAAGGGAGACCAAAGATGTACGAAACGAACGATCCTATCCTGTATAGCTCGTATATACGATCCTTTAGGATTCCTCGGCCCTGTTACGTTTCATGCTAAATATCTTATGCAGCTTCTTTGGACTTCTGGGGTCTCTTGGGACGATGATTTGCCGGAAGCTATTCAGTCTGAGTGGTCGCGCTTCAAATCTCAACTGCCTTTATTGGCATCAATTTCGATTCCTCGTCGCATGGTTCAGTCCTTCATCACAATGCAGCTCCACGGTTTCGGTGATGCTTCCGAGCGTGGCTACTGCGCTGTGGTGTATTGTCGTGTCGTTGACGCGGAAGGTTTCGTCTCTGTTCGTCTTTGTTGTGCAAAGTCTAGAGTTGCACCTCTTCGCAAGCTGTCTATTCCTAGACTAGAGCTCCAGGCCGCAGTGTTGCTGTCAGACTTGTTACAATCTGTAGTGGAGGCTCTCAGGCCATTTCACACTGTCACTGAACTCTTCGCCTGGTCTGACTCCAGCGTCACTCTGACTTGGATTAAGTCGTGTCCCTCCAAATGGAAGACCTTCGTGGCCAATAGGGTCAGCCACATCCAAGAAATTATCGCGCCTGATTGTTGGCGTCATGTGAGTACCTCTATCAATCCTGCTGACAGTGGTTCTCGTGGAATGCTTCCTGCGGATCTTGCTGCTAACGAAGTCTGGTGGAATGGTCCCTCGTTCCTTGCAGACCCCGAGGAAAACTGGCCGGAGTCGTCGCTATCGTTTGACAAAGAGGACACCTTGCAAGACGAACAAAGGATTTTCAGCCTTCTGACTGACATTGATGTCAATTGCGTTGACGAATTGGTAAACAAGTTCTCGTCGCTTTCAAAGCTTAAACACGTCCTATCGTACTGCTTCCGTTTTGTACAGAACTCGAAGAATTCTGCTCCTAAAAATAAACTTGTCGGGCCTTTGCAAGTCTATGAAATTAATAGAGCTTTCCTGTTCTTAATAAAATATGTGCAGCAAGGTGCATTCTCACATGAGATTGAAAACCTTCAAAGGAGTTCCCCCAACTCTCTTCCAAAGGGCTTGCGCAAATTGTCGCCTTTTCTCGATGATGCGGGTCTTTTGAGGGTGGGCGGTCGCTTGGCCCATGCTGACGCAGAGTTCAACGTCAAGTATCCTCTGTTATTGCCGCGCAGTCACCGCCTAACCGTTCTCATTATCGATGAATATCATAAAAAATTCATGCATCCTGGCGCGCAAACATTGCAAAACTTGCTTGCGCAATCCTTTTGGATCTTGTCGCCGAAACGAGCTATTCGTTCTGTGATTTTGGGTTGCTTAAAATGTTTTCGTGTAAACCCTACACAAGCTTCAGCTCCTATGATGGGAAACCTGCCGTCATATAGAATAAACCAAATAAAACCTTTCTCGGTTGTCGCTGTCGATTATGGTGGACCTTTTGATATTTCTCTGGGTCGTGGTCGTGGATTAAAAACCTATAAAGGTTATATCTGTGTCTTCGTTTGTACCTCTACTAAGGCGATCCACATAGAAGTCGCTTCGGAACTGTCAACGGAGGCTTTCTTGGCTGCGTTGAAGCGGTTTATGGCACGCCGTGGTCGATGTAATCGCGTTGTCTGCGATCAAGGGCGAAACTTCGTTGGTGCCAGTAACTACCTTGACAAGCTCATGCAGAATGCTGCTGAGTCCCAAGAAATAGAGTTTTCGTTCAATCCTCCTGGAAGTCCTCATTTCAACGGACTTGCCGAAGCTGGTATTAAGTCGGTTAAAACGCACCTTTCTCGTGTTGTTGGTACGCAGCGATTGACGTATGAAGAATTTTATACTGTCCTGACACAGGTAGAATCTATGTTGAACTCTCGTCCCCTCACCCCTCTTAGCTCAGACGCTAATGACCTGTCTGTCCTAACTCCAGGTCATTTTCTAACTCTGGAACCGTTGTCTATCGTTGCTGAAGAGAATTTCGTGGATCAGAACATAAGCGTCCTCCACCGTTGGAAGTTGATTCAAAGGATTCACCAAGATTTCTGGCGTAGGTGGCAAAATGAATACCTTCACACACTACAACAGAGAGCTAAGTGGAATAAGAATAACACAAACGTGACTGTAGGTATGTTGGTTCTGATCATAAATGAGCAAGTCGGTCCGTTGAAGTGGAGCATGGGTCGTATCACAGCCCTACATCCCGGTGCTGATGGGGTCTGTAGAGTGGTGACTGTGAGGACTGCTGCTGGTCAATTCAAAAGGCCAGTCGTAAAATTGTGTCCACTGCCTATCCTTAGTTAAATAACCGTCTATCGATGAAATAACCTTTCGCTGTCGTTAGTATTTAAGACTAGTTTAAGTTCGTTGTTTATATTTCATAAATACTTTGTATTTAGGTGGGCGGAATGTTCACTTTAGTAACTAAATTTATTAATTAATTGGTTTGTAATGGCAACCCTGAAATCAATTTTGGGTTTAGCAACATTCCTAGAGACTCTCTCGGCTTTATCGTCTCGTGGTTGAGGAGAGCGCGTCGGCGCGAATAATAGTTTTTCTCGCCATATTGAAACCGTCATTATATTTAAAAATTCATAAAAGTTGTGCCAACAACATCAGTTTCTCGTCTAATCGTGAGTGTGCTATTGAATCGGTGCTCAAGCTTGCACGATACCTGGATTCAGCCGGACCGATAAATAAGGAAGGTAACTTGTACAGCGACTGGGTAAGTCTGGCGTCAGTACTGGGTAGCTGGAAGGGTTCCTTCGTGAAGGGTTCTGGTTTCGAAGACATCGTCCAGGGAGCAATCAGGTGAGTGCCTATTCAAAGCACACCCTTTTGTCGTAACATAACGTTTTGTCGGTTTTTCTCGTTCGGGCCTTATCGTTGCCGCCCCAAAGATTACAATACAGTCCATTTAATATCTCGTTAAAAAACAGATGATATGATTACAATGATGCCTCGTTGGTGTAATGGTCGCGAGCGCTACAGTTGAGTATGTGGTTCTGGATTTAATTTCCAGTTTGCCCTGAATGATATTAATTTTTTTTTAAGGAATTACTTAATTGCAACCCATCTCAGCGCGGTTGATAACAAAGAAAGACTCTTATAAAGCATTACTGCCAAAATGTGGGTATACTTAAGGCGTTATTCCTGCCTATCCATTGTGTAATATATGTTATGATAAGGTCCGGTAAGACTGGATAAATTATACGTACATTTCGACCATACTACGTGTTCGCCGTGTGCTTAAAACCAGCGCTGTGCCACATCACAATAAAATAAACAAACCATTATCAGCCTGTAATGATTCCACTGCTAGGGCACGTGCAGGAGGCATCTATCTATGAGATATAGTGGACTGTAATTTACCCAGAGTGGGCTGGTAGATATCTTCGAATATCTGGTTCTTGAATCTGACGGTTTCTTCACTTTGTATTCCTACACCGTTTTAAGACCAGTATGGCCCGTATGGTGTCGGACGTAAAGAATAGCACCATCCCATATCTTCCCGTGGGTATCGTAAGAGGCGACTAAGGGACTTACCAGAGAATGGGCAGCAGCATTCTCTGTGCCTTCGTAACAACCATACTGCGATCGCCAACCCGCCTGCCAAGCGTGGCAATTATGGCAAATCCCCCCTTCTGGGCGAGGCCTATGTCCAGCAGTGGACGTCTTATGGCTCAAATGATGATGATGATGGGGCAAATGTCATTGGGTTTTTCTATTAAGAATTTCTCAGTACCATTTCATTTGTGCCAAGTTAATTGATAAGCTCGCCCCCTATCTACACTAATAATATTATAAAGAGGAAAGATTTGTTTGTTTGTTTGTAACGAATAAGCTCCGAAACTACTGGACCGATTTCAAAAATTCTTTCACCGTTCCGAAGCTACACTATCCGCGGGTGACATAGGCTACTTTTCATCCCTGTATTCCGACGGGAACGGGAACTACGCGGGTGAAACCGCGTGACGTCCGCTGGTTAAATATAATGTGATTGGCGAAGTTTGGTCTAATAGGTATTAGGTACACACACCTCTGCCTAACCCTTTTTTTTTTTTTTTTGGGGGGTGGGAAATCATCAAATAACCCCTCCCGCTCTTGGGCAAAGCGAAAGAGAGTGTCCGACTTCTACTGACTAAAAACCACCCATGTTCCTTCTTCGCCCTTCATGTCGAGGCCTCGGTATCCCTTGCGGACAACCCGCAGCCTCGACAGGCGTCGGCCCTTGCGGGCCCCTTCCATGTTGCTGACATCTCTTTGAGGCGCGCGTGGAACACGAACGCGCCGTCGACACGGCCTGTCGTCGTCATAAGACGGACGGACGGCGAGCTTACCCATCACTCACCGTCCACACCTCTGCCTAACCCTTCGGGGATTACAGCCGTGATGTTATATGATGATGTTATGTTAGACTAATGTTTATTCTCTTCATTTACAAAACTTAATCTTCGCAAAAGTCAGTTTTCTATCGAATAAATTGCTATTAAAATAATCGAGCGAGTCGCAACACCATGCGACTTGTCGTGTCGCCATCGCAGACGGTCGTATGAATTGCCTGTCGCCGCTTTCCAACCGTGTTTCTTTGCCATTTGAGTTCAACGGCACGATCATGTGAAAATGGATAAGAAGTGGTGTTTGGATAGCAATGTTTTTGGATCTAATTATAATTGAGTTATTTAGTAAGTCGAGTACATATATAAATATATTTGATTAAATTTAGGAATGCAGTCTACAGATTCGGATGTATGTATAGGAAAACAATATTTGATTGTTTGTGTATAACTCAATGGATTCCAATAAAATTGAGGCACTGATAGTTTATAACATTGATTAAAACATAGGTTGTTATTTATCTTATTTACCGCATTGAAATTAAGAAAAAGTAAGTATTAAGAGGTTTATTAGCATTATTAATTTAATAAATTAATTATGAACCTACAAACTGTTGTTTGGCATGATGTCTTATAAAGAAAACTTGTACCTTTTCACCGGGAAAGATTTAACTTACGTTCTTTAAAATGTCATTTCAAAAGTAAGCAATTCAAAACTTTGGTAACTTTTATAGAGGATGGTCATAAATACAAAAGATTATAAAGAAATTATAAAGTTACTGCCGGGGCAGCGGGTTGTTCGAAAGAGATATCGCGGCCCCGGACACAAAAGGCTAAGAAGGAACATAGTGGTTTTTAGTCAGTAGAAGTCTGACACTCTCTTTTACTCCGCCCAGAGCATGAAGATTCATTTGATGATTTCCCAACCTCCAAAAAAAAGGATTATAAAGTTTATGTTAGTTCTTGTCCACATTTCTTGTATCCAAGAGTTCGCCGTACTTTTGTCCGCCGTTTGAAAGAAGTTACCTACTATAAATGAAGTCTGTTTTTATTTTTGTTTAGTACTTACTAACAACTGGTACTTGCCGCTGTAAAGTTACATTCTAGTGGCGTTCTGTTTGTTGTACAATAATAAGCGAAGGAATATTCATCCGTTGATGTATTATTGTTTATTTTTGTTATGTTCTGTAGGCTTGTTGAATGAGACACCAGTGAGGTTGACTTGGTTTATTACTACATGTTACAGGTAATCAATACAGACAGACAGCAGTGTCCCAGACGGGGACCGACATCGTAGTGTCTAACTGGAATGACAGATAGGAACTGGATACATAGATAATATCTAGTGATGGGCACACTATTAACATACTAAATAGTGATGTCCCAACAATTTTGTTTTGTTGTTCGCAAGTGCTACTGTTTGGAATAAGGTACTTTTTTTTTTTGGCGGGTGGAAAGTTATCAAATAACCCCTCCCGCTCTTGGGCAGATCGAAAGGGAGTGTCAGACTTCTACTGACTAAAAACCACCCATGTTCCTTCTTAGCCCTTCATGTCGAGGCCGCGGTATCTCTTGCGAACAACCCGCAACCCCGACGGGTGGGGTAAGGTCCTCGGTTCGATTTTAAAGTGTGATTGCGTTTTTTTTTTCATCAGGAATTTCTCAGTAGCAGTCTCGAAGACTGGATTTGCAGCAGATTGATGGCAATAGGCTCGCCTCCTATTACTTGGAACTTAGGGTGTGCTACTAGGTATAACTCTGCCTCACCCTTTGGGAATAACAGGCATGATGTTATAAGGTGTTTTTTATTCCTCTTGTAGTGGCACGATTAATTATTATTTTAAGCAATCGTCACAGTGTGGCACTGCCTTAGGTTCACTGCTTAGAAAGATGCGGTGACCCAGTGAAAACGGGCCAGCTTGGTGGTCGTGAGGAAGAACATGATGAGGAAGTCAGCAGGTCGGTGTTACCTATCCGACTACTCTGAGAAGAAAATCAGAATCTCTTTTAAACATGACGCCTGAAATTCCTGATGGGTAAGGTAGAGGTGAAACTTATTAGTATGTTTTTACCAACATTTGTTCCATATAGTGTCGAACGTAAAGAATAGCACCATCCCAAATCTTCCCTTGGGTGTCGTAAGAGGCGACTAAGGGACTTACCAGAGAATGGGCAGCAGCGTTCTCTGTGCCTCCGTAACAAACAACCATGGCATACTGCGATCGCCAACCCGCCTGCCAAGCGTGGCGAATATGGCAAATCCCCCCTTCTGAGGGAGGCCTATGTCCAGTAGTGGACGTCTTATGGCTGAAATGATGATGACACCAACATTTCGATAGTTATGTTTAAGTCCCATGTAATAGAGGCCGAGCCTATTGGCATCAACCGGGCACAAACTTAGTCTCCGTGGCTGCTACTGAGAAATTCCTGATGGAAAAACCCAATAACACTTTGCTCGACCCGGCAATAGTCGCACTCGCACTTGCAACCGTGAGACAGGCAGTCTTGGGACGCCGTCGCCTCCTTCTGCGAAGCAGTGATGCTAGCGAAGGAGGTGGCGGAACGTGGGAGGGAGAGAACCTCTCGTCCCAGCCGCCGCGGGAGGCGCTCCGGGCGTCGGGGGCCACGTGATGGCTTCCGGCCACCGTAGACGCGGGCCTGTGGACGGTGAGTGATGGGTAAGCTCGCCGTCCGTCCGTCTTATGACGACGACAGGCCGTGTCGACGGCGCGTTCGTGTTCCACGCGCGCCTCAAAGAGATGTCAGCAACATGGAAGGGGCCCGCAAGGGTCGACGCCTGTCGAGGCTGCGGGTTGTTCGCAAGGGATACCACGGCCTCGACATGAAGGGCGAAGAAGGAACATGGGTGGTTTTTAGTCAGTAGAAGTCTGACACTCCCTTTCGCTCTGCCCAAGAGCGGGAGGGGTTATTTGATGATTTCTCACACCCCAAAAAAAAAAAAAAAAGACAGGCAGTCTTTTTTAAAGTCCAGACATAATATTGGTCAACCATATGAGCACCATATAGATTAAAAGTCAAAACAAAACAATTAATTTGTAACTAACCGTGTTAAAGCTTGACTTACAAAGAAATACAATTGATTATGTAACCTATTAGCAAACGTTAATTTTGTTTGGAGAAGAATGGGAATTTTGAGGAAAGAACCCTATAATTTTCAAAGGGCCTGTGCAGTCATCTACCCTTTTTTTTTAACGATGCTAAATCATCAAATGACTCCTCCTGCTCTGGTTGAAGCAGGAGGCAGTGTCAAAATCCATCCGTGTTTTTTCTTACGTTCTAGGACCGCGGTAACCCTTTCGAATGAATTCCGCAACCCTGGCAGGGCAGACATCAATCCTAACACCGAGATTACCTAATCACCATCGACACATATCCGTCGATCGCTTTATAGCGCTTTGCATAATTCTGTTTGTGTCATCACGCCGAGGTCGACGGCCTCGTCATAATCGGGACCACGCCAGACATCGACTCTGCATATTTCAGAATCGAGTACTCGAATGTACTCGATAATCGATTCCGTGTGTGCACTATTTTGCATGGGATCTTTCACAAAGTATCGTTAGGAGGTGGTGGTTTTTGTTTTTTGAAATTCTCGTGGTTATCGTAGGATGGGTATAAAAGCAGAGGAAAACCAATTAACGATGGGTGTACAATAAATGAGAGGGCTAAAAGTGATGTTTAGAAGAAGTAAAATTTACTGCGACTATCACAAACAAGCAAGCATTGGAAGTTGTTTCGTAAAAAGAGACGACGAAAATATACAACTTTTTATAAATAAAATAGGCCTATTCTTGACCTCAATCTTTTCCTGGAAAAGGTCTTAGAGATGAGGTGAACGATGGAACGAACTAACCCAGAAAAACTCTTATATAATTTAAATGATCACATTGTTTGGCGCAGTGGCTGAGCGATTGGACTGCTGCGCTGCGTGTCGCGGGTTCGATTCCCGCACGGAACAAATATTTGTATGACCTACAGATAGTTGTTTCGGGTCTGGGTATTTGTGTATGTGAGTTTAAATGTTTGTAAACGCACCTACGATACAGGAAAAAATCCTAGTGAGGGGCAACGTTATTAAAAAAATGAGTAAATGAGTAATGAGTATTGTTTGGTATGTCATAAATAACCAGTCTATTCATAATTTGCAAAACAGCACACAGCGTTAAATAAATGATATAAACTAAATGTGTATAAGTAAACTAATTGATAACTTCAGTTAACCTTATCGTATGTAAATCTAGACAAATGTAAAAATCAATGAGTTATACTAAGCTGTCATCATCATCAGCCTATAATGTTCCCACTGCAGGGACTCAGACCTCCTCTCTAGGAGAAGGATGGGCAATATCCACCACGCAGGCCCAGTGCGGTTTGGTAGATGTCACATATCTTCGAATTTTTTGGTTCTAAGACATGCCGGTTCCACACAATGTTTTCCTCCACCGTTTTTGAGAGCAGTGGTGATGAAATAAATTACACAAAGTAATCCGCCTGCCTGGGTTCGAACCCACGACTTACTGTTCGTAAGTCGGGGCCGCAACCACTGGGCCACCACTGCTCTCCCTACTAAGCTGTCACTATTGATAAGTATAATTTAATATTTTATCCAAGAATCATCTTTACAGTAACAAAAAAAGATTACAGTATTTTTTTTTCTGCAAAAACTAGGTTACCAGTATCCGTACCACGAACGTTAACTTCCATTCAACCTTCGAGCATTAAAACAAATTAACTAAACTTCTGAAAGCCGATATTATAGCTCTCAAACATTCAATACAACTTTATGATAACCTCGTTGACCTTAAACAAAACTGTACCGACCTCATAAGATACCTTTGAAGGACTGTACCGACCTTCAATAATTGTGCGAAACAAACATCCTTTATCTACTAAAATAACTTCCAACTATGTACTTGATATCCATTTTAATAATTTCCCTGGCGAACCAATCCACAAACAAAATTAACCGTACACGGTTAAACGACTCTATTCTCATCAGCCTAAAGTTTATTTTTCCATGACTCAGGTGTGTTGTCTGGTTGTAAGATCTCTCGGAGTTATAAGAGCTATGCCAAGTGGAATATTAGTCGTTAGTTGTAACGCGATATCGAGTAAATATTATCAATATTCGTGTATCGAGTCCGTTTATCGATTGTTACGAATTGATGGGTTGTATTTCACTTATTTCTGGGGTTCTGGGTTAGGGATGAGGTAGTTTTGTAGGTTTTCGGGGTAGTTGGTATTCAATTCAGTTAAGTATTGGGCCATTCGTAAAGTGCTATGAGCAATTTATTTAACATCAACTTTTATCTAGAAAATCTATTAAATCCTCGCAATTATCGCATTAACATTTTATTATGAAAGAAAGTAATAATAAAAGATATGCTTATTTTCCTTTGATAAGTTATCGGCCAAGAAAATAATTGTAAATAGGTCAAGGCGTAATCTTTAGTAGTGCGTAGCCCCGACGTTCTACTACTGCGTAGCACTCGTAGCGGTGCTACGCCGTACGCCTACGCCGTAGCTACGGCGTAGCTCTGACCGAAATTCCCTTTGTCCCAACATCCTCTTTGTTCATGATCTTAAAAATAAACAGTTTTATTTCCAGTTCAAGTTAAAATACATTTAACTAAAACATTTTCTACTAAAAGTTAAACATAAAAGAACACAAATAAATCACAGTTGACAAATAGGAAAGCTGGCGTGCCTTGCTCCCATACGTTACGACTGTATTCACGAGTTTTTACCCCATTCAAGAGTTCTTTCAGTTCCCAGACACGGCATAGATGTCGCCACCTGAGTTACCGAGATTGATTCACGAGACCGTTTTAAAGTTTTTGTGAGGTAGAACTTTACTGAACTGGTTTCCGTTATCAATTAATCAGTAGATTGCTAATTTTTGCTTTTTTGTCTTTTTGTAGTTCTTCTACTAGAAACGACATTGTCTAGTTAGGGCCGTGGTTTTGTTTATGTGAATAAACTGTTTTTCAAATGAATCGACTTTGTGCGAGAGCAAATTCCAGGTGCACATAATAAGCCATATTTTATGAATTCTATCTTAAAGCACCAATCATAATCTCGCTAGAAAATTACTTTTGAACAAAGTCTTACGAAAGGGTATAATAATAATAATAATAATAATATTCCACAACTATCACACAACGCCATCTAGTCCCAAGCTAAGCAGAGCTTGTGTTTTGGGTACTAGACAACTGATAAACATACTTATATATTTCTAAATACATACATATTATAGATAAATTACACCCAGACACAGAACAAATGATCGGGCTCATCACACAAACATTTGTCCTGGGTGGGAAACGAACCCACGACCTCCGGCATAGCAGTTAGGGTCACTAACCACTAGACCAACAGGCCAGTCAGTATCGTATTACCCAGTACTTACTGGGTTGTGGAGGTCAAATAGGCACCCGCCCCAAGATACTGTTATTAAGCTAATAATAATAGAATAACATATGTACCTGTACTATTCTCTAAACCTTAGTCATACAAAAACTAAAAGGTTAACTTTTAGTTATTAATTAGCTTTCTCAATGTCTAAACCTTAGTCTATTAATATAAAACTGAAAGTTAACTTTTAACGTTTTTACTTCTGAAAGTAAATCGATATTCTGAATTTTGAAGTTTATTGCGAAACACACAGATCTATCGGACATCGGCGACTATCGATATACTATCGATATACCATCGATATACTATCGATATACTATCGATATACCATCGATATACTATCGATATACTATCGACAGAATCTATTGTGTACAGATTTCTGCAACATCCAAATGTTTAAATAATAATATTTTTGTAAAAAACACTAGGTATCTTATTTTAGTGCATACAGCGTGACCCGACTTCAGCAAAGATTGATTCAGTGCAAGGTTTTAAACTTTTTGTCTAAGATCGGATGTTCCGTTTTTGTGCTATAAGATTAACGTACGGAGTTTCAGACTGTTTTGCTGGTTTGTCGGTAAAATTCGTGTGGAGCTACCTTTGCATTTTGTAGATATCTTCTAACATATAATATATCACGTTGTTTGTAGTCGCACTCGTCCGAAACGGCTTGACCGATTGTTATGATTTTTTTTTGTATATTTGTTTAGTTTTTTTTATTTAGTTTTTAGGAAAAAGTGCAAGAGTTTATTTATAAATTGTAGTCCAATGTTGAATATAAAAAGTATTATAATAATCAATACTTATGTTATTGTGTCAGAAATGCGGTACCTTTATTAACATAGATAGTTTTTATATATATAGATAGTTTACAAAAGTATAGAAACGATTTTGTGTTGCTGGCAACATTTTGAAACATGTCTGCAGCAACATGTGTACTACAACACAATGATATGTTACAGTAACATTTGATTACCGTAAATTCGAGGTTTGTTTAGCCCACGCGAACCTAAGAGTTAGGTAGGAAACAAGCTACCGTTCTTAAAAATTGTAGAATATATAATAATTTGATTTATTATTATCACTGAAAACGTGATATTTACTTTTTGTTTCGTGCTCCCGCTAATACCATTCCACTCCATTAATTTGATAGAGATAATCACCCGTCTAGTGGATATACCCAGTGATTGCAAGTGGTCACAGCACCTACCAACCCACAAGAGCCCACAAGTCCTGCAAAGAAAGAAAGAAAAGAAAAAGTATAAACAGTTACATAGCCATAGAAAACTTTTATACTAAGTAGTGCTTCACCAAATAACATTCACTGAATCTTCGAATGCAATTAAATTACTAATGAAATAAAAGAAAAAGGAATTAATGATAACATAACTTCTTCTACTTATCGTGTGGGCAGTAAGGTCTAACGACCCCACACACCCTAGTTTTAGAGTTTCTACACCGCCGCAAGGGCTTCTGACATGGTTTGACAATCGCCGCGCGCCGTTTGGCGGCCGGGACTACCGGCTGAAACGTGCCTTCCGAAGCACGGAATCATCATTTTATCAGACAATCAGGTGATTCAAGCCTGCAATGTCCTAACCAAAGAAAAACAACTTTACAAAGTGTAACATGGCTGACAAGAGGGAGTACAAGAACAAAATATGTTGCGCGAACCCAAAGCAATATGAGATGAGGGCAGGACGATAATGAGTGCTCTTTTTTCAGGAATTATCCGTAGTTTAAAGCCTAACGTACCTCCCCACGCCTTTATAAAATAACAAAACACGTATTTTATATTTTCAATAAAGTTCTTTCAGTTCAAAGTGAATAGAAGTTTTAATCCGGCCAAATTGGCGCCTTGTCACACGGCGTGAGAGCGCGACGCGTCGCCATCTTGTGCGGCCCCTACAACAGTGGAAACAGTTACGGAACATAAATATATATAAAGTTTTTAAACTGCCATGGTCACAAGCTAACATTGTCTTCTTTATTTATTTTTTTACACATGTTGATCTAAAGTATTATAAAAAAAAGTATAGTAAGTATAGTCCACCAATATCGGGAACAGGGTCCAAGCTACCGGCGCGACGGTGAGGGCTCCAGAGAGAGGATCGTAACGGGATATTTACCAGTGTATCCGTGATCACGGTGCTTGCAACAGCGCCCAAAACTCGAAACAGATAGAAAACATGGTAAATATTCCGTTACAAGTGTTAATAAGATAAATCTATACAACATCTATGTCTTAATCTATACTTCTGTACTAAAATTATAAAGAGGTATATTTTATTTGTAAGTTTGTACATAGAGGGTCTCACACAAAAGTAATGCTCCATTCTAAGAAAAACACAGATACAAATATACATAATTCGTGGGTGGTATCTCTACATATTATAAAACAAAGTCCTTCGACGCGTTTGTCTGTCTGTCTTTTCGCGATAAACTCAATAACTACTGCACCGATTTTCATGCAGTTTTCACCAATGGTTAGAGTGGTTCTCAAAGAAGGGTTTCGGGAATGGGATCAAAATTTTATGGTTACTTTTGGTCGTGATAACCGATATCCAAGCGGGCGAAGACGTGGGCATCAGTTACTAGGCTGTAAATTATACTTAAATCATGCATATTAGCCGAGCTATCACATGTTTTTAGGATCCCGGGATCCGGTTGGATTAGTTTTAACACGGTTATCTCTAAAATGACGCATCCGATTTAAATATCATCCTGAAAATGTATATGGTTGATTCCTTGAAACATTAAAAACAGAACATACACACACAGATAGATACACATTACCTTGAAATAAATGAATTCTATTCTATTGGCTAGTTTGCTATAAACAAGAACTACTCGCTGACTTTACAGCCCCAAGTTTACCAAAGCCCGCGCTTTCAAGTCGTGTGAATTGACATTAATTGCACACAAATCGTGTTTTGTGTAGTGTAATCTCGTCTTAATAAAGCTAAGTCATTAGTGAAAAGTATGAATGTTCACTGAATTCCAAATTAAACTCAGTTTAGCAGAATTAAAAGGAAATCGACGAAAATTCAACACTGATTGAACAGAAAATGACGTATTGAAACATTAGTATTTTTTTAATGCGAGAAATGAGATGTCGGAAAGTAGGTATGTTTTTTTATTATTATTAATTTATAACACGTTGGTTTATACTTAAATAGTTAAACCTGTCCAAAGAATTTGATACAGCGGTAAAAATCACTAATGTTGTGCGCAGACTAGAGGCCGAGCGCTTGACTGCGCGTGACTGAGCGTGTCGTCATTATGTTTTGTTAAGTCCCAGTAACAAAGGGCTGAGTCTATTGCTATCGTTCGAGCAAAATTCCGGACTACGTGGCTGCTATATGTCTTTCTTGATAGAAAAATGCTAAATCATCACCACCCAAACCAAAGCCGACCTGAAAATCAAACCCAGGACATAATACAGAAGTAGCACTTGCAACCACCACACCATTGAGAAAAAAAAACATTATTTATAATAACGTTACAGGGGATCGGACAAAAAAAAACTATTTAGTCCGTCAGATACATTTCCAAAAATATTGAACACATATTTTTTCTTTTTTCACATAAACAAAAAATGAAGGCGATATAGTGCTTCGAAAACTCGTGAACTCCTCGAAAACGATTTTGGAGAAACAATGTCGGTACATTTTTTACCTACAAATGACGTCACAAACCCCCCCCACTCATGATCTTTGACGCGTTATATCTTCGTCAATTTTTATTAATTTGATAAATCAAAAAACACGTATCCAAGATTTCTCGATAATCTAACTGACGGACTAATTAGAATCATATTTTTTTGACTCAGTCCGATCCTCTATTATGTAAATAAAATCCAGTCAATGATAGCCAAACCCGCAGGCAAAATCTACCTTAGACTTATTTCATTCAAAGAGTACAATTCTTAAGAAAAATGTTACGAAAATATTCTGTCATTTATTTCCCCTTAACTCTATAGGGAGGGGATTAATGTATTTTGTTTTTTCTCTTGTTTAAGTTCCTCCGTCCCGGGAAAGAGTAATGCTGTGCAATCCCGCGTTTGTTAATGCATTCTTTATGACATTTCTAGCTCGTAGTGTTGTGCCTTTACGGGACTCGACAGATTTATTGGTTAAATATTTAGTGTGATGCATTAGTGGGATTAAAGTTTTATATACATGTGTTGTTGTATAAATGTTTGTACATAATGAGCTTGTAAATTCATAAAGTAGTGGAGCTCTTTGTGAAGGCGTTTCATGGAAGAGCCATTGTAACTATTACGGACTCCAGGCAACGTTGCCATGTTCTTTTTTGCAGTGAATAGGTGCTTTTGTAATAGACTGATAGATTATTCTTTTTACATGTTTGGATGAAATCTTGCAACTGAATTTTAAAACAGTTTTAACCCCAAGGCTGCTTTTTAGCTTGGATGACATTGCGTGGTTAGCAAAGTAAATTCGTGCTAAGTACTATTCATTATATTTGTAACAACCATACTGTGATCGCCAACCCGCCTACCAAAAGCGTGGCGATTATGGCAATGGCTCCCTTCTGGCTGAGGCCTGTGTCCAGCAGTGGACGTGTTATGGCTAAAATGATGATGATGATGATATTCATTATGGCGGTCTTCCAAAGATGGTGATTTTTGTTTAATTTTTAAAGGGGTGTTTTTGCTTCTTATCAAAAAAGGATTACACAAATAGAATCTAATCGCGATACTCTATAATACCCTCACGGACCGGACAGGATTTTATTGTACAATAGGGTACAATCTATGCCTTACCCCTCTAGAACTAAAAACGACATGGCAGGAAGGCGTTACATCTATCCCACTCACAAAATACCTTAAGGCTTGTATTCACGCCAATGACCTTGTGCATACAAACTACCCCTCTCGGTCGTAGATACGGACTTTAAACGGACGCATTTTTCATTTATTATAATTAAAATAATACATGTTTTTAAAAAGTAACAAAACCAAATTATTTTCATTTGTATTTCAAAGCAGTAGATATTTTTTTTAAATTTATTTTGTTAAAAAATGAAGGAGTAAAATGGTTCCATTCAACGATTTGGAGGTGATTTTGTGGAATTTTTTCTTATTATGTGATACCGATACAAAAATTATGGCTAAACCAAATTACGTAAATTACTAACAATTTTTCTCAGATGTAATTTTCTGTAAGTGCCGGTGAAAAACTGCTTCATCTGCACGCTGTTTTTAAGCTTTTTCGAGAGAGGAGTCTTAATACGAAAAAATCTACATAATCCAACACTAATTGCGAGTCCAAACTAGCATTGCCGACTACCCACATCTTTTTGTCCGTATGTAAACACACGGTTGGGTTCCGCAGGTAATTAATTAACGCCCTGTTTACGCCCACCGGCTATTTTATACTTTAGGGTTCCTTGAACCAAAGGTTTTTATCATTTACATAAGTGAACCGTAGAAGTTTCTGATGATAATCTTTAAGGAAATTGAGAATACATTTTGTGCTGTTTTGTAGAATGGGGAAAAACTTAGGAAATATAATGAAAGCCTTTGTTTTAAGAGGTATTTTCTCTGTACACCATGCTATGTGAACTAAAATTTTTTTGTCAGTATTTTCATTAACCATTATCTCGCCGAATAATCTAAATCATACAACTGAGCCCAATGTTAGATTTCAGCCCACTCCCTCTCATAGAGAAGAGACCTGTGTCCTAGCAGTGGAAACATTATAGGCTGATTTTGATTATCTAAGGCTGATTTTGATTAGGCAAAATCTCTGAAAAAAAGGGAATCGTTTCCAAAAGTTCTTTCAATAATAGAAAATTACGATTATCGTATTAAGTTAACGTGGCAGATACACATATAAAAAGAAAGATATACAACTTGTCATTTCTTTCGAAACGATGACGCGACCAGAAGCTAGTATTTTTCAATGAAAGAAGAGTATTACAATACTCTAGAAAACATATAGGTTTTCAAAAATAAGTATACGGAACCTTGAAATTATTTTTCAACCGTACTGGTCACCTCTATTGTTACTTATTTCTATTCAAAAACTGTATTGTTTTGTAAAGCACTAATGTGCACTCTAGAAAGCAGTTATTTAGACTAACAATGGGTAATTTTAGCCTCAAGTTAGCCGGTTAGCCAATAAGTCCGTAGTAGCTATTTGTGTATTTTGCCAAATTATCTTGTTAAGAATCTTTAAGTCAAGGAGCTTATTTAAGAGAACGAATAACTTTGGGTGCTCGTGCCGCTTTATCGAAACCATAATGAGTAACGTTACAAATCGTAAAATGGTCACAAAGGGACAATTCATAATATTAACTGCTTTTACGATCATTTTACGAACTGTGATTTGATTCATACCTTTATGATTCTACCGAAGCGGTTCATTTAAGCTTGGATTAAGATGGCTTTTATTAAAATTAAAGAGTATTTTTTGATAATGAAGTATGTCAAGCCTAGGGTTACACTTGCACTAGGACGTTAGCCCCTTTACCAATCCCTCCAAATTGTTAGGTTAGCTTTTAAATATTTTAACTTTACTTTAAATAAATCCATGACCCCTTTTTTATGGTGGGTGGAAAATCATCAAATAACCCCTCCCGCTCTTGGGCAGAGCGGAAGGGAGTGTCAGACTTCTACTGACTACAAACCACCCATGTTCCTTCTTAGCCGGTCATGCCGAGGCCGCGGTATCTCTTGCGAACAACCCGCAGCCCCGACGGGCAATCCATGACCCCTGTACTACTCAATTCATCCATCAGCACAATGTTTTGAGTGTGTTTCGTTAAAGCGCTACCGATATTTTTCATACAAAGTCCTTTTCCAGCAATATTTTTTGCACTGTTTGATGTACAGAATGCTTGCCGTCAGTGAATACATTCTTTTTCGAATCAAACGACAAAATGAATTGCTGAATTGGTTACAAAACCCAGGCTACGCAAAAAGTCTAGGAAAAATGATGATTAGATCCTCCCGCGATAATAAATGATACGTTTTTTCATAATCCCCATTAGCTATAGTGAATGATGGATAGAGGGCGATGTCTGTCGATAAATAATGCCGATCGACAAATGGCCATAACGCTGCGATGCCGTTCGGCCAATATTTTTAATCGTTGTTTTTATAACACTCGTTAATAGTGTGACATACGGCTGTATATATAGGCGAATATACACATTTATTTTCGTAATTCCAGATCACTGTGTTACCACAATTATCACTTGTTTAACTCTTCCCTCATTTTGTCCTTGGCTTTCCTTCCTTCCTTCTGTCGTGTCTCACTTCTTACTTGTTTTTGGTCAGACAATTCTTTATTCATTTATTTAAACTTCATGCACAAACGCGGCACATAGGCGGACTTAATGCCATAAGGCATTCTCTACCAGTCAACCTTAGGGTCAAATAGGACAGCATTGCGGTAGAGTACAAATATAAATAAATTAGGAGAATACTATTTTGTTAACATAAATCAATAAACCTACATAAATGGTACATACTAATACATATATATTAAGATGGAATTAAATAAACGAATATATATTATAATACATACAAATAATTCAAAAAACGAGAAACCAAACAATAATTACCACGACTACATTATGAGTGATTCAGTCCGATTTTAAAAAGTGCTTCCGCACAGTTCTTTTGAAAGCCATTTTGCTTTTCGCTTTTTTAATGCTAAGGGGTAGCGCGTTCCAGAGTTTTATGGCTGACACAGCGTAAGAAGATGATATGAAACCAGTACGGTGTGAGGGAATTTCAAGGAGTAGATTTTCAGAAGCTCGAAGGTTACGACGGTGTAAATGCCCAACACTTTGAAATATTTTTTTAGGTATTTGTTTAGGTTTCTTTATGGCAGTTCGAAGTTTAGGTCATGGCTTTTCGTGTCTCCTTTTACATAAACCTATATTATACGTTGTAGGTAGCATTTTGATACCACCATTAAATCGTGATGGGTGTGCGGAATATTTTTACGGATAAACGGATTATGAATATAAACCATACCCAGCCTGTCTACGGAATATTAATATACCTACCTAATGCAGAACCAACGACCAGTGGTCAACATTGGTCCTGGATCGAACAATTTGGAAATATTAGGGGAGGCCTTGGCCCCGCAGTCGGATGACACAGGCTTAGCAGTAACAGTAAAGCAATGTGGAGATCCCATCTATACTATTCATCATTCATCATCTTCATTTCAGCCAAAAGACGTCCACTGCTGGACATAGGCCTCCCCCAGATGTCGCCACATTAACCGGTCCCGTGCGTCTCCAGCGGGTCCCCGCAACCTTCACAAGGTCATCGGTCCCCCTAGTGAGAGGCCTTCCAACGCAACATCTTCCGGTTCGCGGTCGCCACTCCAGAACTTTTTGGCCCCATCGGCCATCCGTTCTGCGAGCAATGTGCCCTGCCCATTGCCACTTAAGTCTGGCGATTATTCGGGCTAGGTCGGTAACCTTGGTTCTCATGCGGATGTCCTCATTTCTGATTCGATCACGCTAGAAAACTCCGTGCATAGCCCTCTCCATTGCCCTTTGGGTCTATACTATTATAAAAATAAAAAGCCAACCTCCCAACAACTGCTCTCCATCCTTCCTCACAGTATGTCACACTCAAGTGACATCCTATCACGATACGATTAATAGAAATACTATCTAGTGTGAAGTATAGCACGCGAAACTGCAATCAGCTGCCATCGGCTCGCCGCCCGCTACGACCGTGTGTTCATTACTTAGCGCGCGTTTAAAAAACACGCGACGTCAAATTTTATGTTTTTTTAAAGCTTTAAAGTGTCTGTTCTTTATTAGTATATTTTTATTGTGTACGTAAGGTATACGACATCTCGAGGCTGCGGGTTGTCCGCAAGGGATACCGAGGCCTCCACATGAAGGGCGAAGAAGGAACATGGGTGGTTTTTAGTCAGTAGAAGTCTGACACTCCCTTTCGCTCTGCCCAAGAGCGGGAGGGGTTATTTGATGATTTCCCACCCCCCAAAAAAAAAAAAAAAAGGTATACGACATTGAGGCGATGAGGCGCCACTGCACCCTCACCTTCCGTCTGACGCAGGATCTCACCGGACACGGTTGTTGCAGGAGGTACCTGAACCAAATCGACAGGTGACCGACAGGCGTGTCGACGGCACGTTCGTGTTCGCGCGCCTCAAGGTAAGGCAAGGGCCTGTCGAGGCTGCGGGTTGTTCGCAAGGGATACCGCGGCCTCGACATGAAGGGCTAAGAAGGAACATGGGTAGTTTTTTTAGTCAGTAGAAGTCTGACACTGACTTCTGCTCCACCCAGAGTGTCAGGAGTCATTTGATGATTTACCACGCTCCAAATAAAAGGTATACGATATTGCCCGTACGTTCTGTATATTTAAAAAAATACTGCAATAAATGCGAAAAAAAATATTATGATTGACGTCGATAGCTCACACATACCTATTATGTTTCTTTGAAGTCCACCACTCATGACCACTACCTAGTCTTTTCCAAATGTTGTCCAGCTCCCAGTCTAACTGGATGTTGTTAAGTTTCACATAGATAGACTACCTATCTAACCACAATAACCCACTTCCCTTTGGCAAGAATGGTTGTCAGACTTTTGAGTGTAACGACTTTAAAATATCAAGAGAAAACAGCTGAGGCTACCTGCTTCTCGGTTTCAGTATGTCTTCGATGGCCGACTTCCAAAGTTCGAACTCGCATGGATCAAACTTGAAGGTTAAGCAACGCTTTGCTTAACCTTCAAGTTTGATCCATGCGGCTAATATTATATAAGTAACCCTCTTTAAATCTGTCAATACTATCCCACAAAAATTCCATGATTGTGGCTCGCACTGTCAAAAAGTTATCAGATCTCATGCAGAGCCAAGCTTCTAACTCTACACGCCCTAACTGTACAAGTGAAACGATAAAATGACGATAATGCCAGAAATCATCATCATCATCAGCCTATAATGTTCCCACTGCAGGGACTCGGGCCTCTTCTCTAGGAGAGGGATGGCATGATTCACTCCGGATGGCAATCCGGGTTGGTGGATGTCACGTCTTCGAATTTTTTGGTTCTAAGACATATCGGTTTCCTCACGATGTTTTCCTCCACCGTTTTGAGAGTAGTGGTGATGAAATAAATTACACAAAGTAATGATATTGTAGTAGTAATGGTATTGTCATAAGGAATTATGACTAATATGACTTGGAATTGAATTTGTATGTATTAATAATTTGGAATATTTTAATAATGTATCGAGACTAATATGACTAATTGTGTTTTAAATTCTGATTTATATTTTATTATTGTATGCCTCAACGGCGGGACATAGCTGAACTTATTTAAATTATTTAAGACCTGCATTTATGTGTATACCTATAGTTCACAATAAAGATTATTTGATTTGATTTGAAAAAAAATGCGCCTGCCTGGGTTTGAACCAAAAAGAATTTGTGATTTGAAGAAAAAAAATCGAAACAAAGATGACTATTAAATGTAATTACAGTCTTAATCACAAGGCATGTGCATGTCGGACCACGCACAATGTAGGGTTCCGTAGTTGCCCAAAAATACTATACCCACATTTCGCTAGTTGAGTTTAGGCCCCATGTAATAGGGGGCCAATCTAGATTCCGTACCTGCTATTGCGAATTTCCTGATGGAAAAATCGAATAGCAGTTTGCCCGACCCGGGAATTGAACCCAGGACTTCATGGTCAGCAGTCGCGCTTGACCACTCAACGCAACCACGCAACGCAGTCTAAACATAACTGATGTTTATTTTGCAAACAGGCTTTTAGTACAAACACTTCTATTTTTTTTAAACTAGTAGCGTTAATTTATTTAACGGCGTAAAATATACCAAGGGGATAATAATATTATCGTCAGAATTATTAATTGGAATCACTTATAAGGCTATCTACCGATTAACAGCCGAGTCCTAAAAAAGCACCACAGAAATAAAATATATTTTACAACGCGCGCTGCAAAACGAAATACGTCATACATTTTTTTTAATATGCAAAGCTCAAAGGGAATCAATTCAAAGGGAATGTTTAATAACCTTTTTTAAAATTCGAGCGATATTCGATAAAGCGTTGCTTTCATAGATATTTTACGTTTAAAGTTAAATATCTTTCATTTATTTTTAATCATTATGCTGTGATGATGTTTCAGCTGTGATGATCCGTAATGTTGTTTCAGTATTTTGTTGATCAGCAAGCGTGAAGAGGAGCTTCCTGGATTGTGTTGCAGTACAGGAGGTGTCTATTTAGTGCCTACTTATACTTATTCTATAATATACTTTATGTCATCATCATCATCATCATTTCAGCCATAAGACGTCCACTGCTGGACATAGGCCTCCCTCAGAAGGGGGGGATTTGCCATAATCGCCATACTTTATGTACTGATCAATAATGTTGTTGTTAAACCCACGATGGTTTGCGTGGTTTGTTTACGTCTAAAAAACACTGATTGTAATTCTGTGTTATTGAATAATAAAAGCACAAAAAAAACCAATTCTGTTATTTAAATAATGCTTATAGTAGTAATGAATACCTGCATCTGCCTAGCCTAATCCCAACTATGTTGGGGTCGGCTTCCAGTTTAACTGGATGCAGCTGATTTTTCATGGGCCGACTGCCTGTTTGACCTCCAACACCTAGTTAATACTGGGCAATACGATACCTACCCTTTGGTAAGACTGGTTTCAGGTCACTGCTTGACTACCAGTATAGACTGCCAAAGATCTAAATATGGCAGCTGGAATCAACAGCTTAACGTGCTTTCCGAGGCACGGAGTAAACTCGGTATGTAATACTGGTCACCCATCCACAGACCAACCTAGGCAAGCGCGGCTTAACCTAAAGATCAACCGGAGAGGCGGTTATTATTAAGCCACGAGCTCCTTATAAACTTTTTGTAGTAATACTTTTAGAATTATTGATCCGTAATAATTCTTATACATTAAAAGTTTTTTGCGATAAATTATTCATAAACATTTTATTACAATTTTTTTTAACGACCACTCAAAGCAACAAAACCAAACCATTTTACGTTAAATGAACAACATTATTATAACAGTTTTGTTTACAAACCAAAATGCGATAACGTAATGTCTCCCTAACTAAGCTGGAAATCTTAAGTTAAAATTTATTTAAGCAATCTTGGCAAAAGCTGTGATCTTGTTGAAGTATTGCCTTAATTACAGAGCGGTAATTGACCTATAAATAGTGGCAGCACCGACGCACCCTGGGTTGCAAGCGACTTAATGTTTAAGATGTGTGTATTTAAGGGTTCTTACTTTTGTTTGTGTTATAGACGAAGAATTTTGAATTACGCTTCATAAAAGTAGTTTTTTTTTCAGGATATTTTAGGTACTGGTATAGGCTTTTTCGTTGTATTTTTTTTTTGGATCTGATAACAGCAAGCCAATAGCAACCTTATTGTTGCTAGATTAAAGATCACTTTGATGTTGACAGTGATACCAATTATGAGGAAAACTAACTGTGAATGAACTATATCTGTGTAGAATTGCGCAATGATTTTGAATTTATGTTTTCTTCTGTTTTGATTACTAAGAATGAGTCTTAAGAGTTTTAATATTTAGGTTAGCTGTCGGTAAACAACATGTGAATCGACTATAGACCTTGTTAGAGAAATGCAATATTAAATCTTCATTCGCGGAAATTATTGTAAAAATATTACTTCACTATTGAAGTCGGATTTTGGCAACTATTTCAAGGGTTTTAATATGTTAACCCTAATCTGTTCCTCACATAAAGCCATGTTTCTACTTATTGCACCAGTTGTCTTCAGGTAATCATCCTGACAAAATCGGTCCAGCCATTTCAGAAATTATCCATAAACAGACATACGGACAAAACTTAAAAAAATATTAATGTTAATATTAATATAAATGCTATTATATTAATATAATAGCATTAATATTGGCCGCCGAGTGGAGTTCGCGTAACTGAATTTAAATAGATAATAATTGAACTTTTTCCCGAAAACAAGAAATATAAGAGAGATCATGTAGATTGCAGGTCAACATATCGTCGAACATTCTTCCCAATGCGCACGGCTCTTTAAGCAATATTTACGCACATTATCACCGAATCGCCGGTGCGCATATCATAAATTTTAAAACCCAACCAGACGGGCTACCGTTAATAACTTGTATCGAAAGCAAACAGCTACTGCAAACACGCCTGCAACCGATGAACGAGTGTTTGCATACATAAATACATTGTTTGATAAGCCAATTGGTATTACTATTGGCTTATGAAATATTATTTTTATGTGCTACGTCTGGTTTTCGTAAATGTTGAAGAGAGACTGGTCACTTGATGGTTTTTTTCTCAAAAACATTGCCTCACTCTAGGAATATCTCCTGTATCGTGGGTGCGTTTATAGAAATTTAAACTCAAATACGCAAATGAAACACCCAGACACAATAACTATCTGTAGGCTATACAATGTTTGAACCACACGGGGATCGAACCCACGACACGAAGCGCAGCTGTCAACCGCTCAGTCACTGCGCCTTTATTATATCTATGGCGCCAACCGTGTCGTCGGTTTCATCAGGCTTGCTCCCATTGCTACCTTAAACAGGCGTGATGTTATTTGGTAACCACCGCTGCCTACTTAGACGTACCTGTTAGCTAAAAGCATAATTAAATCGATTACATGTAATCTACGTTTCTGTGCATGAAAATACATACCTTTTTAGGGTTCCGTACCTCAAAAGGTAAAAACGGAACCCTTATAGGATCACTTTGTTGTCCGTCTGTCTGTCTGTCTGTCTGTCTGTCAAGACCTTTTTTCTCAGGAACGCGTGGAGGTATCAAGCTGAAATTCATATCAAATACTCAAGTCTATGGTCTCTTGGAGCTGTGAAAAAATCAAACTTCTAAGTCAACGCGATCAAAAGATACTCCCGTTTATGCCGCAAATTTTCGACACTCGCAAGGGAATCAAAACCTACAGGGTACTTCCCGTGAACTCAGAATCTTGAAATTTGGTATGAAGCAACGTCTTATAGCAGAGATATAGGAAAAATTGCGAAAAGTATACATTTTTAGTTATATCATATAATAAAAAACTTTTACTTATATACCTACAGGTTTGTACGGAACCCTCGGTGCGCGAGTCTGACTCGCACTTGGCCGGTTTTTTTTAATTTTTTTGGCGGGTGAATAATCATAAGATAACCCCTCCCGCTCTTGGGCAGAGCGAAACGGAGTGTCAGACTTCTACTGACTAAAAACCACCCATGTTCCTTCTTAGCCCTTCATGTCGAGGCCGCGGTATCTCTTGCGAACGACCCGCAGCCCCGACGCGTATTGAAACCCCTCATATAGAGAGGAGGCCAGTGTCCTAGCCGTGCTGATCGGTGTTTATTACATAGCTTGTTCTAAGCAATATTAGCCTAGTGGTTTTGAACAGTTGGACTGCCAAGCCATAGGTCCCAAGGTCGAACCCAAAACACACCCCTCTGATTTTTCGGAATCACATGATTCCTGGTATTCTATAATTATCACGTGCTTCGCTGAAGAAAAACATCGTGAGTAAACCAGAATTTCTGAGAGGGCATGTAAAGACAAGTTAGAGGGCGTTGGGCGGCATAAAAACTGATACCGGGTTAGGCTCTAATCACATAATAATAATAATAAACCCATTTATTTCCAACAACCTTAAATAACAATTTTACTTAAAATATAGATAGTTTTTATATAAATTAAATGCAAATTATTTAAATATTAATTTGAGTTGTTTGATTTTGGAACCCCAAACTGGGTATAGGCCTCCTCCAGTTTACTCCATTTCTCTCTAAACACATATGATTATAATAAAGAAATACATGTCTTCCCTCTTTTGTTCTTGGAAATGCCGCATAAATTACCATCATCTTCCTGCCCTTTTTTTTGGATGGTGGGAAATCATGAAATTACTCCTCCCGCTCTGAGCAGGGCGGTAGGGAGTGTCAAACTTCTACTGACTAAAAACCACCTATGTACCTTTGTGTCGAGGCCACGGTATCTCCTTCGAACAACCCGCAGCCCCGACGGGATCTTCCTGCCCTTGTTCCATGTTACTTGGGGTCGGCGCAACACGTTTTCTTCCTCCACTCTTCTCTGTCAACCGTCACGCTATCATTTACTCCTTTTTCTTTCATATCATTCCTCACAAAATCCATCCATCGTATCCTTGGTCTTCCTCTCCCTCTCCATCCATCATTATTTATATGAATCACTCTTGTAGTCACATGTGATTCGTCCCTCCTCATAACAATGTCTATGCCCTTTCCACTTTTCTGTAACTGGCGAACTTTTAAAATTCCTCTAATACACTGGTTCCTTACCTTAGGCCTCATTTACGGCCCGTCGGGGCTGCGGGTGCCCGTCGGGGCTGCGGGTGTTCGCAAGAGATACCGCGGCCTCGACATGAAGGGCTAAGAAGGACCATGGGTGGTTTTTAGTCAGTAGAAGTCTGACACTCCCTTTCGCTCTGCCCAAGAGTGGGAGGGGTCATTTGATGATTTTCCACCCATCATAAAAAAAAAGGCCTCACTTACGGACACGCGGGGCGTCATGCGGCGCGTTGTGTGTTTTTAATTCAAACACAAATGGCGATGTACGAGTTCAAACGTCGATTTTACGAGAAGCGATTTTTCGCTCGTTAGTTTAAAATGCTGCGTTCGTTGCGGTGGACGCGCCTCTCAGTAAATGAATAAAAAAGCTCGAGACGAGCCTTCTGCACGCGCCGCGCGACGCTCCTCCTCTCCGTAAACAAGCCCTTAGCCATTCTTGTCACATCAGACATGCACCAAAAGTTACCATTCATTATTTTTACCGTTAACTTTGATGCAGGTTAACAGTAAACGCTGGTCAAAAACCTCTTCTCATGACTTCTAGTTGTTTTGATCCAGGGCCAACGTAGACCAAATGGGCAATAATGGTATATATATAAATATAGTAGAGGTTAGAACATACATCAAGTTTGTTCCCGTCATAACACAACCCGTATAAAATTGAACTATTTATATTTGTTTTAATACACGGCACATACAAACTTGGGAGCGGCACGCTGTGGGCTATTTGCTCGAAATTTTCCTAATTTAAAGTTTTCTTTGATTAACATTTTCGTTCGCCTCGGGGGGTTGAGTGGTTAAGGGTTAATCGTTCGGTGATCGCTGGACTAAATGTTCTTTGGACAGTTTTGATGGTTATTCAGGGTATTGATTTATTTATTTTTGTACACACAATGTAATGTAATGCCCACTTAAGTATAATATATTGTGTGTGTAACCTTTGTGCTGATGTATCTTTAGATACGTTTATTGTTGCTGATGATCAATAAATAATTAGATTAAAATCTGTATTAAAATAATGCTTGGTTTGAACTGCCACGTTTTCGATTCCCGGGTCGGGCATTTGACATTTTACATGGATCTTTTGGTTCTCGTGTGAGTTTGACAAAGGGGCGTTGTTGGTTTTGGTTCAATTGTTCTTTCAGAATGTACATTTATTTGTTATTTTTTATCTCGCGACTTCTAACAACCTTATGAACCTTTATTTTCATTTCTTAAGATCTTTAGTAAACAAATCGCATCTTTAAAGGGTTGCAACATTACATTTCTACCCGTGGGGGTGGAATTCATGTGTAATAAATATAATATTATTATTGACCCTCCCTGATAACTGTCGTTTGACAAGAGTCACTTACTGTTTTATTATACTTTGAGCATTAAAACTAAATTAGAATAAAAAAAAACTAAAAAAAAAAAAAAAAATTAAAAAGCCCGCCTGCCATGTCAAAAAGTGAATAAAAAAATAAAAAAAAAACAAGTCAAAACGATTTCAGTGATGAAATGAGAACAAGGGTCCTGTAATTGTATCCGAAAATGGAAAACTAAAACTGGTCTAACTAGAAACTTGGAAAAATGGATATGTCATGCGTGTGTGAGAAGGTCGGTTCGTGGATGGGTGAACATTTATTTTATATCGGTATTCCTCTATAATTGGGCTATTTGTAGATTTTTGACAGTTGTAAGTTTTTTTTTGTTGTCCTCTGTCAAAGGCCCGAAAGTCTGTCAAATAGTTTTACCACACCAAAAGATCTTCTTGAGCTATGGTAAAACAGTAGTAAGACTTCTTGAATAAATATCAAATCTGTTTTTAGAAGTGAGGACTTTTAATTGGCTGTCAGTCTCACATACTGTTTTTAATCTGTTTATCATAATTACGTCTTTCATAGTAAATAAATAAATATATACACTTTAAGAAGTCGCAGTACTTAGACAATTTTTAATGATTTTCAAAGCGTTTTAACGACTTTCGTCCAGCTTTGTCTTGGATCATTTTGACTGTTCCATAATTGTTCTTTCTGATACAATGTGACTTGGTCTAATTACTCTTATAAATGCCTTATACTGCTAGATTAGGAAAGAAAGAAAATTGTGTTTATTTGGCAAAAAATCCTTAAAAATTAACAAAACAAATTAGGTGGTACACTGGTATTGGTGAAAATTAATTCATTGAACGTAGGTAGAGGTAGGTAGCCACGTAGATTGGTAGGTAGTCACGTAGATTGGTAGGTAGCCATCGTCTCTGAAACATGTTTGCATAAAGAGACTCGAAAGAGGAGGCACCACTGAGGCTGGTATGAATTTCATGATTACAATGATTGTAAGCGTAGCCTTCCGACTAAAGGGTTGTGTCATTGGTTTATATATCAGCTTAGTTTTAACGATAGTCAGTCAATATGTACCTTATTTAAGTTATAATAATGTACGACATTAACTACTTGTAGTACTCGTATCGAAAGTGTGATTCGTTTTTTCCATCGGGAATTTCTTAGTAGGAACTATGGAGTCTAAAGTTGATATATTATATTTTGTCCGTTTTGTTTGTCAATTTTTAATTTTAATATTACCTATGTATGTATAAAGCTGACTTTTTCAACCATTTAATTGTATTTTAGTTATTTTTTTTTCGATCATAATTTTAATTTGTATTTTGTGTGGGAATATATTTTTTTGTTGTTAATGTTTAATTATGACTTAAGAATGTGTTTTTTAACCGACTTCCCAAAAAGGAGGAAGTTCTCAATTCGGTCGGCATGTTTATATTTATGCTATTATTATTACTTTTATTATTTTTATGATTTCAAATGCATTGTAAATTGTTTGTGAATATATTTAACTGAATTGAATTGATACCAATTTATGTATTTCGGGACTTACTGTTAGATATAATTATGATAATTTAATATAATATGTATTTAAAGGTACAAAGTTGTTGAAGAATCAAGAGTAAACATTTACATTTTATTGGACGGTGAAAAGTATTTATTCTATCTAATTTAAAGACAAATAATTTTCGAAATGCGTATTTATGTAAATACTGCACCAAGAAAACAATAAATGAAAACTCGTTGTCTCTTTCAGCTTGTTAGTGGTAACAAAAAAATCGTCCAAAAACAATGAAATGACGTCATTTAGTTTTACTTTTTAAAAACCAAAAATGTATCTCCTCCTCATTTCTTTTCCCTATGGCCAAAAGCACCAAATATGTGAATGGGTGGCAGCGATACGGCGGTAAATAAACATAGGGACATGTGAACAAGGCTTAAATCATTTTTTGAATTATAGTCGCCAATGCGCTTACTGGTTACACCCTTGTGGTAATACTTTGTTTGTAAATGTGGCGGCTTTTGTCTTGTTACAAATATATTTTACTAAGGTCAAGTACGACTATACTAAAAGTAACAACAAAATATATAAAATAATATTATATTTATAATTAATTATTATATTTTACTAATTGAAATATTTTGATAATAAAAATGAAAAGAAAAAGAAAGAAAAAAAAAAAGAAATAAAAAAGAAATGGTCGGTTTTGTTTGTTTTAATCAGGAATTAGACGTATCATCATCAGCCTATAATGTTCCCACTGCTAGGACACAGTTAGTTTATTAATTGGGTACTTGACTACTGTTAAAAATTTACGAAAATGTTATGTTATTTCAAAGAACTAACAAAAATAATACGATGTATAGGTATAGAAAGTAATAAAATCGAACAAAAAATTAAATAGCTGTAGAAGTTTTTAGTGGGGGCATTTTCTATCCATGTCGCGCGAACGGCACGTAACTATGGTAGTAGGTATGAGTTATGACGTCACATCCTCATAGCGCTGTCTTTGTCTAGCAAGTGATTTTAAATTGATTAATTAAAACTAAGTATTTTTTTAAGTTATTACATTTGTTTTTTATACTTTTGCCTATCTTTTTAACCGACTTCCGAAAAGGAGGAGGTTCTCAATTCGTCTGTATGTTTTATTTTTTTATTTACTGTTTCCAGATCACTAATAAAAAAAGTTTGTCAAGTACCCGTCTTTATGCTCCTGAAGGATAATTTTCGACACCCACGCGAGCGAATTCTCGAGCAATTAGTAGTAAGTAACTAAGCTTACGATACACCCTAACTTTCAACAATCTTAGAACCTATAGATACGTCTCAATCTTGTTATCAGCTCTTTGAACCGTGACTACCGCAGCATCCCGCTACTACCACCCTATAAATTATGCTATATCTCACTTAATTAACCATTAGGCCTTTAAGTAAAGGTTGACAAATTAACGGGCACACGTGAATGGGCACCGTATATCAATGGTGATTAAGAAACCATGGCTTAAGAGATAGCTATGTATTACGTACGAGAGAGGTACGACGCTTTGTTAAGATGCCGTCAAAATAATATAATATATTAGGTTTAATTATGTGACTAGTGTTCCGCCCCGGTTTCGCACGGATGCAGTTTACAAATAAAGAAAGTAAGAACAGCGCGTGGCAAAAATATATATAAAAAAAAACATATAAAAATCCATCCTTGATTGTGGCTTTTTTTTTAATCTACACTAATATTATAAAGAGAAAAGATTTGTTTGTTTGTTTGTAACGAATAGGCTCCGAAACTACTAGACCGATTACAAAAATTCTTTCACACACTATATCGTTTTCATTTTCTTTCACTTCATTGTTTGTTTGCGTGCAAAAATAAAAAATATGTGTCCAATATTATTTGGAAATCTATCAGACGGATTAATTAGTTTTATTCTTTGTCAATTACCCTATTCTCGTGCAAACGGTAGTAAGCAACTAAGCTTACGATACACCCTTTTTTTTAATTTAATTTTTATGGTGGGTGGAAAATCATCAAATGACCCCTCCCGCTCTTGAGCAGAGCGGAAGGGAGTGTCAGACTTCTACTGACTAAAAACCACCCATGTTCCTTCTTGGCCCTTCATGTCGAGGCTGCGGTATCTCTTGAGAACACCCGCAGCCCCGACGGGCGTCGGCCCTTGCCCCTTCCGTGTTGCTGACATCACTTGAGGCGCGCTCTTTGAGGCGCGCGTGGAACACGAACGCGCCGTCGACACGGCCTGTCGTCGTCATGAGACGGACGGACGGCGAGCTTACCCATCACTCACCGTCCACAGGCCCGCGTCTACGGTGGCCGGAAGCCATCACGTGGCCCCCGACGCCCGGAGCGCCTCCCGCGGCGGCTGGGACGAGAGGTTCTCTCCCTCTCACGTTCCGCCACCTCCTTTGCTAGCATCACTGCTTCGCAGAAGGAGGCGACGGCGTCCCATTCCTCCTCGCCCCGGACCATTGCTTGCACCAGGGCCGGGCGCGAGAGGTCGCCGCCGCCGATCGCCGCTACGAGAACACGGCGGGGCTCCGCCCAAGCGGGACACACCTCTACGGCGTGCTCCATTGAGTCCTCCGGCCAATCCTCACAATGGTGGCATCCGGGCGTTTCCTCCCGCCTGATTCGGTGCAGGTACCTCCCGAAACAACCGTGTCCGGTGAGTACCTGCGTCAGACGGAAGGTGAGGGCGCCGTGGCGCCTCTCCAGCCACTCCTCAAAGAGGGGACTTACCGCCACAATTGTGGCGTGCCCTAGATAGAATGTCCCTTAAGTAGGGACTGAATAAATTAACTGACTTGGTATTACATGGATCTCACTACTTTTTACGGTAGAAGAAAAGAGTTGCGCGACTTGGCTTTTTTTACAAGTTTTGTTTTTAGTGGGATCTTATTAAAGAGATTCCGATTTTCGACAAACATATTATCTGCCTCTGCTAGCTAGATAACTGCGCAAAATGCTATTAAAGTCAAAGTTAAGAAAGAATTTTCAAGCAATCTGTTCTCAAAATTCTCTAATCCACACTTAGAAACTCCGACTTCAACAAAAGCAGTCCGTACCCGTAACTTAAATCCTACCTTACAGCAACTTTAAATCCTTTCGCACTCCAGGAAGACAGGGGAATTAAAAAGTAAAATATACCTGAGAACTGTTATAAATCATAAGCTTAACGTTTTAATTAAAATGATAAATATTGGCCGCCAAGTTCGCAACGGGTATCTTGGAGCCGAGTTTAAAGGTGCAAGTGGGAAGAGCTTATTTTTTTGTATGGAATAGGCTGGCGGGTTGATGACCTAAGATAGTGTTAAGTACGAGGACCACGAGTGAAACAACTGCTTGCTAGTAACGCACTGACGTTTATTAAAGGTGCGTCGGCACACGCACACATACTCAACATTCCTCCCCTTAGCTTAAAAATACATGCTGTATAAAAATACTCTCTTAACACTAACATCTAAGCTTTATTTTATTTTATTTTCTTCGGGTGGCTTACAGCTAACAATACATAAATTAATAATGAGATGTTACACGACAAGCCATTTACAAGCCTCCACAGATGGCAGTAAACTAATGTTGCTTAGACTAATGAATAAGCATACTTAACACACTCTTAAAAATAAAAAATAAAAACACAATATAAACTATTGACTAACTAACTATAAAAATACAATTGCTAAACATACTTTTAATATTTGTAGTTTACTCGTGGCCGATTGCGTTTAGACCGTGGTGTTGACACAGACTCACTTGCCTGCGGTATTGGTGGCGCTTCGCCAGCTTGTCCAGTGTTAGGTGAACCGGCTAAAGCCTCCTGGTACTCCTTTTCCTCCCCGGAGTTATCAACAACAACTGAAGGTGTACCTGGGGGTGAAAATAAAGACACATGACACTTATACATAATACCAGGCTTATAGTGAAGTGATACTAATATAGTTTTAAGTTTATATTTACTAACACAAACTGTATTATTAGTATGTATATTTAGGTTAAGGTTATTTATCTATGGGTCTTTGTTACCTGAAAATAAATATATTCTATTCTATTCTATAATCCCTGAAAGTTTAGGCATAGGTTTAGTTTTCCCCACATATCCCTAGTTGTGGTAGCCCGCGTTCCGTGTTACATGGGACTAACTGCCGGACTCAGAGAGCTTTAATGATTACTTAGGCCATCACTTAGTAAAGTTATTGACAGTTTTGTCATACAAAAGTATGTCAAATCTTTACTAAGTAACGGCTTAAGTAATCATTAAATATCTCTGAGTACCGCAGTAAGTCGTGCATGTTAGGTCCCATGACTCCGAGCATAAATCAAGATTTCGTGACTGCTGCTGAAAAATTACATGAAAAAACACAATGCCGCATTTCATGAACTGAGAATCGACTTTTGGACTTCATGCTCAGCAGTCCAGTTACGACATCTAGATCAATGACGCAGTCACATGAACTACCAAAAAATATAGACGTTTACGATGGCTGTGAAGTACCTATAGAATAGTTATTGCTAGGACGGTGCGTTCAGAAATAGTGTTGATTTTAAGCTCTTCTGATAGTTTATCTGGTGAATAATGGATTGTAACGTCTTAATTTTGATTTAGATGGTACGCTTATAATCCTTTAGTAGTAATTGTACATTTAGCAACTGGTCAGATAGGCGGTAGCTTTTTTTTATTTTTTGGCGGGTGGAAAATCATCAAATAACCCCTCCCGCTCTTGGGTAAAGCGAAAGGGAGTGTCAGACTACTACTGACTAAAAACCACCCATGTTCCTTCTTAGCCCTTCATGTCAAGGCCGCGGTATCTCTTGCGAACAACCCGCAGCCCCGACGGGAGATAGGCAGTAGCTTCATGTGAAATACTGGTATTTAGTTGCATCCGGTAAGACTGGAAGCCCAACATGGTTGGGAAAAAGCTCGGCAGATGACGAGCCTATTGTATTGTCGAACAAGCTAATAACAGGTAGAGGTTTTTTATAATTCTAGTACACTGAAAATACATCCATACATAAACTCACGCCCTTTTCCCATGGGGGTAGGCAAAAACCACAGAACGCCACTTGCTACGATCTTTACATACTCCTTTTGCCTCGTCCACATTCATACATCTGGTCATACACGCACGCCGGTTACGAGTACTACGCACCTGTCCTTTCAGAAGAACGGCACCAATAACATCAGTGTATGTCTTTCTAGGGCGTCCCCTCCCGGCATTACCACTCACATCTGCCTTGTAAATACTTTTTGTTAATCGCCTTTCATTCATCCTTTCCACATGACCGAACCACCTTAGCATACTCTTTTCAATTTTTGTCACTACATCTACACTGAAAATATTTATTGCAATTTTGTTTTATAAAACGTTTCGCATTAAGCGACTGATGTCAAACGCTGTATCGTTTGGCATCCGTCTCTAAATGTATCTGTATAATCTTAAAAGTAAATGCAAGTTAGCTGGCTGTATACTTATTAGCTTGTTATAAACTATAACGGAGGTAGATAATATGTACGATGAATTCACCGTGTAGCCACCAAAACGTCTTAATATAGAGTGTTGAATTCTATTCAAGTCCTATTCTCAAACATTCTTTTTGATACCAACAAATAATGCATATTTACGAAAGTCAGATCATCTATCACCATCATCTGCCTAGCCTTATCCCAATTATGTTGGGGTCGGCTTCCAGTCTAACCGGATGCAGCTGAATACCAGTATTTTACACGGAGCGACTGCCTATCTGACCTCCACAACCCAGTTAATACTAGGTAATACGATACCCTTTGGTAATACTGGTTGTCAGACTTTCAAGTCACTGACTAGGTACCTGTAACGACTGCCATGTGGCAGCCGGGACCAACAGCTTAACGTGCTTTCCGAAGCACGGAGGAAACTCGGTATGTGACGGGTGGTCACCCATCCACAGACCAACCTAGGCAAGCGCGGTTTAACCTAAAGATCGACGCGAGTGTCAGTTTTTATTAAGCTACAAGTTCATCTATAGGGTGTAAAAGTACCCTTAACGCAAACGAAGGGCACTTGTTCTCCCCACTAGACCATACCTGGGAACCCCCTAGTTACGGAGATATTGGGGGTCAAAGTTCCAAATTTTTCACAGCTGTTTTTGTAAATACTAGTTTTCCAGGTTTTAACTTTACTTAAATTACCTCCATGACCCGTTTACTATTCATCCACTAGCACAATGTTTTAAGAGTGCTACTTTGAGTTTTACCGTAAAATGTGATTTTTGACCCCAAAAAAGAAAGTCATTTCCCAGCAAAATTTTTTGCATAGGGGTACTTAGATTGATGTACAGTATGCTTGGTTGACGGGTGTGTGATGGGTTGATTTACACCCTGTATTTATAACAAAATGATTTGCGAAACCAATGTCACTAAAAATTTAACATTTTATTTGTTAGCCATAAATCTAGTAATCCATGTAAATAATGTATCGCAGTACGCTCTAGTTTTTTTTTATCTCCAATAACATGGTAACATGCACAAAGCGCAATCCATCAAATGTGACTTTTAAAAATATTGAATGTTAGATACCGCGTTCTATTTTATGTCCATGGTACACGATAGTTTGTACTGTCCATGCTATTTTAATATTTTTGAGTTGAAAACATTGATATAAAAACTAAAGATACGGCCGTCCGAACATTTGCTCGACACGTTCGCCGTACAGAGAATCGGTGTAGTCTGCTCGTTAACGTAACCTTGTATAAGCGGCGTGGTATTTTCGAGGTATAAAGAACATAAATAAAGCTTTTAATAAAATTTACGACCGCACCCGAAGCGAGCCAATCGTGGACTAGTTCACTTCGGCTTAGGAAATACCGTTTTAGGACCAAGTTCGAGGCGTCATTGTAACATGCGGTCCACCCAGTCCTTACGCAGTAATATATAAGTCAATGGTTGAAAAGGATTTTTTTGCAACTTTTTGCCGTCAATTCATAAAAAAATATAAAAGCACCAGGGTTATGGAATTTGTTCGAAAGAGTTACCACGGGCCTAGAACGGAAAGGGCATAAGAACGGATGGGTTTTAGTAGTCAGTAAGAGACTGACACCCCTTCTGCTCCGCCTTGAGTCATTCTTAAAAAAAGACTAGAAGTACAAACAATTAACTATAAAGAGAATATTGCAAGAAGGAGTAATGGCATCAATAGGGGATCGGACTGAGTCAATAAAATATGATTCTAATTAGTCCGTCAGTTAGATTATCGAAAAATATTGGACACGTGTTTTTTGTTTTATCAAATTAATAAAAATTTACGAAGATAAAACGCGTCAAAGATCATGAGTGGGGGATTGTGACGTCATTTGTAGGTGAAAAATGTACTGACATGTAACGTTTTCGAGGAGTTCACGAGTTTTCAAAGCACTGTATCGTCTTCATTTTTTGTTTATGTGAAAAAAAAAAATATGTGTTCGATATTTTTTGGAAATGTATCTGACGGACTAATTAGTTTTTTTTTGTTCGATCCCCTATTGTCTAAAATATATAGTAGGTAGTTTAGTAATCATACATGCCGTGTCACTTTTATGAAAATACAGCAATTGATAAACTATAACTTATTAACATATCAATAAAACTGAAAACTATATATTAACCATGTTTACTGTTTGTTTCGAGTTCCCGATATTTCAATGCTGTTGCCAGCACCATGATCATGGATAAACACACAAACACACACTCTCACACTTTCACATATTTTAAGCGTAACATTACGTACCATAAACTCTGAAAAAGGTTATATTTGTATCGTCTCTTACGATATATTTTTGTCTACCTTCAACATAATGGTCTCTCCAGTCGTTCCTTGAGCGATATAATTACAAAAATGCCAAGAATATCAAGAAATTAATGCTCTCCTGTTCCATGTAAGTCTAACCTACCTTTACAATAAAGTTGTCAGACCACAATACCTGCCACAACGTCAGCAAGTTAACTCGTTGACAAACAAGAACGTATTATAAACAACTGAACTGCACCGTGATCCATCATTGTGAGGATACAACGAAACACCCCGTAGATACGCCGTCTGCTCGATTAATCACTGTATATACGTATGCGTTTAAGGAGGGCTGTTCAATGAGCGATTTTTGGGTTTATCTTGCGTCTCAAAGATATAGATGGCTATAAGAGTAGAGGAAGACCAAAGAAACTATGTATCGACTGTGTGAAGGATGATATGGCTAGAAAGGAGGTGACTGCTGAGATGACGAGCAACAGAGAAGTATGGAAGAAAAAGACATACTACGCCGATTCCAATTAAATTGGGATAGGTTAGGGCAGGAGAATGCTGATGACCTTGGGTTTTATAAATGCGTTATCCAGGAACTATGAGTGTCTTAGAAATTTCTTTAGTTTACGTGCTTACGTAACCATACTTTAGCAGGTTTGTCGAATGTACAGGTTTCACCCTTTTCATATGAACATAATTCGGGCTCCTATAACTGTCTATTGTATGATTCTACTTTGTTCTAAGGAAAGTGTAGTCTCTTTACTGATAAACAGACCAAACAATAAGGCGTACTCAACACATAACTTTGAGGTCGTGTTCACAGTAAGTGTATAGGCGGATAGGCGGTCGACGACTTTGAGCATGTATCGCTGTGTATCATGAGTACTTGCTTTAGTGTAAATGTAGACAAAAAACTTAGGGAAATTACTTGACCTACGGATTTCCTTTTGTCAAGTAATTTCCTTAAGTTTTTTGGTTCTACATAGTTAACACATTTAATGCTGCACACCGACTTAAAAAATCAAAATCAAAAGTCATTTATTCAAACTAGGCTGATAATCAGCACTTTTCGAACGTCAAAATTTACTTTACTTTACTTATTTACAAGTGACAGCCCCCAAAACGTCCACCCTTCGACACTTCTTAGTGTTTTTGCTGGAAAGAAGAAGTGGCGGAACAAACTCCCCAGCAACTTATCTGTCTGTTTGGTTAGAAGAACCAGACTCGATACAATAGTAAGGTGTAAGTTAATATTTCGATTGACTACAATCAATAATAAAAGTATATAATAATAAAACATAAAAAAGACATAACATATCAGTAAACTAATTTTGGAGAAAGAACATAAATTACAAACATTGTCTTGTGTTCAACTCAACGACCAGCTATTCTTACCATGGATACCACGTTAGCCAGGCGTTACTGTGTGTTATTTCATCAACACTGCTCTTAAAACGGTGAAGAAAAACATCGAGAAGAATCCGGCCAAACAAAAAAGAAAATTGAAAACCTGCATCTGCATTGAAAACCTCAACTGACCCTCATATAGAAAACGTCTGATATCCCAAGTATCAAGTGTGGTAACTATGCATGTTATGCATTTTGTGCGCCATTTGTGACTTGCAATTGCAAACTGGAGCGACTATAGTCGCACGATGTGTGTCCAGCTTTAATTCCCGTGTATACAAAATTCGATTAAGGTCGTGTTTGAAGCGTTTTTGTTAGCTTATGAACAGGAAGCTATGTTTTGTTGTAATATTTTCAGTTCTCCTGATGTAGCTTCAAATTATTTAGTCGGAGTAGTAATGTATCGCCGAACTCGTCAGCAGTTGCGAGAAATATCGCCATTCATTAGGGTTTTAGTTCATTTGGAAGGAACGTGGTTGTTTGAAGGTTTTATTGTTACGAGTATATTGATTACTCTGTAACGCTCTTGTCTTAATAATAACTGGCACTTAGGTCGATCTTTAGGTTAAGCCGTGCTTGCTTAGGTCGGTCCGCGGATGGGTAACTACCCATGATATACCGAGTTTCCTCCGTGCTTCAGACAGCACGTTTAGCTGTTGGTCTCGGTTGCCATTTATTGATCTTTGACAGTCTTTACAGGTAATAAATGGCTGAGTCTGACAACCAGTCTTATCAAAGGGTATCGTATTACCCAGGTTGGGGAGGTTAGTCGCTCCATGTAAAATTTTGATATTCAGCTGCATCCGGTTAGACTGGAAGCTGACACCAACAAAGTTGGGATAAGGCTAGGCAGATGATCCCGTCGGGGCTGCGGGTTGATCGCAAGAGATACCGCGGCCTCGACATGAAGGAACATGGAAGCAGGGCTAAGAAGGAACATGGGTGGTTTTTAGTCAGTAGAAGTCTGACACTCCCTTTAGCTCTGCCCAAGAGCGGGAGGGGTTATTTGATGATTTTCCACCCACCATAAAAAATAGGAGAAAAACTTGAGAGGTGTCAAGGAACACCCGGATGGAACGAAGTTATTGTTATTATTTTTTATTATGTAAAAAAAAAAAAAAAAAGAAATGTAGAAATTAAAATATCTGGCTTGCTTTCTATAAGAGAGAGAGAGAGAGACAGACAGAGAAACATGCGACGCCGCACAGCTTACAATAGCTTACTATAGCAAAAAGTGTCGTGACAACTTTTCGTAAGAATTTTTTCCGACTAGCCCCCTTTCACAACGCGCGATAAGGAACTTCGTTCCAAAAAGGCTAGGCAGATGATGATTGCTCGGTTACGACGCTTCCCGGCGTCCAACCGGCTTGTCCACCAGTGAGTAGTGGGACAGCGTATCAATTTCTAAACATAATTAACGGTATCCACCCCGTGGTCGGGGTCAGAATTATGAAGGAAATATATATTGTTAATAGGAATTTCTCAACAAATATCTACTTATAAATTATGATTGTCATGCAGTTTGCAAAAAAGATAATACTTGCGCCCCTCCTGGTAGTTTATGAAATAAAATCCCTATATTGGTAGTTTTCAGATAATAAAAAAGACGCTGTCCGTCACTGGTGGACAGCGAGAACACTTATGTTTAAAACTGCTTCGCTGTTCATCAGTGGTGGCCAGTGGGAAAATTTAAAAAGTTATGTCCCCATCTACCACGGTGGACGAGCTGGTAGTGGACACCGGGAAGCATCGGTCGGTTAGAGAGATGGTAAGCATTTTTTGATCGAAGACTATTAGATTCGATTTTTTCACTTTATATTGAGACCTGATTAGAAAAAGCGTTTTCATCAATAATCATGCGTGTATTTATGACATACTAGCTGTTGCCAGCGGCTTCGCCCGCTACAACTCGAAAATTATCCCACGGGAAGATAAAATCGGGATAAAAACTATCCTATGTGTTAATCCAGGTTATAAACTATCTGTGTACCAAATTTTATCCAAATCCGTTCAGTAGTTTTTGCGTGAAAGAGTAACAAACATCCACACATCCATTCTCACAAACTTTCACATTTATAATACTAGCTGTTACCAGCGGCTTCGCCCGCTACAACTCGAAAATTATCCCACTGGAAGATAAAATCGGGATAAAAACTATCCTATGTGTTAATCCAGGGTATAACCTATCTACATACCAAATTTCAACCAAATCGGTCCAGCCGTTTAAGCGTGAAAGAGTAACAAACATCCACACATCCATTCTCACAAACTTTCTCATTTATAATATTAGTAGGATTAGTAGGATAGTAGGATTAAGTAACACAAAATGATCCCATGAAAAATACATTCCAAAACTTCTCCGTCAGCTCCTCGATTTTCTCAGCCTAAACATTTATTTTTCCTCCTAAACGTTTTCCGGTTCCCTAATACCCGTTTTTCGGAAGAGCTTATTGACGTACCTACTCGACAAACAACTCAAAAAAAAGCGGAACTTTCACATTAAACAGCAATTACTACAACAAAACGAGAGAGTCCGAGATGTCTTTTTACGAGGCCAAGCTCTTGAGTGTCGAGCCTTTGAAGCCTCGAGCCTCTTGCCTCGGGCCAGGCCACTCCAGGCCTCACACAGCTGCGCTAACTGTTGCATGCGACTCCCGGACTACTTGTCCCTGAGTTTTATTTGAAGCTCCCCGACTACTCTTGTGCGCGAGTTTTTATTTCAAGTCCCGCTTGAGTGTGCACGGCTTGCTTGAAGTTTGTGTGTTAGTTATGTGTATGTATGTGTGTGTGTGTTTGTGTGGAAGGGGGAGGGGGGGTTAGTTGTTTTTTGTTGTGGCATGAATTTGAGTGTGGACAGCTTTATGAAAAAAAGGCGACAATATTCTATGTACTTTTCTAATACGACATGTTTCTATATCGAATGGCGACCAATCTAACCATCATGGTCCGATGTCTAACAAGGTATTATCACTGGTATGTTTTTTTATAAAAAATATACAGTCGTGGTGGCTCAGAGGTTAAGGCCTCGCCTCTCATGCACAATGTTATGGGTTCAAATCAGGGTACGTACTAATGTTTTTCGATAAAATATGTAGTTTTAAGTTCATTTCGGATATCACTGACATCGAGGAAGGCAAACATCGTAGGGAAACCTGGATTTATCTATATCTATACTTAATGTTATAAAGAGAAAAGATTTGTATTTTTTGTATGTATCGAATAAACTTAAAAACTACTGGACCGATTTGAAAAATTCTTTCACCGTTGGGAAGCTACACTATCCCCGGGTGACATAGCCTACTTTTTATTCCTGTGTTCCCACAGGAACGGGAACTACGCGGGTGAAACCGCGTGACGTCCGCTAGTAACATATATAAGTCTGAATTCGCAAATATATCTTGACGTGAGACTAAAAGGCACAAGCATTGATCACCATCGTTGCTCGTGCCTTCTCTGTATGAGAAGACGCCTTTGCTGAGCTGTGGAACAGTTGTAAGCAGGTATTATTATTATGATGGTGATTTTAGGACCATAAAGTAAGCTGTGGTAGTAAGCAGGGCTAGGCAGATGATGATCAATAGCTATACTAGGGATAAAAGTACCACACACTACATTTGGACTAAATAAACTCTACACTACACTCAAACGTTACATACATTTTCTTTCATCATCATCATCATTAACAGCCTATCATTTTCCCAATGCAGGGACTCAGGCCTCCTCTCTAGGAGAGGGATGGGGCCACGCAGGCCTAGTGCGGGGTGGTAGATGTCACGTGTCTTCGAATTTTTTGGTTCTGAGACATGACGGTTTCCTTTACCGTTTTGAGAGTAGCGGTGATGAAATAAATTACAAAAAGTAATGCGCTTGTCTGGGTTCGAACCCACGACTTACTGTTCGTCGGGGGGCCACCACTGGGCCGCAAACAAAGTCGCTCCCGATGGTTGTACACTTAGATTTTTCGAACTACGTAACAGATTTCAGCAAAATATAGAATGATTCAATAGAAAGATTTATATCTACATTGCACCCGTGCGAAGCCGGGGCAGATAGTAGTTTATAAACAATAACGTGTGCTAAATTTCATCCACCTGTGATTAAAGAGTGACAAACATCCATACATTATAACCACCCAGCCACTTTCACATTTAAAGTACGAAATTACGAATATGCAAAATTAAGTGAACATTAAAGCCAAAACTACCTTCAGATTATCATGAAACTAAGCATCAAAAATACCCGCTGATTTCAAGTTACAAAAATATCTCGCAACACAAAACACACAACAAAAATTGAGTGTATTATCGAAGCATACACATTTCAGCAAGAACCAGCGAGAGCTCATTACTCCACGGGGCGAGATCAAAAGGGGTGTCTTCTCTCTTTATTTGTACTCCCCGAGATGCCAACTTTTATTCCAGAACCCTATGTTAACAAGACATGCATAATGGCTTAAAAAATAACCAACAAGTTTGATGTCTATACACTTATTATTATAAAAAGGTAAAGTTTGTATGTAAGCTTAGATGGATGAGAGACGTACGAGACCAACCAATGTGAGGACACTTTAGGGAGGCCTATGTCCAGCAGTGGACGTCTTTCGGCTGAAATGATGATGATGATGATGAAGTTGTTGTTGTTCGCCCCCTATTACATGGGACTTAAACATAACTGGCGAAATGTGGGTACACCTCTGCCTTACCCTTCGGGGATTACAGGCGTTATGTTATGTTATGTGATGATGAAGTTTAGATGTAGGGGGTAATCTTCGGAACTGCTGATCTGATTCCGAAACTAATTTCATAAACGAGCACTTGCATTATCTTCGGGTGTTTCAAGCTATATTTGAAACGTTTCCGTGAAATAATAAAAGCCAAGCAAAACTGTAAGAAAAAGCTAGTATTCAGATAAATATAGCGGTTTTCACGGAACCCGGTTTTTACAACCCGGTTTTCAGAAGACGGTAAAACCTTTCTTTAGAAGGTGTTTTCCTATCGTTTCTCGGGATCTTTCAGAGGTAATGATGGCGGAATGTTGCTCGTTTTTCGTCTTGTGAGAACGTGACTGGCTTCTGCTTTAAGTTCATTTCGTTTTGTTATGTTTGCTGTTGAAGGGATTGTGTTTTCGTCGGTCTCGGGTGATTAGAGGCAGGAGAATTTGTTCTCAGGAATGTTTTGACGGCGTGTGTAATATGCAGAACGTGAGAAATGCCTTTCTCATGTTCTGCATATCAGATTTTTGAATTAGCAGTATGATTTGTTTATGTTTTATTTTGATTTTTTTATGATTTGTCATTGGTTTGCCACTTCTGTGTATTTATGTGAGATGTTAGCTATTATTACGGATTAGAATCCGACATATTGTCATTATTTTTAAGACTATAACTCATTTTATTCATTTTGTTTTTGAGGGTGGGAAATCATCAAATGACTCTTCCCACTCTGGGCAGAGCGGAAAGAGAGTGTCAGACTTGTACTGACTAAAAACCACCCATGTTTCTTCTTAGTCTTTTATGTTCGAGTCCGCAACGACTCCTTTATTGTAAAATGTAATGCGTCATGTGTCATGTGGAAAGAAAAAATATTACGCGCTGAAGAACCCCAGAACCTTTTAAAAACCTTAACCACCTATACTATCAATTCAATGCCATAGCTAGTCCTGCAGGGCCATTGCGTATCTTTTTAAATGTCAGTGGCTATCATAGTGTCCATGAATGAACTGTCAAATGGTTCCATTTTGTACCAAACTGACAGTTAATCGATGGAAATAATAGCCACTGACATTTAAAAAGATACACAATAGCCCTGCTGAAGAACCCCAAATCCTTTTAAAAACCTTAACCGCCTAGATCAACTCAATTCAGTAACCAATCCTGATCGCGATCTCTTAAGATATTAATCAAATAAGCAATAATGGCGGCATAAACCATGCATTAGGGTCACCAAGACCCGGCACGTTTTCCAATGCTTGATGATGTAAAATGCATGCTCTGGTAGCATGTACCGGGGCAGTGCGTTGACGAATGAAACGGGAGTTAATCCCGACTTCACCCCTGCCAGCGTCGAAAAGATTTCCCCCGGGAATGTCACACGAACTGAACCCTTTGCTGTGGTGCAAGTTATAGGTGATGAGCCAATGTGACGGAATGGGTTTTTTTTATTTTATTTTTTTATTTGGAATGGGTTTGCTCTTGACCTCAATCGTGCCCTAAGGGCAGAGATGAGGTCGACGATGGAACGAGCTTACCCAGAAGAAGCCTATTTACTCGCGACTTAAATAGATTAGGGTTATATGAACTCGGGAAAACCGACGCAGGCAGGGAGTTCCACTCCTTGGCTGTGCGCATAATAAAGGACTTAGCAAAGCGCTTCGTTCGAATGTGTGGAACATCGACTAGGTATGGGTGATAGCTTGCAGTACGCCTAGTCTCGCGATGGAAGAAGGGAGTTGGTGGAATCAGCCCGTGGAGCTCCTGCGCACACTCTCCGAAGTACAGTCTGTAGAAGACCGACAGACAAACAGACAAGCGACTTTGCGGCGGTAGGCCAGGCTATGTAGCTTGGCAACCATCTTATCGTCATGGGTTTACGTGTCACAGGTTATTAAATAAGACCACGTAACCACGTCTACATAAATATATTTATTTTATAATTAAACAAAAACAAAAGGGTGTGAAAAGGTCTACGTACACACACGCTCTTAAGGCCACTTGTGGGATGCACTGTACTGCCCTGATAGCTGGCGTGGCGCTGACAACAGCGAGGTGCAGCAGGAGGTCGGGCTATCATGTACGACGCGGGTTTAATGAGGACTGGTGGATGGCAATTGAACAACAGTTAGTAGCTAACAAGTTTTTTCAAGAGTAGAGGCAGAGAAGCCTCAGAAAGCACGGTAAGCCGTTGGTCCCGACTGCCATATGTAAATCTTTGGCAGTCGTTACAGGTAGTCAGTAGCCAGAAAGTCTGGCAACCAGTCTCACCGAAGGGATCGTTATTACACATTGCAACGCCGGATGTGGAGGTTAGATGGGCAGTTGCTCCATATAAAATACTGGTCTTCAGCTGCACTTGGTTAGATTGGAAGCCAAACCCAACATAGTTGGGAAAATTAGTGTTTTTTCAGAGTTTTCAAAACCCGCAAATTTTCAAAACATGACATCTTTCATCATGTAACCAGAGGGCTGATCTTTTTTTGGCCAAAGAATCAGCATTGCTATCCAACGACGCAAATCGCAATGGTACCAACCTTCTGGGCACTTTTTGTGTAGACAGCGTTGTGGATGAATTTACCGACGCCCTGTAATTCTTCCCTTATTGATGCTTGTACATATTTTGTCACAATTATGGTTCTGTAAATTACAGTTTGTATACTATTATTTTTTTATTTAACCCGCTACCGGTTATGCTTTGCCCCACACACCCACACAGACTGAAGTAATATTTTAAGCGGCTTTGAATCATCGCTGCAACTCTTTTTTCCGATATCCACCATATTGGTTCATGACATTAAGAATTTAGGTAATACCGCCGTAATTTGGGAGCAGTTACTTTTCTATTGAGAAGGATCATCCTTTCTGATGTACGGTTTCTGGGTTACGGAGACGGTTTACGGCCACCTCAAAGGCTCCCCCGTATAGAAAATTGCAACACAGAATTGGAAATTATAGATAGTCTAGTAAACACAGCAATCATTCACGAGTCCGATATTGCAAATGAAGACGAAAATACGGAAAAATACACACCATTCCATCCACTGGAAGCAACATCACATGCAGAGTTAAAAACAGCCCTTCGAAAGTTCAAAAATCAGAAAGCACCGGGCCCTGATGGAATAAGAGCGGACGTTCTAAAGTTGGGAGGCGATACGATAATAGCCATTTTCAAGCGAATTATGGATTATATTATTAACACGGGATACTTCCCCAAGAGATGGAAAGAAAGCATCTGCATTTTCTTGCATAAACCAGGAAAAGACTACACACAACTCAAGTCCTACAGACCCATAAGCCTGCTTAATATCATGGGTAAATGGGCAGAACGCATTATTCTCTCGAGAATAAACACGGAAGTCAATGAACTGATTCCTGAACACCAACATGGATTCGTTCGTCAAAGAGGCACAGGGACACAAATATTGAGGACTGGCAAATACATCTCCGACGCCCTAGAGAAAGGACACAGTGTGTCCATGATTTCAACTGACCTCAGCAAGGCATTTGACTCCATAAATCACAAAGGCCTTATAAAGAAAATGTACGAAGCAGGAGCACGTAACAACATTATAAAGTTAGTGGAAAATTACTTATCAAAAAGAACCACCAAAGGCAGATTTAGAACAACAACAGGAACAGAAAAAGACGTGCCACACGGCGTCCCACAGGGCTCCATTCTAGGACCCGTACTTTTCAATTTATATGTTGCTGACATACCAAAACCACGAATTGCTGGTCAGATGCTCTCTCAATACGCAGATGACCTATGTATTCTAAACGCAGCGGAGAAGCCAGATCATGCCACAAGGCGTGCAGAATGGGCTGCGGAGGAAGTTATTGATTATTACAAGAGATGGGGCCTCCAATGTAACGTGGATAAAACGGAATGTATCATGTTTTCTCACAAACGACCTAGGCGAGGGAACATAAACAGTGGATACAGAAATTACATCCAATTAAAAAATGAACGGATTGAATATAAGAACCAAGTAAAATACCTTGGTGTCGTATTTGATAAAAGACTATCAATGAATAAACACACAAAAGAAAGAGTAGAAAAGTTAAAACGAGTAAGAGGCGCCCTGAACTCCATCATAGGGTACCGATCCAAAGTGAACACTGAAACAAAATTGCTCATCATACAGACATGCCTCCTGCCGGTACTCGATTATGGAGTCATCCAACTTCTACCAAGATACAGCAAGAGCAATCTGACGAAACTGGAACGACAATACAGAATGGCACTGAAAGCTGCAGGTGACTTCCCACGTCGTACTGAAACCAAAACACTCTGGGAAATGCTTGGACAAGACCCGTGGCATCTCAGAGCACACGACCTCCATCACGATATGATCGAAAAACTAACCTCACTGACGATCAGCGGCCTAGAAGATCCCGGTCCCGCTTACACGAAATATGGACAATTCAACCCGTTCCTTTTCTCAAATAGAATAGGCGACATAGAATATATAAACAAAACCGAGAGAGGCAAACCGCTCCACAAAAGAACGGCCCTCCCCCGTCAGCATAGGCTTTGACTCGCAGAGTCACTCCTAGTTTATAAGTAACTTCAGGTCTATGACCTCATGGGATGCTAAATCCAAAACTTCTCACACTTGCTTTATATAATTCAACTGTGTGTGAAAAGAATTACACAGTAGGTTGCAAAAGATCCCCTCCCGGACAAACTGCGCCGAATAAAATACACCGAATGCACTTGTAAAATTATGATTTGTAAGTGACATGTAACCTTTTTTTTTTCTAACCAATGTAATAAATAAATATTCTATTCTATTCTATTCTATTCTATTCTAGACGGTTTACGGTTTTATTGAGTGTGGTATGTCCTGATATGAGGGTCGTTTTGATAAAATTATTATTGTTCTCCTCGACTATTGTTGATGTGTGAGTTACAGTTCGAAATTTTGTATGGAGATGTATATTTGTTCGTGATAACAATGTTGGTCCCAAGGAGAACAATATAAAACGAGTAAATTACAAAATGTAAAGAAACTATTCACGTAAAATAATTTTAGTGTATCGATGCCATCAATAAATATTGGGATCAACAATACCTGTCAAGTGCGACTCAATCTTCAAAAATACTACTCTACTACTACTACTTACTTTACTTTTCTTTAAAAAATATTAACACTTTTTAAAATAATATTTGTAAAGATTATTCAGAAGATTTAAGTGGGTTTCAATGTCCATAAATATTACCGGTCAAGGAGATTCATAAAATGCTCTGACTTTTTCTGATAGCTGTAGCAATATATGCATAAGACAGCCGGGATTACCTTTTAATCGCGCTCTCTCTCCAGGCCGAATCGATTCAATGGTTTTTAATGTCGAGCTAGTTAAGGCTTATCTCTTCAAGTCCTCATCCCTAGAGGAAACTTTAACTTAAAAATAGTGTAATTAGCTTTCAGCAAAATTTCAAGTATACGACTTAGCTTACTTTCAAAATCCATAATTCCAAATGTTCTATGTAATATACAAAAAATATGAAAGCATATCTCTCTGCTGCCTTTTCACATTTTAACGTCTGTTTTCAACGATCAGTGCATTTGTCGTGGGTTACGACATAGTATCATTGATATACATAGTAAATATTAAACACCTAGATGCACATTTCCTTGCAAAACTTATACAAGACAGATCATCTGCCTAGTATTTTCCGAAAAATGTTGACCTACCCCCAACATAAGTCCAGTATAACCTGGTTCAGCTGAATACCAGTATTTGACACGGAGCGACTGCCTGTCTTTTCTCCTCAACTAGACACAAAGTCACAACAACAGTGTCGTCTATAAATCAAACTAAAAAATAAAACCAAAAACGTCTTCTGTCCTGTACGTCCTCTTGAACTTTCACACAAGCAAAACCATTGAAGTGAAACGACAATAGCTGCGTACCGACTGATTTATTTATATTCGAAACCTAACTACCCACATGCATTCATTACTTGCATTGATAAGATAATACAACATATTTCCCCTTAGAAACAAAAATATAAATCGAACAAGTAACTATAAGTACTTACGTACCAGCATCTCAGTTTTTAACATTGAAATAATTATGAAAGAATTACATCATTTTAAGCACTTAATATTTTTTATAATTAAACATGCATTAAATAGCACATTCTTGCTTCATGAAATATTTATGTCTAAATTACCTAGCATGCATCAAAGCAGAACAACACAATTTCATTAACAAAATCACCGTTTATTTATTTCCATGAAACAGTAATATTATCACACAAAATGCTCTTATATTATCGCACAAATCGTATTGTTGGCAATCATATGAGATGCCACGACGTGTCCCCACGGAACCCCAAAATGTCTACATGGGAGAGCGTTAATTACGTTAAAGTAAATCACGCGAAGACATATTGCTAAGTATTGTGCGGGGCCACGGGAACAGCGGGATAGGGGATTAAAGGATTTTGTTTATAGGGAGCTACGTGACACCTCCCGGTTGTGAGCTACGCACGTGTTCCGACAGCGAACACATAGTCAGAAGTTGTTTAGAGCATGTCACGAGCCAACAAATCGTCCTGAGAAGTAAATGTGACGTAGTTGCTAATAAGCTTAGCCGCGTTTTTTGTTTGAAGTAATTCATATAAACTATATAGGTAGGCAGTTTGAATTCAACTGGAGGCAGTTGATTTCGGTAAAAGCCTTTTTCATCTATTTCCTTGCTTTGACCTTTATATGACTGGCCTGACTGAATTTACTTTTAAATACCACACACAGTTACAAGCAGTATAGCTGGCCGGCAGAGTTATAGGTGTATATAGAGTTACTGGTTATTAGTGACCGAATTATGTTTGCCTAGCTGGTCAAAATGTACTGAGCAGCTGTTTTTTTCGCGATTTCAGGTTTGGTCCCATACTTATAGTTGTTTGTTGTCATGAGTACAATCACATGTTTAAGTATCAGTCACTAAATTACCAATCACCCTATAAAAAGAGAAGAAAAATGGAAGAAGAAGAAAAGAAAAAGAGAAAGAAGAAGGAATAGTTAAGGTCACTCGTTTACGTATTGAGTGCTACGAAAATGATAAGTAAACATAATAAATTGTCACTTCAATCGCTGTTCTCTTGGCCACACCCTCAGGGAATTCGCAGGCGGGCGCGGAACGTACCGGATCCCTGATTTATGTGGAACCCATATAAATGCAATCTGCTTAATTGCCGCCTGCTATGCTCGATAAGCTATGCTATGCTGTTGCTATACTCAATAGTTTTCATTCTTTTTCCAACCGCTGCATGTCTGTAGAGATAGTTATAATTCTACGTTCAGTGGGACGAATTAAAAGCAGACAGGTCTGAGTATTCGTCCATTTTAATCCCGTAGAATATCTTCTGTAACAGTTTCCTGTTTCTGATTTTGTCCATAATAACTATGAGAAGAGAAAAAGTTTTTAGTATGAATGTTAATGGGTATATGAGCAGAGGAAGATCAAAGAAACGATGAATGAACTGTGTAAAGTATGTAATAGTAATAAATGAAGTGTCTAATGAGTTGGCGAGTAATAGAGAAGTATGGAAGAAGAAGACATGCTGCGCTGACCCCAAATGATATCTCCAGATATATCAGATCCTTATCTCCAGATAAAGGCAAGAGAATGATGATTTAGCCAAAAAGTCGTACTGTAGTTAACCGACTTCAAAAAAGGAGGAGGTTATTTGTATATAATGTCCATATTTTTCTGACAGAGAAAAATATGTTTCAATATCTTTAAACTAGATGAACAGTCGAGTAAAATGAAATTCACCAAATGTATTCATAACAATAGACTGACAGCCAGTCTTACCCAGGGGTAAGTATTACCCAGTACTAACTGGGTTGTGGAGGTTAGATAGGCAGTAATCCCATGTAAAATACTGGAAGTCGTCTTTACTATAGTTGGGAAAAATCTAGGCAGATGATTAACAACCGGCCACATACCCTCATCATTTCAGCCGTCAACCAAGCATTTTGTACATCAAACTAAGTACCCCTACGAAAAAAATTTTGCTGGGAACCGACTTTTTTTTTTTGGCTCAAAAATCACATTTTACGGTAAAACTCAATGTAGCACTGTTAAAACATTGTGCTAGTGGATGCTTTGAATAGTAAACGGGTCATGGAGGTAATTTAAGTAAAGTTATAACCTGAAAAACTAGTATTTACAAAAACAGCTGCGAACAATTTGAAACTTTGACCCCCAATATCTCCGTAACTAGGAGGTTCCCAGGTATGGTCTAGAACAAAAAAATTATGGCAGTGGTGATGAGAACAAGTGCCTTTCGTTTGCGTTAAGGGTACTTTTACACCCTATATTTAAAATGCCAAGAAAACACACATCAATTCGCAAACAGTATGCATCAGTATACAAATATTTTTAGCATTTCAATCAGCCGCCCCTGCTTATGTCAAAACAAAACGTGTTTTTTTTCTGCTCGCTCACAAACCATCTCGCGTGCCCTCAGGTTTTTACTTCAAGTACAAATTAAAAATGCTTTGCTGGGGACTATTCTGATGTCACTGTTTTTACTTATGGGTGAAACGTTATTGAGAAAAGATGGATGGGTTGTGTGAGAATTGTATGAAAGAAAATGATGGCGTGACGGTTGAGAGTTGAAAAATGATAAAAATGTATTGCCCCGAGACCCTAACTAACACGGGACAGGAAGATGAAGTTGATGATGAGAAAGGTGGAATGAAACACAGACTTTGAAAAGTCTGTGTTTCATATAAGTTGTCAATGCCTGGAGAGCCGAAGCTAAGTGTATCGTAATCGGAATGCGGACAGAAAAGTGATGCAATTTAGATCGTTCAGTGATGACCTTGAGACTATCATGAGGGCTTACGACGAAAGGTAGAATAGAAGACAGGGAGTGAAACTAAGAGTACGGCATGTCAGTACGATAAGGTCTACCTTAGTAATTTGAATAATGCAAGGTGCCCAATCTATACATAAATCCAGTAGTTTAAAAGATTAAGCAAGTCCCTTGCACTACAAAGATCTTAATATTGTCATTAATCACATTTATCAATCAAAATGATATAGATACAAATTTGACGAAAAAATAGTACACTAAAAAGCAAAACTCAACCATTCAAATTCGCCTGAGAATCTGCATTATTTGAACGTCAAAAACAACAAAATACAGTCCCTCAAAAAGTTCGCCCTTCGCTTCTACCATAAAAAAAAAACAATCAGCACAAAAAAAATATTGAATCGGCATCAATTTCACCCACATTACAAGGTTCATGCAAATATATCGCATGTTTCAGTAATACGGGCCTGCAGTCCCCCGTGTAACTTACACCCTACGTTAATGAACAAGAGATTCTTTTTCGATTTTCATCAAAAACAAAAGGGGAATATTTTGGCAGACGGCAGGTATTCACTTGGAGTGATATATGTATCTTTATGCCGAGTGTGTTCATGATATTATGTTCGTCATTTGTGTGTGAAAGGAAAATAGTGGAGATTTTTCTTTTGGTAAAATGTTTTTTTTGGGTCGCCCGGTCGTGGTGGCGTTTATAATGCTTTAATGTGACTTGCTAGCAAAAATATGGGACTATTTTTAGGGGTAATATCCTCCAATTAGTAAATAAATTAGGATTGGCACAGGACGATCTCCGGCTACGTGGTGGACTCAAAATCAAAAGTCATTTATTCAAACTAGGCTGACAATCAGCACTTTTCGAACGTCAAAATTTACTTTACTTATTTACAAAAGACAGTCCCCCAAAACGCCCACCCTTCGACACTTCCTAGTGTTTTAGCTGGAAATAAGAAGTGGCGGAACAAACTCCCCAGCAACACATCTGTCAGTTAGGTTAGAAGAACCAGACCAAACTAGTACGAGTGAGGAGGGGTATAAGTGTAGAGGAAGACCAATGAAACGATGGATGTCCATCCATCGTATTAAGGATAATATGGCAAGAAACGAGGAGTCTCATGAGGTGACAAGTAACGTAAGAAAATTAACATTTACTCATTAATAAACAGCAAAAACACTAGGAAGTGTCGAAGGGTGGGCGTTTTGGGGGACTGTCACTTGTAAATAAGTAAAGTAAATTTTGACGTTCGAAAAGTGCTGATTTTCAGCCTAATTTGAATAAATGACTTTTGATTCTGGGAAGTATTCATTATTTACTACTACTGGTTCTCCTAAATGTTATAATGGTCGACAAAAGAGTTATCAAAGATTACAAACTAATCTGATTCTCCTTGAGATGACACAAGAAAAGCTGACACCTATCTTCGGTCTCAACTGCAAACCGATAATAAAGTAATAAAAATGTGACTTACATAACTGTCGACAGGTTTAAAGTAGTCCAAAAATTTACTATCAAGTGAACTACCATTTTAACTATAAAGACATCTCGTAGGAACTGCGCTGTGGTACTAAAACTATGTCGTGAGGCAGGTGGATCAGAAGGATTAAATGTAGCAACTTGTGAATGTTGGGACAGCGATTAGGCATACGCTTAGACAATGTTTCCACTCTTGGGACACAGGCCTCTTTTCTAAGAGAGGGCATGCCCACCACGCAGGCCCAGTGCAGGTTGGTAGATGTCACAAGTCTTCGCTTTTTTAGTACGAGGTCATGTCGGTTCCATCACAATGTTTTCCTTCACTGTTTTGAGAGCAAAGTTGATGAAATCAATTACGAAAAGTAATGTGCCTGCCTAAGCTAGCATTGCACGTTGAATTTGAGTAAGAAACAGAAAAGATGTCAAGTTCTACTAAAGAATATGGAAATTGGTTTAAATTCACTGTTTATATAGACAACCTTGTTTTTATGTTTTAGACACGACTACCTAATTAGTTTTAAGGTACAACGTATCGACCTTCTTCTTCAAAACTTTCTTAGTTGAAACCACGGTGTCTGGATTTGTGTTTGGTTGGCGGCAATAGACGCATAAACATTAGATTAAAATATTAAACAGGGTCTTAAACATAACTGGCGAAATGTGGGTGTAAGTTCTGTTATGAACACCTCTGCCTAACCCTTTGGCGTTTACAACTGTAAGTTAGGTATTATGTTTGAGGAGGAGCTTCTGCAGTTATCTATCAAGTGGTCAAACTCCATAAATGTGATAATAACAAATGAAAAGTCACAGAATGTAATGACATAGAAGAAGATAGTGTCATTGTCCGGGCTCCCGGACTATCGATTTCACATTTTTTCCTATCTTTATAACGTTTGAGGTATATTTGGATTGCGGGCTTTGTTATGTAGCGTGTTACTGCAACGAAGGACAAATGCTTGTTTCAAGGACCTTTTGACTCAAGGAATTTGATGTTTTAGGTCAGTCATATATGTCGCAGATCGCTTCATAGAATGTCAAGCATTTATCATAATTTTAATTTAATTTAATTTTTGGTCTGGCAATGCTTGAGTGTGTTTAGTCGAATTAAGTTATCGTTGGACATTTTTGATGTCAATAAAAAGGCGGTAGACTTGTGCAGTTGACATTCAAATTAAAATCGTGGTGACGAACGATTGACTTGGTTAACCTCACTACATTCCATATTATTTAATTGAAATCTGAAAATAGATCTTCAATCCTTTGTTATTTTTTCATTGTAGACTGTTTTGGACAGTAAACTTTAGTGTACCGAACAGTGCCTGTGTATTATTTCACGTCGGACTCCACGTGCCATCATGACCGACCAACAAATCAACGAAAACCAATTGAAGAACCTAAATTAAGCAAACGACGGAGCTGTCCAGCAGGGCTATTGCGTATCTTTTTAAATGTCAGTGGCTATCGTAGTGTCCATCGATTAACTGTCAAATGGTTCCTTGTCACATCTGCCGTCATATATAATAATAGATTGCAAGGCCAATTTAGCTTTAGCTGTGTGTTCAATTGCAGTAAAATACGCTATCATCTGCCAAGCCTTTTACCAACTACCAACTTGTTGGGGTTGGCTTTCAGTCTAACTGGATGAAGCTCATCATCATCATCCACAGCACGATATTACCCACTGCCCACTGCCCACTGCACACTGCACTGCACTTGCCTGCTGGGGCACTGCTGGTCTCTCTTTGCTTGTGCCAAGCTCCACGTTCTTGTGCCAGTCTCGTCCAGGATATTCCCGCAATGGTACTTCTCTTTCCATTCCTTGGACGCAGTTGAATACCAGTATTTTACATGGAGCTGGCTTCGTGCAGGGTGCGTTTACATGTATACTAATATTATAAAAACGTTGTTTGTAAGTTTGTAAGTAGGGCTAATATTCCCGGGGCTGCGGGTTGTTCGCAAAGAGATACCGCGGCCCCGGACACAAAGGGCTAAGAAGGAACATTGGTGGTTTTTAGACAGTAGAAGTCTGACATGACGCACCGGTGACATAAGCTAGTGTAACTAAGCCGTAAGCTAGTCTAGTTACGGATGTATTCGGATATATCCGTAACTCGAAAATCGATTACCCCAGATACGGATTTAATTACGTGGAACAGCTCACCGCATCGTTGTCGATGTAATAACAATAGAGTCAACAGACATAATTATGAGCTATCGGTGTCGTAGATCGTCGTTACGGTTATGGCTGGTTGGCATGTCCGGATACCATGCTGACAGGTGTATTGTAAACTGTTCGGTTTTATGATATCCTGGTGTACGGCGGAGGTTGAGGTGAGAGCACACTGGACAGTAACAACCAAGTTATAGTGACGTTACAAGCCGATTTAAAAAGTACTCAAACTATCAAACGCGTCGCCTTTTGGGCTGACTCAAATAATATTTATTAAATAGGGCGATACACCTATAGTGGAGTTGGGCAGTATATCTGGTTAGACGCGGAGCTAGCCTATGGAGTAAGGTTCTGACCAAATGGTGGCCAAGGTTGGGCCTGAGAAACCAGGGCCGTCCAAAAGCGCGTTGGGTCGACGATATTGTCAGGACCGCAGGAAACGAATGGATGAGGGACGCACAGATCAATAAGAAGTGGCAAAAATGGGGAGCCTTATACCCAACAGTGAGTGATTCCGGCCTGAAATGATGATGAATGATAAATAATATTGGGACAAGGTTTTGGGGGGTATGAGGAACAGGGTGTAAAGTTCCTCGTCCCCCATAGAAAAGGGAGGATCCTCCGACCAGACGGGTGTTGTGTCTGGTGGGCTAACTGCCCGACATATGTAAGTCGGGATTTTCTATACAGGCAAATGTCACGGATAAAGTTGATAGCGCGATGTAGGATTTGCCAATTTAGTTCGCCTGTGTTGTGATAGATGTCGCTGTCGCCACAAGGTTAAATTTTGTACATCAAGTGGTAAGAGTAAAAACGAGACAAAAAAATAATATTGACGTAACATCAAGGAAAAAGGCAATAAGCAAACAAAATTGGAAAGCCATTGCGGAGGTCTTTGCCCAGCAGTGGGACTGCGTGGGCTGAAATTAAAAGAAAATGTAACATCGCAAGTGTAATCCCCGAAGGGTTAGGCAGAGGTATGCCTAATGGTACACCCACATTTCGCCATTTCCAAATAAAATACAAACAAAACTAAAAAAAAGTCAGAACTTGTGTTATTATTTACCATCTTGGTTAAAGGACTAGTCAATTAACAAAAGCCCAGAGTGGAGAAAGCCGGAGGCTACGGTGCTCGTGAAAACTTTCATGCACCCTAGATTTTAATTTATCAGAATAGTGTTTGTAAGACCAACGAATTTCAAAAATAGAAACTGTAGCCTATATCCACATTCCACATTCCGACGTGTCTAAGTTCTATATAATAATGGTGAAATTATTGAGACTGCCTCGTTGGTCTAGTGGTCGCAAGCGCGACTGCTGAGCATGAGGTCCTGGGTTCGATTCCCGGGTCGGGCTAAGTGTTATTGGCTTCTTCCATCAGGAATTTATCAGTAACAGTAGCTGTTACTGATGAGTCTGGATTTGTGCCCGGTTGATGGCAATAGGCTCGCCCCCTATTACATGGGACTTAAACATAACTGGCGAAATGTGGGTGTACTATTAGGTACACCTCTGCCTAACCCTTCGGGGATTACAGGCGTGATGTTATGTTACGTTATTGTATCAGGTATCTAAATGGATATCCAGACGGGGTGGCTGCTACTGCTATACAAATCTGGTGGAAATACTAAATAACATTGTCTTATATCTGGGAGCCGACTACAGGAATTTCAGATCCTACATTTTTTCAAGCTATGCTAAATATAACGGTCATGTACAGTATAAGAGATCTTATGTTCACGAATCTTATTTAACATTCAAGTTCCTCAGTTGCGAACTCTCAAAGCCTGCAATAAGCTAATAAAACATTGATTTCAAAGAATAGAAAAACAATACAGTGTGCCCAAACCTTTACACCACGTGCATACTTAATACATTTCCTGTTATGCGTACATTAAGGTTCAATCTGCAATATATTTTACAAGTAAAATGTATCTATCGTTAGGACAGTTACTTAGCAGTATCATTGCACGAGAATTGCCCACGTGGATCGTCGAGAAAATGATATTCTTTTACATTGGCACGTGTAACTGATATTCAAGCCAGTTGTATTGTACGCATTGATATAAAAACTATAGATACGGTCGGCCGAACATTTGCTCGACGCGTTCGCCATACAGAGAATCGGTGTAGTCTGCTCGTTAACGTAACCTTGTATAAGCGGCGTGGTATTTTCGAGGTTTAAAGAACATAAATAAAGCTTTTAATAATTTTTACAACCGCACCCCAAGAGAGCCGATCGTGGATTAGTTCACTTCGGCTTAGGAAAGACCGTTTTAGGACCAAGTTCGAGGCGTCATTTTAACATGCGGTCCGCCCAGTCCTTAAGCAGTAATATATAAGTCAATGATTGTACGACTGAAATCTTATATTATAGTCTATTATTATCTATGGACTAAAATAGATTAACATATTATATTAACGTAACTGTGTTTGTGACATTAAAGATGCTGTGAACTTGACGCAATTTAAACGAAAAGCTTTAAAATTGAAAAGGTTACGATACCATTGACTTAGACATGATACGGGACCGGGTCAATGTGGTGACACTTGGGGGAGGCCTATGTCCAGCAGCGGACGTCGTTCGGGTTAAATGGTGATGATGATACGTATATACGTATACATTACAGTTTTATTCCTATATCCATGTACTGTATGGCCAAACAATGGCCTGTATTATCTACAAAGCTGGGACAATTTTACTTTTTTTTGTATGTGTAAAAATCATCAAATGACTCCTTCCGCTCATGGGAAGAGTGGTAGGGAATGTCAGACTTCTACTGACTAAAAACCACCCATGTTCCTTCTTAGCCCTTTGTGCCGAGGCCGCGGTATCTTTTTATATAAAAACATTGCCCCACACTAAAAATTTCTCCTGTATCTTGGGTGCGTTTACAAACATTTAAACTCACATACACAAACACACCCAGACCCGGAACAACTATCTGTAGGCCATACAAATATTTGTTCCGTGTGGGGATCGAACCCGTGCCACGCAGCGCAGTCCAATCTCTCAGCCACTGCGCCAACCGTGCCGTCAATCTCTTTCGAACAACCCGCAGCCCCGACGGGGGGACAATTATCCTTGCTGCGAGTCCTTGGCCTAGCCACAAGGGGTCCAAGGCTGCGTATTACTACGTTTCGTAATCTAGCTCGATGCATTCACTTGTTCATTTCATAGAGTTGGTGGGCAAAGAGTAGGTTTGGAGAAGCGACATAATATTATATTGATAGTTTTTGGGTTTTGTGCCTATATTTTGTAAGGATGAATGGTGGCTTTTATACAAGGTGTAAACAGACCATTCCTTCAAATCAAATCAAATCAAATAATTTATTCGCATAATATGGGTAAATAAATGATACATAAATTTTTACATAATACAACAAAAAAGATTCTCATATTAACCATTTCTGGTATGCAAAACTTAAAATAAAAGTTTATAAAAATAATGAATTGGGTACCTATCAAATACATAGGTACACATTTACATTTTGAACTACATACTAAATTAACTAGTTATTATTGCACTGATAGGAACATTGTAAGGCGCTACACTAATTTTCTATTCTTATAACTAAGGTATTCCTGGGTCGTGTAGAAACATTTATTGACTAACCGGTACTTTACGAAGTAGTCAATCAAGCTATATGTACGAGTACATCAATCTAACTAACTGTTCGCAAAAAATATCACAGTTTTACGGTAGGACTCAGTGCAACACAATTAAAACGTTGTTCTGATGGAGGCATTACATAAAATGGGTCATGGAGGTTAGTTTACTATATATATAGTTAAAAAACAAAACACATCACAAAAAACACACGTAACAACACAAACAACAAAACACACACAACAACAACAACACAAAAAAACACAACACACACAAAAAACAACAAAAAAAAATCAAACAACAACGAACATTAAAAAATTGGTATTTACTTTTGACCTCCAAAAAAATAGTCCAAAACAAAAATGATTGCAATGGCGGCAGAAAAAATGGAAGACCAAAGATACGATGGATGGACTGTGTTAAGAATGATAATTTTATTATGGTAAGAAAGGATCTCATTAGATGACGAGAAACAGAGAGGTATGGAAAAGGAAGACATGCTGCGCCGACCACAAATGATTCGGGATAAGGGCAAGAGAATGATGGTGACAGGAAGAAAAAATTGTGTTTTGGTTTCGTTAAGGGTCTCTTTCCACCCTTAATCTACACTAATATTATAAATCAATATCAATCAATCAATCAATCTTCTTTATTTGTAAACATAGGTGACAGCAGTGTGCAAGATGTAACAATATTTTTATACAAATAGTTTCGCCATGTTTTGCCATTTGGCGTACAAATATACATTTTTAGAAGAAGGCCAATTTTGCCAATTTAATAAATTATTGTATTAAAAATTCTTTCACCGTTGGGAAGCTACACTATCCCCGGGTGACAAAGGCTACTTTTTATCCCTGCATTCCCACGGGAACCGGAAACTACGCGGGTGAAACCGCGTGACGTCCGCTAGTAAAGATCATAAATGGCAGTCAACTCCACCGAAAATAAATAAAGCATTTTGTGATATTTAGACTATGCGATAGAAACCTAGATTCTATTGTTGAAATAGGTTAAACCAATATGTTCTGCTGTCCGTGGCAACCAACGTAGCTACTGACAGTGCCCTCGGGGGAAATAAGCGTGAAGCAAAAAATATATTACACCGAGTCGATCGGTACTAAAATTTTTAATTTTGGTTTGCTTTCTGTGAGCTAGAATTGAAATATATTATGTAAGTTTAAGTTTTCCCACTCATAGAGAGGAGGCCTGGAATCCCAGTAGTGGGAACATTATAAGGTGATTATGCTATGCTATGCTTATGTTAGTTTTTATCAATAATGCTTTTCTTTAATAAATGGTTTTTAAAATAACACTACAATTCGTACATCAATTCATAAATTCTCACCTTTTAAAATGAGGTTAGGGAGACACCACAGAACGCTACTGCTATGATCATACAGTAATACAAAATAAAGTTGATGAAAATATTTTATTTTTTTATTTTATTTTATTTAATGTCTAAAAAACTTATTAAATTACAATTTTTGTTTTAGCCACACATCGAAAGCCTTTCAGGGCTTATCTGTGTGCTGGCGAGCCGTTCGTATAAACTTTAACACAACAAAATTTAACTTACTATACTAAATAATCTATTTTAAACGTAATATTATAACTGTTCTGCTTAGGTCGCGTAGCACTTTGCTACGATCGCGTAGCACTTTTAGAATCATCACTACAGCTACGCCGTAGCAGCAGTGATTGCACGTAAATTGAAACATTCTCTTAGAACCTCTGTTCTTCATTATAACTTCAAAGATGTACTCCAGAAAAGATTAGCAGAGTTGTATAATATACTAGACTTGAAATTATATCATAAGTAAACATTTTAACTTTTTTTTAGGGTATCGTCCCCGAAGTGTAACCAACGGGACCCTATTAGGTACTAAGCCTACGTGGTCCATTGGTATGTCTATTAGTGGGCAGTATCTAATGATCTATAATAGAAAGACAGTTGAATTTTTTACAGAATTTTATTTTATTTCTCTTGCAGCTATAACAACAAATAATAAAAATTAACTAAAAAAAAGTGGGTTCTACGACGACAGTACAGAACCGTCCATGTCCTCCCGACAAGCACTTGGCCGTGTTTACTATACGTATTTTATTTGTTGCTGAAAATTTCTTTATGAAAATATTAACAGCAAAGAACTGTCACATCTACCAAAAACTTGCTCGTTTAATCTACATTGTGTCCGTTTCGATTGCTCGGCCACATTGTCGTAGAATTAAAACGACTACGTCAACATTACGAAGGAATTTGTAAAACACTAACAGTGCAAACCGCAAATTCGTAGATATAATATTCAGAAAGTTATAAAGGTTTAACCATGGCCGCGCGGTTGAAACGTGGAGGACCGCGCGGCCACGGAGTTCTATCAAACGGAGCTTAGTAGAGGTTCCATTCTTTTTGTTAACCACTGATACGATTTCGAAGAAAATGTAGATAGTATAAATAAAGGCCTAATGTTTGTAATTCACGACCTACAGTACTTAGAAGTTATGGCCGCGCGGTTGAAACGCGGAGGACCGCGCGGCCACGTAGTTCTCTTAAACGAAACTTAGTAGAGATTCCATTCTTTTTGCTAATCACTAATACGATTTCGAAGAAAATGTAGACACTATGCATAAAGCTGTAATGTTTGGACTTCACGACCTATGGCACATAAATGCTATAATCCAAGTTAGAAGTAGGGTGACCAAGATTTATAGATATTATAAAGAAAAAATATTATGTAGAAAGGATCATAATCATTATCATCTACAGACTGAATTCACCCACTGCTGGGTAAAGCCTCTCTTTGCTGTGCCATTCTCCACGGTCCTGCGCCAGCCTCATCTGCCTGTCACGCCGCTGGACGACCCACACTTCTTTTTCCAGTTCTTCTTTTTCAAAATGTTTATCAGATTTCAATTCGATTCCTTCTCACACTATACGCAATAAGATTTAAGATGTCATTATAAAATAACTACTTCTTAAAATTGTAAAGCGTCGATTATCGCTAAAGCCAATTTACCACTATTTGTTGTAAAACAATACTCGTGGCTTAATAATATCTGCGACTCAGGTCAATCTTTAGGTTAAGCCGCTCTTGTCTAGGTTGGTCTGTGGATGGGTGACCGCCCATTACATAGGTAGGTACCGAGTTTCCTCCGTGCCTCGGAAAGCACGTTAAGCTGTTGGTCCCGGCTGCCATATTATTAAATAGATCTATGACAGTCGTTACAGGTAGTCAGTGACCTGAAAGTCTGTCGACCAGTCTTACCAAAGGGTATCGTATTACCCAGTATTAACTGAGTTGTGGAGGTCAGATAGGCAGTCACTCTATGTAAAACACTGATATTCAGCTGCATCATCCGGTTCGACTGGAAGTCGACCCCAACATACTTGGGCAAAAGGCTAGGCAGATGATGATGATGATGGTGTTGTAAAATAATAAACGCCTCTATTCAAAAGTATTTTTTTCAAAAAAATAAATATTTTCATTTCATTGTGACATTAATTTGAGTTTCTATACTGATTGAAGGTCCGTTATAGAAGTCACCTATATATAAAAATGAACTTTAATACAATGATTCAAAACTCTGTTTTAAGGTTGATGTGACACAGATACCGCGGCCTCGGCACAAGGGCTAAGAAGGAACATTACTGGTTTTTAGTCAGTAGAAGTCTGACACTCCATTTCGCTCTGCCCAAGAGTGGATTTGATGATTTCCCACCCCCCAAAAAAAAAAAAAAACTTGAGAGGTGTCAAGGGACACCCGGATGGAACGAAGTTTTGAAAATAACTGGCTTGCTTTCTATGAGAGAGATAGAGAGAGACAGACAGAGAAACACGCGCACTCCGCACGGCTTACAACTACAACTATAGCAAAAAGTGTCGTTATAACTTTTGGTCTTAATTTTTTCCGTCTAGCCCCATTTCGCAACGCGCGAAAAGGAACTTCGTTCCAAAAAGGTTGATGTGACAAGGTAGCCCGCGAAATTCCAATTTTCTTACGTATTTTGCAATTTGCCGGTCAGTGTCAGGTCAGGTTGTATGATAAATAAAATAGGATTTGCGACCCTAACGTGTCATGCCGTCGCATGTTTGTAAACGCACCCACGACACAGGAGAAATTCCTAGTGTGGGGCAAAGTTTAAAAAAAAAATGTGACTTTACTGAGTAATATTGATTAAATTCACCAATACAACCCTCTCAGTTCATGAAGGTTCCTTGAGTGACTATTTGATGAAAAAGGCATTATCTCTAATTAAAAACAAATTTTATGATGTTGCTTAATTAATTCAGAGAAATATAAAGGGAGTCCTATGATTAAATGAGTAATGAGTAAAAAAAAAAAAAAATTCTGTAGCAAAATGTTAAAACCAGTATTTATACCAACACGGTGTTAACATTTTGGCATAAGTACTTCTTTATCCAATTTACCATTCTTTTGCGTTTCTGACGTTCTACACCCAAACCTTATTCCCTCATAATAAATAATATGCCTGAGGCTTATGTCCAGCAGTGGGCGTCTTTCGGCTGAAATGATGATGAAATAATATTATATGCACGTAAAAACGAGGCTTTCGGAAATGTCTGATTGACGCACATTCAATTTTAGTCACCCTACTTCTAACTTGTACTATAGGTTTAAAGTGCTGTAGGTCGTGAAGTCCAAACATTAGGGCTTTAAACATACTGTCTACATATTCTTCGAAATCGTGTCAGAGGTTAGCAAAAAGAATGATACCTCTACTAAGCTCCGTTCATGAGAACTGCATTACCGAGCGTTTCGACCGCGCGGCCATGGCATATATGTGCTGCAGGTTGTGAAGTCTAAACATTAGAGCTTTATGCATAGTGTCTACATTTTCTTCGAAATCGTATTAGTGATTAGCAAAAAGAATGGTATCTCTACTAAGTTTCGTTTAAGAGAACTACGTGGCCGCGCGGTCCTCCGCGTTTCAACCGCGCGGCCATAACTTCTAAGTACTGTAGGTCGTGAATTACAAACATTAGGCCTTTATTTATACTATCTACATTTTCTTCGAAATCGTATCAGTGGTTAACAAAAAGAATGGAACCTCTACTAAGCTCCGTTTGATAGAACTCCGTGGCCGCGCAGTCCTCCACGTTTCAACCGCGCGGCCATGGTTAAACCTTTATAACTTTCTGAATATTATATCTACGAATTTGCGGTTTGCACTGTTAGTGTTCTACAAATTCCTTCGTAATGTTGACGTAGTCGTTTTACTTCTACGACAATGTGGCCGAGCAATCGAAACGGACACATCTACATTAGGTAGCGTGGGTGCTAACACCAGCGAGTCTAACCTTGTACTTTTTACTGCAAGGTTTCTTATCTTCATTCAAGTTTATAGCAATATCAACTTTATAGCAGTATAAATTAAGATGATTTCAGAATGACCAGAGGAATTGAAAAAGTCATGAAAACGTATAAAGTTGTGATGGAAATTTAACTTTAAACAGAGGTTGTTTAAAGTTGTTTTTCTAAAAACCAATGTTTGGAAAGTAAATCGCAAAATCACTTTAATTCAAAACTGCATGTAGCTGTGAATATCACAACAGTTGTTAGAATGTTGACTATTATGAGTGAGGTCTTCACAGTGGGTGCCATGCGTCACGAAGAAAAGTGGAAGACATTGCTTTGTATAATTAATTACTGACCTTGAGTTTCCCCTCCGCATAGGATCTGACGGTCAATATGGCGACCCTTTGGCGAGGCTTATTATATCTATTCCTCATTATAAGCTACTGTTTAAAATGTATTTCAATTCTGTTGATCTTACTCCTAGAGTTCATAGAAATATGCCCATGAATGGTCCTTTTCTTTGATCACAATATACTTAGCCTTTTCCCAACTTTGTTGGGGTCGGCTTTTAGTCTGACCGGGTGCAGCTGAATATCAGTCAAAGGCTTTACGTGCTTTCCGAGGCACGGAGGAAACTCGGTGTGTAATGGTGACCCATCTACGGACCAACCTAGGCAAGCACGGCTTAACGTTACTTTGGGCAAAAATGCAAACAATATTTAGTACCACGTATTTTCAACAGCTTACCATTTGAAACTGATGTAACAAAGAGAACATTTAAAAACAAAGTTCAATCATATCTTTTGTCTTACTTTAGTCAAAACCTCAGCAATTATTTTGTAATTTAAAATTAAATATTAACATGTTTGTTTTGTAAAAATATTTTGCAGTAATTTGGTTGCCAGTTATATAGGTATAGGTCAGATTATTTTTATAATTTTATTATGGTAATGGAAAAGTGAACGTGTCCATACGATAATATTGAGAGTATTGTGGGAGCTACGTCTGCCAACAAACTGCTCTGTAGTTTGGCAGAAGTAAAATGTACTGAACTTGATTTAATGTTCCAAATAAACACTTTTTCATTTTCATTTTTTTTTTTTTTTAACCTAAAGATCGACCTGTGTGTCAGTTTTTACTTAGTCGCAAGCTTCTTACTCGTAGTTCAACTTTTTTTTCTTTTTTAAAAACGTTGCCCCACACTAGGAATTTCTCCTGTATCGTGGGTGCATTCACAAACATTTAAACTCACATACACAACCAAACACCCAGACCCGAAATAATTATCTATAGGTCATACAAATATTTGTTCCGTGCGGGGATCGAACCCACGACACGCAGCGCAGCAGTCCAATCGCTCAGCCACTGTGCCAACCGTGTCGTCGGAACTTACTGGGTGATTAATTTATGTGTCCGTAAAAATGTGTATTAACAGAATTATAACCGTTAGAATCAGAATTTTCACCTCAAAAACATAAATGAACCGAATTCCTGTCGATAAGTACCAAGTTTCTTTGTTAAATCCTCCGCATACCTCTACATACCGTTATTACCTTTTGTAAGGTATTGGCCCTTTTTCATCCCCTAAGGTCAAAGGTCCCTTTACGATTAGGGGTGACATTATAACGAGGTATATTGGGGTTTCGTTTGTTCGTAAACCTTTTGCGGTCATCATTAGAATAACGAAAGTAGGAATAGATACACTCACAAAAATGCAATTCCAGCCTTTAAAATAACATTTTACACAAAAAAAAAGTATAATACTGGATTACCTCGTGGAAATTTTCCATCAGAAATATAAAAACAAAAACTGCTGTTTCTTACAAAACCACAAAAGGTGACTATAAAGATGATATACCTACTTTCTTATATAAAAATCTTAATAGCGGCTCGGATGTCTAGATTTCTCTTAATGGAAATAGATTTGCCACAAAAAACCCCTCTGTAAACCTTTTCGCAGGCATGATGTTGTTCCCTTCGGGGCTGCGGGTTGTTCGCAAGAGATACCGCGGCTTCGACATGAAGGGCTAAGAAGGAACATGGGGGGTTTTTAGTCAGTAGAAGCCTGACACTCCCTTCCGCTCTGCCCAAGAGCGGGAGAGGTTATTTGATGATTTTCCACCCGCTAAAAAAAAAAGGTCATGATGTTGTTATAAAAGTTTAAAGTTAAACCACACGGCCTGAAACTCACTTTAGTTTTAAGTTCATGACATAAAATATACTAGATTTTAGTCTCAAGAGGCTTTAAATATCCGTCACTTAGATTCAGCTAAAAGCCTCGGTCCATCTTTGTCAAGAATATTTTAAAATATAGAAATAAGTGAGCGATGGGGCTTAAGCGTCCAAAGGGATGTTTTACAACGGTAACTTTGAAAATATAGTTTTACGGAATTAAGTGGAACTTCCTGAAGTATGTGTTATGTAAAGATGATTAACGAGAGGTATTTACAAGACAGATGTGAGTGGCAACGCCGGGAGATGACGCCTTAGATAGACATACACTGTTCTTATTAGTGAGGTTCTTCAGAAAGGATATGTGCGTAGTACCTACTTGCAACCGGCGTGAGTGTATGACCAGATGTATGAATGTGGACGAGGCAAAAGGAGTATGTAAGGATCGTAGCAGGTGGCGTTCTGTGGTTTCTGCCTACCCCCATGGGAAAAGGGCTTGAGTTTATGTATGTATGTTATATAGCACATTTAAGCTGCTGGGAGTTGCATTTCATAATATACCATCTCAACATGAAAGATGTAACCAAAGTTTTGTAACAATATTCTGATTTAAAAGAGTGTCCACAGAGTTTCTTGCCCGTTCTTCTCCATAGAGATCTACGCCAGGGAATGGGCAACTACAGTACAGTCACAGTTATTATGCCTTGTGACTGGAACTGCAGCTTTTTAGTCATTTGTATTTGTTTAGACTATTCAAAGCGCCTGTAACTGGCCTACTTGAAATAAATGTTTTGATTTTGATTTCGGATTGCAAGAGAAAACCGTCAACTAAAGGCAACTACCTCATTTTGTTTTAACTGGGTTATGACGAGACGGCACGTTCGATCGTCGCACGGAATAACTATTTGTATGGTCTACTACAGATAGTTGTTCCGGGTCTGGGTATTTGTGTATGTCAGATTAAATGTTTGTTAACGTGTACACGATACAGGAGAAATTCCTAGTGTGGGTCAACGTTTTTCTAAAACAAAAATTAAACAAGAAATTAATAAATTCGATATATCGATAATATTAAATAAACTATTGACGGGCTCATAAAGAGCTGGCGAGACGATCTGGAGGTCTGGTTCGAGGAGGCACACGAAAGGGTATACGGAAACAAATTTGGAGAGGCTTTCGCCTATTTTTTTTTTGGGGGGTGGGAAATCATTAAATGACTCCTCCCGCTCTGGGCAGAGCGGTAGGGAGTGTCGGACTTCTACTGACTAAAAACCACCCATGTTTCTTCTTAGCCCTTTTTGTCGAGGTCGCGGTATCTCTTTCGAACACCCCGCAGCCCTAACAGCAGTACTAGTTATCTTTTCTTCTCTGTTGTCCCCGACAAGCTCCATAATAATCATATCTTTGTAAGGTTACCTCACTTTAGGTGGTGGAATAAAATAAATAATAGTAATTAGTAAAATAAGATAAAACACTTCCCCTTTTTAACATTCTCCTTTTGTACTCTGTCGCAGTCAAGTAAAAAGACGTTGGTAATTATTAAGTTTTTAGATATTAAAGATGCTTTTTAAAAAAAACATAATTTGCTATTTCCACTCATAGTTTAAGCTTCAAAATTCGAAGCGATATTTTTCTAACGACAAGTCATGTTTGTGTTAAGCATTTAAATATTTATTTAGGCTCAATAAATATTCAGTGTCATTCAACAACAAATGAAAATGATTAAACAAACACAAAATTTAAGAATCCCACAGATTTCCCAGATGACCTGGAAAAATTAAAATGTCAAAATTCTTAAGCACCCTAAATCTCTGATGAAATAAGAAAATTATGCAAATATTTGTATCGCAGCAACTCAAAATCATAACGACGGGGAAACGAGCATCGAAATGGCAACATTCTTAATCTGCGCAAACAGATAATATTCAAAGCTTAGCAAACTTACTAACTTTATTTACCAAGCTATTATCACCTCTAATGTTGAACCAGTAAGTTACAAGTCAACCGCATAATTTGAAAATGTTATGACCAATTCTAATGACCTCTTGTGGTCTGTTGGTTTTCATTTCTCTCGTCGGCTGGGTATTAATGTGTGCGGGGAAGGGTAGGTCAGCTAATTTTGGGCGTTCCGCTTCAAATAGACTTGAAAACAAAGCGCGGATTGTAAGAAAATCCCGCCCGGGACCCGTACCTAGCATTCGCTTTACCAAATTACTGAAATTTCATTCAGCCAGCGGACTCTAGGGGAGGTGGTGACAGAGCTACGAAGGAAATTAATGATGTTTGTGGATGTGGCAGTTGATAATATTTCATTATGATTGTGCGGAACTTTTATTTGACAACCAATCTTGCCAAAGATGTTCTTATTACCCAGTAATAACTAGGATATGGAGATTTGATAGGTAGTCGCTCCATTTAACCTACGGGTATTTAGCTGGATGCAGTAAGACAAGAAGCCGACCCATAGTTGCGTAAATGCAAGGCAAATGATGATGATGTGGAGAACTTTTTTCATAGGCAAGTTGCATGAAAGTCGACTGTCTACTGCTACGCACTGTGTACGGAGATGTTTGCCTCTTATGCTGCGAGGTTTATTTGATTACTAGAAACGTATACGTGGTTAGCGGGAACATGGGTTGCAGTCTCAGTACACTATATTACTTACATTTGCATATAAACCAAGGTGCGTCACTTAGTCGCCTGAATTGTTCCTATGCAGAATGAAGGCATCTTTGCAACGGCGACCTCTCGCGTCCGGGCCTGGTGCAAGCCATGGTCCGGGGCGAGGAGGAATGGGACGTCGTCACCTCCTTCTGTGAAGCAGTGATGCTAGCGAAGGAGGTGGCGGAACGTGAGATTGAGAGAACCTCTCGTCCCAGCCGCCGCGGGAGACGCTCCGGGCGTCGGGGGCCACGTGACGGCTTCCATAGACGCAGGCCTGTGGACGGTGAGTAATGGGCTAGCTCGCCGTCCGTCCGTCTTATGACGACGACAGGCCGTGTCGAAAGCGCGTTCGTGTTCCACGCGCGCCTTAAAGAGATGTCAGCAACATGGAAGGGGTCGATCCCTTCCATATTGTTGCAAGGGCCGATGCCCGTCGGGGCTGCGGGTTGCTCGCAAGAGATACCGCGGCCTCGACATAAAGGGCTAAGAAGGAACATGGGTGGTTTTTAGTCTGACACTCCCTTTTGCTCTGCCCAGAGCGGGAGGGGTTATTTGATGATTTCCCACCCCACAAAAAAAAGGCATCTTTGCAATAAAGGAACATACCTACTCACTTTGCAGTAGTTACCTTCTTACTTTTATCACGATGTTACCATTCACCGTTCTGTACTCATCGTGACGATGAAACAACGCAACATATCTTACAAATCTGGTATGATGGATCATGTATTTTACATCTATAATAGAAGCTCGTGGCTTAATAAGAACTGCCACTCGGGTCGATCTTCAGGTAGGCCTAGGTCGGTCTGTGGATGGGTGACCGCCCGACATACCGAGTTTCCTCCGTGCCTTGGAAAGCACGTTAAGCTGTTGGTCCCGGCTGCCATATATTATTATAGATCTTTGGCAGTCGTTACAGGTAGTCAGTGACCTGAAATTCTGACATCCAGTGTTACCAAAGAGTATCGTATTACCTAGTATTAACTGGGTTGTGGAGGTCAGATAGGCAGTCGGTCCATGTAAAATACTGGTATTCAGCTGCATCCAGTTAGACTGGAGGCCAACCCCAACGTAGTTGGGAAAAGGCTAGGCAGATGAATCCCTATTGTCCTTATTACTCTATCCTTCGGTCGGAGCAGCATATCTTCTGTATCTACACTTACTTCTATTACTAATCATCTAATCAGTCACCTCTTTTGTAGTAATATCATCCTCCACACAGTATTTTATTTCTGTGGTCTTGATCCTCTACCAATATAACTCATAAAGGTTGCATTTATTCTATTCTATTTTTGTTTAATAGCAATTAAAGCCGATGTCGACTATTCTGCCAATGTCCAGTGAGATTGGAAAAGGTTGCATTTCATTAACTTCTCAGTCTTCTTGAATTTTTAGAAAATGAAATATACCACATCCATGTACGCACAAGAAATTCACCATCGAAGTATTTTGTGTCGGAATTTACCCAGTTTTATAAAACCAAAGCGGGCGAACTAAGCTTAGCGGTAGATCGTGTAGCGCGCGCTGAGTGCCATGCTACTTAGCGGGTACGAACTGGACTGTGTACTCTCTGTATACGCTACTCTGTGTACTCAACGACTACACTGTGTACTTTGGTGCAGCTGAGAAAAATTTGGGAAATTAGATCGGGGGTTTGGGATTAGTGAGACGTGGCGGAAGAAAGTTCAGTTCGGTTGAGGCGGTGTGTAAAGAAGGGAGTTTTAAAAGTTTTGATATTGTTTTATTATTAAGGTTTCACCCGCGTGGATGTCGGTCAAATTATATACAAAAACCTTCCTCGAAAACCACTCTATCCATTAGTGAAAACAGCATGAAAATCGGTGAAGTAGTTTTTGAGTTTTTCGCGAACAGACAGACAGACAGACGCAGCGGAGAACTTTGTTTTATGATATGTAGCGATAGTGATAAGTTCGGCTTGAATAGATTCTTCTTATTCTTAGCGTGTTGATGACAATTTAAATTGACTCAGCGTTTTGCAGAAGAGTTTGCCACTTTGAGTAGCGTTCATCAGCTCCTCTGATGTGGTGGCAACAGTACATGCAGGACCAACGGGAATGGAACCAACCATGTAATCACTAAAATTTTTTTTATCTTTTACTGTTTTGTTTTTATATTTTCGTTACGCATATTGTATAAATCTTACTCTTACACGGTATCTCTGTACAAGCTAATTCTAGCCGAAAGGGGCCTGGTGACCTGTAACACTGTTTTTTTTTTAAAAACCTACATCAGGCACCAGTCTCTCACAAAGTTGGAATACAGCTTACCCACTTTTCTTGTACTCATTAATATTAACTTTAGTCAACTTTGTGAAGAGAAAATAAATGATATAAATAAATAATAAATAATAATATCAGCCACTTTCTAGCTCGCCACCATAAATGTGTGGAGCGCTGATATTTTTTTCTGGCTTTAAAGTATTATAAAATAGTATGCCATGCAAGTATTTTGAAATTTAGACAACATCATAATTCGTTCAGGTTTGTTAACAACAAACGGAGGATATTTATAGCTTTGAAAAATACGACATATTTAGATCTAAATGCCTGATACACTTTTAGAACATCCCTAACTTTACTGGAATAGCGTGTAAAAATATTATAACTATACTTTTTTACCATCATCTGCCTAGTATTTTCCCACAAAAATGAGATTGGTTCTCAATAATAACCAAATCAATCTGAATGCCAGTATTTTTACATGGAATGACTTCCACGATCCATTTCCTCTTGGTATGACTGGTTTTACGATGTTGAATGCATGAAACCGAGAAGTATGGGAGAAGAACGAGCAGGTCTATGGCTAGCAGTGAGTGATTTCGGTCTGAAATGGGAATGAGGAATGAATGAATGGAATGAACATGTAATGGACCAACCCTGTCAGGCATAGAGCTAACAATCGATCGTTCTGTGTGTCCATTTTTGTTTAGCCGCTAACTATAGAACTTTTTTTATTAACCAACTTCCAAAAAAGGAGGGGCTTCTCTATTCGTTTTTTTTTAATGTATGTTCACTAATATCTTCGATTTTCAAAAATCTTTTTCTAATTTTATGTATGGAACATAATAGGTGGCGTTCCGCACACAAATTAATATGCTTTGCAGCAACGCAGGTTTCTTGCCCAATTCGCCTGGCCCACTTGCTCGCGACTGTAAGAAGCGGCGTAGCTGCGTCGTAATGGCTTCTTTCATCCGTCAATCCATCCTTTTTACAGTTTCGTACTCTCAGTTTTGTCACTGCTTGTTCTCATATCGGGTAGTGGCTGATCCCATTTGTGATATGTGCACTGTCCTGATTCTTGTCATCTGAAAATGCAAAAATTAATAAAAGATAACAATAGGTATTTTTTCATTTTACACATGTCAAAATCAACTTTTAAACTAGCTTACCTTTTTATTATATGTATATTTTATGCTCCTCGCTTTTCCACCTTTGTATAATTTTACGTCCACTTCTGGCGGAAATATATTTACGGATGTATGTACCCACACCATTGCTAACGCATCTAATTCTGCAATATTTTCCGTTAACATCTAACGTAATTTAATTAGTCCATCGAGCTCGGCTGCTTGCAGCGTATTGAGCGACGAAATGCATGGATTCATAATAGTGCGTTTGGAAGTTGGAAGCGTGCGAAACAGGTTTATGTTTCAATCCATCCGTTTCATTTGTATAGATACCATAGTTTTTTGTTTTGTTCTGTCTTGCACTTTTTATCATTTTTTTTTTCTTCAATATATTTATTTTATTTTAATTACTAAGTATTCTTATTTGCATTATTATACACCTATTTCGCATACATAAGTACCTACTCATACACATTACACATACATATTAATAAACACAAAAAGGACTAAACTGTTTTACGTTCGTTACATCACCGTCTCAGGGCCAGTTGAAAACCTGCGTCGGGCACTGGCTGCTCGGCAGTTTGCTGAATTGGTCCTATTTGGCGCAGCCGTGAGATGCACACTCCTTTTTTTTCTGTTATTTTTTAGGTTCTTTTTATTTTTTATTGCTTGTTGTGTGCACTTGTGGCATGTGCTGAATAAATATGTTTTCTTTCTTTCTTTCTTTCTTTTCTGCAGTTTCTGCTTACCCCCATGGTAAAAAGTGATAAGTTTATGTATATGTTTATTTGAAAGAAAAAAAATTGTGTTTATTCGGCATTAAGATCAAAAGAATCTTATTTTTTTAATTAGTCTATTGTGTCCCACTACTGGGCAAAGGCCTCCCCCATTCCTATCCAACTCTCCCGGTGTTTTGCATTCTCTGGACAATCAGTCAATAATACAAAAATTATACAAAACTTAAAAAAAATACAAAATAAATGAACTAATAATGCCAAAATGAGCCTCAGCATAATTAGCACAAAAAGCTTTGTTAGTTTCAGTCGAAATATATTCCAATAACATTGAAGCTCTGAAGCTAAGTCCATTGAAAATTCGAAACAGTACAAAGGGAATCAATGATTGAAGGATAAATAAAACAATGCGACAGTGGCCAGTGCGCGTCCATTACTATTGGCGGAAAAAATACAACGAACAAACATTATATTGGATTTTTTCCCGATGAAATTTCAAACTTGTAAATGATAGGATTTTTTGTACCTATTGCTTTTGTCCGGTTATATTGTTAACGCAGTGGATTTTATTCGGATTGGAAAACAGTATTGTTTGTGAAAGTTTTTGGAAACATAACATAACGCCTGTAATCCTCGCAAGGGTAGGCAGAGGCCTACTTAATAGTACACTCACATTATTTGGCCAGTTATGTTTCAAGTCCCACATAATAGGAGCCCTATTACATGGGACTATACAGGGTGTAAATCAACCCATCACACAGCCGTCAACCAAGCATTCTGTACATCAAACTAAGTACCCCTACGCAAAAAAATTTCCTGGGAAACAACTTTTTTTTTGGGTCAAAAAACACATTTTACGGTAAAACTCAATGTAACACTTTTTTTGTTAGTGGATGCTTTGGTTAGTAAACGGATCATGGAGGTAATTTAAGTAAAGTTATAACCTAAAAACTAGTATTTATAAAAACAGCTGTGAAAAATTTGGAAATTTGACCCCCAATATCTCCGTAACTAGGAGGTTCCCAGGTATGGTCCAGAACAAAAAAATGATCGCAGTGGTGGGGAGAACAAGTGCCGTTCGTTTGCATTAAGGGTACTTTTACACCCTATATTTATAATGCCAAGAAAACACATGTGTGTTTTCTTGGCATTATAAATATAGGCATCCATTCGCAAATAGTATGGTCGCAAGCGCGACTACTGAGCATGGGGGCCTGAGTTCGATTCCTGAGTCGGGCAAAGTGTAATTGGGTGCTTCTATCAGAATATTCTCAGTAGCAGCCACAGAGTCTGGATTTGTGGCCGGTTGATGGCAATAGGCTAACTTCCTATTACATGGGACTTAAACATAATTGGCAAAATCTGAATGTGCCTTATGTGTGTTATGTTATTCCACAAAACAAAATCGAAGACCTTATCACCAATCATCAGGTCATCGCTTTCAATCACCACGTCATTGCACTGGTGATTATTCAACCTTTACGCAAATTGAGCGTTAATCCGTAATTCAATGGGCGCAGATTACGCGCATTGACCGGCTAGAGGCTGTGCAAATTTGTAAATCTAATGCCAAGTTAATCTTGATCTAATCCTAATAATTGACTTAGTAAGGTATTCGATTAGTTAACTGTAGTTAATTGCAAACTATAGGGATCTGTTTGTTGTAGTTGAGGACGGTTGTAATACGCGTCACCTATTTGGATGCCTTAATATAATAATAATAATAGCATTTATTTCGGGCAGCGCCCATAGTGTTAGTAACAATGATCTTAAAAACTAGTGTTAGTAGACATAATACACAAATTAAACAGTATGGAGTTTCATCCAATGACGCAGCATTGGAGACTTCCATCTATCTGCGAATAAACTCAAGATAGTAAAGAAAAAAAAAGATGGATGTAGTTTGTGAGAAATGATGTAGAAAAACCGGCCAAGAGCGTGTCGGGCCACGCTCAGTGTAGGGTTCCGTAGATAATAAAATATTATGTAAACGAAGTTAAAAAAAAAATACGGGCAAATGAAACTTGACCTCTGGATTGTATAGGCGCTCATACGATTCAGGGACCAAATTATATTGGTTAACTGCAGTTTCCATCTGTTGTTTCCATCCAAGTTCAAAATAATTTTCCTAGAAAGTCCTTATAAAGTTCTACTTTTCAGATTTTTTTCGTATTTTCTAAACTTATGGTTCAAAAGTTAGAGGGGGGGGGACGCTTTGTTTTTTACTTTTGGAGCGATTATTTCCGAAATTATTGACATTATCAAAAAATGATTTTAGTAAACCCCTATTCATTTTTAAATACCTTTCCAACAATTTATCACACATTAGGGTTAAAATTAAAAAAAAAAACACTTCCCACTTTACATATAGGGGGGCTACCCTAATAAAACATTTTTTTCCAATTTTTATTTTAGCACTTTGTCGGCGTGATTGATACACATATTGGTCCCAAATTTCAGCTTTCTAGTGCTAACGGTCACAGAGATTAAGCGAGGACGGACAGACAGACAGACAGACATGGCGAAACTATAAGGGTTCCTAGTTGACTACGGAACCCTAAAAAGGGAGTAAATGATCGCGTGAGGAACATGGGTGGTTTTTAGTCAGTAGAAGTCTGACACTTCCTTTCGCTCTGCCCAAGAGCGGGAGAAGTCATTTGATGATTTCTAAACATACAAAAAAAAGTATAATTGTCCCAGCTTTGTAGATAATACAGGCCTTCGTTTGGCCATACGTACATGGATTATTTTGATGATTTCACACCACCCAAAAAAAAAGGTTTTGCGCCGACGCCAAATAACATGAGGGCAGGAAGACGAGGTGATGAAAGGATCCAGTTGAAAAGTCTTTCTAAGGTCGGCGTATAGTTTCTGCGAAGCAGTGATGCTAGCGAAGGAGGTGGAGGAACGTGAGAGGGAGAGAACCTCTCGTCCCAGCCGCCGTTGGAGGCGCTCCAGGCGTCGGGGGCCACGTGATGGCTTCCGACCACCGTAGACGCGGGCCTGTGGACGGTGAGTTAACGGCTAGCTCGCCGTCCGTCCGTCTTATGACGACGACTGGCCGTGTCGACGAAGCGTTCGTGTTCGACGTGCGCCTTAAAGAGATGTCAGCAACATGGACGGGAAGTCTTACACTCCCTTTCGCTGTGCCCAAGAGCGGGAGGGGTTATTTGATGATTTTCCACCCGCCAAAAAAAAAAAAAGGTGGCCGTATAGCATTCATTTTTCTACAATCAATTATGTTTATGGATAAATATGATTTGATTGTTTGCAACGCGTGTTATAATCCAACACTGACTTTTTATTAAAGAACGAAGTCCACTGCTGGACATAGGCCTACCCAAATGTGACATTGGCCGGTCCCGTGCGTCTCGCATTCAGCGGAAAGACGTTGAGTTGTGAATACTCTTGTTAAATAAAAGTAACTAAAACACAGCAAGACCATGAAATTATCAATTTATTAGTTTATTGATACCAATGTTCTCAATTTCCATGCCTTGAACCCGTTCCATCATTTTAGTCAACCCATTCACATTTTTCACTGGATTTTCAACAAGTGAGTTGCCGTAGTAGCACCACACACTGCTCCAAATCTAGCGTAAGTGTGGAAAAAAGATTAAAAAATACACGAGCACTGTCCCGCATAGATGCTCTTTTCGAATCTGAATAGAAAATACGGGAAACATTTTGGTGCGGGACAAAAAATGCACCTCCCTTTTATGGAGTGCGGTCGGCTAAATTATTTAGACTGTTTCAACGAATGCTGGCTTTTTCTTTTTGTATGATTTCTTGTTCTTTGTTAGTAGATTTAACCTTTTTTATTGAGTTTCTTATTTCTATTTTGAATGTGATCAAATGGGCAACAGAACACAGCTACAGCTGTAACTAAATTGAAAGAGTATTTAACTAACATTTTGGTATTAAGGATAAGTGCTACATGAGCTGTTTAAGAGACTTTTGAAAACCTAAAGTCCTTTAAAGGCACTTTAACTTTGTAATCTAAGCCTTAGTCTATAACCCTCATTAGTGTTCTTCAAGTTCTAAGAGTGAGTATAATATAATTGATAATTACCCACCAACTCCATGCTACAGCCTTTTTATTTTTGGTGGTGGGAAATCATCAAATAACCCTTCCCGCTATAGCCAGAGTGGAAGGGAGTGTCAGACTTCTACTGACTAAAAACCACCCATGTTCCTTTTTAGCCCTTTGTGTTGAGGCCGCGGTATCTCTTTCGAACAACCCGCAACCCCGACGGCCATGCTACCGCTATTTTTTTTAAATCTTTGTTACAGTTATTCCTCAAGAATCTAATGTTAATAACATTAGATTCATTCATCATTCATTATCAAAGTATATTTACCAAAATGGTTCTAAAGAGAATTTTGGTGTAAGTAATATTTTTTACAAACTTCTTTTATACAAACACACAAATTGGGTTATTTTGTTTATCGAGGGCTTTTTAATAGCTTTTTGTTAAAATAGAAACAGGGTATGTTTATTTTGAATAACAAAAGACGTTACAATTTTATTTGTTAAGTAAAAATCACCAAAACAAATGAGAAATACTCCTGTAAACAACGTAACAGAAAAAAAAAACATCCACAGACATTTCACTAAACAAACAGCCATCTTTTCCGAACTAAAAAGGTCGCTACACCTTCAAGGAATAAATAAAGTAAATAATTTCCTCCGATAAACACGGGGTATTGGAGACGAATTTATATTAGTTTGAAAACAATTTGCTTCAGGCTTGCACCTCGGAAAAAGTCTAAACAAATCGTGGCAGACTCTGAACTATCGGGCAGACGTGTTTTCGTGTTATGCGGTACACGAATAGAGGATTTTTTTACGGACTTCTTCTTCTTAGCATGTCGATGGCTCAAAATTGACCTACTAATTTATGTGCATGTGAACTGAGGGACCACACTGGGAACACAGTTCAGTCGATATATTTTTTTTATCTTTAGCTTTGTGGTCTGTTATTTTGTAAATATCTTTCCAAATTCTTTACTAAATGCCTGTGTTCACAAAACCTTCTTTTTTAAGCTACTTTCCGAGATCTGGCTAACCGACTGTGAGACCTGAGGGACAACACTTTATGGGTCGTAGTTTTTAATATATTTGCTTACAAATTCCCCGGATTCGTTCTACAATTGTTTTAAGTCTTCTACTAAATCTTAGGATTTTCATTTCGTGTATTCCCAGTGTGGTCCGTTAGTTCACACGCACATACTAATTTGGCGCTTTCTGTAGCGTCCATCTGTTCCAAGGGTGCGGGATGCTGTTCTGTTGAAAGGAGCCTCCTCGAGCGACGTATCTACTGAGTCACTATAATATATCCGGCGCACTCTGGACAGTCAGCGAGTCCTTACGCTGATTGGTTAACCCTTTCAACGCGATGACAATCCAAAGTCAGACAAATCAGAAATTCTTTGCGTCCAAGAGACCCACCGAACTAAAAACCAAAGTCGGCCACACATCGACGGACTTATGCTTATCGCCGAGATCTGTCACCCGAAACACGGGTTTGCTGCTCCCGGCTAAGCATCCTATCCACGAAGTGCTCAATCGACCTTGGTATAGAGATTATCACCTTAGATGTACGGACTATAACACCTAGGAACATAGGTCAGACAGGCAATGGTAAAAAAGTCGTTGAAACAAACAAAGTCTCCAACTTCTAAAAGTAAAGTTATTTTAGACTTTCTTAGTGTTTTTCGAAGTTGGCTTTTTTTGCAAAAAGTTTTTTTGTAATGAAAATCTTGTTATTTATTTAAACCATCGGTATTCCCGACTTGTGTGCCACCAACACGAAACTCCTCCGATACCTGTAGTTGACAGTTTCGTTTCGCCCGAAACTTTTCTTTGTTAACCCGCTGTGGCGAAGTTGTGTCGTTAGTTCGTCCTGAGATACTCCGATATTGGCCCAGCGTGGCCCAGCTTGGCCTAGCGGGGCCCAGCCTCCTGTCTTATGTACTCCAACTTATGTAAATGTGAAGTTAGCGTTGAGTCTTTTAGATGGTGTTAGTTGAAACTTACATAAGTGCAATGGAAAATGTTTTGGAAGTTCATTTGTGGCAAATTCGTTTCTTGCGATATCGTGTCAAGTCAGATATGTGTGTATTAGGTTGAAAAAGTAAGTTCTATCATTGATCTACATAATTATTCGCCTCTAATACGACACACTGACCGAAAAGTGTGCAAATTTATGTAATAACAGAGTATTATTTTGTTACCTAACCCAAGATGTTTCGTAAAAAGTGAAAATCGCCATATCTTATATTATATTATGGTTTGGTGTCATTGCTTTCTACTTTTGGTAGTTGGTCGTAAGCAACAACTGCTCAGCCTGATATCCAAGGATCGATTTCCGGGTCGGGCAAAGTGTTATTAGGTTTTTTCAATTTCTCAGTAGCAGCCACGGACTCTGGGTTTGTGCCCGGTCGATGGCACTAAATTCGCCCCCATTTACGGACTTAAACATAACTGGAGAAATGTGGTGTACCTATTGGTACACCTCTGGCGAGCCCTTAGAGGCATGGCATTAGGTTGAGTTTTGTCTTTGTCTTAATGTTACCTCTAAAAAATATTATATTCTAAGTAATCATGCCATTGCCATCAGGCCCAGAGGAAGATGGCGGGTTTTCGCAGGGATTGGCAATTAACAGCATTGAATAGATAAGTGGAAAGAGCCCTGCAGTGGGACACAAATGGCTAGTAATAATAATAATCATGCCATGTACGTAATTCTCAAACTAGAACAAAACCAATCACACAGTAGACAGCACTTGCAAACACGACTCGAGTAGTCTTGTCAACGTACACCACCTATTAATTATCGAGTAAGACATTACCTAATATTACTATAGATGCATTAAATACAGTAATGCGCTTGAAATGGATATTCAGTAAGCCGGAAAGCGATCGCACGGTGAATTCAGATACCCTATTAACATTAACAAGCATTGCAAATGCCTGAGGGTGGGGTTTCAGTGGTGGCGAGAAGCGGGGCGGACTGACTTGCATTAAAAGTAAGGTGGAATAGTATTGTTACAAAGGCACAGAGAACGCTGCTGCCCATTCTTTGGTAAGTCCCTTAGTCGCCTCTTACGACACCCACGGGAAGATATGGGATGGTGCTATTCTTAACGTCCGACACCATACGGATCATATAAGTGAAAATGTCCTAAACATTTTATCTTGTAGATGATGATAATAATAATGATATATTTTTTCCCGATCGTCCTACTAATTTTGTTGCCTATCGTCGTTTGCCTGGCCTTGTCGCAAAGCCTTTGTGTGGTCCCAGTCTAACCAGATTCAGCTGAAAAAAATGCTGGTATATTTTATGAGTCTTATTAGGGTACCACCACCACATAGGGTGTAAAAGTACCCTTAATGCAAACTAAAGGCACTTGTTCTTCCCACCACTGCGATATTTTTTTTTGTTCTAGACCATACCTGGGAACCCCCTAGTTACGGAGATATTGGGGGTCAAAGTTCCAAATTTTTCACAGCAGTTTTTGTAGAGAATAGTTTTTCAGGTTATAATTTTACTTAAATTACCTCTATGACCCGTTCACTATTCAAAGCATCCAATAGCATAATGTTTTAAGAGTGCTACATTGAGTTTTACCGTAAAATGTGATTTTTGACCCCAAAAAAATATCGTTTCCTAGCAAAAATTTTAGCATAGGGGTACTTAGTTTGATGTACAGAATGCTTGGTTAACGGGTGTGTGATGGGTTGATTTACACCCTGTATTATATTGTTAAAGTATTAGTATTGTAGTCCATTCGGTTCTCTGTCTAGTGTGTACCTTATTTTTTTTATTTTTTTTTGGCGGGTGGAGAATCATCAAATAACCCCTCCTGCTCTTGGGCAGAGGAAAAGGGAGTGTCAGACTTCTACTGACTAAAAACCACCCATGTCTCTTCTTAGCCCTTTCGCCGAGGCCGCGGTACTTCTTTCGAACAACCTGCAGCCCTGACGGGGTCTAGTTTCTAGCTGAAGTATATATAGTTTTAAATTTTGTAATATAGTGTTTTTACTATCTATAGTAAAAGCGCTACAAAACACAATAAAAACAAAGGCTTCGTAGATGGTTTATCGATGGAAAGATTGGTTGTTCGATCTTCGGTCCCATTTAAACCGTACAAAAGTTACTTTTGTCTTGAAAACACTGATTCATATCTCGCTGTTACTAAGACCCGATCCCTTTTCTGGTCATAGTTGAGACAAGCGCAGCGTGTAGCGTATAACTGAATTATATAATTGTACCAATGTCCGGCTCCGCGACTACACGTACTGTGCTAGCTCTTAGACTATCTCGTTATTGTATACGTTGTTGATATTGTTTGTCTTCCTTTGAACACTGTGGCGAGTTGCGTTTGTCATTAGTTATTATTAATTGTTTATTTGAGGAATTAACAAATATTTCGTTATCTACATCTACACTAATGTAGAGGAAAGATTTGTTTGTTTGTTTGTAACGAATAGGCTCCGAAACTATTGTACTAGAAAAAGGTAAACATGTAATTACAATAATAAAAATAAATAAATATCAATTTTAATAAAAGTGCAATAGGTAATGTCAATATTTAATTAAATACGATAATGTCAATAACAAATAATTAATGTCAATAAGTTACGGTAAGAAAAATGATAAAGAGGAAAGATTTGTTTGTTTGTAACGAATAGGCTCCGAAACTACTGGACCGATTTCAAAAATTCTTTCACCGTTGGGAAGCTACACTATCCGCGGGTGATATAGGCTACTTTTTATCCCTGTATTCCCTCGGGAACGGGAACTACGCGGGTGAAACCGCGTGACATACGCTAGTTTAATAATATGCAGATAACGACTGACAGGACAGAATGGAAGAAAAAAACGTGTTGCGCCGACCCCAAATGACATGGGATAAGAGCAGGAAGATGATGATGATGATGATGATGATGAATAATATACAGATAAGTTTGTGTGTATACTGTCATTGGCTTTAGATTACGACGAAACAAAATCAATGGGTACAAAATAAGTAATAAGGTAAAGTGATTAATTCTGAGCTAAAGTAAGTTAAAGCAAAAATAATTAAAATTATGATAAAATGGTAGAAGATTCTTTAATCATTACAGGTGCGGCCAAAAATCCGGATGGACCAGACTACGGACTCGTAACGCACCTCGGACTTTGACAGATATTTCATTCTGTCTCAGTATACAGGTTAGCCTCGAGTCCCCTCCATTTGAATCAGAAAAGAAAGCAGTAAAAATACTCTCTCCTTCAAACAGTATGACACTAAGGTCAATAGGTTACCTACCAGACTAACCTCAAACAAAGTTTACCCAACAAATCGAATAAAATTGTAAAAGACCAGAAAATAATATGAACCAAACAAAAATCAAAATAAACACCACTCAGCCCCCACCCTTATCTCCAATTTACGTCCGCACATATCATAATTATCCGATATAATGCGACAAAAATAAAATTAAACGTGTTCTGATCGAGCTAATGGGGCATTACAGGCCTATATTATTTGGCAGGGTTGCTTTATCAAACCGGTGACGTATTCAGAAAGTAAATTAACCAATTTGTACGTGTAATTGTTTCATTTGGGATTTTATTAAAAATATTCTGTTATTTGACTGTTTGTTTTGGGTAATCTGACAAGGGAAATGTGTTGGGAATTAAACAGATTTTATAATATTCAACGTTCCGTGTAAATGGCCATATTTCATTTTTAGCAAATACGTTCTTGAGTTTTGATTGTTATGTACACTGTTGTACTTATAGCTTATATTAGCATAGGCATCATGTAGCTTTGCATTACGCTTGTGTTCACCAAAGGGAAAAGTAGAAGTGTAACTTTAGACCACTCATTTTCAACGCTCGATTAAACGTCGAAAAATACTAGTATTACCCATAACATCCTGAGTGGCACATATTATTAAGCCACGAATCATTTCAACCAAGAACTAAAGGGTAACGTATTACTCAGAACCTGGGTTTTGGAGGGCAGATAGGCAGTCGACATTCAGCTGCATCAACATAGTTTGAAAAAGTAGGTTATGATAGAAATGAAGAAAGAAAAAAAAATATTTGTCGCAGAAACAAACACATAGAAACATAACGAGCGTACAAAGATACATACAGAAAAAAAATACACATACAACGAATAACAGATATTAAAAAATACAACAAGCAGGGATAATATAAAGATAGTTGCACGTCGTGACTGCGACAAGTAGGTTGCCACTCAGCTTGATGCTGTGCTATGGACACCCACAGCACAGCGCTGGTTTTCAGTGGTCATCCGTGAAAAAACGCACGAAAGCCAAGACAGCTTCAATATTAGGTAAGTATATAAAATAAAATAAGCAGTGCTTGAAATTTTACTTCACTTGACTTAAAAGTAAGATTAAAATGATGCATTCATAATACTCGTACTACTATATATAACGCACCTGTTCTTCCTGAAGAACCTTACCAATAAGGTCAGTCCATGTCTTTCTAGGGCACCACCTCCCGGTGTTGCCACTCACATCTGCCTTGTAAATTACCTCTTGTTAGTCGCCTTTCACTCATCCTCTTTATATGACCAAACCGTCTAAGAATACTCTTTTCATTTTCTTGTCTTGTGTAATATCATTCCTCAATTTATCATTCAGAGTTACACCACACATGGCTCGTAAGGAACGCATTTTTACAGCATTTATAATCTAAGTAATAATTCACCGAAGAACCAGGGTCACCGACATAGCTTTCAGAATATGCAAGTTGAAGTGGCAATGGGCAGGCCCACATCACTCGAAGAACCGACAACCGATGAGGAAGGAAGGTTCTCGAGTGGCGACTACGAATCGGAAGCCGCAGCGTTAGTAGGCCTCCTACCAGGTGGACCGACGACATCGTGAGAGTCGCGGGCAACCGGTGGATGCAAACGGCAGGCTGCCGTTCTTTATGACGTTCTATAGGGGATGCCTTTGTCCAGCAGTGGACGTCTTATAGCTGATGATGATGAATAATTTGTGGTGCTGAACTTAAACAGGTCTTATTCAAAGTCGCACAAGCAGATATCCCAATATTTCAACTAGATGACGAGTTACAAGGACCACCGATCTATTGCACGTTACCTCCTCTAGCCAAGTAAGTACACCTGTAAGACATTTTGGAACCTTGCCTGGTACAGGAACCACAGAAGATGCATGCCACTTACATTATCCGGGTTGACCGGCTTATATGCGAAGTTGCTGCAAGTGTGAAGTAACGTGCTTACATAAATTGTGACTGCGCATGATTTAACCAGTGTGTTAGCACCTAGCGTTCGCTACACTTTTATTCCTTCGCCCATAATCCTAGAGTTGGTACACTCGCGGAAAAATGCTCTGGAATTTTTAAATTTAAAATTCTGTTTCAAGCTCAATTTAGACCAAACGAGCTTTAATGCTCAGTGTGTCTTCACTCTACCGAAATATATTTGTGTAAATATGGACAGAACATTTTTTGTTGGTGTAGACATTTATAAAATTACCAGTTATTAAAATTTAAATAATTATAAGACAAGGCTTCTCTTCTTCTTAATGTACGTAAATTGGTATTTTAATGCTTAAGGTGTTTACTTTAAAAACTGATTATACTTATACTACATACAGGGTGTAAATCAACCCATCACACAGCCGTCAACCAAGCATTCTGTACATCAAACTAAGACTTTTTTTTAGGGTCAAAAATCACATTTTACGGTAAAACTCAATGTAGCACTGTTAAAATATTGTGCTAGTGGATGCTTTGAATAGTAAACGGGTCATGGAGGTATTTTAAGTAATGTTATAACCTGAAAAACTAGTATTTTACAAAAACAGCTGTGAAAAATTTGAAACTTTGACCCCCAATATCTCCGTAACTAAGAGGTTTCCAGGTATGGTCTAGAACAAAATAATGATCGCAGTGGTGGGGAGAACAAGTGCCTTTCGTTTGCGTTAAGGGTACTTTTACACCCTATTAATATGTAGTTTCCAAAGTAATGCCAGTATAGTTTATTCATTTTCTTTTCAGAAATGTCATAGAGCACGATAAACCAAGGGTACATCGGACGAAGGTACATTAGACGCAACTTGTGAATCCACCACCACCTACCTTCAAAATGACCCATTACTAAGAGCCTCTTTGCTTGCCTTCCCTCTCCTACGACCCACCATTACCCCAAAATATCCCAGTACCCAAACACCGTCGTTCTCACCAGTACATTTACATACAGTTGCCATATATTCCTGGGCTCGGACATACATTACGAACGGTATAATTTGACGATAAGTAACGCTGTCCCGAACATAATCTACCGTCGAATCTGAATAACTACCCGTGAGTTTCGGTAACCACCGATTTATGGAATAGTGTTTGTTTTCTTTGTAACGTTATTATGGAGAATTTTTCGTGGATTTCTTGGGGTTCGAGCGGTTTTAGATTTGTTTGTCTGGTTTGACTAAGTGTACTGTGAACGGATTTAATTTCATTTTTCATTGAATAATCCTCGAGGAGCTCGTAGGTGAATAATAACAGCCTCTTTTTTTATGGCGGGTGGAAAATCATCAAATAACCCCTCCCGCTCTTGGGCAGAGCGGAAGGGAGTGTCAGATTTCTACTGACTAAAAACCACCCATGTTCCTTCTTAGCCCTTCATGTTGTCGTGTTACTTACCCCTAACTAGTAAAAAAGGGTAAATAATTTAACAATTACGTTTCTTAATGTTTACTTTTCGTCTGACATAACGTCAGACGAAAAGATAAACATTGAAAAATTATTATATTTAATATTTTATAAAAGATGAGAATGATTGGTAAAAGTGTAAGTATAGATACTATAATGTCGAGGCCGCGGTAACTCTTGCGAACAACCCGCAGCCCCGACGGGTAATAACAGCCTCTCGGGTTGATATTTAGGTGAAGCAGTGCTTACCTAGGTTCGTCCGTGTATGGGTGACCACCCATAATATACCGAGTTTCGACCGTGACTCGGAGAGCACGTTAAAGCATTAGTTGCGACAGCCATTTGTAGATCTATGACAGTCGTTACAAGTAGTCAAATGGTCCGAAATACTGACAACCAGTTTTAACAAGGAGTATCGTATAATCTAATATTAGCTGGGTTGTAGATGATAGCGTATAATTCAATCTCATGCGGAGAGATGCCTCGATGACTTTGTACACTGAGATTTATGAAGACAGAGCAGCGTCGCTAGCAAAAGAATATTATATTGCTTCTCAGTTGCCTCACTCTTATAGTTCAATGGGGTGAGAGATCATACAGAAAAAACGGCTTTGCGTGCTCTCCGAGGCATGGGGTATGATGTTCTCCAACTTTAGGCTCCAAATAAAAAAGTCCTAACCCCAAAAAGTCTTTTATCATCATCATCACTTCAATCGGAAGTCGTCTACTGCTGGACATAAGCTCTCCCCAATTATCACCACATTGACCGGCCTCGTGCGTCTCGCATCCAATGGATCCCCGCAATCTTCACCAGATTATCGGTACACCTAGATTTCACCTAACAAAAAATTTAATCAGGAGAAATAAAAGCCCCCGAATGCGTACCATCCCTATCCAATACTGAACAGTAAACAAACAAAATAATTACTACATTTTTTCATTAAATACCCAAATCTGTATGGAAACAGAAAGTACACGTCTTAATTAACCAAAAACAAATCTTTTGAAGCAATAAAGTTGATTTATTAAACAATTTTAATTTGCAGTAATTCATCGCTGCCGGTCGAGGTCGCTGGCGCAAGTCATAAGCGACTGCGATTTCCATACGCGTAGATAGTACCGTAAAAAAAAAGAATAAAGATGGCAAGTGGTGTGATAAGAGGGATCAGGTAATGCTGGGTACTGACTGTATGTAAACTGATCAGCAAATAGCCTGTAAACTATGTTATCATCATCATCTGCCTAGCCTTTTCCCAACTATGTTGGGGTCGGCTTCCAGTCTAACCGGATGCAGCTGAATACCAGTATTTTACATAGAGCGACTGCCTATCTGACCTCCACAACCCAGTTAATACTAGGTAATACGATACTCTTTGGTAAGACTGGATGTCAGAATTTCAGGTCACTGACTACCTGTAACGACTGCCAAAGATCTATATATAGCAGCCGGGACCAACAGCTTAACGTGCTTTCCGAGGCACGGAGGAAACTCGGTATGTCGGGCGGTCACCCATCCACAGACCGACCTAGGCAAGCACAGCTTTACCTAAAGATCGACCCGAGTGGCAGTTCTTATTAGGCCACGAGCTCCTGTAAACTATGTTACCGGGAGTGAACTACTTTCTGATTCTGATACTTTATGGCAACTTCTGATCAGACCGGCAGACCGTTGTTTTACTCTCTTTATTCCTTACTATATCTTGACCTTATGATTCTTTCTATTTGGTGTAGTTTGTGTCTAACCTGGGCTCAGAGTTTTTATGCCAGCAATGGGCGTCTGACTTGGCTAAACATACCGCTGAGAAATATCTCTTAGACATGCTGGTTTCCTCACGACATTTTGTTTCAGCGAAGCAGTAATTATTGCATATTAAAAATTTTGACAGTATTCTGCCCAAATGCCACAAAAAAGTAGCATAACTGTGTAGCACTTTAGAAGTTTGAATTTTGTTTAAACTATGTAATTTAAACAGCTTTCGTACCTTTCAAACTGATACTGTTATTTATTACAGGCACTTAAATTGGCATTACGATTTCAAACTAAGACAAAGTTTTCGCAAGCGTGGCTACTGAGCAGAAGGTCCTCGATTCGTTTCCCCGGTGGGATAGATAGGTTTTCCATCAGATATTTTAAAGTAGCAGCTATTTAGTCTAGATTTAAGCCTGAATAGGGAATAGGCTCGCCCCTATTACATGGGATTTAAACGAAACCTTCGAAGGCACGCCTATGCCCACCGTTTGGGGATTAAAGACGTGATGGTATAAAGATAATTTAAGTAATAAAAAATCGTCACACATTTCGTACTGTTCCAGCAAACCGCTTTCCCTCTCACCTTGTGCCACAACAAACACTGCCCGTTACATCATTGGAATATTAATTTTTGCCCTGGAAGCTTTCCATGATGAATTTTATTATCGGCACAGTCCCCCCTGAATCCAAATTGGACCATTAGTTCCGAATTGATAACACACTCGGACGGCTAGCGATCATTTTTGTTACTTCACGAAGATTTTCTTTGATTTACTTCCAAAACGTTTTTCATTTAAAAAGGGAAATGTGACTGGTATTAGACAGTATTAATTTTGTGTTATTAATGGTGATCTCAAAGGCTTTGCGAAATAGTACAAGTCCGTTCACCTTTTGCGAAAATGTCACGTTATATATTTTAAGTTGGTCCACCTGGACACGAGTAGCAATGGCTGACCTGGAAGTCTCCGGATACAGGTTGGCCGAAGCAAGGAAACCTCTTCAGGTGGTGTTGTCCCACAAACAAGTGAATACTTGAAATCACGTCCTGGCTGTCCTGTTGCCTGGACAACACAGGAGCTGATGAATGCTACGGAAAGTGCCAGACTCGCCGTCCAATTTTGGAGTGACTCAATTAAAATTGTCATCGACACGCTAAGAAGAAGAAGGAGTTGCTCCAGCTGCATCCGGTCAGACTGGAAGCCAACCACAACGTAATTGGGAAAGGCCTAGACAGATACTGCAATGATGATGCATTTGTTTTAAAATCAAAATCAAAAGTCATTTATTCAAACTAGGCTGATAATCAGCACTTTTCGAACGTCAAAATTTACTTTACTTTACTTATTTACAAGTGACAGTCCCCCAAAACGCCCACCCTTCGACACTTCCTAGTGTTTTTTGCTGGAAAGAAGAAGTGGCGGAACAAACTCTCCAGCAACACATCTGTCTGTTTGGTTAGAAGAACCAGACTCGATACAATACTATGGTGTAAGTTAATATTACGATTGACTACAATCAATAATAAAAGGTATATAATAATAAAACATAAAAAAGACATAACATATTATCAGTAAACTAATTTTGGAGAAAGAACATAAATTACAAACATTGTCTTGTGCGTGTTAAATTCTGGTGCGTTACATAATCACAGGTTGGTATAGCCAATTTTAATAAAGGAAGGGCCTATCATTATTCATCAGGAGTTCATCCTTTAACTTCTAAAGCGAGATTGAATGTCCGTTATTCATTTTGTGTTGACTAGTGTAAAATCGTAAAGAAATCTAACAAAATAATTATCTTCTTCTTCTTATCGTGTAGTGTAGTAAGGTCTAGCGACCCCACCCACCCTAGTGTCAGAGTTTCTAAGCCACCTCATAGGCCTCTGACATGGTTTGACGACCGCCATTTGGCGGAAGCACGGAATCATCTTTTTATCAGACAATCAGGTGATTCAAGCCTGCGTTGCCCAAACTGGAAACAACTTTACAAAGTATGCTGCCCGTGGGAATCGAACCCACGAACACTGGGTCACTAGGCAAACGCCTAAACCACTCGACTACAGAGGCAGTTTATAATTATAATAATTTATTTAGACTCTAGTAAATTTATATATACCAACTAGCTGTGCCCGCGACTTCGTTCGCGTGCTTGTCGGAAACTAAAATTCGTCGCTTAGATAAAAGTACATTAAATCATTGCCCTGCGTTAACTAACTGCCGCTGTAGAAAATAAGAAGAGGGTAACGCAAAGTACTGACTATGTCTAATACTAAAGTTTAGATGGATGGGTGTTTGTTAATCAACCACGTCAGAACGGCCGAACGGATCTTGAAGAAATTTGAAACAGGTACATTATAGTCGACAGATACTGTCGTTGGCGCGTTCGTGTTCCACGCGCGCCTCAAAGATATGTCACCAACAATTAAGGGGTCCTTTGGGGCCCCTTAATTGTTGCTGCCGTCGTCTGCCGGGGCTGACGGTTGTCCGCAAGAGATACCACGGCCCCGAAACACAAAGAGCTAAGAAGAAACGTGGGTGGTTTTTAGTCAGTAGAAGTCTGAAACTTTCTTCCGCTCCGCCCAGAGCGGGATGAGTCATTTGATAATTTACGAATCACAAAAAAGGGGGGATTAGAGGCTGTTTCGAGAGGTACCTGTACCGAATCTGGGACATCGAATCTGAAATGGAACGCCGTCACCTCCTTCTGCGAAGCAGTAATGCTAGCGAAAGAGGTGAACGTAAGAGGGACACAACCCCTCTTCCCAGCCGCCGCGGGAGACGCTCCGGGCATCGGGGGCCACGTGATGCTTCCGGCCACCGTAGGCGCGGGCCTGTGAACGGTGAGTAACGGGCTAGTTAATCGTTCGTCCGTCCTATGACGATGGAGGCGCGTTCGTGTTCCACGCGCGTCTCAAAGGGATGTCAGCAACATTGAAGGGGCCCCCAAAGACCTACGCCCGTCGGGGCTGCGGGTTGTTCGAAAGAAATACTGCGGCCTCGACACATAGGGCTAACAACACACCACATCTATATAAAGACATGTTTGGTGCAGTGGCTGGACGATTAACAGTAGCACTGCGTGTCGCAGGTTCGATTCCCACACGGTACAAAAAAAATATGTCGTGGGTTTTATCAAATTTTAATTTAGTTTAAAAAAAATAGTATTTTTATACTGTGTAATTGGTAAATCTTTATTTGTTGACTATTCACGAAACATATGTTTATTTAATAACACCGCGGTTCAGAAAATGACATCAAATGAATAACGCCATCATTCTGTCGAAGACGAAGATAAACTGCTAAAAAAGAGCGATCAAACACACTATAGGGTCTAGGTTATGTAGATTTTGAAAGCAGCGTCATTTAGACTAATATCTACGTACCTTTTGCTATCATAACTTATTTAAAGTTATCTTGTGAAGGTATTTTATTAATAAGTACATACCATATTCGTTCAATAGATGTCGTTGCTTGTCTCATTCTCTTGACCATAATAATAAGTTCTTCTTGAAAACTATAAATGCATATATCTTTTGATAGAGAGCACCGATTACGATGAAACAAAGGCTAAGTAATAGCCCAAGTTACGCACAATATTTAAGTATAAAAGTTACCTACATTCGTTTCGTAAATTTGACGTGATGCTTAGTCATCGAAACAGACAAACAGACAAAAATTCCAAAAATGCTGGAAATGTGTTCTGTTGGTTATACTTTAATACCCTGACAATTTTTTTTTTAAATATTTTCGATGTACAAAAAAGATTTTTCTACAGATTTATTATATGTATAGATAGATAAGGAACTCGTGGCTTAATATTAAATTATAGGCAGTCAGTGGCTAAAAAGTCTGACAACCAGTCTTACCAAAGGGTGTCGTACTACCCAGTACTAACTGGCACTCTAGTACCCTTGTGGAGGTCAGATAGGAATCCAGTTAGACTGGAAGCCGACCCCAGCATAGTTGGGAAAAGGCTAGGCAGATTATGGTTAATATACCAATGACATATCACATTCTAATTAAAGTTTCATAGACTAAAGACACATCTATGAAGTAATCAGTCGTTATGTAAAGGTTATATAACAATTATCATGGCCACGCGTTTAGCTAAATTATGAACCATTACGGCTGGTAATTGTGGACCCGGCGGCGCGGGATTATGTTACAAGTATACTGTATACCTAACATTGTTGGGGTTAGGGCACACTGTTGATTGGTTGTAGACTTAGTGGGTTATTTAAAAAAACTGGCCAAGTGCGAGTCGGACTCGCACGTGAAGGGTTCCGTACCAAAACGAAAAATTACGTTTGCTGTATGGGAGCCCCACTTAAATATTTATTTTATTTTGTTTTTAGTATTTGTTCTTATGGCGGCAACAGATATACATAATTTGTGAAAATTTCAACTGTGTAGCTATCGTGGTTCTTGAGATACAGCCTGGTGACAGACAGACGGACGGACAACGAAGTCATACTGCCGCACTCAGAGAGCTTTAATGATTACTTAGGCCATCACTTAGTAAAGGTTTTGACAGTTTTGTCATACAAAAGTATGTCAAATCTGTACTAAGTGAAGGCTTAAGTAATCATTAAATATCTCTGAGTACCGCAGTTAGTAATAGGGTCCCGTTTGTACCGGGTACGGAACCCTAAAAACTATTATGTCATACAGTTGGCAGCACCAATATGTTTGCACTTAGCAACGTTTTGAAACAATTTTCGCCTACTGTATTAATTTCGTTTTCATGATACGCAACGAAACTAACATTTTGAAACACATAATCATAAAGTTGGTCATATCTCAAAGTTACAAGTGTTATTTCACGAGAAATTTGCGTTTGTACTTTGCTAAGTGTATACATATTATTGCTTGTGACAGTTATAAATGAAAATTATATTTATTTGGCATTAAAACAAAAAATATCTCAAAAATTATACAAAATTAATCGTCATCATCTTTTGCGATCTTTCATTTTCTTCTAATTCATCTATCTTTGGAATACATGTTTTTTTATTACCTGTACCTAATTAATTTTGGGTTCACAGAAGTGACCCCACATTTTCAAATTCTAGTTACAACATTTCATCGAACCTACCTAGTGAGTACGCAGCCCTAAAACGTGTATAGCGCATTATTTATATAGCAGCACTAATAGATACGCATCTCGCATTATTGCCTGTACGCCTGTTCGAACATGATACACACATTACTGTGATAGACTTGCTATTACTAGTATTAGATTATTTGTGAACACGATGATGTTTGTGGGTTTAACTGTTAAGGAAACTTGAACATTCTCGACAAGTCTTATCTAGTTGCTACCAACTTGCGCTTTCGAGATATTCGCTCTAGAAATAGGGTAGTTAACAAAAAAAATCTAATTAGTCCGTCAGATGGATTTCCAAAAAATATTGGGCACGTATTTTTTCTTTTTTCACGTAAACAAACAATGAAGACGATACAGTGCTTTGAAAACTCGTGTGACGTCATAATCTAAGACATTCGTATGACATGTTTTACCGGTGAGTGACGTCACAACCCCCCACTCAAATCTTTGACGCGTTTTGTCTTCGTAAATTTTGATTGATTTGATTAAACAAAAATACGTATCCAATATTTTTCGATAATCTAACAGACGGACTAATTAGAATAATATTTTTTTCAGTCAGTAAACATCCCTATTGTCTCAATCAAAATTGAAACAAAAATCAAGGGATTTATTTAATAACCCTCCTTTTGAGCTTCGCCGCAGTCGGGCAAAAAAGACCAGGCACTTCATGTTGTCAACAAAAAGTTTTGCCACAGTTCCAGTTACACTAAGCATAATATCTGTGAAAGGACTTGATTGCCCTTTAGATCTCTATGGAGAATAACGGGCCAGAAACTCCATGGACACTCTTTTAAGGTTAGGTTCCTGTCGGGACTGCGGGTTGTTCGACAGAGATACCGCAGCCCCGGACACAAAGGGCTAAAAAGGAACATGGGTGGTTTTTGGGAGTGATTTGATGATTTCCCACAATACAAAAAAAAGGATCATCGGTTCTACGGCTAATGTGGCCGGCCTACTGCCACTTCAACTTGCTTACTTGAGCTGCTTCGATAACTTTGGTTCTCTGCCGGACCACCTCGTTTGGGATTCGACCGTTCAGGGGGTTTCTAAGCATATTGTTCTAAGCGTGTTGTTGTTTTTTGAACCTGCTTGCTCGCTGGAAGCTTGCTCATTTCATAGCTCGCTGGGCGACCCTATCTCAATCACACTTGTGTTGCAATATTTCATTCAAGTTCCCAATAAATAGACAATGTAACCTTTAAAACCGTCACTAGAAACACCTGTGCCCGTACAATGTTAAGTAAATTAAATGTCACTAGAGGTACTGCGGCTAAGTAGATGTAGTGGTCAATTGATTTACTGGCTACCCCAAACATTGTTCGGTAAATTAGTTTTAGTCCAGTCATTTATTTCGAAAAATACTACTTTTACGAAAAAAGTTCTTTGTTCAAAAATTGTAGGAAATTATCTCTAGTTTACTTTTGTTTAACATATTTTTATTGAGGAATAAGTCGGAAAAGAGATATCGTCAAAAAACTGCTATTAAACGCCAATTTTCCAAGGTGGCATAAAAAAAGAGAGTAGCAAGTACCAAAATCTATAAAAATTACCAATTTTCAAAACTCCCAGAAAACTTTCCAAATAAAACTACCAAATGATTTTATTTGTTTATAGGATGGTGACATGTTTATGTTTAATTAGTTTTTAACGGAATGTAATATCGTGCCTGTAATGTTGAAACAAAATTATTTTTGTAAAACATATAACCCACTAACAAAAAAGTTTTTTTGGAAGTCCGTTGTTTATTGTCTTTTTTATTAAAGCCTGTTTGGTTATTATATTATTAACGCAACTTGACAATACTACGAAATCATTTACAAGGACGAAAGAGAAACAATACGTATTATAGAAGCTAACTTAACAAAACAAAATAACAAAACAAAATATGGATGTAATTCTGAATTAAAATATTTGAATTTGAATTTGATAAACTACCAAGCAAACTTATTGAATTTAGGTACCTATATGGGGCCACCGCGCGAGCTTCTTCTACCAAATTACAAAAAGAATCTCCTAAAATTGGTCGATAACAATTGTTTTATGCCATTATAATTAATTGTGTCTGAAATAAATAAATAATAATAATTATAATATAATACATACAGCTGTACATAGAACCTTCTCCTTTTTAGAAGTCGGCGAAAAATGGTATCTATCCTATCACTAATCAAATTAGAATAACTTTAGATATAAAGCTCCTGTGCCATTTTCATTATCATAAGTAGCGTTCAGACCGACGAAAGAAACAAGGTTTATTTTGAAGTCAAAACCGCGTTAGGTTGCCACCGTATTAAGTTTTCAAGTGAATATATGAGTCGTCTAGAATCCTAAACGATTTAAATTATTAACTTGAATGTTAGACGTTAGGTTTATCGTGTGTAAAACAGCTTTGTTGGAAGATTTTCTCTATACACTTGCTACAATGTAAAATAAACCAATTTTGCTAAAGTGCTACAATAGAATTGGATAGTAATATACTTTATTGCATACCAAAATTGATACTTACACAGTTATTCTTTATTGTCTGCAATCAAAATGTTACAACATTAAATATCTTTAGACGCCTGTTAAAAAACAGAATGCAACAAGCCGTATCTTTGATTGCCAAGTATAAAATGACAGGCACTTTCCAACCGATATATTGATTTTATGCAACGATCTTTTGATTTAACGACCCAGTGATTCGGTTTTATAACGTAGGAAGATTAGAGCCGAGAATACCGCAAAACCAAGCAATACAAAACTAACAAATCTCCAAATCAATCAATCATTAAAATCAATAAGTCTGAGCTTAATTACTGATAAAAGCACATTAAGAGGATTGCCTGCTCAGCGACGCTTAGTAATTTAAAAACGTAGCGTTCTTTAGATTGCGGGCCGGTAGCGTCAGCAAATATATACGACTTACTATCGGCTACTCACCGCCGTGGATTTGTCAGCCAGCCGGCGAGCGTTGCGACGTGCTCGTTGACGTAGCGTCGGCAAAATACGACGACGTCAATTAGAATATCGTTTTAATTGATTTTTTTACCATGTGTGTTTTGGAATCACACGAAAATTATAGGCTTGGTCTTATGACGAAACATGAAATTAGACGAAGTATGGCCTTCTACTTATAATGATTTCTAAAATCCTCGTTTGCTTGCTTTCATCATTGATTTTCAGTGTCTTAGTTTTATTTGTTCGAAAATGAATTCATTACTTATTGATTACGTTTCAGGGTGATTGACTGACTGAAAAAAAACAAGTAGACATACATTCATTTTTATACATACATAGCTGTCCTCCTAATACCTAAGTAGTCATTGTGCACAATTTGATGACGGAGAGAATTTTTGAAGTCGATTATAAATAAGAATCAACTTTTTTTCCCTTTCCCTGCGAACCGTACCACCGCGCACCGGTAGCCGATCCCCTCGCTCAGGAAATTGAGTGAATGTTTTCCAATTTAATCGCATCTGCTCTGATACGTCGCCGGGACAGTCTCTCTGTTTCCCAAACCCAAACACACCCTACGTGTCCCGACTTCACCAACACGACTTTTTGGACTTAATAACTTTACCGGTTTAAAGTATATCCCACTTTAGAAGCGAGCTTTCCGTTTTTGCTGCTTATTTTTTGTTTGTCCGTCTGTTAATGCCGATTGGTAAACTTCGGAGTTGTGTTTGTCGATACAGTGAGAGTTTAAAAAGGAAGATTATTGCGTTGGCTAGACGTTTTGGCAATCGTCGTTTTGATTTGATTAACAAAAGGACTTCAGCGATTCTCCTAATGTTGTTACCTGTAATCTTCGAAGTTTAAGTTAGACAATTTTAAACAAAAGGAGATGTAGAGGAAGATTTAAAAAAGCGATGGCTGGACTGTGTAAAGGGTGATATGGCCAGAAATAAGGTGTCTGATGATATAACGGTTAATGGAGAAGTAGGTCTGGAAGAAGAAGACATGTTGCGCCGACCCCAAATGAATTGGGCTAAGGCTAACACTAGGAAGTGTCGAAGGGTGGGCGTTTTGGGGGACTGTCTCATGTAAATAAGTAAAGTAAATTTTGACGTTCGAAAAGTGCTGATTATCAGCCTAGTTTGAATAAATGACTTTTGATTTTGAATTTGATAGGGGAATGACGATAATTCCAAATAAAATCTATTGGCAAACCCCTAACAATAAGTTGAATAACGTTTAGGAATAAATCTTTATTAGTCTTGGTTAATTTCGTACCGACGTAACAAAATGTCAATGTTAAGTTTTACTTTGACAACTCTTCTATTAACAAAGGTTACTTATGCAAGTACTACGTGTTGCCAGCGGCTTCGCCCGCTACAACTCGAAAATTATCCCACGGAAAGATAAAATCGGGATAAAAACTATCCTATGTGTTAATCCAGGTTATAAACTATCAGTGTACCAAATTTTATCCAAATCCGTTCAGTAGTTTTTGCGTGAAAGACTAACAAACATACACACTCACACACAAACTTTCGCCTTCATAATTTTAGTGTGAAGTGTGATATCTCACTTCGATGATAGATACACTGCAATTTAGCCCACAGTATTTTAGTGATTGAGATGGCCAGAGTCGCCACGCAATGGGGACCAGAATACGGGTGTCGTCACCGTGGGAGACCTCCAAAACGCTGACGTGACCACTTAGAAGCGTATGTAACAAATTGGACAGAGAAAACCTCACAGAGAGAAGACTGGAAGGCTATTGGGGAGGCCTTTGTCCAACAGTAGGACAATATAGGCTAAGAGAAAGATTAGATGGCAAATAAGCCCACGCCGACGGTTTACCTGATGAATAGGTCCCACAGCATAACAGATCATATCCACCAACACGTTAATATCACAATTTTCATCCATATTTCAAATTTACAAAGTAATATGAAAAAGTACTCGATGGAAACATAGTCCGTAATCGCTGAAATTACGTAAAATTGCTACATAACCACTAGGTATTACCGTACTAATGTTATGGCGACACTAAGGGTTGAAAATAGCGGTCAATATAGCTTACAATCTTTTAACAAAGTTAGATTTACACCGGTTATGGTAACCGTACAGTTTAAAACTAAAAATAGCCTTCTGCATTTTACCAGGTGCGATTTTTTTCCATCATTACCTACTAATTACGACATACTTATTGCGCTCTTCCTTCGCAGCGGACCGCTTGTGGTCTTCGACTAAGCTTGGGACGTGATTTTGGCTTTGCATCGTATGATAATCTACTATGGCCTACATTTCTGGCCCGCCACTCATGGACCACAGTCATGGCCTGGACTCATGGCCTACATTTATGGATCACAGTCACGGCCCACTCTCATGGCCCGCGTTTATGGGCCGCACTCATGGCCCAGACCATGGTCCGCACTCATGACCCGCGCTTATGGCCCGCACTCATGACCCACACTCATGACCTATACTCATGGTCCACACACATAGCTCACACTCCTGGCCCATAAGCACGACCCACGTTTATAAAATTACACTCGAAACAAATGCTGTGGGCCTCGACACGTGCATGTGTGTACTGCGACTTTCAACAGAATCTTCTTTTCTGATTGCAGACAATCCAATACATTCCTTTGACTTCTTTCGGCGTTATCTCTGATAGAGTGAGATTTCATCTGGGTCTTCTCGCAAATATGAACTGTGCCAAACCTCTTCTGCTCTCCGTGAATATCTTGCGTAAGAGAAGACGGTCAACTGTAGAGTTATAAGAATATGTGCTAAGTTGTGTGCAGTGGTGGAACTAGCGACTGCTGAGCTTGAGGGTCTTGGTTCAATTACAAAAGTGTTTGCGGGATTTTTCAGCAGGAATTTCTCCGTAGCAATCACAAAGGATGGATTCGTATCTAACTGATTGGATAGGCTTATCCTATGCCGTGAGACGTAAACATAACTGCTAAAAAGTGGGTGTACACGTCTGCCTTACTCTACGGAGACAACAAGCGTGACGTTTATGTAGGTATGTTAGGTTTGGAACGTAAACCACAGCAACTTAACAAATCCACAATTGAGTAATTATCTCAAGATTTAAAAACACAACCAGCACCAAACCCATAATCAAAAAACAATTTTCAACCTAAAATAAACCTTTTTCCATAATCAGATAAAAACGGAACAACCAGGATATTTGTTTAGCGACTCATGTACAGTCAGCTACGTGTATTTTCAGCCAATTTAACAGTTTACATTGGACACATCGTGGAGCGTTCACTTGTGAAGTTCTATTTATTATTTATGATTAAGCCACGTCACGCAAACTTTTTAGACTTTGTTTTGTCATTTATTTGTGGAGTGTAAACACAATTTTTTAGCGGACTGTACTAACGTATTTAATTGGTTCGAGCAAACAATTATGTTCGCGCTATTAAATTGTAAAGCGACATTAATGTGTTAGTTGAAAAGCTGCGGGCAGTATATTGTGTTAATCATTACTATTCTATTTTTCTGTTGGCCCATTTCACGAAACTAAAAATGCGAGCGATTAAGAGCTTTCAGTAAAAAGTTGTTATTTTGAAATTACAAACAGACACTTAATTTTTTTTTATAATTATATAGATAGACGTACATATGCAACGAATTCGAACTTACAGCCCCATTCAATATCACCGCTGAAAGCTTTATAGTCAATATGAAGTCGGTTAAAAATAAAATATTATATAACAAATTTTGCTTCATTCGATGTCCTCCCTTAAAATGTATGCTGCGCTGAATTTCCAATCTTCAGATAACTTTAATCAGATTAATAAAAAAGTCAATATTCCTTTGACTACGCTGTTGCTTAAGTTATTACGGTTGTGGTTTTTAAGATTCTGAGAAGATTGGCTAGGTCAGACTGGAGGCTGGACACAGGAGACAAAGAACCGGGTTTTGTGGTGCAACTTCCGAAAGACCCATGTCCAGCTGTACACGTGCTATACCTACGTTGAATTAATTTCCAAAGCTATCCATTTATGTCGAGGTCATTAGAGAAGGCATTATAACGCAATATTCAGCAAAACTTTACAAGCTGATGCAAAAATAACTTAAAATTAGACCGTATTTAATACGAGTTCCATAAAAACGTCAAGTTTGCCGGCGACTAGTAATAAAAGCTTGCTCTAGCTATGTATGTATGCATGTGTGTATGTATGTGTGTGAGGGTTTAATGCAAACGTATATAAAACGCGTTGAATTTACAGCGACATGTTGCCACAAATGTACAAACGATGGAAAAAATAAAAATGTTACCGCACACCGCTCCTCTGTGTTGCCAGGTTTCAGATTGCCTGGAATAAGGGAGTTTGTGATTTTTACACGAACTGCCCAAAATAATAGTGTTCACGTAATTTAATGGTTAATTTGAGGAGCTTTTTAGAAGGTAATGTTTCTTCTTGCGAATAAAACTGTTGTTACAGTTATTTGAAATTTTATTGGTAAATATTAGCCCTTGATCGAAACAACAGGACATGGGGAGAGATCACTAGCCAGCAATGGGATGACGCAGGCAAACAGTGTCAGTATTTGAAATCTTAAATGCTCACTTATTTCAATATTTTACAGGAGAACTTCTTCTAAATTCTGGCAACCCAGCCGTTTCAACCACGTTCGTTCAAATGAGTAATGCGGCGCGTGGTCTGCCTTTGAATTGATTCCCAGTGTTAATACCACACCTTTTGCCCGTATACGTATACCTGCTGCCTTTATGGGGGTAAGCAGACTTGTATTGTTTTAGGTTTGAACATTGTTGTACGCGAATTATAATTGGTATCATTAGTATGAAAATTGCGCAGGTTATTTTATGTTAACGTTATTGAATTAAAAACTTCTGTTATTGCTAATAAGATAATAAGTAACTTACTACATGTAAGTTACTTAAGGATTCTAAGAGGTTACATTTAGTAGATTGTATATTGAACTAGACTCCTCTACCAAACGGTGTTTAAACAAATCTAATGTTATTCATTTCTTAAAATACTGACTCTAAGAGGACCATAACTTACTGTTCCTAAACGTCTTCACATAAAAATGTTAAAGAAAAGTTGGAAACTGTTATCCTCTACCAAACCGTGTTTAAACAAATCTCTCTAATGTTATTCATTTCTGAAAATAATGACTCTTTGGCATAGATGAAAATATGGATAAAAATTCGGTGGTGTGTCTAAGATATTGTGCAAAGTGCCATCAATAACACGCGTGCCATTGGTTCACCATCCCTAGGTTCTAACTTTAGGCACTCATTAAAAGTAAGTAATGAATGATGTATGACATTTCACAACAAGTACTTAGGTCTCATTAGAAATGCTGATACACTTTGGCAATAAATATTTAACACAAAGGAATGTAGCTGTCTGGGTTCGAAACATTGGCCCACCAACGCACTCAAAGTCACTTTAACAAACACTTTTCTTTAATTTACCTTATCGTCGCCTTAAGACGTCTACTGCTGGACATAGGCCAATTAAACCACTAACCAGACTCATTTGTTAATTTACCTATCAATTTGCCAGCGTCTAACGTCGTAGTATTCTCAATTTATCAGTCACTCTGTTTTCTTTCATTTGAATAGTGATAACCAGGATCATAATCTGGCTAGTCTTTTACCAACTATGTTGGGGTCGGCTTCCAGTCTAACCGGATGCAGCTGAATACCAGTATTTTACATGGAGCGACTGCCTATCTGACCTCCACAAATTAGTTAATACTAGGTAATACGATACCCTTTGGTAAGACTGGTTGTCAGACTTTTAGGTCACTGACTACCTGTAACGACTGCCAAAGATCTATACATGGCAGCCGGAACCAACAGCGTAACGTGCTTTCCTAGACACGGAGGAAACTCGATATGTAATGAGCGGTCACCCATCCACAGACCAGCTTAGGCAAGCGCGGCTTAACCTAAAGATTAACCCGAGTAGCAGTTATAATTAAGCCACGAGCTCCTAGCTATAATCAGTATATTAGATCGATTATTTATACCTAAACTGCAACCAATAAATATCAAACATCTCCCACTTTTCATTACTCCATAAATCCCGTCAGAACTCTATTAGCAGATGATCTAGTTCCACATAAAATGCTCTTACGGCAATCCCTTTCAGTAAATATTTATTAAATAATTTTGCATTAGCCCGACTTAGTTCGCGGTGGAGCACCGTAATCCTCTTACGTCTACGGTGTACTGGCAGAGAGTAAGTAGACATTGTGCAGAGGTGACGGAAAGGAGGCATGAGGCTATGATTTGGTCCTGTCGGGGCTGCGGTTTGTTCGAAAGAGATAACGCGGCCTCGGATACAAAGAGCTGAGAAGGAACATGGGTGGTTTTTATTCAGTAGAAGTCTGACACTCCGTTCCACTCCGCCCAGAGGAGGAGTCATTTGATGATTTCCCACACGACCTTGTTTTGTTCTCATGAAGATGAGAACAAGGTCCACAACCTACCAAATTATAGCCTTTGTTTTTGAAACTTCTTTCTACATGAAATATATGCATGCACCAGAAACGTGGAATCGAAGACCATTAAACTGATAGCTGTCGAAAAAGGGGAAAGGGTACAATAGGTAGGGGGAACAATAGGTTGAATCTTCTAATCTAATCAATAGATGAAAATATGTATAGACAACAGACCACTAACAAAATTAGCAGTCCAATTATAGACCTTATATTTTTTTCTAAGCGGCGCCGTTCATCCAGCTGCCTAATAATATGCAGCCATTCAATTGAGCAAGTGGGCAAACAACTTGGTTAACTTTAATCGACATGAAGTTATCCCTCACATTCACAGCGATTCTTCTTTACGTTTATAATACGCATAGCTAAACTGTGAAACTCTCTGCCCGGACTGTGTTTCCTATGCTGTCACATTTAACCATTGCCATCAAAGCAATAGGGAACAGGCATCTTTTGCGCAGGCTCACACTATCATAGACCTCATCCCTCTTCCATCGGGCGTGATCGACGTCAAGAGCAGGCCCATTTAGTAAAAAAAAAAACATCAAGTAACATGGAATAGTCGTATCTGCCAGTAATAACATATTCTGTGGAGAGGTTTATCAACAATGTGCAAGTTTGGTACAGTGCACGTACACGAACCCGCTACATATTTGACATAAACAGCTGCACTTTCAAATTTATATAAGATCTATGTAAAGTGTTACATACTGTTTCCGTACTTTATTACATATAAGTATCTATATTTACACTTACCTGTATAATTGGTTGACACAAAGTAAAAAGCTGGTTTACGTCCGTCACGTCATCACTATCTCAGGTTCAGTTGAAAACCAGCGTCGGGCACTAGCTGCTCGGCAGTTTGCTGAACTGGACCTATTTGGCGCTGCCGTGAGACACACAATAATGTTATCTCTTTTTGTTCCCTGTTTAGTTTTTGTTTTTGTATATTTTTTTGTTGTGTGTACTTGTGGTACCTATGTGCCAAATAAATATGTTTCTTTCATTCTTCTTTCTTTCTTACTTCATCATCTCAGCCTTTTCCTAATAATGTTTAATATTGCTGTCCCAGAGAGGTTTGCTGTAAAAATACCGAATTTTGGGTTAAGTTCGTACAGCTTTAATACAAATGCAATTTTAAAACGAAACGAACAACACGAATTAACTCAAAAACTCCTAGACCGATTCAAAAAAATCTTTCTGCATAAAAGGAGCACGTAAAGCCCAGGATTGGTGCCCTGAAACAGCGACACGGGGTCGCGGCATATCACGCAGGAGATGGAAGGACGGACTGGATGACTTCTATGAGAATTGGAAAGATGTTGCACAGAATCGCGACCGTTGGAAGGAATAGAGAGAGGCCTTTGCCCAGCAGTGGGACAATATGGGATAGATATAATAATAATAATATTTCTGCATTAGAATGCTACATTATCCCTGAGTGGCTGGGACGGGCCGTATGTGTAAAATAACAAACAAATCATGTTGGGGTCGACTTCCTGTCTTAGCAGATATACATAGTTGAATACAAGACTTTTACAAGGAGCGACTTCCAATCTGACCTGGTCAAACTAGTTATTAGGTAGTTGGTAAAATTTCCTTGGTTATTAGACTTTCGGGGGTCTGACTTCTCATAACGACTATACACAATGACAGCCGAGACTAAAAGACTAAGGGGTCTTGTTTTATTCTGAACGGTCACCTATCCACAGTCGAACTTCAACAAGTAGTGCTTAACCATTATGATTAGCTTCATATATCGCTGCTTATTTCTTTAAAGATTACAAACGTGATCTTGATCTTATGTTAGTGTGTGTAGGTACACGTATAATTAGAAATAACGCAAATTCTTTTTATTTGTTATTCTTACATACAGAAGTGGAATGCAACATGGAAAAAGTGTATTAATCATTGCCGGCGACACAAACACGACCCAACGTTTTAAACTATATTTTATGAGTAACAATTCTGTTTTATGTTTTGCATGCTTAATGTGAAGAAAAAGGGTATAAAACATTCCTTAGTTTTCAAAGAAAATTTTTCGCCTTTTCCTTGCAGTTGACGTTTTTTACAGTTTGATGTTTCTATAAAACGAACAGGGTGTTATGTTGTTCATCCTCCATAGAAAAAGGAGGATCTTCCGACCAGATGGGTATTGTGTCTGGTGGGCTATTGCACATTGTTATCCGGTTTCGCGAGTAACTTTGATGTTTGTTCTTCCTTTGTGTCTAAGATAGTCTAACCATCATCTGCCTAGCGGTCGGCTTCCAGTCTAACCGGATGCAGCTGAATACCAGTATTTTACATGGATCGACTGCCTATCTGACCTCCACAACCCAGTTAATACTAGGTAATACGATACTCTTTGGTAAGACTGGATGTCAGAATTTCAGGTCACTGACTACCTGTAACGACTGCCAAAGAGATCTATATTTGGCAGGCGGGACCAACATCTTAACGTGCTTTCCGAGGCACGCAGGAAACTCGGTATGTCGGGCGGTCACCCATCCACAGACCGACCTAGGCAAGCACAGCTTTACCTAAAGATCGACCCGAGTGGCAGTTCTTATTAAGCCACGAGCTCCTCTATTAAGCCACGAGCTCCTCTAAGATAGTCTAACCATGACTATTTAAAATAATAAATGATTAATTAGTCTTTATCTCATAGTTTGCTTTTGGCTTGATTTGACTGTACCTATAATCGTGAAGGTCAATTAGGTTAGTCATACAGGTCAAACTTGGTGGCCGGATCTCTTATCCCATATCTTCCCGTGGGTTTCGTAAGAGGCGACTAAGGGACTTACCAGAGAATGGGCAGCAGCATTTTCTATGCCTATGTAACAACCATACTGCGATCGCCAACGCGCCTGCCAAGCGTGGCGATTATGGCAAATCCCCCCTTTTGGGGGAGACCTATGTCCAGCAGTGGACGTCTTATGGCTGAAATGATGATGGATCTCTTATTTCAGAGTAAGAGACTTAGCCACCCAGATACTGATTATAAATAGAATATCCCGGTTTCAGTTTCAACCTGGAGCAGGCTCAAATCCTAAAACGGGACATGTCACATGAAGACATTCAGTAAAAACACGACCAAGAATACAGACATTGACGCATATAAGCGGCATATTACATTCACAAGCCCGAGTTATTAATGGTGTACGGTGAAGCACTAAATCAGATACAAAAGTAACAAAAATGTTGCTCTTTGAAGTGTTTGAGAATTTGATGTATGTTCTGCACTGTGGCGCAGGAGTAGGTTAAGACAGAGACTGACAGTGCCAACAAAAAAACGCGACGATACGATGATCACGTACTCACGTGATTTTGAATAAGATTTATTTTTCTACAATAAAAGTAACCTAGGTTCATCATAATCATCATCCACAGCCCGACTTCACCCACTTTTGGGTATAAGCTTCTCTTTGATTGTGCCAAACTCCACGTTCTTGTGCCATTGTCATCCAAGATATTTTCACGGTGGCAACAATATCGCCTGCCCATCTCGCCGCCGGACGACCACCGGACGAACCTAGGTTACTCCTAAATATCAGTTATCTATCAGTAAAAATTCTGCCAAAGTCGATCCAGTCATTTTGGAGATTTGCCGGAATAAACAGTCACACAGAAATAAAGAAAAAAAATTGTTTTTTTTTTGTATACTAGTATCGTATAATACTTTCATATGCATTCAGTAAAAAAAATTAACATAACAGTTTTTTTTAACTACAAACAAACATTTCAATTTTATTTATTTGTAAAAATGTGAAGGTCGTTCTCTGTCCATTACATACTCCCGCCCCGGTCAGAACGAAAGTATTTCGTAATTTTTGTTTCCAAACATTTTTTTGGGATAATGCACTCCGTAAATAAGAGTGAATGACATTTTTGTTGGACGTTTTGTAAATATTTCATTTTCTTGGATTTGATTATTTTGGATGCCTTACTCCACGTACCTGGAGAAGATCAGGTCAGCCTCTCCGTTTTCGCGAGTGTCGTCTTCTGATTGGTTAAGAGGAGAAGTAAGTATTAAATTACTTTAAAATTACCTGACCTTTAGATACTAGGCATGCTATTTAAGGTCTTTTTCGCCATTTGTTGTGTAGTCTATCATCATCATCTTTAGTGTTCCCATTGCTGGGACACAGAACTCCTCTAATGAGGAAATCCACCACGTGACCCCAGTGCGGATTGGTAAATGTCACAAGACTTCGAATTTTTGGTTCTTGGACATGTAGTAGGGGTGTCATCGTCATCATCATCTGCCTAGCCTTTTCCCAACTATGTTGGGGTGGGCTTCCAGTCTAACCGGATGCAGCTGAATACCAGTACGTTACATGGAGCGACTGCCTATCTGACCTCCACAACCCAGTTAATACTAGGTAATACGATACTCTTTGGTAAGACTGGATGTCAGAATTTCAGGTCACTGACTACCTGCAACGACTGCCAAAGATCTAAATTAAAAATAAAATAAAATTTGACGACACGGTTGGCGTAGTGGCTGAGCGATTGGACTGCTGCGCTGCGTGTCGCGGGTTCGATTCCCGCACGGAACAAATATTTGTATGACCTACAGATAGTTGTTTCGGGTCTGGGTACTTGTGTATGTGAGTTTAAATGTTTGTAAACGCACCCACGATACAGGAGAAATTCCTAGTGTGGGGCAACGTTTTATTAAAAAAAAAAAAAATATATGGCAGCCGGGACCAACAGCTTAACGTGCTTTCCGAGGCACGGAGGAAACTCGGTGTATCGGGCGGTCACCCATCCACAGACCGACCTAGGCAAGCACAGCTTTACCTAAAGATCGACCCGAGTGGCAGTTCTTATTAAGCCACGAGCTCCTACCAATAGTGTGTCAATAACTGATTTTATTTATTTTAAGTGAGTCACTTGTATTCAAAAACTTTATAAATATTTAACAGGCCACATCTGGACTTCAACTTAACAAAAATGTTGATCTATGAATTCGTGGAATCAATTAAGATAAAACATTTTATTCACTGAAAAATCCTTGAAGCATGACATACCTAACTACCTACATGGGCGAAATCGAGCCAAATTGCTAGTCAAAACTTATCCGTAACGGCTTGTCTTAAAGTGAATAATATAATCAGAATTGTTTCTCAGAATTCAATCTTATTTCACGGTCAGTTGTGTCCAGTAAATGCGAAAAATCGTCCGAATAAAAGATGGTTTTCTGTTATTCTCAGAAATCATCAAATGTGATCGGAGGCTTGGGAGTTTGGAGTTTGCGTGTTAAATAATAATTATGTGAAATCACCGCATACAGTGTTGTTTGATTAATGTGTTCTTTTTATTTAGATCGTTAAAAGATCCGTTTAGATATTTAAAAAAATATGTAATTATCTTATTGCATTGAAACGACGATGAAACGATTTAAATTGTGAAACGCTTGTGAACTTCACGCGGTGTCTTAGATGCATATTGGCAAAAAAAGTCTCTACTCTCAAATAGTGAAGAAAAACATCGTGAGGAAACCGGTATGTCCTAGTACCAAAAGATCGAAGATAAGACTGTGACATCTAGCAACCTGAATTGGGCCCTTGTGGTGAATTCTATCCCAATTCATGACACAGAGAGGAGCCTTTTTTTCCGGGTGGAAAGTCATCAAATAACCTCTCCCGCTCTTGGGCAGACCGAAAGGGAGTGTCAGACTTCTACTGACTAAAAACCACCCATGTTCCTTCTTAGCCCTTCATGTCGAGGCCGCGGTATCTCTTGCGAACAACCCGCAGCCCCGACGGGCATAGAGAGGAGCCTGTGTCCCAGTAGTATGCTTTGAACTCCTCCATTTTCGCCACGGATACTCGGTCATTTAATAAAATGTACTAGACATAATTAATTGGCAACACTTACTAGTGGGAAAACCTCACTTACTACTACAATATAAGGGCGCTGCCAGAATATTTGTTTAGCATTGATGTGCTATACCAAAACTATTGATATTAATTTAGCAATATGCATTAAGTCCAGCTGTGGGAACACACTATAGGCTAATTACAAGTGATGTGCGGTCGACTGTGCAATAATCATCGTGTAATACATAGCTATAAACACAGCTTTGACACCAGGAGCACATAATCAAGAGGAGCATGTTCTTAGTGCAATTATAAGCCCATAATGATGGTCTAATGACTCATTTCACGGATGCACCTGCTCTAATATACTGCACATCGATCATTCTTTATGCAAACCTGTCTCCCTGGTAGCGATAGCAGGCGACACTTGGTGTTAGTAACACTTTTCTTTGTAGTTTTGGTGTATTTATCAAATCTTGTCATGGTGATTAGCTGTGATAGGTGGTTTGTTAAACCGTGCTTGTCTAGATTGGTTTGTGGATGGGTGACCACCAAATACATTTTTTTTTGGGATTGTGAAATCATCAAATATTTCCCACCCCACCGCTCTCGCTCTGGGCAGACCGGAAGGGAGTGTTACACTTCTACTGACTAAAAGTCACCCATGTTCCTACTTAACCCTTTGTGTCGAGGCCGAGGTATCTCTTTCAAACAACCCGCAGCCCAAACGGGTCTCTTTCGAACAACCCGCAGCCCCGACGGGTCTCTTTCGAACAACCCGCATCCCCGACGGGTCTCTTTCGAACAACCCGCAGCCCCGACGGGTCCTCCTCATCTCTGCCTTACTCTTCGAGGTTACAGGCGTGATATTATGATAACTCGGTATGATACTAAATTACGTAGACGGTAGATATTGAGAAAACCCTTCTTTGTCAAAAATAGCAAAGAAAACTCAATTATCATTAAGGCTTTATTTAATTCCTAGCTTTTCTTAAAATCAATAACAGCTATAATAATACAGAGCAACGAAGCAATTCCGATGCGGAATATAATTGTGGAATAGCGCTGAAATACAATAAAAATAAAAGCAAGACTGTTTGGCTGACCACACTCTGCTAATTACTGCACCTCGCTGCCTTTTGGTGCAAGTCATGAGAAATAGCGGTTGCACCTGTAAGAATTAGATTATTAGCAAGAAAAGTGATTTATTTTCTTATCATTCTGAACAATGTTTACCATGAAACCAAACCTGGAAAAGTCATTCTTTTTAAAAATAAAGGGGGATCGGCACAACAAGCACAACACACCGTACATTCAATAAAAGTAATAGCAAATGAAAAGAAATATATCGTACAGCATCAATGACATTATTTATGCCTATTAATGTACTTTTTTATTAACCGACTTCAAAAAAGGAGGAGGTTATATGTTCGTGTGTATGTATTTTTTTTTTTTTTATGTATGTTACCTGATTTCTCCTCCATTTGTGAACCGATTCTCAAAATTCTTTTTTTATTTGAAAGAGTATACTCCTGAGGTGGTCCCATTTAAATTTGGTGAAGATCTGATCCTGATCTTCGGAGATATACAATAGAACTCTTCAAAAATAGACGGCAAATCTGTCGTGATTGCTGCAATCGCTTGGATGTTTATTGTTTATACAACATCATGACGTAACATCACGCCTGTATGATCTGAGGGGGTACGCAGATGTGTACACCCAGATTTGGACAGTAAGATATTATGTGATGTTCCATTTATTGGGGATAAATAAAACCTATTATTTGTTTGGGAACAACTAAAAATGGAAAAATAAAAAACTTTTTTGCAAAAAATAAAACCGACTTCAAAAACACAAAAAGTGAAAAACACAAAAAAGTGAAAAATAAACTTCACAAGAAAAAGCAGCTTCTGAAGTCGGTGGCAAAGAAAACGAAATCAAACAAACAAAATGTCACCGACTTCAGAAGCTGCTTTTTCTTGTGAAGTTTATTTTTCACTTTTTTGTGTTTTTGTGTTTTTCACTTTTTTTTGACTGCCTCGATGGCGTAGTGGTCGCAGACGCAACTCCTGAGCATGAGATTTAGGGTTTAATTCCTAGGTCAGGCAAAATGTTTAGGTTTATCAAACCTATTGCCATCAACTACAGCAAGTTAAAAGCATATTGCCTATAACATTTGACATACGTCGACATAAGTTCCAAAATGTGTGTGAATCACTGCCTAACCCTCTCCATGTTACAAGCGTGATGTTTGTGTGTATTTTGACCAATTTTATGAATAAAATCGCTTCAGCCTATAACATGTACCACATCTCAAAAATCCATGAGTCACAAAATTCTCCGTTATCAAAAAGGGCCTTTGTTAAACATTGCCAACTAAAATGTGGTGCAACGAACTTGTGCATCGCTTTGTGTTGCCATATCAAATATTTGCACAGTTGTTTATCCATGAAGTATAGACGATGAAGGTTTCATGCGCTAATTGTTCTTCAGGGTTTAATGAACTTTGACAGGCTTTTGTTTTTTTTCTTCAGGTGATTGATGAAAGATTTTGAAAAGTAAAAATAACTGATTCAAAACCGGACAGTTTTAGTCGGACTTGCAAATACTTTGGGTTCTTTACAACAAAACCATTTCATACATATTTTAATTCTCTTCGAGTTAGGCGGTCTATTGACCAAATAACAACAGCGTATAAAATTATACATGGTCATACCGACGGCGACGCCTCAGATTTACATGCGGAGCTGTGTCAATTATTTGTTCCAAATAATTATAATCGCTCTAGAAAGCATAAATTGTTTAATGTCCCATTTTGTCGCACTGTAGCTCGGTCCACCTCCCCTATACCGCGTATGGAAACGATGCTCAACGCACTCGTGGAGACCAACCGTGGATTGGATTTGTTTGCTGATGAATGGAAGACGATACTGTTAGAATGTTTGTGGTTCTGCGAGAAGACCGAGTAAAATGATTACTTAATTTAGTGTAAATGGCTTAAGCTGTACGAAATGTAATAATAAATAAAACATAATCTCAAAATAAAATGCGATCAGAATATATTTTTTATGTTATGAGAGAGGTTTTGTCCTTTTTTTGTGTACAAAAATAAAGAAATCTACCTATAATGTTCCGACTAGTGAGGCACAGACCTCCGCTGGCTGAGAGGGAGTTGCCAGTAAATTTTATTCTGTTTTTCACCACGCAGCCTCGAGTGGATTGGTAGATGTCCCATGTCTTCAAAATTATCAAATTATTGGTTTAAACAGACATGAAATAATTATGTTTCGACTCTTCCACAATAGAGGCTGTAGTAACATAACGTAACACATTACATCACGACCGTAATCCTCGAAAGTTCGCCAGAGGTGTACCTTATAAGTACACCCTCATTTCGCCAGTTATGTTTGAGTCCATGGAATAGGGGGCGACCCTATTGCCATCAATCGGGCACAAATCCAGACTCCGTGGCTGCTACTAGAAATTCCTGTTAGAAAAACCCAATAACACTTTGCCCTACCCGGGAATCGGACCCATGATCTCACGATCACCAGTCGCGCTTGCCACCACTACACCAAAGAAAGATTCTACAAGATTTTTTAAAAATCACAAAAGGTTAAGCACCACTTATTTTTAGATTTTTTAACTTAGTTCCAAACTTAATGCCGAGAGCCCTCCAGGTGGGCTCACATTTTCCCAAATGTAATGCCAGTGGCCCTGGAGGGCCCACTTGCAATATGTATGGCGGGATGGCACATGAGCTCTTTGAAATGGGGGTGGAGTCGAATGTGTTAAGGTCCAGCCATAATCTTGGTATACACACATGAAGACTGTGCAAATTAGTGTTTGGTCTTTTGAAGGAAGCACCACACAGATTTGAGTGGACCCAGGACACCTCCTTTCTTGCCTCTTAAGTAAAGAAGTGAGAAGAAGAAGACTTTAAACCTTAATAACTACTGACATAACACACATTATACAAGATGATTTTTTTAGTCACCGTCCAAATTTTTTCTAGGCATTTGGTATCACTAATACCATTTTTGAAAACAAATCGATACGTAAAATTTTCATTTTAAATCATTTTCTCGAAAGAATTCCCGCTCTCCGTGAAACGTTAAAACTTTGTGATGTGATATCTCAATATTTTTGTATTGAGTGATACTAAAAGAAAAAACGCGTATTCAATGATTTTCGCCAAAGATTAATATACCAGAATTTGGACGGTGACTAAAAAATCATCTTGTATAATGAAAACTATAATTTCATCAAAAAACTATATAATCAATAAGTTATTATTAGCAGAGTCAGTTTCCCGCCAACATCGACGTTTACATGTTGGTCGCATAACATCAATTTCTGCGAACATAATATTTTCATAGCGCGGTCCTAAATCACGGTATACCAAGTTATTTTCAAGGAAAATGTCTTTTATAGCTTATTTAGAATATTCCTTTATGCCATAAAATTTGCAGACGGGTAGCCGGGACTGCCTACGTACATAAATATCGGTATACATATGTATATCTCGTATGATTTGCTTGCGATACATGATAAAATAGTTGACAATGTTGGTAAGATTCTTGGCGAAATAACTAGGTTAAGTTAAGCTATTGGGATTTGCTGGTAAATGGGTGTTTTTGAGAGCAGCGGTAGCCCAGGGGTGGCGGTCCTGTCTTACGAACAGTAAAGCCCGGTTCCCAACAAAGCGGAGAGGAGTGGAGTCGAGAGGAGATGTGCGGAAATTGGTCAATTACATTTGTTAAAATTTACATCTGGTGTTTCGCCCTTCCTGTGATTGGTCGAATTTGGCACATTTCTCTGCTCTGCTCGTCTCCGTTTTGGTGGATACCGAGCCTGAGTCGTGGGTTTGAACCCAGGCATACGTATTACTTTGTGTAATTTATTTCATTACCACTGCGCTCATAAACGGTGAAGGAAAACATTGAAACCGGCAAGTCCTAGTAATAAAAATTCGAAGCCATGTGACGTCTTTCAGCACGCACTGGGCCCGCGTGGTGGACTAAAGCCCATGACCTCTTACAGAGAAGAGGCCTGTGCCCCAGCATTGGGAACATTATAGGCTGATGATGATGATGATGATGGGTGTTCAATCGTTGTTCTAGATATAGGTATATCCCGTTTTGTTTTGTGCGTTTTATAATATGTCTTTTTTTCTTTTTTTGACTAAACTTCATACAGGGTGGTGCCGACAATACGACAATAAATGAAACCGCTGGTAGTTCTAGTTCATATGAACATTATTAAACTATCAAATAAATCTAAACACCAAAATAATAAATTTGAAAAAAAAAAACAATAAAACTAAGTAGCATAAAACTGTAAACGAAATACATTACAATTTACAAAGAAATATTGGTTTACTAACCTTAGGAATAATTTGCACCGATTAACATGTGGAAACAAAATGTAACAAACGAATTTGGCAAAGATATTTAGGTAGTTTATTGTCGTATCGGCGTCGGTACCATGACGGTGCAGGTGTTAGGATTTATTTGATAGTTTAATAATGTTCCTATGAACTAGAACTACCAGTGGTTTCATTTATTGTCGTATTGTCGGCACCATCCTGTATAACATCATCATTATACCTTTTTTTTATGGTTGGTGGAAAATTATCAAATAACCCCTCCCGCTCTTAGGTAGAGCGGAAGGGAGTGTCAGACTTCTACTGACTAAAAACCAGCCATGTTCCTTCTTAGCCCTTCGTGTCGAGGCCGCGGTATCTCTTGCAAACAACCCGCAGCCCCGACGGGGGTCATCATTATACCTTTAGTATCAATAGCCAGGTATGTACTAGTATACAAAGAATGGTGTCAGAAGACAAGCATTAGAAGTCACCCCATCATAATAATTCGACGGTACCTCGTATTGTATTACTTATAATAATATCTGGGCTGTAGAGGTCAGATAAGCAGTCTTACTAAGTAAAATACTGGTATTGAACTGCATCAGGTTATACTAGAAGCCGAATTATTTGAGGAAAGGCTATGCAGATGATGATTAAGGGAATACGCCGTTCAAACCTTACTACAATAATAATAATAATAAGTTTATTGATTCATAAAAAGGTTTACAATATTAGGGGTGACACTGAATCCCGTACTAGGATACCCTGTGTTGCAGGATCCACACAGCGAGCACTTTTTCACACACAGAGGCCGAACATGTAAGATATTAAATCTGTGTATTATTATTTCATCATCACATTAGCATATAACTAATGAAGAACCATCTATATCAGTTTGTATGATTGTCACGGCAAGCGGTGAGTCACGGCGACAGTGACTAAGTGGCAGTACATCGCTACCAAACTGTCTATTTTAATCTTTGAACGGCTAACCGTGCGGACTTTTGAACTGTGTAATATTTTGTTTATGTCATTACTGTCGTTTTGTACGTCTTTCTGTAAACATTTTTTGATTGGTTATTTTTTTTGGCATACTCGTATAAGTTTTCTATTATTATATGCATGCTTAATGGTAAAATGTGGTAATGCCAATTTTATATCGCCGTTTTTACAATAGTAATACGATTGATGTACCCATAATTGTAGACTTTGTATTAATGAGTAAAAGTACGTAAATATACAATAAATGAATGGTTAGGGAGGCCTGAATCTGCCAATTTTCCCTAAATGTAGGTACTGTTATGCTACTCATATCCATGATATTCCATGGTAATGGCGTTACTAGTACTAAAGAGGATACTTTCACAAGGATTATAAAAAGCGGTATTCATCATCAGCCTGCTTTTTACGAACTACGTTGTGTTCGGCTTTAGATGCAGCTGAATACCAGTATTTTACATGCAGTGGCTGTCTGTACTGCACTGTTGATGGATGGAGAGGGAGAGGAAGGCCAAAGAAAAGATGGGTGGATTGTGTGAGGAAGGATATGGCAGAAAAAGTAGTAAATGCCACCGTAACGTCTAACAGGGAAGAATGGAAAAAGAGAACGTGTTGCGCCGACCCCATATAGAATGGGATAAGGGCAGGAAGATGATGACATGCAGTGACTGCCTATCTGACCTTCGAAACTCAATTAGCATTAGGTAATATTATTATACTCCTTGGTAAGACTGGTTGCCAGACTTTAACGTAACAACTGTCGAAGGTCTTCATGTGGCAGCATAGCCCAACGGCTTAAGGCTGCTCTCTCGAAAAAGCTTAAAAACAGCGTGCAGATGAAGCAGTTTTTCACCGGCACTTACAGAGATATTACATCTGAAAAAAATTGTTAGTAATCTACATGATATGACACGTAATTTGGTTAGCCATAATTTTTCTATCGGTATTACATAATAAGAAAAAAAATCCACAAAATCACCTCCAATTCTTTGAATGGAACCATTTTACTCCTTCATTTTTTAACAAAATATTAATATCTACTGCTTTGAAATACAAAGTAAAATAATTTGGTTTTGTTACTTTTTAAAAATATGTATTATTTTAATTATAATAAATGAAAAATGCGTCCGTTTAAAGTCCGCGTCTACGACTGAGAGGGGTAGTTAGCTATGCACAAGGTCATTGGCGTGAATACAAGCCTTAACTTGCTTTCAAAGGCACGGAGGCAACTCGGTACCTATGTAATGGGTAGTCACCACGGATTAACCTAACCAAATGTCTAAAAATTGGTATTGATGGACAAAATTACTTTAATCCATTTTTTTAAATCCACACAGCCAGATCCTGTAACAATCCTATACTTAGTAACAACTAGATGACTAACAGCACGTGTTCAGGAAGACCTTGGACTATCTAATTAATGTGTACCATACCAGTGACTCAATATTACAGCCAGTTTGCTTTTTAAATTCACCACCTAACGGTTTGGTGTTTAACTAGCTATAATTTTATGTTATTTTTTTGTTCGTGATTCATTCTTCATGGCCGGTTTAGAAACGTGATTTGATTTGATTATGACTTTGTTGTATTTAGTAGTCAAGTCTTGGATGACAGAGAACTGTTAAAGATCGAAACGTTTTAGTGTTTTTTTTTTGTTGAGCTTTGGAACATTTTGCTTGCGTTTGTGGCTTGATAACTTAACCTTAGGATTTAGACCAGTCGGCGACGACCTCTTGCGTCCGGCTCTGGTGCAAGCCATGGTTTGGGGCGAGAGGGAATAGTACCCCGTCGTTTCCTTCTGCGAAGCAGTGATGCTAGCCAAGGACGTGGTGGAACGTGAGAGAGCGAGAACCTCTCATCCTAGCCGTCGCGGGAGACGCTCAAAAACCACCAATCTACTGAGGACTGACACTCCCTACCGGTCTGCCCAGAGCGGGAGGAGTCATTTGATGAGTTCCCACCCTCGAAAAAAAAAAGGACAGACCAGTGCTATTGATTTCATAGTTCTACAGGTAAGAGTTCTCAACAGAATTCGCACATACTTTAAGGTAGCTTTTTACAAATACTTGACTATTCCATTGATACAGTAGAAAACTTTTCGAGTTAGGAATGTTACAGCTGAGCTTCCTCATTATCATTATCTTCGCTAGTAGACGTTCGTTGCTGGACATAAGCCTTCTTCAAGTCACAAAAAAGGTTCCACAAAACGGTTACTTCTTGGTATTCATGTCTCAACATCAATCAAATCGTGGCCCTATAAAAATAACATCAGGTAAGTAAGTTAATTTCTTTATTTTTTTTATTCCAATCTATGTTGTCCCACTGCTGGGCAAAGGTCTTCCTCCATAATCTTCCACTCTTCTCTCTGTCTAGTTTTCTCTGGCCAATCTCATTTCTACGTTACCAATGCTAGACTATCATAGATCTGCAATTAATATTATTGATGATACAGGAAACTTCAAGAGATAAGTGATTAGCATAGTATAACCTAACCAGCCTATAATGTCCCCACTGTTGGGACACAGGCCTTCTCTCTATGAGCAGGAGTGGGACATAATCCACAACGTGAACCTAGCGCGGGTTGTAAGATGTCATATGCCTTCAAATTTTATTTGATATACCCTCCTAAAATAGCCAAGTCCATAACCCTTTAAAGTCCTTTTCACGAAAGAAGTCCCGCGGACAATTGTGGAACTAAATTTAACAGATCGGCCATGTTGTCGTTTGTCGATGTTATCAAGGTGCGTTTGTTGTGGTAGATATTTTGTGAGTTTATTATTGGATTAGTGCGTTATAAGGTTTATTTACGATGCCAAAAGTTGTGAAACAACATTATGTCGCGCGACATACAGCGCTGCGTCTGCGGGACTTCTTTCGTGAAATAGACTTTACAATAATGATGGCATTATAAAAGTTTTGTAAAAATATGCTACCTTGTTTCTTTCAATGTCTGTATGGGCGTGAATTGGCAGCACGGGTGTCTGCGGCGGGCAGACCAAGGCGACAGCGATAGTCTTGCATTGTTTGCTTTTCATTGCGTTGTAAGAATCAATTGTTTTATTTGTTTGTTTGTAAAAGATAAATAAATAAAATAAAATCTTTTAATTTCAGACATTTTGGTACATAATATTTCTTCTGTAGCGACTTAAAAACTATGTTACATTTAAAAAAATATGATATTACATTTAAAAAATTAAAACTTTACATTCAAAAAATTACATTATAAAGAGTGACATGGACGGTTCGTAACATGAGTAGGTCCTTTATAACCTTCAAATGATTATTTTTTTTGCTGCACATCACATCACCAACCTAGATGCGTTCAATTCCCCGTTCGGGCAAATTGTTGTTGGGTTTTACCATCAGGTTATTTCTCAGTAGCAGCCACAGAGTCTGGATTTGCGCTTGATTGATGACAATAGGCTCGCCCCTATTATATTATGGGACTTAAAAATAACTGGCAAAATGTGAGTGTACTATTCGGCATATATACACCACGAGAATTACAGGCGTGATGTTATGTTATGTTTACAATTCACCTTTAATAGGGTAGTTAACTAAAAAAATCTAATTAGTCCGTCAGATAGATTTCCAAAAAATATTGGACATGTATTTTTTTTTTTACGTAAACAAACAATGAAGACAATACAGTGCTTTGAAAACTCGTGTGACGTCATATTCTAAGACATTAGTATGATTTTTTTTACCGGTGAGTGACGTCACAACCCCCCACTCTAATCTTTGACGCGTTTTATCTTCGTAATTATTATTGATTTGATAAAATAAAAAACACGTATCCATTATTTTTCGATAATCTAACAGACGGACTAATTAGAATCATATTTTCTTTAGTCAGTAAACATCCCTATTTAAACTTTAATATCAAAAACACAATACTTACAAATACATATCATTGTAATAACACAATACATAGGTACGACACAAATGGAAGAATATTATTAAATTGCGCAAAGTACTAATAACAGAATCCTGTATGACTGGCCAAACGGAAATAATTCAAAATAACAATATTTTACTGATAATTAATTAGCTTATTGAGCAAACCACTTGAAAACAAACATTAGCATTATTTTGCCAATAAAATAATATTGTTTGTCATAAATTAATTGGGATAAATATTCGGGATTATTAGAGCAGCATCCCGGTCTGGGGTGGGGTGGTAGATTACGGCCCACTCCTTCTCACAGCGAGTAGACGTGTCCCAGTAGTGGGGACGTTGCAGGCCGATCAAATGTTTACATATGTATGTATGTACTTACCTGTTGTTATACCATGCTAATATACCAGAAAATTAAATAGTTTTCTTACTTTTGATCCACGAATATAAACAATTTCACTATCACTACATAATATTTAAAACAATGTCCTCCGCCGTGTCTGTCTGTTCGCGATTAACTCAAAAACTACTGCACCGATTTTCATGCTGTTTTCACGAATTGGTAAAGCGGTTCTCGAGAAAGGTTTTAGTATACACATAGTATGACGCGGGTGAAGCCGCAGGCATCAGTTAGTCTGGAATATAAGCAAGTTTGATGACTTATTGTGTGATTATTTATTGAAGTTTCAAACCCCGTTTCTCCTAAGCGACACCTCAATCAATGCCCGAATAAAAGAGTGTTGTTTGATTTTCAATGATTAGCTCAGACCCCAAGGTTGATATGCCAATCATATTGATTAGGTATCTCTGTAACTATCACGTAGTGTTACTGAAAGCGGGCAACGACCTTCCGAGCTATTGCGTATCTTTTTAAATGTCAGTGACTATCATAGTGTCCATCGATTAAGTGTCAAATGGTTCCATTTTGTACCAAACCATAATCATTTGACAGTTAATCGATGGACACTATGACAGCCACAGACATTTAAAATGATACGCTGGTTTTAAAAGATGGTGGACATGTTTTTCTTCAGTGTTTTTCTAGGTAACTTGATGACATGGGTCATACTCATTTTCCAAGTTTGGAAGATATTTACTCTTTAATTGGAAGAGATTTTTGCTGTATAAAATTAAATACGATAAGTTTTACGGTTATTTTTCAACTTTAAGAAAGTTTCGTCTGGAAATTCACAGAGCAATGTATTCAAGTCATTCGAAAATGGCCACCCACCGGACTGGAACACTGCAAGTTTGAATGTGGACTGGCCAACTAAACAATTCTCGAGTGACCAGCTCCGTTGGCAGCCTTGCCAAGCTTGCAACTTTTTGCGAAACTACCCTACATATGCGTCTATGAAAATCATTTCCAATCAAAAGTGGACTTTAACCCGAAGACTTAAAGAAAATAGAATGTTAGGTCAAGTAACAAAATAACTTGGTTTCCAAGTTATATACAAAAGTGGACAGTGTTAATAGTTAGTGGCCTTCGAATTGTTATTATATACTTTTTGTTTTGGAGCCAAATGGAGGGTAGTCTACATTTAGTTTGAAAATTTTGAATATCCTTGCTTTTATTTTAGGAAAATTTTGTACGTAGAGTTTTTGTTAATTTTAGCCAATGGGATACGTGCGTGAATTTTTAAAAGGAAAAACTCTAAAGTGTCAGTTGTTACGGTTCCTTCGCATTGTTGCAAAACATTTTTAAGATTAAAAACAGACAGATATAAAACCATGCAAATATAAGGTCGATAAATAGGAATATTTGAAGGGATGAGCTATTTTTCTATTGAATTGTAAGAAAGAAATGAATAAACACAAAACTGGGATTTAATCGTACCTTGCAAAATGTGGGTGTATTATTAGGTACGGTTCTGCTTAACCCTTTGGGGATTACAGGCGTGATGTTACATTAACCCTAAACTTGTAAAAAAAGCCAAGTCGCACAACTCAGTTCTTCTAATGTAAAAAGTAGTGAGATCCATGTATTACCTCAGTTAATTAATTCAGTCCCTATTATGGGATCTTCTATCTTAAGTTATTACGTAATAAGCTAACCTAACTACATCTTATAGTGACCATATCAATACTAAAAATCTTTGATGTTTTAAATAAATAGATTGACTTGGCCATCGCATTCGCCAATATTAAATACCACATTCTAATGGCTAATCGCCATCGCATTGGCCATTATTGATAGCGTTTAAATATTAACTAATTAAACTTAACCATACGCTTCCCATAATGCCCCTAGCATTATGGGAAGCGTATGGTTAAGTTTAATTGACTTGTCTTCAACTTATACCTACAATGTTGTCAAGGATGGGTGACTTGGTATATGCTGCCTTCTCAATCGTGTCTGATCATCTTGCCCACAACCTTATCACCAGGAGACCTAAAACAAACATCAAGCTAAGAAACCATACTCCAATTTCACTACATAGTATAAAACAAAGTCGCTTTCTCTGTCCCTATATCCCTATGTATGCTTAAATCTTTAAAACTACGCAACGGATTTTAAAGCGGTTTTTTTAATAGATAGAGTGATTCAGGAGAAAGGTTTTAGTATATAATTTGACCGACATCCACGCGGGTGAAGCCGCGGGCATCAGCTAGTAATTTATAAACAATAATCATTCATAATGGCTAGTTAAAATTGGAACTTGGAATTAAACAAACTATGGCCAATTAAATGAACTATCAACAATGATTTTTGAACCTACTAAGGTTAAAAAACATGGACATTTAAATATCCCATAGAAACGATACCACGAAACTACATTAACAGTCCCTCAGTTTGTCAAAGATCGGTCTTTTAAAGTCATTGCGGAGTAATTCAGCCAATCCCTTTTTCTCTTAGACCACAGTTCTACCTAAATTTCTTTTGAACACCGTCCATACATCAACTTAGTTCCACCTCGTAATCTGTACTAACCTCAGAAACCTTTAGAGGGTACGATACGATTCCGATACGATGGGGTACCGAGTGATGATCATGCTTCACGATGTAAACTCTAGACACCTAACCTTCGCCGATTAGACGAGATTAGGTTTGTTATAGAAGTTTTGTGAGCAATTTAATCAAACCGACTGATGGAAATATATTACTACCTCCTATTACATTGGGCGAAATGTGTGTGTGTTTAGTATGTAAACCTCTGCCTGACTCCGTGGGAAAGGCAGGCGTGATAGCCTAATGTCAGTGTTGTAATCTAACATAATTATTAATGACTAGCGGACGTCACGCGGCTTCACCCGCGTAGTCCCCGTTCCCGTGGAAATACAGGGATAAAAAGTATATCTATGTCACCCGGGGATAGTGTAGCTTCCCAACGGTGAAAGAACTTTTGAAATCGGTTCAGTAGATCCCGAGATTACCCCTTACAATTTAACAAATATACAAATACACAAACTTTACTTCTTTATAATATTAGTATAGAAGTATAGATTAGATTTGTGATAGTCATAATCATAGTCAATATTGTTTGACCAAGGTTTAATAATTATAAGCTAGACTGTTAAGATCACACCATAATCACGAGGTGTGTCTGAAGCCAGGTAAGCTTTCTATACTATCGTGAAGTCAGCCTAGTTTAGTCTTACAGTCTTCATTTCCCTGCCCTTGTCTCCTTTTTTCCGAACGTCTCTATTACTCTTCATACCACGACTCCTCAACTCCTTTTTAGTCATATCACACAGTGTTTCTTTCATTTCTTTGGTGTTCCTCTGCTCGCATAAGCATTCACATTCTTGCTTAAAAATTTCACACATCATTCTCCTGCGTTTATCCAAACTTATTTGGGACAGCGCATCTTGTCTTCTTCTTCCATACTTCTCTATTAATCGTCCATGTCTATTAATCCCCATATTTCCTTTTTTTAGGGTTCCGTACATCAAAAGGAAAAAACGGAACCCTTATAGGATTACTCATTTGTCTGTCTGTCTGTCTGACCATCCTCACCCCGCCTTATCTCCGAAACTACTGAGCCTAAAATTTTGAAAAAAATACAGGAATTACTTCAACACTTATAAATTACAGGAAAACCTATAAGAAGTCTATGGTGCTTAAATATCAAGGAAAATCTTTCAATATCTACTGCAATGGTACGGAACCTTTCATGTGCAAGTCCGACTTGCACTTGTCCAGTTTTTTCGATAAGTCTCACAGTAACCACGATAATGACCGTTCAATGGCACGATCTCAAAAATCGTATCCACTAACGGCTCCTCACTTGTGGGTAACTTAGCTTCGCCAACCACGCCCATCAATCTATGCTATCCACCACGAAGTACAGACTCCGTACGCTACTGCACATTTTTACCACTAATCCACACAATTTCAGATCTTGTGTGAAACGAAATAAAGGTCAAGGAAACTGCAGAGTTATCCTGGTTAAGGCGGATCGCGGTTAGAAATTGATTGTGGAAGTCTTTATAGTGCTTAATGAAAGAATTGAAACAGATAAAATGGAGTTGGACTGGTCTTGGGGTGGATCCATTTTACTTTGCGTTGCAATTTTTCGATTCCATTTGGCTGTTTTTGCGTATTTTCTCGTGCCAATGTGCGGTTGTTAATGATTTGTGTCGAAGTGAAAAAGTAGATGATTGTTTAAGTTTGTTAAAGTGTTTTGGTAGCATTTTAAGCACAGAAAAAAATACAATTTAACAGTAAGAATCATAAGTATTATTTGTAATATCTTCAATGGAAAGATACATGCTGAAAAAAGATGTAATTCAAGAACTGTAAAAACACATAAGGCCAAAGCAATAAAATAATAAGTACCTACTCTATTTAAATTAATAATGAAGAGGAGAGTATTTTGTTGCCTTTTTATAGTTTCTTGTTAGTTTATTTAATAGTTTTTAATTAATGTACATAGTTACTTTTCTCTTATAGGTCAATAGATAATGAAGAAATTGCTGTCAATAAAAAAGTAAAGTGTCAAACTTGACAAATTTATCATTTTGATATTACGTGCACAGACCTAGCTATAGTTTTGTCTATAGCATTTTGCCCAATCTCTCCTCTTTACACCAATCACCAAAACTTTGCATTTTGCTTCGTGGTACGCGGCTACGGACTACGTTACGTACTAACCAGTAATCACTTGCACTAATCAAGTGTAAATAGGCGAACTTGTATGCCCATTCAGCTATCAGTTAGTTTACAAGAACAGTTAACAGGTAGTCATTGACCTGAAACTCTGTTAACCAGTCTTACCAAAGGGTTTCATATTACCCAGTGCAAGACATACACTGATCTAATTGGTGACGTTCTTCAGCAGATTTTGTAGTACCAGATTTATGAATGTGGACGGGGCAAAAGGAGTATGTAAGGATCGTAGCAAGCGTTCTGTAATTTCTGCCTCCCCGCATAAGAAAAGGGCGTGAATTGATGAATGAAGCTAGATTGTGGAGGTCAGATAGGCAGTCGCTCCATGTTAAATACTGGTATTCAGTTGCACCCGGTTAGGCTGGAAGCCGACCCCAACATAGTTGCGATGAGGAAGAAGTTGATGATGACTTAATTTACAAGACGAGTTGAACAAATCAGCTGGTTTTAAGCTGTCGTCAGCGGAATCAAATGGCTACGGCGAATTTCAATACAGAGGTCTTATTGTAGAGAAATACGCAGAAAGTAAATTGTCTTTTAATATGAAGCTGTTTTACGCTTAAGACTTATAATTGTGAAGGCAATTCTGGGTTAAACTCACCGTTATATACTTCCACCCAAGAATTATAAATACGAAAGTAACATTGTATGTTCTCGACGAAACGATTAATCAGATCGTAATGAAATTTAGCAAAGAGAGATTATATCCTGGGGCATACGATATCCTTTTTTTGTTTCCACACCATCATCATCTGCCTAACCTTTTCCCAACTATGTTAGGGTCGGCTTCCAGTCTAACTAGATGCAGCTGAATACCAGTATATTACATGAAGCTACTGCCTATCTGACCTCCACAACCATACTCACCAAAATTTCCTCCAGAACAAAGTCACGGTCAATAGCTATTAAGCTGTTTATTGCAAGTTTGTGTATAACTTTATATAATTTTGTATGCAGTAAAGAATAAGAGTAAGTACTTCATGTAGATTTAAATGTAATGTACTCGTAGTACGTCAATGAGAGAAGTGTCTGTCTTTCTTACCAAGAGCTGTCTCTACTTAGACTTCTGCCCTCCAACTGTACTTCACTCACTTGGTATTCCCATCACGCGTGCCTCACGTAGGTCGATATGACAGCTACAGTCTCCAAAATTGAATTGATTTTTATCAAGCGTCGAGCAAACGCAACGATTTTTCGGCTGATTCCCCTTTTTTATTATTTGTCCTAGAAGGGTAATCCTCGTTGAGGTGTGACACGAATACTGATGTTATTGTAGATATTTATTTGTTTTTACAGTGATACGTTTGCGTATTCGAATGTGAATTGATCTAATTGTGGCGTATATCGAGTTTTGTATTGACTCCATTGATAAAAAACTAAAGATACGGTCGTCCGAACATTTGCTCGACGCGTTCGCCATACAGAGAATTGGTGTAGTCTGCTCGTTAACGTAACCTTGTTTAGGCGGTGTGGTATTTTCGAGGTATAAAGAACATAAATAAAGCTTTTAATAAAATTTACGACCGCACCCGAAGAGAGCCGATCGTGGACTAGTTCACTTTGGCTTAGGAAAGACCGTTTTAGGACCAAGTTCGAGGCGTCATTGTAACATGCGGTCCGCCCCGTCTTTACGCAGTAATATATAAGTCAATGATTGACTCACTGTCAGTCAGCGTTTGTCTTATGAGAAGAGATTTCTGATAGTGGCACCGGAGACTTGGTGCTATGTTATCACCATCATCATCAGCCTAAAATGTTCACGGAGGCCTCGTCCTCTCTATGACAGGGACTGGGCTATAATTATCATAACATAACATTAAAAAATACATGAGGCCTGAGTCGTTGCGTTGTTTGGCATATCAGCCCACATTTAGGATACCTAGGTCTAACAATGTTTATGGAGCAAGGACGTGGGAATGCATGCTCCCCGCTATCATGAACGAGCTATCGTTGGCTGTAACAAACAATATAAATGAAAACAATTGCTCAAAGGTGCTGAAAAGGCACTTCCTGGATTGTGTTGCAGTACAGGAGGTGTCTATTTAGTGCCTACTTATACTTATTCTATAATATACTTTATGTACTGATCAATAATGTTGTGGCACCGAGTTGCCGTGTCTGGCATAGTACTGTTAAACCCACGATGGTTTGTGTGGTTTGTTTACGTCTTAAAAAAAATTGATTGTAATTCTGTGTTATTGAATAATAAAAGGAAAAAAAAAATAAAAAAAATCCACTACGCGGGCCCAGTCATCATCATCATCATCATTTCAGCCGAAAGACGTCCACTGCTGGACATAGGCCTCCCCTAAGTGCCGCCACATTGACCGGCCCCGTGCATCTCGCAACCAGTGGATCCCCGCAACCTTCACCAGGTCACGCGGGCCCAGTGCGGGTCACATGTCTTCGGATTTTTGGTTCTAGGACCGGTTTCCTCACGATGTTTTCCTTCACCATTTTTGAGAGCAGTGGTGATGAAATAAATTACACAAAGTAATGCCTGCCTGGGTTTGATCCCACGACTTACTGTTCGTAAGCCGAGGCCGCAGTTGTCATGGCATGGATATATTGTAAGTGATACAGAATAAAGAAAATGTTGAATATGAATGTGAACTGGCAGGACATGACATTGAGTGTCGACAGTACCATATTAACACTCCAGGGCTGAGTTATCACCCGTAGGGGCTGCGGGTTGTTCGCAAGAGATACCGCGGCTTTGACATAAAGGCCTAAGAAGGAACATGGGTGGTTTTTAGTCAGTAGAAGTCTGACACTAGCTTTCGCTCTGGCCAAGAGCGGGTGGGGTTATTTGATGATTTCCCAGCCCGCAAATAAAAAAAGGGCTGAGTTATCAATGAATCTCCACCTGAACAGTTTACTTGCTGTACCCAACGTTTGCCCGGAGTTGTATATTTAAAGGCTTCTAGGTCAGCCAATGCTGCTCATGTCCAGGTGGGTGATTTTTAGACACGCTTTAGTCTATAAAATACTTATTGATATATTCTCTCCTTTAGTTTCCTGATTCCGACGCCTCAAAGGAAAAGTTAAGTAACGATCTGCCGCTTATTGCTTCTCAGAACTGAAAGGCGCTTTTGAGAAGCCTTCATGTTTGAGCAACATTAAATTAATAGTTTATGAACAGAATAGGTACTTAATGGAATAATGTTCCGACACATAAAATGTTCTAATTAGGGATCATTTTGATTTTTACTGCGTTGTGGTACAAAATCACGTTTAAAAAACAGTTCTTTCCAGAAAACTTTTGCTAAAGCTTTTATTCAATATCTGATGGAATAAGACATACACTCACAGATCTTATTGGTGCCGTTCTTCAGAAAGGACAGGTGCGTAGTACTGACTCGTAACCGGCTGCGTGTATGACCAGTTGTAAGAAATTTGGACGACGCAAAAGGAGTATGTAAGGATCGTAGCAGGTGCCGGAGGACACGGTGGAACACACCGTGGAGGTCTGCCCCGCTTGGGTGGAGCCCCGCCGTGTCCTCGTAGCGGCGATCGGCGGCGGCGACCTCACGCGTCCGGGCCTGGTGCAAGCCATGGTCCGGGGTGAGATGGAATGGGACGCTGTCGCCTCCTTCTGCGAAGCAGTGATGCTAGCGAAGGACGTGGCGGAACGTGAGAGAGAGATAACCTCTCGTCTCAGCCACCACGGGAGATGCTCCGGGCGTCGGGGGCCACGTGACGGTTTCCGGCCACCGTAGACGCGGGCCTGTGGACGGTGAGTAATGGGCTAGCTCGCCGTCCGTCCGTCTTATGACGAAAACAGGCCGTGTTGACGGCGCGTTCGTGTTACACGAGCGCCTCAGAGAGATGTCAGCAACATGGAAGGGGCCCGCAAGGGCCGACGCCCGTCGGGGCTGCGGGTTGTTCGCAAGGGATACCGCGGCCTCGACATAAAAGATATAGGTAACGCTATACAATAATGGCGTGTATCAAATTTCAACGATTGCAAACCAAGCACAAAGCTAAAACATGTTTCAAACGCTGATTATGCTGCGAAGCCTTTCAAACTTACTCTTAGTGAACCCGATCCCAATCAGCCACCTCAGAAACACAATTCCACATTATGATTCAATAACCAACACTCACAAGTCAAGAGACGCCATAATTTAGTAACAGAATGTTCTTAAATGTAACAATTGTAATTCACATTGATTAAGTCTTGGCACGTTTTGAAGGCAAGTGAGTTCGCAAGTTCGTCTGAACCGTGCCTTATCTCAAACTTGAGACTGATTGGTTGTTGCGCATTTGAAAGTATTATAATGGCGTGTTCAGATCTTGCAAGTTTGTTAAAGACGTCAGTGATGAATCATTTCAGATTGTTGAATAGCTTTTGAGAGATTGGGAATTTGGGACAAAAGTTTTGCTTCATTTCTAGACTTAAGCAGGTAGGTTATATTTGCTCAAATTTTGTGCTTTACTACATTTTTTCAGCGACAGTGATCAATTTAAACTTCGTAATTTTTGTCGTGTAAAGTTACCGAGTGGCTAACATTTGGTAGTTATTACCGTTTGCTTCTCGCAATGTGTGAATACCCAAGACCGTCAGTTCATCGGTCACAATATTGATGTAGTATTCTGGAGTAACTGACTTAGCTTGTATAGTTCTTTTTTTTTTAAATTTGCCCCACCCTAGGAACTTCTCCTGTAAAAATTTAAACTCACATACACAAATACCCGGACCCGGAACAACTATCTGTAGGCCATACAAATATTTGTTCCGTGCGGGGATCGAACCAGCGACATGCAGCGCAGCAGTCCAATCGCTCGATATACAAGCAACACGTAAGTCAGATAATGGCAAAGTTAAGCACCAATTGGCAGTTTATAGTTTCATTACATCTTTAAAAAAGCTGACGTGATAGCTTTATCTTGAATAAAACAGTATTTAAACTTTAATTACACTGAAAGCTTGATAAGTTCTGCATAAAATTGGTATTTTTTTTTAATCTTAATACTAATAATATTTGCTACTGTTATGTTAACGATATTCAAATAAAAGTGACTGAGACAGCTAGTAGCTACATAACAGCAAGAAAATTCAGTTTTGTGCAGTACAACTTTGATGAATATTTCAATTATACAGCTTGATTCTGAATAGTTTATTTTTTGGTTTCTTTAAGCTGCACAACCCGTCAACTCGTACTCATTTATTCAGAATATGGATATTGATTGCTCTTTCAGCGTTTAAGCAGCCAACTACTGCATAAATGAAGATGACTACGATCTTATGACAACCTTATAGCGAGAGAAGCGCACTAATCCTTTTTTGTGTAGCTCAAAGTGGTTAATATTATGAATAATAGATGTTTATGTATCTAATAACTGGTTATTGAAGAAATATAATGTTTTTATCCAAGAACGGACACACGGATCCAAGCACAAGTCGACCAGTCCAAGAGGGTTCCGTATCCGTATCTCGTAATTTTACATCTACATCACAGATATTAGATAAAAATGACGATTCATATTTTGAGGACACCGTTACAAGTTCGAGTAGTTTAGCAGAACACGTGTCAGAATTTAATAAAAATATAGATTTTTGAAATAACCTCAGTGATGGGGCAGTGAATAAAAATATATCCCAAGCGGCTGTAAAAGATTTATTGGGTGTGATTAGTCATAGATTTCCTGGAATTTTCTTTTTTTCTTTCTTTTTTTTCTCGTTGGGTGACAACAGCATTTTTTGAAAGTACATCGCCATTCCTTTCGGGCCAGCACAACTTTCCCCTAGTTTCCCAGGAGGCAGACACAGCCGACAGCTCAACCCGACCTCTGGGACGCGTAGCCACTATTTTGAACATTTTTCTAAAAACAAAGAAACAGTGAATATTATTACACACATCAACACCGTCTAGGGATATTTTGTATAAAGTTCTTAAACTCAAAAAATACTGGCCACTTTTAAATTCTTTTGAAGAAAGTTTATTTTGTAAGCCTTTTTGAACGATTCTAAATTTGAATTTGAAAAAATACATTAAAAACAAAAGATTTACGCGGCATAATGGTAGCGAAGTCCGAAGGTTTCATTTACCTACAGTAGTTTGTGGCTATTTTTTTGTGTCCAATTTAAGTTTTATAACAAGTTATCGGTTAATTCCGAATTAATGGACCCTTAGCTATGTTTGTGTAATCGCGCAAGTAATTTTGGCCAGTCACACTCGCGTGAGACATAAATACATATGATAGGTAAATTGAAAACTAATTGCAATTTTAAGAAACTCAATGGATGTATTTTTCTTCAATAGAACATGATTATATAACCCTAATAATCTGAATAAGAGTACTGAGACGGCCAACTTTAGAACCGTTTATCAGAACTGTGACATAAAACGTACTGTTAACCAAAAAATATCTGGATAAGACAGTTACAAGTAACCTGTTACTCAGAAATGTATAACAAATCGTCTGCGTGAACAGCTTATATTCAAAATCAACATCGTCGCCATGATTTATCCTAACATAACCTCTATTTTCTAAAACTAAATGATAATAATACAAATAATAGATAGATGTTTTTTATTAAAAAACATCAGGGTAGTATTCAAATACCTACCTGTCTGTTTTCTACCACTTTGATTGGTAACAATTGAATAAAATATTTTATTCTTCGAAAAAGGTTAATATAAGTCAATAGTTTATTTTTTTAAACTGGTTTTATCTTGTGGCGCTCGAAAATTTTACTATAAACTTGTATATAATCTCACAGTAAAGTAGCATGCGTTTTAATAATTGTATTGTTAACAAAATATTTTACCAAAAATGACTTACCAATATTTATAATTTCTTCCAGAGCGATGCCATCACTATCACTTGGAAATTTGACGCAAAATATATGTTATCACAATGAATTATAAGAAACAAAATGCTGATTTTGTACATTTAATTACATAACTTCTTTATAAAACAACGAGAAAGATCTGAATAATGAATACTGTCTGAATATCAGAGTTTGATATTTTTATCTGCTTAATAGAGTTTTAAATTCTGAACAAAGTGTCGATCAGCTTATATGCAGAAGTTAACCAACCTTTCTGTTTATATATCCAGCTGGTATGCAGCTATTAACAAAATGTTATTCAGATTAAAGCGATGTATTATGTGCCCAAATTGCTTGAATATCTCCTGTATAAGCGCTTATACAAACCTTATCCCTACATCTTTAAAAGCTTTTAGTCATCAGAATTGCTATTAAATAAAAGTTATTCAGCTAGTTTGTGTTGCTTGGCTGCCACTGCTCCAACCGTGCCGTCAAACCGAACCGTGCAATTCGAAAGCACATAGAAGAACAGTCTTAAGTTCTCCAGCCCCCATGGAAAAGGGAGGACTTTTTTTTCAATGGCTGTTGTGTGGTGGACTACTAACTGCCCGACAACCCGATTTAGATTTTGTTGTTAGTTCTTCATTTGTGCCATAGATGGCGCTGTGGTACTTTTTGCACACTGTAGTACTTTTTTAGTGCTGCTACATGTTAAAAAGTTAGTGTGCTGGCCTTGTCTCCAAGGACCAATGGATTCTGGAGAAAACCAGTCCTAGAGTAGATATCACGTATTGAAAAGGGTACTGTGAGACGCGTCGCAGCTAAACGAACCTTCGATCTTAAACAAGTTGGTTGTGTCAGACTGAATTTGGAAGGTAGGGTATTGTGGATTAGCTTTGGAGAGGCTTATTTCCAGTAGAGGCTCTTTCACTTTATTAAGCTATTGCATAGCTTCTATCGCGGGCCTTGAGCGTGGGGACCGAATCCAAAAATTCCGTAACGAAAAACAACCTAACACCCCCCACTTGACAAATTGACACTTGACAATGACTTTTTGAAATATCACGCTTGTCTCTTTAGTTCAGCAATCCGCCTTTATGTGGCATTAGTTGCATTGGAAAACTACCGTAATCATCTGTTTGTGAGAAAGTATATATGTGTATAGGTATTTATCATCTATGTACAACAGTGAATAATTCTGTACTCGTATAATTTGTGTACAAAGTGTTTTAAATATGAATAAACAAAGTGCATTTATTAATATCAAAGAAAAAAAAACAAAGAAAAAAAAATACTGCATTAATAAAATAAATAATTATAATTGCATAAGTTGATAAAAAATGCTATGCAATAGCTTTACCGCGGCAGTCTCCAGTGCCACGTCTTTTTTTTTTTGATGAATCACTGCCAGTCTCAGCAGCCTCCGGTCCTTCCATGGTGCTGACATATCTTTTCTTTTTACAAGATTTGATTTTTAGTTATCGACCTAAATATGTAAAATATAAAGGTAAGCGTGCCTCAAATGAACCATCAAACAAGTTTCACGATAATTGTTGTGTACGGACAATTTTCTTATAAACGCCGTGCTCTAATCACGCTGACGCAAAAACAAGGTGACCCGCATTTGTGGCTAGGGGTGGCACCACCTGGGATTTGTTAATGGGTTAACTGGATTTCAATAAAACGAAGAACAAGAATAGAAATGAAAAATAAAAGACACAAAAAATATGCCAAAAAGAAAAAAAAAGAAGATGTCAGAAAGTTTTGATCTCATGCCAACAAGCTTGTGAAGTCGATTTGTAATTCTTCTGTTTTTCCGCAAAACGAGCATCAATTTAATTATAAAAGGTAAACACTCTTTGCGAAGCAGAAATGCACTTGTTCACATGCACATATCGTCATCGCGAAATATTTTTCTCTGGACGGAGTTATTGGAGGTGAAGTTTCACTGAAGTTTTTGTTTTAGAATAAAACAACTCTTCAATTCCCATACTATTTATTAAATGCGGCCATCAGGACAACGTTTTGAGTTCGGGTCATTAATAATATTGATCAATATTATTGACAAGCTGTTGTCAGCGACTTTGCCCACTACAACTCGAAAATTATCCCACAAGAAGATAAAATCGGGAAATTTTATCCAAATCCGTTAAGTAGTTTTTGCGTGAAAGAGTAACAAACATTCATACTTACAAACTTTCGCGTTTATAATATTAGTAGGATTTTATCTAAATATTATTATCCAGCAAACGGAGATAAAAGGAGTATGTAAGGATCGTAGCAAGTGGTGTTCTGTGGTTTCTGCACCCTGGTACACATGGAAAAAGGACCTGAATTTATGTATTTAATAATTATTCTCTTTGCAAAGTTAATAAAGTTCTTGCCCAACAAAAGTATGCCACATCTTACTTACACAATCTTCATCACAGTTACATGCAATCTGTAATACAATCAATATTGCTTCCAGCTAAAACAATATATTTTCAATTTCCTGTTTATCACAATATTATTATGGCGCTTCCTTTAAGTATAAAAAGCAAATGATTACGATGCGTGGTAACCCTACCCCGGTACGGTGACAAGCTAACGGATCCACGGCGGGAGTGCGCTTGCGCATGATTGTGGCGCGTTGGACCGAGTACATTGACGGGTAACTTTAGCAATAAAAGTTACAGAAAAACCCTCATTTCACTTTCATTTAGACAGTTGTTTGTCCGAAAGAGTAGCGAATTTATTTAGGCAGTAGCTGAAGTTTTTTGAGGGTTAAATAATATATGATGGAAAAGTCCTAAATAATGGAGAAAGAGAAGTCTCACTTATATTTTTAAATAAAAAAATAATAAATGCTGTGGAAGCAATTTTCACATCTCGGTTTCATTAGATGTCTATTTGCGAATCACTCAAAGTCTGCTATTCTTAATTTTAAAATACTATTAGATTGTCTCATGACAATAGCATAATCATTATCAGCCTTAAATGTTCCCAGCTGTCTAGAACGCAAAGTTCCGACGTAGTTTCGGTGCAAGATGACGTTCCAGCTCATAATGTCAACAATAAATACGGGATTGTTGACCAAGGGAATGATGGCGGGATGCTTTGAATGGTATGACTTGAATTGGCACAACATTGGCAGAAGTGATGAAAGAAAAATACTCTTGGCCTAGCTATGAATAGCATAAAAAGTCACCAAATATTCCTATAAAGTTTAATGGATTAACCCAGCATTGTAAAGCATCCTACTCAAAACCATCGGCGGCGCCTGCGCAGACGAACGTAATGATCGGCGGCGCCACCTAGCGGCGGATAACGGAGCGCCTTGATTGGTTAATATATGTTTACACCTTTATTACTGCTATAATTTCTTCTCCGATTTGCTTGGCATTGCACAACTTTGTGCTTCATTTGGTGGGTTAGATTGATCTTGGGTATTAGGATGTGTGCTACATTCAAAGACGATGTTTAAAACTTGTTTTTATTTTAATCTGACAATGTCACAACATACGTACAGTAAGTCGTGGGTTCTAATCCAGGCAGGCGCATTACTTTGTGTTATTTATTTCAGCACCACAAAGAAAACATCGTAGGAAAACCGGCATGTCCTAGAACCAAAAATTAGAAGACATGTAACATCTATCAACCCGCTCTGGGCTCGCGTGCTAGATTACAGCCCACTGCCTCTCATAGAGAGGAGGCCTGTGTCCCAGCAGTGGGAACATTATAGGTTGAAAGGTAAATTATTATATGTTTCTTGGTTATCATATTGAGAAAAGCAGCTGGGATAGACTGGACGCAGTTTGGTGCATCTTTTGCCCCCTGCCGTGAGGACTCCTAACTTTTATAGACACGTAGGTTGAGTTTTATATGCCATTTCATTGATACGATATAATAAAACATAGGCTTCATAATAATACAGTAAAATTTACGCAAAAGCAATTCGATTTCGGTGATCAATTGTATACAAAGGCAAGTTATTCACACAATAGGCTCAATCATCTGTCATAACAAACTCGTGCGCAGCTTTTACAACATTGCGTACGCGCATACTGCCAAACGACACCATTTTCACCGAACCACAATGGAACATAATCTCCCCACTGTCTTCACATCAACATAATTTCCCAAAATACGGGTTTTATTATGAAAAACAATGTACGCTTAAAACTGTCATCGGCCCATATATTCTCATTAAAGTTTTCGGGAATAATCGGCCCGATGATGCGATGGTTCGCGTAAAACAATGTCGTTCCTTATTTTAGACGGAGAGTTTTAATTTATTGTCTCCGATTTAAGTTTACAAAGTCTTCTTGTGTTTCAAATGTCGGTTTTCGGATTCGCGGATTATCACTTAAAGGGTGAAAAAAGGATTTTGGTGACTGGTGAGTCAAGCTTTTTAATTCAGTGCTAAGGGCTTCGTTTGTGAGGACAGTTTTATAATATTACCGTTTTTGTGCAGTGTTGAAGTGTGTCTGGCTTGTTACTTTATTGCGGGAACTGCATTAGTCTGACAACTGCTTTCATCGTCATAATTAAAATGTTTTCTGCTAAACACAAGCTCTTAATGAGCATTGTAATAAACAGTCATAGCTGTAATAGGGATATTTACTGACTTAAAAAAATATAATTCTAATTAGTCCGTCTGTTAAATTATTGAAAAATATTGGAGACGTATTTTTCTTTTATCAAATCAATAAAAATTGACGAACATAAAACGCCTCAAAGATTTGAGTAGGGGGTCGTGACGTCACTCACCGGTAAAAAATGTCATACTAATGTCTTAGATTCCCGTCGGGGCTGCGGGTTGTTCGCAAGAGATACCGCGGCCTCGACATGAAGGGCTAAGAAGGAACATGGGTGGTTTTTAGTCAGTAGAAGTCTGACACTCCCTTTCGCTCTGCCCAAGAGCGGGAGGGGTTATTTGATGATTTCCCACCCCCCAAAAAAAAAAATGTCTTAGAATATGACGTCACACGAGTTTTCAAAGCACTGTATCGTCTTCATTGTTTGTTAACGTGAAAAAAGAAAAAATACGTGTCCAATATTTTTTTAAATCTATCTGACGGACTAATTAGATTTTTTTAGTTAACTACCCTATTGAAAAAATATTTCAGATCATGGATTTTCTTTCAGGGAATAGACGAAAAGTGGTTGTTTTGTCGGTGCTACATCTGCCTAGCCTTGACCCAACTATGTTGGAATCGAATTCCAGTCTAGCCGAATGCAGTTGAACACCAGTACCTATGTTACATGCAGCGACTGCCTATCGAACTCCATAAACCAGTTAGTACTGGGTAATGGGATATCCCTTGGTGAGACTGGGTGTGACTTTCCGGCCACTGAGGACCTGTTACGACTGCCAAAGATAAATGCTTCGGAAACCATTTTACAAATACAAGTCATCCATTATTCTAGAACCACACACAGCTTCACCATCCTACATCCCATCTCCAACCCGAGAGCATGTCCCACTCCCAATCATTCCATGATAGAGCAGACCTATCTGAGTCTGAGGCTGAGGCAGAAATGCCAGATCCCATAGTCCTTCCAGACGAGACAACACTAGAAAGAAAAGAAAAAAGAAAGAAAGAAAAATATTTATTTGGGACAAGCACAGGAACTACAAAAAAAAACTTGAGAGGTGTCAAGGAACACCCGGATGGAACGAAGTTATTGTTATTATTTTTTATTATGTAAACAAAAAAAAAAGAAATGTAGAAATGAAAATATCTGGCTTGCTTTCTATAAGAGAGAGAGAGACAGACAGAGAAACATGCGACGCCGCACAGCTTACAATAGCTTACTATAGCAAGAAGTGTCGTGACAACTTTTCGTAAGAATTTTTTCCGTCTAGTCCCCTTTCACAACGCGCGGTAAGGAACTTCGTTCCAATAATAAAAAAGAATCACTAGTACCCATTCCTGATACAGGAACAAAGCTAGTCACACTAGCTGGCAGAGAGACAAGGTCAGCAACAAAACGGCGGGCAGAGCAGAGAGCAGAGAACCCGACACTATACCACGAGGGAAGCGAGGCAGAAGCTGTAGGGACTCTGATTCCTATTGTATCCCAGCAGGCCCAGCAAGGAGAGACCCTCCAAGAGATATTAAAGGATCTGAGGAATCTAACAGCATCCCTGGACAACCTGAAAACTGTCAACAACAAGATGACAACCATGGAGACTAAACTGTCAGTCCAGCAGGACAGGATCCAGTCCCTACAGACAGCCAGACGGCTTTCTCAACTCGTTAACCTTAGACACGGCACAGAGAACGCCGCACCCCAGTGTTCCTCACTATTTGGCCCAAGCAGTCAGGGCTGGCACATCTCAAACCATCATGGAACAGCCAACATCTTCCCTGTTGGATGAATTTGGGTTTTGATATAATAAGGAGGCCGCACTCCTTAAAAAAAAGAAAAAATGACATGCGGTACCAACGCCTTAGCGTGCTTTCCGAAGCACGGAGGAAACTCGGTATGTGTGGTCACCGAGCTACAGACCAACCTAGGTAAGTGCGGCTGAACCTGAAGATTTATTGGCTGTTATTGGATAGCCACGAGCTCCTATGTTTTGTCGGTAATATATTGTTGGCCTATGTCCAGCAGTGGACGTCTTGTGGTTAAAATGATAATGATATTGTTGAATTCATAATCACTGTACTAATAAATCCAGTTGTCACCAAATCTCGTGTCACCTTTAATTCTGCTGACACCCTTTAAACAGGAGCTATAATATAATACACGAACAGGCTCAATGAATCACTCAAGCCCCACAACTACAAGTACAGTCCGCATAAAAAAAACAATCCGCAAAAAACCGAAACCGCAGGAAGCGGTCAGTGGCGTCGACCGTCGAATTTATTTGCGAACGCTATCTGTCGCGAGGTATTATGTTACGAGGAAGTTAACGCTTGTGAAGATATTGTATCGGCAGTATATCCGCTCCTCGGACACGTTTGAGAAATTCCATAGAGTAAGATTTAGCTACGGTGTATAAGTTTCCTTTTCGTGGAAACTTTGAGTACGTGACGGTTGAAAGGAGTATTTTTGACATTAGAGTAATGTATCGGAAGGTATTATAACTAGCTACTAAAATATAAAATTATAACTTGTTCTACTACACATCTAGAGCTCGTGGCTTAATAAGAACTGCTACTCGGATCGATCTTTAGGTAAAGCTGTGCTTGCCTAGGTCATGACCTCCAAATCTTTACGTAATCCATCATCTGCCTAGCATTTTTCCAAGTATGTTGGGGTCGGCTTCCAGTCTAACCGGATGCAGCTCAATTAAAGTGTTTTACATGGATTTTACAGACCAACGGCTTAAATTGCTTTCCGAGGTACCTACGGAGGAAACCCGGTATATCATCAATCCACAGACCAACTTAGGTAAGCGCAGCTTAACCTAGCTTAGCTAACCAGATAGAAACGACTGTTCATTCCAAAGTTCCTTTTATTAATCTTCAACTACATAGTATTATTTAATTATATTGCTAACTTAAATTATTAACTTACTAGAATATGAATGCTTAGATTGCTAAACGTGACAAGTTATTGGACCGACGACTGTCTTAATGGGGATCGGCAAAGGCATGTCCTTACAACTGTTATAGTTTAGGCAGGAGCTCCTCAAATGTTTACATAATTAGTGTCTAAAATGTAAAGCTAGCGCAAAGTCAGTATTCAAATATCCCATAACTCATCTCTCGTGAACTCTCGTCACAAACTCAGTGTTGTATTCACCCCGTGCCGGCACAATGGTTCTTTGCTAGTTTTTACTTGTCTAGACTATACTTTCGGCTGGAAATTAATGAATCCTTACCCATGAAAGGTGTCTGGGTTATTTTGCGATGTTTTCATAAGCATATTTCATTTGGAAAGTGATAAATTGTCCTAGGTGTTGGTTGAAATTGAGATTTTTTCTGTCTTAAAGAGTTTTCAAATGAAGACAACATCACGCCTGTAATCCCCGAAGGGCTAGGCAGAGGTGTGCTTAATACTACAACCGCTTTTCGACAGTTATGGTCAAGTGCCATGTAATAGGGGGCGAGCCTTTTGGCATCAACGGGGCACAAATCCAGACTCCGTGGCTGCTACTGGCAAATTCCTGATGGAAAAACCCAATAACACTTTGTCCAACCGGGGTATCAAACCCAGGACTTATGCTTAGAAATCGCGCTTGCGACCATTAGACCAAGTAGCCATTTTTGAAATGTAGAATGTAGTTTTTAAATTATGCATTATGCTGTACTAGCTTTTGCTGCGGTTTCGGCCATGTGCAAGGGAAAATATCCATCATTGCCTGATCAGGTGTGAAAAAGTAACGTAGACAGACAGACAGTTACTTTTGCATTTATAATATATACACATACATACATAAACTCACGCCCTTTTCCCATGGGGGTAGACAGAAACCACAGAACGCCAGCACAGCCTAATTTCTCAATCTCATTTTAGCGACAATCAATGTCATTAAACACTCTTTCATTGGCATCTCATATCATTTACAGAATACAAAGTAAATTAATCCAGAATCCTGATAAGTTAAACTGAATTAAATCCCCGTTGATATCGAGTCGAGTTTACCCCTGGCAGTTGTTTAATTCAGTTACCTCTCATCCATCAAACTATCTGTCATACAATAATTCCCAGAGCTTTACCTTAATAAAATAAGGAGTACATTAAAACAAAAGTTCGCATCTGAATTAATGACTCAAATTATTGTACCTTTGGGTCTCATTGTAAATTCCGATATAGCAAACCCCTTTAAGTACGCCAGCGAACGCAGGTTTACCCTTCAATCCAAAAACTTGCACGCGATTATCAACCTTACCAAAATTTTCGTAAGGGTTTAAGTTCCATGTAACGTCTTTACTTGAGCTTCAAAACTTGCGTTCGTTTGGTACATTTGCCAGAAATGCCAATGCTATATAGTACATTTTGATGGGGAAGCGTTCCCCATAAACTTATGAGGGATATTAATATGAAATTACATAATTATATTAAGGACGGTGATATTTAGTATGGGATTTAAATGAACCTACATTATATTAATGTAAGAGGTTATGGTTTTAAGTTTATGTCGGTGCCTGGGGAATGAGACGAAATAAACGAAATCACTTTAAGTAGTTTCAGAAACATTACCTTTGGGTAATAAATTAGAATATTAAAGCGTTACTTAGCATTTCTGCTAAACGTCATAACTGTCTTTGAAACGTTTAAGATAAACGGGAACATGTCTATTTTAAACTAAGCACGTGACGTTTGTTCATCTCGTCCTAAATACTGATTTGCTACTAACCAGGTTTGCTTCCTAATGCACGTGATACACGAGGCCAGTTTTTCAAGCCAGGCCACCAAGCTACTTCTCTATCTCTACTAAAGTGTCCTGTTTTACTGCCCCGGCTTGGAACATGCTAGAAATGAAGCTAGTTTTGTCTACACGAAGACATAAGTACTAGCTTACTGACACTAGGTTGCTATCCTGGCTTTAAAATCTGGCCTCGTGTCTCCCGGGCATTAGGGAAGTAGCAATACTGCAGGCGTCTAGTTTGTTAAAAAAGCAATTTTATCATTCCAAACAATATTCTCCACGACAGAGATTCCCAACATCAGGTCCATGGACCCCAAACAAAGAAGAAAAAGATTGGGAATCACTGCCATAACAATGGATTTCGGTTTGAAATCGAAAATGTGTCGAACCACGCACAAATGCTTCGGTAACCTAATCCTTACATCATACTCAACGCTTACCCATCCAATTTTCCACAATATCAGCATGAAAACATACACAATACAGGAATAACACACAGTACACAAAGAAACACGATATTACTGTGTGTTGTGTGTTTGGTGCATTTGACAGGCTTTGGCCGTCAATATCAAAATTTAAATGATTTTAAAGTTGGTAAGTGTAAAATTTGTTGTTATTGAATAGTTGGCCGCGGGAGGGGACATTTTGTGGTTTATTATACTGTTCCCGAGGGTTATTTGCGGTTGTTTTTCGTGAAATTATGAACTGTTTCGACTGTAAAATGTGAGAGAACATTTCAACAAAGTACCTATAGTTTATATGATGAAAGAAACATGAAAAATCCAAATTCGTATTTACTCAGAGGTGTTCCATGTTCGATATTGGCTACGTGACACATAATTGTAAAAAAAAACAGTGACAGTGATGACTTTTGGGTGAATCTATTAGCTAAGTTTATGTTTTAGCTTAAACTGTTTAAGCTTGAGCATAAAATTGAGATCAACAATATAAGATTTGCAATTTCTACATATCGCTTTGACACAGTACAACCACCACCAGTACAGTGATTCATCAATCCACAAGAAAAGTTGCAAGAAAAGGAACTGATACGAAAATAATCCCCAAAAAAGTAGCAACTCCTGTCTCCTTCCTACAAGATCTTGATACAACGATATTCTAAGCGAATCACGTTGCGTCAGCGATGTTATTTAAACGTTTATAATAACTTCATTATACTTTGGTGTTGGTTACTTAATTATCTGCTTGAGTGTACTCTGTAGCTGAAACTGGAAGATAAAATATAACATGATTATTGAGGTGCGTACTTTGAATATGTATTACTGTTAATTTTAGCCATCTAGGCTTGGGGTCTTCCCGTCGGGGCTGCGGGTTGTTCGCAAGAGATACCGCGGCCTCGACATGAAGGGCTAAGAAGGAACATGGGTGGTTTTTAGCCAGTAGAAGTCTGACACTCCCTTTTGCTCTGCCCAAAAGCGGGAGGGGTTATTTGATTTTCCACCCGCAAAAAAAAATGGCTTGGGGTCTTATGAATTCTGAAGTCGCGACTTCTAGTTTTGTTTCTTTATGTTAGTTACACTTCTCGTCTCCGCTTAGTTGTAGCGGAAACAGTTGCTCAGAGAAGAGAGATGTCTTGCAATTGTTAAGGCCAGCGTAGACGAGAAGAGACGTGAGCGGTGTATGGTGAGATATGTAAGCTGTGTTCGATGACTGCTCAACTATTCTCTCCGCTTTACATACCTTCAGATACCTTCGGTGGATACAATCTAGCTTTAATGCATCTTCTCTTCTCTCTGCTTAAGTGGAGTTTGAGCCTAAGGCAGTAAAAATATACTATCGATCCCGAACCTGCTTCACACATCACCACTATCGAGAACAAAACTGTCTTATCTTACAAACATATTCATAAAATGTCATTGAAATCAGTTTTGGTGGTTTCAGGGATAAGCGTGAATGAACATAATTATTATTGACAAGTGATTTTTACATAATATTTTAAGATTTCTCTATAAATCTGCTGTATTAGGACTAACATTGATTTCCTAATTTCTCTTTCCTACATCCGTCAAAGCATTCCAATCAAAATAAAACCAAACAAATTCCATCGAAACATTTCCAAATCAAGCCGAATCAATTGGCGTACGCGTGCGTGACCTGCGCGTAGCCCCAGTAGGCACAAACTACTCAAAGTTACATTACTCAGTATTAATACCGAAGATAATGTTAGTGAAACTATTCCACTTACGGTCCGTACATAGATCAACAGAGAGGAAATACGTTAAAATCTTACCGGAGTTCCTAAACTTCGTATCCTTTGAGAATCGAGGTATTGAGTTGAATGGGGGGTTATGTTGGGTACGATAACTTGTCGAGATTAGGCTTGTGGAGTACATGGTACAAGGCAGAAATGTTATGGCAGCTTGATGGATCGCCCTTAGAAACGTGACTGGGAAAGACGAAGAACAAGGTTGTATGTGGCGTACTGTATTGCCGATGACTGAATTAGATTCAAATGGCTATAAAACTATTTTTTTTTAATTGTCTTTATCATTACTACTTTTACCTCATTTATTTTACTTTTTGTGTGAAAATCTTGTTTTACTAAGTTGCCGTTTCATATGAGCATTTTAAATGTATGAAATCAATACCATACAAACGTAAACTAATATTTTAGTAAACTGTTCAATAATAACCCACACAAATTACCCCATAGTTTGGGATCACCCTAATCGCCCCTCCGCATACGCACCCAAATTTTACTAAAGCAAATTGTTAAACTAATATATAAATTCGTTGAAAGTCAGTGGTTTCAATTCAGCTTTACTTCGCCAACTAAGATTCAATTAAACTCAGTTACTATTAATTTGTTCCAATAGCAGGCTGGTGGGATTGCCAATAATTTATTAGGGGAGCCCTTTGTAGGCCCAAATGTACGCAAATTTCATCAATAATGTTATTAATGTGGAGTGGTTTGATAATTATTGACTGATCCGTGGTGTTGCTGATGTGATTGTCAGTTTGGATTTGAGGTTGGTTGGCTCCAATGTTGGTGGTTCATTTCGGGCCAACAGTTGGTGTATTGGTGCTAGTTGATTACAACATACTGTGTTGAATTAATTTATTCGACTTTGACGAATTATTTACAAACGAACAAAATCAATTAGTTTGAGTGCTAGGTTACCTACTCTGCCCACCATACACTAAAGTGCAGTAACAGCAAAATCACGATTTCGAGTAAAACGCATTTAAAGTTAAGAATTGATTTTAAAAAATCAACAGAATGTATAAGCAAAAAAATTTGAATGCAGAAAGGTTGTAAAGGCATAGGTTCACACGTTAAAGCAATAAAAAAAAATATATCTTAATAACTGAATTTATTATGGCCATTTATTCTTTTTGGTGCCTATTACTGCATAGCCTTTTTTGTAAAAAATACCATTTTAAACTTAGTAAAATGCAGCAAAAAGCCCTATTACTGCGTTTGGATCAGTTATTTTGTCAAGAAACCCAACTAACATGCAGTAAGGTCAAAAAAATACTGCATTTTAGTTAGTTTTTTAAGAAAAAAGTGTTCAATTTACTAGTGCAGTAAGAAAAATAGCTAGTTCACATTTTAAAGACCGTTTATTTCTTATTATTTAATCACAATAATTCAACTCACTTATGTAAAATTTACATATCAAAAATAAAAAAAAACATCTAATTAATAAAGGACCCTGCGCAGAATGCACAACCTCCTTTGACAGTTTTCTCTTAATATTAACTATAACATAATGTATCTTTATGTTTAACAATAAAATATAGATAGTAAATGTAGGTGAGTATTATAAAGGTGGACATAAACTTGAGATCAACATTACAGTAAAACAATCATCACACACAAAGCATTACAAGCCTTGGTAAGTCTTAGGTAGGTACATAATTAGTTTCTAAAAGTAATTTTTAACAGTATAACGCGCTTTAAAATAACATTGGTTTAGTTTAGCTTTTGAAGCCTCTTATTATTCTTACTACTAGACATAATCTTGAGATCAACATTAAAGTAAAACAATCATCACACACAAAGCATTACAAGCCTTGGTTATTAGGTAGGTACATAATTAGTTTCTAAAAGTAATTTTTAACAGTATATTAACGCGCTTTAAAAATAACATTGGTTTAGTTTAGCTTTTGAAGCCTCTTATTATTCTTACTACTAGATTTAAAATAATAAAAATGTATGTATCATACAATTATCAAAACAGATCAGAAAAATATTTACTTAGTTCTTTTGTTGTACTTATTAATAATCAGTCTTAAGTTAACTTTAAGGCACATTGTTTCTTAGAATTTGAAGATAAAAAATACAGACTATTAAAAATAAATTCAAAACACATTAACAGTTTAAGATTATTCATCAATATCAAAATTAAATTCTTCTGGTTCTTGTGACGTAGAACCAACAGAAAGATTTTTCCAGAAGATTAATCTATTTGGTGGAATAAGCGGCCCTAATACGTTTAAGATGTTTCGCTTCCTTTCCCTATCAATGCCTTTAGGAACAGTTTTTACAGTAAAATTAGGCAAGTTCTTTGATTTGAGACAATATAGTTCTTTGAATTCTATATCATCAAAGTTCTTTTTGTAAAAGAAACTATGACTTCCCCTTTTTACCATAAGATGTACAATATCTTTGATGTATACCCGGTTTCCATCTATATCTTTGTTTTTTTTATGTGAAATATGAGATTTAAAATTAACAAAATCTATTATTTCCATACTTTTGACTTCTACCTTCCCCGATTTCAATGATGTTTCAACAGCTTCTAAAAAGTCTTGATAATCGTACAGCTTACCCTTTTTGTCCATCGACTGCTCTACAAAATGGTGGAAGGAATCGGCGGACATAAAAGTATGGCCCGGTTCAAAAAACTTGAGTTCAATTGTTGTGGCAGAAATCTCTAAGTTGTTAATTATACTTATCAAGAAAGTAAAAAAACACCAGTTTTTATTTTGTGCCGAGCAATTATCAAGCCATAAAACGATGTGCTCTGCATCACGATTATTTAGTAAGAATGCTTTAAATGTACTAGTGATGTCTTCTTGCTTTCTCCCTGCCACTCCTTCATGCCAAACTGCTGCAAATACGTGACCTTTCTTGAAGTTTCCTAGAGGTACAAAGGTTTCATTGTACGCCACAAGCCTGGGGCAAAACAGAGCTGCTTTAAAGGTATCAATGCGAGGTAACATTATTACTTTTTGGAGGTCCACAGAAACAATTACAGTATTACGCTGACTATTAGCCTTTGTATCTGCATCGTACATCTCACAAATTTGGCAATCAGTACACGGTTCTTTTACATGATCAAGGTTATGGAGGTTGAAGGTTTCACATGTCTCGCATTGTTCATGGCCGAGCTTAGCAAAAGAAATGTTCATTTTGTTTGTCAAGTGATCTCTGTAAGTTTCAAGACTGCATTTGAATTCGGGGTACTTCTCTTGGAAGTTTCCATACATATCAACAATTGTAAGGTCACTGGGCAAGTATCTCTTATTGGGTGCATGCACTCGTCTATAATGATGCACACATGGATTGAACGATTCAATATGAGCTGTGATCAAAGTACGATCTATAGCATGACAATTTGTCAAATTACGGCCATCCCTATTATCCTTTTGCTCTAAAATTGACTTTTTCAGGACAGAATTTACACGCCTGTCATTTTTTTTGTCATATCCTAAAGTGCCTAAAAAAAATACTTTGCATACCTCATGCGATAGTTCTTCTGTATCTCTTTTTGTTAAACTGTACTTGTAAGTTACGTTTCGTGGTCGTTTCAAATTCTTTGTACTTTTCTTGCAAGCCTCCTCCGTCACAAGATTTTTGATAAATATTCCTTGATGTTCCCAATTCAAAGACCAATAATATTTGTTAATTTTTTTTCTATCTTCTTCAGTAAAATACAATACATACAATACATAGTTTTTTACATAAATTTTGACAGGGTTCTCGCACCGGATATTTCTGTATGTTTTTGGCATATTGAAGTTCACTTTTACGTTTCCTACATGACTTATTCCGTATTTTCACAACAGGTAATTGTGCTGGCTGGGTATTGACATTGTTGACCTGAATTTCTGCTGGATCGTTTGTGATATCTAAATCTCTTAAACTCGACGATGTTGAAGATGGCTCAGGAACATAGTTTTTATCTTTTACAGAATCATCTGAATCTTCTATGAATGAATCACAGAATGATGTTGAAGGCAGCGTTTCATTACATAAAAGATCAAAGGTCGCTGTATCCACGAGATTACTAATTAAGCTGTCCTGGTGAGCTTCTGGCAGATTTATGGAGTGGTGTTGTGTTGCTTCAGAGATTTTGCTCAAATCAATATTTTGGACGACAGAGTCGTTGTTTTTATGCACATCCCTTAATATTGCTTTTGGAGGCGAGTCATTGTTATCGTGATGAGGTAGCTGCGATATCATTCTATCCGGTGGTAAGACGTCATTTTCCAAATTGCTTAGCAGTGACATATTTTGTTTTGATCTCACATTCATATTGATGAACCTGCACAGAAAGATAAACGAGAATTGGTAAGTACTTACTGACTAGTATAGGTACATTAAAACTAATTTTAATTTACATTTATACTAAAGTTTTAAATTATTTTGAAATCGAAAATGGACTGAAACTTGATTAAAATGCTAAAACGGCAAAACGGTATATCAACCAAACATAAATTTGACGCAAGTGTATGGCCGTTAAGTTTGCAATGAGATTGTAGACAGGTACCTAGAATAATTTGAATTTAGAATGAGATCATAGCGACACTGAACTGTATTAATTAATGTATGGTTAGGTGAATACCTACCCTATCTATTTTTAGTCTATTCAAAATATAATCTCAATTCTAACTCAGTTCGTTAAAAGTCAAACCATAGGTTACCATTAGTTACGAGTTACGAGAATAATTGGCCTACTGATTGATATAGGTACATAGATACTACTTTTTAAAGTCAATAAATACTTATAATACATAAATAGAAAACCATCCAAACACAAACAAATGATAGTTATTCAACACACGAAACATTTTATGTAAGGATAGAAAATAACCTATTAGTTAAAGTATCTGTTTAAAGTACGTCTTAATACTATAAAAGTTTTATTAATCATAATAAACTTAAGTAATATAATTATGTAATCTTACCCGCCAAATCCTGTCGCCAAAAAAACGTAAGCAGTGCGAGCGACGCCGACGGGCACGTCCACACTGGCACGGTTCACTGGAGCGACTGATTAATTAAGTCAAATCGCATGCAATCTAGCAGTAAATCCTTTGCACACTCTGTCTCACAAATAAAGTTTTATCTATTCAAACCGACTAAAATGCAGTATCAGCTTGATACTGCGTTTAAATTAGTTTAATTTACTATAATTTGTTAAACTTGATCCCAATTAAAATGCAGTATTTAAAACATTAACTGCACTTTAGCTAGGAATAATCATATCTGTGTCATTATGCTATCCAAACTAATCTGCAGTAATGCTGTATTTTACTGCGTGTTAGTCAGTTTATAATGATAAAAGAATGTTAAGTATTCACAACTAAAATGCGACAAGCTTTGATTTTACTGCATTTTAGTTGGGAGTTCGTGACAATAAATTGTATTTTCTTAATTTGCAGTTAAAAGTAGCTTGTATGGCGGTAAATTTTACTGCGTATTAATTTTTTTTTTAATTTTTTTCCAGAAATATAAAACTATCTAAAGAACTGTAAAATTATATTGCTTACTGCATTTTAGTTATGAAACCTTAAAATTTAATCTGCAGTATAATTTATACTGTATTTTAGTTGGGAAATCACGCCAAATTGTTAATTTTTTTCGTTTGCAGTAAGTGAAAACTGTTAAATAAAAACCATTCTAATAGTCTTAGAAATAAGTAAGTTAATTCAATAGAAAGCTTAAGAAACCCGCTTTCAGAATCACTAATAAAACGAAAAATCACAAAAGGGCTGTTACTGCTCTTTAGTCTCTGGTGGGCAGTACTGCTATGTCATGTAGAGACCTAGTTGGCTACAGAGTTTAAAGATTAACTTATTCGACAAAATAATATTTTGCAGCTTCATTGCTTACAATTAAGTTATTTCATGCTGCATGACTTGGTGTATCTTTAGTTATCAGTAAAATATTGTTGCCAAATTGTCCACCGCACTTATCAATCGACAAAGCTTAATAAAATGCGATTATAATAAAGTTACTTAGTAGTAACTGTATATTCTATCTTAACTGCATGATACACTAGTTTCTGTGTGGTAACATCCGCAAAAGTATTTCACAATGTGTAATATCGATGTACATGTACATAAAATTTTCTGTCTTATCATCTGCTTAGCCTTTTCCGAGCTATGTTGGGATCAGCTTTTAGTATTTTACATGGAGTGACTACTTATCTGGCCTTCTGGGGCACTGGGTTCAAGCACAAGTGCGTGTGCCCGGAGCCCCAGCGCAGGGCAAATACTTAAATTAATTTAAATTGAAAGTAATTTTATTTTAAACTAGCTGACCTATACAACTTCGTCTGCGTCACATAATATAGCTTATAACCTTTCTCGATAAATCGACTATCTAACATATTAAATTGAGTTAAATCGTACTCGTAACAAACAAAAAATCTTACCTTTCCTCTTTATAATACCTATTAGTTTAGATTGGCTTCGATTATATTATTAAAGTTACAATTACTATAGGTATTCTTACTGTTTAATATACAGTAACACCATGTACTTGTAAACATTATGGTGCAGTAAATATTTTGAATTTGAATTTCTCCGGAGCCCCCAGAGGCCAGAATCCCCACGACCTACCGCACCGGACCGAATGACTGCCACGCGCTTAATTATTTTGTCGCCCGTATATTTTTACATTGCGATATCTTCTAAGAAATTTGTTTAAACTGTATAGAGTAAAGAGCACAAATATTCTATATTAAATTTCCGTGCTAACAAACATTTAGATATAGATTAATACCATATGGGTTAAATAAGCTTCGCAAAATATCATTCTTTTAAACCTAACGTTTTAATATTAAAAAATGGTTACAGTGAGTCAATCTTAAAAGATAAACATATGCTGTCTCGGACTTTTTTTTAGAACTTTTAAAGAGAAACAATTCCGTCATACATGATATTTACGTAACTTAAACCGTTTTCGCAGCGCACGCAACGGAAGCTCTCAAAAAGGAATATCTTTTTCCGTTTTTGCAACATTTTTCATTTATGCTCCGCTCCTATTGATCGTAGCGTGATGTTATGTAGCCTAAAGCCTTTCTCGATAAATAGACTATCCAGCACTAAAAGAATTTTTCAATTCCAACCAGTAGTCCCTGAGTTTACCGCGTTCAAACAAACAAACAATCAAACAAACAAACAAACTCTTCAGCTTTATAATATTATAAGACAAGTAATAAGTATAAGTATAGATATAGATTTTTAAATGCAATTTTGTAACATAATTTCTTTAATATAATTTATAATGTAATTATTAAAATGTAAGGTTTCAATTTTTAAATGTAACATAGTTATAAGTCGCTACTAACAAATATTATGGACGAAAATGTCTGAAATAAAAAGATTTTATTTTTATTTTGTTTAAACCCAAGTAAGTAAGTACTAGGAAGTATTTCACGATACTCAATAAAATAAATTCTCACCCTAAACCACATTAAACGAAGGTCATCAGCAGAGCACTAAAATGAAACCACTAAAAACAAATTACTGAAAATATTTTCTCACATTAAACCATAATCTTAACTGTGAAGTTATAAAACTCATTTTAACGTCTGAAAGCATAACTCTAAAGTCTCAACAGTTAAAATTTAACTGTCCAAGTTATCCAACGCTCAGTATATCAAGAGTATGCTAACTGGGACCGTAAACCGTATCACAGTTTAACTTGGAACTGAAAACGTTTTAGTTAAGTTTATGAGTCCAAGGTATGTTGTTAAGGTCTGGGAGGAGATGGAATGGTCCGAGGAGAGATGGAATAGTCCAGGGAGAGATGGAATGGGACCCGCGCGCCGTCGCCTCCTTCTTCGAAGCAGTGATGCTAGCGAAGGAGGTGGCGGAACGTGAGAGGGAGAAAACCTCTAGTCCCCGCCGCCGCGGGATACGCTCCGGGTCGGGGGCCACGTGATGGCTTCTGGCCGCCATAGACGCGAGCCTGTGGATGGTGAGTAATGGGCTAGCTCGCCGTCCGTCCGTCCTCTGACGACGACAGGCCGTGTCGACGGCGTGTTCGTGTTCCACGCGCACCTCAAAGAGATGTCAGCAACATGGAAGGGGCCCGCAAGGGCCGACGCCCGTCGGGGCTGCGGGTTGTTCGAAAGAGATACCGCGGCGTCGGCACAAGGGCTAAGAAGGAACATGGGAGGTTTTTAGTCAGTAGAAGTCTGACACTCCCTTTCGATCTGCCCAAGAGCGGAAGGGGTTATTTGATGACTTCTCACACCCCCCAAAAAAAAAAGAAGGTATGTTGATAAAGGTACCTGGCCCCCTAGACAAAATCCCTTTTCTGTAAGCGTTAACGCCAACGGAAAGATCAAATTGTATGGAGTTGACATTAGCTTTACGGTACGCGTACACCGAATCCGTCATCGGCCGAAGTATGCTCGGGCGTCATCGGCCGAACTCGGCCGATCAAATCAAACGTAAGTAAATGAAGTAAATGAACAAAATCGGTCGGACGACGTCGGTAGTAGCAGTGTATGCACCACAGAACAGATAAAAGAGGTAGAAGGGCCTTGTGGGCGGGGCAGGCGCGCCGCTCATATGTCGCAAACGCTCAAATGTCGACAAAATTTGATTTACCGGCCAATCGCGCTCATATTGTGACAGCGTACGAAGCTCCGCGAAAAAAAAGAATTATGCCATCTTGCGCTATTATAATGTGTCGGAAAAGAAGCCAGGGTGTGTAGTGTGCCTCGAGAAGGGATTTCTTATCACCGGTAAGTCCAAATACCTTAAAATACAAGTAATATTTGTAATTATTACAATAGTATTATGTAGTTGGTAGAAAAAATGATACTGTCGCAAGCAGTTAAAAAATTACGTACATTGCTTGCAATACGTGGGTACCATCTTGTACTGCGTGGGCGATTGCGCGATGTATTTCGTTCACTGCGAACATCGCGTACGACGAGCCAAAGCTTGAGTTCTGCAAAATCTATGCGTTTCTATTGTGTTGTACCAAGTTGTAAACAATGTCGATATTTAGTATGTGTGAATGTATTCAAATGATATTATTATGAATATGATTAAATAACTTCGTTTATTACTGTCAATTATTGTTTATTGTGGGTTATTAATTTTGGTTTTCGTCTAAAATTTGTTTTGAGGTTATCATTTATAATGGAAACATAACACAACAAAGTTTTGTTTTTAGGTTTCCAACAGATCCAGATACAAGAACACTATGGCTAGAGGCAACCGGTAGAATTGAATAGATACCTACTAACTAAATGTAGTAATTAATTGAATGTATGTCTTATTTTTAAGTGTCTCGTATGTTTACTTTTGATTTTACTTTTTTAATCTTTAATTTTGTATCTGTGTGAGACAAATAAATACCTTTTCATTCTTTCTATCCCGTTCCGAAATTAAAGCAAAATATTGCAAAACTTAAAGTTACAAAACTAAAGTAATTTTATCGACATAAATTATCGACCTTTTGGTCGCCTTAACATGTATGAGAAATTAAAGCGTGTGTGAGTGTACGTCATACGCAGTGTTTGCGCTAGTGTGACAACCAGTAGCAAGCTCGCGATCTAAGTGAGTGCGGTTTATTTGTGTGCGTTATGCGCGTACGTATTAGCCTCTTGCTTGTAGTGGATATAGAGAGTGGGAGACAAGCGGCGACAGGCGTTCTAATACAAATCAGGAACTATTTCCTTTCTAATCTCTTTTATCTGTTCTGTGGTATGCACTCTCTTCCATTTACCGTTACGGTACGCGTACACCGAATCCGTCATCGGCCGAAGTATGCTCGGGCGTCATGGGCCGATCAAATAAAACGTAAGTAAATGGAAGAGAGCGCATACACTGCTACTACCGACGCCGTCCGATGACGCCCGAAAACGGACGAATCGGTTTTAGTGTACGCGTACCGTTAGTGTACGCGTACACCGAATCCGTCATCGGCCGAAGTATGCTCGGGCGTCATCGGCCGAACTCGGCCGATCAAATCAAACGTAAGTAAATGAAAGAGAGCGCATACACTGCTACTACCGACGTCGTCCGATGACGCCCGAAAACGGACGAGTCCGAACGTGTTTGGATTTTTTGTCAGTTTTACCGGCTGTACTCTGTAGTTGCACAGTTCAGACTTCATAAGTTCCACCGACAACGGCCGTTATCGTCTGCAGTGTATTCAGTTGAACGTCCGAGTTACTCGTCCGAGTAGTTCTGTCCGCCATCGGCCGACAAAATCGGTTTTAGTGTACGCGTACCGTTACAGATGACATCACGTGACATCTCTAAAGCTAATGTCAACTCCATACAAGTTAACGCTTACAGAAAAGGGATTATGTCTAGGGGGGCTGGACTTAACTATACTATGAGGGGCTACTGGCTTAAGTTAAATTCTAGAGGAGTGTCTGTCTCGTTGAGCTCCTGGGTTCGAATCCCGGGTCGGGCAAAGTGTTATTGAGTTGTTCGATCAGAAATTTCTCAGTAGCAACCACGGAGGCTGGATTTGTGCCCGGTTGATGGCAATAGGCTCGCCCCTGTTACATGCGACTTAACCATAACTGACGAAATGTGGGTGTACTATTAGGTACACCTCTGCCTAACCCTTCGGGGATTACAGGCGTGATATACCTCCCAGCTCAGTTATTGGGTAACACGGTTGTTATCGTTGCCTCGATTCCAGTTGTCACTATAGAAACCAATTAATAATAAATTTGTGAGGAACTCGTGGCTTAACAAGGCCCACCGCTCAGATCGATCTTTACTGTTGCATGATCTTCATGTATGCAGCATTATGTTACATGTAAAGCTTGACATATTCGTCTTTGCCACTAATACCAATAAGACTGTTCATCATTCTCTTGCCTTTATCCCAATTTATTTGTGGTCTGCGCAACATATTGTGTTCTTCTTTTCTTTCTTTTCTTTTTTTTTTTAAAAACGTTGCCCCACATTAGGAATTTCTCCTGTATCGTGGATGCGTTCACAAACTTATAAAGTCACATACACAAATACCTAGACCCGAAACAACTATCTGCAGGCCATACAAATATTTGTTCCGTGCGGGGATCGAACCCGCGACATGCAGCGCAGCAGTCCATTCGCTTAGCCACTGTGCCAACCGTGCCGTCCATACTTCTCTATTTCTCGTCATGTCAGCAGTCACCTCCTTTAGGTAATATTTTGTAGCCATATCATCCTTCACACAGCCCATCCATCGTTTCTTTGGTCTTCCTCTGCTCTTATAGCCATCTACATTCATACTCAACAATTTTCTCACAACATTTTCTTCATTCCTTCGCATCACATGTCCATACCACGACAATAGATTACCACACAACTTTTCATTTACCAATAAGACAGTTCTTTTATTTAAATCATCGAGCTTTCTTCGCGTTGATTTCTTGTGTCGACCAAATGCTTTAAAATGGTATTTAATCCTTCCCCAGAAAACACAACGAATGACCGCGAACTCTGCTTACCTCAAAAAGTAAAAGCGACACGATACAGGTTTGGCGAGAGGCGTGACCTTTCGCAACGACTGCTGACTCAGACTTATAAATTTCGCGTCTACTTTCACTGCCAGGAAACAAGTATGCTCTTGGTTAGATTGTATATTGAAGGAGATCAACGTAATATAAACAATCTTTAGCATAATCAGACAATAATATGCCCACTGCTGGGACATCGACCTCCCCTCTATAAGAGGGAATGGGCTATCCACCACGCGGGCCCAGTGCGGGTTGGTAGATGTCACATGTCTTTGATTTTTTGGTTCTAGGAGATAGGATGTTTCCTCACAATGTTTTCATTCACCGTTTAAAGAGCAATTGTGATGAAACAAGTTTCTCAAAGTAACGCGCCTGCCTGGGACCACTGCCTGGCACGGCTTGTTGGTCAGGTTCGCCACCACTCGGCCACCGCTGCTCTCATCTAATTTTTATTGCGTTTGATTTTTTTTTGACGTGACAACGTCTTATAAATTGGTTTGCCGGGTGACACTTCAAGAAACTGCGTTACGCTCCGCTCACGTTATGCGCTCACAATGAGAGCGAGTGAGAGGCACGCGTCCAGAGCGAGAGAGAGAGAGTGAGAGAGATAGGCATACACACCGGTTCATGTCTTGCGCTTCTATTTTCGTTGTCACGTAAAACTTTCGCCCGTATACCGACTTTACAGGCAACCAATTTTTATTTTTAGTTTCTTAATCACCTACAATGCCACTAATTACATACTAAAAACGTTGAAATCTTCTGAAAGAAACCATTTGAAAATATTACAAAAGCAGATCTACATTCTTTTAACTTTAAAATAAAGGAGAATTTTCAATTTGTCAGAATCATTTTCTTAAATATGGGAAAGCTCCTTTAATAAATAATTATTCATCATCACCATTACAGCCTTAAGAGTCCACTGCTGGACAAACAAAGGCACAGAGAACGCTGCTGCCCATTCTCTGGTCTGCTAATAATTGGAACGAAGTTCCTTATCGCGCGTTGTGAAAGGGGACTAGACGGAAAAAATTCTTATGAAAAGTTGTCACGACACTTTTTGCTATAGTAAGCTATTGTAAGCTGTGCGGCGTCGCATGTTTCTCTGTCTGTCTCTCTCTCTCTTATAGAAAGCAAGCTAGATATTTTCATTTCTACATTTCTTTCTTTTTTTTTTTTTACATAATAAAAAATAATAACAATAACTTCGTTCCATCCGGGTGTTTTATTACTATAATATTGTGTGGCCCACTCCTTCTCATAGAGAGGAGGCCTGTGTCTCAGCAGTGCAGCAGTGGGAACATTATACGCTGATTTTGCTTATGCTTGTGTGGTGTGCCAGCCATTTAAGGGCACACGCTAGGAAATAGCTTGTAAGGGTCGCCGTTACCGAAATCGGTAAGGAGGCCTATACTTTAAAGTATCGATAAAAAATTGTTGCTGTGCTTATGCTGATTGTCATTAAGAGTCTTGTTGTAACTTATATAGGGTGTAAAAGTACCCTTAACGCAAACGAAGGGCATTTGTTCTCCCCACCACTGCGATCATTTTTTTGGTCTAGACCATACCTGGGAACCTCTTAGTTACGGAGATATTGTGGGTCAAAGTTCCAAATTTTTCACAGCTGTTTTTGTAAATACTAGTATTTCAGGTTTTAACTTTACTTAAATTACCTCCATGACCCGTTTACTATTCAAAGTTTCTTGCCCGTTCTTCTCCATAGAGATCTACGCTAGGGAATGGGCAACTACAGTACTTTCACAAGTTATTAAGCCTTGTGACTGTGACTGTAGCTTAGGAGTGCAATACGTCGTCCTGGGGGTTGCTGCGTCGGGTTGCGCGTCGCCGGATGTCTGCGGCGGCGAGTGCTGTGGGTGCGGGGGTGCGCGGCGGCGCGTGCCGTGGCGGTGGGTGCGCGGGGCTCCGGGTCGCGGGCGGCGGTTGCGCGTTGCGACGTGCATTCGTTGTTTCGTGATTTGGAGTCTCGTGCATTCGTTGTTGCGGTGTGCGTCGCTGCGTGCTTTCGTGCTCGCGGAGTTCGTTGTTGCGGGCATTCGGCGGCGTGTGGCTCGGCGTGGTGACTTTCGGGATGACGTATTGCACTCGTATTTTAGTTTTGTTTTATGAATTGTTCTTCTGACATTCAAAAGTGCCTGTAATGGTTTAATTGAAATAAATGCTTTGAGTTTTTTGAGTTTTGAAAGCATCCACTAGCACAATGTTTTAAGAGTGCTACTTTGAGTTTTACCGTAAAATGTGATTTTTGACCCCAAAAAAAAAAGTCATTTTCCAGCAAAAAATTTTGCGTAGGGGTACTTAGTTTGATGTACAGAATGCTTGGTTGTCGGATGCGTGTAGGGTTCGTTTACACCCTGTATAAGTACCGGCAAATTTTATTTTATTAGTAGAGCAACACACCCAGGACCACCAAATAAAAGCCATTTTCACGTAAAACTACACACATCAAAAGTGTCTAGGGATCAACATATATTTTTGCAATAACTTTTCTCCTGATTGATATTAATTAAAATTTTCTTTAAGGATTCATCAAATAAAGTGTTTTCATTTGTCACAGTAACGATAAACCAGGTCACCTTTGCATTAATAAAGAAATTTGCCATTTTCCTAATAAAGGGATTTTTGACATTTGAACCACTAACATTAAAGTTCGAAAAAATGACTGAAATAACAGTTTTCTTTAAAATTTTATTGGGTAACTTAAACAATTAATAATCCGTGTTTGTACCGCGAACACTAACAACACAAGAACATCGGTTTGGCATACTCAAAATGAGTTCATCCAAATCACGCTGTGGAATGGCCGCCCATGTTCGTTGCAACAACAAAAAATGGTCTTCTTGCGACTGGATACCCTCCATATTCGGCAGAGCTCTTCTCTGTAGCATATCCCATGCATGCTCAATCGGGTTCAAGTCTGGCGACTGAGCAGGCCAGGGCAGGACATTGATGTTAGCTGCGGCGAGAGTCTGTCTTACAACTCTTGCGGTGTGCGGTCGTGCATTATCATGCATTAACTGAAATAAGGGACCGATTTGCACTTGTAGAGGAACGATGACGTCTGATACAATCGTCTCAGCATAAATTTGAGCGTTGAGGTTGCCTCTGATCCAAATCAACTCAGTTCTTCCGCCGATCCAAATACCCGCCCATACCATGATGGTTCCACCACTATAAGGATGGACTTCCTGGCAGGATTTTAATCGCTGTTGGCGTCCAGGGGTTCTCCAGTGTCGTATACGTCTTGTATCCGGTCTCATACCAAAACGAGACTCATCAGAAAAGCACACGAAACGCCATTGTTCTTCTGCCCAATTTCTGTGTTCAAGAACCCATTGATATCGAATCCTACGATTGTGCATTGCTATAGGTGGTACCCGTAGCGGTCTTCGGGAATGAAGGTTCACTTCATGCAAGCGGTTTCTGACTGTTTGGTCGCTAATTAAGTTCCCTGAAGAGTGATGAAGCCTCACGGCTAACATCATGGCGGTTATTGTTGGAGCTCTTCGAGTTAAGATTTGAATGTATCGGTCTTGTCTCCGTGTGGTGCAGCGATACCGTCCTCCATGGCGCTCAGCCACGGTACCAGTGCTTCGGTAACGTGTCCAAAGTCGACTGATAACACTCTGATTTGTATTCAGAGCTAAAGCCACAGTACGTTGCCGGGAACCAGCTTCTATCATTCCCACGGCTCTGAGCATTTCTTCCCTGCATAAATGACGTCGCCGCTCCATAATAACGTTGGTTTTAATCAGTAGTAGGGAAACAGTAGCACTAATAATGTCTTCAATGCGTTGTATGTTTTTATAGGGAAAATATTGACAGCTGATTTTCATCTTTTACTCGAATTTGATTCACAGTTCCTGATTCAAATTATGAAATGCACCAAAAAGGATCCATATAAATTTATAAAATCATAAATTTATTACAAAGCCACATCTCAATCTCAAGAAATCCGCATAAAAATGCTTGATCCCTAGACACTTTTGATGTGTGTATAAACAGTAATAGCAGAGGTACCGGTTCTGCCAAATAGTATATTCTCTATGGGTTCTGCACATCACAGTTCATCCCATTTTGTTCTGACAATCAAGCTGTAAGGCAGTTCAGAGCATTTCGCCAAGCTCCCCGCCCCCATCAACTAATACATGTTATGGTGTAAGTTACAGGCGACGAGTGGGGATTAGAACAGCTTATGAACACCTTGGGTGGCGGGTGAGAATAAGTAACTTGATTTGACTTTTAAATGTTTACTAATTTTATGTATGTGACGGCGCATTGCCAGCGCCTTCCAAAAAGGTTACATTAGAATTAGACTTGACAGCAGTCGGTGTCTGTTATACGACATAAGTCAACTATTTTGAGGATTTGGTCTCTTCAATGAATAGAAAGTAGTTATTTCAATTACTATATTTTAAGTTTTTAGGACAAATACATCGACCGCTCGCGCGGCAAGTAAAAAAAAAAGTGTCATGGCCGGGCGTCCCCGCGCGCCCCCGCCCCGCAGCTATGGTTGCGCCTGCACCGCTTTGGCTATTAGGCCTTTTGCCGTGATGGCACACGTATTTAATGGTGGGCCTGAACATCCTCCCACCTGTTGAAAGGCTTGTCTTTCAACATTAAATCTTCAGCAGTGGGTAGCGGACACAGCTTGATGATAGGCCGACGTAGAATGCCTCTAATGGTTTTCAAATCGGCGACTCGAGAAACTCCGTCCGGACCAGGGAATAGTTTAATAACCCGTCCAAGGCGCCAACACAATGGAGGGACATGGTCTTCATGTATTATCACGAGGTCTCCAACACGTAGGGATTTTGTGTTCGCCTTCCACTTCAGACGTTGTTGCAGCTCGTGTATGTATTCACGCTGCCAGCGTGACCAAAAATGTTGATGGATTTGTTGTAGCCGGGAGTATCGTTGCAGGTGATTTTCCTTCAAATTTTCTAAGCATGGTTCTGGCAGTGCCTTTAGTGGTCTTCCAATAAGGAAGTGCCCTGGGGACAAAGGAAGGTAGTCATCAGGAGAGGACGACAAAGGACACAAGGGGCGACTGTTCAAAACGGCCTCCACTTGTGCGAAAAGTGTAGATATTTCTTCAAAGGTGAGATGGGTATTTCCCATAACTCGTATGATATGGAATTTTGCTGATTTAACTCCGGCTTCCCAGATGCCGCCAAAGTGAGGTGCGTGAGCAGGTGAGAATTTAAATTTTATATTTTCATGAGTTGCAAACTCAGCTAAGTCCCTATTATGTAATTTTAGAAAAGTCCCTATATCTTTAGCAGCTGCCACAAAGTTACCCCCGTTATCACAAAATATTTCATTGGGTTTGCCACGACGGGCAATAAATCTACGAAATGTCATTACAAATGCGTCCTTAGTAAGGTCACAGACCGCTTCCAAATGAACGCACTTGTAACGCAAACACACAAATATGCAAAGGTAACATTTATTTATCCTTGCACCTTTACCTTTACGGTTAATTATGTAAAAAGGTCCAGCAAAATCTATGCCGACGGAATTGAATGGGAAATCTGCACTCACACGTTGTGCTGGCAAATCACCCATTTTAGGGCAAAGAGTTTTGCCTCGGACGCGACAACATCGCACGCAATTGTGAACTGTGCGCCGAGCTAACCTTCTGCCATTTAGTGGCCAAAAGGCTTCCCTTATCATTGATAACAACAGTTGCGGGCCAGCATGCATGTGCCTTAAATGTTCTCTTTCAAATAAAAGTTTTGTTAAATGATGAGACGAATCAAGTAATATTGGATGTTTTTTATCAAAACTATAAGGTGACGCGCTTATTCGTCCTCCAACTCTAATTAAATTGTTGCCATCTAAAAAAGGTGACAAAGATAATAATTTAGATTTGTTATTTAAAGGTAAGTTCTTAGATAACGCCTTGTATTCAATTGGAAAACATTTAGTCTGAGTAATACGGCATAGATAAAGAAATGAGTCATCTAACTCGTTAGCGGTGAGATCTAGAACCGGTTTGTTATGAGTATTACGAATGTTGAAGCAAAATCTTTTTACCCATGCGACTATTCTAATGAGTTTGTTTAGTTTGCTATATTTTTCAATATCTATTATAGGTTGCAATGCGTCAGTGTTAAGGTAAGTGTTTATTTCGAAAGTTTTATTATGTGCAACTAGTGAGTTTAATGTTTTATGAGTTTTTGTTTCAGATGCGGATGGTTCTGCTTGTTTCGTCGGGGTCCATGTTGAGACGAGTGGACCAGGTGAGACTGTTTTGGGTGAGTATTTGATTTTTTGTGTAATTTTATGTGTAGTTTCAGATTTAGACGTATTTTTTGTTTCAGGTACAACCTGGATATCTATGGAATTGAGAACAGGCCAGTCGTTTTCACTATTAATTAAATAATTTGGACCGGACCACCACAGACTATTATTTATTATCTGATTTGCGTTTATGCCCCTAGAAATGAGATCGGCTGGGTTCATGTCTGTGGGAACATATCGCCATGAGAATGCGTCAGTGAGCTCGGTTATTTCAACCACCCTATTCGCGACAAATGTTTTGAGCTTGGTCGGATCACCTCTGAGCCATACTAGCACTACGCTTGAATCGCACCAATGAACCATTCGTGACGGCTTGTAACGAATAGACTCAAGGATACCCTTGCATAGTTTAGCAGCCAACAACGCAGCGCAAAGTTCCAATCGCGGTATTGTCATAGGATTTATACGAGCTACCTTAGATTTGGCGGCTAATAGCCGTACCGTAAAGTCACGGTTATTTTCCGTGCTTCTCATATACACACATGCTCCGTATGCCTTCTGTGAAGCGTCACTGAATGAATGAAGTTCTATTAAATTCGGTGAATCGCACAACACTCTTCTAGGTATTTGTAAATTTAATAAAAAGTTAAGATTACTAGCAAATTCTAACCATCTTTCCTCTATTTCCTTAGGAATAGCTTGATCCCAGTCTACCTTTTGTTGCCATAAATTTTGTAATATCATTTTTGCTTTAATTATACATGGACTTAATAGCCCTAAAGGATCGAATATTTTAAATGCACTTGATAATATGTGTCTTTTAGTTACGTTATCGTGATTGTGATATGATTGTACAGGAAAGTTTAAATTATCAGTTTTGGGCTCCCACCCTAAACCCAGCGTGCTTGACGCTTCACTAATAGTTAATTTGTCTTGAGTATTTAGAGATGAATTTTTGAATAGATTTTTAGAATTAGTTTTATATTTACGTAAATTACAGCAAGCTGACTTTAGAGCGGAGGATATGGAATTTTGAATATTAGTTAATTGTTTTTCATCATCACAACCAGTGATTAAGTCGTCGACATAAAAGTCGTGTTGTATTATGTTTTTAATAGTTTCGTCCCCACACTCCTCGCCCACCTGCCAGAGACAGCGAGTGCTTAAATAGCTAGCACTTGTGGTACCATAAGTGAGAGTATTCATTTGCATCGTTCTGATGGGCAAGGACTCATCTTCTCTCCATAGAATTAATTGCAAGTTTCTACAGGATTCCGCAACTCTCACTTGTCGGTACATTTTTTCTATGTCACCAGTGATTAAATATTTATATTGACGTGCTCTTATAAGTATGGAGAAAAGAGAATCCTGTATATTTGGGCCCACCATAAGAATGTCGTTGACAGATATTCCCGAGGAGGTGGGGACGGATCCATCAAAAACGACACGGACCTTGGTTGATTCGCTATTGTCCTTAAACACAGCATGGTGGCATAAGAAGTATGAGGGAAATGGTTTACTTTTAGGTGCTACAGACATGTGTCCTAGCTGTTCATATTCTTTCATGAAATCAACGTATTGTTCCTTCAATGCAGGATTTTTTCTAAAACGTGATTCTAAATTAAACAATCTTTTTTTTGCAGTATTGTAGGATTCACCCAATTTGTTTGGAGAACCATTTAGTGGTAATTTGACATTAAATCGTCCGTCACTCAAACGGACTGTATTTTGCAAAAAATGCCTTTCACAAGCCCTTTCCCTTTCGCTGAGAATACGCTTGTTAGGGAGTTCTTCAATCTCCCAGAATTTAGTGAGTAATTTATCGATGCAAGACTCTTGCGTCTTGTCATTTTTTGTAATTATGCTATTGTTGCAATATATGCTATTTAGATTATTTTTATTTAACGGACCGGCTACAAACCAGTCCAATTTGGAATTTCTCAACTTTAGGTTATCTGAGCCTATGGAAATTTGTTCATTTCCTAGGATATCCCAGAAAAGATCACACCCAATCAAGATATCAACTTGAGCGGGTTCATTAAAATTAGGATCGGCTAATTTTATGTGTTTAGGTATTTTTTTTAAATTAATATTAACGTGGTCTTTCGGTAAATAACCAGTTAAATCCTTCATGACAAGCATGTTATAAGTAACATCATACTGTTTATATATAGATTGCAATTTAACAATGCAACTTTCCTCAACCCTACTAGACAAGTGGTTCCCGATACCTATTATGTTAATACTGGTTATCGGAATGGATTCAAGTAACAACTTATCCTTTAAAGATTTTGTAATAAAGCTGCCTTGGCTACCACAGTCGAGCAATGCACGCACTGTTTCATATTGATTGGTGTTAGGATTATGAACTTGAATCAAAGCAGTAGATAAGAGGACATGATTGAATTTATATTCCGATGAGTTAACGATAATAGATTCTGATTCTGAATGTTCATGATTATTATTAATCGCCTGGCTAGGGCTGTGTAGGAGACGATTATGTTTTTGTTTACAATCAGGACATGGTCTAAATCCACAAGTGTTTGCTGGATGACCCTGTTTAAGACAATTAGAACAAAGTTTATATTTATTTACATCTGCCCATTTTTCCTGTATAGTTTTGTCTTTGAAAGTAGGGCACTCATATATTTTATGATTTTTACTGCAGATTATACATACAAATGAACTGGAAGTGTCCTTATTAGTAGCTGTTGCTGCCTTAATAAATACCTTTTGGTATTTATCCTGTTTGTTATGATGACTATTTTGTGTGTTACTATTCCAACGATTTTGATTATTTTGAACCGGTGTACCCTTTTGGTAGCTGTTATCTATTTTATTCCTTTCCAAGGCTTCAAGCACATCAGCTCGATCTATCAAAACCTTTTTAAAGTTTTCCAAAGTTGGAATATTTTCACCAAGCTGATTTCTAAATTCCTCCCATTTTAAAAGTGTATTATGGTCTAACCTTGAAGTTAAATTAAATATGACACACATATCCCAATTATGAGCGGGCATTCCCAAGCTGGATAATGCTCTTAAGTTCTTAGTAACATGGTCAACTAAAAATCGTAATGACTTTACAGTTTCCCTGGTAAGTGAACGTACATTGAACAATGAATTCATATGATGATCAATCAGAAGTCTTTTATTGTCATAACGATCACACAACAACTTCCAAGCTTCCCTGTAATTTTCAGATGAAACCTCAAGATTGGAAATTATGAGTGCAGCATCACCTTCAAGGTAAGATATTAGATAATGAAATTTATGTACTGGCGAGAGCTGCTTATTACGATCAACTAAACTCAAAAAAGAATCTCTAAACTCGAGCCACTTAAAATATGCACCGTCAAACTTAGCAATTTGAATGCGTGGCAACCTAATACCAGAGTCACGTGGTTCCGATCGGGATTCATTACAGTCATGACTACATGATGGCACACAGCTGTCTAATAAACCCTTTGCAGTGGCAAGCCCACTCACCATATCGTATTCAATTTTGTCCCGCTCCTCAAGCTCTAATGACAGATTCCCACTGTTTAGGACTTCAATCTGACTTTGCAACTCATCAAACTTAGGTGACAATTGTTCAAATCTACCAAGTTTAATCTTTAATTCAGCTATTTCCACATTTGTTAATGAGTCCAAAGACGATAATTTATCCACAAAGTTCTTAAACTTGGTAATCTGACCCTTAATTGAGCTACGCCTGATAGTCAATTCGCGTAATTTCTTTGAGTCGGTTTCTTGCGACATTTTAAAAATACAATTTCGTCAAAATAAAATAAGTTAGGTTTAAACGACTATCAAGCAAAGTTACTCAACAACCTTTTATCACAAAAACATAAATTTGTAAGGTATTTAAAGAATCTCACGCCCCTCAATTCGACGTCACCTGCCGACCAGGAAACCGGAGCCGCCTTGCCAATCACGGAATGCAATCTCTGCTCGTACCAATATGATGCTAGCGTGATGGTCCGAGTTATCTGGAAAGTTCGGCAAACAATATAACAAACTGATTGGGAACGTTATGTTATTTTTTCTAGAATGGAATGAGAAATTCAGAATGTCGGTAGAAGAAAAAACGATTGAAAATTGTTTTAAAACAGTAATTTAGACGAATATTCGATTAATTTTATGCCAATTTGCTGAAATGGAATATTTATTTTGGATGAAATACAATATTTTGGATGAAATACACTGATATCCTATAAAGGATGAACTAAAATAATGTTTGGTCAAGCAACTTTGACCTTGACGTGAAATTGAGCGCTTCAGTAATGCGTAAATAATTATCTTGGAATTATATAGCACAGTGGAAGGCACGTTTTGCGATAGCGGATGGACCCTTTGGAGAAAGGTTGATAGGTAAGAATGAGGAAGGAAGGGCACCTAACTTATGATGATGATCCAGTTGTCACGTGACCTCTCCACATGCTTCTTCTTTTTTCTGTACACCTGTGTCGATGCTTTAGCTACATCGATGCCCAGGCTTCAGGATGCTCGTCGATCAGCGATCAGCAATCAGCATCAGCGATCAGCTTTACGTAGTGGACTCGGCCTTTGGTGGTCTCGATGGTTACACCACGTGCCGACTCAACGAACAATTTTCTGTTTTTTGTTTTATGTCCTGTCACGGTCGCCAATTTTATGTCTGTTATACGACATAAGTCAACTATTTTGAGGATTTGGTCTCTCCAATGAATAGAAAGTAGTTATTTCAATTACTATATTTTAAGTTTTTAGGACAAATACATCGACCGCTCGCGCGGCAAGTAAAAAAAAAAGTGTCATGGCCGGGCGTCCCCGCGCGCCCCCGCCCCGCAGCTATGGTTGCGCCTGCACCGCTTTGGCTATTAGGCCTTTTGCCGTGATGGCACACGTATTTAATGGTGGGCCTGAACAGTCGGTCTAGCGGAGCGTCGTCGTGGCGATGGTCAGCGCGGCCATATTGAACCTGACGTTTTGGATTAGAACGTCAATAACAAGGCGCAACGCGTTCGTTCGTATTTGACGAATCGCTTAATGTTCCAAACATGCTCAATGTTGATGATGCCAGGTTTTCGCCTAATATATGTTTCTAGTTAGTTTACTCAACTTAAAAAAATATTTAACACTTTCGGTGCTAAGCACCCAGCATATGGGTCGAACAATAATTCGTTTGTGAGCCAACAACCCGCTTCCGAGTCGTCGCTATACGCATAGGTCTTGATGACTTGGCATTTTCGGGCTTGTAAAGAAAAATGTGATAAACTTTAAATATTTCATATTATGTATGTATGGCTCCGGCTGTGTGGCTCCGGCCTAGAATAGACCACCCCTCTCCTCCCATGGGTGTCGTAAGAGCCGACTAAGGGATGGTGTAGGTGGTTTGTAACTATCATCCTACATCCACCTACACCCGTGTAAGTATTCGAACTAATAACTTCCCACCACACTAAGCCATCTTTGGGCTCGGAAAAGCATTTCCTAGAGGTCTGGATGGAACAGTCGGCATCAGTGCAGGATGGCAACTCAGGGCGATGGCGGATAAACGTCACGTACGTTAACGGCGGCGCCCAAAGACCCAGTCAGGTGGTCTACTGCGCACCCATCAACCCGCATTAGACAAGCGTGGTGGGTTAATTTGTCTAAACCCCTTCCCAAAAAAAATGAACGACACAAATAAAGCCAATCCCCCAGTGCTCGGCAGCTCCGGACAGTGCACGGCTATTGGTAGTACGCAGGTGCACCCTGGAGCTGGGGATCATAATCTCCGAGCGAGGGTCTACTACCAAACGACTAACGCCAGCAAAAAGGACACCGATAGATTGAAAATATTAACTTACAACGTACGAACTTTACGAACCGAGGAACGGCTTTTAGAATTGGAAAACGCACTTAAAAATGTCAACTGGGACATCATAGGCCTAGCAGAAGTTAGACGAGAAGGCGAAAATACAATAGAGCGAAGTGACAACATATTTTACTACAATGGGGATACCAACACAAATCACGGGGTCGGCTTCCTAGTTTCCAAGCGCTGGAAAAATAACATTATGGAATTTGTCGCCTATTCCAATAGGATTGCCGCGCTGAAGTTTCGTGTTGCTGAGACCAAAACACTAACCATCATCCAGGTTTATGCTCCAACATCTTCGCATAGCAACGATGAAACTGAAGAGTTCTATGACTTACTAAATAAAGCATGTGATGACAACAGGGGAACATGGACATTGGTCATCGGAGACTTTAACGCAAAAATCGGCCCCAGAATAACATCTGACAACACAAATGTCCTAGGCCCACATGGCTCGGGAGTCCGTAACGAGCGAGGCCAGCGACTCCTAGAATTTGCATTTGGTCAGAACCTTAGTGTGAGCAACAGTTTTTTCCACAAAAAACCCCACCGTCGATGGACTTGGTTCTCGCCTGACGGATACACAAAAAACGAGATAGATTTTTGTTTGTCTTCCAGCAAGCAAATAATAAAAAACGTAGAAGTACTTAACCAAATTAAATTTAGTTCCGATCACCGACCAGTACGTATTAAAATACGTTTTGAAATGAAAATTCACCGACACAAACTCATACAAAAATCAATTAAACGTTTAGATAGAACAACATTAATTTTGAACAAAGAAACATTTAATCTGGACATTAAAAATAGCTTTAGTTTGTTAGAAACAAGATTTTCAGAAGATGCACAAGTCCAATATGATAATATAAAACACGTTTTAAAAATCGCTAGCCGAAATATCAAGAGTCATAACAAAAAGCATAAGAAACTTACGAATTACACAATTCACCTTATTGAGGAACGCCAGACAAAGAACTTTCAGTCTATAGGTTACAGAGAGCTCGATCGTAAAGTAAAGAGAAGCATACGACATGACATCAGAAATTACAACACACAACTGGATGATGCAGCTCTAACAAACAACCGGTCCCTGAGGTCTGCGATGCGCGGTATGGATACAGGCAGGTCCACAATCACACACATAAGGGATAATAACGGCGTGAAGCAAGGAGATAAGGCAAAAGTTATACAAATATGCACTCAGTTCTATAAGTCCTTATACTCAGATATTACTACTCCTCAATCCGCAGCAAACGTAACTTACACATGCCCTGACGATATTCCAATAATTACTGGTTTTGAAGTCCATCGGGCTCTTAGTGGCATGAGATACAACCGAAGTCCAGGTGAAGACGGCATCACCACTGAATCACTTCGAGTTGGAGAACCAACCCTACTACCTCACATTTGCAATCTTTTTAACACTATCCTCAAAACAGGCAACTTCCCTAATCATTTCTGTCATTCGAATATAATTCTGTTACATAAAAAAGGTGATAAATCCGATATTGGGAATTACCGCCCCATCAGCTTAGTGTCGCATCTTTACAAAATTTTTATCAAAACCCTCGAAAACCGCATATCAGGAACATTAGACCACCATCAACCTCCAGAACAGGCCGGATTCCGTCGTGGCCTTTCAACTGCTGACCACCTCCAGTCTTTAAACCAAATCATCGAAAAACACCAAGAATTTAATCTACCGTTATACCTCGCGTTCGTGGATTACTCAAAAGCTTTCGACAGCTTAACACATAGGGCAATATTTTCTGCACTTAACAAACATAAAATAGAACCGACATACATACATCTTTTGCAAAAGCTATACCACAACAGCACAGCAGCCGTACGCTTAACCACCACCGGGCCAGCTTTTCCCATTCGGAGAGGAGTCAAGCAAGGCGACCCGCTATCTCCTAAACTCTTCACAGCCACGCTGGAAGAGGTTTTCCAAGAAATAAACCCACACTGGCTGGATAAGGGTGTTGTCGTCGGCGGAAAGAGATTAACTAATCTTCGTTTCGCCGACGACATTGTCCTTTTTTTCTTCCTCAGCAGCTGAGCTAGGCCTTATGTTCGAACAGCTGAGCCACGCCAGTCTCCAAGTCGGACTTTTGATGAATATGACTAAAACAAAAGTGATGACGAACAGCACAGCGCGTAACATAGAAATTGGGGGTGTGGTGATTGAACATGTCCATGAATACATATACCTCGGCCAGATAGTCTCTTTCCAGGCAAGACAAGATAAAGAAATTGCTCGACGCACCGAGAATGCCTGGAAGAGCTACTGGTCGATGAAACATTTAATGAAGGGATCTCTCCCTCTTTCACATAAACGAAAGCTCATGGACATGTGCATTCTCCCCACCCTCACCTATGGAGCGCAAACATGGTCGCTTACAAAGCGTCAGAAGTCCGCACTTGGGGTCTGTCAACGAGCTATGGAGCGAAGTATACTGGGTGTCAAACTTACAGACCGCATCAGAAACACCATACTTCGCTCCAAAACCCAAATAGCTGATGCTGGCCTAACAGCTGCTAGGTTAAAATGGAACTGGGCTGGGCACATCTGCCGCATGTCGGAGGAGCAATGGGCAAAAGTTACCACTCAGTGGATACCACAAAGCAAGAAACGACAACGCGGCAGGCCCAAAAGGAGATGGCGGGATGAGCTGGACTCTTTCTCTAAGAATTGGTCTACTGTCGCACTGGACCGCAAAAAGTGGAAGGAGGGAAGGGAGGCCTTTGCCCTGCAGTGGGACAGTATAGGCTCATAATAATGTATGTATTTATTCTTATATCTTTTCTAGTTTATTTTTCTGTTTTGCACCTACTGTGTATTGTCTCTGCATCACCCTAAGGTAGACTGGTAGAAAATGCCCAAGGCATTAAGTCCGCCTTTGTGCGATTTTTGTGCATAAAGTTTTAGTAAATATATAATTTGAACTTGGTAGGGAAAGTATTAATTGTCTTCCCATTCACAGTCACAGTCCACACATTTAAAACTGATTTTGATAATTTTTGCTTGAGTCAATGATCCACCTTCTGATTTAAGAATGTCAATGTCAATGTGTTTACTGTAGCTGTTTGTTGTTCCACTTGAATAAATCAAAGTATAATAAATGTCGTATAGCCCAAGATATTCAAAAACTACAATTTAAGTAGGTACCTCGAGTTTGAAAAGTTATAAACTTCAAATGTTCAATTGAGAGTGTTCTGTTCTTTTGCTTATGCTGTTTTACAGGAACTAACTTTGAAAGTGTTCTAACGTTACCACAACAATCCCCAAAATAATAATATTTTTTTCTTTTCATAACGTAGTAGTAACTGCAAAAATCACTTTTCTAATGACAACAAATTATTTATCTCTAGTTTTCGGAATCTAGCGAGTCGCTGCCACTTGCAACTCGCGCCATCAACTCAGGGAATCCCTCTCACTAATGGTGCTCGCTCCAAATCGCCCAGTGTTTACTTTTATTGTGGAGATAAATCTGTCTTAACTGTCCCGATAATCGTCGCTAACTGTGGCTCACGTAAATATTGCTAGTATTATTGCTTCGCCTTGAATTTATGCTGTTTATGTAAAGGTGGAGTAAATAAACTGTCCTAGACCTTTCTGAAATTGCTTCAGTCTAACGAATTCATTATTTATTTAAACTTCAAGTAAAATTAGGTACTTTCCTGACAAAAAAAAATATGATTCTGGATACGTGTTTTTGTTTTATCAAATTATTAAAAAATAACGAAGATAGAACGCGTCGAAGATCATGAGCTTGTGACGTCACTTTCTGGTAAAAAAATATTGAAATGTGACGTTACACAAGTTAGTCTTAACTTTTTAGTTTACTTGAAAAAAAAACGTGTCCAATATTTTTTGGAAATCTATCTCATAGAAATCGGACTAATTAGATTTTTTATGTCAAGTAGGTACCCTTTTGCGATACATAGGCAGACTTAATGCCACAAGACATAATCTACCAGTTAACCTTTGGGTTAAATAGGACAACATTGTGTAGGGTACAAAATATTAACTAAAGAATAACTTACTTTCCACATCCAAATAGATTTCTAAATATTTGTTAACTTTTTATCGTCTTTTAAGTTTTATAAGTGCTCATGTAGGCCTATGAGAAATTAAATACTTTGATTTTGATCTGGCCTGACTGTTTAAATTATTAATCACAAGTTCTACTTCCACGATAAGACAAGAGTCAGAGATTTTAATCAAGTATAGTAACGTGTGATTTAGCTTGAGTAGTAGGCGTGGCCATAAATAATTAATTACATACCTCGAAAAGCACTTCAAGTCTTTAGATCCTCCGTCGGGGCTGCGGGTTGTTCGAAAGAGATACCGCGGCCTCGGAAAAAAGGGCTAAGAAGGAACATGGGTGGTTTTAAGTCAGTAGAAGTCTGACACTCCATACCACTCTGCCCAGAGCGGGAGGAGTCATTTGATGATGTTCCACACCCAAAAAAAAAGACTTTGGATCCCGCTAGTATTTATAGATTTTTTCACAGATCACTTACGGATAGTCAGAAAGTTTCAGAACTAGTCTTCAATGGGTATCGTATCACCCAGTTACTGGGTTATGAATGCCAGATAGGCAGGCACGTCGTGCAAAAATACTGGTATTCAGCTGAATCTGGCTAGGTTGGAAGCCGTCCCAACCTCGGAAGATCGAGACGACGAACTAAATGCCATCATTTATTTTATTGAAAATAATATTTTATACATTTTTTTTTAAATTTATTTAAACATACAGTCTTAACACAGTTTCATATTTATTTCGTACCATTAAACCATAGATGGTTTGTATTGGTACTCACATTCGCTATAACAACACTGCTTAATTACTAAAAAAAATATAAGTAAAATGTAGGTACATGAATAATATTTTGCACACAACTACCCGTAAACATCTATCCGTAAGTGAGTGCTTGCTATACATGATGTGTGTAAACACCGCTTTAAGTTTTCTTGTTACTATTAAATCCCTTTCAGCTTTGTATCAAGTAAAGTTATCTTTTAAGCCATAATTCACTACTATCTTCATCCTTTACAAGCTGCCCATATAAAAACACATTTAAAAACAATCCCACAAAACAATAGCCCCGTAATTATCTTGTGCGAACTCGTAAAAACTTTAACATGTCGCTATCAAATATTTTGCACCTAACTTAACGAGCGGATCCTGGTCATAAAACCGTGTATATCTTTCATACTTCGTAATCCATTGCCTGTTTTGCTCAAAGATGGGTAGCCCGTGGTCATACATAACGTTCAATGCATGTTATAAATCATTAGTGATGTATGGATGCGTAGAAAGGGACTAGTTTTATTACGGCTTCGTTTTATAGTTCAACCAATAGCCGCGGTGCTACAGGCTCTGGTTGCAAGTTTAGGGAATTAGGTAGAGGACTTGAAGTGAGCGGGTAACGGGTTCTGAAAGAAGATTTACGAGGCTTTATTTAAATTAGTAATATCACAATACATCACGTCTTAGCTGTCATCTCCAAACGGTTAGGCATGAGTGTACTTAATAGTACACCCACATTTTGCCAGTTATGTTTAAGTCCTATGTAATATTGTTTTTTGTTTTTTCTGTGTGTATAACGTAACTTCCTGCACTTTTCTTATATGCAAAACCATTTTAATTAGAGTAGTCACAGCCGGCAAATGGCTGCGGGAGCGCCCTGGCGACTTTTTTTAGATACCTACGTCAAGCACCAGTCTTATTATTAATAGGGGGCGAGCCTATTGCCAGCAACTAGGCACAAATCCCGACTACGTGGCTGCTACTGAGAAATTCCTGATGGTAAGACCCAATAAGACTTTGCCCAACCGGGGTATCGAATCCAGGACCTTATGCTTAGAAATCGCGCATGCAACCACTAGACCAATGAGGCAATTTTGAAATGAAAAGCAAGTACATTATGGTTTACTATGTAGTTTTTGCTGCGGTTTCGGCCATCCATCATTGCCTGATCAGATGTGAAGAAAAATACATCTCTTCCTACCGATTTGTACGCCGCGATATGTGGCTGAACATGTCAGAACTTTCTGTATCTCATTATTATCCTGCATGCAATGTATCATGTACACCATGTTTAAACAAATAAATATTACTTACTTACTTACTTACAGACTTCGAGACAGAGGGGTCCGCAAAGGCCGAGTCCTGCCGGGCTGCGGGGACTGTTCGAAAGAGATACCGCGGCCCCGGAACACAAAGGGCTAAGAAGGAACATGGATGGGTTTTAGTCTGTACAAGTCTGACACTTCCTTCCGCTCCACCCAGAGCTGGATCATTAAGATTATTTCCCAGCTACCAAAAGTTCAGAGTCGTTAATTAATCCACCTCACCAGGTTTTTAACCCCCACCAAAAACGACGGAGTGTTATAATTTTTTCGTGTCTGTCTGTGTGTGCCTGTGTTTGTATGTGGCGTCGTAGCTCCCGAACGCATGAACCGATTTTGATTTTGTTTGTCTTTGCTGCAACCAACGTGGGCCTCCGTGGGTAGTTTAGGTTTTTGCCAATGACCCACCAAAACTACCATTTCCATTCTTTTTTTACCCGATTACAAGGAAAGGGTAATGTTTCTACCAATCTTTTATTTTCTCTAAAGCCAGCGTACCTAATGGCCCACAGCCTCTCTTGTCCAGCCCTAATCCGGTTGTTTTACGACTCGCCTTTTGTAGCCGCCGGCACTGAACTCCCGACCATTTTCATTTATCGTGCGTATTGCATCCGATTCCGAGCGTTTATACTTCACGATTTAGTTTAGTGTGTCACGGACGCGTGCGATTTTTTATGTAGCGATTGAAGATAATATATTGTGCTTGTGTGTAAGTGTGTTAATATGTTTTGTTCGATCATTTGTTATTAATTGAGTTGAAGGTGATGAATAATCCCGTCGTGGCTGTGGGTTGTTCGCAAGAGATACCGCGGCCTCGACATGAAGGGCTAAGAAGGAACATAGGTGGTTTTTAGCCAGTAGAAGTATGACACTCCCTTGCGCTCTGCCCAAGAGCGGAAAAAAAGGAAAAAAAGGTAATGAATAATTATTTGTTAGGATAGATTTACCTACCTACCTAACTAGGTGTTGCCAGCGACTTCGTCCGCTTCAACTCGAAAATTATCCCACGGGAAGATACAATCGGGATAAAAACTATCCTATGTGTTAATCCAGGTTACATACTATCTGTGTACCAAATTTTATCCAAATCCATTCGGTAGTTTTTGCGTCAAAGAGTAACAAACAAACATCCATCCATCCATCCATTCATCCTCACAAACTTTCGCATTTATAATATTAGTAGGATTAATTTGTTGTCAAGAGGAAAATATCGTAAGGAAAGTTTAGTAGAAGAATTATTGTGGAGAGGTGCAAGAGAAGAGAAACACTAAAGAAAAGTTTATACGCCGAGGAGTCTCAGTATGCTAAGGGTGGTTAGGTTACTGCGGGTTGTTCGCAAGAGATACCGCGGCTTCGACATGAAGGGCTAAGAAGGAACATGGGTGGTTTTTAGCCAGTAGAAGTCTGACACTCCCTTTCGCTCTGCCCAAGAGCGGGAGGGGTTATTTGATGATTTCCCACCCGCCAAAAAAAAGGGGTGGTTAGGTTACCCATCCACGGTCTAACCCAAGCGTTGTTTAATGTCAAAGGTAGACCCGTGTTGCTGATAATCGCAATTTTCAACCCCTTTTTTTATGTTGGGTGAAAAATCATCAAATAACCCCTCCCGCTCTTAGGCAGAGCGGCGAAGGGAGTGTCAGACTTCTACTGACTAAAAACCAGCCATGTTCTTTCTTAGCCCTTCATGTCGAGGCCGCGGTATCTCTTGCGAACAACCCGCAGCCCCGACGGGAACCCCTTGGAAACAAAAATATAGCTTAAACCTTAAATGGAAGCAAATCGTTATTATCATCCCTTTCTGAAACCCTCTCACATATAATTAGAACTCCGCTTATCCCACTACTAAAATAAACAGTAATAAATTTAGTCTAAAGCAACAAACACACAAATTCACTTAGTTACGGTTATTATGTTTATATATAATAACGAATTTCTATAACATTGAATTAATAGCGGAATATCATTTTACGCCCAAAAATAACTAAAATTGTTTCAATAGGATGCCAATTTGTGGCAGAAGATACTTTATTTTCAGTTCAGTCTTGTCCTATTACATCACCACCTCGATCCAATTCAAAATCGGCAGGATCTAGATCTAATCTCTAAAATTCAAAAACATGTCCCTAACCCGTATCCCAACTATTCCCAGCAGTGGGAATACTAAATAAAATCCTTGTACACCCACCCACATTACACCAGTTAATTAACTGATGCACAGCCCCATAATATTTTACCCGACCCGGGAATCAAACCCAAGTCCTTATGCTCAGCATTCACGCTTGCGTCTGGACCAACGAGGCAGGCAATCTTGTGAACATTAAAGCCTATTAATTATTCTGTTTACGTGTAAGCCATCAGTTTTGAGTGAGAGTCTGTGTTGTCAAAATGTAAGTAATATAAATTTCATACATTGTGAAAGAGTATTTCTCAGAAAGTTTAGGTTTGAGGGTCCTATGAATGCCCGTCGGGGCTGCGGGTTGTTCCCAAAAGATACCGCGGCCTCGACACAAAGGGCTAAGAAGGAACATGGGTGGTTTTTAGTCAGTAGAAGTCTGACACTCCCTACCGCTCTGCCCAGTGCGGGTCAAACAAAAGTCATCATCTGCCTAGCCTTTTCCCAACTATATTGGGGTCGGTTTCTTGTCGAAACAGATGCAGCAGAATATCAATATTTGACATGGAGCGACTGCCTATCTGACCTCCACAACCCAGTTAGTACTGGGTAATACGATACCTTTTGTTAAGACTTGTCAGACTTCCAGGTCACTGACTACCCGTAACGACTCTGCCAAAGATCTATATATGGCAGCCGGGACAAATCGTTTCTCTGAGACTTCGTCGACCTTCATTGTCTCGGCGCTTTTCTTGTGTTTGCCACTGTTGATTCTGACTAACAGGAGTTACAGTGGTTTGGGAATAGTGTGGCGGGGTTGTCCCATATAAAAAAAAAAGCCGGGACCAACAGCTTAACGTGCTTTTCGAGGCACGGAAGAAACTAGGTGTGTAATGAGTGGTCACCCATCCACGGATCAACCGAGGTAAGCGAGGCTTTACCTAATTATCCACCCGAGCGGCGATTATTATTAGGCCACAAGGTTCTCCTATATGCAGGTACCAGGTACATAATGTATACAGGGTGGTGCCGACAATACGACAATCAATGAAACCACTGGTAGTTCTAGTTCATAGGAACATTTTTAAACTCTTAAATAAATCTTGACACCGTCATGTTGACGACGATACGACAATAACCTACCTAAATTACCTAAATATCTTTGTCAAATTCGTTTGTTACATTTTATTTCCACACGTTAATCGGTGCAAATTATTCCTAAGGTTAGTAAACCAATATTTGTTTGTAAATTGTAATGTATTTCGTTAACAGTTTTATGCTACTTAGTTTTATAGATTTTTTTATTTTGGTGTTAAGATTTATTTGATAGTTTAATAATGTTCCTATGAACTAGAACTACCAGTGGTTTCATTTATTGTCGTATTGTCGGCACCAACCTGTATAAATTAATTACTTCGTCTATCTATTGATATGTCGTCTTATGTAACAGTAATTAAGTACATGCCTACCTGCCCCGTTGTACCAGACGGTGGTTATCGATCTGTGTTCGGTAATTAAGTCATGTAGGTTCAATAGAAACTGGCTTTCAATCGAATTGCTGCTTTACATGGCTAACGTATTATACATGTAGCGCCACTTTTCGGTGGGTAGGCAGTTAGGCAGGCATGAAGCCTAGTAAACAAATATACCACCATCAAAGTGCTATTAGGTTTTCCAACAGAATATTTTTTAGCCGCCGTTTAATTTTGATTTGTGCCCGATTGATGGTAAAAGCCTTGTCCCTTTTTTTTTTTGGCGGGTGGAAAATCATCAAATAACCCCTCCCGCTCTTGGGCAGAGCGAAAGAGAGTGTCGGACTTGTACTGACTAAAAACCACCCATGTCCCTTCTTAGCCCTTCATGTCGAGGCCGCGGTATCTCTTGCGAACAACCCGCAGCCCCGACGGGACCCGCAGCCTCGACGGGACTCGCGGCCCCGACGGGAAAGCCTTGTCCCTTGTAACATATAACTTAAACATAACTGGCAAAATGTGGGTGTATTTCAAAGAATACTTCTGCCTAACCCTTCTGTATTTACAGGCGCGATGCTATACGTTAGGTTAAAGGTTTCCATACCAGTTAAGGGGATCACAGTAGTGGATGACTTTGACGATTTGACCTCTGTACTGGCTTTTGTTTATTTTTCGGCCCCTACCGGCAAACGACTGTACTACAGAAAAACGTACCAAAGAACAGAAATGTGTCGCAGAGTGGTCATCGTATTTGCCTAACATATTTTGTTTCTCTTGGAGTACCTACATCATAATGTATGAATAAAATATTTAATAATAAATTATACACTTTGACTAATGAAGTAATAACCTAGCTTTCATTACTTATTTCACTGAGCACAGGTACTCCTACGATACATTCTTAAGGTCTGATAAAGACCAGGTAACTGCTTATCGCTTCTCAGTCACGGAAATAGTCAGAATGCTCCAGCTTTCAGCTAACTGAGCACGAATGCTACTACATGATACATTTTGAAGGTCTGACGATGACCACCTAAGTGCTTATCGGTTCTCAGTGACTGATGTAGTTAGAATGACCTAGCTTTCAAATTTTATCTATCTGAGCACGTATTCTACTACATGATACATTATGAAGGTCTGATGATGACCAGCTAAGTGATTATCGGTTCTCAGTGACGGATATAGTTAGAATGCTCCAGCTGTCAGCTTTTATCTTATTGAGCACGGATACTACTACATGATACATTTTGAAGGTCTGATGATGACCAGCTAAGTGCTTATCGGTTCTCAGTGACGGATGTAGTTAGAATGACCGCCATCAGGTAAATGGCACCATCAGTCTCCAAGGCCTCTTCGAGCTCTTTCAAATGAGTCCACATACGACGGTTCTACGTGGTGCCATCAATGAGATCCTATACTTACCTTCGGAGCCTACCATCAGGTAGCTAGTATCATCAGTCTCCAAGGCCTCCTCGAGCTCTTTCAAATGAGTCCAAACACGATGGTTCTACTCGGTGCCGTCAATGAGATCCTATACCCACCTTTGGAGTCCACCATTAGGTACGAGACATCATCAGTAATCCAGATCTCCATCTTCCATCAAACGAAATTCTCAAGACAAAATAATTAAAACGATAAAACAATTAACACCATTAAAACAATAACATACATTACATAACATCGCGCCTGTAATCCCCAAAGGGTTAGGCAGAGGTGTACCTAATAGTAGGCGTGATGTTATGTTATGTATGTTATTATTTTTATGATTTAATTGTTTTATCGCTTTTAGCGATAAAACAATTGTAGCAAAAAACAATTGTAGTCGTTCTTGTATCACGGATGCTACTACATGATACATTTTGAAGGTCTGATGATAACCAGCTAAGTGCTTATCGGTTCTCAGTGACGAACGTAGTTAGCATGACGTAACTTTAAAATTTTATCGATCTGAGCACGGATGCTACTACATAATATATTCTAAAGGTCTGATGATGACCAGCTAAGTGCTAATTGGTTTTCAGTGACGGATATAGCTAGAATGACCTAGCTTTCAAATTTTATCGATCTGAGCACGGATACTACTACATGATACATTTTGAAGGTCTGATGATGACCACCTAAGTGCTTATCGGTTCTCAGTGACGGGTGTAGTTAGAATGACCTAGCTTTCAGATTTTATCTTATTGAGCACGGATGCTACTACATGATACATTTTGAAGGTCTGATGATGACCAGCTTAGTGCTTATCGGTTCACAGTGACGGATATAGCTAGAATGACCACCATCAGGTAAATGGCACCATCAGTCTCCAAGGCCTCCTCGAGCTCTTTCAAATGAGTCCAAACACGATGGTTCTACGCAGCGCTGTCAATGAGATCCTGTACCCACCTTCGAAGTCCACCGTCAAGTAAATGGCATCATCAGTCTCTAAGGCCTCCTCGAGCTCTTTCAAATGAGTCCAAACACGACGATTCTACGCAGTGCCGTCAATGAGATCCTTTACTTACCTTTGGAGTCCACTATCAGGTAAATGACATTATCAGTCTCCAAGGCGTCCTCGAGGTCACAACACCATTAAAATAATAAGATACATAACATAACATCACGCCTACTATTAGGTACACCTCTGCCTAACCCTTCGGGGATTACAGGCGTGATGTTATGTAATGTATGTTATTATTTTAATGGTGTTAATTGTTTTATCGCTTTTAATTATTTTGTCTTGAGAATTTCGTTTGATGGAAGATGAAGATCTGGATGACTGATGATGTCTCGTACCTGATGGTAAACTCCGAAGGTGGGTATAGGATCTCATTGACGGCACTGAGTAGAACTATCGTGTTTGGACTCATTTGAAAGAGCTCGAGGGGGCCTTGGAGACTGATGATACAAGCTACCTGGTGGTAGACTCCGAAGGTAAGTATAGGATCTCATTGATGGCACCACGTAGAACCGTCGTGTGTGGATTCATTTGAAAGAGCTCGAAGAGGCCTTGGAGACTGATGGTGCCATTTACCTGATGGTGGTCATTCTAGCTATATCCGTCACTGTGAACCGATAAGCACTTAGCTGGTCATCATCAGACCTTCAAAATGTATCATGTAGTAGCATTCGTGCTCAATAAGATAAAATCTGAAAGCTAGGTCATTCTAACTACATCCGTCACTGAGAACCAATTAGCACTAAGCTGGTCATCATCAGACCTTCAAAATGTATCATGTAGTAGCATCCGTGCTCAGATCGATAAAATTTGAAAGCTAGGTCATTCTAGCTATATCCATCACTGAGAACCAATTAGCACTTAGCTGGTCATCATCAGACCTTCAAAATGTATCATGTAGTAGCATCCGTGCTTAAAAAGATAAAAGCAGAAAGCTGGGTCATTCTAACTACATCCGTCACTGAGAACCGATAAGCACTTAGCTGATCATCATCAGACCTTCAAAATGTATCATGTAGTAGCATCCGTGCTCAATAAGATAAAATCTGAAAGCTAAGTCATTCTATCTACATCCGTCACTGAGTACCGATAAGCACTTAGCTGATCATCATCAGACCTTCAAAATGTATCATGTAGTAGCATCCGTGCTCAGATCGATAAAATTTTAAAGCTAGGTCATTCTAGCTATATCCGTCACTGAGAACCAATTAGCACTTAGCTGGTCATCATCAGACCTTCAAAATGTATCATGTAGTAGCATCCGTGCTCAGATCGATAAAATTTGAAAGCTAGGTCATTCTAGCTATATCCATCACTGAGAACCAATTAGCACTTAGCTGGTCATCATCAAACCTTCAAAATGTATCATGTAGTAGCATCCGAGCTCAATAAGATAAAAGCAGAAAGCTGTAGCATCATAACTGTATCCGTCACTGAGAACCGATAAGCACTTAGCTGATCATCATCAGACCTTCAAAATGTATCATGTAGTAGCATCCGTGCTCAATAAGATAAAATCTGAAAACTAAGTCATTCTAACTACATCCGTCACTGAGAACCGATAAGCACTTAGCTGATCATCATCAGACCTTCAAAATGTATCATGTAGTAGCATCCGTGCTCAGATCGATACAATTTTAAAGCTAGGTCATGCTAACTACGTTCGTCACTGAGAACCGATAAGCACTTAGCTGGTTATCATCAGACCTTCAAAATGTATCATGTAGTAGCATCCGTGCTCAATAAGATAAAATCTGAAAGCTAAGTCATTCTATTTACATCCGTCACTGAGTACCGATAAGCACTTAGCTGATCATCATCAGACCTTCAAAATGTACCATGTAGTAGCATCCGTGCTCAGATCGATAAAATTTTAAAGCTAGGTCATTCTAGCTATATCCGTCACTGAGAACCAATTAGCACTTAGCTGGTCATCATCAGACCTTCAAAATGTATCATGTAGTAGCATCCGTGCTCAGATCGATAAAATTTGAAAGCTAGGTCATTCTAGCTATATCCATCACTGAGAACCAATTAGCACTTAGCTGGTCATCATCAAACCTTCAAAATGTATCATGTAGTAGCATCCGTGCTCAATAAGATAAAAGCAGAAAGCTGTAGCATCATAACTGTATCCGTCACTGAGAACCGATAAGCACTTAGCTGATCATCTTCAGACCTTCAAAATGTATCATGTAGTAGCATCCGTGCTCAATAAGATAAAATCTGAAAACTAAGTCATTCTAACTACATCCGTCACTGAGAACCGATAAGCACTTAGCTGATCATCATCAGACCTTCAAAATGTATCATGTAGTAGCATCCGTGCTACAAGAACGACCACAATTGTTTTTTGCTACAATTGTTTTTTCGCTAAAAGCGATAAAACAATTAAAATCATTAAAATAATAACATACATAACATAACATCACGCCTACTATTAGGTACACCTCTGCCTAACCCTTTGGGGATTACAGGCGCGATGTTATGTAATGTATGTTATTGTTTTAATGGTGTTAATTGTTTTATCGTTTTAATTATTTTGTCTTGAGAATTTCGTTTGATGGAAGATGAAGATCTGGATGACTGATAATGTCTCGTACCTGATGGTGGACTACGAAGGTGGTGTATAGGATCTCATTGACGGCACTGCGTAGAACCATCGTGTTTGGACTCATTTGAAAGAGCTCGAGGGGGCCTTGGAGACTGATGATACTAGCTACCTGATGGTAGACTCCGAAGGTAAGTATAGGATCTCATTGATGGCACCACGTAGAACCGTCGTTTGTGGACTCATTCGAAAGAGCTCGAAGAGGCCTTGGAGACTGATGGTGCCATTTACCTGATGGTGGTCATTCTAGCTATATCCGTCACTGTGAACCGATAAGCACTTAGCTGGTCATCATCAGACCTTCAAAATATATCATGTAGTAGCATCCGTGCTCAATAAGATAAAATCTGAAAGCTAGGTCATTCTAACTACATCCGTCACTGAAAACCGATAAGCACTTAGGTGATCATCATCAGACCTTCAAAATGTATCATGTAGTAGCATCCGTGCTCAGATCGATAAAATTTGAAAGCTAGGTCATTCTAGCTATATCCGTCAATGAGAACCAATTAGCACTTAGCTGGTCATCATCAGACCTTCAAAATGAATCATGTAGTAGCATCCGTGCTCAATAAGATAAAATCTGAAAGCTAGGTCATTCTAACTACATCCGTCACTGAGAACCGATAAGCACTTAGCTGATCATCATCAGACCTTCCAAATGTATCATGTAGTAGCATCCGTGCTCAATGAGATAAAAGCTGAAAGTTGGAGCATTCTGACTATTTCCGTGACTGAGAACCGATAAGCAGTTACCTGGTCTTCATCAGACCTTCAAAATGTATCATGTAGTATGAGAGACCATCATTAGGTACGAGACATCATCAGTCATTTAGATCTCCATCTTCCATCAAACGAAAATCTCAAGACAAAATAGTTAGATAACATAACATCACGCCTGTAATCCCCGAAGGGTTAGGCAGAGGTGTACCTAATAGTACACCCACATTTCGCCAGTTATGTTTAAGTCCCATATAATAGGGGCGAGCCTATTGCCATCAACCGGGCACAAATCCAGACTCCGTGGCTGTTACTTATAATTTCCTGATGGAAAAACCCAATAACACTTTGCCCGACCCGGGAATCGAACCCAGGACCTCATACTCAGCATCGTGCTTACGACCACTAGACCAACGAGGCAGTCCAAAATTAAAATAATATCATAGATATATCTATATACCAAAATATCTACTAAGAAACGTAGGTAATTTACCAATAGTTTTGGAGAGCTCGGCCACGCGTCACTTTACGCTTATTAGGCATAGTCAGCTTAGTCTATGATAGGTGCAAACAACAAAACGAAATTACAAACTACTTTAAATATATTTACAAACTTATTTTCTGTTCTTATTTTACGAAATATTGATAACTATAATACAATTTACAATATGTTTTAATTCAGAAAACATTAAAAACGTGAACTTTTGAATTTTATTTGTGAAGTAATGACATGCGTGCAGTCCACCCGTGACAACAGTCATCGAGACACTGGCATAGCGCGTTCCAAGTATGCGCGACGGGTTTTGCGCCGCATTTGCCTCAAAATGTCGGGAATTAATTTATTATTTTAAAATTTTATTACAAATCAGAGAAAATAAACAATACGGATTGTTAAATACATCACTACGTATTTTTGGGTATAAAATTCATACCGAACTATTCAGCCGTTACAGAGACAAAATTCGATTTCGGTTAAGACATACTACGATTTTTTATTAAATAATGTGAAGGTTTATTAAAATTTTAAACAATACGAATTATTTGTGATGACTTTAAGTATAACATATATTTTTTTTATTGAAATCGTACGGAAGGATTCCTCAACAAATTTCTTTAAACATACGTCGTTTTTGGGATTTTAGCAACGCAACGGCCTTAAGTCAGCTGGTGAACTAGTGGCGCACACAAGGTACAGACAGATACTTCTGAACTATACTGTCAATATAGATTTTTTTTTCAACACTGGTTTCACCGTTATGTAATTTTCACAAACTAGGAGAAGTTTGATATTCTTTTTGTCAAGTATAGTTTTACCTTTTCGTTTGTTAGTAAATTATTTCAAACATGCATAACATAACATCACGCCTGTAATCCCCGAACTCAAATTTCGCCAGTTATGGTTTAAGCCCCGTATATAGGGGGCGAGCCTATTGCCATCAACCGGGCACAAATCCAGGTTCACAAGTTACCTTCTAATGTGGACCCTCACGCACCGTACACTTACAACCACAAAACGAAAGTGACGACCAATAATAATATACAATTAATACAAAATCAAATTCAACCCGTAGTGACGAACCATCATCAATAACATCGATAATAGTGATGCGCTGTTATATCGAAACGTTCGATACATTATAATTTTCGCGAGTAATTAAATTCGATATCGCAGTAATTTCGGTGCCCATTATCCAAAGTTGCTATTAATTTTACTCCGTAATGACGACATTTTCAGCTACAAATGAGTTTTGTTTTTGGTACTTAGCAATTTCTACGTGTTATTGAATGTTTAATGGTGTGAAATTTGTTAAATGTTATTCATTTTACATGAATTACTCGTAATACTTTATGATGAATTTTGTTAACAGCAGTCGAAGTAGAAAAAACAGTGTTTTTTTGAGGTAATACAATGGCAAGGTCAGGTTCTGCTGTTGACGCAGGATAGTTGTACATATATATAAAAACGTATTTTGCGAAAATCCTAAGCTTTTAGTCAAAAAACTGATTAGCACGGCAGGGAATTAGATTACTGATTATGAATAAGTCAAATTGATCTTATTCTTAGCATATCGATGGTAATCTAAATTTGTTTGGCACCTCCTGTAGCGCCCATCAGTTTCTGTGATGAACAAACAAAAGGACACACAGGACACGATATTAAGTGCCCCATCGTTTGTGGAACAGCGCCACATTTACACTCCAAGGCAGAGTTATTAGTGAACTGCCACCAGAGGAAACTTGCTCAGGTTGCAACTTGCTCTTTAAATAGACTCCGGAGTCTATTTAAAGACTTCCAGGCCAGTCATGGAAACTCAACCATTTCAGCAGGTGGAACAAATGGGTTAGGTAAGGATGCACTACCCCGCCACAGCGTTAGTCTGTCCGTAGACCATTCGCCAGTGTTTTGGTTTTTCAGCCTTCAAAATACGATGGTATTTAAGTGCATAGGGTAGTGTCGTGTACCTGACACCATTTTGGCTCTTTCGCCACAGCTTGCCACCACTTTGGGAACTTCTGGTGGCGCTATGGCTGCCAGTGGATACAGCATCTGTACCGAAGTCGGTTTGAGGCAACCAGTGCAGATCCAGCAGGTTTCATACAGAACTGTATCAACTAACTCTGTACGGGCACCAGTACACGTAAATTCGACAGCTGAAAAAGCTAGCGCCAGCGCAGTAGTTCGCAAGACATGATGGGAAGCACCTCACTTTAAAGAAACTAGTCGAGTGATTCAATATCATCCTAATTCTGGCTGCTCAGACATGACTGGAGTGAAACTGTTAACCAATAAATGCATCCATATGTGTAGTAATTTTGGTGTTAAATTTATCATCATCAGCCTATTAATGCTGGGACACAGGCCTCCTATCTTTGAGAAGGAATGGGCTATAATCTACCACGCGGGCCCAGTGCGGATTGATAAATGTCACAAGTCTTAGATTTTTTGTTTCTAGGACATGCCGGTTTGCTCACGATGTTATTTTCATCGTTTTTGAGAGCAGTGGTATTGAAATAAATTACACAAAGTAATGCACCTGCCTGGGTTCGAACCCACGACTTACTGTTCGTAAGTCGGCTTAGAAGTGGCTTTTTTTTAAATGAAAGAATAAAGAAATTAAAAAAATAATAATTTTGTTTTTATATCCCAAAACTCAATCGCCAAAACAATTCAGTCAAAGAACGTACTTCGTGTAAATTAATTTAATATCTTTTTGATTGGTGCCATTAATTTATTGGTAAATAGTATTTTACGACGCAGTCAATGTGTCATAAAACGTTATTAGGTTGTTGGTTCATACAAAATGTTCAATTAATTTGCCCTTACCCGTTCAATAAAGCCCGATATTGACAATGTATTTAAATATTTGTTTTGACCAAAATGTTGAGTATGAATGTAGATGGCTATAAAAGTAGAGGAAGACCAAAGAAACGGTGGATGGACTGTGTGAAGGATGATATGGGGCTAGAAAGGAGGTGACTGCTGAGATGACGAGAAATAGAGAAGTATGGAAGAGGAAGACATGTTGCGCCGACCCCAAATAGATTGGGATAAGGGCAGGAGAATGATGATGTTTTGACCAAAAGTACCTACGAGTAAGTGTGTTGACTACCTCGTTGGTCACTAGACCACTAGGTCGCAAGCGCGACTGCTAGGCATGGGGTCCTGGGTCCGATTCCCAGCTCCGGCAGTGATATTTGGTTTTTGCAACAAGAATTCCTCAGGAGCAGCCATGAAGTCTGAATTTGTGCCGGATTGACAGCAGTAGGCTCGCCCCCCATTACATGGATCTTAATCGTAACTGGCAAAATGTGGGTGTAATATTAGGTACACCTCTGCCTAACCCTTCGGGAATTATAGGCGTGATTTTATATTAGCTAGGTGTAACTCTGAGTAAGTTTTATCTACAAATGTATATAATTATGTGACAACAAAAAAAAAACTAAATTGTAAGTATTTTCAAAGTTAGCCTAAATATCAGCGATATAATACGTCGAAACTACAAGAGACTAACCATTTTCTTGTGTGAGCTTCCTTTAAAAAAGCACAAACCATTTTGAAAAATCGAGAACTACCCTCAAATTCAATTCCTCAAGTAATATATTCACATCCTCTTAAAAATCACGTCTCCCATTTGCCATTTCGTCGAGCGGGCGCTTAACAAAATAGCTATAAAAGTTAAAGTCTCAAAATTTAAATATCGCGAGCCGTCTGGCCGTCCCCGTGCGCAATTGATGTTTGTACGTATATACAAAATGCCGAGACACCGACCTGGATGTGGGCAGGGAGACGATCATTATGGAGGAGGCGATAATCTCCAGCTGAAGTAGACTATGAATACGTATTAAATGTATTAAATGTTTAAGTTCCATGTAATAATATAGAGGTCCCATCATCATCCCATCCTTTTCCATCCAATAATGTTCCCACTGCAGGGACTTGGGCCTCCTCTCTAGGAGAGAGATGGGCTATAATCCACCACGCGTGCCCAGTGCGGATTGGTAGGTAGATGTCACATGTCTTCGAATTGTTTGGTTCTGAGACATGCCGGTTTCCTCACGAAGTTTTCCTTTACCGTTTTGAGGACTGGGGTCAAACCCTCCTACTAAGAAATGCTGAAAGAAATACCAGTTTACTCTCTGCTCGATCTGCTAATCAAATCCAGGGCCTTGAAATGTTTAGCAGTAGTTCATGGGAACAAAAGACCGACAGAGAGAGATCGACAACGCAGTCGTTAATTCGCTAAGCAGTGAAGTGTGCATGTGAGTGAAATACAGGTAAACAAAATGCCATCTACACATTGACTTATATTATTATATTACTGCGTAAGGACTAGGCGGACGGCATGTTAAAATGACGCCTCGAACGTGGTCCCAATATGGTCTTTCCTAAGCCGAAGTGAACTAGTCCACGATCGGCTCTCTTCGGGTGCGGTCGTAAATTTTATTAAAAGCTTTATTTATGTTCTTTATACCTCGAAAATACCACGCCGCTTATACAAGGTTACATTAACGAGCAGACTACACCGATTCTCTGTATTGCGAATGCGTCGAGCAAATGTTCGGACTACCGCATCTTTAGTTTTTATATCAATGCATCTACATTATATAGTATTTTCTAGGCCTTTTCGTCACTTCTGGTTTAGGGAAACACATTAGCAATCTCCACAAAACCCTAACAGCTCGCTCTATTACTCTGAGCAATCCTCCCTTCGTAGGTCGTAGTTCTTCAACACAGTCTAGGTGTAAGACGCCGAGACGCGGTGACTGACCTGCGACCGTGATGTGCAATATACAACGAATATTAGCCGCACCACGTGACGTACCTAGCTAGCTGCTGCTCCGTCGATGAAGACCTTTAGTAATGTCATTAGTGCCGGGGCAAAGCCCTGGGATAGATTAGCAGGTAGCAGCAACTGTTTTTGGAGAACTTGACTAAACTCTGTTGGATATTAAGATGTCCCATTACGCATTTAACTTCGAGATAGGTCAAAATACTTCACGGGATAATCAATAAGTACACGTATATGACTGAAAATGCTAGAATGGGTCCTCAGAGAGCTTAATGATTTAGGTACGGTAGCAGAAAAAGCATTTTTCAAAAATAATTATTGCTCGAAAGTGAGTGGTAGCTGATTAAAATAATTCAAAGTATCTGTACGATAATGTCATGAACAGATTGTTTAATAATTATGATTTTTCTCGATTACTTCTCAAACTCTTGAATTAAACTTACTTAGAAGAAAGAAATCTTGTTGTGTTGTTAATTAATAAATTTACTGAAATATCATAGTATTTTTTTTATCAGTACTTATTAAAATATAATCTGAACATCACTGTATTCCAATAGTGGATGGATGGAAAGTGTACTACACCTCCTGGTAATAATAAACACCCTGTTCTGTTAGCTGTGGCTAACATTTTGCCTCCACACAGTTAATCCTCGCATATCACTAAATCTCAACATTAGCCATTTAGCCACGTGTCTTATCAGCCAGTCCAACTATGCATTAACTCTTACAATTTGTGACAAGAGGAGTTACTGGCCTTATTCAAACCCCACAACCACCCTTTGGGAAGCAAAATACTAATTCAGTGTCTCATAAAATTAAATCTGTCAACATAAACTGAACAAATGTCAAGTCGTAGATACAAACTTATATTTGCATTCCTGAAAGCCTTTAAAGCTCTCCGCATAAAGTTCATTTTTGCAAGATTGATGGCAAATGTAATTTCAACCTCAAGGCCAAATGAAACTGAGCCAAAACGTGTCCATTACCACAATTAAACGTACATGCAGTTCTTAAAGTGATATGTTATCCTTATTTCAGTTGTTTAAGGTTCATTTTTGCGTAGCACGTATGGTTGTAATAGCAACATAGATAATGTATCTTCTTTTTGTACTACTATGTATGATAATGCTACCAGGAAAAATGGATTAAGCGACAAAACCGTTAAAATAACGGACAATGTTTCAGACAAATTATTCTAAACATGTGCTGCTCCGAAGTGCTCAAGTTAAGCCACTTTAAGTAATGGATTCTGTCCGAAGTAAATGTTTGATAATTAATTGTATCGACCTGAAAGGGTTCAATGATCTCTTAATAACTGTTACAAAAGAGCATTTTTTTTAATCACCACACATCAGAGAGGAGGAGCTCGTGGCTTAATAAGAACTACCACTCGGGTCGATCTTTAGGTAAAGCTGTGCTTGCCTAGGTCGGTCTGTGGATGGGTGACCGCCCGACATACCGAGTTTCCTCCGTGCCTCGGAAAGCACGTTAAGCTGTTGGTCCCGGCTGCTATATATAGATCTTTGGCAGTCGTTACAGGTAGTCAGTGACCTGAAATTCTAACATCCAGTCTTACCAAAGAGTATCGTATTACCTAGTATTAACTGGGTTGTGGAGGTCAGATAGGCAGTCGCTCCATGTAAAATACTGGTATTCAGCTGCATCCGGTTAGACTGGAAGCCGACCCCAACATAGTTGGGAAAAGGCTAGGCAGATGATGATCAGACGAGAGTACTCATTTTGTGAGAATCCTGGTGCGGAGGCTTGTGATATTTGGTTTTTACACCAATTTTCGTTTCATATTAATTTAATTAAGATGTTGATGCCTAACATCTTAGCTAAACTAAGGTTGTTCAGAGGTTTACTGCTCAAGATTTGCTGGACGTGCACCTTTATTCCAATAGCTGTTACTAGTGGTGGCTCAGTAGTAACGGCTCCGACTTACGAGTTGTATGTCGTTGGTTCGAACCCAGGATGACGCGCTACAACCAAACATTCGAAGGCATTACTTACCAAAAGGGAATGCCAGGCCGCCGTAGTGATTTAGGCCCTGAGTGCCCACATGTAAGACCGAGTGCTAATATTAGTATACACCACAAATAATTTATTGACAAAAGAAACTTATTGAAAAAAGTCAGAGTTTCCAGATTATAAGGTTTTTTATTTTTTAATGTGCCGTACACAAGTGTTAAGAAGTTATTGAAAACTCTTCTTACATAACATAATTATTATAGCATATTATAGTATTTAATATTTTAGATAGTTGAAAATAAAACACCATATTACTAGTCAACATTTTATTCATCAAATGTATCATCAATCATCATACACTATTAACACATCGTCCAAAAAATAGCTTTTGACACTTCTATTGTCAACTGACAAGTTTTAGTGTTGCCATTACATAAAAAAGTATCGATCGATGCATTGTAGATCATTGAATTTATTATAATATGTATTCTATGCCGATTGTAAATCGCTATTATGGTTTATGATTATATTTAAATGAAACTGTGATTTTCTATTTACATAAAAAAACATAATTCCACTTTATTCAGTACAGCCACAGATACAGAATGAGACATAGATAATATCAAAATCGTAGGTAAGGTTCACAGGTAATAGACGTGAGCTTGACTTTTTAACTTTTTATCATAATAGTTACTTTTTTTTTTTTTTTAATGTTTCCAACTTCTATTGCATCGTTAATAACAGAGTTAATTACCTACGTAAAATGTATATAAGTTTTTTTAATAAAACAAATAACGTGGACAGTCTTGGGCCTAAAATCGGCATTGCCCTTTCCTCTGTGCTTCGGAAAGCACGTTAAGCCGTAGGTCCCGGCTGTGATTTAAGGCTTGTATTCACGCCAATGACCTTGTGCATACAAACTACCCCTCTCGGTCGTAGATACGGACTTTAAACGGACGCATTTTTTATTCATTATAATTAAAATAATACATGTTTTTAAAAAGTAACAAAACCAAATTATTTTCCTTTGTATTTCAAAGCAGTAGATATTTTTTTTATATTATTTTGTTAAAAAATTAAGGAGTAAAATGGTTCCATTCAACGATTTGGAGGTGATTTTGTGGATTTTTTTTCTTATTATGTGATACCGATACAAAAATTATGGCTAAACCAAATTACGTGTCATATCATGTAGATTACTAACAATTTTTCTCAGATGTAATTTCTCTGTAAGTGCCGGTGAAAAACTGCTTCATCTGCACGCTGTTTTTAAGCTTTTTCGAGAGAGGAGCCTTAAAGATTTTGAACAGTCGTTACAGGAAGTCAGTGGCCTAGACGTCTGTCAACCAGTCTTTTGGTAAGATTGGTATCGTGTTACCCAGTCTCATTAGGTTATGGAGGTCAGATAGACATTCGTTCCATGTAAAATACTGGTTATCAGCTGCCTCCTGTTATACTAGAAGCCGACCCCAACACAGTTGGGAAAAGGCTAGGCAGATAGGTCTAACTCGCCAATTACGAAGAACAAAATTCTCAGAACGCTATAGAAAAAAAAACCTAGAATCTTTTACAAGTAAAGAAGTCTCTATGTCAGCGATTTAGATTAAAACAGTATAACTGTCTGTATTAAGAGACAATCTCTTGTTTCCAGTTCGCTGGAGTCGTTAGACAAAAGACAAATACGCAACACTTTCTCGTACGGACAGAAAATAAAGAGAGATTAAAAGTAAAGACCGGAGACGGTGGTAGGGTTGGCAAAGAAAGGTTCTAAGAAAATATTTGTGTGTTTTTTTTCCTCAGCCATTTCTGTCGTAATTAAAAACTTTTTTGCAAAAAATAAAACCGACTTCAAAAACACAAAAAAGTGAAAAATAACTTTAGCTTCTGAAGTCGGTGACAAAAAAAAACTGAATAAAACAAACAAAAGTTTTTTTATTTTTGTATTTTTAGTTGTAATATCCTTTACAAATATTTGATATTCATTAATTTTACGTTGTTAACAATATATGTCACGGTAATAGGCCTTATCCGCAATAAAATGGAACTTAACATACCTAACTCTCGAAATCTGGGCGTCCTGTACACATCTGCGTACCCCGTCAGAGCATACAGACGTGATGGTAAGTTAAGATTTTGCGTAAACAATAAACATCCAAGCGATTGCAGCAATCACGACAGATTTGCCGTCTATTTTTGAAGAGTTCTATTGTATATCTCCGAAGATCAGGATCAGATCTTCACCAAATTTAAATGGGACAACCTCAGGAGTATTATATACTCTTTCAAATAAAAAAAGAATTTTGAGAATCGGTTCACAAATGGAGGAGAAATCAGGTAACATACATTAAAAAAAAAAAAAAAAAATAATACATACACACGAACATATAACCTCCTCCTTTTTTGAAGTCGGTTAAAAAGTAGAATTTGTAAATTCTTGATAAATTAATATTTTAGTTATCATCATCATTCTCTAGCCCTTATCCCAATTCATTTGGGGTCGGCACAGTATGTCTTTTTTCAATACTTCTCTTTTACTCGTCATCAAATCAAATCAAATCAAAATATTTATTTCAAGTAGGCCAGTTACAGGCACTTTTGAATAGTCGAACAAATACTAAAAATAAACTAATCAATTATGCTACAGTCCCAGTCACAAGGCATAATAACTGTGAGTGTACTGTAGTTGCCCATTCCAAAGCGTTGGTCTCATGAGAAGAACGGCAAGAAACTCCATGGACACTCTTTTAAATCATAATATTGTTACAAAACTTTGCTTACATCATTCATGTTGAGATGGTATATTATGTGAGAACGATGTAGCAAGATGTGCACGATAAGTGTCCACTGAAAAGTCAAAAACGACGATTCAAAGATAAAATAATAATTCAAACAAGCCGTGGCAACTAAGAGGTGACCAGTCACAACTGACAGCACCCGTTCACGAGCATGACGCATCATCATCATCTCATCCTCATTTCCTGCCATATCATTCTTTACACAGTCCATCTATCGTGTTTTCCCTACTCCTCCGCTATTCTTTTCTGATTAATATCGTTGCGGGATCCAAGGCAGTTAAATCGTTTCTCTGGGACTTCGTCGAGCTGTACAACAGACATGTTTTTTTTGCCATTTTATTAAATACCGTTTGAGTTGCTTAAAAATAAAATAAAATAAATGTTGAAAATAGACTAAAATGTTTATCAAGTTTTTGCTATTTCCAAAAATCAACGAAATGGGATACAGCCGGTATTCCATTTCGTTGATTTTACTAGATTGTCGATGTAAAAAAACGCGTATTGGCCATCCGGTCTATTAACGTTTGTGCCAACCCTAAAAGCGACAAGAGGATTGAAGTAAACAGCAGCGTCTGGCTACACTACACAATTATCGGAACATATTTGTCACAAACTAACTGCTAATCTATACTTAACTATATAGTCTTCAGTTTAGCTTTGTAATGAATGTAAGTAATGTGTGATGATTGTAATGTGAATGTAATTTAAAGGATTTTATCGGTAGATCCCGTCGGGGCTGCGGGTTGTTCGACTTCTACTGACTAAAAATCACCCATGTTTCTTCTTAGCCCTTCATGTCGAGGCCGCGGTATCCATACACTAGGAATTTCCCCTGTATCGTGAGTGCGTTCACAAACATTTAATTTAAACTGACATACACAACATAAAATCTAGCCTTTTTTTTTTTTTTTTTGGGGGTGGGAAATCATCAAATAACCCCTCCCGCTCTTGGGCAGAGCGAAAGGGAGTGTCAGACTTCTACTGACTAAAAACCACCCATGTTCCTTCTTCGCCCTTCATGTCGAGGCCGCGGTATCCCTTGCGAACAACCCGCAGCCTCGACAGGGACATAAAATCTAGCCTCCGGTCACAAAAATAACAACTATCGGTCATACAAAAATTTGTTGCGTGCGGGGATCGAACCCGCGACGCGCAGTAGTCAATCGCTCAGCCACTACGCCAACCGTACCGCTAAATTACGTCCCAGTTACACATCACAGTTGAAGTGTCAGTGAACACTATTGCACAACCCTTTGTGAAGTACACGCGTGATGTTATGTAATGTACGAGACATCTAAACAAATAATTAAAATGTTACCACACGGAAATTAACACGTCGTCGTCGCTTCAGTGACACATACAGAACTACGCTTTAAAATCTAAAAATATGAACTAGCAGCAATTATGCTTATGTTTGTAAATTAAACGTTAAAGCAATGAATCATTTTTATGACTAACAAAGGTTGAGCGACTGAAAATTTTACGCAGTATTGAAATAATAAAAGTGGGGCACATTTTGCATACTTAATTAGTTTTGATGCGATGGTTCCGTATATTATTTTTCCGAGTATTTTGATGATTGGTGCAACTTTAGGTGTACGGTCATAGTTAACCTCACAAACGGAGAACATACTGTGACAGCCAAAAGAAATAATCGGAGAAAGAAAGGCAATCTCATTCCAATTTTCATTTTGTTTATTTAAGTAGTGATTTTAGTTACGTCTAAAACTCTAAAGAGACAGTTCAAAACAAAAAAAACTGTCACTATTTAACTTGTAGGAATAATAATTTAATTGTTACAAAGACATACATCCACAGTACCACTTTTTCTTTTTTCTTTTTGGCGGGTGGAAAATCATCAAATAACCCCTCCCGCTCTTGGGCAGAGCGAAAGGGAGTGTCAGACTTTTACTGGCTAAAAACCACCCATGTTCTTTCTTAGCCCTTCATGTCGAGGGCGCGGTATCTCTTGCAAATAACCCGCAGTCCCGAAGGGATACATAGTACCACTCATGCTGATATTAATGAACTAGTAGAAGCAGGCAATGACAATAATGTTGATAAAGAATTATGGAGAAAAGAGGAAATGATGCTGTGATGTCTGACAGAGAATGCAAGGACAATGATAACCGAAAAAACAAGAAAAACGTGTTGCAGCGACCCCGAATAGAATAGGACAACGGCAGGATGATGATGAAGCAGGCAATGACAGTTGAAATGTTCGAAGAAGAGAAGATGTCTTCATACCAATTTAATCGCATGTTTTCTCTAACAACCACAAACATTACATTACAAATAAAACTTCTTCCAATAAAACTTCTTCCAATAAAACAAAGAACAACAAACATCGATAACCGAAAGCTCATCACACACCCGAAATCAATTAACAAAATGATTTTCCTAACCGAACCCTAATTTGTCTGTCCGTCTGTCTGAACAATAACTCCTTAATTGCTGCGTCGTAATTAACCAGACGATGAGTCATTGCACTTTCATAGTCTTTGTTGCAGTGTTCTTGTGAGGGCAACACGGAAGCAACAAAGGGTTTTAGTACTAGAAATGTAGAAGTCAATTATGTGAGACCTTGAGCCCTTATTTGAATAAGTGTATTCTTTGTCCTCATACATTATTGTAGGAAGTATTTTTGAAGAGTACGTCGTAATTTATTGTAAATGGAATATTATGTTTTTGTCTCAGACTTAGTGGAACATTTTAACATTTTGTTTATTTAAATAGCGACTTTATAACGTCTAAAGTGACCGTTCTAAATAAAACATAATTGTGATTATTTGGAAAAATAATTGTAACAAATAAATACGCAGCATCACGCCTGCAATCCCTAATTAATGTAAACTATAATAGGGGGCGAGCCTATTGCCATCAACCGAGCAGAAATCCAGACTCCTTGGTTGCTACTGAGAAATTCCTGATGGAAAAATTCAATAACAGTTAACTAGACCTGTCAATCGAATTTAGCACCTCATGCACAGCAGACGTCTTAGACATGGAGTTTTCTTTAAATAGCTCGTTTTGTTACAGTTTCTGTTGAACCTTTTAACCAGAATGATAATAAGATGTGATATGATTAGTGGATCAGATAGAGCTTTATAAAACGCTAGCATTAATTGGCAAAGAAAACAGGAAGGTAAGTACCTGAAGAGACCCTTGATTAAATGGCCTATTGTAGTATTCAACATATCCCATTTTTATTTTGGAGGTTGGCAAATCATCAAATGACTCCTCCCGCTCTGGCCAGAGTGGTAGGGAGTATCAGACTTGTACTGACTAAAAATCACCCATGTTCCTTCTTAGCCCTTTGTGTCGAGGCCGCGGTATCTCTTTCGAACAACCCGCAGCCCAAATTCAACGTATCCCTTAGCTGTAGACAAAGCCCCAGTGGGGGAACACTGGGGCTAGCTATTATGGATTTTATACTGATTAGTGTGATGAAGATTTTGTGAATATCTACTCGTATATCAAAACAGTTTAATTACTATATTAAGTAAGATGATTGATACGTACATACATATTATATCCTCTTCCCATATGGGTAGGCAGAAACCACAGAACACCACCTGCTACGATCATTACATACTCCTTTTGCATCGTCCATATTCATAAATCTGGTTACACGCACGCTGGTAACGAGATATGTATTAAATGGTTGATATCCTGACGAAAAATCTATATGTTAGGTACATTTAGCTATTATGTCTATAAAAAAGATTCTCAAAAAAAAGCAAAAAATCTGTCGTCTATTACTACGTGACACTTGATCTTTTTGTCGTTTATTAGTCTGGAGTTCATTAAATTCATAGTTTGCAATTTATTTGTGTGAAATACTGTGTTCTTGGTCAATGACCTGTTTGCATAATATTGTGACATTAAAGAGTAGGTTCTTATAGCTTTCGATGTTATAAAACCATAAAAAGATATAGGTTGTGAAGAATTCATCATTTCAGCCGAAAGTCATCCACTGCTGGACTTTGGGCTCCCCAAAGTATCGCCACATTACCACATTGACCGGTTCCGTGCGTTCTGCATACAGTGGGTACAACCTTCACCAGATCATCGATCAACGCAAAGTGTTCCAGTTCGTGGTCGCCACTCCAAAACTATAAGGCCCCAGTGGCCATCCGTTCTGCGAGCAACGTGCCCTGCCCACTGCCACTTAAGTTTGGCAATTTTTCGGGCTATGTTGGTAACTTTGGTTCTCTGGCGGATGTCTTCATTTCTGTGGAAAATGACATAAAAAATGCAAAGAAACATCGTGTTTTGATTATAGCAAAGAGGCAAAGCTGTACGTTGTAATTGTACCAGCTATGTTTCTAAACTAGAAGGTGAGAAATCCATGAGGAAAAACCCAATAACACTTTGCCCGACCAGAAAATCGAACCCAGGACATCATGCGTAGCAGTCACGTTTGGTCCACTAAACCAACGAGGCAGTCTCTATTGTCCATCATCTCCTAATAAAATAGACACGGAAATGTTTCCTTTCCAGCAAGTTAAAGATCAAGGTAAAACATTTCGTACTATTTTTTAGAAACCCTCATTGCTTTGGTCTATCAGCAACTCCTTTATCCAGCTTTTCTCATATTCTAGTCTACCACAATGTCTATTAAACGGGCGATAAAATGGTATTAGGATGCAAATCACATAAAATACAGCATGGTGTTCATAATGATGATGTAGCAAGTGAAGTGTGTAACAGGTCGTCTGGACAGCCGGGGTGAACGGCTAGTGTAGGCCCCGTCGGGTCACTCACACGTCTGCCAGACGTACGGGAGCAAGGTGTGGCGAGCTTGTCAGCGAACGTGTTGGTGAGTGAAGTGTTAGGTAGCTTTGCCTTGATAGTCAGCGTGAACGGTTAGTGTAGGTCCCGTCGGGTCACTCACACGTCTGACAGACGTACGGGAGCAAGGAATTTCGAGCTTGTCAGCGAATGTGTTAGTGAGTGAAATATTGAGTAGGCTTGACAGCCAGAGTGATCGGCTAGTGTAGGCCCCGTTGGGCCACTCACACGTCTGTCAGACGTACGGGAGCAAGGAATAGAGAGCTTGTCAGCGAATGTGTTAAAAAAATAACCCTTCAGACCCAGCAAACTGAACCAAACATTTTGCTGGCCATCCTCCCTCCCAGTACATTCAACCCAGTCGCTGAAACTACTAGACAGACAAATGAATTCACAAGTTTCCGAAACTTGGTTGCAGAGTTTTGTGATAGACTTAGACGTGTTCATGTAAAAGTATCAACTGGAGTGTGTCACTCGAGGTAACTTTACCAATCAACTCGGGATACCAAGATCTCGACTTTCGGGTATAAAACTAGAGATATTAGTCGCGGATATAATAGTTATTGTTTCATCCGATATGTTGTTTATTTAGTTCATAATTTAATATACAGAGTGATGGTCCCGACAATACGACAATAAATGAAACCACTGGTAGTTCTAGTTCATAGGAACATTTTTAAACTATCAAATAAATTCTAACATCGTCGTGGTGCCGACGATACGACAATAACCTACCTAAATATCTTTGTCAAATTAGTTCGTTACATTTTATTTCCACTCGTTAATTGGTGCAAATTATTCCTAAGCTTAGTAAACAAATATTTGTATGTAAATTGTAATGTATTTCGTTTACAGTGTTATGCTACTTAGTTTTATTGAATTTTTTTCATTTTTTAAGCATAGCTTCTATCGCGGGCCTTGAGCGTGGGGACCGAATCCAGAAATTCCGTAACGAAAATAAAAACCTAACAAATTGACAGTTGACAATGACTTTTTGAAATATCACGCTTGTCTCTTTAGTTCAGCAACCCGCCTTTAGGTGGCATTTGTTGTATTGGAAAACTACCGTAATCAGAAGTTCGTGAGAAAGTATATAGGTGTACAGGTATTTATCATCTATGTACAACAGTGAATATCTGTACTCGTATAATTTGTGTACAAAGTGTTTTAAATATGAATAAACAAAGTGCATTTATTAATGAAGAAAGTCACGAAAAAATAGTGAAAGAAAATGAGTTAGTACTCTATACATTCATTTTATTATTATTATAACAAATGCAGTATTATTTTTGTTAATTTATATATAATACTGCTATAAAGATAACCAAAATGTTGGGGAAATATAGTATTTATACTTACACTTTTACTAATCATCCTCATATTTTATAAAATATTAAATCCCTGTTATTTGATCTGAGATTAAATCTTATAATTTTTCAATGTTTACTTTTCATCTGACATTACGTCAGTTGTCAAGATGTCATTTACTTTTTCTTTTAATTTGTGTCATAGTTTTTCTTAGTGGTTGGAACTACGAAGGTTACATTAGATTTATATAATTTAATTCATTTTTATTAATATGTTAGCTCAAATAATGTAATTTATTGATAATTTCTATTAATAGTATCTTATCTTACGGTTATAAAATTAACTAACACGCTCAAAAACTCTTTTTTTTTATAGAGAAGAAAAGCATAAAGAGCTAGAAAGAAAAATAAATTGTGAACGTCAAAGGGCATAATTATTATCAGCGTCAGAAAAAATTGAAGAAAAATGAAGAAAAAAAAATATAATAAAAGAAAAAAAAATGTTTTTTTGTCGGTCACCACGCTCAAAGTGTAACTTGAATTAATATCAAAGAAAAAAAACAAAGGAAAAAAAATACTGTATTAATAAAATAAATAAATAATTATAATTGCATAAGTTGATAAAAAATGCTATGCAATAGGTTTACCGCGGCAGTCTCCAGTGCCACACGTCTTTTTTTTTTATTTTGGTGTTAAGATTTATTTGATAGTTTAATAATGTTCCTTATATGCACTAGAACTACCCGTGCTTTCATTTACTGTCGTATTGTCGGCACCACCCTGTATAAGTAACATGAGACTTACGTAATCGTAACTGGCAGTGTGGGTGTGCACTACCGTTCACCGCTACGGTAACTCTACGAAGAATACAAGTTGTAAAAAAAAAAAAAAAATCTGGAGAAAAAATTCGGTGAAATATTATTCAAACTAAGGAGCTGAATGCACCCTGTCAGTTTGCGCAGGGCTGTCTTACAACCTGTATAGGTAAGCGTGGTGTTATTTTTTTTTTTAGTTGCGGGATTTGTTTTTTCGTCTTTAAAACACTACAAGGGGTGTAAGTGAACAAAAGGAACACAATAGGGTTTTCATAGCCTAAACGAAGCTTCTATTCTTGATTGTCTATTGGAAGACTAGGAGCTCGTGGCTTCGGCTTCCAGTCTCACCGGATGTAACTAAGTATCAGTATTTTACATGAAGCGACTGCCTACCTGATCTTCACGTGCTTTCCGAGGCACGGAAGAAACTCGGTATGTCGGGCGGTCACCTATCCACAGACCGACCTAGGCAAGCACCGCTATACCTAAAGATCGACCCGAGTGGCAGTTCTTATTAAGCCACGAGCTCTTCTCTAAAAGGCTAGGCAGATGATGAATTTCTAAATTATTTGTGAACAAAATCAGTGCAAATTGTCAGTTCAGGCATAGTAGGCATATAAAGAGCTCAAAATGTGCAATATTAAATACAATTATAGTAGCATATGAAGCGCAATAATAACATTATATTAATGCAATAAAACCAAATAGCCCACCAGAACGTGGCATTTTGTACACAAACTACTGTTTAATGGAAGTGATTCTTCCTCGGGTACTATTTTTCGACGTTTTTGGCGTTTTTGGGGCAAAGAGGGAAATAACGTTTACAGTCAAAATGACTCATGCGCTGCCACGCCTGCTACAGACGCTTTATAGGTAAACTATTTTTTTCTTTTCATTTTAATAAAATATTGTTTATTTATATAAAAAGAAAGTTGATTTATTTATGAGTAGACTAGCTGACGGCTTATTTATTTTTTGCTATCATCAATTCAGATGACTCCATAATATAAAAAAGGACAGAGAGAAAAAAAAGAGCAGTATTACCAACAAATGAATACCGGAATTACAAAACTATAAATATAATGTTACTAGTCGACTCGCACCAACTTTGGCTAGTAACATTGACTTATATATTACTGCGTAAGGACTGGGCGGACGGCATGTTAAAATGACGCCACAAACGTGGTCCCAATAAGGTCTTTCCTAAGCCGAAGTGAACTAGTCCACGATCGGCTCTCTTCGGGTGCGGTCGTAAATTTTATTAAAATCTTTATTTATGTCCTATAAACCTCGAAAATGCCACGCCGCTTATACAAGGTTACGTTAACGAGCAGACTACATCAATTCTCTGTATGGCGAACGCGTCGAGCAAATGTTCGGACGACCGTATCTTTAGTTTTTTTATATCAATGGCTAGTAATGGATTTTCTTACATATTTTCAAACCTTATTCCATCCCCATCCGGACCTATTCCCACATCATCTGTATTCCAAATCATAGCCCAATACGTGCAGTAGTTTGAGCTCTGCGTTCATATAAGTAATTATATTAAAGCAGAGCTCGAACACAAACGATCACGACAAACGATTTTATAAGTATACGGCAGACGTCGTCCTGCCCGGACAGCAGCGTCACCTACCGGGTCCAATTGTAAATCTAAACCATTCTCGAATCGACTTGAACACGTACAAATGTTTCATTAAAATCGGTCCAGCCGTTTAGAAGGAGTTCAGTGACAAACACACGTACAGAAGAATTATATATATAACTAGCTGATGCCCGCGGCTTCACCCGCGTGGATGTCGGTCAAATTAAATACTAAAACCTTCCTCTTGAATCACTCTATCTATTAAAAAAACCGCTTCAAAATCCGTTGCGTAGTTTTAAAGATTTAAGCATACATAGGGACGGACAGACAGCGACAGCGACTTTGTTTTATACTATGTTGTAAAGATATTGATGTAGAAGATAGATACCTGGGGCTTCTTGTATAAAACCAACGGAGCCCTAAAAGACAAAGTAAGTGATTCTGTGATAAAATATCTATAAAATTGGTTGTTGGCAAGTTACTGTCAGTAAACACTGTCTCATCCATCCTCCTTACATCTTTGTAAGTTTAATTTTACGAGTCGAATAAACATGCGCAAGAGTTTCCGTATTTAATGCGAACACCCCAAGGTTGCGCTGACGCACGCCGATGCGCTTGTTTTGATATTAAACGCAACACACACATACATACAGTCTTGTGCTAAAGTGTTTCGGTTTAAATTATGTGACATTTTGAATTGGCGCTGAGTATACCAACAGAGTAACAAATATTCCATTATGTTATGCGATGTTAAAGTTTATTTGCGTTTTATTTAATTGTGTCCCCAATAATTGATTATTTTGTATGAAATTTAAAGGAAGTTTTTAAGTTTAGTTTATTTTTAACTTGATTTTTGTTTTTCTCCTTTAATTTAAACCAGACGGCCTAGGCAAGAACGATTTATATTTTTCTACAGTTTCAGCAGAGTTTACATAAGCTCATTTTTTGATTCCCATTATTTTTATCACTGATTGAACGTATCTTTGCGTAAGCTATCGTGGGTTATATTATTTTTAAAATAAAACATGATGATATAGTGACAGATTACAAATGAAAGAACACCATAATTAGCATAGTATACTAATAAAAGACAGAAAATAAAATAGTTTGCTCTATGTATCGTCATATTTGACGAACTAGACTTTCACTGCCACGTTGGTCTAGCAGTGGTCGCAAGTGCAGCTGCTGGGCATGACTTCCTTGGTTCGATTACCAGGTCGGATAAAGTGTTATTGGGTTTTTCCAACAGGAATTATTGAGTAGGAGCCACGGAGTCTAGATTTGTGCCCAATTGATAGCATTAAGCTCGCCCCCTTTTACATGGGACATAAACATTATAGGCTAAATGTGGGTGTACTATTAGGTACACCTCTGCCTTACCCTTCCAAGATTACAGGCGTGATGGTATGATAGACTCTTCTTGGGCCACCTTTGAACCTAAAAACCTTAAAATCTCCCAATTTATACTTAGCCTAAAGAGAAACCACCTACGTGCAATTTAATCGCAAAAACCAGCAGTTATTTATAATGACCTGTCGTAATGATGGCTGTATGAATGTCCAACATTTTTTATAAGTCATTATATTTATACAACCACTATAATGCCGGGCCGGTTAATAAATTAACTTCGTCACCGAACAAGTCAATGATCCATTCGTAAGATGAAGGGGATGAGCAGTGGGTATGCACGGATGTTATACGTCTTGGAGACGTACTCGTTTGCATGGTAAATTTAAGATACCTAGATATTGGTGTTGGGACATCACTATTAAGTATGTTAATAGTGTGCACATCACTAGATATTATCTATGTATCGAGTTCCTATCTGTCATTCCAGCTAGAGACTACGATGTCTGTCCCCGTCTGTGATACTGCTGTCTGTCTGTATTAATTATGTGTGCCATGTATCAATAAACCAAGTCAACCTCACCGGTGTCTTATTCAACAAGCCTACAGAACATAACTATTGGTACTGTTGACAAGGGAGTATGACTGTAAGGGGTTGATAAATTATTTTTATTTAGGGAAGTAATAATCCGATTTTAAAAATTATTTATGCTACATTGTATGCGACGAAATTGTTCTGACAAAATATTGATTTAATAGCCGCGCTATCAAAATTTTTGCGGCGAAATGCTAGTTAGATATTTAGATATGTAGATACGGGCGAAAGTTGTCTAAAAATTAAAAAATGTTACTTTATGTAATACATAGCATAAAAAACTTCTTAACTGTCCAACAAAACTGGTGCTTCTGCAGCCTGCCTGCCACATAACGGTCCGCGCGCAATCGCAGCACTGAGGCTGCGCGTGGGCAGCATACGAACGCATCGCACTCTTCCGCATATGACTCCGCTCATTTCGCTTATTATAATAACACTCATAAAAGCTATATAAACGATGACTCTCTCGCGTTTTTGTTTACGTTGTTTTCATGGAGATATGCTAATTTTCTGGTTTGGTTAAGTGTATGGGATATGTTTAAGGTGTCATCTGCCTAGCCTTTTCCCGGCTTTGTTGGGATTGACTTCCATTCTAACTGGTTTATTTGACTGCCTATATGACCTATATAACCCATTACCCACTACAATAATACACCTACTAGTTAATAGGATGTACAGTCACGAGCAATAATATGTATACACTTGGCAAAGTTCAATTGCGAATATCGAGCGAAATAACGATTACAGCTTTGAGATATGACCTACTTTATGATAATATGGGTTCCAAAATATTAGTTTTGTTATAAACATGAAAATAAAATCAATACTGTAGGCGAAACTTGCTTCTTTACGTTGCTTAGTGTATTCATATTGGCGCTGCTGACTGTACGCTTGGCAAGAGAGGATGTCAAACTTTCGGGCTTCTGGCTACACGTAACAGTTTAATGAGCTGCAAAAAGCATGGACTGGCGTCCATAATTATGTTTACCGGTCAATATGACATCGAGTAACGATGCTTAGCTTGGAAGAAATCTTAAAGATTTTATTAAGTCAAGTTTTACAAAACCCAAAAGTGAGTAAAGGTTCATTAACTTTTAGGAAAAATAGTATTACTTTATACCTCAAAGTTGGGCTACTAATTGTCAATTACATCCATAATATAATCTAAAAGTTTCGTAACTAAAGGATAACCAGTTAAAATTCGCGGAAAATTAACTGGACAGATCTAAAACCCTTCGGCTACCAATTGGTTTCACATTTGTTCCCCTTTGAGTGGCCCTTATATGAATACAAAGCTTTATTGCCGTCACTGAACTTTACAAGACTCTCTATACTGGTACACATAAGGTTGGATTTAAATGATTTGTTTGTTTCGCAACCGCGATAAATGTGGTAATTTTCTTATACAGGCTATATTGACAAACGTCCTGTAAAATGAAAGCCTAATTTTATTACGTAGCTATTACTTTGTGAATATGTATGAGCACATAGCGGATATGTTTTGGTACAAGCTCTATTATAAGAGGAACAGAGAGTAAAGTTCCTCTTTCCTCTACTGTATAGGGAGGATTCTTTTACCAGACGAAGTTGTGTTTATTTTGCAAATAGGTTTTTACAAACACTTACACGTAATTTTTTAAATTAGATGTGGCCGGTGTTTCGTACCTGACTACTCTGAAAAGATTCGGTCGAGAAAATACTTTAGAGGTAGTCTGTTTTAAGGTCCAGACATAATCTTGGTCAATTCACATCGGGACTATACAGATAAGTGTCTGAGATGGTCTTTTGAAGAAAGAAACACAGAGATTTCAGTGGACCTGTCCAGTCAGGGTAAGTGTAAGTTTGAGGTCAAAAGAAGCCATTTAACATAAAAAAGTACAACCGTTATCGTGTAGTTCGACGGTTAAGGTTTTATAGTTATTTTTAATGTTTGGAGGGCCTACAGTTCTATCTAGTGGTTGTGGTTGGGTTGTTTGGGTTGGCGTGACGCAATGTGGTGGGTTTTCCATAACCAATTATGGATCACTGGTTCTTGAATGAAGAAAATGGATAAACGAAAAATAAAAAATATAATCGAGTGGGTGCGTATTTTTAGAAACTCCTACGTATATAAAACCAGAAATATTAATTTTACCCCATATTTTCTCGACTTTTTTCAGCCATCCAAACAAACCAATTCACAACATTATTTTAGGGTATCAATATGCGAACAGGCCGGAGTTATTTCGAACGCATATACAATTATACATTTGTATATATGCATTCGACACACGAATCGCGAATGGCTGTCGTTTCAGTCCCCCAAAATATAGGTTTTTAGGCTGTTCCACAGCGTTGCAATATTTTTGTAACGTTTTGCAATACGTATTTATTTTGCATGTGACTTGTTTCGTAATATTGTTTTTGCATAGCGTTACATATGGAATAGAACGAATGTTTTGTTTCTAAATTTTGGAATCGTTTGATGTTTTTTTTACTGTTGACTGTTACGGTGATTTTTTTAGAGGTTTTTAACTTTTCTATAAAAAAAACATCGATATTATTTTTTGTTAGCATCTCAGTTATTTTTCGGGAAATACTGAGAAATAATTTTATTATGTAATCAATATCCTAATTAAGCTGGATCGTGAGGTAACTTCGAAGAATTGGGATGTTTCTAAAGAAATAAGAATTGATTAACACTTATTTTTTTATATCTACTGGCAAATTGTAGGCCTAGATAAACATAATTATTGTCAATTAATTTAACACATGTCTACTACTGGAGGAAAGGGCATACAAGCGTGATGTGTAGTGCAGCCTTATTCCACCCACAGCTGAGTACACTCCTCCCTCTAGCGCCATACTCCCCTGGTCTGCGCGTGTCTCCACCAGGTCTTACCCACGATCTACTGAACGTCATCCACCTCCTTCGCTGTCTGCAGTCACTTCTTCTATCATCTTTCAGCAACCATTCAGTGTGGGCTCTACGTTCATACATCAGCATCACCTTCCTAACCTTGTGACATTCTATAATATTTAGGGTTGGCACAACACGTGTTCTTCTTCCATTCCCCCCTGTAAGACGTCATGGCATCATTTACTCCTTTCTCATTCATATCATTCCTCACACAATCTATCCATCTTTTTTTGGCTTTCCTCTCCGTCTACTTCTGTTCTGTTTCTTCCTTTTATTTTTTCTGTAACAAACGTCACTCTAGTATACGGAATAGGTAGATACTAGCTATATATATTCCTCTTTTTTTTTTTTTTTGGCGGGTGGAAAATAATCAAATAACTCTTGGGCAGAGCGAAAGGGAGTGTCAGACTTCTACTGACTAAAAACCACCCATGTTCCTTCTAAGCCCTTCATGTCGAGGCCGCGGTATCTCTTGCGAACAACCCGCAGCCCGACGGGGCTATCTATATACCTTGCCATTTAATACTAGATTAAAAGGAACGGTTTAGTTACCTGCAATCGACAAAGAGAAATCTCAAGTACGTAATGCAGATCTCGACTGACCCTTAGGCTGTGGCGGCTTGTGGCTTTTAGCCACGCTGTGCTTTTTAACCACTCTTTTGACATGGCCACCGTTTAATAGTGGCTGAAGTGCTCACTTTACATATGCTTAAAGTAACCTATGGGCCAGGATAAAGAGTTGAGTTGCTTTTAAAATACTGAAGGACTTGGCCGATTTTTACTTTAAAGTCACAGATAAAAAACAATGGAAACCGAGGACTTCCAGTCGAACAAGCTACTTACTACAGACCAAAATATTCATATTCTCACTACACGGTTAATAATCATTAATATAAATAAAAAGAAAAGCTGACTGTCTGACTGATTCATCAACGCCCAGACCCCCAGGCCCCGACACAGAAGTTCCCTATACAGAGGGGTGCCGACAATACGACAATAAATTAACCCACTGGTAGTTCTAGTTCATAGGAACATTTTTAAACTATCAAATAAATCCTAACACCGTCGTGGTGCCGACGATACGACAATAAACTACCTAAATGTCTTTGCCAAATTCGTTTGTTACATTGTATTTCCATACGTAAATCGGTGCAAATTATTTCTAAGGTTAGTAAACCAATATTTGTTTGTAAATTGTAATGTATTTCGTTTACAGTTTTATGCTACTTAGTTTTATTGTTTAAAAAAAAAAAATTGGTGTTAAGATTTATTTGATAGTTTAATAATGTTCCTATGAACTAGAACTACCGGTGGTTTCATTTATTGTCGTATTGTCGGCACCACCCTGTATAGGGAACTTCTGTGTCGAGCGCGCTTATTGTCACCAACCGGGCAGAAATCTAGACACCTGTTTCCTGACTGGTATATACGTACAGGATGAACTGGATACATAAATAAACTAACATGGAGTACAAATATATAGTCTGTACAACCTTCAAATGTAAGTGAAGTTGAAAACGATTCGAACCCGCGACCCTTTGGCCCCTCGTCAAGCGCTGTCGCTTCAATTTGCGAAATAATTTACAACTCGCGTTGAAACGCGAATTACTAACTATATGTTTTGTATATTTACAAAGGTCTTAGTTATACTTACATAGACTTAGTATCTAATTATACTATACATTATTTGAACGGTCATTTTCGGTTAGTTTAGCATAAGCATAGCATAATCAGCCTATAATATTCCCACCACTGGGACATAAGTCTCCTCTCTATTAGAGGAAGTGGACTATAATACACCACGCGGGCAAAGTGCGGGTTGGTAGATGTCACATGTCTTCGAATTTTTGGTTTTAGGACATGCCGGTTTCCTCACAATGTTTTCCTTCACCGTTTTGAGAGCAGTAGTGATGAAAAATTACACAAAGTAATGCGCCTGCCTTGGTTCGAACTCACGATTAACTGCACGTGAGTCGGGGCCGCCACCACAGGGCCACCGCGGCTCTCCAATCGGTTAGTTTATTTGATATTCATTTAAATATGATCTAGACCCGGGTCTAAGTCCGGGTCCGTGTAGAAGTCAATTGAGTACCCGGGTACTCAATTGACTTCTACACGGTCCTGTGTCTGAGAAGTAAAAATACAGGAATATTCGTAATTTGCAACTACAGACAGATTATAATTATCCGAACCTGAAAATAATACCCCGAATTATTACTAATATAGTTTTAAGGTTATATTTACTGGGCTGCGGGTTGTTCGCAAGAATTACCGCGACCTCAGCGCAAGGGCTAAGAAGGAACATGGGTGGTTTTTAGTCAGTAGAAGTCTGACACTCCCTTTCGCTCTGCCCAAGAGCGGGAGGGGTTATTCGATGATTTTCCAGATTTTTACACAGATTGAAGAATATTATAATTATGTATGTTAGTCTGTAAGGTACATCTATGGGTCAAAGGTGCAACCGACATTGTACATTATAATAGTACAAAATTATTGCACCTTTGGCCAGTTATTCCGTAATTCCGTTGTAGTTGGGGCAAGCCTATTACCCGGGCACAAATCCAGACTCAATATATAACACACAAATACCTACTACGCAAATTATTCACTTGAGAGTCGAGCAGACATGTCAGAGTCGCCTACTTTCATTTCGAAGCGTCTGGCGCGAGTTGAAGTCATCGGGAGAATTTAAATGAGACGCATTTCTGGGACATTGTTCATAATAATATGTTATTTTTTGGTTTATATTATTTGGATATTGATGATGATGAGGAGCTCGTGGCTTAATAAGAATTTTTAATTAGGTAAAGCTGTGCTTGCCTAAGTCGGTCTGTGGATAGGTGACCGCCCGACATACCGAGTTTCCTCCGTGCCTCGGAAAGCACGTTAAGCTGTTGTTCCGGCTGCCATATATAGATCTTTGGCAGTCGTTACAGGTAGTCAGTGACCTGAAATTCTGACATCCAGTGTTACCAAAGAGTATCGTATTACCTAGTATTAACTGGGTTGTGGAGGTCAGATAGACAGTCGCTCCATGTAAAATATTGGTATTGAGCTGAAATCCGGTTAGACTGGAAGCCGACCCCAACATAGGTGGGAAAAGGCTAGGCAGATGATGATTTTTTGGATAATGATGACCTTCAGAAGAAGGTAAATGGCTACATGATAACAGCCACGGTCATAGATGGACGGTGGACCAAAGTTGCCTGAGAATAAATTAATGTTGTAAATATGTCAAAGCATTGATTTAAGTTACAGAACAGAAGCTCATCAAGAAGAAAGTAGTTTACAGAGATCCTTTTAAGGGCGATCTTCTTATAAACCTCTTAGCTCGTGATTTATCAACTACATCGAAAGTGCCGAAATAATGATACGGAACTCGTTCAAAAGGATAACTTATAATAGGCTTAGTGACGTGATTCAGTATTTCTTAGATTGCCACAATGTAGTGAAGTAGGGTATGAACAAAACATTTTTTATAGGCATTCTTATTCTGTTTTATTACCTAATTGAATTGGTACTTTCTTTTCCATTTTCTTTTTTCTTTTTGACATCCTGAAGGTCATTCGTGAAAAGCCGTGCTGCACCATTATGCGCATTGGGTACGTGTCCATGTAGGTACATATACCCAGTGCGTCAGGTGGACGCAGCAGATATAGGAATTGAGCAATATTTTAAAATCTTTTATTTAATTTGTTACTGACATAGTTTACAAGCAGTGTGTGTTACTAAGATCATATGGATAAAGGTCTGAAATAAAGTTTTTTTTTTTTCTAGTAAGTTATTGTGGATTTCATTACAAAAATCCAATAACAATTTGCCCGACCCGAGACTTCATGCTCATTGCTCAGTAGATGCACGGCAACGACCAACAGCAGTCAATAGGTATGCAATAATAAAAATACAGTTAAAAAAAAAACACAAAATATCTACTCTATGGTTTTCAAAAGAGGTGAAAGTGAGACACAGTGTACAGAATGGCGACCTTCTTGTGTATGTTCAGATCTCGCTAATTTGTTAATATGATGTATCGCCGGTACATGTACAAATAATGTACACTTTGTACATAATTAGGTACCGTTCTTCAAATATTTACTAGAATATGACTCCATTTGGTTTGATGTTTCTCGACAAGAAGAACAAAAAGATTTTAAAATGTTTTTTTCTTTTTGTCGCAGTAGCTTGACATTTTTTTTTGTACTTTTTTCAGATAGTTTGTAGAGGAATGACGAAATTGTCGCAAGGAAAGTTTTGTGTTTAAATAGATAATATTATATAGGTGATAATGAGTATAGGGAGGAGCTCGTGGCTTAATAAGAACTACCACTCGGGTCGATCTTTAGGTAAAGCTGTGCTTGCCTAGGTCGGTCTGTGGATGAGTGACCGCCCGACATACCGAATTTCCTCCGTGCCTCGGAAAGCACGTTAAGCTGTTGGTCCCGGCTGCCATATATAGATCTTTGGCAGTCGTTACAGGTAGTCAGTGACCTGAAATTCTGACATCCAGTCTTACCAAAGAGCATCGTATTACCTAGTATTAACTGGGTTGTGGAGGTCAGATAGGCAGTCGCTCCATGTAAAATACTGGTATTCAGCTGCATTCGGTTAGACTGGAAGCCGACCCCAACATAGTACAGGAAAGAATCAAAGAAATGATATATGGTCATTCTAAGAGATGACTATAAAAGTTACTGGTGTGATAATCATAAATTGACTCCTCCTGCTCTGGACGAAGCAGAAGGGTATCAGACTCTAACCGATTAAAACCACCACCACCACCACCAGCACCACCAGGGCCACGGTGACTCTTTCGAACAAATCACGCAACCATTATTTTTGTTGGAGGTTGGGGAATCATCAAATGACTCTTCCCGCTCTGGGCGGAGCGTAAGTGATTGCCAGACTTCTACTGACTAAAAACCAACCATTTTCTTTCTTCGCCCTTTATGTCCGGGGCAGCGGTATCTCTTAACCCGCAGAAATCTTGCAACCCTGGCAGGTAAATAGAGAAATGTGACAGAAGAAGAAATGCTGAGACGAAGTTAAATAAATCGGGATATAGGCTGAAAACTGATGATAACGTTTTTCATAAGCAAGTTTAAGTTTTTTTCGCGCTTGCAGAAGGCTCGTCTCGAGCTTTTTTATTTATTTACTGAGAGGCGCGTCCACCACAACGAACGCTGCATTTTAAACTAACGAGCGAAAAATCGCTTCTCGTAAAATCGACGTTTGAAATCGTTAACGTTTTCATACATCGCCATGAGTTTGAATTAAAAACGCACAACGCGCCGCGCGACGCCCCGCGTGTCCGCAAATGAGGCCTAAGGGGTTAAACACCGCCCGTCGGGGCTGCGGGTGTTCGCAAGAAATACCGCGGCCTCGACATGAAGGGCTAAGAAGGAACATGGGTGGTTTTTAGTCAGTAGAAGTCTGAAACTCCCTTTCGCTCTGCTCAAGAGCGGGAGGGGTTATTTGATGATTTCCCACCCCAAAAAAAAAAAAAAAAAGGGTTTAAACACCGACTTAGAAAACATAAACCTCTTTGACTTAGTAACCAAACCTAGAAAAAGTTCATCTCTATCATCAACTAGGAAAATAAACATCGTCTGTATAAAAACATGAAAGAAACACACCTTTTACCCCCGCAACATTTACTTTTAGACCCAAAAAAATATTTTTCCACAATCATAAAACCAAATTCCTAGTACATAAACATTATTATTTATCAACATCGCCCCTTAATATAAAAGGGTCAATAAATAAAACATATACAACCATATTATTGGTGAGCGGGTGAATGTTGAATAATTCAGGGAATAATCACCATGAATAGATCAAAGTGGACTTGCCCACGCGTACGACGTACAATGTTCGCGGTTATCGCTCTTTCAGGCCAGTGTTTGAAGGGTTAAGTGTCAAAGGTGGGTTTGTGACGCCCAGTGCTGGGTGAAAAATTAAGTGGTGGCGACAATGAGAGCTCGTGGCTAAATAATGGGAGTCGCATGGGTTGATCTTCAAGGTTAACCCGCGCTTGCCTAGGTCGGCCTGTGGATGGGTGACAATCATTGTATACTCAGATTTGTAGATCAATAAAAAAAAAAAAAAAAAATTAATTAATTTAATAAACTAACTGCGGGTTGTCCCGTCGGGGCTGCGGGTTGTTCGCAAGAGATACCGTGACCTCGACATAAAGGGCTAAAAAGGAACATGGGTGGTTTTTAGTCAGTAGAAGTCAGACACTCCCTTTCGCTCTGCCCAGAGCGGGTCGGGTTATTTGATGATTTCCCAAAAAAAAGGGGTACCGTACTGGCTGGGTTGTGGAGGTCAGATAGACAGTCGCTCCATTTTAAATACTAGTATTCAGCTGCATCCGTTAAGACTGGAAGCCGACCCCAATAAATTTGGGAAAAGGCTAGGAAGATGATAATAGCGACATTGTGAATGACTGTTAATGACTTTTATTCTTATACAAGCTGTCGTTTTGCATCCTCGTCAAATTCAAGGAGGTAACATTACTAATGATTGACCCGAAACAATAATTCAATACGAATTTGTTTCTCTGAACTGAAATCGGTAAGTGTGAACCACCTGTATTGGCACGTCTGACGCGATTATAGGGTGAGAACACCCTATAATCGCGTGCTCACGCACACAAACAAACGCAAACGTTTATTCGAATATTTCTTATTCAACATAAAAAGGATTATAGGTACTGCTTCCTAAAAAAATACATCTCACTTAATTTCCCAATACACAGTGACTATATAAGCCATTAAAATCCGCCTCAAACCGAAATCGCAACCGAAATAACAACCATAACAAAAACAAAAAAAGCGTCGCTCAAAACGAAAAGCAACGGGATATTGCGTAAAGTTTGCAGTGCGAACATACAGGCTGTGTAAATTCCGCAATGCAACGATGCAGGATGTGCAAAAAGCAAAAATATCAATAACAAAATGTGCAGATTTCACGAGCGCGTCAAACGCGACGGATGACATTCTCGAAAGTGCAGCGTCATGCCCTGGGTGTCGTGCTGAGAGGTGGACAGGGAAGCGTGTTGGGGGCGGGGACGATGCGATTTAAGGGATACTGGGAAACGTGATTGAAATTAATTGAAATTTCATTTGATAATAAAACAGGCGGGATCGCGGCAGGCCAAAAAAGAGATGGGTGAACTAGACAGGTTCAGTCAGAAGTGGAAGGAAGACGCGTGGGTTCGAAAGAAATGGAAGGAGTGAAGGAAGCCTTTGCCCAGGAGTGGGACAGAGCAAGCTAGGAAAAAAAAACAGTGGCATCCTAGATTGGAAGATCCCGATTTTAAAAAACAAAATAAAACAAGATATTACCACAACCTGGAGGCTTATAGCATTTCACCCTCACCTAAAGAGGCACTTTAACCAACACAAAAGATATACTCGTATCAACAAATTATTGGCCGCTTGCTGCAGTTGCAATCACAAAAACAAAAAACAAACATAAATATGAAAAAAAAATCGCCCACAAAAGCATAGTTCCAAAGCGCGCCCACACAAAATAAAGCCCCGTAACCACCCACCGCTAATTAGGCGCATTCGTTTCATCTCACTTTGTCACTTTATTCGCGGAAAAATGAAGTTAAACAAAGGAGAAGTAAGTCAAAGAGATGCATTATACTTGCATCTCGATTAGCGAAGAGGTGACTCATAATAATTAGCATAACTATACAATCTTTTCGCATCTCTTTTACCTCTGACTTGCAATCCAACAGCAACCTTATGGTCACGAAACTAAAGATCACTATAATTTTGACAGTATTGTCGGTACCAGCCTAATAACAATCTTATTGCTGAGAGCATAGAAATCACTGTAATTTTGCACGATGAAAGGAAGAAAGTAAAATAATTGAACGAGGACTATATGGAGGCCTCTTTGTCTGTCAAATATGGAACGATCAAAGTGAACGAACTAAAATAAGATGACGAATTTTTTTTTTTGTGTTTGAGGTTGTTTGAAAGAGGTCCGATTAAAAAGGAGGCTTTAACCTAACCTAACGGGACGGTGGGGTTAAATTGAGATGCTCCCTTTTAGGTTTTTATGTGATAATTATGTTGACGAACAGGTTATTTGAAACGGTGATGATGTGTGGTTACCGACCGATTATGGAGATTCAAAACTTTAAGATATTGCGGCCTTGCCAACTGTGAATCAAGGTTTTTTTGCATCACTTACTGCCGCACTCAGAAAGCTTTAATGATTACTTAGGCCATCACTTAGTAAAGGTTTTGACAGTTTTGTCATGCAAAAGTATGTCAAACCTTTACTAAGTGACGGCTTAAGTAATCATTAAATATCTCTGAGTACCGCAGTTGTAGGTACTGTAACTTCGCAAAAGTTAAATGTATAGGTAGTTAAATTCATTTCTTTTGTTATAAAAACCTAATATATGTATAAGCCTATCGATTACCGTTTAATAAAAATAACTGAATAAAAATGCACTATATAGGGTGTAAAAGTACCCTTAACGCAAACGAAGGGCACTGGTTCTCCCCACCACTGCGACCATTTTTTTTGTTCTAGACCATACCTGGGAACCTCCTAGTTACGGAGATATTGGGGTCAAAGTTCCAAATTTTTCACAGCTGTTTTTGTAAACACTAGTTTTTCAAGTTATAATTTTACTTAAATTACCTCCATGACCCGTTCACTATTCAAAGCATCCACTAGCACAATGTTTTAACAGTGCTACATTAAGTTTTACCGTAAAATGTGATTTTTGTCCCCAAAAAAAAATCGTTCCCCAGCAAAAATTTTTGCGTAGGGGTACTTAGTTTCATGTACAGAATGCTTGGTTAACGGGTGTGTAATGGGTTGATTTACACCCTGTATACTGACCCCAAAATATTGGGATAAAGCAGCAGAATTATGATGATGCTGATGATGATCTAATATACCTTTTAATCGGTAACATATAATACTCGTACCTTTAATGTTTCCTAAAAATAGCTGTGTGTCAAACGAACGCTTTCACACAGTTATTTTAATTCCACATGCCACTTTTTCATTTATTTTAACACACAATAATGAAACTTTTTTTTTTTTAGGTGGAAAATCATCAAATAACCCCTCCCGCTCTTGGGCAGAGCAAAAGGGAGTGTCAGACTTCTACTGACTAAAAACCACCCATGTTCCTTCTTAGCCCTTGTGCCGAGGCAGCGGTATCTCTTGCGGACAACCCGCAGCCCCGCCGGACAATAATGAACCTTGAATGTAACAAATGCGTTTAAATTTTCAGAAACACTGCCCTTAAACATTTTGTTTTCAGTTCAGAGACCGAAACACCTGAGATTCTTCAGGCCATTGTCTTGTGTATTATTAACATTTTTTGTAAGAATTTTAAAATTCTGTAAGAAAGAATTTGTTGAAGATAAATTGAGTGAAGTTTTCTTCTTGCTGAAGTATTTTATTAAGTCTATTAAATGAGGGCTAGAATAGAGTACAATTTTTACTAGACTAAGTACTCAGAACTCTACATTTTATAATATACTAGCTGATGCCCGCGGCTTCACCCGCATGGATGTCGGTCAAATAATATACTAAAACCTTTCTCTTGAATCACTCTATCTATTAAAAAAAACCGCTTCAAAATCCGTTGCGTAGTTTTAAAGATTTAAGCATAGGTACATAGGGACGAACAGACAGCGACAGCGACTTTGTTTTCTACTATGTAGTGATAGTGAAGTGAAGTGATGAAGTGATAGTTACGTCTTTGTTCCTCTAAACGTGCAGATTTTATGTAGTTTCCTATTAGAAAATTTATTGATATGTACACTAATTCGTAATTAGTTTACCACTCTTACTAAGTAACAGTACAAATGCGGTACTCAGAGATATTTAATGATTACTCAAGCCGTCACTTAGTAAAGATTTGACATACTTTTGTATGACTAAACTGTCAAAACCTTTACTAAGTGATGGCCTAAGTAATCATTAAAGCTCTCTGAGTGCGGCAGTTAGGTTGAACATCATTTGATCATCATAAAATGGCAATATCTATTCGTCAATTTGACCGAAGCAAGGAAGTGTAGTTTCGATTTACTGAACATTATTGTCAAAAGGGAAATGTAGTGAGAAAAATGTGGAGTATGAATGAAGATGGTTGTAAGAGTAGAGAAAGACCAAAGAAACGTGTGAAGGATGATATGGCTAGAAAGAAGGTGACTACTAAGATGACGAGTCATCATCATCATTTCAGCCAAAAAACGTCCACTCCTGGACATAGGCCTCCCCCAGGTGTCGCCACATTTACCAGTCCAGTGCGTCTTGCATCCAGCGGGTCCTCGCAACCTTCACCAGGTCATCGGAGATCAGAGATGACGAGTAATAGGGAAGTATGGAAGAAGAAGCCATGCTGCGCCGACTCCAGAGAATTGGGATGATGATATTGCCAAAAGTGAAAAAGATGGTGGACTATACTTTCTTTATAGGCAATGATAGTGGTTTCTTAGAAAAAGTTATCTGCTTTGTCTTTTCTCGACTATGATGGGGTCAGGTTCTAGTCTGACCGGAAGCAACTGACATGGAGCGACTGCCTATCTGACCTCTACAACCCAGTCAGTACTAGGTAAAACCAAAACCCAAATACTAACAAAAAAGATAATACTAAGAAAACAATCCATACTAAATTAGTTATAAGTACAAAGAAGTGTGTCATAAGAATGCACCGTCATCTGATCACCGTTTTTTATGACAACGAAAATGCAACAATGCGTTGCAAAATAAGTATAATGCATGAGTAAATTCCTCAAGAATTAGGGCAGCCTGGCTATTGACACCGAGGCCAACGACACCAAAGGGACTATGCACTGAAATGATGTATCGTTTCTTTGAAGCACTTCATATTTTTAGCAGTTATTGTTTTTCTTGTCATTTCAATATTATTTTCAGTTTTTGGCACTGTCTTTTATGAGTCGTATTCTTTTCCTTCATTTTAAAGAGTATTTTGAACCTATTGAGGGGCTTATGACATCTTGCATTTTTTAGGAAATTGTGACTTTACTTGCGTAGTGCATGCGTCACTACTTTGAAACTTAAAGACTCACTGCAGTACTCAGAGATATTTAATGATTACTTAAGCCGTCACTTAGTAAAGATTTGACATACTTTTCTATGACAAAACTGTCAAAACCTTTACTAAGTGATGGCCTAAGTAATCATTAAAGCTCTCTGAGTGGGGCAGTGAATGTTCATATAACAACCCGCAGCTCCAACGGGCGTCGGCCCTTGCCCCTTCCACGTTGCTGACATCTCTTTGAGGAGCGCGTATCGTCATAAGACGGATGGACGGCGAGCTAGCCCATTACTCACCGTCCACGGAAGCCATCATATGGCCCCCGACGCCCGGAGGGTCTCCCGCGGCGGCTGGGACGAGAGGTTCTTTTCCTCTCACGTTCCGCTACCTCCTTCGCTAGCATCATTGCTTCGCAGAAGGAGGCGATGGCGTCCCATTATGTTTGTATGACCTAACCTTGTGTTCTTGAATCTGTTTCTTCATCCAAAACGCGATTAAAATAATAGGCAAAACCGTCTAAAATCTAAGTGAGTACATAATACTATTTGCTTACTTTAACCAAAATCCTAGCTAAACCAAGCACGACGGAATAAAAAGTAAAATAATAGTCGTTTAACAACAATTTCCCAAAGCAATAAACAGCTCATAAATTCAATTAGTTAATGCAAAAATTGATTTACAGCGCCAGCGCGGTGGGTTGGTCGAAATAAAATCATATAACGTCGAGCGAAATCGGCAGTGTGCCAAAAATCTCTACTGCGAAAAAAAACGTGACCATTCGAAATTATTAATGGTGGAAAATAATAAGCTCGCTCCATATATCAAGGGAAGCGGCCCGCTGCATTTGATTTTTCATATGTTTTGGCTTTAAAACCTGAACGCTATTGCCAAAAGTTTGCAAAAGATTTACTGGAGGATCGTGGATATTGAAATATTGCTTTATTATGGCATTTTTGGTTTGTGCAGGATTTTATTTATTTGTTGCCCTGGCTTTTCAGTGTTTTTCAATAAATACTTTTCAAACAGTTTATATTTTTTTGGTGGCAATAAATGCCGATGGTAAATAAACCTTATAAGTGACTATAACTTACTACTATTTAAAGTTTTTAATCTCAACATATTATGAGAGAAAGGACTTTGCAAGACTGGGTTTCAAAATAATACTAACAAAATAAGTATTTTTTTAAATATTTATAGATCATCATCTGCCTAGCCTTTTCCCAACTATGTTAGGGTCGGCTTCCAGTCTAACCGGATGCAGCTGAATACCAGTATTTTACATGTAGCGAATGCCTATCTGATCTCCACAACCCAGTTAATACTAGGTAATACGATACTTTTTGGTAAGACTGGATGTCAGAATTTCAGGTCACTGACTACTTGTAACGACTGCCAAAGATCTATATATGGCAGCCGGGACCAACAGCTTAACGTGCTGTCCGAGGCACGGAGGAAACTCGGTATGTCGGGCGGTGACCCATCCACAGACCGACCTAGGCAAGCACAGCTTTACCTAAAGATCGACCCGAGTGGCATTTCTTATTAAGCCACGAGCTCCTATTTATACTTAGATCATCACCAATTAATGAAAAAAAACCTAACTTCCTTCAAAGACAGAATTCGATCAATCAAAATCTTCCATTCTATCCACTTAGTAAACTATCATGTTTCTGCCCATTTTATTTGGGGTCGGCGTAACACATTTTCTTCTTCCATTCTCCTCTGTAAGACTTCATGGCATTATTTACTCCTTTTTCATTCATATCATTCCTCACACAATCCATCTATCTTTTCTTTTACTGTCCTCTCCCTCTCCATCCATCATAATTCTCTTGCCCTTATCCCAATTCATTTGGGGTTGGCGCAGCATGTCTTCTTCTTCCATACTTCTCCGTTTCTCGTCATCTCATGAGACACCTATTTTTTAGCCTCATCATCCTTCACACAGTTCATCCATCTTTTATTTGACCTTCCTCTATTTTTCCATCCACCAACATTAATAACCATACTTGTACACCAACCTTGACAAAATTCAGGCAGTTTTTAGACGAATCAATCACACAAAGCACCGAAGTGTTAGAGGCGCAGCACAAAAGCCGCACACTGGTCAAAACCGCAAAAACGTACCAAACAAAACTTTCGAATGCAGGAACCACAACGCTCGCGGGAAAATCAATCAGTATTGCGTGTCCAATATATTACCCAGGGATTTTTTTCCACGGGCATACTGTGCTTTTCGTAATTGAATAAAACAGCATTCTATTAGTGGATACCACTGGGCAAAGCAGGTTTTGTTGTGTATTTTGGAATTGTTTTAGCTGTACAGTCTGCTGAACCAATATGTATTGAACTCTTTGCAACGTATACAAGCAACTTTTTGCCTAATATATTGATTTCATTTCATTTTACTTAGTGCAACAAGAATTTTGGAATCCATATTATCATAAAGGAGGTTGTATCTAAAAGTTGTAACGGTTATTTCACAAGAAGGTCGCAATTCGTGTTTTAACTTTGCCAAGATTTACATATTATTTCTTGTGACTGTACAATACCATGTGATAATAAAGGACCAGTCAAACTAGTACTCACAGGCGCACTGTGCAGCTGCTGCGGACACTGGAAACTGTCATAATACAGGAAAAACCACTGGATCTTTGTCTATCTTTTTTTTTTATGGTGAGTGGAAAATCATCAGTTGACCCCCCTCCCGCTCTTGGGCAGAGCGAAAGGGAGTGTCAGACTTCTACTGACTAAAAACCACCCATGTTCCTTCTTAGCCCTTCATGTCGAGGCCGCGGTATCTGCGAACAACCCGCAGCCCCGACGGGCGTCGGCCCTTGCGGGCCCCTTCCATGTTGCTGACATCTCTTTGAGGCGCGCGTGGAACACGAACGCGCCGTCGACACGGCCTGTCGTCGTCATAAGACGGACGGACGGCGAGCTTACCCATCACTCACCGTCCTCAGGCCCGCGTCTACGGTGGCCGGAAGCCATCACGTGGCCCCCGACGCCCGGAGCGCCTCCCGCGGCGGCTGGGACGAGAGGTTCTGGATCTTTGTCTATCTTTGTATTTTAATACAGAGTGTGCACGGACCCTTCACAATTCTTGACTTCTAATTTCCCATAGTACACCCAGGCGGATTAGGCAGGTGGGCCACGGGTAATACAAGACAATTTTGTTACACTTGCAATAATTTAGTTTAAACACCTCCATGACTCATATAAAGCATCCATCAGCACTATGTTTTTCGTGTGTTATATTGAGTTTTACCGTTAAATGTGATATTTTACCCCCAAAATAAAATTTGTTTCTTAGCAATGATCCTAGTTAGTTAGGTATTTACACCCTGTATTCATCGGTTGACGAAAACATTATTTTTAACAACATTTAGTAAGTAATTTAGTCTCTGAAATGTCTTAAAATTCCCGATGTTATCGTAAATATCCATTTGATGACTTATTCATGCTGAAGTCAAATAAAAACAAAATGATTACTAAAATTAAAATCTAAGAGATCTTTATCAGAACATGCGATGTCTTAAAGAGTTATAACTTAATGTTTTTATGAAGTTTTTACTTGAAATGCATTTTGTGACAGTTTTGATAAACATGAATCTAAACTAATAAATAAAATCTACACATAATATAACATCAGGCCTGTAATCCCTGGAGGGCTCGGCAGAGGACACTCACATTTCGCCAGTTATGTTTAAGTCCCATGTAATAAAGGGCGACCCTATTGCAATGAACCGGGTACAAATCCAAACTCCGTTGCTCTTAGTGAGAAATTCCAGATGAAAAAACCCAGTAACACTTTAGCCGGGCCTAATTCTAACTCAGAACCTCATGTAATAGACTAACGCCGCAGTCAAGAATCTATACGTTTTTTTTATTTGGAGCGTGGGAAATCTTCAAGCTCTGAGCGGAGCGGAAGAAAGTGTCAGACTTCTACTGATTAAAAACCACCCATGTTCCTTCTTAGCGCTTTGTGTCCGGGGCCGCGGTACCTCTTTCAAACAACCCGCAGCCCCGACCAGCTTCAATTCCCTTTTTTTTTTTTTTTTTGTGGGGTGGGAAATCATCAAATAACCCCTCCCGCTCTTGGGCAGAGCGAAAGGGAGTGTCAGACTTCTACTGATTAAAAACCACCCATGTTCCTTTTTAGCCCTTTATGTCGAGGCCGCGGTATCTGCGAACAACCCGCAGCCCCAGCTTCAATTCCCTCACGTACATTTCCAAAAACATTCTGAAACTTTACCATTTACAATATTGCTCAAACACCGACATGCGAATGTTTACCAGCTTTCGTGCGCACAACAAGCGCTTGAATACGCTACGTCAGCTGAAAGCGCAGCGCTGTAAATCGATTGCAGCAGCTTCATTCCTAAAACGCTGCGTAGGGTATACGTGGATGTCGACAATGATTTACGAGTATTGAGTAAACAGATGTTTTGAATTTTGGTCGGATTTTGGAAACGGAAGGAAGGGAAATAATTTAAAGTTTTGCTAAGTTTTAAGATGTAGCAGACCTTAAAAAATTAAAGACTCAGGTGTTGATAATATTGTTAGTGACCATGTCTGTTTAAAAACTTATATAAAACGCAAGGGCCGACGCTTGCCGGGACTGCAGGTTAGTCGAATATACCGCTGCCCCGAACACAAAGGGCTAAGAAGGAACATGGGTGGTTTCTAGTCAGTAGAAGTCTGACACTCCCTTCTGCTCCACCAAGAGCGGGAGGAGTCATTTGGTGATTTCCCACCATAAAAAAAAAAAGAAAATGTGGGTCATATTGACCTGTGTAAATACATCATCTGCCTAGCCTTTTCCCAACTATGTTGGGGTCGGCTTCCAGTGTAACCGGATGCAGCTGAATACCAGTATTTTACATGGAGCGACTGCCTTACTTACCTGTATAAATTACTTATGTTAAATCACGTTTTTTCACGAGAATAAAACCAGTGTTTATCTATTGGCATTAACAGTAAAAATACCATAAAATCTAATAAAACGAACGAAAAAGCTACTTTTTCCAAATCTAAACAAAAACGTCAATAAACACGATGCCCTCTTTATTTCTGAAACAGCACCATAGACAATTTATTTACAGTCCGACAGCGAAAAACTACAGTCTGTCGAAAACAATTTTTGATTTCAGCTCGCTGAAAAGCGATCCAGGATTATTAACTGTTGCATTCCCCGAATTTCGTAAAATCCCTTTGAACACCGGCCGGTGGTTAAATACACTATGTTTTCACTGAATCCTTTGATGTTTTCCGTGCGATGTAAAGTTTTATAAATAAATAAAAAAAGGAATTGTGATGCACCTGTATTAAAATAAAAGAATTGCAATGAAAAACTCTTTTATGAGCTTTTTCTTTTCAAAGGAAAAAAAGAATGAAACGTGAAAATATCCGGATTTAAAGTAGTTTGTTTCGTGTTGCTTTTTACGAGGTAAAAAAATGTGCTATTGAAAAGAATTGGTACTGTGAAACATTGTTTGAAGCTTTTTAATACACGAATGCGCCTCGGCTTCTATTGACGGAAAAAAATCTGTTTTGCATTCCACAATGTTAATATTTTATAGAATCCATTAGATTTTTCTTGATGTACAAATACTTATAATTCGTGAGAATAAGGGAACGAACACTACATAAAATCAATCGAAGAATTATCAAAATCTATAAAAATATAATTTGTAGCAAAAAAACGGCACGATTAGCGCAGTGGATGAACTATTGAATGCTCCGATCTGATTGGTCCGATCCCCGCTCGTAACAAATAATTATTTGTGTGGTCAACAGATAATTGATCTGGGTATTTGGTTTGTGAGTTTAAATGTTTGTAAACGCACCCACAATACAGGAGAAATTCTTAGTGTGGGGCAATATTTACGGGGGGGGAATGGTCGGACAGACATACACACGAATCAAACAAGCAATAACATTTTTTTCCAATATACAAATAAATACTTAACACCAAAAACCACAACTCCAATCCATTAAAGACTTGTAATTATTTTCCACGAGCAATTCCATCTAGGCTACAATTTCCTATTTCTCCTTTACTATCGTGTAATTACTTTCGTAGAAAAAAAAACCTTTTTCAGTAATTCGAAACTGAATTGCTGTCAGCTGTCGCGGAATGAACCTGTGAATATTCCTTTTGATTTTACGCGATGAAGGGGTAATTTCACTTTGATGTGCGGCTATTGAAAGGCTATTGGCTATATGAGTAATGGCGGGTGGTACGACGTTTTTATCCATGTCCTTTTTATTGGGTTTGGAATTTCAGAATACACCAAGGAACCGTTATTCCTAAAAAGAGCTAGCTACCTTTTGAAGCGAAAGTGTATGCAAAGACCTCTTTACTGGTCGTCGTGGAATTGAACTTGGCATTTTACATAGTTCCATATTGTATTAACCTGAATACAGAAGAATGTTATATGTTTTTATTGTTTATTTAGCCCACTGCTACACTCCACGTCCCACTGCTGGGCAAAGGCCTCCTCCATAGCCTTCCACTCTTCTCTCCATGCGGGTTTCCCCCCCAATCTCGCACAAAAACCCTATTTTCTCTAATTAATATGAGCACACCGCATAAGTAGAGGTGATGCTAATATAATGACGCTCCGGAGCAGTGAAAACAACCTTTATATTCACCAATTGATTCGCCTTAGATTTCTAGAATATCAAATTGGATGGAAAATAAAACTATATCACGCCTATAATCCCCGAAGCGTTAGGCTGAGATGTGTCTAATAGTACACACGTTATGTTTTTAAGTCCCATTTAAAAGGCCCAATAGAAAAATAAGACTGTAACGATTTAACAAGAAATATACAGAAAACATTATTATTTTTCTTAAAATTCGTCAGTTTTTAGTGTGAAAAGAATGCTGCACGTAGACTAAGATAAACTTTCTAGACTCTTTTCTTAGCTCTTTGTGTACCAACCCGCAGACTCGTTCCGTCAAACTTACCTTTACAACAAAACTGCAGGAAAATGCTCCAACATGCTGAATACGGTCGCGTGACGCTTAGCTTCGTAGTTTAAATAATAAATTAGTGTCGGTATAAACCTCCCGATGGCACCCCTTTCTGTGCAAACACATAAGCTTGTGCATGGCTAGAAAAAACGCGACAAGTGACAGTGGTATGCGCGTGTAAAGGGGTCCGTACATAAATTACACAACGCCCAAGCTAACTTTTCTGTGCGTGTGTGTGTTTACGAAGTAGGTTTAGGAATGATCAACATCATCTGCCTAGCCTTTTTTAAACTATATTGTGGTAGGTTACCAGGCTAACTGAATGCGGTTCGATACTAGTATTTGAATATCCTGGGTTATACGACACTTCTAGGTAAGACTGATTGTTAGGCTTTCAGGCCTCTGACTACTCGTAACGACTGACAAAGATCAATAAAATAATGACAGCCAGAACCGATGGCTTAAAATAAAATATAAGTATTGTGTTGTCTAAAAGTGTTTTGTCTTTTCCTTACAAGTTACCTACGGATCCCTAAAAGCGCCATTTATATGGGGTTTTATGCAGTATTGCGCGACTTCACAGACGTTAAGACGGTGTTTGTTAAAGAGTCTTGTTTACAGTTTATAATTGCTCACTGTCCAGTACAGGACAGAAGTATAATTACATTGTATTCCGTGATTGCTGTGGTAATTAATTGTTATGATGATGCGATGATAAATTGGTGATCCCACCCTGTGTAAGTCAGATAATAAGTCACTCATTGAGACAACCAGTCTTGGGAAAGGTTTAGTGTCTAATGATCACCCGGGTGATATCACCCAGGTCTTCTTCTTAGCGTGTCGATGGTAATCTAAATTGTGTTGGCCCAGAATTGGGCTACTAGTTTGGCGCTTTCGGTAGCGTCCATCAGTTCCTGTAGTGAACACAGAGTGTGTGTGCGATATTAATCGTGCCCTGCCTGTCCTGCTAGAAACAGCACCACATTTACACTCCAGTGCAGAGTCATTTATGTGTCTCCACCTCAGCAAGTTTTCTTTGCTGCGACCAACCTGGGTCCGGTCCTGAATCACCTTGGTGAAACTAATATCTCCCAGGTGAATTGAACCACACTACTTTAGTATCTAATGTTCACCTGGGTGATATGACGACGGCCCCTCTCGATTGTGCGTTTTTATTTCAAGGGGACTTTTCTTCCCGTCGGGGCTGCGGGTTGTTCGCAAAAGATACCGCGGCCTCGGCGCAAGGGCTAAGAAGGAACATGGGTGGTTTTTAGTCAGTAGAAGTCTGACACTCCCTTTCGCTCTGCCCAAGAGCGAGAGGGGTTATTTGATGATTTTCCAACCACAAAAAAAAGGGGACGTTTCTTCTAAATATGATAGTAATGCTGGCAATTAACCTAAAATTAAATACACTATAAAAGTGATATGATTTGTAGACTTAGCCTACTCAATTACCTGTACATTATTCTTTCAAATGCCTTTATGCTTGCTCATAGCTGACTGCAAATCGACACTAATATTTTTTTCATTGCCGCCAACACGCGATGCATTCAGTGTACTACAAGCAGTGTACGATTCTTTTGAAAATATATTAATTTTAATTTGTCGGCTCACTGATTATAGTTCAAAAGCTATTGAGCCCGGATTTAAGTTTATTTTCAGGTTGTTGGTTCGATTTCCTGATTGGGAAACGTGAAATTGAATATTGAAATTAATACGTGGTACATATTCAAGAAAGTTTGGCTGTTTTACCTGTTATAACAAAGTGTGTTAACGTAATAACTGATCACATTCCAAAATTTAGGTAACATTATCCCGTATTCAACAGATTATTGTATAGTCAATATTTTACATCACACAAGCTCCGACTCATCATCAACATTCTCCTGCCCTTATCCATTGGGATAAGACCTCAAAGATTGCTATTTGAGGTCAGGCAGCATATTCTTCTTCCATACTTCTATATTACTCGTGATTTCAGCAATCACCTCCTTTTTAGCCATATCATCCTCCACACAGTCCATCCATCGTCGTTTTGGTCTTTCTAAAACCATAAATCACACTATAATAAATAAAATAGTGGTCATAGAGTCACATGAACCTAACAAACTACAATTAACATGCAAATTAAAATAGCAGCAATTACTCAAACAAACTCGTGGGTAAAGTTTTTTTATGAAAGTCGAGCACTAAACAGCTAGCAGGCTTTTATTGGTGGTATAACGAACAATGTTACGTTTTATGTTTGAGTTGCCATCTTTGCTGTGACCCTTGCAGTTTGACAACTCACATTGACCGTTAAAATAAATACTTTGACTGGATTTAGGTTTGCCATAATAAGTTCACATACACAAAACATTTAGAGTCACTCTTGGCCACCTTATCTTATAAATGTTATTTTTTGTGTACTTCGTAAATGGCGTATTGTTTTGTAATTGTTTTTAAGTTATTTTAGTGTAAGCTGTGATGCTACCTTTCATAAATAAATAAGGTTAGGCCAAAATTTCTTAATAACACAACATAACATCAATAACATAAATACTATAATTCCCGAAGGATAAGGCAGCATCACCTATTAATTTTCCCAATGCTGGGACACAAGGTTCCGTTCTTTGAGAAGGAATGGGCTATAATCTACCACGCGGGCCCATTAAATAATAATAATAATTGCATTTATTTCGGGCAGCGCCCATAGTGTTAGTAACAATGATCTTAAAAACTAGTGTTAGTAGACATAATACACAAATTAAACAGTATGAAGTTTCATCCAATGACACAGCATTGGAGACTCCCATCGATCTGCGAATAAACTCAAGATAGTGTTGGTACTGCCACGGAGACGAGCAAGCAGGGAAGCGCTTCTTTTACGTATGATGGCCGCAAAACCATCAACTATGTTATGTTTATTCGAGCACAATTCAGACTGCCTCGTCTGTCGAGTTCCATTTCTCAGTAGCAACCTACTGAGAAACACGTGATGGAGAAAGCCAATAACTCTTTTCCGACTAGGGACTTCAAAAGCCGTAATCAATTAATTTTGCTAAGTACCTTCTCTGATTACCTCTCTCATAAGCTCGGTCGGTGTGAGTTGGCTCTCTCATAACGTCGGTAAAGTAAAGCGAGGTGCGACTGTTTTATGTTGGACGTTTTTATATTTAATTTATTACCCAAGTGTCAAACTACAGGCTGTTCACTAAATTGTGCTTAGATTAGCTTATTGTCGGGCCTGCGTTGTCCTCCCATACCTAAGTACTAATGCTGTAACATAAAGATATTGTAAATACAATCCATTTTAAAAGAGTAACCATGGAGGTTCTTGCCGGTTCTTCTTCATAGGAAACGATCACCCGAAAGGTGCACCTTTTGTCGAAATTTTATAAGTGCCCATGTAGACTTATGTGAAATAAAAATTTGATTTTGATTTTAGGTTTACGAATGCCAGAGTATTTGAAGAGGCCCGCAAACGCAGGCCGGGACTAGTCGGGGATCGTGGAAGGCGCACTAGTTCACATGATCCCCGCTGCAAGGGAAGGGGACACAGGGGTGGGTCTTTAGTCAGTTAGAGTCTGACAGACCCATTCGTTCACCCCAGAAGTCCTCCATTCTAGGGTGAAATGTATAGGTTTAGAAATTCCTGTAGTACCATGTCATGGTATTTGAGTTGTTTGCTACCGACGAACTTAAAAAAAAACTATATATAACTAACTACCGCACTCAAAGAGCTTTAATGATTACTTGGGCCATAACTTTGATCGCAAAATCAGACAGCGGTTTACGAACATAAATTATTCCTATCTCTTATTATATTTTCTTATTCCTTTCTATTCCGGAATAATGACATTAGTCACATATTTTCCGAGCAGCCTGTATGCTAAAACGCTAGAACGCTATTACCAGTAAAGTTGTATATTTTTTCCATTTTTGGCCACAATATTGTAACTCGGCAGCACCGTGGGGAATTAATAACGACTTATTCTGTAAATATTTTTTCTTTCTTTTCTTTCTTCTTCTTTCTAGTGCTGTATGTCTACAACTTGTGAAATTATAGCTATCGTTAAAGAGAAATATTATTGTGCTGTCTGTGAAGGTGAAGAGTCTAGATTAGTCTAGAATATAATAAAATTCGGATATCAAAATGACTGCTAAAGTTTGGACTGCCTCGTTGGTCTAATCGCAAGCACGACTGCTGAGCGTGTGGTCCTGGCATCGGTTCTCGGATTGCGCAAATTGTAATTGGGTGTTTCCATCAGGAAATTCTCAGTAGTAGCCATGAAGTCTTCATTTGTGACCGGTTAATGGCAATAGGCTCGCCCTCTATTCGACCACTAGTTTACCAAGGCAGTAGCAGTTAGTAGAAGTCATTCTTAATACAAATTTTCTTAGGTAAAACGACTGACCAAATCGCACACTAAAACATTCATTTACGAAGACAATCACAATAAAAAAAATACGCTATCTAAGACCAAAACCATCAAATTCTTTTAAATACTCTAAAAAATCTTTTCACGGACATAACTAGCCCATTCAATTTCTTCAAACGTTCAAGTTAACTGTTAATTTAAAAAAAGAAACGTTTATTTTAAAAAGGATTCTATTCAGCCAGGGACGTTAGTTGCTAGATTGAGGAAACGTCATTTCCGTTCAAAGGACGGCGATCATCTGACGATTTTTACTTTGATTGTGGACCGTGGTGTGGGTGGATGAGACTTGCACGTTTGATTCTGGGGCAAATGGGAAATGTGTTTTAATGTTGTACTTGTACTAAATAGTTAATTAGTTAGTGAAGTGTTGCTCTTGCTGATATAGTTTTAAGGTTCTGTAATGTCCGTCTGTAAGGTACGTATCTTTGAGGGATATGAGGAACAGGGTGTAAAGTTCCTCATCCCCCATAGAAAAGGGAAGATCCTCCGACCAGACGGGTGTTGTGCCTGGTGGGCTAACTGCCCGACATATGTAAGTCAGGATTTTCTATATACGCTAATGTCGCGGATAAAGTTGATAGCGCGATGTAGGATTTGCCAATTTAGTTCGCATGTGTTGCGATAGATGTCGCTGTCGCCACTTATCAATCGGCCAAAGTTGCCTGAAAATAAATGAATAATGTTGATGTTGTAATAGGAAATGGCTCGCCCTTATTACTAAGGGTACTTTATAACAACTTTGACTAGAACGGCATAATAGGTGTGATCTTAATTATGTGGTAAGCAATTAATAAACTTTATTATCTTTGAGGCCAGAAAGTTCTGGAGTGGCGACGCGAACCGGAACACGTTGCGTTGGAAGGCCTCCCTCTTGGTGGACCGATGACCTGGTGAAGGATCCGGGGACCAACTCGATGCTAGACGCACGGGACCGGTCAATGTGATGACACCTGGGGGAGGCCTATGTCCAGCAGTGGGTGTCATTTGACTGAAATGATGTGATGATGATGATATTATTATCTTTGTGACTTCAGTGCAAAATATATCTTCAGATTGTTCTCAGAAACCTCTTTCGCTACTATGAAATTAGAATTATAAAAGAGAATTATTATTTGAAACTTTTCATCTAATTTCAATTTTTTTTTTTTTTTTGAAATATTCACTATACTTATTACCGAGTGACACAGGACATGTTTTGCTTGCGCAGGTAATTCAAATTAAAATCGTTTATTGCAATCCTAATGTACATTTTCAGGTTATAGGTAAAATAATTCTAGACACAATAATGGACCCTGTCGGGCACAGCAAATGTTTATAAGTAGAGAGAGGAAGAGCGGTTTGTTTCTTTTAATTTATTATTAACATGGTATTATTTCTAAATCTATCTTAAAATTATATTCTATTAATCTATATCGCTATTTCATATTATACTTATTCTATTAATATTTTATATGCAGTCTATTTATTCTTTTATTATTTATTTAGGTAGACGCTACTCATCAATAAAATAACTTTTTCGTTGGTCTAGTGGTCGCAAGCACGACTGCTGAGCATGAGGTCCTTGATTCGATTCCCGGGTCGGGCAAAGTGTACTATTAGGTACACCTCTGCCTATTACAGGTGTTACATTGTTTTTCCTTGTCTCTAAATACTTTACGAATAAAGACAATTTAGTTAAATTAAACCTCTGTGAAGATCCTTTTTCCAGCGTGAAAGAACAATAGAACTTTAGAATTACAGTGGCCGCAAAAGGAAATTAGCGAAGTATCATTGGAGGTGACAGCACTTCTTTGCGAACCTCTTTAGAACTGCTTTAGTTATGAATGTTCAAGAAAAACCCGTTTTCTGTGGTTGAGTTTTGTGGCATATAAATCAAGTGAGATCTGAATAGACCAGGTATATAATATTATTGTTCGATGTTTTTTGTCGTTACCGTTGCAGCTAGATAAGAATTATAAATGATACGTAGACCTGGTTCTGGGCCTGGGTGCCGCCCCGAGTCGCGCAGTGTTAATAGTATCCTCCAAAACCTATTGGAAGGCTGTAAAATAGCCCTTCTGGAGCTGCAGGTTGTTCGAAAGAGATACCGTGACCCCGGCCACAAAGGGCTAAGAAGGAACATGAGAGGTTTTTAGTCAGTAGAAGTCTGACACTCCCTTTCCGCTCCGCCCGGAGCGAGAGGAGTCATTTGATGATTTCCAACCACCCCCAAAAAAAATGAAGGCTGTAAAATAGAATGTCTTAAGGGTCCTCTCTCGAAAAAGCTTAAAAACAGCGTGCAGATGAAGCGGTTTTTCACTGGCACTTACAGAGAAATTACATCTGAGAATTTTTTTTAGTAATCTACATAATATGACACGTAATTTGGTTTAGCCACAATTTTTGTATCGGTATCACATAATAAGAAAAAAAATCCACAAAATCACCTCCAAATCGTTGAATGGAACCATTTTACTCCTTCATTTTTTAACAAAATAATATAAAAAAAATATCTACTGCTTTGAAATACAAAGGAAAATAATTTGGTTTTGTTACTTTTTAAAAATATGTATTATTTTAATTATAATAAATGAAAAACGCGTCCGTTTAGAGTCCGTATCTACGACCGAGAGAGGTAGTTTGTATGCACAAGGTCATTGGCGTGAATACAAGCCTTAAATTATTAAGTAACTTCCTATAACATCATAAATTATAATTATGATTGTCATGTTACGAGAGGATACGAGTCTACCGTTTCTGGCCACTTGAATTTCACAAGTCTTCAAACTTCTGGTTTTAGGACATGCCGGGATGTTTTTGTTCATTAGTTATTATTATTGTGTAACACTGTTGCAATTTCAACTGTCAAGTTCAGGTACAACAGTTGAAAATCCAACACTGCACTTTTATTGAGGCAATTATTTAAGTGTCACCTAACGTAACAGAAGCTGGGCATTATTATCTTTAAAACGATATGTTTGTAAGACATAACATATAAGATTTAAATTCGCAGAGGCATACACGTTGACAACTGAGTCACAATTGGCGCACGATGAAAAGCATTCCGCTGTTTGTAGAGAAGTAAAACATGGAGAAAATATCCATTATAATGTCTAAAGGTTTAATTGGAGGAAAATGTATCGCGACATGTGAAAATCCTTGTACAGTGAGTCATTGTTTTTCCTTTGTGAAAGTAGATATCTAGATGTACTGTGAACACAGACACGATCGGAATAAATTCCAAACATTATAATTTTGTAATTAATGGATTTTCTTTTTTTGAAAAGTTCTGGAGTGGCGACTGCGAATCGGAAGACGTTGCGTTGCCGCGTCGAAAGGCCTCCCACTTATAGGTGGACCGATGACCTGGTGAAGGTTGCGGGGACCCGCTGGATGCAAGAAGTTTGGGACCGGTCAATGTGGCGACACTTGGGGGAGGCCTACGTCCAGCAGTGGACTGCTGTTGGCTGATGATGATGAGAGGTTCTAGCCTATTCTTCTCCATAGAGATCTACGCTATGGAATGGGAAACTACAGTACTTTCCCAAGTTATTACACCTTATGACTGGGGCTGTAGCTTCATCATGACGCCTGTAGTGGTCTTATTGAAATAAATGGTTTGTGTTTACATTTTTTTACACGTGAGTTTGTTCCGTATGGTGTCGGACGTAAAGAATAGCACCATCCCTTATCTTCCCGTAGGTGTCGTAAGAGGCGACTAAGGGACTTACCAGAGAATGGGCAGCACCGTTCTCTGTGCCTTTGTAACAACCATACTGCTATCGCCAACCCGCCTGCCAAGCGTGGCGATTATGGCAAATCCCCTCCTTCTGGGGGAGGCCTATGACCAGCGGTGGACGTCTTATGGCTGAAATGATGAGTACAGTTTATGCGTCAATGTCCATTTATCCTTGTATTTAAACAGCGATGCCACGGGTAAAAGCTAGTCCATGATACCTATGAAGTATCATACACATCATGCACGTTCTATTCCTTAACAAGTTTAAAACATTACTACTAAAACCATTAATTATGCCATTCAAGCCACGTACGTCGGCTATTTAGAAACGATAACTTTGACGCCGCTCTACGACCAGGTTATTAGACCCATTCGAACTCATTGGCACATACATTAAGTCTACAACCTTCATCATTTCCTGTTTCCGGGCCATTTTCAATTATTTTAGATGACCTTATGTTTGAGGTCTTTACTGAAGGATCAGAGTATAAGGGTGATAAAAGTTGTTTGAAAGAGATACCGCGGCCTCGGCGCAAGGGCTAAGAAGGAACATGGGTGGTTTTTAGTCAGTAGAAGTCTGACACTCCCTTTCGCTCTGCCCAAGAGCGGGAGGGGTTAATGATGATATCCCACCATCCAAAAAAAGGTGATAAAAGTTCACGTTTTTGTTTTAAAAAGCTCTTGAAAACACTTCGTTGGGCGTCAAAGTACGTTTTCTAGAGCATTTCATTTATGATTGCGAGAAAATTTCGATTGCCATCTTCATGTGATAACATGATAACTGCTACTAATATTATTAGCCTATTGATAAAAAAATCTGCTTCTCATTTCCATGACCCTCGACAATAAGATCATCAGTTGTCTAATCTTTTAAATAACACAGTTTAAAAAATAACGCAAAATATTCTTTTAAATGTTGCCTATAAGGGGAATCCTTCTGTTGTTCGCTGGATGCAAAGGCCTATGGTTATGCCTGTTCTATTTTACATAGGAATCTTAAGTTGTCAACTGGAGGTCAAGTTTAGAAAGAACTGCCTTTTCCCCGCGGCTTCGCTAGTGTTTTGGTCGGAAAATATCCCACGGAAATATTTCAAATATAACCTATGATACTCGGGAATAAGTTTCTCATTAGTGAAAGAATTTTCAAAATCAGTTCAGTTATTCTAGAGATTACCCACAGCAACCTGCAAAAACAGTAGGAAAAATGAAAACTACTGTCTTTAATCTTTGCCAAAATCGTCACAAATGTCTCACTGTTTACTTAAAACTCGGCCATATATAACAAGTTTAGTCCACATTTACAAGTCAAGGGCTCTGCTTTTAACTTCAAGATAATGTGTGTTAATTTGTTGATAGCGAGCATCCTTGAGAACTGCCGATGCCCTCGGCACATGTCTCGAAAGTAAACACTGACTCAGAGAAGGATTTTCACGAGTGTCAGCGAATTTTCGTGTCCTCTTAGTCCTGTTTGTGCGGAATATGAAAGTTTTGAGTTCGTTTGTTTGTTTGATTATTTATGTGCGTTAGTAGAAGTTGCTTATAATAATAATAATAATCTTTATTTATTAAGCTATTGCATAGCTTCTATCGCGGGCCTTGAGCGTGGGGACCGAATCGAAAAAACCTAACACCCCCCACTCCGACCGGCACAGCGGTGAACAATATTAACATCTCATTTATTTAATAGAAGAAAAAAAAATGTTTTTTTATCGGTCACCGCGCTCAAAGTGTAACTTGAATTACTATCAAAGAAAAAAAAAAAGGAAAAAAAATACTGCATTAATAAAATAAATAAATAATTAAAATTGCATAAGTTGATAAAAAATGCTATGCAATAGCTTTACCGCGGCAGTCTCGAATGCCACACGTTTTTTTATTATATATAGATCTTTGGCAGTCGTTACAGGTAGTCAGTGACCTGAAATTCTGACATCCAGTCTTACCAAAGAGTATCGTATTACCTAGTATTAACTGGGTTGTGGAGGTCAGATAGGCAGTCGCTCCATGTAAAATACTGGTATTCAGCTGCATCCGGTTAGACTGGAAGCCGACCCCAACATAGTTGGGAAAAGGCTAGGCAGATGATGTGATATATAAAAACAGATTGTAGTACATTGAACAATTTCACAGAGTGGGTACTTAGTAATAAATCTCTAGCAATCAAGTGGGTTACGTGCTGATCTCCTTGCTAGGCTATAAAATAGCCTGTATTAAGGAGTAACAGTGCCGATTCCCTTTAATTGTGTAACTGCAATTGAATTTTTACAACCTAAAATTTATTAAATGTGACCTTAACAACTCAATTGTCTAACTATTTTTGTTTACATACAGCTATTAGGGCGCAAGCTCATTTGAGGGTGTGTATGTGTTGGTGTGTGTGTGTGTGAGCGTGTGTGGTGTGTACGGGTCTTATGAAAAGCTTAATACAATTCACATTTAAAATTTTTTGGTCATTGTTATTGCTGGTAAAATCATAGAATATCACTTGATCTAGGTTTTAAGCTCATCATCTGCCTAGACTTTTCCCAACTATGTTAAGATTGACTTCCAGTCTATCTGAATGCAGCTGAATAGTAGTACTTCACTTATAGCGACTGCCTATCTGACCTCCACAACCCAGTTAGTAGTAATAGTTTCACTTGATGATTCGGTTTAAGTTTTACACTAATTAAACATAACATCACGCCTGTAATCCCCGAAGGGTTAGGCAGAGGTGTACCTAATAGTACACCCACATTTCGCCAGTTATGTTTAAGTCCCATGTAATAGGGGGCGAGCCTATTGCCATCAACCGGGCTCAAATCCAGACTCCGTGGCTGTTACTGATAAATTCCTGATGGAAAAAGCCAATAACACTTTGCCCGTCCCGGGAATCGACCCCAGGACCTCATGCTCAGCAGTCGCACTTGCGACCACTAGACCAACGAGGCAATATTTGGGAATATATCCCAGGAATAGGATTATTTTCGGTAAATTATAGATGTAAAGTAATTCTAGTCTTATAAACCCCGGTCACATAAATTGTTAGGATTATAATTTTTGAAGAAAAGAATTATGATTACTGCTTTATTGCCCCATTACTGAGCAAAATCCATTTCTACCAACGGTCACGATTCTGTGCTACTTTTTTTCCAATTCTCTATGAAGATATTATATACAGTTCGTCCTTTTAGCGCCTTTGGTCTGCCGCGATCCCTTGTCACTATATCAGAGCAACAGTTCTGAAATAAAAGAAAACATATTATAATTTTCATAAAATATAACGTGGCCCTTTTTTTTTTTTTTGGGGTGGTGGGAAATCATCAAATAACCCCTCCCGCTCTTGGGCTTCATGTCGAGGCCGCTGTATCTCTTGCGAACAACCCGCAGCCCCGACGGGCGTCGGCCCTTGCGGGCCCCTTCCATGTTGCTGACATCTCTTTGAGGCGCGCGTGGAACACGAACGCTCCGTCGACACGGCCTGTCGTCGTCATAAGACGGACGGACGGCGAGCTTACCCATCACTCACCGTCTACAGGCCCGCATATAATGTGGCCCTGAACTTACCTTGGGTCCAAAGATATTTCTGTCCGAGCTCCTGCTTTCCTCATTAGTTGTAAGTACGTGAAAATAAAAGGACAAATGCATCATCAGTACCTACTTGCTAAGTGTGTCTCTTAATTTGTGCCCCAGTCAGGGCCAAGCGGGACAGTATGTTGCACTTTAGCCTTGGGCCGAGACGTAAGCTGAAGCGAGATAGTCTAGTGCAATCAATTACCTATTTAAAATATTCTATGAATACAATTGGCAACTGACCTTGGAAAAATCATGGTCAAGCGCATTGGAGCATTGCACTCTGTCGTTTCAATGAAATATGTGAAAGAGAGTTGGTTCTGAAGAATATAATAAACCATTATAACCAGTTATTAATTAAATAAATTAAAATAAGGGTTACAGCGGTAAGCTTACATAATAGTATGATAATAATAATAATAATAAAAGCCTTTATTAACAATCTTATAAATGTTACATTTCATCTTATATACTACTAACTAATATTAAACATGGTTGTTTATGAAAGTAACTTAATTAAATGCTATTATTTGTATTAGACACCGGTTTCGTGATTGTCTTGCTCTTTAGCATAGGCCTCCCCAAATATTCTCCACAACGGTCTATCCCTTGCTATCCTCATCCAGTATGGTCCTGCTACCTCCTTGATATCATCCTCCCATCTTCGATGCTGCCTGCCTTTGCTTCTCTTTTTATATCGAGGGCACCATTCCGTCACTTCATTCGTCCACTTTTCTGTGTTACTTCTTGTTAGGTGTCCTGCCCATTTCCATTTTAGTTGTTTGATTTGGTATTTGATATCTATAATCTTGGTTTGTTTTCTTATTGTTTTTAACCTAATTTTGTCTTTTAATTTTATGTTGAGTATGCTTCTTTCCATTCGGTGTTGACAAGTTTCTAGTGATTTGATATTCTTCTTTGTACAACTCCACGTCTGACATCTGTAGGTCATGCTTGGTAGAATGCATGTATTAAATATTTTCTTCTTTCCTTCTATTGGTATATCCGAGTTTTTCATGACGTCTTTTAGAGCCCAGTATCTCTTCCATCCTAGGTTTATTCTATTTTGAATTTCTTTTGTTGTGATGTCTGTTGGATATATTATTTGGCCCAAGTATGTATATTCATTTACATATTCCAGTTCAGCAGCATTTTTAGGTATAATTGGAATTTTAACGTAATTTGTCATTAACTTTGTTTTACTGGTATTTATTGATAGTCCTACCTTTTCGCTTTCGTTTATCAGTTGTTCAATCATAACCTTGAGAGTGTTTGGATCACCACATATTAATATAAGATCGTCTGCGAATCTAAGATGGTTTAGTAATACTCCATTTACATTTATACCATATTTCTTCCATTCCAGTTGTCGAAATATATGTTCTAGGGTTGCCAAAAACAGTTTGGGTGATAAGGGATCTCCCTGTCTAACTCCCTTTCTAATGGGGAAACATTTTCCTACCTTTTCTGTGCGTATTTTAGCTGTCATATAGTATGATAAATAATAAATAAATATTTATTGAATAGTTTGGGCTTAGCAAAATGATGATGGCCAACTTGGTAACCTGCAAGTTAACAGCATACGTAAATATTGAAGTACGAAAAGATATTTCGGGATAATTTAAGTCGTTCACTATTCATAACTTACCTACTGCAAAATTCTTGAAAACAAAATAATAATAAAAAGCAGTGTATTTCATTTGCAAATGCGTTGAGACAACCGGCCTTAGTAGAGTCATGGCCAAACGCTTCAGTGTGTTGCACTCTAGCCTTGGAACGAGGCATAAGCTGAAGCGGGTTCCTTTTAACGAAATAGAAGTTTCATTTACTTTTTCTTTTAAACCCGACTTTTTAACTGATGCATCTGAATCGTGACGGCAAGGTTGGCGCATTGGCTCAAGCAATGGACCGCTGCACTGCGTGTCGCGGGATCGATTCCCGTACGGAACAAATATTTGTATGACCAACAGATAGTTGTTCCGGGTTTAGGTATTTGTGTATGTGAGTTTAAATGTTTATGAACACACCCAAGATACAGTAGACCTTCCTAGTATGGTTACTATTTTTAACCGACTTCAAAAAAGGAGGAGGTTCTATGTTCGTGTGTATGTATTTTTTTTTTTTTTTTATGTATGTTACCTGATTTCTCCTCCATTTGTGAACCGATTCTCAAAATTCTTTTTTTATTTGAAAGAGTATACTCCTGAGGTGGTCCCATTTAAATTTGGTGAAGATCTGATCCTGATCTTCGGAGATATACAATAGAACTCTTCAAAAATAGACGGCAAATCTGTCTTGATTGCTGCAATCGCTTGGATGTTTATTGTTTATACAACATCATGACGTAACATCACGCCTGTATGATCTGAGGGGGTACGCAGATGTGTACACCCAGATTTGGACAGTAAGATATTATGTAATGTTCCATTTATTGGGGATAAGCCTATTACCGTGACATGTATTGTTAACAACGTAAAATTAATGAATATCAAATATTTGTAAAGGATATTACAACTAAAAATGGAAAAAAAAAAAAACTTTTTTGCAAAAAATAAAACCGACTTCAAAAACACAAAAAAGTGAAAAATAACTTTAGCTTCTGAAGTCGGTGACTTTTGTTTGTTTTATTCAGTTTTTTTGTCACCGACTTCAGAAGCTAAAGTTATTTTTCACTTTTTTGTGTTTTTGAAGTCGGTTTTATTTTTTTCTGATTTTAAGTTTATGATAAAATATTAATGTATTTTTTTAAACGGTTGCCGTTTAATAAAATAAACAATAATATTTTTAAATACATAAAGTTTACATTACAGTCCCGCAGAATTAAATATGCAATGAAAAATAACAACTACGGACAACTATGATAACAAGAGCAGCAGCTCGACGTGCACGCCCACTATCCCCGGACTCGTCGCTCAGCGCCGGAACCCAGCGTGAGTGCTGTGACACCGGCCGTGGCAGTCGCGTCGAGCTCAAGCGACGAGCTATTTCTCTCCGTCCCCGACCGACGCCATCACCTGTCCGTCGACGGAGAGGACGCCGGCCGCCGGACGGCTTAGGACCTCGAGGCCCGCCGGCTTCTGATTCCAGCCCAGCTTACAGGGGAAGGGTGCACCGCATGCGATGGACGCAATCCATCAACGAGAATGTCATGCGCTCATACTATTTTATATATTTCTATCGCTCCCGCTGGCACTCATAGCTTGTACCGCATACCTACAGCGTGATAATTTTGGCCAAGAAGCGAAGGTGAGAGTGCGATATTTATAAATGAGTCGCATTCGACGCCTGCGCATGTTTGCTTGTGCTTCCTGTTTTATGCATGTTAGTATGATTGCTAGCGTTTTATTGGGCATAAATTATTTTAAGATGCTTTCAGTTATAAATAAATTAAATGAGAATTATTGTATGCAGTTTTAATGATGTTAATATTTGCTGTGTAAGGTTGATGGCAATAGACTCACGCCCTTTTTTTTTGGGGCTGGGAAATCATCAAATAACCCCTCCCGCTCTTAGGCAGAGCGGAAGGGAGTGTCAGACTTCAACTGACTAAAAACCACCCATGTTCCTACTTAGACCTTGCGTCGAGGCCGCGGTATCTCTTTCAAACAACCCGCAGCCCCGACGGGATACACTCACCTCTTACATGGGGCTTTATGGACATGGCTGGCGAACTATGGGAGTACATACTAGAAGGAAACCCTCTGCCTATCCCTCCAAAAAATTATTGGCTTGATGTTAGGTCTGCGCATATCGGATGCATTGTGGGCTAAAACCACCACCTCGTGAGTCCCTGAAAACTTTCAACAGCATTGTGTAAGGTCCAGGCGTATAGCAGATGGAGTTTAAAACTAGTTGGATAGGAATGGAAAGGGAGATATTTGCCCTGTAATGGTACAGGGCAAATATCATCTCATCTGCCTAACCTTTTCCCAACTATGTTGGGGTCGGCTTCCAGTCTAACCGGATGCAGCTGAACACCAGTATTTTACATGGAGCGACTGCCTATCTGACCTCCACAACCCAGTTAATACTAGGTAATACGGTACTCTTTGGTAAGACTGGATGTCAGAATTTCAGGTCACTGACTACCTGTAACGATTGCCAAAGATCTAAATAAAATATGGCAGCCGGGACCAACAGTTTAACGTGCTTTCCGAGGCACGGAGGAAACTCGGTATGTCGGGCGGTCACCCATCCACAGACCGACCTAGGCAAGCTCAGCTTTACCTGAAGATCGACCCGAGTGGCAGTTCTTATTAAGCCACGAGCTCCTCGGTACAGGGCAAAGATATCTCATTCTTTTCTCCCTTTTTGCCATGATATTGCACAGACCGAATAAAATTAGAAAGGTTAGTAAGTAATTCACAAGTTTGTAACTCAAAACGGGAATGTGAACCATGGGAGAATGGAATCAAAAAATTGAAACAGCGGAAAGTACATAACTATTTTATACAGCATACTTTTGACTACGCAACAATATTTACTCGTCTACCTTTGCTCACAAATCCAAAACAGGTATGAACCCGCGAAATTAGATTTACATAATTTCCTCCACCGCAAAATCCCCATGAGTACACCATAAAGTAACTTATAAGTGAATTAGAAAACCATAACTTTTTTGAAGCTACGATGTGAATATTTGACGAAGATTATTCAATGCTGTGAGGTTGTAAAACAGCGGAAAATATAAGAGTTATACCTTCTTTAGAAATATACGGTGGGCGTAGGGACGTGGCAGGAGGGATGGGAATTACAGACCGGTTGAGTTCATATTTTAGGGTTTGTGAGTAAGGTCAAATTTTTGATACAACTTGTTGCTATTTTCGACTTCAAAGTTACTATTTCAACGTTGTTATAACAGTTTTAGATCTCGCAAGATGATTTGCAACATATAGTATTTGGTGGCCCAGTGGTGACGGCCCCGATTTACAAACAATAGTCATGGGTTCGAACAGACACAGGTGCATTACTTTGTGTATTTTTTTTTGAGGTCACCAGTGCTCTCAAAACGGTGAAGGAAAACATCGTGAGGAAACCGGCATGTCTTAGAACCAACAAATTCGAAGACATTTGTGACATCTACCAACCCGCACTGGACCTGCGTGGTGGATTATAACCCATCCCTATCCTAGAGAGGAAGCCTTTGTCCCAGTAGTGGGAACATTACAGTCTAATGACCTTTTTTTTATAATATTTTGCATTGTGTGTACTTGTGGCATGTGCCAAATAAATGCATTTTCTTTCTTCTTTAATGATAAATAAGCAATCAATCTTTAAATGGTTTAGTGATAATTATCATTTAGCGGATTGCACTATACTTCGCGTCAGCAGTGTTGATATTTACGGCAAAACACAACAAAATTTAAACAAACATTTTCAATCAAAACACAACATAAACCCTTTCCTATTTGTCAAATTTCCCTTATTTTTTGCTAAACCAACTCTCCCACACAAATTTTCTCAATATTCTCATTGGTGGCAGCACTAGCGCTACAGCTGCGTCCGGTTTATGTGCCATCAAAGCCGACGCGGCGATAATGGCGGCCGCGAGTGTTCCCCTCGTAAAAATATAACGCTTTGAATTTCAGTATCGAGGCAGTGACGTACGGAATTATGGCTGCAGGAATTAGTGTTGTTTATGAAAGTTGGGCTTGTATTTTTCTACGGATTCCATAGATCTCTTATAGTACTTGAAAGTCTATTTTAAATAGACCATTTACAGACACTTTTCAACTATCACAGTATCAATTACGGAATTCTATAATTTGTGACTGTGAACTGCCTCCGTGGTCCAGCGGTTTAGGTGTTTGCCTCGTGACCCGATGGTCGTGGGTTCGATTCCCACGAGAAGCATACTAACTTTACCAGTTTGGCTAGGACATTGCAGGCTTGAATCACCTGATCGTCTGATAAAAGTTGATTCCGTGCTTCGGAAGGCACGTATAAGCTGGTGGTCCCGGTCACCAAATGGCGGTCGTCAAACCATGTCGGAAGTCCTTTTTTTTTTGGGTGTGGGAAATCGTCCAGCTCTTGGGCAGAGGGAAAGGGAGTGTCAGACTTCTACTGACTAAAAACCACCCATGTTCCTTCTTAGCCCTTTATGTCGAGGCCGCGATATCTCTTGCGAACAACCCGCAGCCCCGACGGATGTCAGACGCCCTTGAGGCGGTTCAGAAACTCTGACACTAGGGTGTGTGGGGTCGTTAAACCTTACTGCCCACACGATAAGAATAAGAAGACTTAAAATTTCGCTTAGTCCTGGCGTCGTTGGTAGCAGGTCAAAGGTCACTTTGGTGCATATTTTTGGGCTCAGAGGGCAGCATAGCCACACACACACACATACAGTTTCACCCTTCACCCCACTGCCATTCCAAAATTGAAGTGTGAATTAAAAACAAAAAGATGCAGCTATTTACCTTATTATTATAAAAATTAAATACTTATTACTAAGATTTGAACGGAGATAATTTATTCAACGAACATTAGACAATCAGAATAGGGATGTTTACTGACAAAAAAAATATGATTCTAATTATAGTCCGTCTGTTAGATTATCGAAAAATATTGGATACGTATTTTTTGTTTTATCAAATCAATAAAAATTGACGAAGATAAAACGCGTCAAAGATTTGCGTGGGGGGTTGTGACGTCACTCACTGGTAAAAAATGTCATACTAATGTTTTAGAATATGACGTCAAACGGGTTTTCAAAGCACTGTATCGTCTTTATTGTTTGTTTACGTGAAAAAAGAAAAAATACGTGACCAATATTTTTTGGAAATCTATCTGACGGACTAATTAGATTTTTTAAGTTAACTACCCTATTGTAACCTCAAAGGACTAGGACGGATAAGTCTGATGTATAGTTGGTCTGCCATTCTGTCCTTCAAGAACTTATCACTTTTTCCTTCCATAAATGTCTATCAAGCTATTTTAATGCTCAGCCATTTCTTATCTATATTTTTTAACACAATCTTATCGTTATTTATTTTGCCTCCCATTTTCAACCACATTCCTACTCAAAAACAAAATTCCTTTACCCCATGCAGAACACCCTTACTAATAGAACAAGGCATTGAAATAACTTTAAAAACACATGCAAATCAAAATGACATTCCAATTTCATCTCCGACCTCGCTCATTTCTCGCTTAGCTCAGCAAGTAGGACTCTTTCTGCCTTGATCACGTACAGACGGACCATATTAACGGGTTTTGCATACAAATAGCTAATAATGTTCGTGAATGCTGTTTTTCGCACTTTGGCGAGTTGCCAGCGCATCGAAGATTAGTAATAATTGACAGCACATCATAAAGATGTATGCGAATAAGAAACCAATGGCGGAAGATGTAGGAAAATTGGATATCGCATTTTTGGAACGAAGTTCCTTATCGCGCGTTGTGAAAGGGGGCTAGACGGAAAAAATTCTTACGAAAAGTTGTCACGACACTTTTTGCTATAGTAAGCTATTGTAAGCTGTGCGGCGTCGCATGTTTCTCTGTCTGTCTCTCTCTCTCTTATAGAAAGCAAGCCAGATATTTTCATTTCTACATTTCTTTTTTTTTTTTATTTCTTTTTTTTTTACATAATAAAAAATAATAACAATAACTTCGTTCCATCCGGGTGTTCCTTGACACCTCTCAAGTTTTTTTATTTTATTTTTTAGAACCAGTTGATTCTCGAGTTTGAATGTTAAGGTGTTTCTTCTCAGGGTAGTCGATTAAGCAACATCGACCTCATCCCGTTTTAAAACCTGTATTTTATTAGTTTATAACAGTCAAAATCAAAATCTAAAATCATTGTCAAAAGTCATTTATTCAAACTAGGCTGATAATCAGCCCTTTTCGAACGTCAAAATTAACTTTACTTATTTACAAGAGACAGTCCCCCAAAACGCCCACCCTTCGACACTTCCTAGTGTTTTAGCTGGAAAGAAGAAGTGGCGGAACAAACTCCCCAGCAACACGTCTGTATGTTATGTTAATAGAAGATGAAGTGTTTTTAAACCTATTTACACAAATGTATTTCGTATTTAAATTCGTTAATGTTGTTCTCGTGTCTGTCAAGATGAGTAATAGACAAGCATGCGACAAGTCCTACCGCCAATAAATTGGGATAATTTTGCGCAAGAGCATGATTATTTACGATCGTTGAAACTGATTAATTGCGCCAAAATATAGAAAGAAAATACAATATCGTGAGCTATTAAGTTAAAATTTAGTCAACGCTATTACAGTAACTTTCTGAGATGTTTTTCTAAAATAAATAGCCTTTCTCTTTATAGTGGAGTGCCGTAAGGCATAAATATTGTAAAATCTCGGAATCCAGGGCCGGTCAATGAATCTTTATACTAACTTTTGGACTGTATTGGTAAAAGCCTAAATACAGAAGTTAAAAAAAAAAATTGCGCGCTCCTATTTTTTTTTAATTCAACAATTTACTGAAAAATGAGAGGGACAAGGGAAAAAAAATGTTTAGAGCTTATAAATATTAAATGCACCGTAACTTTAATGTTAATCTATACTAATATTATAAAGCTGAAGAGTTTGTTTGTTTGTTTGAACGCGGTAAACTCAGGGACTACTGGTTGGAATAGAAAAACTCTTTTTGTGTTGGATAGTCCATTTATCGAGGAAATTTGATTGATTTGATGATTTCCCACCCCCCAAAAAAAAAAATACCTATATTATGTACTTAACTATGATCCACTATAACGATATTGATTGATTATCTTATAATTCAATAACTAAATCAATGAATAAAACAGATGCCTCCTCTAAATTTCACTGCTCTTGCACATTATGTTGTATATGCAAAAGTCATCGGTTTTCACGTTGGCCAACCGCAGGCTTCCCTTATCGCCTATTGTCTGTACGTCTGTCTGCCACTCAAGGTCTACCGTGTGCGGTCGGGGGATCCGGGAACAGCTACCAATATGGTGAGCCTGTATATTTTTTATTTAAATGAAGGCCTTTGAGGGAATTTTCAAGGATGCTCGATGCTTTGGACGTGGTTAAGCACGGTAATGTTGATATGTAGTTTTCATGGAATTCGTATGTAAGATTATCAATTTAAAAAATACATTAAAATAGAACTGCCCCTTATCTGAATAAATACGTAATGATAAAGCGACAATCGAATGTGGTCTTATTAACTTGATTTCCCAAGCATTTTTTTTTTTGTGAAAATGCTGTTTTTAAAGGTCTCTCATGAAAATTTTGTAGTTACTACGTCGGGAATAGCAATTCACGTTTAATTGTATTTTTTTCAGGTTTTGCCTTATCAAGGAAAGATAGCGTGTTCTTCAGGTTTACACCAGTTGACAAGTTACAGCATATAGACTAGCTTAGGTTGACATATATCTCGAATGGAGTTGATATTTTAGAATTTTACTCATGCCCAAGTTTAACGATAAACTTTGCCAACTTCAAATAAATTAGACAAAAAATAGGACGATGATGACTCATAACAAGGTTTATAAGGCTCAAGGTTGAAAAGGATCAATAAAAATATCCAGAATTTTCCTTCAGCTAACCTTGGAAATCTACAAAAAAGATCAGCAAAAACCTCGATGCAAACATAATTCTTTTGACAGTTACAGCCGTTTTGGTCTGTACATGTATAATTTAAGGTCCGTTCGGTCACGGATCGAAGAACAAATTGTATGGAGCCTTCGTGTATTTTGAAAGATATGCGTTTTTCTTTTTTTATTGTTGATTGCAGACTGCATTGTTCTGTCCGAATGGTGTTAGAGCGAATTTACATTGGATTTCGATGTTAAAATTCTGATTTTGTGTATTTTTTTTGCAGGGATTTAACAAAGAAATTGAAGTGGAAGGAGTTGTTTGCACAGGAGTGGGACAGAACAGGATAGAAAAACGCAACGGGAGACAGGATACCTAAAATATTGAGGCTATCAGAAGAAACGTAATAAACAATAACCATGTATTTTTTTTTTAAAACGTTGCCCTACGCTAGGAATTTCTCCTGTATCGTGGGTCAACGTCAAAGAATTACTTGCAAATAAATATGGGTGCGTTCAGAAACATTTAAACTCACACATACACAAATACTCAGACCCGAAACCACTATCTGTTGGCCATACAAATATTTGTTCCGTGCGGGGATGAAACCCGCGACACATAGCGCGGCAGTCAACTGCTTGAGCCCCTGCGTCAACCGTGTCATCTTAAATAACAAAATTACACTTGTGCCGAAAGGAATTTGGGTTACCCTTTGCAAGCAAATTACGATTTTGTTTATTTATTTATTTAAACTTCATGCACAAACGCGGTACATATACGGACTTAATGCCACAAGGCATTCTCCACCAGTCAATCTTAGGGTCAAATAGGTTACATCCGCATTGTCCCATGCATCCGAAGTATAATTTAAATGTCTTTGTAGTTAAAAGACGGTTATCAATAGACCAGTATTAAGATTATCAAAATAAAAAATAAGTACCTACACCAACTTATGAATTATTAATGTAATTTTCAATTTGTTAGTTCGATGACTTTTTGGCACCATGCCAATATAACCATAGGTCATGGATGTTACTATACTTGAAACCTCCCATAAACTGCTGCACCTTTCCAGGTGTTTTAATGGTTGTGGTCAGTTTCTGTCATCATAAAATTAATACTGTACTCGCTATAGTATTTTGAGCACATCTTGGGTTCAAATAAGGATGCCTCGCCTTGAGTCATTAACAGCACCTTATGTAGCACTGCCTAAGTCAGCTCGATGTCAATGTTCCCACTGCCAGGAGACAGACCTCCTTTCTGCGAGAGTGAGTGGACCTTACTGCAACATGCAGGCCTAGTACGGTGATGGAGGTCATACATCTTCGAACTGTGTTCTTGATGTAAACAATTATGAGAAATAAACTCGGTGTTACTGGGTTGAAAAGCAGCCTCGAATCTGGCAAGTGACTCTCAAGTTTTGGGATTTAAATCTCTGTGAAATGTGAGTGTACTTAGGTACACTTTAGCATAACCTTGCGCGGGATAAGATATGATATGATAAGATATGATATAATAAGTCTGCGAGGTTAATGTGGGACTGGGCGGGTCACATTTCCAGGAGGGGTCAGGACAGATGGGCCAGAATCGTCACACACTGGGTGCCTGAAGACGGTCGTCGTCACCGAGGCAGACCCAAGAAAAGTTGGCGTGACGATTTGGACTCGTTCGTGACTGATTAGCCAGATTATATTAACAAACAGAAGTTTATATAATTATGGAAAATTATCATTTGTGTAGTATAACCGATATCCACGCGGGCGAAGCTGCGGGCAAAAGCTAGTGTTAGAACTAAAGCAAGACCTCTGCTGACTCCATAATTGGTTGTCAAAGTGACAGGTCAACACAGTATACAAAGAGCTTTACCCAAAGCGAGGATCGTACAAAAATCCTTACGCTTGAGCGCGTGCGCAGTGCGCGTGACGGACGAATTGAACCGACGCGTTTGACGGCAGGTACATGCGAGTGCACAAAAGTTAAGGATTAACACTTTTACATTGAACTTGTGTGATTATGGATTTTATGAATTTTATTTCAATTATCGTCATCATTATAATCTGCCTAGACTTTTGCCGACTATGTTGGGGTCGGCTTCCTGTCTAACCAGATGCAGCTGAATACGTATGGGACCGGTCAATGTGGCGACACTTGGGGGAGGCCTATGTCCAGCAGTGGACGTCTTTCGGCTGAAATGATGATGATGATGGTACGAAGTCGAATATCAAACACAATTGAATGCATTAAAATCAAAATCAATCAAAAGTCATTTATTCCAACTAGGCTGATAATCAGCAGTTTTCGAACATTTACTTTACTTATTTACAAGAGACAGTCCCCCAAAACGCCCACCCTTCGACACTTCCTAGTGTTTTAGCTGGAAAGAAGAAGTGGCGGAACAAACTCCCCAGCAATACATCTGTCTGTTAGGTTAGAAGAACCAGACTCAATACAATAGTAAGGTGTAAGTGTGCACTCAGACCTGTGGTAGCTCATTTTTAGTTACTGATAAATAAAACACACTAAAAACGATCAGCAGAGCTATTGCGTATCTCTTTAAATGTCAGTGGCTATCATAGTGTCCATCGATTAACTGTCAAATGGTTCCATTTTGGACCAAACCATAACCATTTGACAGTTAATTGATGGACACTATGATAGCCACTGTCATTTAAAAAGATACGCAATAGCCTCTTGACTTCAGACTCAAAAGCAATATTATCAATATCGTATTTTCTATTCTCAGCCAGATTAAAATATCACAAATCTTTCTATTCATTTCTTCAGTAATTTAAACCGCCAATGACATATAGAAGTTACCTTGATACAATGTGAAAATACTGCTATTCATCTGTGCGTGCGTGGGTGCTAATAACGTTGCAATCTCAGCTCCTATTAATACGAAGATTAATAATAATAATAATAATAATATTCCACAACTATCACACAACGCCATCTAGTCCCAAGCTAAGCAGAGCTTGTGTTTTGGGTACTAGACAACTGATAAACATACTTATATATTTCTAAATACATACATATTATAGATAAATTACACCCAGACACAGAACAAATGATCGTGCTCATCACACAAACATTTGTCCTGGGTGGGAATCGAACCCACGACCTCCGGCATAGCAGTTAGGGTCACTAACCACTAGACCAACAGGCCAGTCAAAACGCCCGATTATAGATGATTTGTCTGTCTGACGCAAACGTATTCAGTCTTATATATAACTTATTTTCTATTAGGTCGTCCTCTGATCGGTCCTAAATCGATCCCCAGATGGGACAAAGTGCGCCGGTATTCGGTTTTACAATCAGGATTCTTTCAGTGGCAGCCACCGAGTTCGGATTTGTCCACATTAAACAAGCACCCTATTATAATTATGGGACTTGGAAATCATCAAATGACTCCTCCTGCTCTGGGCAAAGCGGTAGGGAGTGTCAGACTTCTGCTGACTAAAAACCACCCATGTTTCTTCTTAGCCCTTGCACCGAGGCCGCGGTATCTCTTTCGAACAACCCGCAGCCCCGAGGGGGCATAAGAAAGGGATCTTCAATTCTCATTCATTATAATAATAAATTACGTTATGCACCACTAGTCTGAATCGGTCAGTCTAGCGTTATGCTTGTCCGAAACCGTGTGCTCAATCTGAACATTTCAGTTTAACAAATTCTAACTAAATAAGAGATTAATTCAGCGACTGTTTATGTAGGCAATTATAATACAATTTTTTCTGATAAAAGTTAACACCACAAATTTATTTTGTTACAGCTCTTTACCAAAAATAAACTGGTCATAAAAACATATTTCTTCCAAATAAAGATATTCTAACAGCCGTACGTGACGGTACTTAAAAATTTGGTCACAAGATACCATCTAAAAGATAGTAATGCAAATACGCAAACCGCATACTTATCGGTACAGCCAGCCGGTGAGATTTTTACGTGGCAATTAAATTGTTTTTACGACCACCCCCTCTACTCTAAAAGCTTTATTATACTTAACGTAGTAAAAACTTTTAAAGTTATTTTGTTTTATTTTGTATTGTTTTAATGACCGAAGTCTTTTGTGTTATCTGTGAGTAATTACTTAATTTAATTGTCTTTGTATCTTTATTGGGTAAGCTTGAAGAGTTTATCTTTATTTCTTGTAAGAAAGGACGTTACTGTATTTTGGAAAACATCACGCCAGCAATCGCTGAAGGGTTGCAAAGATGTACCCACATTTCGCCAGTTATGTTTAAGTCCCATGTGATAGGGGGCGAGCCTATTGCCATCAACCGAGCACAAATCCAGACTACGTGGCTGCTAAAAAACTTAATAATTCTATGCCCGACCTGGGTATCGACCCCAGGACCTCATGCACAGCAGTTGCGCTTGCGACCACTAGACCATGAGGTAGTGGAAAAGTTTTCAAAATTACAACCTGATTTGGTTTTCGGGTAAATTAATTATGATTTTTTTCATAATTATTGATCGATTGAATGAGTGAAAAAATGATGAAGGAAGTTCAGTCCAGTCTTTTTCATCCCTGTCACCGTTCTATCAACTTCTTAACCGTACGGGGATTGGCGTCATTTTCAATAATAATTATAGAACTCCCACCCAAACTCACCCAGAACTTCTACTAACCAAATACTACCTGTAAAATAACTTGAAACCCACCCTTGACTCTAAAAGAAGAACCTCGTAACTGCACTTTCTATATCACTACCGAGTCCATACACTAATTTCCCTGTAGACTGTGTTCCCTAACACGAATAAAGCGCAGTGATGAGGTAATACTTACTCAGTGACGTGTATGACGTGTAATACACTGGTGGACGGATCTTGGAATACAAAACGGCTGGCATAGTGCGTAAGTAAGTTATAGCTGTCATGTCGAAAAGCTGTAAGTTAAAGATAGGCTGATTTATTGGTTAGATTTTTGATTGTTTCTGCTGTTGATTGAAATGGGGAAACAAATTATTTTGGTTAAAATAAGTAGTGGTAATTACAGTTTATAAGTAACTAGCTGATGCCCGCGGCTTCACCCGCGTGGATGTCGGTCAAATTATATACTAAAACCTTTCTCTTGAATCACTCTATCTATTAAAAAAAACCGCTTCAAAATCCGTTGCGTAGTTTTAAAGATTTAAGCATACATAGGGATATAGGGACAGAGAAAGCGACTTTGTTTTATACTATGTAGTGATGTAGTGACTAAGCACCTAAAATAAACAATGAAACCGTGGCACTTACATTTTAAGCCTTTTTTTTATGGTGGGTTTAAAATCATCAAATAACCCCTCCCGCTCTTGGGCAGAGCGAAAGGGAGTGTCAGACTTCTACTGACTAAAAACCACCCATGTCCTTTCTTAGCCATTCATGTCGAGGCCGCGGTATCTCTTGCAAACAACCCGCAGCCTACATTTTAAGCCTAACTTTATGATTTAGGCATATTTTCATCTTTTTTTTGACAAAGTTTCAATCCATTAAATTCATAAAATATCTATCTACAATCATATTTATTTAAATCCAGAAATAGGTAGCACGGACAATTTTATATACAATATACGTTAAAAACAGCTAACATTATCCCCCTGCGGGATCCAGGAGCCTGACGAGTTAATGTGGGCCCAGTGACTCGGATAGATAAAGACGCAACACAGATTATATCTACACAGTGTACACGTTACGCATTTTTGCGCGAGGAGCGTTATCGTGTGTGTTGTGGTTTCTCTTTTCTTTGAATTTTCTTTTACGGTTTTTTTTTAAGTGAATTAGAAACTTACGAATAATAATGGACAAGGTATATAAGAAACGAGTATATTAGAGGAAGTTTAAAAGTTGCACCAGTTACAGAAAAGTTTAATTGGAATTGAATGTTTTGGTATGCAATTGTTATGGAGAGGGACGAATCGCATGGGCCTAATACAGTGATGAATTTAATGCTGATGGATGGAGTGGGAGAGGAAGACCAAGGAACCGATGGATGGATGGAACCGTGTGAGGAATGACATAAAATAAAACAGTAGTAAATGCTAGTGTGACGGTTGACAGAGAAGAATAGATGATAAAATCCTCCGTTGCGCCTACCCCAAGTAACATTGGACAAAGTCAGGCAGGTGATGATGATGATGATGAATTAATACGTTTACAATTGTAGTTTGCTAATGTTAAGTAAAGATTTCTGCTAAGACCCAGATTGTCTGCTAAAGTTTTCCGTGACTATGAATAGATTTTTCTGGCTTCCCAAATCTGCCATCGAAATCAGAGAAGACATGCATTGACACCGTGGCACATTGTAATTTTAGGTATCTTAAGACAAGACCTAGGAAATAGCAGAGGCGAAACCCTGCATTCCAATTATGTAAGACACTTAAGTCTTTAGATTTTCTAAGGATTTCGTTGAAATACGAAATTATCTACACTAATTTTTTTTTTTTTTTTAAAACGTTGCCCCACACTAGGAATTTCTCCTGTATCGTGGGTGCGTTCACAAACATATAAAGTCACATAAACAAATACCCAGACCCGAAACAACTATCTGCAGGTCATGGGTCTGGGCATTTGTGTATGTCAGTTTAAATGTTTGTAAAAGCACCCACGATACAGGAGAGATTCCTATTGTGGGGCAACGTTTTTTTAAAAAGCATGGAGAATCTGTTTGTATGTCGAAGGTAATCTCTGGAACGAATAATCCTGTTCCAAAGCTTATTTCAGTTGCTGAAAGCTACATTATTCACGAGTACTATTAAGCTATTATTTAGATATTGATATCAAGCAACCACATTTTTTGCGGGACGCGAGCGAAGTGCTACAACTTTATATATTAAAAAAAACGAGTACAATTATCAACAGAAGTGGTGAATCCAGTATAACTGTATTCATCATCATCATCATTTCAGCCACAAGACGTCCACAGCTGGACATAGGCCTCCCCCAGAAGGGGGGTGGATTTGCCATAATCGCCACGCTTGGCAGGCGGGTTGGCGATCGCAGTATGGTTGTTACATTGGCATAGAGAACGCTGCTACCGTTTCTCTGGTAAGTCCCTTAGTCGCCTCTTACGATACCCACGGGAAGATATAGGATGGTGCTATTCTTTACGTCCGACACCATACGGCACCATGCGGCGGAACTTATTATTTTATACTATTATCCATTTTATTTAGGGTACGATGGACGTACTTTCTGTGGCACAATTCTGTGATGAAACCATTCGTTCAAACCGTAGAAACTTTAAGTTTAAATTCATTACTAATAAACACAAACGTATCCACATGAATCTTAACAAACTACGAAATACACAAATTAATTAATTTCCAGGATCAAACACAACTTGCACACGTTTTGTAGCTTAAACTTGAAGTCCGGCTTCGAAAGTCCAAGTCGGAGTGGCCGATGAAGTTATATTCAAACAGGAGTCGAACCTGCATTACTTAATTAGACGTTTTAGAGTGTTTGTGAGTTGAGCTTAAGTTTCATGAGTTACTTAGGTTTACTGCAACTTTATTTGGTAAAAGTGGTTTGAAAGTTGCATGTGGGTTTTGATAGCAATGCAGAAATTAATACTGCTTTTAGGAATATGAATAATACACGCTGATCTTATTGGTTCCGTTCTTCAAAAAGGGCAGGTGCGTAGTACTCGTAACCGGCGTGCGTGTATGACCAGATGTATGAGTGTGGACGAGGCAAAAGGAGTATGTAACGATCGTAGCAAGTGGCGTTCTGTGGTTTCTGCCTACCCCCGTGGGAAAAGGGCGTGAAGTTCTTTTTTTTTTTAAACATTTCCCCACACTAGGAATTTCTCCTGTATCGTGGGTGCGTTTACAAACAATTAAACTCACATACACATGTGAATGAATCAGTTATGAATGTACGTATATAATAAGAATTATACACCCACAGCCAACTTTGATATCATCGTCTTCCTGCCCTTATCCCATTCTATTTGAGGTTGGCGCAACACGTTTTCTTCTTCCATTCTTCCCTGTTACACGTCAAGGTGGCATTTACTCCTTTCTCATTCATATCATTCCTCACATAATCCATCCATCCTTTCTTTGGCCTTCCTCTTCCTCTCCATACATCAATATTTATATCCATCACTTTTTTAGTCACATGCGTTTCATCCCTCCTCATAACATGACCATGCTAAGATAAACGACTTCCTTTCAATTTTCTGTAATATTTATCTATTCTTGTCACTCCGCACATCCATCTCAACATTCTCATCTCCGCTTTGTGTAATTATTCCACCCGTGCATCGGTCGTTCATCCATCTTTTTCAAAGCCCAGCACTCTGATCCATACAGTACGACAGGTCTAATCATGGACTTGTATATTTTCCCCTTTAACTTGAGGGGCATCCGTGGGTCACAAGTTGTTCGAGTGACCTGTTGCCATTTCATCCATCCTGAGTTTATCCGTTGCGTTACGTCCCGGTCTATTTAGCCATCCCTTTGGACAAGTGACCCGAAGTACCGGAAGTTGGAGCAGATCGGTATGGGTGTTCCGGTTACCGCCGAAATCGCAAAACAAATACTCCGTTTTGGTTTTGCTCAATTTCAGGCCAACATTCTCCGTCTTTGCCACCACACCTCCAATCTTGACTTATTTAACTTTTATATATTTTATTTAAAATAGCTGTTGGTCCCGGCTGCCATATATAGATCTTTGGCAGTCGTTACTGGTAGTCAGTGACCTGAAATTCTGACATCCAGTCTTACCAAACAGTATCGTATTACCTGTATAAACTGGGTTGTGGAGGTCAGATAGGCAATCGCTCCATGTAAAATACTGATATTCAGCTGCATCCGGTTAGACTGGAAGCCGACCCCAACATGGTTGGGAAAAGGATAGGCAGATGATGATATTTTATTTAAAATTACAATTGTTTTTAAAAAACCTATTCAACTTTTATTGGTAACTCAAAAAATACGAGAAAGTACATATTTGCCAAGCCTTTTGCCAACTACATTGGAGTCGGCTTCCAGTCTATCCGAATGCAGCTGAATACCAGTATTTTACATGGAGCGACTGCCTATTTGACTTCCGCAACCCAATTAGTATAAGGTAATATTGGTAAGACTGGTTGCCACACGTTCGTGCCAGATTTCATCATTCATCAGTAATCACTAGATCTGATGGTTCAATTAAATTCAATCGATTGCTCAAAAAGCTGACTCGTTGGAACGAGTGGTCGCAAGCGCGACTGCTGAGCATAACCTCCCTGGTTCGATTCCCGGGTCGGGTAAAGACGTGTTATCGGGTGTTTCCATCAGTTATCTCTGTGTAGCAGCTCCGAAGGCAGCATTTGAGCCCGGTCGATTGACGGCAATAAGCTCATCCATTATTACCTGAGACTTCAAACGTAATTGGCGAAATGTGGGTGTGCTTATAGTTACACTTCTGCCTAACACTTCAGGGTTTACAGGCGTGATGTTATGTTATGTGAGACTGGAAAATGCTTATTTTAAAAGAAGGCCACAATATATTCTAGCTATATTGCCTTGATAACAACGGCAACGCTTGTAAAAGCCCCATCTCAGCGATGTCACCGCTATGCCGCCTCTTACAGACAAAGTGATAGTTTGTTCTGATGGAATGGCAGCCCACGTTACTAGAGATGCGAACATTACCTTCCAAACAATGATGTTATGTAGAAAATGTTAAATTAACTATTTATTTTATGGCAGTCTCATAAGTAAGTGTTATTAGGTTTGTTTCATCAGAAATTTCCCAATAGCAGCCACGGAGTCTGGATTTATTTCTAGTCAATGGGAATGGACATGCCCAGAATCATTATTAAGTTGGGACTTTAAAACAAACTGGTAAAATGTGGATGTCTGATAAAGGTACATCTCTACCTTTCAGGGGCTGCGGGTTGTTCGAAAGAGATACCGTGGCCTCAACACAAGGGCTTTTTTTTTTGGCGGGTGGAAAATCATCGAATAACCCCTCCCGCTCTTGGGCAGAGCGAAAGGGAGTGTCAGACTTCTACTGACTAAAAACCACCCATGTTTCTTCTTAGCCCCTCATGTCGAGGCCGCGGTATCTCTTGCGAACAACCCGCAGCCCCGACGGGATCGACACAAGGGCTAAGAAGGAACATGGGTGGTTTTTATTCAGTAGAAGTTTGACACTCCCTACCGCTCTGCGCTGAGCGGGAGGAATCATTTGCTAATATTTTCCCAAACCCAAAAAAAAAAAAATGGACTAAGACATGTTTATGACATTGTCGAATGCCAACATAATGACAGTGTAATATTTAGTTACATTTGTTTACAAAAAAATATCAATCACACATTTCATGTTGAAATGAAAAACATTCATATTTAATATAAAAATACGTTTATCAGAATATATATATTATTTCAGCTTCACTGAAAGATTTATTTCAATTCATGCCTATAAATTGTGTGAAATAAAAAATAATCTGAAAGTACCCACACGCACAAATATAGAGCATTCTGAACACATCCCAAAATTTATTAAATTCGAAGAAAAATGCGCAGAAAACAGGGAATTAATCATCGTCCGACGTGGCCCACAAAAAATCTAACAAAGTAAAAATTTTCATCCGAATTAAATATTAATTATTGCGACCAGGACTTGGCAGACTGACCACGCCCCTGCGGACAAAGGGAAATGATTTATTTGTATTTTTTATTACAACTTGATTATAATTTAGCGGAAGACATTAGTCACAAAATCATTTGCGAATTCAAGCCTTAGCTCCAACAAAATTAGGACGATATTTGCGCTAAGTGGGTTCAAAGTTATCGTCGAAACGAATGATAATTTCTGCCAAATTTTCGGACACAAAGCGATAAAGTTTAATTGTATACTCGAGTTAAAAAGTACATTAATTAAATATTATGGCGAACGACGGACAATGAAAAAGACATTGTGAGGCTTTTTCTTAATGATTGTGATTTAATTATGTGAGAGCCATTTAGATGGTTATCGGGAGAAGAGCATTTATAAAAACCTCACATAATAATGGCGCGCCATAACTCGGCATACTCGGTTTAAAATTAATTTAAACTCTATTCAATCCATTCATCATCATCGTCATCAGCATATTATTGTTCCCACTGCTGGGACACAGGCCTCCTCTCTTTTTGAGAGGGAATGGGCTATCTTTAATCTACCACACGGGCCCAGCGTGGATTGGTAGATGTCACAAGTCTTAGAATTTTTGGTTCTAGGACATGCCAGTTTCTCACGATTTTTTCCTTCACCGGTTTGAGAGCATGAAATAAATTACCTACACAAAGTAATACGCGTGCCTGGGTTCAAATCCACGACTTACTGTTCGTAAGGCGGGGCTGCAACCATTGGGCCTCGCTGTTATTAATAACCTATTCAACTCATTATAATAGCTAATGTTAAGTTTAGTAGCTAATAGTAAAGTTCCTTGAGATAAAGTTTTTTTCCGAGAAAGTACTGCTATTTCTTATTTCTATCATTACAGTTTAAGAATTTGAAAAACCTTAGAAAATATTTTCTGAAAATATCATAACAGTCGTTAATATTTTGAAGAGGTAAGTAAAGTTTCAATGTACGAGATTATTTCCGTAACTACTTCATCCAATTTTAAAAATTCTTTCAAAGACAGAAAGCTAAACTACGTATATATGAGAACCATCGGATATTAAGTGTTACATTAAAACAAAACGTTCTTCACGTGGTCAGAAACTAGTATTTTATATAAATGAATTATCTCCTCATTGGACGAAAAAAAAAAAATGCGACAAGAGTGGGAATCTACAACAAGAACTACATGTCTATCTCATCAAACATACAAGATGTTCTATTACATACAAGATATGCTATTACAAACATCTTTGTTCCAGTTAAATTAATAAAATTAAATCTGCATACAAAAAGACAAAGACTAGTCCTGGCAGATTATCGTAACCTTGGCAAGGAGGGACCTTCTACCAAGGTCCCTAAAACCTTCAAACGAGCGGATATTCTAGATAAGGTCACGGGAATTTATAGTATTGCTAACCTTAGCGAACAATTGCCAGCTTTCACGGACATTTCTAGCAATACAATGCTACGTAAGTAATGTAGTAAGATTCTGTATAATTTAAAGATGAACAACTTTTGTGGCCGTGCCAACACCAGTCAAGCAAGTTCAGTCTAAAGTTTTAATTTACTGAGGTCTTTTGTTTTTATGGACCAAGCCCGCACCAACTCCAAAACTAGTGTAAACCCCATACTCCTGAAAGCCAAAATCAACAGTGGCCACCACCAGGAAAGCGCTGAGACAATGAAGCTCGACGAAGTCCCCGAGAAACAATATAATTTAACAGTCTTGAATCCCGCAACAAAATTAATCAGAAAAAAAATAGCGGAGGAGTAGGAAAAAAAGTTTTTTAAACTGTATGAAACTACGATAGCAAGACTCTGAAATACTTCCAAAATAATATATTAAAAAAAAATCCTATCAGGAGAAAATCCTAGTGTGGGGGCAACGTTTTTAAAAAAAAAATAAATAAAAAAAAATAAAAAATAATAATAATAAAATATCGTTTACTTACACATACTTCTACAGTTTATAATGTTCCCACTGCTGGGACAAAGGTCCCCTCACTAAGATAGGCGACGGGATATATTTTACCACGTAAACCCACTATGGGTGATATATACTGAAGGCTCTACCAAAACATAGCATCCATTACCCATTGCTTGCATAGATGTTTAGAAACCATCACATCATGAAGAGTAGTATAGTTGCTGCCAGTTAATATATCAATAGCGGTCATTGACCCGCCTACATTAATTAAAGTTCTTAACTTTGAAATTCAAAAATAAGCCTGTTCATGTCTTGAATCGTCATGTATCGTGATCATCAACATTTTTTTTAATTAAAAAACGATACATACGGTTCATTTGTTTTGGTTAATACGAAGACATTAGGGAAAGGGCAATGACCGCTATTGACATATTATCTGGCAGCAACTATAGGTTGTACTAAAGTACTTCCACTAGGTATCCATTACTGTTAATCTACCATCTCTATAATATTTAATAGGATCTAGAATCACTTCATATCAGTCTATTACCTTATTATTATTTTTGTGAAACAATATAATTTAGAGGTACTATTATTTACTCAAACATATTAATTACTGACATGTGAATAACATGGAAAGAGTTAGATAAGATGAAATCAGACGATTACGTAATAAAATGCACGAACATGTTCAGTGAATGTTCACGCTCTTATTGTTTCAAAGGACACACACCATACCACCACCACCACCACCACCACCACCACACACCATTACACCATTTACTTACACTGCTTGGACATTTAAGTCCCATATAATTGCAGGCGCAAGCCTATCCAAAATATGGTGCTGCTAAAGAGAGATTCATTGGTTTTGGGTTTTTTTTTTAGATTCCTATCGAACCCAGTAGAATGATCAGCAATCACGCTTGCGACCATAAATAAGACAAGAAAAAAATCAATTGAAATGGGTAAATATTCCAATGAAATGGGTTAAACACCAATGGGTGTGTATGATAATCGAGAGCAATTCCGTAATTCTCTTTTTTTATAGGTTATTAGTAATTAATAATAATATTTCTTTAATCAGATATCAAAATCCATACCAATTTAAAATCACATAAATAAAACATGTCACAATCGAAATTAAACTCAAAAAACATAAATGAAAATTAAATATCAAAAACAAAAATTAAAAATCAAAATCAGACTTAATTAGATAAATAAAATAATTGAATGTCAAAAGCAAAATTAAAATTAATTAAAATAAAATAAATTGTTAACGTTTTAAAAGATAAACTGCTAGTAAAACAATTAGTAAACATTTTGGGAAGTATAAAAATGTATGAAAGACAGTCACTAAATTATTTATAACAGTGTAATTATTTACTCTAATCACAGTAAAACATTAAGTTCACTAAGCTGAAAATGCAATTTTAAACACTCGACTGCATTCGACTGATAATAAAACAATAATTTGTTTATCTGATGTTACGATCCAGTGATTTGATAACTTTATTGTAAAAATGCTTTACAGGCTTGAAGCTTATACAGATGTAACATGGATAAAAATGTTTTATAGATCTATTAAATAAACTAAATCATTAAAGCTAATATATAAACTTACATCACGCCTGTAATCCCCGGAGGGTTAGGCAGAGGTGTACCTAATAGTACAGCAACATTTCGCCAGTTATGTTTAAGTCCCATGTGATAGGGGGCGAGCCTATTGCCATCAACTGGACACAGATTCAGACTCCGTGGCTGCTACTGAGAAATTCCTGATGGAAAAACCTAATATCACTTTGCCCGAACCGGGAATCGAACCCAGGAACTCATACTCAGCAGTCGCGCTTGCAATATACGGTATTACTCTGCATTTTTACACTGAAGCTGACGAATAAGTACATGTGGTGGGTGTGGTGGTACGTGTGGTGTGTGTGTGTGTTAAATAACCCCTCCGCTCTTGGGCAGAGCAAAATGGAGTGTCAGACTTCTACTGACTAAAAACCACCCATGTTCCTTCTTAGCCCTTACGTCGAGGCCGCGGTATCTCTTGCGAACAACCCGCAGCTCCGACGGCCCGCATGCCCACCTCCATCATGATTACCTCCGTCACCAGCGGTGGTAGTAGCGTCCAGCTCGAGCGACGAATATTTCTCTCCGCCGACGTCACCATCAGCCTCAGATCAATCAGCCTGGGACTTAGGGCCCAACCGGCCCCGAGCCCCCCCCCCCCCCGCTACCAGTGGTTGTGTGCAGCGCATGAAATGGACAAGCAATAAACGAGAACGTCATACGCGCATACTACGGGTCTACAGAGGGGGGAACTAACCTCACTGCGTACCGTCTTAGGAAGCTGTCTCTGTTCTAGAACCTTGAACCAGCCATCAAGGTTTCGAGCCAACGACTGTCGGATCAGGAGTTAAAGTATTTACTTGAATAAAAGGTACCTTCTAAATCAAACATTCATACTACTAACAGTTTTGCTAAAATCCTAAATCATTTAAAAAGTACCACATCGTATCATAAGAAGGAATGTTTTGAATTAAATTCCATATTAAATATAATTATTTTACTGCAACTAGGAAAATAATATCCCTCATAATCGGGGGTGCATCCCTATGGCGCTTTCATTTACCACTCGTCTTTGCATTCAAGACGGGCGAGTTTGAACCTTAGAGTAATTGTAATAGAAAGCAAGGTAGTTGTATGTAATATTGCAAGTGTTTAAAGGATCTGTTAGAGACGTGACGCGCGAGACGTTTACGCGGGAAACATATTTTATTAAAATTTTCCATCTTCCTAGTTCTGTTCAAATGTGGACATAGAGTAAGAGAGGAGAGGAGACATGATTATGTAGTACGTATTAGCGAGATAATGTACGTAAACATAGTTCTAGTAACTATTTCAGACTCTTCCTTCCATTAAAAGCTTTGAGTTGCAATATTAGGCATCACCTTGAACAACGTCCAGGTTTAAAATCACTTATTTGTTACGAAATTTTTTAGTTATCTACCGGGTGGACTATTTAGACGCCTGGTCTAGCTTCCAGTACAGTATCCAAAGAGAGGAATATTTATATTTATACAATATTTTTCTATACAGAACCGTTACAACATCTTATTTATAATAATTTAAACGAAACTTAGAATAGTACTGAAAGTATGAACATCTTAAAAATACATACTATAAAGCATTTACGGGTGTCAAAGAATTCGTCCGCAACCCTATCAACTGGAATAATTCTCAGAACGCTGCACGCTGGTAGCATTGCCATACGTGGCAAGCTATATTGAAATAAGCAAAAGAATTCATTATCAAAATTCTATGATTGCTGTGAGTCCATAATGATTAAAGACCTTTTTTAAGGTTCCGTACCCATATGGTAAAGCCCTATGGACCCTATTATTAGACTCCGCTGTTCGTCGGTCTGTCTATCACCAGGCTGTATCTCATGAACCGTGATATTTGATATTTTTACAGATGCTGTACTTATTTATGTTGCCGCTAAAACAACAAATACTAAAAACCAGAATAAAATAAATGTTTTTTTTTTAAACATTTATTTAACAAATTATACGCGATGGCGAAATAGATCGTAGTGTCAAGCATAGAATTAGCACTGGATGGATGAAATGGCGGCAGGTCACGGGAACAATTTGCGACTCCCGCATTCCCCTTAAACTCAAGGGGAAGATTTATAAAACCATGGTTAGACCTGCTGTCGTATATGGATCAGAATGTTGGGCCACAAAAGGGATAAATGAAAGGCAATTGCATGTGGCTGAGATGAGAATGCTAAGGGGGATGTGTGGTGTGACGCGAATGGATAAAATAAGGAATGAGTACATAAGAGGAAGTCTGAAAGTGGCGCCGGTAAATGAAAAGTTGTGTGGTAATCGATTGTCGTGGTATGGACATGTGATGCGAAGGAATGAAGAAAATGTTGTGAGAAAAAATGTTGAGTATGAATGTAGATGGCTATAAGAGTAGAAGAAGACCAAAGAAACGATGGATGGACTGTGTGAAGGATGATATGGCTAGAAAGGAGGTGACTGCTGACATGACGAGAAATAGAGAAGTATGGAAGAAGAAGACATGTTGCGCCGACCCCAAATAAATTGGGATAAGGGCAGGAGAATGATGATGATACTACATAGGTGTTACTTAAATCTAAACTCGCCAAATTTTTACGTTTGGCGAGGGGCTCCCATAAAACAAACGTGATTTTTTGCCGTTTCTACAGATACTGGTACGGAACCCTTAGTACGCGACTCCGACTCGCACTTGTTTCACGATACTCTTGAGAAACTACTAGTTACCACGAATCATCACGAAGTACGCTTACTAAGACGTTCTAAAGTTCGAGAAGCGTACACCAATCACCGCTCAATCATAGGCGGTAAACTTGTTTTTAAACTGCTGTCCTATCTGCGTCAAATTGGCTTAGTCTACATCTCATAGCGGCGTCGTCAGTCGGCAGGGAGTTAATGAGCAAGCTTTGTTACCATCGCACTGCAATGTACGGGCACCGGCAGAGGACTATGAGACACGTAATTTTGTCTGCTAATTACCTACTACACTTTTAGCCTATGCGTAGCCGTAAGCTGTTCTTGTGGGTGTAACTGATGTGATTTGGCTGGTATTAACCATACGACGGGTCATACTAGTTCAAGTGCAAAAACACAACTATACAGGAGAGCGGTATAAAGGTTGCTGCGTTGTTTAAAATTATGCCACTTACACCAGTTTACGAGTCTGTAACACTGAAATTATTTGATAAATTAATTATATATTTTTACAGGATACAAGGAAAAGGTAATTATAAGGCATTTGATGCAGGGCTGCGGGTTGTTCGCAAGAGATACCGCGGACTCGACATGAAGGGCTAAGAAGGAACGTGGGTGGTTTTTAGTCAGTAGAAGTCTGACACTCCCTTTCGCTCTGCCCAGAAGCAAAAGGGAAAAAAAGGAATTTGATGCAATAATAAAACGGCTTTCGCTGTTTTGTGGGTTACACCAGTATACGTATAGGTGTCAGACAGACTTCATTGAGCACAGCGTTTAATATTGTTTATGCGAGATACATATTTATAACGTGGAAAATTCTGTAACAAAATCTTTGAAACAACTAATTTGCTAGCCCGGCTGGTATTATACGATAATCATCATGATCCACAGCCTTAATTTACCCACTGCTGGGTATAGGTCTTTTTTTTTTTTTGGCGTGCGCAAAATCATCAAATAACCCCTCCCGCTCTTGGGCAGAGCGAAAGGGAGTATCAGACTTCTACTGACTAAAAACCACCCATGTTCCTTCTTAGCACTTGCACCGAGGCCGCGGTATCTTTTGCGAACAACCCGTAGCCCCGACGGGCGTCGGCCCTTGCGGGCCCCTTCCATGTTGCTGACATCTCTTTGAGGCGCGCGTGGAACACGAACGCGCCGTCGACACGGCCAGTCGTCGTCATAAGACGGACGGACGGCGAACTAGTGCTGGGTGTAGGCCTCTCTTGCTTACACCACTATTCAGGATCGTGTGCCAGCCTCATCAAGACTTTTCCACCGATGGCAATAATATCATCTGCGTATATCGCCGCCGATCGAACAGCATTTCTTTTCACACTTTCTTGTTCACCAATTGGTTACAGTTTAGCTTCATCACCACACTTTGCTAATTATACTAACATTTTTGGTGAAAATATTTAAGATTGGATGCAGTACAGTTACTTTTAAATATATTTTGTAAATCATGATTGACTATTATAATTTTCGCTCACTAAATTATTAGAAGACACTTCAAAATGAAGAGTGACGGTCAAAAAATTCACTTATCATGAAAAAGTGTCGGTTTCGTAATGAAAATTGACTGATCCAAATAAGTTTCAGGGTAATGCGAACCCTTAATATTTGATCAGGATTCTATTCTGCGATATAACAGGCTATGACGTAAATCGTGACGTAATTTAAATTAATTCTATCTAAAAAGTTTTCCTTGAAAGTTCATTGCTCTTGATATTAATGAATTTATTTGTTGAGCTAAAGATTAGGGTTACCTTAATTAGTTAGCTGGCTCCCTTGCTGAACTTTGAACCTAGACGTGTTTTTTGTTTTTACCTTATTCTATTAATTCGCTGAGGTATTTTAGTTGCGAAAAGATTATAACAATAATGATCTTCAAAATGATAATCCATAAAATGAGACCAAGTAAAGAAAACCGCAAAATATGTCATTCCCTGTCATTCCCATAAAAGAACAAAAATGATTTGAAGACCGATGAAAAAATATGTTGACAAGATCAGCAGCTAGACGCGAACGGCTTCCACCTCCGGACTCGTCGCTCAGTTCCGCCTTGCCGCCGCCGGAACCCAGCCCCATCGTGAGTGCTGTGACACCGGCCGCGGCAGTGCTGCCGCGACGTGTTGGTGTCGGGGACAGAGATAAATTTTCTCGCTGTCCCCGACGCCAACACCTGGTTGTCGACGAGAGCCGGCCTTAGATAAGGTCCCAGATCCCGGCGGAAGTGTGCAGCGCATGCGATGGAAGCAATCGATCAACGAAAATGTCATGCGCTCATTCTATGGGAATTCCCGGTGTGCTTAAATTTTTTAATGTTTTTTAAAGATTTTTTTTTAAATAATAAATTAAAAAATGAAAGAAAAATAATAACCTTAAAAGTTTTTTTCCTTTTTAGTTTAAAAAGCTAAATAAAACTTCTATTCGTATAATTCTGCAGACTCACATTCCTTCATTGAAATAAATAAAACAGACTTCACATTCTAATATTTTCGACTAAAAGTGGAGCTAACAGAAACCACAGAACATTAAACGGTACCGCTGTAAGCAATTCCGGGTACTTCCAACCCTCTTACGAGCAGAGAGCATAATAACACACACACAGACACACACACGAGCAATTTACCTTGAATTTCTCCCTACGTAGATAATGCACGCTAAAACATTCAAAGATTTCTCAGTAACTAACAAATATACGACATTTAAAACCGTAGTTATGTTTGTCAGTGGAAATATGGATAATTTTATTCTTGAGACACTAAGGCCATGCTAATGCGAGCACCTAAGGACGAAGCTGGGGAGTGTCCAGGTGTAGTAGGGATGTGCATTTTGCAGTCAGCCTGCAGTTTACAAATATTAAGTTTTCTAATGAAACCTATTTTTTTTTCTTTATTTATTTAGGGACATTTATAATAGCAATGCGTATGTCAGTCCCATCGTATCCTAAATATACATTTGTCACATATGGGCCATGACTCTTCGCATCATCACCATTTGGTTGAGTCAGGATTTTGTGGAATGTGCTTACTTCAAGTCTGTTCAACCTCAGTACCCCAAACAGTTCATTTCTCCCAGAATGAAACCTTTTGTTTCTGAAAGACTGTTTATGTGAGCGTGTTGTTAAATCTATGATTTTGATAAGGCAAGTATCACTAACATATAATAAAACAAAGTCCTTCGCCGCGTCTGTCTGTCTATTTGCGATAAACTCAAAAACTACTGCACCGATTTTCATGTCGTTTTCACCAATAAATAGAGTGGTTCTCGAGAAAGGTTTTAGTATATTACATAATTTGCCACGCGAGCAATGCCGCGGGCATCTGCTAGTTATAAATAACTAAAATAACATAACATCATGCCTGTAGTCCCCGTAGGGTTAGGCAAAGGTGCACTTAATAGTATACCTATTATTGTTTAAGTCCCACGTTATATATATAGGTCAATATTGATTGTAAATTGCCATCAAACGGGCACAAATCCAGACACCGTAACTGCTACTAAGAAATTCTTCTTGAAAAAACCCAATAACACTTTGCCCGATTCGAAAATCGAACCTAGAACCTCATGATCAGCAGTCGCAGTTTTGTGGGCAGTCAGTGACCCGAATGTCTGACATGCAGTCCTACCAACTGACGTACTAACTGGGATGAGGAGGTCAGGAGGAGGCGCTCCAAGCGTCGTCGGGGGCCATGTGATGGCTTCCGACCACGCGGGCCTGTGGACGGTGAGTGATGGGCTAGCTCGCCGTCCGTCCGTCTTATGACGACGACAGACCGTGTCGACGGCGCGTTCGTGTTCCACGCGCGCCTCAAAGAGATGTCAGCAACAAGGAAGGGGCCCGCAAGGGCCGACGCCCGTCGGGGCTGCCTCGACATGAAGGGCTAAGAAGGAACATGGCTGGTTTTTAGTCAGTAGAAGTCTGACAGTCCCTTTCGCTCTGCCCAAGAGCGGGAGGGGTTATTGGATGATTTTCCACCCGCCAAAAAAAAAAAAGATAGGCAGTACCTTCATGTAAAGTACTGGTTATTCAGGGTCGTGGGGCTTTTGGGACCGGGTCCGCGGTCCCAGATTCCACCTCAGCTGCATCAGATTAGTTGAGAAAAGGCTCGGCAGATGATGAGTTCACAGTTTCCCCACAATAATTTCCTGTGGCGGTGCAAGTTATGTTCAAGACATTCTTAGAAAATATCTACTCGTATCTTACTATAACACAGAGAGTAACCCAGAATGAATTATAATAATTTTCAAAAGTGGTAACCCTTTTTTTGTTTGGCGGGTGGAAAATCATCAAATAACCCCTCCCGCTCTTGGGCAGAGCGGAAGGGAGTGTCAGACTTCTACTGACTAAAAACCACTCATGTTCCTTCTTAGCCCTTCATGTCGAGGCCGCGGTGGTAACCCTAGCTTGCAGGCAAGTCGCAATTCAAGTTGCATTACCTTTATTAAAGGATATTAGCGTGTCGAGAGCAAACATACGGATTTACATGTTATATTGTATATGTCGTAGGATAGTTTGATACTTCGAATCTTCGCGGAAATCCTAGGGGTTTTGCGAAAACGCGGATAATTAGACATAGTTACCAAAATGGATTAATGGTCACCAAATACGTCGAAAGCAAAAGCTTTTTCAACGCGCGCTCGCTTCGCTCGCATATTAAATAACACTAATATCTTCTGTCCCCGAAGTGCCGGGCCTCCGCCGGCCTCCTTCGTCGGCCTACGGCCCGGTGCCCATGCCGCCCCTAAAAAAATTTTTCGCCTATGTCTAATTATCCGCGTTTTCGCAAAACCCCTAGGATTTCCTAGGATTTCCGCGAAGATTCGAAGTATCAAATTATCCTACGACATATATATATAGAAAATGTTTGAGAGAATTCGCGACAGTTTGCGTGCGGTTTAGACCTGTTGTACTTTACTTGATTATGATTTCTAGCGCTTTGTGCGAGTGGAGTCGGGAACTAGATTATAGGGCAGACGTAGAATTGCTTGTACAAAGACAGAACTCTTTAGCCTTGTGCTGTGATGGTTATCCATTTTATTCTTTCAGTTTTCTGTTTGCTCTCCTCTTATGACGTACCGAATATTATGGATTTGTATTTGCTATCGATATATTCGGAAGTCGAGGAAACAATCCCTAATGCCATGGATCCACGGGTAATTGAAATTACCCATAGACCCGGTAATGGGTCGAATCACCGAGACTACGGGAAACGAGTGCTTTTTTAGGGTTCCGCACCCAAAGGGTAAAAATGGCCCTATTACTAAGACTTTGCTATCCGTCCGTCTGTCCGTCCGTCTGTCTGCCCGTCCGTCCGTCCGTCCGTCTGTCCGTCACCAGGTTGTATCTCAAGAACCGCGACAGCTAGACAGTTGAAATTTTCACAAATAATGTATTAATATATATTTCTGTTGCCGCTATAACAAAAAACACTAAAAACAAAATAAAATAAATATTTAAGGGAGGCTCCCATACGACAAATGTAATGTTTCGTTTTGGTACGGAACCCTTCATGTGCAAGTCTGACTCGTACTTGGCCAGTTTTTAGTTTATACTGTCTTCATCATTTCCCTGCTATTGTTTCATGTTACTTAGGGTTAGCGCAACATATTTTTGTCTTCCATTGTTTGAAAAAATATGTCACTTATATGTAATATATACTATACAGGGTGTAAACGAACCCTTCACGCATCCGTCAACTAAGCATTCTGTACATCAAACTAAATACCCCTACGCAAAAATTTTTGAAATGACTTTTTTTTTGGGGTCAAAAATCACATTTGACGGTAAAACTCAAAGTAGCACTCTTAAAACATTGTGCTAGTGGATGCTTTAAATAGTAAACGGGTCATGGAGGTAATTTAAGTAAAGTTAAAACCTGAAATACTAGTATTTACAAAAACAGCTGTGAAAAATTTGGAACTTTGACCCCCAATATCTCCGTAACTAGGAGGTTCCCAGGTATGGTCTAGAACAAAAAAATGATCGCAGTGGTGGGGAGAACAAATGCCCTTCGTTTGCGTTAAGGGTACTTTTACACCCTATATATATACCTACTACTACTACTACTAGATACTTCTTCTAGCCGGTCACTGTATGAAATACTCTTGTTTCTTTTGCCGAGGGATAAATAACTCTTCAGCTATCGTTTTCCTAAATTCATTAGACATTAACTGTAACCTGTGTGTTGTTTAGTTTTAAGTCCTTTTTTCTTAATTAAATTAAATTAATAGTTTACATTATGTGTATAATGTAATGCATTTTCTTTCTTTCTTTCTTTAACCTCCAAAATGTATTAAAATGTACAGTAAGTGTTGCTGCGGACCAGACCCATTGCGGTTACGGTTGTGGAAACTAAGTCGTCGTCCGTAACGGTTCGATAAAACCTTCACTGAAATAACTTTTGATCCGTTACTGAAATAACGTTAAAACTGAATCGATCGCTTTCTACGGTTGTAAAATGTAACGAGGTTATATTAGATAGATACAACATACGTTATTGTACTCAAAAATTGTATCACAGCTCTTTCTATAATTTTCACTGATGCACGGTCTTATCACTGATAGCCAAACATTTTTGGAGAACTTTTGGATGGGCTGTACAAACGTAAAATCAGAACATCCCCTATGTCATTGTGTTTGTAACCCTATTTAAAATTCCTTTTTGTTGTTGGGTGGGAAATCATCAATTAATGACCCTTCCGCTCTGGGCGGAGCGGAAGAGAGCATCAGACTTCTACCGACTAAAATCCATTCATGCTATCTTAGCCCTTTGTGGTCCCGAGCTGCGAGATCTTTTTCAAACAGTCCCGCACCCCTGGTAGGCGTCGGCCCTTGCGAAAGAGATGTCAAGATGAATCACCCTTCCAATGTGCTGACATGTCTTTGAGGCGCGTGTGGAACATAAAAGCGCCGTTGACACGGCCTGTCGTCATAAGGCCTGGTTTCCACCAAATCGGAGAGGAGCAGAGACGAAAGGAGATGTGCGGAAATCGACCAATCACAGGAAAGGCAAAAACACCAGATGTAAATTTTAACTAATGTGATTGGTTGATTTCCGCTCCTCTCCGTTTTGGTTGAAACCGGGCCTAAGATGGACAGACGGCGAGGTAGTCTATTACTCACCGTCCACAAGCCCGTGTCAGAATTGTGAACCTGTCAAGTGCCAACATGTTAAAACAAAAGGACATTACAGCTACTTATAAAATAAGACGCTGCGTCGCAAGGGATGTGCTTAAGCGATTTACATGCGGGGTAATTGATTGCTTGTATTTTATCACATGCATTATGTATGCGAGTGTGGTGCAAGATATAAGAGAGGGAGGTCGGGGTAATAGATACTTGATAAAAACGTAGAAAGAATTAGTGCACCTGTGAATATGTTTATCGACCATCAAGTGTCAATATTTAATAACGAACATTTTGGCGATTTTTTGGTTTATAAGGTTTTTGTACTTATACTACGATTATAGGTTGTTTTACTACTAATACCTTATTTAAGTTAATAGTCAAGTACATCAAAACAATACTACTATTATAACTAAACGAAACGTTTCTGTCGTCTTCTGTATAGTTTTGTTTTTGTAGTTTTATTTATAAAACTACAAAAATATAATAATATATTATGTATATATATATTTATAATAATAATATTGAAACTTCATGATATATATTCAGTGTAAGATTGAGAAGGCGCATAGGATCTCCCCGCCCGTCTCTCTGAAGCCTCTTGGATTGGCTTTACACATTTCTTCGGACGTATATTCACGATTTTCTCTCAATTAAACAGTATAGTACCATGGTACATACTGTTTAATTTATACCTTTTACCTTAAGGCAACCAAGAAAATTGTAGAAAGAGCAAAAAATGCACAAAAACATATTTCTGAGCAGATTAAATGATAAGTAGTTTTTTTTTTTTGGGGGGGTGAGAAATCTTTAAATAACCCCTCCCGCTCTTGGGCAGAGCGAAAGGGAGTGTCAGACTTCTACTGACTAAAAATCACCCATGTTCCTTCTTAGCCCTTCATGCCGAGGCCGCGGTATCTCTTGCGAACAACCCGCAGCCCCGACGGGAATGATAGGTAGCTTGAATGTTAAAAAAGTTGCGAGTACCTGCAGACTTTTGATGTGAAACGTAGCTGCGGGTAAAACCGATTGTTGGCGTGGCGATGCATATGCGGTGCTACATATTTAAATATAATACAGTCTATATATAATTATGTAGTAGTGTGTACGATGTGTATAATATTTTTTTTTTCATTACGCTATATTTAATTCTTGTCGTAATCTATTATTTTATGCATATTACTTGTACAAAATAATTTCGATGTTTCACATCTACCAGGCGTCCCGTGACGGCTCACAATTTTTATAATTGGTAGAAGACCGCTACCGGTTAGCGGTTAAACCACACCCGAATCCCTTAAAATACGCAAATGTATTTCAGATAGTACAAAGCACATATCTAGAAGGAAGCGATTCCAATTACTTCGGTAATCGATTTTTGAGTGTTTTCTGTAATTAATCGATAATTTTGTTTATTGGATTTTAAAGGGCGTGTGTGTCATACCCTCTAGATTGTGTAGTACATTAACAGTTCATTTTTAAAGCGTTTAATGTGAGGGTACCGCTCTGTTAGCGGTTATAGGCTTAAGATTATATTTTTCTCAATCAATATTTAATTATTCCAACCTATTTTAAAACCGCTAGATTTAACTTAGGTATTTTCACATAATTAATTAATATTTTTTCCTTCGAAAGTGTATTGAAGAACGTTTTTTGATACACTGAAAAAAAAAAGTGTTTGCTTTAATAAACATCTTGTTTATTATGATCACGCATCTTGACTCCATACGAGCCTACTAAGATCTTGACTTCTGGAACTATGAGAACTTTGTTAAATTATCATAGTTCCGTCTACTACGTAATGAATTGGTTTAATCACGGGAAATTAATTAAATCAGCTCAAATGTGTTGTCACATTAACACACTTGACTTGTAGATTCAACTAAGATCTTGCACGAGACGTCTGTGAAACGTTATCAGATCAATGAAATTCGTAAGTTGTTTCAACTAAGATCTTGCATCAAGTAACCGTGATAAACTAATTATTTCAACTAATCTCATATTCGTCGTAGACATGAGTCGTTGTCATATATGAACTACCTGTGTTCGTCAAACTAAGTCAGTGTCTCTTGCATATTAACAAAGTAACTTTACTGCAATAACTAAAATCTTGCATCAAATAACCGTGATGAACTGAAGAAATTAATAAATTTCAAAACGAGAACAAGGTATAAAGTTATTGTTTATTAACGTTTAACCGCATGATCGCCTATCATTAGATAGGTCATACCTACCTACGCAATATAGGTAGTGATCTAAGATGAAACTATTAGAGATAATTATACCAGCGAACACATTTTGATCAGTAGGTCGTCACCGTTCAAAATTAATAGAATAGAATAGAATACATTTATTTTCAGGTAACAAAGACCCATAGACAAATACCTTAACCTAAATATACGTACTAATAACATTTGTGTTAGTATAAATAACTAAAAACTATGTTAGTATCACTTCACTTCACTTGCACGATACTTAGTGCGATCTTGTGGAATTAGTCCGTTTGTCCGGTAGTAATGGTGTGGTCTGCAAATTATCTATTATCCTACTAACAAAATTAACCATAAGTAGCTCCCATGTCCTTAATAATTCGGCGACTTCGTCCATGTTTATTTATAACACTCACGACTGTTTTCTAGGGTAAAATATAAAATTGTCACACAAGACTCAGACGCAGACGCCGGCGAACTTGTCAAAACGCGTGCGTTTGTTCAATGTTCAATATTATTTGGTCGTCTATGAGCAATGGGGGGTTGGAGAGGCGCGGGGAGCATCGCGTTTAGTTGACTTTACAAAGCGTTAATAAATGCGACCCTTCACTTGTTTGATTTAACTATGCAGCCTCTTTATTCAACCATGCTCGTTGTTAAAAACTATTATTTAAATTTTATAATGCTAACAAGTTGCTTATTACCATGAACTTATATTATTATTTGATTTAAAAGAGTGAAAAGTAAAATCAAACAAAAGCATATATGATGTGACAAACACCGTAGATTATACTGAACATGTGCATATTAGTCGACTTAAATAAAATGAGATTGTTCTGGCAACTATGGTGTATTGTTTAAAGTAAATAGATAAATAATTATTCCAAACATTTTAATGCCAACTAAGAGAAAATGTATCTTAGTTAGTGTGCAGTTTTTTCAGTGTAAAAGTAGACTTTTGTTACTGCAGTTCTCGGCTCCATCACAACCACACCTGCGGCTCGACTACAATAACAAAGTTTCCCCACAGAAATCAAATACTTAGGTATTATTGCTTGCCCAACCCGGGAATCGAACTCAGGAACTCATGCTCAGCAGTCGCCCTTGTGACCACTACAGCACGACACCGAGGCGGCAGACAAATTTGTTAAATTTTGACCTGCCTAAAATACGCCCAAAACCCGCTTATGGTTACATTGTACAAAATAGTCATCTGTTGAATTAATTTTACGACTTCTTGAGATCAAAATCAACCGAAGAGTTCAATAATTTTATAGTTTTTAAATGAGCTTAAAAATAAAAATTACTGTCGTTTGAATTGTTTTACGACCTAACGTTCTATTAAATTTTAATTTATTGTTCGATAATATTTCTCAATTTTTCAAGCTTATAACCGATTATAAAACTAGGATGATACGATTTTAAAACATTTTAATTGCAATAAAGTTTTATTCGTTGTTTCTGAATTTTATTAATATAAAAAAAAAACTCAATCGATCGTAAAAATAATGACAGGGAGTAGTTTTTACGATTTCCTGTTTGTTATCGTCTTATTTTCTGGTTATTGGAAACGCTTTTTGTTAATCCAACGAGGTTTTAATAACAATTTCATTTCATACACCAGTCAGAAAATGCCAAGTCATGATTTGATTCATCATCGTCTGCCTAGCCTTTTCCTTGAATCTACTATCTTACCTCCTTAATTACTCTAGTCAGTACTGAGTAATATTAAACCCGTTGGTAAGGTTGGTAAACGAACTATTTCAGTAGGCGGTAATTGTGCAAGTCTGCCCTAGGCTTTATGTTTTGAAGCCTCTTTTTTATACCTTTTGTCTATTATTATTTTTTTTTTTCTTGGTAGTGAAAACAAAAGTGTAATAAGTCAATCAGAAATACATAAACAATAAGTATCAAAAAATAGACAAAGGTATAAAAAAGAGGCTTCAAATCATAAAGCATTTTGCATAATGCACAGTAAATTTGATGAACAATAAATTGATGCTTGGCAAAAAATAAAACATGTTGTTTTCATAAATCTTCTATATAATCCTTTTTTTTAAATGGTTTTATTACTTAACTTATGGGAACCGATAGATGGACTGTGTAAAGAATGATATGCCAGGAAATAAGGTGTCTGATGTCATGAGACAACGAGTAATAGAGAAGTACTGCAGAAAAAAAAAGTAGGTAATTAAAAAAAACACGACTGCGGTAAAAAACTTACAAATAAAATATTTTCAACTGAAAAGTTAAAAACAAGCATAATGTCATACCCATTACACATACGGTCGAACAAGGTATTAGGTACACAGCCAACCCCGTTGGGGCTGCGGGTTGTTCGAAAGAGATACCGCGGCCTCGGCGCAAGGGCTAAGAAGGAACATTTGTGGTTTTTAGTCAGTAGAAGTCTGACACTCTATTTCGCCCTGCCCAAGAGCGGGAGGGATTATTTGATGATTTTCCACCCGCCAATTTAGTTATACAGCCAATTAACTTGCATGTCTTTTTAAAATTACACAGATACATTTAGATACTAATGTCAAACAATACTGCGTTTTACATCAGTCGTTAATGCCAATCGCTTTAAAAAAAAATGCAATAAATATTGTCAGAGTACTATAATTTCTGCGTGTATACCAAATAGCTTGTTGTGTGCATTAAAACAACATTATGAGCAATACACAATTAACAAACATACGAGTACCTGCCAATAAGCATTTCAAATTACCTCTATCAAACATGCCAAACAAATATCTCTGTATTAATTTCCAGAATCTGTGTACAAATTCCCGGTTAATATCACGGTGGGTGTGTCACAAATACTGATGTAGTTAGCGTTGGGATGAGCATCGATGGCTGTTGAACAGTAATTAGTGGATTCCGATGTGCTTTGCTTTGACTGTGCCGCCCTTTGATCATCGCGCGTCGAAGATGATCGGCCACTGGATGAGACAAAGTTACGATGAATTTGTGGTTGGTTTTTGTTTATTTGGAACAAAAATTACGTGCATTTCGAGTTGATCTAAACATTTATATTCCAATGTGAAAAGGTAATCTAATGGCCCTGACACAGTGAGATAAGGTCGCGACAGTCAAAGAAATAGATTGCGGGACGAACTGGGCAGGTTTCGTCAAAACTGGAAGCAGGCAAGTTACTGGATTTATTATACTTCTCAAAGAAGTATAAAGTTCTTCTGGACAGACCTAATATGGTGTTATATCGCCATTTTCATTGTGAACATATTTATTCAATTCCAACAAAATCTAAAGAAAGTAAAGTTAACAATTCTAATATTTGTAGTTTTAAAACGGTCAACATCATCATCTGCCTAGCCTTTTCCCAACTATGTTGGGGTCGGCTTCCAGTCTAACCGGATGCAGCTGAGTACCAGTATTTTACATGGAGCGAATGAGAATAACAATTTCGTTCTGCTCAAATTATTATGATACATCGACGTGTCAGTCCATGCCACATCTAGCCAAACAACATCTGTCCACATCGTCACATAAAAAATAGATTCATAGCATACAGTATGTATTTATGTTCGCTTGTATATTTATATTAATGTGATGTAATATATTATAGGGACACAGTGACCGCCAGACGGCTGACAAAAAATATTACGATCAGTATATATAATAATAGCGTTACATAATATATGTACCTAAACAGTAACTGAATGCGTTATATTTGGCGGTTTATCCTTCTCAAGGTTACAAAAAGATAACGTTGCTATGGTGATTAAGAATGGAATAGCTCTAAGAGATTTTTTTGTGTTTTTTTTTTACTAACTCAATGGACCTCTTTTTAGTCTGAGAAATAAAATGATTATTATTTTAGTTATGACAATAACAAGTGTTTTAGTATAGTTTTTAAGTCGCTACTAACATTAATATTATGCACCAAAATGTCTGAAATAAAAAGGTTTTATTTTATTTTTTGGACTTCCTCGTTTGTCTTGAGTTCGATTTCCAGGTCAATAACAGTGATAATAGGTATTTTATCTGGAAATATTTTCTCGGTAGCAGCTCAGACTCTGGAAATAAGCCCGGTTGATAGAAATAGGCTCGCCTCTTTATAACATCAGTTTCTACTTACAATCGGCAAAATGTTTAAAGGTTGTTTTATTACACACATAACATAACATCACGCCTGTAATCCCCGAAGGGTTAGGCAGAGGTGTTCCTAATAGTACACCCACATTTCGCCAGTTATGTTTAAGTCCCATGTAATAGAGTGTAATAGAGTGGTGGTTTTATTACACATCTCTGCTTAAACTCTAGGATTACAGGCGTGGTTTTATGTTATGTTTGGCAAAAATCTCTTGCTTAGCCAGGTGCAACAAACGTGGGCACACACTGGGCTTAAATATAGGGTGTAAAAGTACCCTTAACGCAAACGAAGGGCACTTGTTCTCCCCACCACTGCGATCATTTTCTTGTTCTAAACCATACCTAGGAACCTCCTAGTTACGGAGATATTGGGGGTCAAAGTTCCAAATTTTTCACAGCTGTTTTTGTAAATACTAGTTTTTCAGGTTTTAACTTTACTTAAATTACCTCCATGACCCGTTTATTAGTCAAAGCATCCACTAGCACAATGTTTTAAGAGTGCTACTTTGAGTTTTACCGTAAAATGTGATTTTAGACCCCAAAAAAAAAAGTCATTTCCCAGCAAAAAATTTTGCGTAGGGGTACTTAGATTGATGTACAGAATGCTTGGTTGATGGGTGTGTGATGCGTTGATTTACACCCTGTATTGTAACAAAACAAATATAACATCGATATTAAAAACATAAGGAGCAAGTTAGTATAAGTAATTTTTTTTTTTTTTTGGCGGGTGGAAAATCATCAAATAACCCCTCCCGCTCTTGGGCAGAGCGAAAGGGAGTGTCAGACTTCTACTGACTAAAAACCACCCATGTTCCTTCTTTGCCCTTCATGTCGAGGCCGCGGTATCTCTTGCAAACAACCCGCAGCCCCGACGGGGGCCTAGGTTAGTATTACTAACTAATATAATTACATAAATGAAAGGAGTTAAAAATAATAAATTACACCTGTTATGCCTGGAGGCGAAGGTTTTTAGCGATAACATTCACATGTCGCCAATTATATTTAGGTCTCATGTAATAGGTCACGAGCTAATAGTAATACCTGTCATTTGTACAATTTTGACACTCGTAACATTCATATCCCAGTCAGTGGCCTAAAGTTTGAGAACCAGTCTTACCAAGGGTTATCGTATTACCCAGTTCTAACTGGGTTGTGGAGGTCAGATAGGCAGGCCCTCCATGTAAAATACTGGTATTCAACACTGGAAGCCAATCCCAACATATTATGTAGTTGAGAAAAGGCTAGGCAGATATTGTAGTATAAATTAATTTCAATAGAATTGGGTAGTTAACAAAAAAAACTAATTATCCCGTCAGATAGGTTTCCAAAAAATATTGAACACGTATTTTTTCTTTTTTCACGTAAACAAACAATGAAGAAGATACAGTGCTTTGAAAATTCGTGTGACGTCATATTCTAAGACATTAGTATGACATTTTTTACCGGTGAGTGACATCACGACCCCCCACTCAAATCTTTGACGCGTTTTATCTTCGTCAATTTTAATTGATTTGATAAAACAAAAAACACGTATCCAATATTTTTCGATAATCTAACAGACGGACTAATTAGAATAATATTTTTTTTAGTCAGTAAACATCCCTATTTATGAAAAATACCAAGTCCGCACTACTCTACTTGAAAAAAGGTTGTAGGTACACATCGACCATGATATGAATTTCTAAGAATCATCAATCAAGATTTTAAAAGCGATATTTAATAACCTCAATAAACTTTTTACACTTATTTTAATGATCTCACACACTGTTTATTAATACAACATAATATCTTATTATCTGTTAATAATTTTATGAATGTTAATCTATCATTTTTTGCGTACATTAAGTGGTGGGCTACCGATCTGTCGATACCCGTGTCCGATCTGATCGCTAATGACGTGTGTGAGTGGAAGTGAGATGGAGGTATGTCATTCTGAGTGCAAGAGAGGATAGAGTGGTGTTTGTTTTTGTTACATGTCTAGGAACCAGACGGTATCGTGTACTAGTCATTAAGACAGGTTTATGGTATGTTTTAATTTGTAGAGCATTATCTGTGGTCATTCTTTGTACTCTTTTCAACTTATAGGTAAAATTAGGATTTTCTCTAAAGCTGGTCCGGACTCGCTGATGAAGGCTTCCGTATCATCGTATTAGGGGAAAGCAGAAACAGCCCCCTCTTTTTTTCGGAGTGGAAGGGAGTGTCAGACTTTAACTGACTATAAACCAACCATGTTCCTTCTTAGCCCTTTTTGTCTGGGGCCGCGGTATCTCTCTCGGAGCCCGCCAGAAACAGCCTAAGAATATCACCAATAAAATCAGTGAATGTCATTCTAGGGCGTCCCTTGCCAGACATGAAAATAGTTATTAATTTTATTTTAGCATTCAAAGATTTGCAGTCATTCTTTGCAAAACACTTCAAGAAGAAACGTCTTTTTAGAATCAACCCTTTTTTTTTTTTTTGGGGTGGTGGAAAATCATCAAATAACCCCTCCCGCTCTCGGGCAGAGCGAAAGGGAGTGTCAGACTTCTACTGACTAAAAACCACCCATGTTCCATCTTAGCCCTTCATGTCGAGGCCGCGGTATCTCTTGCGAACAACCCGCAGCCCCGAAGGGTTAGAATCAACCATTAAGACCGTTTGACATAATTACCTAGAAGTGTTTCACTAACACGAAAGAAAATCTGAATATAAACTTAATTAAAAGCGGAAAGCTGTAGCAGTACATTAATTTAGTCGATACCTTTATGTGATAGTAAAAACGGACAGTAATTTCATCCGCCAAGGCAACGGCTGTATACAAATAATTCCACTTCAGATTCCAACTTTCCCAAAATATCTCACCTTTCAATAAAACCATTGCCAACTCCCTTTTACCTTTACTTTAATAGAAACCTGAAAGAGGCTATGACATTTTACTAAACAGCCAATGAACTTTTGATGGCCGTTCTTAATTTGAATTCTGGCCGTCAAACCATAGTAAATCGTTTTCTCCGGCACGAGGGAGATTTTCAGCGAATTCCTAAAACACCTGAAAGTGTAACGATTCAAGAGGGCTTTAATTAAACATCGCCAATACTTATACTGTTAATTTTAACAATCATTGAAACAGTAGCTCGGTAGGTATTACATGTTCTGATTGACTTGCTATCGTTTATTATTATTATTTATTTATTGATGTACACACAAAATACAAAATAACATACATAAAAAATAGAAGAGCACAAAGGTACTGCTTATTTCATAAGAAATCTCTTCCAGCAGACCTGCGAGAGGAGAGTGGCTATTGCGAATACAATTTTCTTTGTGGACAACATTGCCGATTATTTACCAGATTTTTATTTGTTTAGTGGTGACTACTAAAGATATTTATCATTATCATCACTCTCTGCAATAATGTCAAATAGGGTGTGGATATTGCATCCAATGGGATACAATGAAGGTCATCCAAAAATTAAAAACCCCTTATAATCCAGCAAAAGTAAGGTTGAATATTACAGGGTGTCTTGTTGTATTATGCCCTCTTTGTACGACTATTGATTTGTCTAAATAAATAAAAGCAGCACTAAATTACTTTTTACCGCATTCGATTATCCATTGATGGCAATAAAGCTCTGGCACTTTCGACACGTAATAACACCGCGTCGGTGTATAATGACAAAAAGGCGGGAATCCAAATTAAAATGGACGCCGTAAACAATGCTTTGACAGATAATAAAATACTCGTCTATGGCGCAAACGTAATTCAATATACAGAATATTTAATTTTACCTTGTTTTGTTCAACGAGCATGATTTAGAACTTTATTTCAGCAATAAATTGTTATTCGCATTTAATTTGTGCAACGAAACTAATTTTGAAGTAGTGTTCAATTGTTATAATGTGTGATGGTTTGTTTGTGATTCTGTGAAATATGGCGGCTGCAGCAGAATGTGATGATAAACAAAAGTATAATTATTACAGTTGTCACCACTTTCAAATGAATTATTCGTTGAAATCTGTCGCCGATGTTTTATGTCACTGACGAGTGAAATAGAATTTACTATGAAAATACCTATTTCATATAACATGATTATTAATTTCACATGCTAAATGCAGCAGTCCAATATTATACAGAGCGTAAACGGATCCTTCACATAGCTGTGATCCAAGCATCCTGTATGTATATAAAACTAAAAAAGTAGATTATGATTAATATTTTTAAACGGGCAAAGAAGGCGTTATGTTATGTAAGACAGATATTTTGTGTGTTTCCGAAAAATACCCCGTGCTCAGTGGCGGCGGCTCCGACTTACGAGCAATAAGTAGTGAGTTCGAACCCAGGCAGGCACATTACTTTATGTAATTTATTTCATCACCGCTGCTCTCAAAACGGTGAAGGAAAACATCGTAAGGAAACCGGCATGTCTTAGAACCAATAAAATCGAAGACTTGTGACATCTACCAACACGCACTGGGCCCGCGTGGTGGATTATAGCCCATCCCTTTCCTAGAGAGGAGGCCTGAGTCCCTGCAGTGGGAACATTATCGGCTGATGATGATGTATGCACATCTTCATAACAATACATAATTACCTTTTGAATTTATTTTTATTAAGTATTTTTATATATCGCAGCGGTGATTAATTTCGTTGCGGGATCCAAGACAGTTAAATCGTTTCTCTGGGACTTCGTCGGGCTTCATTGTCTCGGCGCTTTTCTTGTGGTCGCCACTGTTGGTTCTGGCTTACAGGAGTTACAGTGGTTTGGGAATAATGTGGCGGGCTTGACCCATAAAAAAAAAATATCTCAGCGGTGGCTTTCGGTTGTTTCTGCCGACCCCAAGAAAAAAAGTGTGAATTTAATCATGTATAATTTCAATATTAACCCTGCATGTCATTACTTCGAAGGATTTCAATGTAAATTGAACTCATCCAACTTTCCCATATTTAAAAGCCTGAAGCGATATTTTCCTACACACATAAATTAAGTTTTAAAGCACTAAGAGGGAACGCAATTATTTCTAAGACATGAACACATCGTAAACATGAACTTGTGAAATATGAACATTGGTTCAGTATCATCACGCTAACGTCCCTTAGGGCCTGGCAGTTAACAAGCTGTCGGTCAGGATGATTCACCTGACATAATATTATTATATTTAAGGTCGGTAGCAAATGCCAGTATTTTACATGGAACGACTGCCTATCTGACCTCCACAACCAAGTTAATGCTGGGTATTAAGACTGGTTGTCATCCTTCGGGTCACTGAATACCTGTAACGACTGTCAAAGATCTATATATGGCAGCAGGGACCAATAGCTTAGCTTGCTTTCCGAGGCACGGAGGAAACTCGTACAGAAGAATTAATTTTGTTAAAAGGCACAGTTAGCGCAGTGGCTGGGCAATTGGGTTGGAAGAGTAACGCTGGCCACCTAGAGAAATATAGAAATAAGATTTCATTACGTTAGAGATATGATAGATAGGTTTAACGTAGAAATTGTATACATCCCTACGGATGAGATGTTGGCAGATGTGTTCACTAAGCCCCTGGGCTGTGTCAAGCACGAGGTGTTCACCCGTCAGCTTGGTGTGGCATGAAGCCATCATGATGCCCACGTTATGGGGGGGTGTTGGAAGAGTAACGCTGGCCACCTAGAGAATAGACTTCAGATTCAAATGTGAAAGCGTGTGTTTGTTCTGTTTGTCACTCGGCAACTATTTTTCCTATGTAAAAATGTCATGTGTAATTTTATAATAATATAATAAATATTTCACTTCTTTCCAACTGTGTTTATCACTCCAATCCACAATAACAACAACAAATTGGACTGCTGCGCTACGTGTCACGGGTTCGATCCCCCTACGAAACAAATATTTGTATGTCCTACAGATAGTTGTTTCGGGTCCAGGTATTGTGTATGTGACTTTAAATGTTTGTGAACGCACTAACGATACAAGAGAAATTCAAAGTGTGGGGAAACGTTTTTTTTAAACTAACAGTTAACTCCAAACAACCATGGTTCAACTAACTCGTTTTTCAATCGCCAGTTAACTTTCACCTGAGGAATAAATGTGATGTTTTGACAGATTTTCTATACTTAAACTGTCATAATGAGAAACTTATTCGTCAGATAAAAGTTAAATGGCGATTGAAAAACCGGCCCTCAGTGTTTTGTCAAGATTACCCGGACACTAAGTTACTCTAAGTGGATCATCCCTTTTACTCGTTACGTATTATTTTATTAAAATAACGTTTTCAATTAAAACATTTTCGTTTAAATTTTAATGCTCGTTTAATTGGGTTAAATTATTTTAAGAGTGGGTGAGATGTAGTTACATCTAATTGGATTATTATGAACGTTTTTGTATACTTAGGTATGTTGTAATTTTATAACGATTTTTTATAGAATAGAATATTTCATTGCATAAAAACATGGTATAAAAGATGGTACAAAAATAAGATACAGAGCATACATGTTTTTGCTTAACATTATAAGCGTGCAAATTTTCCGTGCATATATTAAATTTAATTAAATAAAACATTACATTCACAGTCAGTTAAATTTCTTGTCAAAAAATTCCTTAATACTAAAAAAACTATTAGTGGACAGCCAATCATACAATTTTCTTTTAAATAATCTTGTATTTAGAATTTTTAGGTCGTTCGGTATCTTATTAAATATTTCTACACACATATACAAACAGCTTTTATTATATTTAGCTAGCCTTAGCATCACATCCAGTACGAGCCTGTGAGGGTCGCGCCGGTTTCGAGGATGTACATCGTCTGCTTTTTTAACTCAACGTAGGTTGTTTAGGTGAACTTTGTTTTATCAAAGTTTATTGGTTCTTTCTAGATCGGGCCAAATGTTATTGGGTTTTCTATCAGGAAGTTCTCAGCAGCAGCCACGGAGTGTGGATTTGCGTTGGCTTTTTTTTTGCTTTGGACTTTAACATAACTTGTAAAAAGTGGGTGTAATGTGGGTGTGTGTATGTGAGTTTAAATGTTTGTAAACGTATCCACGATACAGTAGAAATTCCTAGAGTTGGGCAACGTTTAAAAAAAATATATATATTTATATAATCGGGCTATAAAAAGGCGCTGTAATTACTAACAAATAATCACTTTATCAACTATTTCAATACCCATAAAAAACGTATAGTTCTTATAAACTGTCAAGAAAAACAGCTAAGTACCGCTCTCAAGTTTTTCACTTTATAACATAATATTAAAACAGCGCATTAACCGATCGCCTCCATTATCTAATAAGAGCGCTTTCTTTAGGGAAGCGCCATTAATTCCGACCAAGCTCATGCTAGCTTATCAGGAGTGGTTCTTATGTTAGCGGGGACAAAGAAAATTATAAAATTTTCAAGGTTAAGAGAGCTTTAAACATCTTTTTTTTATTGGAGGGTGGGATACATCAAATGAGTCTACCCGCTCGGACTGGGCGGAGCAAAAGGGAGTGTCAGACTTCTACTGACTAAAAACCACCCATGATGTTACTTCTTAGCCCTTTGTGTCCGGGGCCGCGGTATCTCTTTCGAACAATCCACAGCCCCGGGAGCTTTCATCATCCTGCTTGGTCTGGTTGCAGTTTGTTTCTTATCTCTTTTCAAAATAATTTGTCCTGGGGTTCAAGACGGTCCAAGAAGTTGACAAAAAGGAAGAAAAACGTTAAATCATTTCTCTGGAACTCTTCGACTTTCTTCGGAGCTTCGGTGGTTTTCTGGTGGTTGCCACTGTTAATTCTGGCTTTTAGTCGAGGGTTAGTGTAAGATCTAGAATAAAATAGAAGTACCTACGTATTTTGATACTGATTAACGCTGTTGGTTAGCGGACCCCAACATAATTGAGAAATGGTTAGGCAGATGATAATAGTATTTTGGTTGTTTATCAGTTTTGTCAAACTCCAATGATCTGTCGGATAGTAGGGATTTATTATGTTAGACTCGAGCAATATGTAGGCAGAAGATAGGTTCACTGGATGCTATACACTGTTTCTATTAAACTAAGAAACTACCTACCTGGAATCACAATTCAACACAATATAGCTATAGTACGAGGCACAATGAAACATCACGACTCTGTAGAAGCACGTTGTGGTGTGGGTAGACTGGTGTGGTGTGGGAAGTAGGACTGTAGGACACGTGATGATACCAATATTGCGCTGGTAATTCATTTTGTCCGCGCTAATGGCCCGAAACTTGTACTTAACAAAAATAAACTACTTATATTTTTTCTCACCACACGGGCAAAACTTTATAAAGGATTACGCATTTGTAAACAAAATTGTAGTCTACAAAGACCAAGCATACCTTTATCCCGCAGTTAATCCTCGCGAAATCCATCAGAACCTAATTGCCTACATTAATAATATAAGTAAACGTTCATAAAAAAATATAATATCCCGCTGACACAACAACCCCTCACGTATAGCGATCATAAAATAAATCAAACGAGTTTATGGCCCAACTATCCCGGCATTAAAATATGGCGAAACGCTTAGCAGGGCTGCGGGGTGAATGGAAAACCTATAAGGGTGAAACAGAATGAGTGAATGAAGCTAGGTGACCGAAGCTGGGTGAATGGAAAACTATAGAGGTACAAAACACTAGAAGACGTTATACAGGTGGTTGTAACAAAATACATATCAATTTAAATTACGGTACCAGGTCAATAATAAATATAATTATGCTGTTGTTTTAGTTGTTAAAAAATTATCAGTGTTAAAATAACCCCCTTATCGTGGTTTAGGGAATAACCCCCATCGCGAAGAGCGACTTTTTGTAGCGATGCTGTCGCGTTCGCATCGCTACAGTCGCGATGCGGTTGCTAGCTGTTTGCCTTCGCTAACAAAACTAACGCGTGCGCGATGCGCGCGTTTCGAAAACGCGAAACAAGACAACATCGCTACAAAAAGTCGCCGTTGGCGAAGGTCCTAAGACTTTATGGAATAAACCTTTGCGTTTGTTTGTGAAAAGCGCGGTTATAGGTTGTGAATCAGACGGGAATCGGTTTAACACGGTGGTTCATACTTACCGATTTACGTTTCTTAGAAAAAAAAAAACCTTTTTTTTACCTACCCATTTTATTGTTGTTTAAAACGCCACCATCTTCTTTTTTATCGTTTGGTTTAGTGTTTAACTCGGTTTCCGAGTTGTTATGCCGCCCATGGGCCTCTGACTTGGCTTCACATGTCGTGGAGAATATCAAATATCCCTCAGGTATGGTACTTTCCTCACGATATTTTCAACCACCAAAGCATGTGATTATTTTATACGAGTAATCAATCCGAAAATCAGAGGGCTTAGGTTTGAACTTGAACCTAAACCTATGACTTAGCAGTCCGACAGTCACACCACTAGGCTATTCCTGCTTTTAATCGTTATTATCTGGTTAAGGACCTTCTTTTGCGTTCCCAAATTATTAAATGCAATAAGAGGGCGTTCAAACACGAGAGATAAGAACTAAGTTGTGAAAGACTAGTGTATTTTACTAAGATTGAACCAGGATAGAGAGCAGGGTGGCGACCCCGACTTACGTACTTACAGTAAGTCGTGGGTTCGAACCCAGAGAAGCGCGTTACTTTGTGTAATTTATGTCATATGCCACTGATCTCATAAACGGTCAAGGAAAACAACATCCTAGAACCAAAAATTCGAAGACATGTGGCGATCTATCAACACGCACTGGACCCGCGAGGCCTATAGACCATTTTCTCTCATGAAGAGGAGACCTGGAGTCTCAGCCATGGGAACGTAATAGGCTGATTATGGTAAACCAGGATAATTATGGCATACCCCAGACACAACTTAAATAATCTGAGAGAGGTGGCACGTAAAATTTCACTCAAAAAAGACCTTAACGGTACAACGCAGATGAAACGATAACACTTCACGGTTTCATCTCAAATGTTTTACAAAAAAAAAACAAGTTTCGAGATGTCACCTCTCGAATAACTCAGAAAAAAATGAAATGTGAGTTCAAAACCCTGACAATAAACATTTAATGCAAGTTGGAAAGCATTCAAAATGTTTAAATGTGTTCAAATACATCATAATGGGCCATAACGTGGGCCAGTAAGGGGATCAACAGGCAAATAAAAACTTCGCGATTTGACGTAGTGTTAAGGGGCTCCCGCGATAAATTTGTTGTTCTCACAAAATCATAAAGCTTGAATGTGTGAAATTTAAAGCATTGGCCGCAGTAGGGTTATGTTCAGCCGCTGAAATTATTGCCACGAGCTATGTATATAGTTTGAGAGGGTTAAACAAGAATTAAGTTGGGATGTGTTTATTTGCTTATTTTGATGGATATATAGCCAAGTCGCACAACTCAGTTCTTCTACCGTAAAAAGTAGTGAGATCCATGTAATACCAAGTCAGTTAATTTATTCAGTCTCTACTTAAGGGACCTTTTTTTTTGGGGGTGGGAAATTATCAAATAACCCTCCCGCTCTTGGGCAGAGCGAAACAGACTTCTACTGACTAAAAACCACCCATGTTCCTTCTTAGCTCTTCATGTCGAGGCCGCGTTATCTCTTGCGAACAGCCCACAGCCCCGACGGGACAACCCGCAGCCCCGACGGGGACTTAAGGGACCTTCTATCTTAAGTTATTACGTAATAAGCTAACCTTATTACATCTTATAGTGACCATAACAATATTAAAAATATTTGATGTTTTAAACAAATAGATTGCAGTGCACCCAGGCAGTGTAAACGTTAGAACTTAATACAAAAATCAAATAAATGTTGAAAGAGTAAATAAATGTTGTTCTGAAGAAGAAAAACAAAATTCTGAGACGATGATGTAATTATTGTTAAAATTTTAGTTTATACTCAACCTGGTTGAGTTGCTATAAACCATTTGAACCAATGATAAAGTATGTACGATACACTTAACACAGTTCATAAACAATTTCCTTATGAAATAACGGTATCTTTTTTGACATATAAGACCTATTTCGTTATAGTGTGTCTTCCGAAATGTTTGTAAAAACGTAAAACGTTAATCAACACGGTAGGGAAAAATCACTTTTAAAAGTTGCTTCGTGTAAACTAGTGCTTGAAACTGTACATCATCATCATCATCAGCCTATAATGTTCCCACTGCAGGGACTCATGCCTCCTCTCTAGGAGAGTGATGGGCTATAATCCACCACGCGTGCCCAGTGCGTGTTGGTAGATGTCACATGTCTTAGATTTTTTTGGTTCTAAGACATGTCGGTTTCCTCACGATGTTTTCGTTTACCGTTTTGAAAGCATATTACGAATGATAAAATATTACACAAAGTAATGCGCCTACCTGGGTTCGAACCCACGACTTGCTGTACGTAAGTCGGGGCCGCCACCACAGGGCCACCGTTGCTCTGTACATCTGGCAGTAAATGCGCATATACGTTAGACACACGCACTTCTTTAGGGCCAAACCTTTAACCCTAGGAACGCACATGGGTTTGCAGGTGACCTACAATATTCTACGCATAAAACAAATGAAAACGAGTTGATAGATAAGCAGAGCTACTCTTAATTTTGACGGCCGAAGACCAGCTGTGAAGTAGAACTTACCCGTGTGAACTATCTAAGGGTTATCATCTAAATGATTGATTGATTTCAAACTAATTATCGTTTTTACTACAACAGAGCCAATTTGTTAATGTTTATGACGCAACTTTGACCTTACAGCTGCATGTTAATAAGACGTAAAATAGTTTTGACAAGTTAGATGTATGTGTCGGTCAAGGGGTAAATTAGGAGATGATGTAATTTGAGTTAGTTTACGTGTGGAATTATTTATAGAAGTTACTTATATTACATAGAACTTTGCCGAATTTAAATGTACTTCTTTGGTACACCTCTGCCCCCTTCGTGGATTACAGGCGTGATGTTATGTTTCTATGCACTTCTCCAATTGAAAGAAAGAAAAAAAAAAAAGTATTTATTGGTCTCACACAGGACAAGAAATCAATAATAAAAAATTAAACAAAAAAAAAAAACAAGAGGAACACTTAAAAAATAAAATTGCTGTTTGGCAAATAATTAGGTGGCCCATCCTAATGGTAGGAGGTTATCACTAAACTATAATACAGGGTGTAAACGAACCCTTCACGCATCCGTCAACCAAGCATGCTGTACATCAAACTAAGTACCCCTACGCAAAAATTTTTGCTGGGAAATGACTTTTTTTTTGGGGTCAAAAATCACATTTTACGGTAAAACTCAAAGTAGCACTCTTAAAACATTGTGCTAGTGGATGCTTTGAGTAATAAACGGGTCATGGAGGTAATTTAAGTAAAGTTAAAACCTGAAATACTAGTATTTACAAAAACAGCTGTGAAAAATTTGGTACTTTGACCCCCAATATCTCCGTAACTAGGAGTTTCCCAGGTATGGTCTAGAACAAAAAAATGATCGCAGTGGTGGGGAGAACAAATGCCCTTCGTTTGCGTTAAGGGTACTTTTACACCCTTTATACCGTGTGTCAAAAAACTGCTGTCATATTAAGAGTGCACAATCAAACTGAACTACTGTATCCATCCATGAGACCACCGCCATAATAATTGAAAAAAAAAACCGTTGACCCACACATTAGGGTCAAGTAGGTTATTGAAGTCTTCATCACCATCATCATCATTTCAGCCCGGAATCACCCACTGTTGGGTATAGGTCTCCCTTTATTCTGGCACTCTTCTCTGTTCTGTGCGTCTCTCATCCATCCGTTTCCCGAACTCCTGACGATTGAAGTTTTGAATGTGTCTAATACCTACATACTGTATTGAAATACCACAGGTTTTTAGAGACGAAGAAGATACTAATTATAAAGTTTTACGTATGTACCTTTTTTTTTTTTTTTTAAATACGTTGCCCCACACTAGGAATTTCTCCTGTATCGTGGGTGCGTTCACAAACATATAAAGTCACATACACAAATACCCAGACCCGAAACAACTATCTGCAGGCCATACAAATATTTGTTTCGTGCGGGGATCGAACCCGCGACACGCAGCGCAGCAGTCCAATCGCTTAGCCACTGCGCCAACCGTGCCGTCAATTGGGGACTACGTAAGGATCGTAGCATATGGCGTTCTTTAGTTTCTGCCCACTCCTATGGAGCCAAGGCATTAGTTTGTGTACGTGCAACTGTAGCTTAGCAGTATAACTAGGTGTGGTTGTGAAAGGTAGGTACTTTTAGGCCAGTTCTTAGTTTTGTCGGGGCTGCGGGTTGTTCGCAAGAGATACCGTGGCCTCGACACAAAGGGCTAAGAAGGAACATGGGTGGTTTTTAGTCAGTAGAAGTCTGACACACCCTTTCGCTCTGCCCAAGAGCGGGAGGAGTTATTTGATGATTTCCTACAAAAAAAGGGCCAGTTCTTAGTTACCTTCACATCATCATCATCATCACCTATAGCCAGACTTCACCCACTACTGGGTATTTGCCTCTCTTTGCTTGTGCCAAGCTCCACGCTCTTGTGCCAGTCACATCCAGGATATATCTGTGATGGCAACAATGTCGTCTGCCATCCATGCCGCCGGACGACCAACACTTTTTATTCCTCTTCCGATCTTTTTTTTTTTTGGCGGGTGGAAAATCATCAAATAACCCCTCCCGCTCTTCGGCAGAGCGGAAGGGAGTGTCAGACTTCTACTGACTAAAAACCACCCATGTTCCTTCTTAGCCCTTCCATGTTGCTGACATCTCTTTGAGGCGCGCGTGGAACACGAACGCGCCGTCGACACGGCCTGTCGTCGTCATAAGACGGACGGACGGCGAGCTAGCCCATCACTCACCGTCCACAGGCCCGTGTCCACGGTGGTCGAAAGCCATCACGTGGCCCCCGACGCCCGGAGCGCCTCCCGCGATTCCGACGCGACATGAATTAGAATGATTAACATCATCTCCTGTAAATGTCACAATGAGTCACATTTATTTAAAGATCTGATTCTAGACGCAAAAAACAACCTTTGCCATGAGACTTCCTGTTTTATTATTTAAAGAAATAACAAACATAATAATAATGAGCATTATTATGTTAATACATAAACAAAATTGCGATATTATTATAATAATTAATTAGTTTGAATAGTTATTAAAAGTGAAACGTTGATAATAAGTGCGTGCCGTTTGCTACGGTCAGTGACATGCTAAAAGTAACCAAACTAAACTGGTAATAGGGATATTAATATGCAAAACATTACCATGACTTCAGTACCTGATTCTAGACTCCCAAGTTACTCTCTTGCCCTTATTTCAATGTATCCAGCATCTAAACAACCTAATTTTGTTTTTCGATTATTAAAAAATCTCTTGCATACAAATATTGACCATGTGAATATTGCAAAGTCGAAAAATTTCTAAGATTTAGTCTACTATCATCAAATCACACTTAAATAACACTAGAGAGTCATATTCTGAAAAAGTAAAATACACAACAATCACAAATCGACGCCGTTCGCCGAAGAGTTCGACAGAGACGCCCATATTTCACCAGTTATGTCTAAACAACATGTAGTAAGAGGCGAGGCTATTGTTATCATCCGGGTACATACCCTGCCAGACTCCACGGTTGCTGAAAAAGTCGTAATGAAGTAACACGGTCGCCGACCTGGGTAATCGAAACGTCGGGGCTGCGGGCCCCGTCGGGGCTGCAGGTTGTTCGCAAGAGATACCGCGGCTTTGACATGAAGGGCTAAGAAGGAACATGGGTGGTTTTTAGTCAGTAGAAGTCTGACACTCCCTTTTGCTCTGCCCAAGAGCGGGGTTATTTGATGATTTTCCACCAGCCAAAATAAAAGGCATCAGGTTCAGTAACCGCGCTTACACCCATTACAGACCAATGAGGCAGTCATCATCATCTTCCTGCCCTTATCCCATTCTATTTGGGGTCGGCGTAACGTTTTATTCTTCCATTCTACCCTGTTAGACGTCACGGTGGCATTTACTCCTTTCTCTTTCATATCATTCTTCACACACTCCATCCATCTTTTCTTTGGCCCTCCCTTTCCATCCATCAACATTTATATCCATCACCTTTTTGTTATAGGCGTTTTAAAAATGTTAACAAATTAAATGCTTGCTGCACTATTGCAGTGTGTCGTCCATGTTATCTGTCAACGTAGAACGGACAGCCGATAAGTACGGAGTATTGCGCAGTTGCGATAAGCAGCGACTTAACCTATTTATTATTCATTATGTACAAAAAGTTACTGATAGTGATTAAAAAAAAAACTTAACTTGCATTTTTGTTTTGACTTGCATAAATATTTCAATTAGGTTTTTTGTTGAACGTATTGCATTATGTCCGTTCTTATTGTTTTTGCAGTTGCTTCAACTTTAAATAGAGAACAAGGACTGCGATTATCCATACAAGTGTATGTCTATTTTGTCTTCCTGGAAAAGCTCAGCTAGAAGAAACTAGAGCTAGAAGCTTTCAAATCCCAAATTTAATTCAATTATATACTTTTCTTTTTTCTCTAGCCTTTACTGTCCCACAGCTCGGCAAAGGCCTCCCCCAATTCCTTCCACGTTCTCTTTTCTTGAGCCATCTCGAACCAACCCTCGTGGTGCGCGTCCAGATTGTCTCGCCACCTCTTTCTGGGCCGGCCTCGGTGGCGCCGTCCATCTTCCGGCAACCATGGAGACCATGTGGAGACTTTTGCCCAGCGGTCATCGTGCATGCGGCTGACGTGACCCGCCCAATCCCATTTTAGCCTGGCAACCTTCTTGCCAACGTCTACTATGCCCGTTTTGGAGCGTAGCGTGGTGTTTCGAATTCTATCTTGTCTTTTGACACCCAAAATGCTTCGTTCCATTGTCCTTTGCCATACTCTAAGGTGGAACTTCTGAGTCTCGGTGAGAGACCATGTCTAATAATAATAATTATTATTTTTTGTCATGTTTCTGCGACAAATAAATATTTTTTCTTTCTTTCAAATTCCTCGCAGACCTTGTTCCCTCGTAATGGAATGTACTATGGTTTAGTGTTCACAAACACTGCTTCTAAGCAGAGGTTGCTGAAATTTGATGCGCAGGTTGGGGTAACTGTTCTGATTTTTTTCTTTAGGCAAAGGCTCGTCACAAATCCAGACTTCAGGCTGTAACTTGTCCCGTCGGGGCTGCGGGTGTTCCCGTCGGGGCTGCGGGTGTTCGCAAGAGATACCGCAGCCTCGACATGAAGGGCTAAGAAGGAACATGGGTGGTTTTTAGTCAGTAGAAGTCTGACACTCCCTTCCGCTCTGCCCAAGAGCGGGAGGGGTCATTTGATGATTTTCCACCCACCATAAAAAAAAAAAAGACTGTAACTTGTCCCGTGTAAGAGATACCGCGGTCTCGACACATAGGCCTAAGAAGGAACATAGGTGGTTTTTAGTCAGTAAAAGCCTGACACTCCCTACCGCTTTGGGGGAGGTGGGAAATCATCAAATAACCTCTCCCGCTCTGGGCAGAGCGGAAGGGAGTGTGTGACCTAAGACTAATACAGAATAAAAACCACCCATGTTCCTTCTTAGCCCTTGTGACGAGGCCGCGTTATCTCTTTCGAACAATCCGCAGCCCTGACGGGAACAAAACAAAAAAAACCTAAGACTTAGCAGAAGAACTAACATTGCAATCACTGGACCAACGATGCAACCAAAACATAACATAATTTGCTCACAACATTATCAACTTTAATTAAATCATAAAATGCCAAACTGGTTATCGAATAAGACCATAATATATTTCTACCGCATTCTACCAAACATGGTAGCTTACCCAAATGGTAATTACGAGTTAGAGTTCCGTAATTAAATTATGAAACTTTTGTTATTGTGCGATTTAAGCGACAATAGCGAAATGGCTAGGCGGTGAAGGGGAGGTCGTAGGTTCAAATAGGTAATGCCGCGGTGAATTAATCACAGCATTTAGACGAATGTGGAAATTTAATATTAGCTTAAAACTAAAAATTTTGAAATAAGAGTGCACACATTTTGTTAAATAGGAGAAATAGTTCGACATTCATCAACTTGCCTTTTTTCCATCTTATAATACCAGCCTAGAACTGTCCCACAGCTGGGCAAAGGCCTCTTATACTGAGAAGGCTCGAGCATAAATCGCCACGCTACAGGCTAGCTGAAAACGTGTGGGCGATTTTAAACTTATAAATTTATTGACTGGCGAAATGTGGTTGTACTATTAGGTACACGTCTGCCTAACCCTTCACGAATTTCAGGTGTGATAATATGTTATGTGTTTTACATTCCAGTAATTTCTAATAAACATGTATAAATATTTCAAAACAAATTAAATACATAAATCTACTATCTTCTTCTTAGCGTGTCGATGACAATTTAAATTGAGTAAGCCCAATATTTAGCGACGATTTTGGCATTTTCAGTTCCGACCATTAGCTCCTGTGATGTGCAAGTAACGGGGCAGGCAGGACACATGTGCATCTGGATTGAGGGCCCATTTTTTTAAACCTTGCCAAACGAAATAAGACTCATAGGGAAATTACTTAAAAATAGTTAAAACTTAAAGCATAGGGCCACGAATTTCTTAAACGTGAATTAAAAATGTTATGATTAAATAACTTGGGCCCTCAATCCAGACGCGTGCATAAAGTGGCATAGCCTAAATCTCAGTAAGTCCTATCTCTGGGTTCATAATTTTTATTCAGGAATTTAGTTAAGAATTTCTTAAAGATTTTAAGAAATTCCCAAATCTGTAGAATGTGACATTACAGATTTATGGCGGTATTTCTAGGGCCCTCAGTTCAAATGTGTCTGTACTGAGGAATCTGCAAAACATGGATTTATCTGAAGAAATACATAAATGCGACTTTAACATGTTTTACTTAGATACTTAGGTGAATTAGTTAAAAAGAAATAATGACAGAAAAGTTAATTGTTACGTAGTAAATGAAAGTCAAATTTTACTAAAACGTCTGAACTGAGAGCCCAACATTTTCGGCTTTATTGACTAGGCTCAACCTCATAGATTAACGCAAATTAGAATAAGATTTTTAACTATTTTTTAATTAAATTTTAACATATCGTCCGTTCTTCTAAATATCATACTTTAAAAGAAAATTGATTTTCTTCTTTTATGTAAGAGAAAAAATTGTAGGGTGACCATAATGATCATAGTTAGTACCGGTACATTTTCAAGATTGATCTAGAAAAGATCTGACAGTTTAAAATAAAACAATTAAATTCACCTAAGCATTATTAAATGATTTTTGTGATTTCGGAAATTGTATCTTAGTTATTAAAAACTTTTTTGCAAAAAAAAACCGACTTCAAAACATAAAAAAATGAGAAACACAAAATCGAAAAACACAAATAAGTGAAAAATTAACTTCTTTAAGAAAAATCAGATTTTGAAGTTGGTGACATATTTTGTTTGTTTGATTTAATTTTTTTGCCACCGACTTCAGACGCTGATTTTTCTTCTTTTTTTTTTTTTTTTTTTTTTTTTACTTTTAAATTTTGTTTTTCACTTTTTGTGTTCTTCAATTTTGTGTTTTTTACTTTTTTATGTTTTTGAAGTCGGTTTTTTTGTCCTTTTTTCTTTGTAATATCCTATACAAACATTTACTATTCATTTAACATTCAAACCAGAAACCTAACCCTTAACCTTCAAGATTTCCTTATTATTGCTTTCAACTCCTAATCGTTGAGGAGAGTACCTTCCATAATCAGCTCACCTAGATAACCTAAAAGAATACAACCATTTATACGTTCCCATTATATTTTGTTAAAGAATTATCCTCCAACTTCTAACCGTTGAGGAGTTATACCTTCATCAACATGAAGTAATGACTGCTATGTGCGAATACTTGAAAAACTTTAGAAAAAGAAACACGTAATAAGTGCCTATACAATTTGAGGGTTGCCCTCGATTTCTCTGGGGTGCAATCATCAGATCCTGATTTTCTTATCATGGTCAAATTCCCAAGGGTGGTCGTTGGGATATCTCCTTTTCAACCAAAAAAGAATTTTCTATATCGGTTCAGGGGTATTCGAGTAATCGGTGAATATACATATAAAAGATTTTTTTTTCTTTCATTTTATGCAAACACTGGTATAGCTGAATAAATGTTATTTTTTTATTTGCTTTAGGCAACTAGGCCCATAATAGTACCTTAAGAACAATAAAGACTAACATCACATTATAAAAAATAGTAATACAAATAAAGAAAACAAAATTGTAAACTGTAGGTACATATATAATACGTTTAGCTGCAAATATTACGACTTTTCGACTGCGCTTTACAAAATGTACTGGTACTAACTATGATCATTATGGTCACCCTGCAAATTTTTCCCTTATAAAAAGTAGAAAATCAATTATCTCTTAAAGTATGATATTTAGAAGAACGGACGATATGTTAAAATTTAATTAAAAAATAGTTAAAAATCTTATTCTAATTTGCGTTAATCTATGAGGTTGAGCCTAGTCAATAAAGCCGAAAATGTTGGGCTCTCAGTTCAGACGTTTTAGTAAAATTTGACTTTCATTTACTACGTAACAATTAACTTTTCTGTCATTATTTCTTTTTAACTAATTCACCTAAGTATCTAAGTAAAACATGTTAAAGTCGCATTTATGTATTTCTTCAGATAAATCCATGTTTTGCAGATTCCTCAGTACAGACACATTTGAACTGAGGGCCCTAGAAATACCGCCATAAATCTGTAATGTCACATTCTACAGATTTGGGAATTTCTTAAAATCTTTAAGAAATTCTTAACTAAATTCCTGAATAAAAATTATGAACCCAAAGATAGGACTTACTGAGATTTAGGCTATGCCACTTTATGCAAGCGTCTGGATTGAGGGCCCAAGTTATTTAATCATAACATTTTTAATTCACGTTTAAGAAATTCGTGGCCCTATGCTTTAAGTTTTAACTATTTTTAAGTAATTTCCTTATGAGTCTTATTTCGTTTGGCAAGGTTTAAAAAAATGGGCCCTCAATCCAGATGCACATGCAGGACACGATATCAAGTGTACCATCGTATCGTATTTATATCGTATATAATCCACTATCGTAAACCATCTACGAGTATTTAGTAATATCGTAAAATCATAAGTTAAACTATCGGCAGTTTTAAGAAATCGCTCAAAACATTTTTCAGCTTCTGCGCGGGCAGTGTCTTTGAAAATATTCTTTTAAAATTCTGTTAGCTTTTCTTTAAAGCTAATAATGGCGGACTAGACCAAATTGACATATCTGGTAAAATATTGGCGTCGCCAGCGATATTGTAAAATAATTTAGGGTTGGTGAGAAAGGAGGTTAAATTTTTTGAAATTTTGGAGAATAATTTAGTACAAGAATGAACTCAAACTCAAACTCAAACTCAAAGCATTTATTTCAATTAAACCATTACAGGCACTTTTGAATGTCAGAAGAACAATTCATAAAACAAAACTAAACTACGAGTGCAATACGTCATCCCGAAAGCCACCACGCCGAGCCACACGCCGCCGAATGCCCGCAACAACGAACTCTGCGAGCACGAAAGCACGCAGCGACGCACACCGCAACAACGAATGCACGAGACTCCAAATCACGAAACAACGAATGCACGTCGCAACACGCAACCGCCGCCCCGCGACCCGGAGCCCCGCGCACCCACCGCCACGGCACGCGCCGCCGCGCACCCCCGCACCCACAGCACTCGCCGCCGCAGACATCCGGCGACGCGCAACCCGACGCAGCAACCCCCGGGACGACGCATTGCACTCCTAAGCTACAGTCACAGTCACAAGGCATAATAACTTGTGAAAGTACTGTAGTTGCCCATTCCCTAGCGTAGATCTCTATGGAGAAGAACGGGCAAGAAACTCCATGGACACTCTTTTAAATCAGAATATTGTTACAAAATCTTGGTACATTACATCATTCATGTTGGGATGGTATATTATGTGAGAACTATGTAGCAAGACGTGCAAGTTAAGAGCGTCCGGAGTAAAAGGGTACAATAAACAAATTAAAAAAAAATTATACCATGGCAACTAAGAGATGACCAGTCTCCACTGACAGCGCCCGTTCACGAACATGACGCATGGATCAGCACCATTCAACTCAACCATTTTGAAGGGAACTAAATGATCCGACACACGCGCCACCATCAGCGAGACATTTGAGTGAGCATGACATTCTCTCAGCCACCAGGGCAACGTCAGTAAAATGTAACCAAATGTGAAAATGTAAAAAGTGGCTTTATAGTACATAGTACTCACACATGTGCCATGCAATTATATAATATTAATATTGAATCTATACAATGCAAAGATATTTTTACAATCTTCTGCAGCCTCTACAATAACTTCACATGATAATCAATTAATCTACCCCTATGGTTGTGGTCGTTGTGGAGCAGACCCAGCATAGTGAGCCAAGCATTTATATCATCAAAGTAATCCCCCAACTTATAATATGCTGGCCTACAGTGTGCGTTTTCTACAGGATTTAAAGTGCGTCTCATTCAGTTGAAGAATGTGAGGGGGTATTTTATTGTAACATTTTAAAGAGTACCCCATGAAAGATGAGTCTACTTTAGCTAGCCTGAATGTTGAGATCTTACAAATATGTGAGAACGATGCAAAAATACGTGCAAGTTAAGAGTGTCCAGAATAAACGATACAATAAACCAATAAAAAATATATAACATGGCAACTAAGAGATGTCCAGTCTCTACTGACAGCGCCCGTTCACGAACATGACGCATGGATCAGCACCATTTAGCTCAACCATTTTGAAGGGAGCTTAATGATCCGACACACGCGCCACCATCAGCGAGACTTTTGAGTGAGCATGACATTCTCTCAGCCACTAGTCAGTCACTAAAAAAAAAAAAAAAAAAAAAAAAAAAAAAAAAAAAAAAAAAAATATATATATATAAATATATAACGAAATGTAAAAAGTGGCTTTATGGTACATAGTACTCACACATGTGCTATTTTTACAATCTACTGCAGCGACTACAATAACTTCACATGATTATCGATTTATTTGCCCTATGGTTGTGGAGCAGGACCAGCATTGAGCCAAGCATGTTTATCATCAATGTAATCCCCCAACTTATAGTATGCTTGCCTACATAGTGTGCGTTTTATACAAGATTTAAATTTCGTCTCATTCAGTTGAAGAATGTGAGGGGGTATTTTATTGTAACATTTTAAACAGTACCCCATGAAAGATGAGTCTACTTTAGCCAGCCTGAAACCTGGCTGAACTAGTTGGTCCCTATTTCTCGTATTATAGTGGTGTCTATCCCCTCTTTTGCTAAATAAATGCAGATTTTTCCTAACGTACATGATGTTTTCATAGATGTATTGACAAGGTACTGTCATGATGTTAATTTCCTTAAACAGCTCTCTCAGAGAATCGCGCCTTCGTAGACCATATATGGCTCTAATGGCTCTTTTCTGCAGAATGAATATAGACTCGATGTCTGCAGCCCGTCCCCACAGTAAAATACCGTATGACATAACACTATGAAAATAGCTAAAATAGACTAGTCTCGCGGTATCTACGTCAGTAAATTGACGGATTTTTCTAACAGCATATGCTGCTGAACTCAGCCGTCCTGCAAGAGATGTTAAATGCGGACCCCACTGTAGCCTTGAGTCAATCGTTATCCCCAAGAAAACAGTTTCATCAACAAATTCTAGTTTCTCTTGATTCAATACTATGTCACAATCAGTACTTTTGACATTTGGTAGAGCAAATCTTATGCACTTCGTTTTTTTCCCATTTAATACTAAATTGTTAACGGTGAACCAATTATGAACCTGCACTAAGGCGTTATTTACGTCATCAAGATTTGTGGCACGTCTGTTTACCTTAAATATTAAAGAAGTATCGTCGGCAAACAATACCATTTCAGGTTGGTTTTTAAATAAATGGGGTAGATCATTAATATATACTAAAAAGAGAAAAGGACCTAATATCGAACCTTGTGGCACACCCATACTTACTTTTAAGCCCATTGAATTGACACCATTTATTTGTACTTGCTGATGTCTATCGTTTAAATACGATTTCATTAAACTGAGCGCAAGTTTCCCTAAACCGTAATGTTCAAGCTTTATGAGTAGTGTTTCGTGGTTGACGCAATCAAATGCTTTCGAGAGGTCACAGAAGATCCCTATGGCATCTTGTGACTCTTCCCACGCAGTAAATATATGTTTTAATAAGGTGACACCGGCGTCAGTCGTACAACGTCCTTTCGTGAAACCATACTGTTTCTCATGTAAGATTTTATTGGTGTTAAAGTGGATGAGCATTTGATTAAGCATTACCTTTTCAAACACCTTGCTAAAAACTGGCAAAACGGATACGGGTCTATAGTTATTGGTGTCTTTACTGTCACCGGATTTGAAAAGTGGAATTACCTTGCTGTATTTCATAAGGTCCGGGAAGACTCCCTGGTCCACACACAAATTAAATATTAAGGCTAAGTACGGAGCTACAGTCTCAATAATAGCTTGACAAACTTTAATCGACAGTCCCCATAGATCTTCGGTTAATTTGACTTTAATTTCCTTAAAAGCTTTAATGACTGCTATGGGGTTTATATGTTTAAATTGAAACTCAACCGGACAGGCTGAAACGTTCGCCTTTAATAACTTAATGTCTTAATGTCTTAATGTCTTTATTTTATTATCGGCAGATTTAATCTTGTTGCTAATGTGTAAGGCTTTAGCTACTTTGCAAGCGTTTTTAAAGATTTTAGAGTAAGTTGCAACATATTTATTAAAAGTTTCAGAGTTAATGTAAGGCTTAAGACCGTACAGCTCAAACAATCGCTCCCTGCTTTTCCTAATACCCTTAGTTGCCCAGTCACTGAACATGAACTTAGGGCAAATAGATTTAGTTTTCGTTTTTATTGTATTATTGAACTCTGTGTGAATCACCGAAAAGAATTCCTCATAAAATAGATTTACATTGTCAATAATCTGGCTTGGAATGCCTAAATTACTAATTACATTATCATTAAACTTATTTAAATTGCTGGGTGTTATTTGTCTAGATTTTATTTGGATTTTTTGTACTGGTGTGTAGGATTCGAAAACAACGGTTTGACCGCTGTGATCCGAAGGAAGGTAATTTACAATGAATTTATCCAAGTAGTCACAGCAACAAAAAACATTATCCAGACATGAAGCAGTATTTGTAGTAATTCGGGTTGGTTCCGAAAACACGTTTAACAAATTAAATGATTTAAAAAGATGCAAAAATCTACTGCTATTTGAATTTGTGTCTAAAATATTAACATTAAAGTCGCCACATATGACTACTGATTTATTACCAGTTACAAGTTTTGCTAAAACATCTTCCATTACTGACTCAAATGTAGAGTAGTTTTGATAATTTGGAGGTCTGTAAACGCACACTATTACATGCTTATCCAGCTCAACACAAGATAGCTCAATATTATGCTCAACCGATAGTTTAACAATATCATCACGAGTCTTAAATTTAATATTTTTTTTAATTAAGATTAAGGAACCCCCACGAATCTTAGATTTACGGTTAAAGCAACTGCCCACACTGTAATTTGCGTAATTAATTAGCATCTCATAGTCTCTTAACCAGTGCTCAGTGAAACAAACAATTTCAAACTTTGTTCTTTCTAAAAACAATTCAATTTCAAGTTGCTTTGAAGAGAAACCTTGAATATTTTGATGAAATAATTGCAAGTCATTCTGCTTAGCCCCTTTTTTACATTTAGGTCTTTGAGAGCCAGAAGGTACATTGTTATGGTTTGGTATAACATTAATGGTACTAGTATCTTCTGTTGTCTTACTAACTAGTTTAAATTATCCAGAGTGCGTCCAGAGACTCCCATGCTAACAGGCAATGAAATCCTACTACTATTGGACCCCACTCCAGAATCTTCTAAAGTTACACATGGATTGACCAAAGAAAAATTGTAAAAAGAATTATTAGTATAATTACTAATATTGGCGGTGTTAATTATAGATCTATGCAACGACATACTACTTATGTCTGAGTGAATATTAAAAACTAATAGCCTAGCTATTTTGTGTCTACAACTAATAGGTAGATACACATTACCCCGTGTCAACTTAAGTCTATCAACAAAACTGTTGGTTTCAAAGTATATAAGTCTGTCACTATAGTGACCAACTAAGAAATGAACATGCCTGTTTAGCATGTGAATATAATTATTTTTCTTGTCTGATAATTTTTTGAGGTATGGGAAAGCACACAATATTATTTTCCGACACTTTAACTTTAACAACTCAGTTACATAGTTTGTGATGTCTTCTATTTTAATTTTTGAGCTATTTCCTACAAATATAGTTATATCAGTATTTATATCATAAACATTTTTAGTTACTGAGGCGACTATTTGTTGGTATGTTGACCCTGGCATACAATGATTTTGATGGGAATAACTCAGGTTATTACTTATTAATTTACCTACACCTCTTCCTATACTATCTGAGAACATTATTGAGTAAGAATCACGACTATCATAAATCTCAGGCTGTAGCACTTCTAAATATTCTTGTGCAAAATCAGCTGTTTCTTGGTTGAGAATACTGTCTTGAGATGAATTTACAGCCTGGGATGGGTCCTCCATTCCGTCAGGCTGGACAGTAACATGGATGGGATCTGACTGACAAGAACATTGACAAGTTACCAACACATTTGCAGCAAGAACATGTTCCCTAATTTGGTTTTGAGAAATTAGATACCTACTTGTAAGGGAATTAAGTGAGTCCTGAAGAACTTGTATTTCAGACTGCAAATGTTGAGTATCAATTTCATAAATTTTTATACTATCTTCTAATTTTATTTGATAATTTTTTAACTTATTAACTAAATCAACACGCTCTTTTCTCATTGGAATATATTTAGAAAAAAGTTTATGTTGTTTTCTAAATTGATAGCATTTTTTAATTATTCTATTGAGTTTTGCATATTTTTTAATTTTCTTGTTGCTAACTCTAAAATTCTGTTTCACTAATGAATCTTCAGTCAAATCAATAGTTATTAAGGAACCCCGGGGATTACAATTACTGTTTAATAATTCATTATATAGGTGGTTTGTTTCTTTAACCTGAGTACATTCTTTTTCTTTTTGTAATGTTAAGATACGACTATTAGCATGAATTAATTCTTCTTCTAAGTCCCTAATTTTATACAAAGCCTCCTCATACAAGTTACTACATTTATTGAAACCATCCGTGACTGCCTTCAGTTGATCACGTTCACCAACAACATCCAAGAATTGCTGATGTAGGTCTACTAGCTCCCGTTTCAAGCTGGAGTTTTTGTTGTTAACCTCAACGACTTCCACCTCACTTTCTTCTCTCTCTTGTAACAGTTGTTGGATTTGGAGATTAGAGTCTTTAAGTTCTTGGAGGGCCGTTCTCAACTTTAGTTCCAAATCGAGGGCTGTAGCCTTACGTGTCATTACAGGCATGGTTTCAGGAATGGTTACTGAAAAACAGAATTAAAGAAACAGTGAGCAATAGTAGAATTGACTTATAAAGGAAAGTTAGCGGTGAAAAGGGAGAAAAATAATACAACAAAAAAAAAAGTTAGTTATGAAAAGAATTGAGGTAGGCTGCTGAATATGCTTTAAAAGATTAAGTATTTATTTTATTTAACTCATTCAATATTCAATTTAGGGGACCTGATTTAAGTTTGACTTAAGTGGGTAGATTCCATGAAAAAAAAAACGAATTTAAACTTAGTTTACTAAGATATTACTTTAAGAAAATAATGCACAATAATGATACTCAACGTTATAGGTAATATCGAATTAATATTGTATAAAACGATCGAACAAACAGAGTTATGGAATTATTCTAAGTTTTGTTTTTTTTTTTTATTACGATCAACTGTCAACAAATCAGTAATAAACATACAAAAAATTAGCATGATGTGTTATTAGAGTTAAAAGTTACGTTTTTGTGCTGTTATTAAATAAAACTTAACAATACTTCCCCTGAATTATCCGTTTAACTCCGTAGTCAGAACATCAGCTAATGTTTTTAGGTTACCGGTTTCGATGTGTTACCGAAACCTTTCTTATGCATCAGGAAAACAATTTGTTTGAGTATTTACGCATTTATAATACGTTTTTACATATAATTACACCTTATTATCACTTATTTACTAATTAAATTTAATTTTAAAATACGGAGCAAAAATTTTACATGTCACTCGGGCAGTAAAGAGAGGAATGTTTTATATCAAACTAGTGACCCGCCCTGGCTTCGCACGGATGCAATGTGGATAAAAACCTTCCCCTTAAAACACCTTATCTATTGTTGAAAACTGCATTAAAATCTGTTGCGTAGTTTAAAAGATCTTGGCGTACAAACAGCGGTAGCCACTATGTTTTAAACTATGTAAAAATAAAGAACATAGGAATTGTAACAGAATTTGTCTTTTGTTATGTTGTCACTATCTGCCGCACTCAGAGAGCTTTAATAATTACTTAGGCCATCACTTAGTAAAGGTTTTGACAGTTTTGTCATACAAAAGTATGTCAAATCTTTATTAAGTGGCGGAGTAAGTAATTATTAAATATCTCTGAGTACCGCAGTATGTGTTTTATTGTTATATAAATTAACCATTAATCGAGATTCGAGTTGTGTCCTATAAATGCGCCTGCCTGCGCGACTGCTGTACATGACGTCCTGTTGTAGCAGCCACGGAGTCTGAAATTATGCTTGGTTGATGGCAATAAGCTCGCTCCCTATTACATGGAACGTCAACATAACTGGCGAAATGTGGGTGTACTTTAGTTAGGTAAACCTCTGCCTAATACTTCAGGGATTAGTGGCGTGATGTTATGTTATGTGTAAATAATATTAATGTGCAAAATAATGTATCCTATCAATGAACGTCTCAGTATAATAAATCCCTTCATAATTAGGCCTATCTATAAATGGAGTTAGCTTACGTTACTAGCCCGGCTATGCGGAACTACCAACATTTAGCAACTCCATCTTGTCCACATTTTTTCTGTAATGGCCGATCTAATATGGCGACTGCCTTTGACAGACTTTGTGGCGGCCGTGAGGTTCTCATAAGGAGTTGTAATGAGTCGTGTGAGAAAAATAGCTGGTTTTATGTATTTACTTAGATTGTGATGATCTAAGTGCTAGTGTGGATTTAATTTATGTGAGGATTGTTAAGTTATGTGCACTTTATTTTGTTAAACATGTTGCATTAAATTAATTGTTAAGCGAACGGGCACTGAGTAACAATTCAATTTGCGGGATAGCCATTCCATGCAAGAAAGTCATTTGTTATTCACATTAGGATGAAGAGTTTATTTGTAGAATATAATAAGGCCTTTATTTCAAACTGGCTGATGCCCGCGGCTTGGCCCGCGCCGATGTCGTTCAAATTATATATTAAAACCTCAAAACCTCAAGAACCACTCTATCCATTGGTGAAAACAGCATGAAAATCGGTGTAGAAGTTTTTGAGTTTATCGCGAACAGACAGACAGACGAACGCGGTGGAGGAATTTGTTTAATAATAATTATGTTAGTGATATGTAGTGATAGTGATTACACGTTACAGCGCGTGTGTCACATTATAATACTACACTTCTACTAATTTCCCGGATAAACTAATAGAAGACTATTTATTGTGGTGTGACCGTCCGACTTCCAAGTCATAGGTCGCGAGTTCGAACCTAAGACACGCACCTCCGGGGCTGCGGCTTGTTTGCAAGAGATACCGCGGCCTCGACACGAAGGGCTAAGAAGGAACGTAAGTGGTTTTAGTCAGTAGAAGTCTGACACTCCCTTTCGCTCTGCCCAAGAGCGGGAGGGGTTATTTGATGATTTTCCACCCGACAAAAAAAAAAAAGACGTGCACCTCTGATTTTTTGGATTCATGTGCGTACTCTATTACTATCATTTGCTTTGGTGAAAGATATCGCGAGGAAACTGGATATGCTGGTTACGCTGGATACGCAAACGCGAATCACACGATAAAGAAAGTAGAAGTTTTGCGACTATTTTGTTTCGATTATTATTTTCCACGGCCTCGTTGTTCTAGTGGTCACAAACGCAACCACTGGACATGAAGTCCTGAGTTCGATACCCAGGTCAGGCCAACTGTTATTTCTATAAGCTTTTTTCCGGTTGCTTGGTTGATGACAATAGTCTCACTCCCTATTACATAGGACTTCAACAGACCTGGTGAACTATGGGAGTCGGAGATTACAGATGTCACGTGGTTATAGAATAGAATAGAATAGAATACATTTATTTTCAGGTGACAAAGACCTTAACCTAAATATACATACTAATAACATTTGTGTTAAAATAAATAACTAAAAACTATGTTAGTATCACTTCACTTCACTCGCACGATACTTAGTGCGATCTTGTGGAATTAGTCCGCGGAAGCGACGGAACACCACATCCTGCGGCCAAAAACTTTCTTCCATCACCGATTGGAGATAGCACGTTGGTATGCGCACCACAAACGCTTTGAAATTCACGTTGTGGCACGAATCCAGCAGCTGAACTCTTGGCGTGTAGTTCAGTCTCTGGCTCACGTACTCCTCGATGTCCTCTACCTAAGTGGTGTAATGCAGGCGAGAGATGTACACCGGGGTGTTCGGCTTCGCGGCGCGCAGTTTTACGTTGGGCTCCACAGGAGCCTTGCCGCAGCGGTTCTTACAGCTTCGCTATGAAGCTTCGTTATGAGTCCTTACAATCTGTACCTACGTGATTGCTGAGCATCAGGTCCTGGGTTCGATTTCCAAGTCGGACAAACTGTTATTGGGTTTTTCCATCAGTTTCTACGTAGCAGTCACGGAGTCTGGATTTGTGCCCTGTTGATGGCAATAGGCTCGCCCCCTATTGCATGTAACTTAAAAAAACATATCTGCAAAATGTGGGTGTACGGTTAAGGTACACAACTGCCCCGTCGTCGGGGCTGCGGGTTGTTCGCAAGAGATACTGCGGCCTCGACATAAAGGGCTAAGAAGAAACTTGGGTGGTTTTTAGTCAGTAGAAGTCTGACACTCCCTTCCGCTCTGCCCAAGAGCGGGAGGGGTTATTTGATGATTTTCCACCCACCATAAAAAAGGTACACCTCTGCCTGACCCTTAGGGGATTACAGGCGTGATGTTATGTTGTGTGATATATGATTTGATATCGTCTATTGCGAAAGCGCCGTAGATTATTTTTCCCATAGCATAAGGCATGACACAGACGGGTGAGTAACGGAGTTATCATTAACATTGCGCTGTATACGGCGCGTTAGTCATGGTACACAGTGTAATTAATATCTCATTTGTATTATATTATATGTATAATGCTCCCTCAATTAGGAATTTCTCAGTAAGCTCCGCTGGAGTCCGTATTTGCGGCCGGTTGATGAAACATCGACGGTCATATGGTAAGTGAGAATATATCTTTTCTTATTATTTTTGGAAAATACAAGCGTCATTTTTATACATTTGTTTTATTATTTACATTATACTAAAGGCTTTAGTAGATATTTGTACGATTTTTTTATGGGACCAATTGGAAAGCATAATTATATTCTTTCATAAAAAAATAGTTAATTCAAGTCGGTTTAAAAATGACGGGGTTATGACGTAACATACATACTAAAAAAAACTTACAGTCGAATTGAGAAGCTCCTTCTTTTTAGAAGTCGGTTAACCTACTTCTAAATGCAGTTAAACTTGACTATTAGGTATTATTTGTTAGTTAAGCGACACTTCTAGAAATACTCAAATATTTCTGCACTATAATGAATTGGAACCCTCGGCACTGAGCCGAGCTTTAAGTAAGTATGAAACTAGTTCGATTTTACCGTAAATTTTTTTTTCTAGCCGACTCTGTCCCACTCCTGGGCAAAATATACCCACAAAATTATATCTACTATATTTAATTCCCAACCACATTTGCAACTAATCGTCAATATGTATAGAGTGTACTTAACCGTGTCGCAGCCGCGGGCTCCACACAAAGCCAGTATTACCAATCGGTTGTCAAACTTTGTTCAAACAGCAAATATTGAAACGTTACAATTGCCATTTTAAATATTAACGACATTGTTATTGTGTTAGCGTTTAGTTTGCTCGGCTTGTTGTGTATTATAAATGCAGTGTTTATGAGGTATCAAGGTTGCAGGAATCAGTATATCGAAAGACTGACAACCAGTCTTAAAATACTATTTGTTGAGATGTTCGACCAGTGGGTGCACCGAGAAGGAATTGATACGAATCCGAAGCTTTGAAAAGCTGGTTGCTTTAAGTTTGTGAAAGATCTGAGCAACGACAGGTTCGGAGGCTACTTACTACCTGAAATGAAACTCTGCATTCAACATTCCATGGGCTACAACTACTGTGGAGAATAAAGTTGTCTTCATCTCAAAGCCACCATCCTATCTGAGGATGGTGGCTTCACATTGGGATAATATTTTATTGCATCTGAAGGACACAGATTTACAAATTCTGCTCTATTTTGAATCCAGTAGTGGTCGGTATATTCTATCTGGCTCCTGACTGAGTGAATTTCAACAAGTTCACAATATTCACACAAATGCAGCAATATTTGTCCGAGCCAAGACAAACAGAATGTAGATATCAAAATCCTAGCGTTTATTGAATTGTGCTTGACATTTGTATAAAATTCCTATTTACTATAGAAAACTCACGTTGAGTGCAGGACTGTAGACTGGCTTACAAAACCACGGTTTAAATATTTTAAATAGTTAAGAGCAGGCGGTGAAAAGAGCTCGTGCAAGGAAGTGGGGTAGGTCTTTCTTTGCCCAGCTGCAGTGGGGCAAATATAAGCTAAAAAGAGCAGGTGCACATTGTGAATAGTAATGTCATACGACTTTCCTTGAAATTCGGTGTAAAGTCCGACGTTGTATCGACATTACAAGATAAATGATTTATTCATCAAAATCCTCCCGACGAAAAATCATGATTTTCGGTATTGGACGAAAAATCTGCGAATGAAATGCTATCGCAAAATGACTCGACGGTGATCGGGCGTTTGTTTTAATCAAAATTCTAGGCTTTATCCGAACTATTCAGTTTCATTAGAGTGTTATGACGAGAATGTTACTGTTAATATTGGTTAAAACGGATAGAATTAAATAGCCAATATTTTGAATATTTCATTTTAAGCAGTTTAATGTTACCACATTTTATGGGTAGGCCTTTGCAGCTGGTGGATAATGTTATGATTTAAATGTTAATTAGTAAGTTTTAAAAAACCGGCCAAGTGCGAGTCGGACTCACACAGTTTAAAATTATGAAAAATATTTTTATTGTATGATGTTGCCAAAAATTTATGTTTCTGTGCTTTGTACCAAATTTCAAGATTCTGAGTTCACGGGAAGTACCCTGCAGGTTTTGATTCCCTTGCGAGTGTCGAAAATTTGCGGAAATTTGCGTCATAAGCAGCTGTATCTTTTAATTGCGTTGGTTTAGAAGTTTATTTTTTTCACAGCTTTAAGGGACAGTAGACTTGAGTATTTGATATAAATTTCAGTTTGATACCTCCACGCGTTCCTGAGAAAAAGGATCTTGACGGACAGACAGGCAGACGGACGGCCGGACGGACAGACAACAAAGTGTTCCTATAAGGGTTCCATTTTTTTTCCTTTTGAGGTACGGAACCCTAATAAAGAAAAATAGAAGAAGACAAAGTACCAAACTTATTAAGTTTTCATGTTATAATTAAACATCACAAGCACCAAATTCTATCCTATTGTAGATATTTTCAACACTTCTAATAAAACTGAATCTCCTCCCCTCCTAACATTTAAAAGTCCTCTCCTCACTGCCGATAATCCTCACGACTTGAGACTGGAAAACAATGTCAAGTGAGATGCGAGATAACAAAGTATTTTCAATAAAGAATCAATGGATACTCGGAATGGCGTGGGAACGGTAAGCTTCACTATAATATTGTATTAGTGGCGAAGATAGAACCAGTGTTGGTATTGCGTCGTTTAGATGCGGCGGTGACTTATTCTGGAGAACATTTAGGGTACCTTGTTATGGGACAAGTTTATCACACTTATCCCAAACCACTGTAACTCCTGAAAGCCAGAATCGACAGTGGCGACCACCAGAAAAGCGCCGAGACAATGAAGCTCGACGAAGTCCCACGGAAACAATTTAACTGTCTTGTCTGTCTTCAGCGAAACGAATCAGAAAAGAATAGCAGAGGAGTAGGAAAAAAAACACACTTTGCCTGACTCGGGGAATAAAAATACATAGACCATGGTATTCTTTTTTTTTTGGGAGGTGGGAAATCATGATGATGTCAGACTTCTACTGACTAAAAACCACCCATGTTCCTTCTTAGCCCTTGTGCCGAGGTCTCGGTATCTCTTTTGAACAACCCGCAGCCGCGACGGGATTTTATGTGACCTGGGAATATAAATAAATGGTTTGAGTTTGACAATAATGTTTGGTACTTCTTGGTGAAGGAAAACATCTTGACGAAACACGCATCTTAGAACCAAAACGCAACCCGCACTGGGCCCGCGTGGTGGATTAAGTCCATCCCTCTCCTAGAGAGGAGGCCTGAGTAACTGCAGTGGGAACATTATAGGCTGATGACTTCTTGGGAAGAAAATCTAGCAATTATTCTTCCCTACTGCCTAGTTTACATCAGAACAGACGATATCAAAATAAACGTGAGTTTCTATATAGCATCTGCCTCGTCCTTAAGATCCGGAATAGTGGCAAACGGAGAACTTAAACTGAATGCAATGGCGCATACTCGTGGAAATTGTCTTAAGAGAGCAAAGACGTTCTCTGTTAGACGACGAGTTACTATTAACTACTAGTGAGGTGCTGACACGTAAAGACAATGTCGATATCGATTGAAACAGTACCGTTTTAATAATAATAATTTATTTCAGGAAAAAAATACATCATATTTAATATTGAAAATAGTGCAATCAATACTTGCAGGCGCCTGCGGAATTATGAAATAGATGTAGCTCTATTGTAGATATTATTTAAAAATTAATATCACGGAGTTAATTTTCCACGCAACTAATACTAACTTTTAACATTTTTGCCTGAAAGCATTCTCTGCCAGTCAACCAAGGGTGGCCAAGATGCAGTATTTCATAGAGCCACACACACCTCTGCCTAACGCTTCGGGGATTACAGGCGTCATGTTATGTATTCCATCGAGTATCGACATTGCCTATCGCATTACGGCAGACTACAGAACTATGTTCAACAGACAAGCTGTCTCTACCGTAAACCTGACTAAAATAAAGTTATTAGTGTTACTTTATCGATGTTAACACTATAAGTAGCTCCCCATCCCTCCCGTATCACAGCGGCTCTCAAACTTAACGCATTACTAGAACTGCATCCAGCACAGAACTTGCCCCTACACTTAACCTGTACGTAATTGTCATTTGTAAATATATTAAACTAGCTGACCCATGCAACTTCGTCTGCGTCACATAATATAGCTTATAACAAAATGTCAACATAAATTGAGTTAAATCGTAACAAACAAAAAATCGTATCTTTCCTCTTTATAATATTAGTTTAGATTATATTAAAGTGTGAATTACTATTGGTATCTCTTACTGTTAAATATACAATAACACCTTGTAAACATTATGATGCAGTAAATATTTTGAATATGAATTTCTCCGGAGTCCCCGGAGGCCAGAATCCCCACTAACCTACCGCACCGGACCGAATGACTGCCGCGCGCTTAATTATTTTGTCGCGCGGATATTTTTACATTGCGATATCTTCTAAGATATTTGTTTAAACTGTATAGAGTAAAGGGCACAAATATTCTATATTAAATTTCTGTGCTAACAAACACATTTATTTAGATATAGATTAATACCATATGGGTTAAATAAGCTTCGCAAAATATCATTCTTTTTAACCTAACATTTTAATAGTAAAAAATGGTTACAGTGAGTCAATCTTAAAAGATAGACATATGCTGTCGCGGACTTTTTTTTTAGAACTTTTAAAGAGGAACAATTCTTTCATACATGGTATTTGCGTAACTTAAACCGTTTTCGCAGCGCACGCAACGGAAGCTCTCAAAAAGGAATATCTTTTCCTGTTTTTGCAACATTTTTCATTTATGCTCCGCTCCTATTGGTCGTAGCGTGATGTTATATAACCTAAAGCCTTCCTCGATAAATGGACTATCCGACACAAAAAGAGTTTTTTTATTCCAACCAGTAGTCCCAGAGTTTATCGCGTTCAAACAAACAAACAAACAAACAAACAAACTCTTCAGCTTTATAATATTAGTATAGATACGTAATAATACTCTTCACGCTCACCCGTAAAGGAGAGGGCAGAAGTCGTATGATACTATTTACATGCTGTTATTTAACTTTTTATGGGACAAGCCCGCCACACTATTCCCAAACCATTGTAACTCCTGTAAGCCAGAATCAACAGTGGCGACCACAAGAAAAGCGCCGAGACAATGAAGCCCGACGAAGTCCCAGAGAAACGATTTAACTGTCTTGGATCCCGCAACTAAAATAATCAGAAAAGAATAGCGGAGGAGTAGGAAAAACATAATTTCCACTTCCCTCCATATCAGCAGGAGACAGAACAGAACAAGGCCAATAGGCACACAGGGACGTATACAACTGGGATAAGCCCAGTAGTTGCCTAGCACCACGGATATTATTGTCATTAATATTACTGGGTCCTAAGTTGTGAGCTGTTATATTTGATTATGTTATTTAACTTGCAAAGTTAAAGAATTACATTAGTGGGTTCAAAGGTTTAGCAAAAGCAAATATTATTTTAAAACTGGCATGGTCACTGACACTATCATTAACACTAAAAACGGAATATTTACAATGTTTACTTTTTGTTTCGAGATCCCGAAATCAATTCCATTCTATCCGTTTTGAGTTTTAATGATAGCGTTCTTCCATATTAGTTACAAATATTAAATCATGCCCTATCAAATATAAAATCATGTGGATGTACTGTAAACCTCTGCAAACACGCAAGAGAGTACAGACGCGTGATAATTTATACATATTTATTCATAATGCAGATTGCTGTTATAACCAGACATTTTCATCTCTACAGGCCTAAGTTTTTATCAAAGCACATTTTCGGCAGACGAAATATCTTGACAACATGCGAGTCGTCAACTGTGTCCCTCTTCAATTAAGGTTACACTAATTAGCCCCCTGAAGAGGGCCTCCCCTCAGTGAGGGAGGGAAAACTGCCGAATTTTTAGCGGGAATATTTTTATTGCATCATATTATATACATATTTATAAGTATTACCATGTAGTTGAACAAAAAAGAAGACTGCCTAGTTGGTCTAGTGGTTGCTAGCGCGACTGCTGAGCATGAGGTCCTGGGTTCGATTCCCGGGTCGGGGAAAGTGTTATTGGCTTTTTCCATCAGGAATTTATCAGTAACAGCTACGGAGGCTGGATTAGTGCCCGGTTGATGGCAATAGTCTCGCCCCCTATTACATGGGACTTAAACATAACTGGCGAAATGTGCAATGGGTGTACTGTTAGGTACCCCTCTGCCTAACCCTCCGGGGATTACAGGTGTGGTGCTATGTTATGTTGAACAAACAAGTTAAAATTGTTACTAATACGTAAGGTCCGTCTTAATGAAATATTGCATAATTAGTCAGAATCTCCTCATTAAACAAAAGATGAGCGTTTTTTATCGATAGTGTATTTGTATTTTTTTGATTTATTGTAACTTAATGTACAAGAGTGGTACATAGGCGGACTTAATTTCACAAGGCATTTTCAACGGCTCAAAAAAATGTGATAAAAATAATTTACTATATACTTACAGAAATTTAGTTACCAACAACAACCGCTAACTGTGTAGATATAAAATATTGACGTAACGGATTGGATCCGACAGTTAGCAGAAACATCTCATACATTAACTTTACTTTTATTAGCCCGAAAACCTAATATCGAATACAGTTCATTCATCACAGTACTAATGCACCGGGCGCACGAGTCGTATACGACAGGTATCCGGGACGTATACGACAGGTATTCGGCTAGAACACGACAGGAACACGGGACGCATTACACTGCATTATGTGCACTCGATATTCCGATATTCCATTAGTTTGTGCGCAAATAAGGTATGTATTCAGCGGCGCGGCGGCGATGGATCTCAGGGTAAGACGACATGTTCCAAATTTGGTTAGACAGGGTAACTCTTCAATTATTGTGGACCTGGTTTTTTACTTATTAGGTTTTTAACCCCCGACGCAAAAACTACGGGGTGCTATAAGTTTGACGTGTCTGTGTGTGTGTGTCTGTCTCTGGCATCGTAGCTCCCGAACGCATGAACCGATTTTGATTTTGTTTTTTTTGTTTGAATAGTCAATTAGTCGAGAGTGTTCTTAGCTATGTTTGATGAAAATCGGTCCAAGATGGCCGCCGCCACAAAATGGATTACATATTTTTTCACAACTTTATCAATATTATCAAATGAAAGAGCTTGTTTCAATAGGACTTTGTCATCGTATGCTTATTAACCGACTTCAAAAAAGGAGGAGGTTATATGTTCGTGTGTATGTATTTTTTTTTTTAATTTATGTATGTTACCTGATTTCTCCTCCATTTGTGAACCGATTCTCAAAATTCTTTTTTTATTTGAAAGAGTATACTCCTGAGGTGGTCCCATTTAAATTTGGTGAAGATCTGATCCTGATCTTCGGAGATATACAATAGAACTCTTCAAAAATAGACGGCAAATCTGTCGTGATTGCTGCAATCGCTTGGATGTTTATTGTTTACGCAACATCTTAACTTACCATCACGCCTGTATGCTCTGACGGGGTACGCAGATGTGTACAGGACGCCCAGATTTCGAGAGTTAGGTATGTTAAGTTCCATTTTATTGCGGATAAGCCTTTTACCGTGACATGTATTGTTAACAACGTAAAATTAATGAATATCAAATATTTGTAAAGGATATTACAACTAAAAATGGAAAAATAAAAAAACTTTTTTGCAAAAAATAAAACCGACTTCAAAAACACAAAAAAGTGAAAAATAACTTTAGCTTCTGAAGTCGGTGACAAAAAAACTGAATAAAACAAACAAAAGTCACCGACATCAGAAGCTAAAGTTATTTTTCACTTTTTTGTGTTTTTGAAGTCGGTTTTTTTTAAAACATAGCATCAAAACGCATAGTAAATACAAATACCCGTAGGGTTTAGCAAAGGTGTGCCATTGCTACCCCCCTCTAGTATATCCACCATTCCTCAGTTTTACCAATACAGAAATAGACCCAGGACCTGATACTCAGCACCAGCACCAGCGACCTGTGAATGAGTGAATGAGAGACACAATTTTTGCAATATTTTGTTGCCAACATAAGATGCAATATCTAAATATAAGACATATATAGGTACATAGTAAGTACCTAGGTACTTTGTTTGATGTTGTTGATAAATGTACTGTGCATGATATTTTAGTACTGGTTTCTAAGAATAACTGACGGCACGGTTGGCGCAGTGGCTAAGCGATCGGACTGCTGCGCTGCGTGTCGCGGGTTCGATCCCCGCACGGAACAAATATTTGTATGGCCTGCAGATAGTTGTTTCGGGTCTGGGTATTTGTGTATGTGACTTTATATGTTTGTGAACGCACCCACGATACAGGAGAAATTCCTAGTGTGGGGCAACGTTTATAAAAAAAAAAAAAAAAATAAGACATACTCGTAGCTAGTAAGGTTCTAGTTCGTGTTATTAGAAGAAATAAAAGCGTTGTAAATGAAAATTTTTACACTCGATCAAGTATCGTGCGGAAATATATTCTCGTCTTCGTCTGAATAAAGCAAAAAATAAAAACAATAAAAGAACTGAAAACTAATTAATTACATTACAATTATTAATACTTGAACACCCAATCATCATCTGGAAGAACTCATTAAAAAAGTAATTCGGTGAAATGAAATTAAAATTTCATTTTGCGGCTTGTTGGTTCATTATACGAAAAAAACGTGAAAATACGTTTTCCATGTCACATCGTTACGTCAAACGCAGTCGAAACAGAGAGCCATTATTTTTTATGGCAACATTACGGTTCGGCACACGAATCTGGTCTCGAAAATCTTTTGAATTGTTAAATATTTTGCCCTACTACAATGATTTCATATTAATTATATTTTTATTAATTATACCTTTTTGTATAGAATATACTTCTATATTCTATTATTCTATACTTCCAATAAGTACTATTTTATGAATTGTCCTGAAACTCAATAACAGTGGTTTCTTTTTATTCCTGTACAATTTCTTGTATTTTTCAATGAAGTTGTATGTTATCCTCAAATATATAAATTCCAGTTAAAAAATTATAACCCGTTTCAAAAATAAAAGTATCCTCAATACATGATCATCATTCACACACAGTTCACAAATAAATTATGCCAGCAGGCAAAATTAAAATGGCCGCGGCTAAATTTTATAGCCTTTAGCCGAATTTGTACGAGCTGAGGATTTCCGGCCCACCTGCGATGACTGTCTTTTGTAAAGTCAAGTTAAAAGTTTTTCCCTGGTTTTTTTTTTTATTTAACCTCTGTTTATGCAAAGATCGAATCAGAAACGTAGACATCGACATGAGAACCAAGGTAACCGAAGAATTGCCAGACTTAAGTGGTAATGGGCAGGGCATATTGCTCGCAGAACGGATGACCGATGGGGCCGAAAAGTTCTGGAGTGGCGACCACGAACCGGAAGACGTTGTGTTGGAAGGCCTCCCACTAGGTGGACCGATGACCTGGTGAATGTTGCGTGTATCCATTTGCAAGATGCAAGATGCACGGGACCGGTCAATGTGGCGACACTTGGGGCAGGTATATGTCCAGCAGTGGACGTCTTTCGGTAAATACGATGATGATTAATCTTTGCGCTATGCTAGCCACTATAAAGCACATGAAAGAGTACGAGTAGTACACCAAAGCTCTCGACATCCACTCTAAAATGTACTCGAATGGGGTTATTTGATGATTTTCCACCACTGCCAAAAAAAAACTAAATAGGAAATGATAAGCAAGCACCATTTGAAATAACAACGGGTGAGTGGTTAAGTTTTGATGTATGCCATACATAAACTGACGCCTTTTTCTCATGGGGGTAGGCAGAATCAAATAAAATTAATAAGTGCATCGTCCACATTCTTTTCACTCTGATTTTAATTAATGTCAGTAAAACCTTCACAAAAAAAAACTGAAGCCGCAAACAAACACACAAAAAATCTTAAAAAAACTAATAAAACAAAGCCCTTTGTTCCTTCATTTATTTTAATGTAGTTTCCGTTACATTTCTGATGAGCATATAACAATAATGCCCCTACACGCTGTTAAAATTGAATTATTACATTTTTACCGTTTCCCAAACACGTCTAATTGGTGAAGCGGCGTGTTTTTCTTACGAATTATGTGTGTAAGCCGGCTTCAACAAAGAGGGGACTAATTATAATCATTTTAACATATAAATGCAAAAATAAGACATATATTTTTATTTCCTTGTAATTCTTTTCTCTCTGGTTTACGTTTTGCGGTAAATGTGATTAAATCTGTGAGTGCTTGTGTATTATATCGCCCTGCCAGTTGGTTCAGTGGTCGTAGGCAGTGTTTGCTTTGCAAAGTCATTAGAAGTCCTGCTGGTAAGCAGATTGCGTATTTTTTAAATGTCAGTGGCTATCAAAGTGTCCATCGATTAACTGTCAAATGGTTATGGTTTGGTACAAAATGGAACCATTTGACAGTTAATCGATGGACACTATGATAGCCACTGACATTTAAAAAATACGCGATAGCCCTGCTGGTCTGAATATATTATTATCATCATCTGCCTAGCCTTTTCCCAACTATGTTAGGGTCGGCTTCCAGTCTAACCGGATGCAGCTTAATACCAGTACCTATTTTACATGGATCGACTGCCTAGATCTACTCGTACATATGGCAGCCGGGACCAACAGCTTAACGTTCTTTCCGAGGCACGGAGGAAACTCGGTATGTCGGGCGGTCACCCATCCACAGACCGACATAGGCAAGCACAGCTTTACCTTAACATCGACCCGAGTGGCAGTTCTTATTTATTCATTTATGTATTTAATTTTGGTTTGGGGCTGCGGGTTGTTCGAAAGAGATACCGCGGCCTCGACACATCCCCTATGTGTGAAAGAACATGGGTGGCTTTTAGTCAGTAGATGTCTGACACTCCCTACCGCTCTGCCCAGAGCGGGTCATTTGAAGACTTCCCACCCTCCAAAAAGCAGGCATCTATTTGGATGCTGTTATAAAATACATTTCTAGTGTAATTCATTTAATTTTATAATTTATTGTAACATTTAGATACAATGTAAAAATTGTTAGTGAAATGAAAGGGGCGCCACTTATTTCTATCAACCAGGTACAAATACCGACTCATAACATCACGCCTGTAATCCCCGAAGGGTTAGGCAGAGGTGTACCTAATAGTACACCCACCCACATTTCGCCAGTTATGTTTAAGTCCCATGTAATAGGGGGCGAGCCTATTGCCATCAACTGGGCACAAATCCAGACTCCGTGACTGTTACTTATAATTTCCTGATGGAAAAACCCAATAACACTTTGCCCGACCCGGGAATCGAACCCAGGACCTCATGCTCAGCAGTTGCGCTTACGACCACTAGACCAACGAGGCAGTCAAATACCGACAAATACCGACTCCACGCTGCGCTGTCAAATGAAGCCTTGGCACCACTTGGGCACTCGAACCTAAAGCCTCATGCTAAGCTGTGGCGCCTGCGGCCAGTAGACCAATGGGACAATTTCAGCAGTAAAGGCATTATTTTGAATTACAATGTAAGAATCTTTCATGGAGTTTCTTGCCAGTTATTGCCCAAAAAGATTCAACTTTTTTTGACAGATCTTTGATCATTCAAACGGCAAGAAATAATCAATTCTATTGAAATAAACACATTCGAGTCCCTTAAATTCCTCCTGTTTTTATCCCTAGTATGAAAAACTTACCATATTTCTATTCTTATTCCATTTAAAATGTAGTCAGAAACCTACATTAAATATTATTTCGCTAGAGCTAGCGGCATTCGCTGCAGGTCGAGTTGTGTTCAAAGGAGTATCATGCACTTTGGAGCTGCATTAGTAATACATGACCAACCACGTGTAACTAAAGCGCTTTATATAGATATAATGTTACATTTAAATATACCTTCACGTCTTGGTACTGAAAGGGGGGTAGACAGACTTACAAGCTTTAGCGATGGGTTCCACTTAAGGTTGATAACCTTAAATAGTTATAGTTAACTAAAAAGAATCTAATTTGTCCGTCAAATAGATTTCCAAAAATATTGGACACGTATTTTTTCTTTTTTCACGTAAACGAACAATGAAGGCGATACAGTGCTTTAAAAACTCGTGTGACGTCATATTCTAAGACATTAGTATGACATTTTTTACCGGTGAGTGACGTCACAACCCCCCACTCAAATCTTTGACTCACTGACTATCACGCCGGTATTTTGGAATTATATATTTTAATAAGTAATATTATAGCTAGTTGTATTGTGTAGTTAAGTCCCACTACTGGGCTCGACTGGGTCTCCCTCTACCCTTTCTATCGGTACTGTAATATATTATTTCCATTTGTCTAGAATAAAAAGTTTGTTACATATGTGTTTATGGTACCATTTCTGTAAACCAGGCCGTTTCAAAAAAGTTTTTTGGCAGAATTTACACAAACACACCGACAAGGAACAAGCTGATAAGTAAAAGGACCAATAATTTACTAAAAAGCGCTTTGAAACAAGGTTATTTTCTCTGAACAAATTAATAGTCTTTACTTTTGAAGTTTAAATGTGGAAAGAACCCTTTGCAGCCTACAAATTAGGCTAAAAAAAAATACATATTGAAGACTTCAAAATTGATTCTCTCTAAATATATAATTGCTAAGAAATATTTAAGCATTTATGACAAAACTTTTAAAAGCCCTTTGATCATCATCCCTTCATATTTTTGAAGGCCTTGGCTTAAAGAGAGAGATTTAATGAATTGGTCATTATAACCTTAAGGGCTGTTGCCATGGCAACGGTGGATTAGCCCGAAAAGGGCATAAACCTACCCTTTCGGAGTTTATGGCTAAGATAACAAATGTATTATGTGTTGCTTTAAAAATAGGTGTTTGTTTACAGAATTTGTTGACGTTCTCCTTTTAAGGGCTTGCTGCGGTACTCAGAGATATTTAATGATTACTTAAGCCGTCACTTAGTAAAGATTTGACATTTTGTATGACAATGTGAATTTCTGAGTTTTTCCCCAAGAAGACTTGAAGCCTTAAGTGTTTGTGAAGGAAATATCTGACGTTGAGAGTTCGGTTCTGCGTCATCTTACTGCTGGATAAAAGCCTCACCTGGTGACCCCCAGTCTCACTTCGGACATCTAGGAAAAGGCTTACTGAAGTATACTGTTTGTTGATAACATTGTGCTGGTTGCCCAAAAGGCCCAGAGCAACCAGTTCTTCCCATCAAACTAGAAAATACAACGTACTATAAGCCAAAAAACTGAAATAAATCCTCATACACTTGCCAAAAAACTTATAAATTATGCTAAAGAGATTCAGCTCCGGGTAATAAATTTATAAAGAGCTCCGTTAAAATCTGGTAGTAGGAGCCTTATCAATTTCAAGGAAACTTTAATACTTTGCAGCGTCTTTGTAAACTTTATGCTAATAGTAGATAGCTAAAGTTCAAGTTAGCCCTGGCTTAAGTAAAACAAAGTGCTTTTGAGTTGAGAAGTTAAGGCGGTCGAAAAAAATTGCAATGTACACTTAAGTTAGTAGATGGATATGTCTGTGTTTTGTTTTGAGATTTTTAGTCGTGATAAACCTTATTTCTAGTCGTGATAAACTTGATTTCTAATCGTGATAAACTTGATTTTTAATCGTGATAAACTTAATTTCTCGTCTTGATAAACTTGATTTCTAGTCGTGATAAACTTGATTGCTACAGTCATATGTTGGCCAAGCATGTGGTATTATTAGACACACTTTTGCCTTACCTTTCGGGGACTATATTCGTGATGTTATGTTAGTTCCATACATCTCCGTAACCTAGAAGGTTCTCTCTGCCCAGGTATGTTCCAGAACAAAATTAATATCGCAATGACTGGGAGAACAAGTACAGTCAGCATCAGAAGTAGATTAACACTACACACAGTTTCAAAGCAGGTAATTTAATAAAATCTTTTTAGATATTACTCATTACTAACGAGTTATTAAAGAGTAAGGAATATTTTAAAGAATAATCTTCAGAAACGTTAAAAATAATAACTGGAGTCCTGTGCATCAAATAATTAAAATTCCGAAATGTTAAGCTACTTCTGCTGCTGTCCGTACCTTAGTTAAGGCTCTTTTACACCTATTAGATAGGTTGATTATCCTGCACGCGTAGTATGGCGATTTTATCTCTATTCTACCAAGAATAGACAAAGCTTTTTCCATACAATTTGACATAAAATTTTGCTACAATCTGTCATTTTGTCGATTCTTCCGTCGACAAAACCCGTTTCTACGGTGGCATGCTAGGCGGGCTGATGAAGCCTATGATTGACATGGCCTTTGTAGGAATTAAGACTACAATAGTTAGGTATATACTTTAGTGAGGACCGTACACACCTAATCTTTTTACCACATTAGTAGTAATTAGTGGTGGGTTCCGTCATTAACCGAAAGTTAATTAAGGGTTTTTGTGGCGCTGCGGGTTGTTTGAAAGAGATGCCGTGGCCTCGGCACAACGGCAAAGAAGGAACATGGGTGGTTTTTAATCAGTAGAAGTCTGACAATTCCGCTTTGCCCAGAGCGGGAGGGGTTATTTTATGATTTCCCAAACCCCCAAAAAAATTAAAAAAAGGGTTTTTCTGGCCATTCGTCAGTAACTAGATTTCAAAGGACTCTATTTTTCCTATTTTCTTCAAGAGGTTTTTGTGTTTCGATTAATTTTATCACTTTCTTTTACATATGAGGTCGAGGTAGCCATTATAATTATCATTTAACAGTTTGGCAATAAAATAAACTTTAAACAGTAAACTGGAGAGTAATTAAAGTAGTTAATCAAGAAAAATATTTCCAACAACATTTCACAAAAGAATTCACTAAAGATAAAAATATTTTGACGTCTCTTGAAACTCGTTGGAACTTAAATCAACTAAAGTGCCTTTAAAATTCTCTTTCGATATGAAAACGCCAGAGAGGAGTCTTTATTTCGTTTTAAAACAAAATAAAATGGACGTACAAAAGTAAGAACGAGTAATGCCCGTGGGAGGTAAGAGTTCCGGGTTCGATTCCTGACCGAAGCAAGTCAGCTTTGGAGCTTAGTTGGCGTTGTTTCCTCGCCTCTCGGGAGTTGTTTGTTCGTTCGTATGTGTACATATAAAACTGATGGTTTGAACGTCTTGAAATCTTTTATTTTTGTGTATTGTTTGACTGCATTTGTGTTCAATGCATTTTAAGTGTTAAAAGTAGCGTGGGCGCTATGGTGACCCGACACTCCTTTTCCGTATTGGTAGTATGTGGTTTATGGTAGAAGTTAAAGTCTCGTATGGTATGTGAAATAGCTATATATTAAATCACTAAAACACTTATAATAAGACAACACAACTGGTAAAAGTTATGGTAAATGGTTATGGTAAATAGTAATGGTAAATGGTAATGGTTGAGTACGAGGTGTCTCTAATGAGATCTAATCGCGAACTGGCCCACATTTAGGTGAACGAGCGAACGCGCATACTTGCATTCGATGCAATTATGCGCTTTCGCTGAGTGTTCGATTAAAACTCGAACATATTCCCGAGAGCGAGAAGAAATGCGGGATGATAGCTAAAAACTACACAATGATACATAATATGGTGCGTACAAAATAATATGGTGCGTACAAATTATAAAACTACGTTAAACACATTCGTTTCTAGCAATCTTAACTGGTGAGTGTACAAAATAATGATCAAACAAAGTATAATCAAAATATTAAAGTCTTATTGGTCTACTTAAATATTATTACATAATGTTAACACCGATTTATGGTTACACTAGTGAGTCTTCCACAGTAAAAGCAATATTGTCATTGCCTGTGTGCATATTTTTGTCCCGTTTGATCGCACTATAGTTCGCGCTAGGCCAGCGTTTGGCATAATTTTGTAAACGAAAACTAGTTTCACTTTTATCTTTAAGATCACTGGCACTGAGCACTTCACTATATAATTCGTGTCTTCTGGTTGGTTTCGGTGTCAGCGGAGCTGCTGCAAGCTCCTGTTTGCAGCAACTCACGCTGCGGCGTCGAGGTTTCGGGGGCGGTGGAGTCACCGTCTGCTGGCGGTGAGATCCCTCGCCACGCTGCCCAGCTGTGGTTTTGCAGCACAGGCGGCAGCGCCTGGTCTGCCACAACCAGACTGCTGCTACGCATAGACCGATCGTCATCAATACGTAACACACTGCGTATTGGTGGATATCGTGTGGCGATATATCGTCTGTTCCTGAATCACTTTTCTTCAGCTCTTCTATCGCTTCCCCCAGACTGGTCATGGATATGGTTAGGTTTCCGTCGTCACCAGTCTGTCTTTCATCAGGGATTTCGATGTTAATCACGTGGTTAATTTGGTCGAATTCAGGCACATAAATGGTTGGCGTAATGTTCATTTGGTTGGATTGATGCCGTATTGAATATAACGAGAAGTCCTTTCCTTTGATGACGCACTCTTGACCTATGGTAATGACTCCGGCTTGGCTCAGCTGACGAACTGTTACATGATCGCCGCATATTATTTTTATTGTGTAGGTGTCACAACAAAAGTAAAAATGCTGAGAACTCAAATGTAATGCAAGCCATACGTTGGTGCAGTTGGTTTTTTCTATTTCACATTTATTTGTAGCCGAGTTCTTGTTGCAAAAACTTTCGTCATTTTGCACGTCTGTTATTGGCTTTAGCAGCTGACACATGTAGGTAGTTCCATGGTGCAGACATGCTGTTAGTTCCTGGGTGGTCATGCTGAAGAAAGAATCCTTCTTTAGATTGACGGCTACGTATTCGGAGACCGGTAGAATGGTGGTCTTAATGGTGTTCGTTTGGTGCGGTACAGGTATTATCTTGTACAATTTGAAATTGTCTCTGGATACTAGTGGTATAGTAACTTCAATTATGACAAATTTTTGAGTCGCTCTGGCTTTGACTTTCAGTAGTTTGTAAAGATACTGAAGATCTGTGTCTAAATTGGTGATTGGTAAAGTGAGTTCGCTTGGCATCTGTCCATATATGGTTTGGAGCTCACGTTTAAGTTGCGTTGGTGGCAGTAAGTGTATGTTAATTTGACCATGGTAGATGTCTGTTAGTGCATTGAGCAACGTGTCTTGAAGTCGTCTTAATCCTTGCAGCAAGCTGTTTCCGGACATCGCTGACATTGTGAAGTCATTGACGTATGATATATTTTGTATTTCGCGTTGGAGAGTGCTCGCGTTTTCTTGCAAGTCTGAAAGCTTTTTGTTTATTATCTTGTGCTGTTTATTTACAGTGGTCTCCATCCTCTTCATAAGGTTGAACTCAGCTTCGATTATGGAGGTTTGGTTTTTCCATAGATTTGAAAGATGTTTTTCATTGTGGTGAATGGTTTCAATGTCTTTCTCGTACTGGTCAGCGAAACGTGAGTCTAACACACCAAATAAGTCATTCGCTAGATACCCGATACCGTTGATTAGACCTCGTCGGCGGCGGCGGCTGGTATTCCCTGCGACGCGACGCTGTCTGGCGTGGACATCAAAATGCTGTGTTAGCAAAAGTTCGTTGTAGTATTCGAGTTCCTGGTATTCGTGTCGGGCTTGCTGCACTATCATACTACAATGGCTTTGTGTTTCAATGGTTGTACACAATTGTTCTTGATAATTTGCTATTTTGTTATAGGTGGTTATGCCTGTCCAATAGGGTCCCATATCGTAATACATGACTAATGTCCATTTATCCCTGATCAATTGCACCTTTGAAATAGGGTCAAAATAAAGCGTCTGGTTGTTTGGAAACGGTTTGACGTCATGTAAAGCGTAAGATGGAAAAATCTGCATAAAGAAACACAGGAGAACAGTTGCTGTGGTTGCAATATTTGGTTTCGGTTTTCCTTTCCTTTGTGGCAATCTGGTTGTTTGCCTTGTATCTGTGGGTTTTGGTGTCGTCACATTATTTTGATTAACAGGCAAAACGGAGAGTTTCACAATAGGGCGTTTCATGATTCCGTTTTTGGTTTTTAACGAAACCGCTCTGGTTAGGCCGTCATTTCCTGGGTGTGTGTCGACCACACGTCCAAGAGCCCATTTTCCTGGAGGCAGATTTTCATCATGAATAACCACTAGATCTCCAATTTCGATATTTTTTTGTGGGTTCATCCATTTTCCTCTTGATGAAAGTTGTGTCAAGTATTCGGTCTTCCATCGTTTCCAAAGATCTTGGAATAAATTGCTGGTTAGATGCCATCTGGTTCTAGCATCTTGCTCTGTTTCAATAACAGTTGTTCCTGGTCTTCCCGATAAGAAATGAGCTGGTGTGAGGAAGTTCATATCGTCTGGATCCTCAGATAAGGCGCAAAGAGGTCGCGAGTTGAGGCACGCTTCTATTTTAGCTAACAATGTAGTGTACTCCTCGAAGGTTAGTCTTTGTTGACCAATGACCCTCTTCAGATGATGTTTTAGACTGCGTACTGCGCGCTCCCATAAGCCGCCGGCGTTGGGCCAGCTAGGTACATTGAAGTGCCATTCTATGCCCATTTCCGTTATTTCGGTTATGAAACTGTCACTGAAGCCCTTGTGCAGCTGGTTAATTTCTTCCTGTATCATCCTGTTTGCTCCCACGAAGTTAGTGCCGTTGTCGCTATACATATGTCGTGGCGCCCCTTTTCTGGCTGCCATTCTGGTTAGAGCTGCCAAAAAGGCGGAGCTGCTTAGGTCTGACACAAGTTCTAGGTGGACCGCTTTCGTGACCATACATATAAAAACAGCTATGTACCCTTTTTTGGTTTTGATACCCCTTCCTTTGTTTGCTTTCACCTCTACGAAGCCTGTGTAGTCTACGCCGCAGTGATAAAATGCATGTTCTGGATTCACTCTTGGTTCTGGTAAATCGCCCATGAGCTGGTGCTGCCGCATGGGATTTTGCTTTCTGCATATGACACATTTTCTTATAAACTTTTTTGTAGCCATATATCCGCCGATAATCCAGTACTGTTGTCGTAGATTTGCCAACGTTAAGCGCGCTCCGCCGTGCAAAGTCAGTTTATGAGCTTGATCGATGAGTAACGTGGTAAGCTGATGGTTGTGAGGTAAGATGATGGGATGTTTCATCTCCTGACTCATGTGGGCATTTTCCAATCTCCCCCCCACACGTAACATTCCACGTTCATCTATGGTTGGGTTTAGACTCAAAATCTTGCTTTTGCAGTGCACTCTTCCGTGTTTGTGTAATGCTTCTAGGTCATTTGCAAATTCTGCTTGCTGAACGTTTATGATTATCAGCTGTTTGGCGTGACGAAGCTCGTGTAATTCGAGGTATGGTCGGTGTAGTTTTTTCTTCAAAGTAGGCATTCGCATAATCCACGCAAAAATACGTACGATTTTTGTAATGGAGCTGTGTGTAATTAAGTCATTAATAATTGTGGTAGTCAGCGATTTTGTTGGTTGTTCAGTAACCACCGTGTTGATTTGGTTTAGTACGGACGGCTTTACTTCTAAATTCGTCTCAAAAATGGTATGGTGGTTTTCTTGGTTTGTGTATGATGGCAGCCATGACGGCCCTTGCCACCATAACTTGTGGTCTTTGAGTTGCTTGACAGTCAAACCACGACTTGCACAGTCCGCGGGATTATCTGTCGTCTTCACATATTGCCAATGTTTTGATGGTATGGTTTTGTTTATTGTTGTTACCCGATTTGCTACGAATGGTTTCCATCGGGATGGATCTCCTTGTATCCACCCTAGTACTGCAGTTGAATCGGTCCAGCAGTAGACATCAGTGGGGTAATCTGATAAGCAGCTTTGAACTTTTTGCATTAGCTGGGCTAACAGATGTGCGCCCATTAGCTCAAGTCTCGGTATAGATAAGACTTTACTTATGGGTGCCAACCTGGCCTTCCCCGCAACTAATGTAATGGTTGTCCCTTCTTGGTTTGTTACCTTGCAATAGATGACACAAGCGTATGCTTTATTAGAGGCGTCGCAGAAACCGTACAATTCAATATGTTGGTTTTCTCCCATACCTAACCATCTCTTGATTTTTATGGTGTTTATGTCCGGAAGTTCTCGCTTTAATGTAGACCATTCTGAGTTCATTGCCTCTGGTAGGGCGTCGTCCCATTTTATGTTAGATAACCAGACATTTTGGAACAGGAGTTTCATGGTAGTGCTCAGGGGGGTTAACCACCCTAATGGATCGAACAGCTTGGAAATGTCGGAAAGTAGAGCTCTTTTGGTAATAGTTGCTGTTGATTCTGGTTCTATTTTTGAGTTAAAGGTGAAATTATCTCTCTGTGGAGTCCAACGGAGACCCAAAGTTTTGGTAGAATCGGTCTGCTTGAACTCGTATGTTGACTGCTCACATTGCTCTCTCTCCAAATCGGTTAACAGCTCTGGTTTATTCGAAGTCCATTTTCTAAGGTTGAATCCTCCCAATCGGCATAATTTTATTAGATCGGATTTCAGTTTGTCTGCTGCTTCCATTGAATGACGTCCTCCGCAAAAATCATCCATATAAAAACTTTCTTCCAATTCTTTTGCTGCGTCAGGATATTTTTGCCGTTCATCAGATGCTAGTTGTTTTAAACACATCATCGCTAAGAAGCCTGCTGGTTTGGTTCCGTATGTTAGCGTGACGAGTTGAAACGATTGTATTGGTTGGTTTTTTGATTCTCGCCATAGTACCTTTTGGTAAGCTTGATCTTCTTGGTGCACTCGGATCATTCTATACATCTTCTCGATGTCGGATGTATAAACAAATTGGTATTGCCTCCATTTCAGGATAAGTTCTTGAAGATCCTTCTGTATATTTGGACCCCTGAACATGACGTCGTTTAGACTGTATCCTGATGAGGACTTTGCTGAGGCGTTGAAAACTACCCTCAGTTTGGTAGTGGTAGATTCAGCCCGAATGACTGCATGGTGTGGTAAGTAGTATTCGGGCGTCTGGTTGGTACTGCATGGTGTCATGTGAAAGGAAAAGTGTCTCGCCGTGAGAACTCCTCATAGCGGGACGACGACATACCTGGTTGGGGCTGCGCCGCTTCTCCTTCCTGGTCTGCGCCTAGCTGTTGTTTAGCCTGGTTACCTGGTAATGGTTGAACCTCTTCCGCTTTGTGTTTACGGGGAGTTGTATCTTTCAGCTGCGTCGCACCTAGCTGCGCCATGGTTTTGTCTAAAATTTCCTTAATTTTCAAATACACTCCCTGGGCTGTTTCGAAACAACCCTTTTTGAAGTAAATATGGTCGTAATTTCCAAACTCGCATATTTTCTTATGGTTTTCGTGGTAATCGTGCCAGTATGCTTCTAACATGCCAGCCTTGCGTTTGTAATTATCGATGGTCTTCCTCTCAGATCCATCTTTTTTAAGATTGGTCAAAAACTTGTTCAGGATTTCATAGAGCTCAGTTTGGTTCATGAACAGAGAATCGGAATCCATTTTTTAAGTTATCTTTTAATATATTTGGTAATGGTATAAATAAATGGTTCGATCTGACCTTATGTGCTCCAACTAACCGCCTCTGCAATCTCAGGTTCTTCAAATTGCAGCGATCTTCTGGTTCGTGTGGCACTGTTTCACTTGGTAGTCACTGGTAATTAAATGCTCGAAGGACCATGTTAAAAGTAGCGTGGGCGCTATGGTGACCCGACACTCCTTTTCCGTATTGGTAGTATGTGGTTTATGGTAGAAGTTAAAGTCTCGTATGGTATGTGAAATAGCTATATATTAAATCACTAAAACACTTATAATAAGACAACACAACTGGTAAAAGTTATGGTAAATGGTTATGGTAAATAGTAATGGTAAATGGTAATGGTTGAGTACGAGGTGTCTCTAATGAGATCTAATCGCGAACTGGCCCACATTTAGGTGAACGAGCGAACGCGCATACTTGCATTCGATGCAATTATGCGCTTTCGCTGAGTGTTCGATTAAAACTCGAACATTAAGTATAGCACGTATTGTGATACTTTATGCTATACTGTTTATTTACATTTTTGGTTTCAAATGATTTTATAACATTAAGAATACAATAATAGAAAATATAATAAACATCCAAGAAAAGAAAGTATTGCTAAGAAACGAAAAGGAGGGTGTGAAATAATCCCTTCGGGGCTGCGGGTTGTTCGCAAGAGATACCGCGGCCTCGACATGAAGGGCTAAGAAGGAACATGGGTGGTTTTTAATCAGTAGAAGTCTGACACTCCCTTTCGCTCTGCCCAAGAGCGGAGGGGCTATTTGATGATTTCCCACCCCAAAAAAAAAACAAAAGGGTGTGAAATAAATGTAACATAACATAACTAGTAAGTAAATTTTAATAACTTTATCACATAAAGGTTATTTTTCCTACTAAATTATAAAACAGCATACCCTAATTAGATACTCGTACAATGCACCTCAAGCAAAACCCTCGAACACAATAAATAAATAAAAACAAGAACAATAAAAAATAAACAACAAAAAAGTCGGAAGCGCCGTCTCGGAAGCCGGTATTGTACTGTACTCATATTCAAGAAAATATGACACCAGTTTCACCATGTCCATTGTAATGCTTGAAAAGTATAACTGGCTCACTTAAAAATACAATAGATTCACGAAAAAGGACGCTGAAAACACACACATAGGGAGTAAAATCTGTTGAAAGTGCACCCAAACGCACACATTGGAGCAATGTCGTAATCTGAGGTACCCTACTAACACGAGTGAGCGGCGCGTGGCGTAAACGTTGCGTTTTTTAAACTGAATTGATACCACGTAAAGGGTGACGATTTAATTACTTGCATGAACAAAAAAAGCTTTTATAGGTACTCACATCAAATAGCAGTCTGTCTACTTTTGTATGGAAATCTGTTCTTTTTGCACGAATCAGTTATCCGATTTTTTTTAAAGTTGATTCTATGGCCGCATTTACGGACACGCGGGGCGTCGCGCGGTGTGTTGTGCGTTTTTAATTCAAACACATGGCAATGTATGAAAACGTAAACGATTTCAAACGTCGATTTTTCGAGAAGCAATTTTTCGCTCGTTTGTTTAAAATGCAGCGTTTGTTGCGGTGGACGCGCCTCTCAGTAAATGAATAAAAAAGCTCGAGACGAGCCTTCTGCACGCGCCGCGCGTCGCCCCGCGTCTCCGTAAACGAGTCTTGTGACGGGTAAACTCACCTCTCCTGCAAAGATGATATCGAAATCGCCGCCCTGTGTAATATTTCCTTGATTTTAACAATTTATTCTTGGTTGTTCGAAAGAGATACCGCAGCCCCGGTCACATAGGGCTAAGAAGGGACATGGGTAGTTTTTAGTCAGTAGAAGTCTGACACTCCCTTCCGCTCCACCCAAAGCGGGAGTAGTCATTTGATGATTTCCCACCCACCAAAGAAACTAATAATATAGTTTTGTAAATTTGTAATAAACAACGTGTATTTTTCAGACCGCGCGCTCGTGGTCTGTGCGGGCGAATATGCGTCTGTGTTGTCTTGTGTGCGTCGGGGTATCAAGTAGCGGGCGTATACAAGCGTGTTCGCAAAATTCCCGCGCACTGCCTTTATCTGGTAATGTCCCGTGCACATTGAGAGAAAAACGTTTATTTTTATTACGCTTGGCTAGTGCCACAATAGATGTAACACCTACACGTGACTTATACTTAACTTTTATAGTTTAGAATTTGAATTGGAAAGTTTAACTTTAACGGGTTTGATGTTTTCTGTTATTATAATGGTTTTTCATGGCGGACATTTTAATAAAAGAAAAGTTTTCATGTCATTTTGCATTGGTTGTAAGAGTGCCAATTCTAATTTAATAAAGAATAGTTTACTATTATGTTTATAGTGTCGTTAATAGTTAGCTAGAAACTTCACGTCTTATTATTGTAATCACTTGAATTTTAATCGTGAACGTTACTTAGGTAAGAGAACTCTCTGTACAAAAAGAAAGAAAGAAAGAAAAATGTTTTAAACTGCGTTATGCAGATTTAAAATCAGTGTATAATAAAAAGATGCGCCAAAAACGATGGTATCACAGCGTGGCAGAGCATGTGCGAGTCATTTGCGTATGCTAATCCATGTCCAACGTTCGCGATATAAATTGATTTATCGCTTGCATCGGTCGCTCGCATCGGACGGTCGGATCGGTCGGCCACAGACTTTTATATGACGAATATGTTGACGCAGGAAATCTACTTTTCGCATCCATTTTGATATTAGTTTTGACCATCGACTGTCTGAGGTTCGACGAAAAAAACATACAAATACGTGACCTCATGAAAGGACCTAGCGAATAGAGGCAGTAGTGGGTCACCAACATCTGCCTAGCCTTTTCCTAACTGTGTTGTAGTTGTTGTTGTATGTATGTTGTTTCTAAGAAATCGTTTCTATAATGAGGCTCGTTATTATTAGGTTTGCCTAGTGCTTCAAACTATCTCTACTCTCTTTTTAAATTCAGTATGACGTGCATTGATATAAAAACTAAAGATACGGTCGTCCGAACATTTGCTCGACGTGTTCGCCATACAGAGAATTGGTGTAGTCTGCTCGTTAACGTAACCTTGTATAAGCGGCGTGGCATTTTCGAGGTTTATAGAACATAAATAAAGCTTTTAATAAAATTTACGACCGCACCCGAAGAGAGCCGATCGTGGACTAGTTCACTTCGGCTTAGGAAAGACCTTATTGGGACCACGTTTGTGGCGTCATTTTAACATGCCGTCTGCCCAGTCCTTACGCAGTAATATATAAGTCAATGATGACGTGTCCATAAAGTACCTTGTACATGAAGTTTATATAAATAAATTATGTAGTATGTTAACCCTTTTAAGAGAACAGGATTGATGACTATGTGTATGATGTATTTGTTAAATAAAGAAAATTACTATAATCGTTATTATTTATCGCCCCGAAATAAATGTAGGTTTATTTCATAATTATTACCATAACTTTATTTTAATTCCTAATACTGAAACTCTGACACTTTTAGCCGCACTCAGAGAACTTTAATGATTACTTAGGCCATTACTTAGTAAAGGTTTTGACAGTTTTGTCATACAAAAGTACGTCAAATCTTTACTAAGTGACGGCTTCAGTAATCATTAAATATCTCTGAGTACCGCAGTTTGTGACACAACTGTGCTAAACTATGTTACACAAAAAAGTAACATTCCAAATTTAAAACCGACCACAGACTAGCACATAACCATAGCTAACGTATGGCCCGATTACCCGCGCGGCTAGACCAAGGTGTTACTCTGTGGTCAGTGATTAATTTTGTGGTCATGTATCGTGTACGGCCAGTAAAGGAATGAAAATTAGATTAAAATGGCTTTATGGTTGGCTTTAATAGATCATCTAGAGGTCGGGTGTGTAAGGATTGGTATTTTGCAAGTTGTGAATACATAGGTAAGGTATGAATTCACATTTTAATACTTGTACTTGTGAAAACGACGGAAAGCACGTTACGGCTGCCATATATAGATCTTTGGCAGTCGTTACAGGTAGTCAGTGACCTGAAATTCTGACATCCAGTCTTACCAAAGAGTATCGTATTACCTAGTATAAACTGGGTTGTGGAGGTCAGATAGGCAGTCGCTCCATGTAAAATACTCGTATTCAGCTGCATCCGTTTAGACTGGAAGCCGACCCGAACATAGTTGGGAAAAGGCTAGGCAGATGAAAACAGCGGTATGAGATAATGAAACAATAGTTTAAAGTTTATTTGTAATAAAGATATCCACTAATATCTCATTAGTCTAGTGGTCGTAAGCGCGACTGCTAAGCATTAGTCCTGGGTTCTTCCTGGATCTCGGGGTTCAAAATAACTGACGAAATGTGGGTGTACTGTTGGATACCTACACCACTGCCTAACCCTCTGGGGATTTCAAGGAGTGATGTTTTGTTATGTCCACGATTTGAATTGCGATAGGTAAAGTTTGTTATCTAGAATTACTCCATCAGATTTTCTTAGATTAAGGAAACCTGGCAAAAACCTAGCGTTTTCCCAACTTTGTAGGGGTCGGCTTCCAGTCGGACGGAATGCAACTGAACACCAGTATTTTACATGGAATGACTAATAATGGTACGATATTATTGTAATAAAAACATTCGGTGATGAAAGAAAGAAATAAAACATATTTATTTAGCACATGCCACAAGTGCACACAAACAATAAAAAATAAAATAAAAAACGAAACTGAAACAGTGTGTGCATCTCACGGCTGCGCCAAATAGAACCAGTTCAGCAAAATGCCGAGCAGTAGTGCCCGACGCTGGTTTTCAACTGGCCCTTTTTTTATGGTGGGTGGAAAATCATCAAATAACCCCTCCCGCTCTTGGGCAGAGCGAAAGGTAGTGTCAGACTTTTACTGACTAAAAACCACCCATGTTCCTTCTTAGCCCTTCACGTCAAGGCCACGGTATCTCTTGCGAACAACCCGCAGCCCCGACGGGGTTTTAACTGGCCCTGAGATGGTGAAGTGACGAATGTAAAACAGTTTTGTACTTTGTGTTTACATTATGTGTGTGTATGAGTAAGTACTTATATATGTGAAATAGGTGTATAATAATACTAATAAGAATACTACTACTACTTCTATAATCACCTAGAACGGAGAACCACTACCGGAAAATAAGGATCATTCCCACTGTTGGGACATCACTATTTAGTATGTAAATAGTGTGCACATCACTAGATGTTATCTATGTATCCGGTTCCTATTTGTCATTCCAGTTAGACACTCTAATGTCGGTCCCCGTCTGGGATACTACTAACTGTCTGTCTGTATCTATTACTTATAACATGTAGTAATAAACCAAGTCAACCTCACTGGTGTCTTATTCAACAAGCCTACAGAACATAACACCCACTAGTTCTACTGCACAGTCCTACGATAGAACTAGTGGGATTTTTTTTCCTTTTTTTCCCACTAGTTCTACGATTCAAGGTGATACGAAATTGTAGAACTAGTGGGAAAAAAAATCCCACTAGTTCTACTGGTCCTATTTAACCATTTATAGTAGAACTCCTGGGACTTTTCACACAATTTAGGGTACAACTACGGCACAAACTACCAGGAGAATAGAAGTAGGCAGGAGGTATTGAAAACGTTTTTTTTTTCACTAATTCTATGATTCCGTACCACCTTGAATTGTAGAACTAGTGGGAAAAAAAGAAAAAAAAAATCCCACTAGTTCTATCGTAGGACTGTGCAGTAGAACTAGTGGGAATAATCCGAAAATAAAACGCGTGAACACACGACAAACAAAAAACAATAAACTACATGATTACGCACACATTTTTAGTGCGTCGTCTGAAATGCTCTTTATCTACCTGCCCAGTACCTTCCTAAACCAAACACAGTCCCATTCAAACCCCATTCATACCGCCATACATTTGGCCTCGCCACCAGTTAGACTAAAAATCTAATGGGATTTGCATGGGAATTGAGTCGAGGTTTACTTTTGTGGTTCATATCATTGCTTAATCCATTTGGAGGCTGCGTTAAAAGGGGCGGTTGTGGTCATAGATTAAAATGGTTTTGGTAGTGGCAATGGAGTTATAAAGGTTTATGGTTATAGAGATGCATAATAGAGGAATGGGACGCATAGCTTTCATGAGTGGCGATACTAAAGAGAAAAATAAAGAGAAGACTTATGTACCCAAGGCATGTGGTATTCCCGTCGGGGCTGAGGGTTGTTTGCAACAAATACCGCGGCCTCGACATGAAGGGCTAAGAAGGAACATGGGTGGTTTTTAGTCAGTAGAAGTCTGACACACCCTTTCGCTCTGCCCAAGAGCGGGAGGGGTTATTCGATGATATTCGACACGCCAAAAAAAAAGGCATGTGCTCTTCTCTTAAAGAAAGTGGCTAAAAAGACAAAAAATGAAAAGTTATACCTAATTATGGGATACCGTGTTCAATCTCTTATTGTAACTATTGTAAATTAACCTGTATTTTATTAAATTTAAAGATAATTTTAATTCTACAAGATTTATGATGATAAGAATCTGGCCTGATTGGTTTGGTGATGGCCGGACTAGGTCAAGTCTTCTTTTTTTCAAATATATGATTCAGTTTAAGTACCATAGAAGGTACCTAGCAATACCTGTGCATTCTTTGCTTATATAACACTAGCAGACGTCACGCGGTTTTACCCGCGTAGTTCCCGTTCCCGTGGGAATACAGGGATAAAAAGTAGCCTATGTCACTCGGGGATAGTGTAGCTTCCCAACGGTGAAAGAATTTATCAAATCGGTACAGTAGTTTCGGAGCCTATTCGTTACAAACAAACAAACAAATCTTTCCTCTTTATAATGTTAGTGTAGATAACCAAATCTTACACGAGTCAGTTATGTTACTCAAGAAGAAGAGTTTTAGATTATGATATAAAAGTTTTCATCTTTTAGTATAAATATAGTCCCTCAAAGTTTGATTCTATTTTAATTGAATTGTAAGTGAAGTCCTTTTCGGACTAACTTACAAAAGTTTGAAATCACTCTCAAGTTAAATGTTACAATCTTAATCAAATAACTGAGCAAAGATGTTAATCAAAAATTACATTTCTTGGAACAGAAATACTGTTATTGCAGTTACAGATTTTTTCAACCAATGCTCGTAGCAGCAACATCAAGGGCAGATTTGAGAAATTTTCAATGATTGTAAGTCCAAATAAAAACATTGTCAGAGGTTAATTTTGTTGCTGTGTCGACGGCGCGTTCGTGTTCCACGCGCGCCTCAAAGAGATGTCAGCAACATGGAAGAGGCCCGCAAGGGCCGACGCCCGTCGGGGCTGCGGGTTGTTCGCAAGAGATACCGCGGCCTCGACATGAAGGGCTAAGAAGGAACATGGGTGGGTTTTAGTCAGTAGAAGTCTGACACTCCCTTCCGCTCTGCCCAAGAGCGGAAGGGGGTTTTTTGATGATTTCCCACCCCTCCAAAAAAAAAACGGTTAATTTTGTTTTACGTTCAATAAGGTACCTGATACTGGTAATTTTATACACTTAATGCATAACCCTTGGGGTCTTTATTACCTACGTAGAAATCTATTTTGTCGGTCTGGAACGGATCAGCTGTCATCATCATTTACCTGCCCTTGTTCCATTCTATCTAAGGTCGGTGCAATACGTTTATTTTCTCCGTTTCTCCTCTGTCGGACGTCATTGCATCATTTACTCATCAGCTGTCTTGTTCAATATGAATCTGTAACACTCCCACTCCTTGGTTTCGCCTAGGTGAGAAGGCGTGGGCCATAATCTACCACGACCCTGTTCAACGAGGCACATAGTACTGAACTGGACCACGCAAACCAAGTGGCACACCCACCCATCAATTCGAAATCATTCCTCACATGGACCACTCCAATCGTATATACTATCGATCGCACGTACACAGTACAACTTCAGCCACAAAATTTCCTTTACGACTGCAGAATAAGGTCACAGTTGAACTGAAACTGGTACCTGTGACTAGCGTCTGACTGTACCGGTGGCCACAGCCCCGCCCATTTCGACTCACTTATACAATTAAAGCCTTCAAATTGAATTGGAAGCAATAAAGATCGATACAGTATATATAAAGTAGTCCCTCCAAAAACAAACAGTAAATAGAGAGTGACCGTTTCACACCAAATGGTCTGTGAAAAAAGAACAGTTTTTGGGTTCTGTAAGGCAGTAGTTGGACGCCATTTTGTTGGACAAAATTTCCTTTGAAACTAAATCTGAAAATTGCATCATGGATCTGGTTTTTTAAAGAATATTAGTTCCAATATAGTTAAAAACGTTCAAAATCTAGTCACCATCTCATATAAAGCATAGTCCATGTCATAAACTTGTAAAAAAATTGGTAAGGACGATATTTTTAAATGTAATATGAGTCTGCTCTTGACCTCAATCACGCCTATATTTTTTTTACATAACATTCAGCCAGATTAGAGTGCAGACCTTCTTAAAAATATGGATCTTCATATCTATATTATAAAAAAAAAATATGTCTGAAGCATCACTATCAAGTATCAGGCTTTTCGAATAACGTGGCTTGCTACAAAGGAAATGAGTAGATGCCATAGATTAAGCTCTGATTACTACCCATCTCGGAAGTTTCGACTTCCTGAAGAAGAAAGTAAATTCTCGTAATTGCGAAGCATGTGGAACGATTTAAGAAGAGGTTACGTTAGATCCCATTTTTTTGTACGGTGGGGGAAATCATCAAATGACTCCTCCCGCTCTGGGCAGAGCGGTACGGAATGTCAGACTTCTACTGACTAAAAACCACCCATGTTTCTTCTTACCCCTTTGTATCGAGGCCGCGGTAGGTATCTCTTTCGAACAACCCGCAGCCCCGACGGGGGGCTGACTTGCCTTAGAGGATAAAAGCCTTGCATAAAATATAAAAATATCTGGAGCATCATAGAAGGGCAGTAAGTGCGGTTTTGTTTTTCTGTTTATTAAAAATGTAGTAGGAAGTGATCTGTTTATCTTTTAATGTTGGAACTACAACTGAAGATTGTTTCTGAATTTATATAATTACTAGCTGATGCCCGCGGTTTCACCCGCGTGGATGTCGGTCAAATTACGAGTATATACTAAAACCTTCCTCTTGAATCACTCTATCTATTAAAAAAACCGCATCAAAATCCGTTGCGTAGTTTTAAAGATTTAAGCATACATAGGGATATAGGGACAGAGAAAGCGACTTTGTTTTATACTATGTAGTGATTACATACTTTTAAATGTTTTTATTAGTCGCGGTCTGAAGCAGCAGGGCTCTCATTTTAGATTACGGAAACTTACATCAATTTGCTGTTGGCATCTAAAAAAATTGCCTTGAAAATAGAAACTTTAAAGATACTATTCTCAAAAACCCGGGTACCTTATCGCGCTCGCGCTTGCCCGTATTTTTTCCAGTCCGCCATTGCACCGCCTCCGTTGACTGAAATAATTTCGCATCGAGCTCATTTGTATGTAAATGCGGCCCGACCGTTTATATCTCTGTTTGCCTCTCCATGTTTTTTTATAGTCTACGCTTTTAAAGTATTATCCGCTCGGTTGGGGCGCTGTTCTAGTGGAGTAGCTTTACAATGTATAGAGATTTTTGCTTTAAGCTCTAAGACCTTTAAGTGGTAACCAGGTACAGAGCTTAAAGGTTGCTGAGTAACTTGAGAATTTTCTGCTCTTCGGGGAAGGCATTTTTGAGAGGAAATTGCTTGTTCATATTTATTTTCCATGATGCAACCTATTGAAAGCTGCTTTGGATTATTTTGTTGAAAAACTACTGGCAAAAACACAGGGATGAATCTATAAATTCGTGAACATTATATACCATATCTGGGTTAGTTACAATTTTTGGTAAGTTATTTTCAATTTTGGTGGCGTAATTTCTTCATTAGTTTTCGTGAAAAATAATTACCTTCTTACTGAATGAATATTGTTCTAGATGATATTAGAGTCCTCGTATATTAAAACCATATTATGTTTCACAAACATTCGTGTTTTCTTTCTTAGCTATGCGTGAATGACTTCTCTACCTCTTCTCAAGTACGCGATAGGGTTTACTGTACATACTCGCCAGTAATTTCATAAGTATCTATTAAGATATACGGAAAATGAACAAAACATAATTATATTAGAACGAAAAATAACTTAATCTGAATCAAACTCGTTCAATCTCATTTCCCAAAGAGTGAATGTTAAAATAAGTCAAGTTGAACTGAAAATCTCATCAATCGTAGAAAAAATGCATTTCGATTTCCGACTCAATCTGAAAACGCAGAGTACTTCGTTTATCTTTTAGCTTGAGATTCGATTGTTATATCATACGGTAGGAGAGAATTACTAAAATTATAACATTTTAGAGTGTTAATTAGTTGTTGTATTATTTTGACCACGTCTATGGATTTTTGGGGAGATTCTAGAATCGCATTCTCTACAGAATAAAAATAAAAAACCGACTTCAAAAACACAAAAAAGTGAAAAATAACTTTAGCTTCTGAAGTCGGTGACTTTTGTTTGTTTTATTCAGTTTTTTTGTCACCGACTTCAGAAGCTAAAGTTATTTTTCACTTTTTTGTGTTTTTGAAGTCGGTTTTATTTTTTGCAAAAAAGTTTTTTTATTTTTCCATTTTTAGTTGTAATATCCTTTACAAATATTTGATATTCATTAATTTTACGTTGTTAACAATACATGTCACGGTAATAGGCTTATCCGCAATAAAATGGAACTTAACACACCTAACTCTCGAAATCTGGGCGTCCTGTACACATCTGCGTACCCCGTCAGAGCATACAGGCGTGATGGTAAGTTAAGATGTTGCGTAAACAATAAACATCCAAGCGATTACAGCAATCACGACAGATTTGCCGTCTATTTTTGAAGAGTTCTATTGTATATCTCCGAAGATCAGGATCAGATCTTCACCAAATTTAAATGGGACCACCTCAGGAGTATACTCTTTCAAATAAAAAAAGAATTTTGAGAATCGGTTCACAAATGGAGGAGAAATCAGGTAACATACATAAAAAAAAAAAAAAAAAAAAAATACATACACACGAACATATAACCTCCTCCTTTTTTGAAGTCGGTTAAAAATAGAGGTTAGAATGGAATCACATAGAGTCTGAAAGACATGCACATAAGTAGTTAAGTAGAGGTGTCCTGTACATCATCATTTCAAAATTAATATGATGACTTGGATAACTAGTTATCATAATAATTTTAATATCATCACTATCCAATAAGTTAATAATATTATTCCAATAAAATGTGTGCATTTTCCACCGTATTCCCTATTCACAAAAGAGATACTGTGCAAGTTCATTTACCCAACTGCGATAAAAGTGCGTAATGCCTCATCCTTTGTCCGTAAAGGCTTACATTGGTATAACAATCAAGCATTATTAATGGGCTTTTGTTGGCACTAACTGCGAATTAGTTTTTAATTATCAACCGGAAACAGTAACATGGTTGTTGTAACAAAGATGGGTGGTATTCATTGTGGATATGTGTGTAAGGTGCTGATGAATTAGTCAGTGTTTACTTTAATTTGAAAGGTACATAAAATGGACCGTTGTTTAATTGCAAAGTTACTTTGAAGTCGATGTTGAACAGGCTCTTTTCTGTAATTTCAGAAGAAGGCGATGCGTCGCAGAGTTGATTAGTTGAAGAAATAGACGCTTTTTCTAGGGCAAGATGGCGAACCTTTATGGATCAACGTGCCATTTTTTCTAAAGCAATGTTTGCACGTGCCGCCGTTCAATAATTCTTCATTGGCAGATAATTAAACTAAATATTTTCAACCAAACACTCCTTATTTTCTCCTAAAAAGAAAAAACTTGAGATAGTTATATCGTAACATAATTATCAATTTTACGTGTAATTTTTTTTTTTTTTTTTTTAAACGTTGCCCCACACTAGGAATTTCTACGTTTACAAACATTTAAACTCGCATACACAAACACACCCAGACCCGAAACAACTATCTGTAGGCCATACAAATATTTGTTCCGTGCGGGGATCGAACCCGCGACACGTAGCGCAGCAGTCTAATCGCTCAGCCACTGCGCCAATCGTGCCGTCAAGTAACTTTAGTGTAATTTCTGTTGTTGCTGATTAGATCATAAGTAAGTTATAATGTATAGTCAAACGGTTATAAGAGGTTACTTTTGGTAGATTGCATGTTGAACTGGGCTCCTCTTCCAAACGGTTTCTAATCGAATTGTATGTTATTTAACTCTGAAAATAATTACTCGTAGGCATAGATGAAAATATGGTTAAAAATTCGGTGGTGTGTCTAAAATATTGCGTAACGTGCCACCAATGGCACGCATGCCATTGGTTCGCCATCCCTGTCCTAGGGCAACTAAGGTAATTTTAACATAGAAAATCATAGTCAACGCGCCATCAAGCCGAAATACGTCTACTGCTAAACAAAGCCCCATAAAGTACTGTCATCGCATTAAGTCCCGTATACAGAACGTCACTAAGACTCAAGTATAACTTTAAAAATAGATTCAAGCACACAAATGGCTTGTCGAGTTTAAAGTAATGGTCAAAACAGAAAAATAAATTGCCTGCTCTATGGCACAGCACCAATTAACTTTTACCTAAAGTAAACTATTGTGTAAACTATAAAAATAAAACCGGCCAAGAGCGTGTCGGGCCACGCTCAGTGTAGGGTTCCGTAGATAATAAAATATTATGTAAACGAAGTTAAAAAAAAAATACGGGCAAATGAAACTTGACCTCTGGATTGTATAGGCGCTCATACGATTCAGGGACCAAATTATATTGGTTAACTGCAGTTTCCATCTGTTGTTTCCATCCAAGTTCAAAATAATTTTCCTAGAAAGTCCTTATAAAGTTCTACTTTTCAGATTTTTTTCGTATTTTCTAAACTTATGGTTCAAAAGTTAGAGGGGGGGGGACGCTTTGTTTTTTACTTTTGGAGCGATTATTTCCGAAATTATTGACATTATCAAAAAATGATTTTAGTAAACCCCTATTCATTTTTAAATACCTTTCCAACAATATATCACACATTAGGGTTAAAATTAAAAAAAAAAACACTTCCCACTTTACATATAGGGGGGCTACCCTAATAAAACATTTTTTTCCAATTTTTATTTTAGCACTTTGTCGGCGTGATTGATACACATATTGGTCCCAAATTTCAGCTTTCTAGTGCTAACGGTCACAGAGATTAAGCGAGGACGGACAGACAGACAGACATGGCGAAACTATAAGGGTTCCTAGTTGACTACGGAACCCTAAAAAGGAAGAGAATAGCCAGGAAAGTTAGGCATCACTTGTAAAGTTACCGGACAATAGTGCCATTTCCTAACTATTAAGCAGTAAACCGAGGTGTAATTAAGGTAATTTAATAAAAACACCACGATTGAGTGCGCACTGCCACCCGTAGCGCGGGCGCATGTGTACGGCTGCGGGAGGCGCTAAAATGGTGTTAGCAGATATTTAGGGCAAACATCGATGAAAAAAACGCGGGATATTTTAACCTATTTTTCTTCTTACCACTCGTCTGCATGTCTGGACCAATCCTTCCTATAAGTGTCAAACTCTTTCCACCATTAGGCTGCCTGTCCACAGAAGCGGAGCGAGGCTGCGGAGCGGAGAAACGGAGAAAAATTAACCAATTAGACTGCATAAAATCTTCACTCCGGTCCCAGTAAGCAATCCTATTGGTTAATATTTAACCGTTTCTCCGCTCCGCAGCCTCGGTCCGCTTCTGTGGACAGGCAGCCTTACCGCCCGGGTCTGTCGCCAGCCGTTTTCCTGAACCCACATTATTGCTGCTTTAAACACCATAAGTAAATCTGAACTGCTTTCGAAAGCCATATTGGGTCCAAAACTATCCTATCACTTATAACGACGTGTCAGTGGGATTACGTGACGTAACGTTCTGAATTCAAAATTTGACTAGCCGGTTACCAATATTATATAAAGAGGCAACAGTTTCCCTCAATGAAGTGTCTAAATTTAGGGAGGATAATCAACAGCTGATACGAGTGACTCGGCGAAAGGGGCTGGAGCTATCTTGTTAACATTTTATTCAGATAAAGTTTTATAACAAAGGACCAGACTAATTTAGTTTTGGAATCGATACCCCGGACATTGTGTTTGCATGAAAATCATTAAGCTCACTTTTTATTTAATCCTTGTGTTAAATTGAATTTATGATTTAAATGACTTTGATCGGGGTCAGTCGGATATTTATTTCAATTAATTCTTTCAGACGTTTCCCCTGCACATTTTAGCGCCCCAGATTGCAGTGTAGATAAAATCCTTCACGAATGCATTGTAACGATATAAACCGATGCTTTTAGCGTCTGCTGTGCTAATTGCATGCAGAGGATTTCACTCAGATCCAGTCCTTTGATAATTACTGTTGTAATAACGTGAGTGAAGAGACGACAAGGTTGTATGTGATTGTAATAATGTATTTTCATACTTATGTAAGATTATCTTAAAGATGATTATAGTCTCCCGTATGGTGTCGGTATTTCGTATGGTGTCGGGTGTAAAGAATAGCACCATCCCATATCTTCCCGTGGGTGTCGTAAGAGGCGACTAAGGGACTTACCAGAAGATGGGCAGCAGCGTTCTCTGTGCCTTCGTAACAACCATACTGCGATCGCCAACCCGTATGCTAAGCGTGGCGATAATGGCAAATCCCCCCCTTCTGGGTGAGGCCTATGTCCAGCAGTGGGCGTCTTATGGCTGAAATGATGATGAAAATGATTATAATAAAGGGTAACGACTGTGAAAGTTCTTCAAATATGATACTTGGGTCTAACTACTTCACATGATTTCCGAGGCGCAGAGAAGATCTCGGTACATACATCATGATGGTTCACCCATTCAGGGACCGAGCTCGGAAAGTGCAGCTTAACCTTCGATGTAACTATGCGGCTGGTATTTCGAGGACCTCAAATCAAGAAAACTCTATTTGTATAGCTAGCATATTTCAAGTATTTGTGAAACTTTCATGATTGTAGATAAAAAATTGTAGACCCAAGTCGATACAAAGTTGCATCTGATAATAATACAGTTTTATGCGTTCAAATGTTTTTTCCTTTCATTAGCAAATGTCATGCCAAGTCACGTTGTTGCTAAGCGTGGCAGGTTACGTAAGAAACAATAACTATTGTTTGTCTATTTATAGGCTAATTATGATGGTTCCATGTCAATGGTAGCATGTAAACAATTAATTATATTTAATAATATAAATGTAAGTGCTTAGAGGGTTACTACCTACCGAAATGCTTATACCCCAGGCAATGAAGTCCTATAAATGTTCCCACTGCAGGGACTCAGGCCTGCCCGACGGGGCTGCGGGTTGTTCGCAAGAGATACCGCGGTCTCGACATGAAGGGCTAAGAAGAAACATGGGGGGTGGTTTTTAGTCGGTAGAAGTCTGACACTCCCTTTCGCTCTGCCCAAGAGCGGGAGGGGTTATTCGATGATTTTCCACCCGCCAAAAAAAAAAAAAAAGGCACTCAGGCCTGCTCTCTAGAAGAGGGTTGGGCTATAATCCACCACGCGGACCCAGAGCGGATTGGTAGATGTCACATGTTTTCGAATTTTTTGGTTCTAAGCCATGCCGGTTTCCTCACGATGTTTTCCTTCACCGTTTTGAGAGCAGTGGTGATGAAATAAATTACACAAAGTAATGCGCCTGCTTGGGTTCGAACCCACGACTTACTGTTCGTAAGTCGGTGTCGATAGCTTAGCTCTACTCTGTATAGTTTGAGATATACCATATTTTTTTTAGGATAAGCTTAAATTATAACAAAACTGTCAATTTTCATCAAATCATAATTGATAACATCAGTAACAAATTACAACTACTGTTTAAAGTATACCATAGATTGACCTTTTTATTGTTATTTTAAAATGCGGCTGACCAAAACCACTCAAAAAATCATTTCGTATCATAAAACCCACGCTTTAAATTGATACATATCAATTAAAATGATTAACAGTAACATAGTAATACATTCATAAATGTTAATGTCGAAGGTGTCTTATTCAGGTGCGGTTATTGCACCGATTATAATTATCACACCTCTTCCTTATGACCTTATTGTGATGAGAGATACGAAGTATCAATGTCAAGCAAATTATATCATCACAGTTTTCTGACATATATACTCAAGAAAAATATATGATCACGAAATGTAAACTGTAAAACAGTCGTGTACCGATTTATAAGTACGTTCTAACGAGTAACACCGTGCAGAAATTCTTCCACTGTCATCATCATCATCAGCATCCTCAGCTTCACTTCACTCCCTGCTAGTTCATAAGGTCTCTATTTGCTTGTGCCAAGCTTCAAGCTCCCTTGCCGGCCACATCCAGGATTTATCCGTGATGGCAACTGTCCATCTCCCCGCCGGACGACCGACTCTTCTCTTTCCAGTACTTGGACGCCACTTGGTTGTTTGGAGGGTGGGAAATCATCAAGTGACTCCTCCCGCTCTGGGCGGAGCGGAAGGGAAAAACCACCCATGTTCCTTCTTAGCTTTTTGTGTCCGGCGCCACGGATCTCTTTTGAACAATCAGCAGCCCCAGTAGGACTTGGTCATAGCTTTTGTGACCATCGTCAGACTAGTCTTTCCCATGGGAGAGGCTTTCAGTGTAACTGAATTCAGCTGAATATTTATATCTTACATAGCTGTGGCCTCTGTCACAGGGGTATAAGTCAACCCCTGTGAGGTTGGAGGAAAGAATGATTGACGTTCATACCCAGATATGTGAATATTACGGCTTTTGGTCCAGTGGACAAAACTGCGGTTTTTGAGCATGGCGGAAATGTTTTATTGGGTTATTTCATTAGGAATTTCTCAGTAGTAGTCTCCGAGTCTGGATTTGTGCCCAGTTGTCGATATAACGCTCCTCTCCGGGGTCCTTAGTTCTGCCTAAGTGTTCCAATAAAACCGGCGTAACGTTTTATGTCATGTAAATAAATCAACAACAAGTCAACAACAGCGTTTTGTTTCAAAGTACACAACTGAATTTAATAGACAGCAAGTCTCCGCCACTCATAAACATTATAACCCGCAGTTTATTGACATATTCATGTATGTTAATATTGTAGGTGTGTACACTGGCGGTTGTTGCACCAAATACCTTGGAGCACCTCGCGCCTCTTCCTCGTAACCTTCACCGCGATGCTTCACACACGCAGCTAAAGTCCATTTCACGAAAGAAGTCCCGCAGACGCAGCGCTGTATGTCGCGCGACATAATGTTGTTTCACAACTTTTGGCATCGTAAATAAACCTTATAACGCACTAATCCAGTAATAAACTCACAAAATATCTACCACAACAAACGCACCTTGATAACATCGACAAACGACAACAGGGCCGATCTGTTAAATTTAGTTCCACAATTGTCCGCGGGACTTCTTTCGTGAAATGGACTTTACGTATCGGCACCTATACCTACATACACGCCTAATATCACGCTTGTATTGTACTAAGGGGTGGGCAAAAGAGTATACAGCAACATTTTTCAAATTCTATGAAGTAGTCCGGAATGGAGCCACCGATAGAGCTGGGCAAGTAGACAAGCTGAAGTGTCCTGTGGCAGTGAACTGGTCATGGTTGTCGTAGCTGATGGTTAAATGAGTTTTGGAGTAGAGACCAAGTATCTGCCACAGTTGATGAGGGTAATGTGTTATAGTGCAGCATGAATGAGACCAAGACTTTGACTCTGCACTAACAGAATGCGGGTTCGATTGTAATTGTATTGTCATCAAATCAATTTCAGAATTTTAAAACGTGAGATAGTAACACAATTTATCTATTAACACGTGTTTCGCACCTTCGTATTTGTTTGACAATGCGTCAAGTACCACATCGTAAACAGATTACTAATTAACATCACTAGCATATTTATGTAAATATCGAAAGTGATTGAAGTCGGACAGTTTATTTTTTAACAAATGACAGCTGTCATTCTTTTGACTAAAAATGGTGATAACACGGAAAATTGAAGTAGTTCGATAACTAATGTATTTCCCTGTCTGTAGTGAGCGGTTATTGCAGCAATTACCTCGGTTCTTCCTAATAACCTTGCCATGGGTGATGAACCTCAACACGACCGGCCTCAACACGAGAACCGAATACCAATCGAGAATCGTTTAGAATCAGATTAATCGATTCAAGGTCAAGTTTTTTTTTATATCGAGTAATTGACTCAAGGTTTACCGTGCATCATCTAGGGTTCGGTTTATTTGATTGAGGTGGGCTTGATATCATCAAAAATGGAGGTTGATGTGTGTATTTGTCTGTGAATAAATTCACTTGTGAAACAAAGTAGGTACTCCAAAAAACTCAAAGACAACCAGATAACCGCTAATAAAAACACTTTCGCCAACGACATCGTCAAAATAAAAATGAAAAAGAAAATAGGATTAGATAATGTAGAAATAACGAAATTATTGCGACAGCATCTGCTTCCCGACAGCGCACGGCTATCACCCTCAGAGTCGTGGCTCATCTCCGCCTCGCCGCCGCCGGACACCGATTTACCTGTGTCACCGGCAGCGGCAGCGTCGAGCTCCAGGGACGAATATTTCGTGGCTTAATAATAACTGCCACTTGGCTCGAGCCGCGCTTGCCTAACTTGGTCCGTGGATACGACCACCCATTACATACCGAGTTTCCTCCGTGCCTCAGAAAGTACGTTACGCTGTTTGTCCCGGCTACCGTAAGGCAGTCTTTGCCAGTCGTTACAGGTAGGCAGTGGCCTGAAAGTCTGACAGCCAGTCTTACCAAAGGGTATGTCACATTACCTAGTTTTAACTGGGTTGTGGAGGTAAAATAATGATATTTAGCTGCATCCGGTCAGACTCAAAGCCGACCCCAACATAGTTGGGAAAAGGCTAGGCAGATGATGATGACCGACGTCGCCACCACCTGCTGTGTCGCAGTTGCAGTGCCTGATTACCGCCTTTGGACCTGTCGCCGACGTTCAGCTCCATTCTTCTACCTCATTCGTAAGTATTGTGACATAGCACAGTGTAGCCAGTTGTTTGTTTAGTAATAGTTTTCTCTGTCGTGAATTTATGGCTGAAACATAATGATTACCCACGTGTTCCAAAGGTAAGAATGGTCGCATCCGAAAAAATTACAACCAAAAATTTGTTTTCAACATTGAAACTGTTATGTCATTTCTGATTTTATAGGAAAGTAATGATATCAAAATCAAAATCTGTAATGTTTGTGTTTTTCTATATGGGTTTTTATTTTTAATTCGCTGCTGGAGTTAGGAGTAGGTAGTATAGCGAATTGATACCTCCTTGTACCTCGTTATAAATTGATTTTATTTTTTAATGTTCTAGAACAAAAGCTTCTAATTTCAAAATGTCAGGATGACTGGGAACCGGGTCGTCAGAATCAGTCTACGCCAGGGCTCGGTACGAAAAACATCTCAGCTACGAAGCTTACTAGTTTTTTTGAGCAATATATATATCTTCATTACGGTGGTCTGCGTCGTGAAGAAAAGTGCCCGAGTGACGTTCCTCGGCCCTCCTCCTCGATCCTCCTCTTCGGGTCTCCTTTTCGGCACTCCTGACGTCCGCCGGCAACGTTACAAATCAAAACTCATTTATTCAAACTAGGCTGATAATCAGCACTTTTCGAACGTCAAAATTTACTTTACTTTACTTATTTACAAGTGACAGTCCCCCAAAACGCCCACCCTTCGACACTTCCTAGTGTTTATGCAAAATATGTAAGTGTGTATGCAGAATTGTTGTCTTATTACAATGTCGAGTCTCTCTATTGCATACGTGACAGTAGACAGTGAGACGCCTCACAATTATTGATACAAGTCGATTAATAATTGCTGTATTTACCTTACGTCACCACTTGTCCAACGATAACTATCTGCACTTTGATTTGACACAAATGCCAGTGCCAAACAAATCATAAACGATATAAATGTAGAACCATTTAAGACCCCCGTATTTTATGCAAAATCAAGATATTCTATTCATAAATAAAACAAAATTATTAAGTAACCACAATAGAACTTCCTTCAAAGTGGTATGAAAAAATAAATAGTTCATCATCACAATGATATCAATTTTAAACGTTTTCTAGATAATTACAAGTGTGAGTAATTAATATAAGTGGTTAATAAGTACTCGAGGTTTCCGCGTAGCATCGTAATTGCACAAGCCATAGTCATTCTGGGGAAGTTTCAAATACTATTAAGTATTTGAGTATCATACATCATGCGTTTGGGGACTTAAAGTGCCAATAGCAGTTTGCGGAATAGAATACTAAGCTGTACTCTTTTTGACACAACAATTAAAAAAACTGCATGAAGAGACATCGACACGAAAACTTACATTGTGATTTTTTTCGCGCTTTGTAAAATAAAACCTGCTGTTTCTAATATTTTGAGCCTTTTACTACCGATACAATGTATTAAAAAACAATGAAATATTTCGTTTTCTGAAAAATATTAAATTCTGACTAATACCCAGAAGACAATTTTCAATGATATAACTGACATGCATCTATAGCATTGGAGAAACCAGACTTTGCTATAATAATCATCACCAACACGTGTGCCAGATTAATAAGATAATGAAAACAAACTTTACTACAAGTATTTAGTTGTAATCGAGAGCATTCATTAACAATTGCATGAAAATACTTCACACACACACACACACACACACTAAACTGCTGCATTTTATTTTCACTCTGAACTTTGTCAATATGAAGATTTTTTTTCAGATAAGCTAGATATTTATATATCATTTTAAATAATAACCAATTTGGTTTTGACAACGTATAAAACAATTCATGAGCTAATTCACTGAATTTCGGTGCTTTCAACGGAAGAATGGGGACACTTTGAATGGTTCTCTTTATCCGCCAAAGAAAAACCATCCTAAGGAGAACCAAACAAAGTGTCAAACAGCTGAATTCAAAATACGTGTGGTATTTAATAAGCGATGGGCAGGTCATGTTGATACACTTTTGAAAAGCTAAGTAGGTTTTTTTTAACTCTTCGGTCTCTTCGTCTTCTGATTCGGTCCCAGAAACATACCTTGTTTCTGGGACCGAAGCAGAAGACCTCTGGAAAACGGCTTGCCTAAATAACACGTACGGCGATAGAACGGCGTACTACCGCTTGGCACTGGTTTAAGACATAAAATAATTATGAACATGACCTCAAACTAAAATAAAAGAAAGAAGATTCTTATAGCGAGCAGCCTAAAAGTAATTCAAACGAATTTTTTTTCTTGCTGTAAACTGTGCACTGAATAAAACCTTCTAATTTATTAATTTCTAGCTCTTTTTAACATTCATTTTTGAACGTTAAAACCTAATTTTTCCTGCACTTTACGATGAAAACTTTCCACCGTTCGTGTTCGCGTGCTCACCGTACTTACAATGTCGCTTGATTAATATTTATACATTTAATTACATGTTTCATTAGTGTCGGTGGTTGATAGCACTGGGGTTCGGTTCTCGAGTTGACAATTTTAAAAGCGGGTTTGTGAAATGTTTGTATTTAGATAGAGTAAATAAATAATTATGTGTGTTTGTTATTTGATGTTCAGTATCTACATATATTATATATTGCACTTAGGAAATCGGTTCATGCAGCTACTGAACTAAAGTTGGTAAATGCTTCATAATAAGGACTTCAATCGTAATCTAGGGGTTAACCCAGACGATGGGCAAGGCCGCATTTGGAATTAGGAGACCAACTTCACAACGAGTTCTGTTTGCCTATTTCACAATGTGGTAGTTCTATGCCGTATTTTATTGTCGGCAGATTAGATTTTTTTTTTTTCGTTACACGATCCTGTTTGAGTCACATAATATTCAAATAAGTGCGAACAGACAGACAGATACACGAGTTAACACGAATGATCATATTTTATTCATATTTCTTATTTGAACATACCTAAATAACATTCAAGCACATTCTTACCCCCGTCAGGGCTGCGGGTTGTTCGAAAGAGACACAAAGGGCTAAGGGCGAAGAGATGGGTGGTTTTTAGTCAGTAGAAGTCTGACACTCCCCTTCGCTCTGCCCAGAGCGGGAGGGGTTATTTGATGATTTCATACTCCCCAAAAAAAAAACCAAATTCTTACCAAAAACTCAGTCTGCCATTGGCCACAGAGTCAACGCTCTCAATTAATTTACACAGTACTAACTACCAATATTCTCGTTCAAACAAAGCAGTAAGACAATAAACTTGGCGGGTAATTAATCATGGAGTTTAAATCACAAAATCAATATTTGTACAGCGGTTTACGAATGCAGCGGACTTGCTTGCTAACTGCATTTTGGTGGCACAGAGTAGGGAGTTGACACAGAGATTAATCATCATCATTCTCTAGCCCTTATCACAATTCATTTAGGGTCGGCGCAGCATGTCTTTTTCTTCCATACTTCTCTATTACTCGTCATCTCTTAAAATACCTCCTTCCTTGCCTTGTCATTATTTACACAGTCCATTCGTCGTTTCTTTGGACTTTTTTCTACTCTTATAGGCCTCCACATTCATACTCAAAATCACATTTTTTTTTAAAACGTTGCACCATACTATGAATTTCTCTTGTATCATGGGTGCGTTCACAAACATTTAAACTCACGTACACAAATACCCAGACCTGGAACAACTATCTGTAAGTCATACAAGTATTTGTTCCGTGCGGGGATAGGACCCGCGATACGCAACGCAGCAGTCCATTGCTTGAGCCACTGCGCCAACCGTGCCGTCCAATTGAAACTGTAGTGTGATTTTAAGTTTATTAGAAATTTTAAAAGGAATTGGATTTGTACCCTTTACTTACCCAAAATTAAGCGGAAAATTATTGAAATCCTAAAATAAATCTGTTACATAAGTAATTGACCAGAATTGTAACAAACTCGTCATAAAAATATTAAGAATAAAACAGGGGTAGTAGATTTAAGCATTACGCACGTACCCAAGTATAAGTTTGTATTTGTAATAAAAATTCTAAAGATCTATATACTGCGACTAATCTAAATAAACCAAGGCATTAGTATGAGTCTAAACGCATGGACTGCCGCATCTCTCTACACCTATCAAAAGGCTTACACAGAAAAAAAAAAAATTGGCACTATCACTTTTATTTGGAGTCTCTGTAAGTTCAGTACTCTGTGCACCTGCCCTTTGCATAAGGTCTGTGAAGTCCTTTTGCGAATATATTCAATGTTTGGCACGCCGACGATAAAAATGTTTAAAGACTGTCCTGTCGACCTTGGCGAGCTGTTGAACCTGACATTGTTGATTTGATGAGGCACAGTTACAACCTGATGTTAGAAGGTTACCTGGTAGATAGATGTTTAATTGTTTGCTCTTGGGGTGCCCCAGGTCGTTTAGAACACAATAGCTTGGCACGCAACGCAAATGGTAAGAGTCCAGACCCTTGGTGTGGAATGTATTAGGCGACGCTCTTGTGCTATCCCATCTTCTTAGCACCGCGAGGTGATATGATAAATATAGTTAATATTTTTCGTATTATTGTATAATTACATAAATATTCATTCAAATAAAAGTTATAATACCATATCTAAGACAATACGGAAGCTATTAATCCCGTATATACTTATAAAATACAGAGATAAACTAATAATACCTATTTATTATGCAGCCTTACACGTGTTTCCACGTTATAATGTCACCCGCCAATTAATTCTGAGCACATAAAGAAAATTATACCCTCATCTAGTGCCAATTAATAACATTCCGCCAATTTTGTCCATAAACCGGAATAAGTCAACAAATAATTATAAAAAGCCAGTTACACCGGAAAAACTCGAACACTTACGAACGCTTCCGATGAAAATGTAAACAATGGAAAAAAACATGGTGTATAGTATACGCGCGGTTTGCACATAAAAGAACAATTACTATTAAATCAATTTAGAGACGTCATTAGGATTGTTATGATAATAATAATTATGTTAATTGGCAATCAGTTAAGTTTATGTGCTTTTATAATATGTCATTTCAAGCTATTTATTGTGCATTCATTAATGCTAAGATTGACATTTTGTTAAAGGATAATACTAAATGGTTAATTACCAGTTAAATACTTGTAAAGACAGTAGTTACTATTTATAATGTAATAGCAAAGTAACAATAGCTAGTGGAAAAGCCAAAGCAAAGACGTTATATGTAAGTCTACTTAAAGAACAAGATGTTGACTCGGATTCACAATCTCGAACCGACTGGGACTATTATAGCAAAACTGACTTTAATGTCGTGAGTTATTTTTAAACAGTTTAGTCAAGACCATAAAAGGCAATGATTTGTCAAAGACTTTATTTAAAACTAGCTGATGCCTGCGCAAATTATATAACAAAGTAAATAAATAATTACGTGAGTTTGTTATTTGATGTTCAGTATCTACATAAATATTGCACTTAGGAAATCTGTTCATGCAGCATCTGTTTTTAAATTGGTAAATTCTTCATAATAAGGACTTTAATATACAAAGCTTCAATCGTAATCTAGGGGTCAACCCAGACGATATACCTAGGCAAGGCTGCATTTGGGACAAACTTTTTTTTTTTTTGGAGTTGAGAAATCATCAAATAACCCCTCCCGCTCTGGGTAGTGCGAAAGGGAGTGTCAGACTGCACAAATTATATACCAAACCTTCCTCGAGAACCACTCTATCCATTGGTGAAAACAGCATGAAAATCGGTGCAGTAGTTTTTGACAGACAGACGCGGCGAAGGACTTTGTTTTATAATATGTAGTGATAGTGATACAGTTACAGACAGCTTTGAATAACCAAAAACGAGAAGATGCTATATATTATAGTTTAACCATGAGCACTATAACTATGAATCGCACATAGCACATCGTAAAAGCATCCGTATATTTTGCGTATACTAACTCGTGGTACCCATTTTCACAGTCACCGAATTTGAATATAATACAAGTGGGGATTTCTGTTTCCACCATTTATTACATGAGAAAAATATCTAGAACTAGATTTCATCTGAAACAGTAATTAAAGTTAACAATTACAAATTATTGTGTGGAAATGTACGTTCATCGGAAGTAGGTAAGTAGCGCGTGTTAAGACTGGTTTGGAGACCTAGCTCTTGCGGTTAATGTTATCTAAGTATGATCTGTTACTAGTGGAAAATAACAATTTCTCAACGATTTTTTAGTATTTCAACATAAAAAGCTCACCCCCTTTTCTTTTTGGAGGGTGGGAAATCATTAAATAATTACTCCTCTCGCTCTGGGCGGAGCGGAAGGGAGTGAGCGACTTTCGTTAATTATCTAAGGGTTGTTGCGGCTTGTTCGAAAGAGATACCGCGGCCTCGGCACAAGGGCTAAGAAGGAACGCGGGTGGTTTTTAGTCAGAAGAAGTCTGACACTCCCTTCCGCTCTGCCCAGAGTGGGAGGAGTTATTTGATGATTTCTAAACCACCAAAAAAAAGGAATAATATAAAGCTAAATAAATAAAAATTTACATAACAAGAAATTTTTAGATAGTCTCAGACAGTATTTTTCAAGAATAAAAACAACAGTTTTCTATCACATAAAGCGTTTCTTCCTTCATCCCTGGATTATCAAGAAACTTGTGCGTAAAATTATGAGATCATCTCAAAGGAATTTATATTATCATAACTGCCTGGCCATTGCATTGTTAAATAGATATTTGCATCTAAATGTACAGTGGAGGTCAAGTTAAGTATTTGCTAGGTCACCCCCCATTCGATTCATCGGCCGCGGAAAATGTTGCTACAGAGTTAGACATATGACTTTTCTTCTACTTTGTGCTGTATTATGTACCGTAGTTAATAAGCCTAAACAACCATCTGCATTTAATCAAAGCAAATTTTAGAGATCCAAGTGAAGAAGTGGCTACATACTGGTATAACAACCAATTTTAAGTTTCATCAACACGTAAAAAAATTATTACGTTAGTATTTTTTAAGTCGTGTTAAAGAGTTAAGTTAAATAAGTCTAGGAAGTAAGTAAATATTTGTAAAAGCACGATGGAATTGACATCGTCGCAATTGTGTACAAAAATCTCATAAATATAGAAGAATAAAAAATAAAAAAACAGAGTAAATGGCTATAGTCATCAGGCACAAATCCAGACTACGTGGCGCTGCTTCTGAAAAATTATTTGAATAACTTAATAACACTTTATACCAACATGGAAATTGAACCTAGACCTCATGCTCAGCGGTTACACTTTCGACTACTACTAGGGCAGCGAAGTAGTTGACAATAATAGAAAGCTTTTGAGGCGACAGCGACATCTATCGCAACACATGCGAACTAAATTGACAAATCCTACATCGCGCAATCAACTTTATCCGCGACATTAAGCTGTATAGAAAATCTCGACTTACATATGTCGAGCAGTTAGCCCACCAGACAATACCCGTCTGGTCGGAGGATCCTCCCTTTTTTATGGAGGATGAGGAACTTTTACACCCTGTTCCTCATACCCCCAAACTTTAACAATACCACTAACTTGATAAGACGTTGTCGATGTAAGCAAATATTATGCACTTTTAAAGCTCCTACAAAGTCTTTAAACGCGAAAGGTTTGGTACCTACGTGAAAAGATGGACGGTGTGTATTAGTTGATAGTATTTTAGAGCGGATCTTGAAACAATATAAATTAAATCTTCATGAAAACAGATAATATGAATGTTTATTGTTTTAAATAGTTTTCAGTAGGTTTTCAGAAGTTTACAGAATGATTAAAGAACAGAAACGGTGAGGATAATATGTAAAAGAAATAAAATAAAAATATGGGAGAACATTTTGTTCAAGCGCTATGAAAGATTGAACGTCACTTTTAAAACAAAAAACAATATTCTAATGGCATCTTCTGTGTCATGCGTCGAGAAAAACAAGTAGATATATAAAATTCGGTTTACTTGTCCGTCCGTATGTAATGATATATGGAAAGCAATAAATATCAAATCTTAAGAACTTCATAACATTAAATATTTACAAATTAATAAATAAGGTCTTACATACACATCACATTTATGTAGACGTAGCTACACCACAGTATCTTATTACTTTTAGGATACTTCAAGTAGGTTAAGTTTTGTTAAAAAATGATTCCAACACCGGATAAAAAATTGTCTCTGCAGTTCATATCAGCTTCAGTGAATGGAAGTGTTCTAGTGTGGAATATGTCAGTCGACAACTTAGGGTTTGTTAAAGACAAAAAGGCTAACAAATCTAGGATTTTTTTTCTAGACAATTTTTCATCGGGCACTAGTTGCTCGGCAGTTTGCTGAACTGGTCCTATTTAACGCAGCCGTGAGATACACACTTTGTTTCCTGTTTATGGCATGTGCCAAAAAATATGTTTTATTTCTTTAAGTCAGTTAACTCCACTATCAACCTTGCAGCCAGTTTTATCTTATCCATGACTACTCTCCTTTATTACTGCATGTTACTCTTGGCAAACAGTTCTTGTAGTATTAAATGCCATACTATATCTTTCCTCCCTCAATAACATATGATCTTGGTGTTCCACTACCATAAACACAAAACATAACTTATGCCTTACTTTTCCGTCAGCGCCATATCTAGTGGCAACGCGGAACAAAATGTCAAAACATACCATTTTAGGTTCACGTACCGTGTTTCTAATGTGGCGTGCATGACCTTTACAATTGTTTCCTTTACTTGCAGCTTTTAGACTAACAAGCTTTATATTGTCTAACGGTCGTACAGAGACACACTTTTTACATAGCAGAAGCCTAGCCTAGTGACATATATCTTCTAAACTATAAAACTGTAGCTTGTAAAAGAAAGGTCTAATAATCAAAATCAAAATCAAAAGTCATTTATTCAAATTAGGCTGATAATCAATTAATTATTTAATAATTTTCGAACGTCAAAATTTACTTTACTTTACTGGACTAAATTTACTTTACTTTAATAATTAGCAAATGACCTCCTCTATCTATATGCGAATTTGCTATAGCTGGTCCAGAACTAGTCACCCTGTATATCCCATGTAATAGAGAGAAACCATATTGCCAACAACCAGACAAAAATCCAGACAGCCTCGTAGTTACTGAGAAATATCTAATGAAAAACCGAATCAATCTTTAAACGACCTAATTGAATCCAGGACAGCTCAGTGCTAACGAACATTACGGCAATGAAAATTAGAATTCGTGGCTGGTATTGTGCTGGACTTATCTTCTTCAAGGTGGCGGGAAGACCATAGAAACGATACATGGACTGCTGGACTGGGCGAATGATGATGATAATAGCTAGAGAGGACGAGGCTTCAGAGATCACGAAAAAAAGAAGTATGGAAGAAGACATGCTACAACATCATCATCATTTCAGCCATAAGACGTCCACTACTGGATATAGGCCTCCCCCAGAAGGAAGCCATTTGCCATAATCGCCACGCTTGGAAGGCGGGTTGGCGATCGCAGTATGGTTGTTACGAAGGCACAGAGAACGCTGCTGCCCATTCAGACATGCTACGCCGACAAATAAATTGGGATATGGGTAGGACAATGATGACGGTTATTACGGCTTGGAAAAGGTCCTATACCTGTCACCATAGTCCACCTACTGCCCTACCCATCTATAATAAAGGCGTGAATATTCACGGCCTCATCTTTTCCGTGAGTGTTTCTACCGTACACTGTAGCGTATGTATGACCTTTTCAATTGTTTCCTCGTGAGTAGAATTCTAATTAGCGTTGGTCTTCCGCGTGGCGTTAGACACGAGATAGATGTTGCATGTCTGTATGTTTGTCTGTTCGTTTGTTTTACTTGATTGCATGTGGTATTGGAATGAGGTCATGTGCAGATGGTTTGTTCGTTGTAATCAGTTAAATCATATAAACATTATCTCTTTCCGTCACGATTTTCTTCAGAACCAAGTCAAGCCAAGTCGCAGTAGCCAAATAGATTGGTCGTTAAGGCTCTTAATTGCCGCACATAATATGTAAATACTTTGCATGCATGACCAGCCAATAATGTACCCCCACTGCTGCTAGGACAAATGCGTCCTCTCTAAAAAGTTACAGGTGTGTTTATTTTTACACGACTGCCCCAAAAAAAGAGTGTTATTGAGAGCAGCGGTGGCCCAGTGCTGGCAGCCCCGACTTACGAACAGTAAGTTGTAGGTTTGAACCGAGGCAGGCGCATTACTTTGTGTAATTTATTTCATTACCACTGCGCTCAAAACGGTGAAAGAAAACATCGTGAGGAAACTTATGATGGCATGTCTTAGAACCAATAAATTGGAAGACATGTGATATCTTCCAACCCGCACTAGGTCCGCGTGGTGGATTATAGCCCATCCCTCTCCTAGAGATGAGGCCTGAGTCCCTGCAGTGGGAACATTATAGGCTGATGAAGATGTTTATTTTATGGTTTTAGTCCCAGTTATGGTCACAACTTCCTTCTACCAGTAGCGGACGTCATTCAGCTGAAATAATGATAACGTAGAATAGGTTTAAAATCCTAATATTGTCAACGGCGTCAACATTTGAACCAAATCGAACCAAATGCACTTATTACCGATTACTTCACGCAACATTTAGCTCGCGTCGATCTGTTCACTCCATCTTAGTCACAGTGTAAAAAATATTCAAAAAACATACTCCTGGATCCGTGCAGGGCAAATTAAATGCTAAAGATCTTCTTCTTCGATAGTCCTTGAAAGATTGATGCAGTGATCATCTTGATACATCAAAATATCAATTCAATCGATTTTTGTTTTCAGATGCAAATTAGTGCAAATACGAGTACCTAAACCAATATTTATGAATGGTACTCTATGTTGTTAGCAGTTTTATGTTTTTTAGTTATAAGAAAATTATTATTTTTTTAATGTCCTCCTGTCCTATATTAGAGTCTCACAAACTCACAAGTGTTTTCATTTATTGTCATCGCCACCTTGTTTAACTAAAAGAACTGATATTTTTACAAGACCATGCCTAGTAACTAACAATAAAGGGGTTTATACCTTCTGTTGACAAGCAATAGAAAAAATGCAAAATTATTAAGTCTGAAACAAGGTCGATTGCCAGTATAAATAAATAATTGATGTTTTCCCAACCCCAATAAGAAAAAATTGGCTATGTTTGTTTAACAGTAACGCTGCCTATAAGAGGAAACATTATTTTACGAACATAAAGAATCAGCTTTAACATAATTCAGTATTTATACAAAGTTCCTCTTCCGGAGGAAACATGAGGATTTCCTTCCTCTTTAATTTGGACGAAGTAAATAAACGTACATGAGTACGTGGAAACCTTCTGATATGTAGATAGTTCCACGAGAAGAGGGGGGGGAGCACAAGGGTTCATTAACACTAAGAAGAGGTTGGACTGCCTCGTTGGTCTAGTGGTCGCAAGCGCGACTGCTGAGCATGAGGTCCTGGGTTCGATTCCCGGGTCGGGCAAAGGGTTATTGGCATCAGGAATTCATCAGTAACAGCCACGGAGTCTGGATTTGTGCCCGGTTGATGGCAATAGGCTCGCCTCCTATTACATGGGACTTACAACATAACTGGCGAAATGTAGGTGTACTATTAGATACACCTCTGCGTAACCCTTCGGGGATTACAGGCGTGATGGTTGTTGTGGGAACATTACGAGCTAGTTATGTTAAGGGCTGTCTATTAACTGCTTGGTTGGTTGAGTGGTCGCAAGCGCGACTGCTAAACATAGGTCCTTGGTTCGATTTACGGGTCGGGCAATCTTCTGCACTCATGTTAGTTCCATTTTTAATTGAGCTGTCTCAGAGTACCAATGTCACAAGATACTAAGTAACGCATTGTGACAGCTAGCATGTGGAAATCAGCTTAAAATATAATCAATCCATAGACAAGACCCTGTCTACATGCCTGGATGTGTCTCCAAAATGTCGTTGAAACACCAATCCTCAGTCCTCAAGTTAATGTGACAATAATATTAAACCAGGCTATTTTCCCGATAAACTAGATTCAAATAATAATAAATGCAATTCAATACAATGATTGAGGAAAACCATACATTATATTAGTCAGAACTATTTACCGCTGGCAAAAACTGGGTTGAAAAATAATTACAAAAAAATATAATTTAAACTTCGTAGTATCTATGGCAATTTGTCACTGATTGCAATAATGTAACGTTACTAAATGGATTAACAAGGTCACATTGACTATAATAACTTAACATCACGCCTTTAAACCCAGATAGGTAAGGCAGAGTATCTAATAGCATCAATACAGCAATTTTTTTTTTCCTTCAGCCTACACTGTCCCACAGCTGGGCAAAGGCCTCCCCCATAGCTTTCCAAGTTTTTTTATACAATCTGCCTTCTCCGTCCAATCCGTTGAGAATAAGTCCAGATCGTCACGCCAACGTTTCTTGGGCCTGCCTCGGTCACGTCGGCCGCAAATGACTGCAAATTTTAATATCGTTAATTATGATTAACTGCCATGTTATAGAGGAGAGTCTAATGCCGACAACTGGTCACAAATCTGGCCTCCAGGGCTGCTACCGAGAAAATCCTGTTTGGAAAATTTAATAAGACATTACTTTCTTTGCAAATGATTGCATCCCGCTACGACTGTCCCATACAGGCTCACAGGGTGGGAATAGTCACGGGAAAATGTTGATATTGTGTACCTACTAACATAGATCGTAAGAAATTTGTTACTAACACTTATATATTATGGATTCTGTCCGAAATAAATGGTGAATAATAAAATAAAATTACCTGACCTAGGAATCGTACCAAGGATCTCATGCTAAACACTTGCGTTTGCGACCACTACCCTGTCTGGCGTACTACGGGTTATTCCACGAATCCCCCCTAAGTGAGAAAAAAAGAAATAAAAAAAAGTTAACAATTCCCCCCTGAAAATCCCTTTTTTTTTTGGGCGGTGGGAAATCATCAAATAACCGCTCGCTCGCTCGCGGGGCTGCGGGTTGTTCGCAAGAGATATTTGAGATGGGTGGATTTTAGTCAGTAGAAGTCTGACACTGCCTTCCGCTCTGCCCAAGAGCCATTTTCAATACGGTTGCGGTACTTCTCAAAGCGTCCACTTACAAATGGCTTCTTCATCATCTACAAGCATACCGGAAAATAATTTTGTCTATTAAAAAATAGCAAAATACTATTACGTGCTGGGTACCAATATTCCTACAAGAAAAGTTACAAAAATGGTTCCGATGTGTGGGGAGTGTGTGGATAGAAAAAAAATTAAGTGTGACAAGTCATCACGCAAGTAAATTTTCATTTTAACTACCTTTAGGAACACCCTAGGTACTTATCGTATCGTACAGGTAATACTATCAAATTGATGCTGTGAGCAGTTTAACTAAATCTTTTCTATGAATAAGCTAATTAAATCAATTATTAAACAGATCATACAATAGGCAGATGATAGGACGAGATTAATCTGACGTTGTCATTAGTTAAAAATAAAAAATAATATTTAATTACATAATAACAAATTAAAACACTCACAAACATTTCTGAAAAAAACTGTTAATCCTAAAACGTGTTTGTAAACAATGAATCTATAATCAGTTCACTTGTTTTAAACTAGATGGCGCTAGCTGTATAACTTTTAATCTCATTTTAGTAAGAAATACTTCGAAACCAATTTTCTCCATACACTTGTACCAGCTACCATTGCTATCACAATTACCCCAGATAATACACCAAAGCGCCCTTAATCAAATCACAATTTCAAAATTCAGTATTCTATTACATCGTAATAAGTTCAATCACAGAACCAATCTGTTGTTATATACTTGTTAAAGCCGACACACACAGCAGCTGTAATGCTAAAATGTATAGCAAGACATCTCTATTCATCTATTTTCTGTGCTTATAAAATCTTAAGTTCAAACAAATAGACGGATCGGGTTAAACAGCATACAGATTACGATAGTACAGATGTAGTTATTACGATGTGGCAATAACTAATTTATTTATAAGAAAATGAACTCTACTGGTCTATTTTACCAACTAAAGGGTTGAATTTTCCTAAGTTTGTTGTAAAAAACCTTCACTGGGCGTAACTGGTGCGGGTTGGCTAGATAGCTATAATATATACATCTTTCCCAAATATCGTACGGGAAACTCAACGGGGGCGTCGGAAATATATATTTTAAAACTTTGTTTTTATGGTTCAGTTTGACTCATTATTGTTTACATAAAACGTGCAATCAGACCATCACAAGAATAAAAAGACAAACACACAAATTGTATCTACCTATAATATACAGTACTATATAAGAAAAAGCACCTGAAAATGTACATTCCGAGATGCACTATACATTATAGCTGCCATGTGTGACGGACTTAAGGTTGCACAAGCCGACGGCTCGAACTCGTTGCCGGGCGTGGCTAATATGCATGTTATTTGGTAATGTTTTTAATTTATCTAGTTTTATTCATTTATCTAGTTTTTCTCTATTTATTTACATATTTATTTATTTATTTAGTGAACTATACGACGATTTATAACGAAAATGAGCGCGTGAAATTTCATAAATTGACCTTTGGGCGTATAGATATTATGGAAAAACTACTGGATGTATCCACTTAAAACAATTTATTTAAACTTTTGAATAAATTATCTATCCCTGTATGGTTTCACTTTTTCCATTTTCATTCTACATAAGTTATTTATTTACGCTGAAAGATGAGTTCAAATAAGTGTTAAAATGTGGAAGTTTCGACGCTCATAACTTCTAAACCAATGATTTTTTTCCAATTCTGCTTCCATACAGGGCTAGATAATGACAAAACCAGTTGATACAATTTTTAGTTTTGAATCTTCACCGTGAAACAGACGAGTAATCACCATACTACGTTTGTATGGAAGAATGACCGGCTAGTTCAACCTTAACGTAGATACGCGCCTAAACGTACAAATAAACCCTGCGCACGCGCGGGAGCCACGACCTGGCTCAATGCTACGCGCGTACATGCGACACACACATGTGTGTGCAAGTGTGTGCGAGGCGCGTGTCGACGGCTTGTTTACATCAACACAAATGTAAGTGTAGCGCGATGGATGGTTTTGATCTTTTTGCAAAAAAATTTGTATGTATTTGAATAAAGTAGCTTCTAGCATAAACAAATTCATACTTTGTTATGGGTATTAGCAGGTTCTTTGGAACGACACCTGCTATTATCCTTACGCGCCTACAATTTTTTTTTTTTTTAATCTTGATCTAGTTTTCCAAAGTTTGTGATTTTTGTTACCACGTCTAGGTGACCAAAAAGGGAGACGTTCTAAACTCATAATGCTACACTTATCTATTCGATTTTTTTTTGTCTAATGCTGATAAATATATTGTATACAAAATTACTGTTTATTTTTTTCATAACCTGAATTTAAACCAATTTAGAACACATTACCGACTGACAGCGTTGAGGAGCAGTTTTTTGATGCCCTCTTATAGTTTATTGTTAGTTTATTTATTAGTTTTTAATTAATGTACATAGTTAGTTAACTCGACATTTAGAACAAAACAACTTTAAGCCAGACAGATGAAATCGTGTATTGTTTAATTTATTGTCTGTAATAAACATCTGGTATCTCCTCATAATGTTGGTGTTACATTAATCAAACTGAAACAAATACAATTTCTTGAATACCTAAATATTTTTCAAGGGAAAACAGTTTCTCTGAACTGTAACTACAATTTAAATTACAAAACTTTTTCAATTTCGAATGTTTTAGTTCAATTTAGGCTGAATATTACTTGATAACGTCTAGTTACTTAACTAAAACAGTAGCCTGTAGAATATAAACAGATGAATTGATTCATCGTTTTCATTCATTTGTAGCAAAGAAAACCACTATTTATTATTATAACATTTAAAACAACGATACTTCGTTAGTTTCGCGTGGTTTGCGGTTATTAGGTACTATTTGTTTGTTTATTTTCCTATATATTATCTGACTAACGCTTTACCTACAAAACAGGTTACCTAGTAAAATACATTTTATTAAAACATAACAGTAAACGATGTAGTGTAACTTCTACAAAAAATACTATCTATTTACTGGGCAACCAGACCGCGGCAAAAAAAACCTGTATGAAAAGCCATCGGTTATTCGTCTTGTTTATTATTTTCAATAACTTTGAATGAATTGCACAGAGCTTATCATTCTACCACAATAACAAATAAACAATTGACCAAGACTACTCGGTCTTGCTATACGTACGTGTGTGTGAATGTTTACAGATAATAAAATATTCTCGAGTATTCAACTTCTGCGCACTATATTTGTTTGGTAGAGTCTTTGCCCTGGTCCCTTGCATTTAGAACGGCTTAGGGTCGCACTCTGATTTAATTATCGTAATATAGGTCCCCGATGCGTCATTTTGGTCCTTACATTACGATATTTCCTGGTATGAATATGGATTAGCGAATCGATCTGTTGGTCATTGGAAAGGCAAATTAAAATGGTAGAATGTTATTTAATACGTATAATTTTATGTTAAACTTATTGAGGTAGGTTGAATATAAAACTACTCAAGATAGGAGTTTAAAGCCATGCAATATCAGCATATTTTTTTTTAATTATATTTCTTCGATAATAAATCTCGGAAAACAAGACCTAGTGGCATTTCCAAATACTGTAGTGCTTATTGAATTTTTGTTAACATTATTTATTTCTTCTCAAGTATCGTTACGTATCAATCAATAAAATATCCCGAAAGGAGGCATAATTTCAAGTGTATGCTACGTTACAGTTTCACAATTCCTTTGTAAAAACGAATATTTTAAAGTCTCTTATATATGTAAGTATACAGTTTCAGAAAACAGGTGAACTATTTCCCAATAAGAGAAACGGCTTTGGCGAAAAAATTGAAATTTACATACGAAAGACGTCAGCCAGGAAAAACATAAATATTTTTCAGGCACACATTATGAAAGTTGTTTTTTTTTAAATCCGGTTGTATTCTCTTAATCTGTATCCGGTTAGACTTGGAAGTCAAATGGTAGGGATCATTGGGGACAGACTAAGCGGGTGATGGTTCGTTTGAGGTGCGGGCAAACCAGTACGCAGAGACTGATGACCAGCTACTGACAGATATTTGCCACACAATGGCCCACCTTCCATCTTGCGCTGCATCATACCCTGACACTTGCACACTTCGTTTGCATTTTGAATCAAGTATATGTAGGTAATGAAAATCTGCCATCGAAACCTTAAGAAGAAAACTGGCAGATAATTCAGTAGGACAGATAGGCACTACCTGCTCCCGGAGGGGCTGCTTTTCAACCTTATGACTCAGAGCATAAGAGTGAAAAATGGTCGACCGTCAGTGAGCTCGGTAGTACATAATTTTATGTTAAAATGCGATCTGTCCGGAATCACGTCCGGCTTTTGTCCGTACCGATTAGATCAACCGCCAATCAACGAAGTAGCTAGATACTGTTAATATATCGAAATACTGCTTAAAGTTAACTGTAGCAAACTTTAAGGACGAAATACTGCTTGAAGTTAACTATAGCAAATTTTAAGGACTACTGGGCTGCGGGTTGTTCGAAAGAGATACCGCGGCCCCGGACACAAAGGGCTAAGAAGGAACATGGGTGGTTTTAGTAAATAGAAGTCTGTCACTCCCTTCTGCTCCACCCAGAGCGGGAGGAGTCATTTGATGATTTCCCAAAAACAAAAAGGTTAAGCATTTCTTCCAGTTTTGATCGTTGTAATCCAAAATAATGTATTGTTTAGTCACACACAAATTGTTGTCATAATTTTGATTCTTACGACCCGCCATGACTTCGCTTGGATGCAATTTTCTATATACGAAAACGGTTTTCCAAAAAAAAATATTTCACTCATACAAGCCCTGCCCTGGCAAGAACTACGAATAAAAAACAATCAGATTCGGTTAATTGTGCTATTCTCAAGTCCCTCCGTAATACATGTGGCATGTGGTGATCTTTATTTATAGAGATTAATTTCATCTAAGCTTACTGAAAAGATGATGAGATTAGTTTTTTAACCACTCAAAACGGTGTAGGAAAACATCGTGAGGAAACCGGCCATGTCCAAGAACCAAAAATTCAAAGCCAACCAAAGCTTCCATGTGACATCTATCAACCCGCACTGGGCCCACATGGCGGATAACCCCCATTCCCTATCATAGAGAGGATGCCTGTGTCCCAGCAGTGGGAACATTTATAGGCTGCATGATGATGATGATGAACCGCTAAAGATTACTAAAACGGCATACAACAAAAATCTTCCTTAACACCAAATATAGCATAATTCAACTGGTCGTTTCGCACACAATTACGAGTACATACTGCATGTGTGTGTAATCCTTTAAAATGTTGCCAACTTATTTATGGAGTTAATCCTTCTTTATGACATTAACATGTCGGTATAATTCCTGATTGTTTTGATGATCATCCCTGTCACGGAAAACAGATCTTGACAGCCGTTTAATTATTATATTATATCAACTACGCAATTTATATGGTAAGCAAAAAAACTTGCAAGTAATAAGAAAATATACTTACTAAAAACTATCAGTCTCACGGTCTGACCACGAGTTATTATGATCAGTTATATTATATTTAAAAAAAAATAACTGTTTGATAAATTGGTCCGTGCCAATTTCTTTGCTGGCCACATTTTGGCTTTATAAATAAAAGAGAAAATCCTTTGCAGGTGCTTGTAAAATTGATGTACTGAACTGTGATCTAATATTTTTTGCCTAGGTTAGCATGTCAACAGCAGGGTCCAACAAACACGTCCATTATGGCGATTGTACTTGAAAACAATCTACTACATTAGTAAAACATTATCGGATTAACATCACGCTTGATACAATCAACAGATACGATCATCATAAATAATTTATTTCTCCCATTCTAAGCGTGGAAAATCACAACAAGGCTATAACAGTACATAACTAAACTTAGCTTTCTCAGAAATTGTGAATTTCTGAGAAAGCTGGCTCTAATTACGTTCTCGACTATCTTCTTGATACGTAAACGGTCGAGATCCAGGAATTAGACACACACAAACACACATACATACTTGTAGATGTAACTAATTGTCCTTGGTTAAAAATAAAACATCCCTTTCTTCCTGTGGGAGTTGAAACTGGGGCGCTATGATGATTGAATGAGAAACTTTCACAATTATTGTAAACATGAAGGATTTCCTTAATAAGGAAGGGTCAAATTAGCCTGAATTCAATTACTCAAGAATATCCCCCTATCTAACAAAATATATGACTGAAGTTTCGATGCATTGCGTGATATTGGCAATGCATAGGGCCTAAAGAGAACCGGATCGCCCGGTTCTTGCTACTGAACCAGAACCTGTTCTGCATGTCCTAGTGATATACAACCGATAACAGCTGACTTTCATAAATCTACGCCGTCCCAGCGTTAGACTGGTACTTTTCTGATAGCTCCTAAAAAAAGGAATCTTTCTAAACCAATTTTTTTGAACTGTCCTTGTTCATGTAATGAAATTTTCTAGGAACTTACCCTGAATTTGTTACGAGAAATGCTGTGATTTCCAAATATTAACTACCTAGGTCCTTTTAAAAAGAAACGTATCTAGTAATTGAAATACTCATTTCACAGCATCTGCAGTGCCGCACCGGTCTTACTCACAATCATTAAAATGGTCGAATTGCGCACACATCGGGGCGCGCCATTAATACCGAAACGGTCTTTTGGTCCTAAGTTCCCGTTTGCTCCTTTTTGCACAACAAGAGATTAATGCTCGTGAGTAATCCACGCTGCTACGGTTTCGGACTGACCGAGTTTAGATTTCATTTGCTAAATTAGCACCACGCTAATGGGTACGTGATTTTACAATTTGAGGTAAGCTGGCACCTATGTACCTAAGGCGTCTTATTATCACAAGATTTATGGCTATATGCTGCGCCGACCCCAAATAAATTGGGATAAGGGAATGATGATACGATTAATATAAAGTTAGATGGCTGGATGATCTACGGGACGGCTATGAAGAAGGGAACGATCTATAAGACCACGCAACTGTCATCCGATGGGAGAGTTCTACAAACGGGCCAAGTTATTAGATGGAACCTCTTTAAGAGTGTTCTGGCTCAAGTTTATTCATTTATTATTTATTTCAATAGGCTCGCCCCCATTAGGTATATGGGACTTAAACATAACGTGCGAAATGTGGGTGTACTATTAGGTACACCTCTGCCTAACCCTTCGGGGATTACAGGCGTGATGTTGTGTGTGTGTGTGTGTTATTTTTTTATTCATTTACACATACATTTGTTTTAACAGGTAAGACCCAAGCTAACAAAAGTAGTCATAAATTGCTAATAGTCCAGTCCCAAGTAACGGGTCTGGGTAGAAACACAAGTTACACAGTGGACAACACACTTAGTGTAATGTGAAAATATGTCCAAACACCGAGACACACTATTTAGTGTTCTTATTGCACGAATCTAAAAACCGAAGTGATGGATATAAATATTGATGGATGGAGAGGGAGAGGAAGGCCAAAGAAAAGAATGAGGATTGTGTGAGGAATGATATACATGAGAAAGGAGTAAATGCCACCTTGACGTGTATCAGGGAAGAATGGAAAAAGAAAACGTGTTGCGCCGACCACAAATAGAATGGGATAAGGGCAGGAAGATGATGATTGCACGAATCTACAAGAGATGAATCAGGTTTATCAAATTCAACATTCAAAGGCCTTCAATAACATCATTCTTGGACAGTTAATAGATTAATTCAAGGTGCAGTCCAATCACGCCAAGCATCAACTGGAAATGGACAGCGACTTTCAAGAGGGAATCGCTATACAGATGAACTCATTTACAAGAAATGTAGCAGACATATCAGAAAAACTTGATTCAAAAACTCTTGAATTGTCCATAACGCACCATACAAAGACAATTACACCGGCCACAAATATTCTCAAATAATATTCTTTTTGATACGCTGTGTTATTTAATTGTGACGATGTACGTTACAATGTAGATTCAACTTTGTCTTTTAGTCGTCAAAAGCTGAATAATATAGCGGAATATGTGACTGTACTGATGAACCTCGAATGTCTTAGTGTTGACTTAGTTAATATTAGTAGACAGATTGGCAGTTGTAAAGTTTTGTTAACAATAAAAAACAATACTATATTACCCAGCTCAACCCACTCTCCCATGATTCGTGGATTCGATCTCCTACAGAAGACCCCGTCGGTTCTGTTTTTTCTTCTTCAACACATTTAGCGCTCAAAACCTCTGATCCTCTGGATAATTTTGCTCCAACCCGTTTCTATAGAACGATCTGTTTGATCAGTTTAGGTCTGAGCTTAATCACGTATGGATTCTCCGGAGTAGATCTTTGAACATATGAGAACTAATTGACAAATCCTAGTGTAGTTGTAAGTCCTTATAATGTAACTGATTGTTATCCTTATCAATAAAAAAAACAAACTGAAGGACGCCGATACCAATACTGTAACTTGTGTTGGTATCGGTCACAGTCGAAACATAAACTGTTTAGGTAATTGTCAAAACACTTAGATATCATGGTCGCCTTTTACGACACCTAGCTTGCATATAGCCGGCCGGCGGAAATATTCACTAGTCTTTGTCCTTTATTTTGTTATTATTAAATTCTGAATTGGAAGACTGCCTTGTTGGCCGTGTGGTCGCAATCGTGACTGCTGAGCATGAGGTCCTGGGTTCGTTTCCCTGGTCGGGCAAGTTGTTATTGCGTTTTCGGTCACAAACTTCTCAGTACCAGGAACGGAGTCTGGATTTATGGCAAAAGGCTCACCCCTTATCACATGACTGGTAAAATATGGATGTACTATACAGTAGTCCTCTGTCTAACCCTTCGCCGATCACAGGATTTTATGTTATGTTACGTGTGTTGCTATAATTTTATGTTACGTTACGTGTGTTGCTATTATTTTATGTTATGTTACGTGTGTTGCTATTATTTTATGTTATGTTACGTGTGTTGCTATTATTTTATGTTATGTTACGTGTGTTGCTATAATTTTATGTTATGTTACGTGTGTTGCTATTATTTTATGTTGTGTTACGTGTGTTGCTATTATTAAAGGCAAATTAAGATTCTGTTGTAAGAACGAAACAGTAACCTATGAACAAAAGACACTCACTTATTATACCAATAAATACTTGACATACTTTTGTGTGACGAAACTGTCAAAACCTTTACTAAGTGATGGTCTAAGTAATCATTAAAGCTCTCTGAGTGCGGCAGTTAAAGTCCTCTTCTACACTCTGCATATCGTCTTATTTATTTCCTAACTAATTACAATTGTAGTTAAGATAAGACAATGTTTTGACACTTGTACTTATACAAAATGCCTTTACAGCAAATAAATTAAAAGATGGGCTGGTCTGTTAGCAATAAATAGTACCAGGAGATAATAAGGTCACAGAGATAAGTTAATACCGATGTAATAATGTAAACAATTACACACACCGCAGTTTTCCAACGAATGCGTGTGGAGATTTAAATTAAAATTACTATCTGTTAATATGGCTCGGCCGCAGCTGTGTAATGAGTCAGATTGTTGACTTGCTGACCAAGAATTTAATGTAGACAGGACTGTATATTAATGTGGTGTAGGTAGAAATCTATTGATATTATTTCTGTAAGCCTATATTATCGAACAGCAGGGCAAAGGCCACCCTCTTTCCACTTTTCGCGATCGTGTGCGATTGTAGGCCAATTTGAGAATGAGTCCAGCTCATCCCGCCATCTTCTTCTCGGCCTACCGCGTGGTCGTAGATGTGACCAGCCCTATTCCATTTCAGTCATTCCTAGTAGCTGTAAGGTCAGTATCAGCTATTTGGGTTTTGGAGCGAAGTATTGTGGTCCTAAAGCGGTCCGTAAGTTTGCCACCCACTCCACTTCGCTCCATAGCTCGTTGGCAGATAATATGATCTTACTTAAGTTATCATGTCTGGAAGCGCATCAATGAGTTCAAAAAGAAAAAGTCTTCTCCTTGACGGACTAAGAATTCCAGAAGCTCGTGGATGCTATAAGAGAAGCCATTAATGAGCTAGGAGAGACCGGCCGGCTGAAGTAGATCTCTGACGAGTACTGAGAACGATTGATAAAATATGAGATTCTGTAGCCTTAATTTATAGGATTCGACCCATGGAAGATTGTTCGGGAATTACTATTGAAATCGAATGCTAAGAACCACAAGGCAGGATAGGAGGATGAGATGATGACCTAATAGTAGTCTTCTGGCACCTTTGATCTGTACAAAAAAAAGAAAACACGCGGCAACCGATTTAGTATTATCTATCGACCTTCCTCGAGAGACGAATATCTGTTACGCAGAAAAACATAAGCTTACGGAATAGTTATGGAGAAGAACCAGGCGAGTACAACATTGTCGACCACCTCCCTGACGTTGACTAAGATCTCACGGGTTTTTCTCCCTGGAAAACTAAAGACAAAAGCCTTTGCAGAAGTAACTGTTGTTACTGTTAGTCTGTGACATCCCACTGCTGGTATAAATATATATATAGGTAGTTATAGTTTTAGAGATACACCAAATTTTAAAAACCTGCAAATTTATCTTTGACATTCATACAAACACTGCGAAAAACCAATATCACACAGAGTGTGTATTTCTGTGGCCGCTATATCAACAAATAATACTTAAAGGGGGCTTTAAGGGGGGGGGGGGGTTCTTCCTACGATGGTACGAAACCTTGCACGAGCGAGTCTGACTCACACTTGGCCGGTTACTAGATTAACTTTTCTTCAAAATAAATACAAATTTAAAATACCTATAAATGTCTAAAACATTTCAGAAATATAATTATGTACATAATATCAAATCTATTTCGATACGTGTTCTTTGTCGGTATACCTTTGATCGTGCCGGTAGCACATATAATTCCTATCCAGTAAGAATGCTGGTAACCGCAATAATAATTATTGATAGCTGTAAAAACAAAATACGTTCCATTTATTAATTAACAACAACACATGCCTATTGTTTATGTATAGGAGAATGGAGTATGGAAATAATTGTATAAATATGAGGTTAATTTTAATCATAACGTAATATTGTATTGCTTGCATCAGTTTAGGTAATTAGACTTTGACCAAGTGTATATTAATTTATGTACTTAGGCAAAGTACTGCAATTTAGTTTTATCTAAAGTCAGGGTAATGGTTACCCTAGCTGGTGGAATAAAATTATTGTTAGGAATTATTGGTTGAGCAACTATAAACTTTGTCATGTTTTACGGATTTGGCTATAGTTTAATTTAATTTTACATTTTTGTTTTATATTGTGTTATAGCATCGTATTGGATGTATTGTCTGTAATGTTGCTATAACTAGTGGTAAATAAATAAATAAATGAAAATGAATGAGAGAAAATATTGCAAGACCTTTTAGACTTTATGCAGATAATTATATTATACTTAGGCAAAAGTCGTATGTAAGGATCGAGCAGGTAGGGTTCTGCGGTTTCTGCCTACCTCCATGGGAAAAGGGCGTGGGTTTATCTATGCTATATTAGACTAAAACTTCACTCAAGTTGGGGGGATGGGGGATGACTGCTGAACTATCAAAGCTTCCAATCAAAAATCGCGGAGTTTGTAAGGTATATACTCAGATCCAAAGTAAAAAAATCAAAATTCCTTACAAGAGTTCTTTTCCTGGCACCCACGAACCAGCCTAGTAATCTTGAAATTCTGCAGGTTATAGAAAACGTCCCAGGCTATTAGGCATACAGACGGCCAAGCGAAAACCTTAAGACACATCTACGAATGTATGAACATAAACACGCATATCTTTTTACGCCCTTATCTTTACAACCTCGGCTTGTAAACTCAAGTCCTTGAAACTAAAAAAAAAAGAGTCAAGAAACGAGGTAAAAAAGAAAAAAATATTCTGTAAAACCAGTACTGGAAATGTCCTCTGAAATTCTACTTTCAGCGGCTGAATTTCAAGAATGTACCTGAACACGCCAGCTTTGAGCTGAATAGCAAGACAGATTATGGCGTAAGTCGTCGCTAGAGACCGAGCGCACAGTGCGCCACAAAACATGTGTTTGGAAAAAGAGGAATTTTTCATTTATTTTTATTTCTTGTGAAAGCTTTTGTTTCGTTTGAAAGTGAAAGTTTTGTTCGCTGTAAGAACTGTATTGTTTTGAGTATATTAAGGTTTTTTTTTGCGAATTTTATTCTGGTTCTTTGTAAAATGTGTGTTGTTTAAACAGGAATTTTGTAGACAAATTATTATTTCAATCACAATGGGTTCAAAGTAATCATAACGTTGCTGATGTTTTGGTTTTAGTTTATTATTTCACAATTATTTCTTAAAAGATCCTCTTTACAGTACACTAGCTTATGCCCGAGATTTCACCCGTTATGGTCCCACGGGATAGTACCACTGGGATTAAAAGTATATCAGGCTACAATCTATCTATGTTCCAAATTTCACCGAGATCCGTTTAGCAACTCTGGCGTGATTGAGTAACAAACATCCATAATTTTTTTTTGCATTTCAAATAGTAGTAAGATGAATTCTCACGAGATTATATAAATACTTTATTACTTCATAATATCAACATTGCTTTGGGCCCATACCGATTTCGCTTTTTTTTTTGGAGGGTGGGAAATCATCAAATGACTCCTCCCGCTCTGGCATAGCGGTAGGGAATGTCAGACTTCTACTGACTAAAACCACCCATGTTCCTTCTTAGCCCTTTGTGTCAAGGCCACGGTATCTCTTTCGAACAACCTGCAGCCCCGACGGGTTACCAATTTACCTCACAACTCATTATATTAAAAGAGATGACGTAACCACTATTTCGCTTTCGTACCAAAAAAACCAGCAAAAAAAATTAACAATCTCCATTCTTTTTTCTTTTTTGTCCCCTGCCGAGTACATTTCACCCAGCGTGCAGCGCCCGACACGCCAAGTGTCACGTTACGCGTGTAGAGCGTCTGCGAGCGATGACACTTGCAACTGCTATTTGCTCTAATTGCAAGTATTATTACACGGCAGTCTACGATACGTCGGTGTCGGCTGTGTCTACACATTCGAGACTTTGACACTAGCAAGTTCTAGCAACTAGAGTTGCGAGTTGAGAGAGTTGTGATGATGATAATTTGACGTTGTTGTATCACTGTATGTATACACGCATCCAATTTTAAAAACGATTCTTTCCTGCTGCATTGATTAGCGCTTTACGTTTTCAGGTAGTTTAGTATTTTAGGTAGAAATAGGTTTTTTATCAAAGTAGAAACCGTAAAATTGCTTTTGAACTTAACTAAGTATAAACAATACATATTAGTGTTATTCAGGCATAATTATGTCACCCGGACAGTTGCCTCTGTTTTTGCCTCTAAAACAAATCACAAAAGTTATTTCAGCATTCAATACAATATCTACGTAAAACTGAAACGCAGATCATAACATTACTAAAACGCATTATTTTATGAAACAACAAGTCAATACTTTACATTGTTTACATTTTACATCAACGAGTAGGTATCACAAAATAAATATTATTATTCATTGTACAAAACCGCAACGAAACGTTGCGTTGAGATAATATCTATTTTTTATATTGAAAACATGTTGTTCTCAAAAGAACGGACAGCATCAATGTTTCCTAAAATAATGTTGAGATCTAATTAGGTAATCGATTGGACAAAATTACATCCCACTTATACAACAAAAAACTTCGTAAGGCACGCAGGTTATTATTGAATCTAAGTAGTCATGATTTTACACACCAATATCAAATGATTTGAGAACCTAATTGTTGTGATATATTCGAAGATGGTTTGGTCCGATTGTCAAATTGACTTGGATAAAACAATTTTTTATTTTATTTTTACATGCCGAAGATTCCATCATTAGTGAACACTATGCAGAGTAACAACAGTAATTGTAGGATAACTAGGTTATTCTTTTCGGATATTTCCGAATCAAACACTCAATCCCACTACACGGGCAATTGCAGAAGGTAAAGCAAAAGGCAATAGGTAAGTTTCTATTACATTTCATGTACCTACTTGGCATTTAGATGGAATTAGGAAATCTTTGGAGAAAACCAAAAGATCATGATTACATCTAATATCCATGATATTTTGTTTGTTTTCGCGTACCACTACCGGCACATAAAGGTATTACCTACATCGTAAAACATTTTGTGTTATAAACAACACAATTTTTTTTTTAAGCAAAAAGGTTTTTGTCAATTTATTTAGTTTAGGCGTTAAATCAATAACACTAGAACCGTAATCAACGACCACCTTTACCAAAAGCCTTGAACTTAATCAAACGGCTCAATAACAGAATAAAAAATTGCGTGCTAAATTTCAATTTTTCGCACTAACCGATGTATGACGCATCCTTGCGTTATCTACAGCTACAGGAGGTATCTCACCGTATGTCGGTTTATTAGTCGTGTGGTCCAGGCATGGTTGCCAACCATGTTCTAATATACCGGGTGTAAATCAACTCATCACACAGCCGTCAACCAAGCATTCTGTACATCAAACTAAGTACCCCTAAGCAGAATTTTTTGCTGGAAAACGACTTTTTTTGGGTCAAAAATCACATTTTATGGTAAAATTCAATGTAGCACTGTTAAAACATTGTGCTAGTGAATGCTTTGAATAGTAAACGGGTCATGGAGGTAATTTAAGTAAAGTACCTGAAAAACCAGTATTTACAAAAACAGCTGTGAAAAATTTGGAACTTTGACTCCCAATATCTCCGTAACTAGGAGGTTCCCAGGTACGAGTATGGTCTAGAACAAACATATATCGCAGTGGTGGGGAGAACAAGTGCCCTTCATTTGCGTTAAGAGTACTTTTACACCCTATATAAGTTACTAGCTTTTGCACGCGGCTTCGTCCGCGTGGTCGTCGGTTATCGCGCCTTAAAGTCAACTTTTCATCCCCCTCTTTTAACTCATTACAACCCTTTTTTCGCATTAAAAGTAGCCTATATCCTTTCCCAGGCTCTAGACTATCTGTGCACCAAGTTTCGTTTAAATCGTTTCAGTAGTTTTGGCGTGAAAGCGCGACAGACAGACAGACACAGTTACAATTTCAGTTATAATATAAAGTAAGGATTATATTTATGTAGATATTTATTTATTGTTTTTATGAGGAGTTTTTATGAGGAGCTTGCGCGTGGCTTAATAAGAACTGCCACTCGGGCCGATCTTTAGGTAAAGCTGTGCTTGCCTAGGTCGGTCTGTAGATGGGTGACCGCCCAACATACTGAGTTTCCTCCGTGCCTCGGAAAGCACGTTAAGCTGTTGGTCCCGGCTGCCATATATAGATCTTTGGCAGTCGTTACAGGTAGTCAGTGACCTGAAATTCTGACATCCAGTCTTACCAAAGAGTATCGTATTACCTAGTAGGTATTAACTGGGTTGTGGAGGTCAGATAGGCAGTCGCTCCATCTAAAATACTGGTATTCAGTTGCATCCGGTTAGACTGGAAGCCGACCCCAACATAGTTGGGAAAAGGCTAGGCAGATGATGATGATGATGATTTATTTATTATTTTTGCCAAGTTTTCTTACAAACTAGTGACTGGAGTTTCCTTTTAGGCTTCTGAAGCCTGTGCAGAAGAATCCAATCTTTCACTACATAACAACATTAACAAACTTGTTTTTTGTTTTATAGTAAGAACCCTGTGCTTAAAATTAAAATAACATTTTAAGTCTACCACCAGCCTTGAACAGAAGTGGTTAACAGTGTACATGCCTTCTATATGTGAGCTGTAAAAAGTGTTATTTAACAAAACCTGTAGACTACAGTGTTTGCAGAAAATTATTCACAAACCCAGAAGACTGAAACACAAAAATTTATTGTAGTTTGATTTGTTAATGTTATTAACTTAATTGACTTATTTTTTTAGTAGACCCAATCCGCGTTTGTTTCTTCTGCTGTGCTGAACTATAACAAAGCTTTAGATTGCTGAGAAGAATCAAATGTTTGGAAGCAGAAGAGCTGTTTGCACAGATAATGAATGGGAATTACGAGGTGGGATACTTCAATAGATAATTATTGTCATAACTTTGTTAAGTGCGAATATTTTATTACACCGTTGTGATCATACAACACAAATGAGCTCAGAATCTTATGCAGACCAGTCGCGCTTGCAACCACTAAACCATCTAAGCGCATTCAGATAAATAATCAGTACATATATGCATATAATATACGTACACGTGTTTATTGTTTTGTTGCGAGTGTAAACAAGAAATACTTTCAGCTTACTGCGCACATAATTGCGTTACAAAAAGCTGGGCTAATGTGAAGGATGACTGGTGGATACTAGATATGTAGGCACTTTGGAATTAAACGTTACTTTGCGGAAAGTATAAAATAATTATATTATACAACGGCATGAAAATCATCACTATCATAACTATCACTAAATATTATAAAACAAAGTCGCCTGTCGCGTCTGTCTATCTGTCTGTCTGATCGTGATAAACTCAAAAACTACTACACCGATTTTCATGCTGTTCGCACCAATGAATAGAGTGGTTGAGTGGTGAGCCGCGGGCATCAGCTAGTTAGAAATAATACTTCTGTGTCAAGAAAGTGTCGGAAAAAGATCGAAAATCTCGTTCTCAGCTTTCACGAGATTATTTTCATTAGAGAAAACAGTAAAGTGTGCACACACAAAAATATGACGTAATATATTATACACTTCTGGACACATCTATTGGCCCACCTTAAAGTTTAGGTTTCGATGGCCCCTACCGAAATATGATTGCTAGATTGAACAAAAACTGTTAATGCAGTTTTAAACCTGATACATTTTACCATCTTTTTCGATCGTATTGTTTTAAATTTGAATTCAGAATACCATACGACATGGAGCTACGCCTAACAAGTCGGATATGCGCCTTGTTAAAGGCAATTGATTTTTGAATAAAAAACATGTTTTATCAAATAAAGGTTTAATTTAATAACGCGTGTTGCCTCCATGGGCATCTACCACAGCTCTCATACGATTAGGCATAGAGTTTATCAACCGCTCTATGAAATTTTGAGGGATCATCTCCCATTCCTCTTCTATGGCAGTTTTCAACTCCTGCATCGTCTGGGCAACTGGCTGACGAGCCCTAACACGTCTTTTTAGCTCGTCCCACATGTGCTCAATGGGGTTCATGTCTGGGCTTCTGGCTGGCCAGTCCATAACTGTGATGTTCACATCCCGAAGATATTCCCTGACGATGCTGGCCGCATGGGCTCTTGCATTATCATGCATAAAAAGGAAATTTGGGCCCACATAGTCCGCGTATGGTATCACGTGAGGTTCTAAGCACTCACGAATGTACCTTTCAGCATTTAATGTTGGCAGCCGTGGTCCTGTAACAACCTCAAGTTGAGTTTTGCCGCTCGCGGATATACCGCCCCAGACAGTCCATGAGCCACCGCCATAAGCAACCCTCTCTTCAAAGCAGCATTGTGCGAAACGCTCTCCCTTACGTCGGTAGACCTTCTTCCTTCCATCATTGCCATGTAATACAATTTTAGACTCATCAGAAAAGAGTACACGGCTCCAATCTTGCTGTGTCCAATTTAAATGACTGCGTGCGAAATGAAGGCGCGCTCTGTTCGGTGGGCTCGCGTTAGTTTGGGTCCATTAGCTGGCTTGTGTGGTACCATATCGCGTTCTTTTAACCTTCTCCGAACAGTTCGAGCGCTCCGTGGAAGTCGCGAAGTTAGTTTTGTATCTCAATGGAGGTAAGGTGACGATTTCTCAAGCTGGTCGTCACGATGAATCGATCCTGCCTTTCAGTTGCGACCCGAGATCGTGGCCTTCCTTGGCGACGAACAAAGCCGCCAGTCTCTAGGTACCTCCGATAAACATTTCGGACCGCAGATCGACTTAAATTAAGTTGAGCACTCACGTTTCTTTGGCTGTGTCCGGCCTGAATAAGTGCCACAGCTTGGGCGGCGACTTCAGGTGAAGTATCCATAGATTATTGATAGAACCTCACCTTAATGTTAAGAATAAGTAATGTTTGTTGCAAAATCAAATATATCAATCACTTTTTCAAGAATTAAATCCAAGTAAACCAATAAAACCAAATTTTCTTAGTATTCGATTGTTTGTTATCAACAAACAGGCTCCAAATTGTCTTTTGTTTCTTTAAATTCTGTGTTCGAAATTCAAAAAAAGACTATTGAATGAAATTGTGAATGTGCCAGGTTCAAAACTGCATAAAAACTTTTTGCTCGGCCTAATATAAAATTTTAGCTAGGACCAAACGAAACTGAAAATACAAGGTGGGCCAATAGTCCAGAAGTGTATAACAGCATCGAATATTTAAATAAATTAATAATATTTCAGAGCGGAGGTGGCCCTGTGATGGCGGCCCCGACTTACACAAACAGTGAGCCGAGGGTTCGAACCCAGTTGTAGTTTGTGTAATTTATTTCATCACCACTGCTCTCAAAACGGTGAAGGAAAATATCGCGAGGAAACCGGGAACCAAAAAATTCGAAGACATGTGACATCTACCAATCCGCATTGGGCCCGAGTGGTGGATTATAGCCCATCCCTCTCCTAGAGAGGAGGCCTGAGTCCCTGCAGTGGGAACATTATAGGCTGATGATGATGATAAATAATAGCAAACGCAATACAAACAGGTCTTGGGGAGGAGGATTTGAGTTATGTGTCTACTACCTAGATCTGGCCTGGTATTGACACCCGATGACTGTGCTAGACTAATCTAAACTCTCGGTTGAGTTTTGAAAAATGATTGTAGGATGTATTTCATGTTGTGTGTTATTTTTATTTATATCAGGGCTAAATTGAGAGCACGAGGGCGCGCGGTAGATTACCAATGCGCTGGACCGACCAAACCAAAACTGCACTAAATGGTCCACTCCACGAATGCACGAGGCAAGCAACAGTACGAGAGGAATGGCGACGAATTGTGAACATTGCCACCACCCCTGTCATGAAGAGAAGAACGTACTCGTATAATATATTATATTTTATATTATATTTAATTAGAACGATTGCCTAGATAGTACTGGCGTTAAGTTATTAAATAGCAAGCAAGCGAGCAATAGCAAGTGGCGTTCTGTGGTTTCTGCCTACCCCCACGGGAAAAGGGCTTGAGTTTATGTATGTATGTGTATACAGAAAAAATAGAATACGTCGTACCTATGCGTGCCAACTGTGCCTACCAAAGTGCCGTAGTTCGATATTTATATTAAATGTGTAGGTACAAGCGCGGTGCAGTAGGTACCCGTAGTACTACGGGTTCGATAACCCGAGGTCGACTAGTGTTTACTTTACACACTCGTTATTATGTTTAAATCGCAATAATGTGCGTTTAGTAAAGCTGGTGTTTCGAGACGGCCGGAAGATGGCGTTGGCAGTATTATTTAGTGCTTCCGTGTGAACTTGATTTTTTGAACTGCTTTTTAAATTTTTCACGTTTTAGTGTTTTTGAAGAAGTTTTATTTTTTGCAAAATAGTCCTATTTGTTTCACAGTAAAATAATATTTCTTATTATATTAATTAAAAAACTTATTGTCTTTAATACTCGTAAAAAAAACACATACCATTTTAGTTACTTAGGTATCCATGTACTACAAAATATTATAATAAACGAATTTATTCACTAATGACTAATTTATTATATTTACCTAATAACTGCGCACATTAATAGGCTTACAATTTCAACGAATACACACTTTTAATAGTATATTATTTATGCACAACAATAGCCGCCATAACAAACCTCATCATCATCATCATTCTCTTGCCCTTATCCCAATTCATTTGAGGTCGGCGCAGCATGTCTTCCTCTTCCATACTTCTCTGTTTCTCGTCATCTCATGAGACACCTCCTTTTTTACCATATCATTTTTAACACAGTCCATCCATCGTTTCTTTGGTCTTCCTCTACTCGTATATCCTTCCACATTCATATTTAAAACCTTCCTCACAACATTTTCCTCATTCCTCCGCATCACATGCCCATACCACGACAACCGATTTCCACACAACTTTTCAGTCACCGGCGCCACTTTCAGACTTCCTCTTATGTACTCATTCCTTATTTTATCCATTCGCGTAACACCGCACATCCCCCTAAGCATTCTCATCTCAGCCACATGCAAATGCCTTTCATTCATCCCTTTTGTGGCCCAACATTCTGATCCATACAAGACAGCAGGTCTAACCATTGTTTTATAAATCTTCCCCTTTAGTTTAAGGGGAAAGCGGGAGTCGCAGATTGTTCCCGTGACCTGCCGCCATTTCATCCATCCCGTGTTAATTCTGTGCTTAACACTACGATCTATTTCGCCGTCGCTTTGCACGAGTGAACCGAGATACCGAAAGTCGGAGCAGACCGAAAGAAACGCGCCATCTAGCGCTATGAGTTCAGGGCTGGAGAGACCGCCGAAATCGCAGAACATGTATTCGGTTTTAGTTCTACTGATTTTCAAGCCTACATTCTCCAGCCTCTGTTGCCACTTCTCCAATCTACTCTGGATCTCAGGTCCATCTTCACCGACAAGAACAATGTCGTCGGCAAAAAGCATGCACCAGGGTGCCTCTTCCTGCATGTCCGATGTCAAAGCATCCATAACCAACAGGAAGAGGTACGGACTCAAAGCCGACCCTTGGTGCAAGCCTACAGCCACATTGACATAACAAACCTATTGGTTGTAATTGGAAATAATTAAACTGTGGAATTACTAACTACCTAGCTTGTAAACAATCTCCTACCTAATTATATAGTTAAATAATTACATAAAAACTGTTCATAACGGTTAGCATTTAGCTATAGACTTGATACTGCAGTTTTTTATGATTATTGCAAGTGTCAAGAGTCACAGGTTAAAAGATAGTTGTCTGTTATCACTCTCATTATTGCTGTTAAGGACTTAATTGGCTGGTATCTGAACAGTTTAGATTCGAAGATAACTTTTTTAATATAAAAACACGCCTAAGGGTTAGGCAGAGGTTGCTAGCTCGCCGTCCATCCGTCTTATGACGACGACAGGCCGTGTCGACGGCGCGTTCGTGTTCCACGCGCGCCTCAAAGATATGTCAGCAACATGGAAGGGGCCCGCAAGGGCCGACGCCCGTCGGGGCTGCGGGTTGATCGAAAGAGAACGTGGCTTCGGCGCAAGGGCTAAGAAGGAACATGGGTGGTTTTTAGTCAGTAGAAGTCTGACACTCCCTTTCGCTCTGCCCAGAGCGGGAGGGGTTATTTGACAATTACCCACCCCTCAAAAAAAAAAGTGTTAGGCAGAAGTATAGCTGCTGCGTGACTGTTCGAAATAGATACCGCAGACCCGAAACACAAAGGGCTAAGAAGGAACATGGGTGGGTTTTAGTGAGTAGAAGTATGCCACGCCTCTCGGCTCCACGCGGAGCGAGAGTCCATTTGATGATTTCCCAACCCCCAAAAAAAAGGGGTTAGTTCTGTTTAAGTCCAATGTTAATTAAATGGGTGACTTTCACCTAAATGTCAAGTTATACAGTTTTTTTACGTTCATATTTTGCTAACACACACGACACATACTTCACACAACACATATTTCCTGATGATTTGCTTATCATTTGTATTTGACCTTACAAAACGCAGTGTCATTTAATACCTAATCATTTTACACAAGGAAAAAGTGCAATAAAATACAAAGTCACTATGAAATTAAATGGAAATCTCTCATCTCTCATCACTGTGCAATTACAGGCTACACTGCCTCCGTTTAGTCACTATCATATGTGATTAGATTCATCATCGGAATCCCCACAGTTTTTTTTCAGAATGAGGAAAACTGAAGTCACTTCGTGGAAAAAACTCGCGTGTCAATTTGTAACGAGTGATAACACGAAACAGATCGCACTCGTTTAAGTAATTGCATTTTATTCAGTAATAACTTCTTCCTCGAATGGGATAAAAGTTTGATGAAGTAACTGGTTTTCCTGTATTCACTGTCAGTCCATAAATTCTATATAACATAATATCACACTATGTGGTTACAGGGTTAGGCAGAGGTATACCGAATAAGTAAATCTCCAATTCGCCAATTATATTTAAGTCGACGCGAGCCTATTGCCATTAACTTGACCCTAATTCAGACTCCGTGGCTGCTATTAATGAACTTAAATCTATATATTCACTAATAAAAAGCAAAGCTGTAAGTTTGTTCGTGTGAACGCGCTATTCTCAGGAACTGTCAAACCGATTTGTGTTTGATAGACCAATTATTTGGGAAGGTTACAGGCTATTTATCAATACGCTACGACCCTTAGAGATACTATGAGAGGAACGATGCTCCAGCAATTTGTTAAAGTTTAACGCAACGTTTCTGGAGAGAGGTATGAAATATCTCCAAATACTGCTCAAATGTGATAGGGACATAGACAACATACTAAGTAGTAAGACAGCCTAAAGTCTTCTATAAATGTATATTTGTACAAAAATGGCAAAACATACATTATTTAATTTGTATAAAAATATTGTGACATTTTGTGCACACTGATGTAACTTATGTTTATAAATAAAAACTATTGATTGATTGATTAATTGCCTCTTATATAATTGTCATGGAGAAAAAACAGTCTTCTACTATCCTAGGCACCAGCTCTTCTACCTACGTAAGGTTTGCTCAGCCCTTCACAATCTCTATTACTGCTTTGATTGTGAAGCTCAAAATTGAGGCTAAAATCAAGACTAGAGCGCTGATAGGAGTAACCTAACTAACACCCATTGATAATACAGAGTTATTCCGTTCACATACCATATTTCCCAGCGTCATTCCTGATTAAGAGTCTTTTGTGGCTGAAATTATTAATAAGGAGCCTTTAAAAGGAAAATACCATTTCATAGTATATGTTAAGGCGGGAAAACCACCTAAGGAACGCTGCTCCTAAACATCAATGGCCTCCGCCATATTGTCTTCGCCTTAGATTCCTCTTCGTGGTAGATGGGTATATGGGTAGTTGAAATCACACACAATACTTGACTCAAACACCAAACGTTTATTTACAATAGTCCATTTACAGGCACTTATAAACTTTTCAGGGGTTGAGACCCATTCACATGAATCATTGTTACTATGGAGAAGAATGGGTTGAAGAAACTCCATTTAAATCATGTTACAATTCTCGTTTGCACTAATTAATGTTAATCACATCAAAAACCACTTTCATTTACATTATTTGCTAAACGCGAGTTAATGTGCATCTTTCGTCACACGCATGTCTACTTGTCTAGTCCGTCTAGCGGAAGTACCACGTACTCAGTATTGTTATTAATTACTTTTAATCAGTTAAAACTAATAAACAATACTAAAATAGTTCACAATTGATTGTAATAATTATTTAACAATAAAACAATACCAATATTAATGCGAAGGTGTTATTAAATTAATGTCTAATTAATAGGTTCATTACTTTTTACAACAGAATGTTACTTACGCCATTTCCGGCTAATTAAAGGATTTAATACAAAGAACAGGTTTTCTACTAATAAATTGCTCTACAAAATAATCTTATGACTTTTTAGTTTATAATTACATAAAGAAACTGATTTAGTCGTGGTTTCAGATTATAAATTGAGTTATTGATCATTAAAATCGTATTCGCCGCCATCTTCACAACAATGTGCAATGACGTCTCTTATACAGCCTAATTTCAAGTGAGCAATCATTAAAATCCCAATATTCATAATCAATTAGCTTATCTTAATTTTAACTATAGTTCTAGTTAAAGACCTCTGTTTAATAAATCATTATTCGAGCCGACAACCATTCAATTACAAACCATCTCTGTAGTAGTTAACACAAAAGCTAACAGATGGCACTGTCGCTCATGTCTTTCAATATCGATCCCGTAATAATTACTGTACAAATATCTCAGAGATGGCAGGTTCATTAATGATTATAAAAAACTAACCTAAGCTATTATTATAAGCTGGTTATTAATTAGATTGCCTAATGATCCCAGCAGATAGACACTCTCGCGGCGACACGGCCATTCTGATCGGCGGTGCGCGCTCTGCACTTGCCGTTGCCGTCCGCTCGTCCGTCCGTTGTCCTAAGTGTAGTCTCGTGGTTGTTATCTGAAATAGTGGAGATAAATTTTGTCGGCAGATTATTGTTGCTTTTATTAGCCTACAATGTTTATTCAATTGTAGGATTTAGTAACATTCATTCATTGGTTTATTCAACATAGAAACCTTGTAATAGATCTGACATTCAATGCATTTTTGTATCACCTTGCTAGACACACATGCACAGTTACAGACATTTATAGCTGTTTGGAATTTTTATTCAAGCTGTTAGCTTAATAAAACAATTGTTGCCTGAATGATTCAATTACATTAATTGAATTGAGTTTATTGATATTGTTTGATCAACTTCTAGCTCACAAGAATTTTGTTGGCAAAATTATTCAACAGCATTAATTGAATTCATTGATAGTTTGATCAGCTACTAGCTGAATAGAATATTGTTTGATTAGCTACTAGCTAAATAGAATATTGTTGGAAAAATTATTCAACAACATTAATTGAATTATTTTATATTGTTTGATCAGCTACTAGCTGAATAGAATATTGTTTGATCAGCTACTAGCTGAATAGAATATTGTTTGATTGCTACTAGCTAAATAGAATATTGTTGGTAAAATTATCAACAACATTAATTTAATTTATTGATATTGTTTGATCAGCTACTAGTTGAATAAAATATTGTTTGATTAGCTACTAGCTAAATAGAATATTGTTTGATTAGCTACTAGCTAAATAGAATATTGTTGGCAACATTATTCAACAACATTAATTGAATTTATTGATGTTGTTTGATCAGCTACTAGCTGAATAGAATATTGTTTGATAAGCTACTAGCTAAATAGAACATTGTTGGCAAAATTATCAACGACATTAGTTGAATTTATTGATATTGTTTGATCAGCTACTAGTTGAATAAAATATTGTTTGATTAGCTACTAGCTAAATAGAATATTTTTGACAAAATTATCGAACATCATTGATTTTATTGATTTCATTGATATTGTTTGATAAGCTGTTTGCTTTTTCAGCAAACAGATAATATTGTTGCTTACTATGACTTGACTTTGCAACCTTGTATAATAGGTCTACTGTCTACTAGATTTGTTTTAAATAAAATTATTGATAGCTTTAGACATTGTGATTTGTATTTGGTAAATGTAGTGTGAGTAGTATGTTTTTATTTGTTCATTCTCACGGGAAGGTAATGCTCTGTGATAGACACAAAGTCTTGGATTTGACAGGATAAAAGGATAGGATCAGGAACACCGCTCTGTGATAGACACAAAGTCTTTGATTTGACAGGATTAAAGGATAAGGAGTTTAGGACCATTGCTCCGTGACAGGCACGAAGTCTTTGATTTGACAGGATATAAGGAACCAGGCTCTGGGCGTTTAATACGCCGTGGACCCAGCAGGATAACATGAGAGTATTATTTTATCAGTTCCCTCCACGGCTGCTGATAGATCATTTGTTGTGTTGGTTCATTACCAGTCACCTCCACGGCTTCTGATAGATCATTTGTTGTGTGGGTTCATTATCAAGTGCCTACACGGCTGTTGATAGATAATTTGTTGTGTTGGTTCTTTACCAGTTGCCTCCACGGCTGCTGATAGATTATTTGTGTGATTCATTGTGAGTATTACTTATTGCGCTAGTTGTTTCCTCCACGGATACCATTAGCTTTTTGTGAGTATTATTATTTTATACTTCATTAGTTACTGTTAGTACTAATACTTTGTTTTTGTTAATAGTTGTTGCTTACAACTGGCAGGATTGCAATAACATTAAAATAATGAAAATGGAATACCTGATACTCATCACACATGAGCATCATGTAGGTAGGTAGGTTGATTGGCGATTGTATTGAGCCTTTTAATGCAACACTGTTTGATATCAGTGGTGAAGTGTTTGAAGTAGTTTGAAAACTTCTCACCTTTTATGTTAACTTATGGTGTGTAAACACTGAAACAGTCATTCTGGGTTGGCTGTCCTCATGCTGTTTCTCATTTGTTAGCTTCATAGCCGGCGACACGGTCATTTGTTCACCAGGCTGTAGTACTTGATGTTGTTTATATTTGTAGTGAATTTGCTCTACTATCATTTCCTCTTTTATAAGATAATTGCCTCGAATCTGGAATGTAAAAGTCATGCAGGTAAATAATAGAACAAGAAAAGATGTTATGTAAACATCACACCTGCTATCCCAGAAGGGTTAGGCAGAAGTGTACATCATCACTTTGCCAGTAATGCTTAAGGCTCTTGTTAAAGGGCAAGACTGTTTGCCATTAATATTATTGTCTGGACTGCTACTGAGAAATTCCTGATGGAGAAACTCAACAACATTGTTAGACTCGGGAATTGAATCCAGGCCCACACGCTTTAATTGTATGGTGCATTACTACTAGGCCCTCAAAGTAGTCTGACTAAATGTTTAAATTAGTAATGAAAATTTGGTAATCAATTGTTTTTAAATAGTTGACATGCCCAACCTGGTAATCGGACCCAGGACCTCTTACTGAGCTGTTACGCTTGCAATCACTAACGAGGCATCATACTTAGATGGTAATTAAACTAAGATGGGAAAGTTAATCTGATTAAAACTACTTTAAAAACACTATTGGTTGTGTTACTGTACTAGTGAAACATTCACAATTTAACTTCTTTAAAGCTTTGCTTTCTGTTGAATTATCGCACTGAATTTCATTGTCACAATTTGTTGAACAACGTTGATGTTTCGTTAATTGTTTTGTTATAAAACACACATAAGTACCAGTTACATAACAAAGCATTACTAATGTAAAACATGTGCATTGAATCCAACTCATATGCTATAATGGGAAATAGTATGATGTTATCATTGCGTTTTCCCATTAAAATAATGTTTATTGTGGATCAATTGTTTATCTATTTATTTATTTTTTTTAAAACTTTAAGCTAATCAATCAGAGATGTAGTAAGGTCAGATGTAGATTCGATTGATAGATATTGAATAAATAAATAAATATTGTAATATTTATCATGACATATTGTGTCATTACAATACAAAGATTCACATCTGCCGGGTGTCCAGTGACAGACAACTTTGTTTGTTTTTAATGAATCTTGAAACATGTTATCCAATACAAATGTTTACAAGTTTGTATAAAGTATTTAATTGTAATTCCTCACTTGAATGTCAATTAGGAGGGATTTCTAATAAGAATTATTTCTATTAAATGTTTTATTCTGAATGACATTTCAAAACACAACAAGATTTAATACTAGTTAATACTTGGTTAATTAATTAATGTGTGAATGCAAGTAACTAACTATCATTTGATTCATGAGTTCAGTTTGTGACACATTAAGTACTGATTTATATTTTAATCATAACTTTGAACGGGTAATGACCTTATCACTCCTTAAGTGATTAAAGATGTCTTAATATTTTAATCCCACAGGTGTCAATTTAAGGTGGCATTAACCTAGCCAGTGTGTAATGTGATAAGTTAAAATATTGTTAACTGCACTACAGTTACTAAAATGAATAAAATAAAATACTTCCCGGGTTTAATGTTTCATCCCGTAGGTTCATTTTTATTGATATGCTTTCCAAGTGTTCATGTTTCTTTTATTTTGCTGCTTCGGTCATTCTGTGCTGTACTGTATGTTTGTCATTTTGATTGGACTATGAAGTTTTCTGTCACATAAAACTTCATTGTTTGTTTTCCCATGTGTCAACTTATTGTCTGACTGGGTCATGTGTGTTCAAGTTGAAATAAGCCTTATTTATCATGTTGGTATCTGTCAACCACTAGGATGAAAATACAGCCAAATCTTAGACGTCATAGTCTTCAGTTCAATATATTCCTGTATGTCATTTTTTTTTTTTTTGGATGTTCCGGCGCATATTCATGAGCAAAGCGCAGATAAAATCCCACTTCTGATGTTAAGGCGGGAAAACCACCTAAGGAACGCTGCTCCTAAACATCAATGGCCTCCGCCATATTGTCTTCGCCTTAGATTCCTCTTCGTGGTAGATGGGTATATGGGTAGTTGAAATCACACACAATACTTGACTCAAACACCAAACGTTTATTTACAATAGTCCATTTACAGGCACTTATAAACTTTTCAGGGGTTGAGACCCATTCACATGAATCATTGTTACTATGGAGAAGAATGGGTTGAAGAAACTCCATTTAAATCATGTTACAATTCTCGTTTGCACTAATTAATGTTAATCACATCAAAAACCACTTTCATTTACATTATTTGCTAAACGCGAGTTAATGTGCATCTTTCGTCACACGCATGTCTACTTGTCTAGTCCGTCTAGCGGAAGTACCACGTACTCAGTATTGTTATTAATTACTTTTAATCAGTTAAAACTAATAAACAATACTAAAATAGTTCACAATTGATTGTAATAATTATTTAACAATAAAACAATACCAATATTAATGCGAAGGTGTTATTAAATTAATGTCTAATTAATAGGTTCATTACTTTTTACAACAGAATGTTACTTACGCCATTTCCGGCTAATTAAAGGATTTAATACAAAGAACAGGTTTTCTACTAATAAATTGCTCTACAAAATAATCTTATGACTTTTTAGTTTATAATTACATAAAGAAACTGATTTAGTCGTGGTTTCAGATTATAAATTGAGTTATTGATCATTAAAATCGTATTCGCCGCCATCTTCACAACAATGTGCAATGACGTCTCTTATACAGCCTAATTTCAAGTGAGCAATCATTAAAATCCCAATATTCATAATCAATTAGCTTATCTTAATTTTAACTATAGTTCTAGTTAAAGACCTCTGTTTAATAAATCATTATTCGAGCCGACAACCATTCAATTACAAACCATCTCTGTAGTAGTTAACACAAAAGCTAACAGATGGCACTGTCGCTCATGTCTTTCAATATCGATCCCGTAATAATTACTGTACAAATATCTCAGAGATGGCAGGTTCATTAATGATTATAAAAAACTAACCTAAGCTATTATTATAAGCTGGTTATTAATTAGATTGCCTAATGATCCCAGCAGATAGACACTCTCGCGGCGACATATACAATTCTATACTGTATCAATGGTATTTTCCTAATTACCACGTACGAACAACAAAAGCAATTTAGTTCCGCTTGAAGTTCTAACTATAATAAAGGTTAAAAGTGAAACGTATGATTCAGATGAAATACGAAATGAGTCAAAAGGAAATTTTCCCGGAGATGTGGGTCAGATAAGACGTAAAATTGTAAACGACGTTGCGTGCAAGTTGTAAGTGTCAATTGAAGATGAATTGCATACGTAGGAGGATGATGCGACCGTTCCTGTTTATAAATCTGGAGTGAATCAATTGGTATTTTGTTTACTAAAGATTCTAGAAATACTAAAAGCACGAAATTTTATGAAGAAACCTGTGTATTAAAGATTTTATGAGCTTACAAGATTCATCATCGGACAAGTTGTATGTAGTAAATGTTTTGCTCATAATATAATAATAATATATTTTATTTAATTTGACGCACTGCAGAACCTGGGCAACCGAAACAGTACCCTGAAGCCGTTAGTTATTATATTGTACACGCAGAGCATCTAGAGCCAACAATAAGCGCGAGCAATAAGTTATAGGCCTGCAATGACTGAAATAGTGGTACAGAAAAAAAAATATTTTTGTAAGTAGGGTAAGTAATTAGATACAAATTGATTTTTGAAGTGTTTCATGACATTCAAAGGTTGAACGACATTGGGCAAGTCTGATATTCGAAAATCCGGAAGTTTGACGTCGCTGTCATTAAAAAACTGTTCCTCAGATGACATGTTATCACAAATTAATACAACAACGTGTTTATATAAAAACACATTCAAGTTACCTTTCGTAATAACTTGACAAAACACTAACTGTAACGCATCATCAATTCCTTGCCTCCACTAACGCCGTAACCTCAAAACGCAACAATTATTACCGACTTCTGCAGGAGTCGGAACAGTTACTCAAATTACTGACACAAACTAATAAAAACAGGAAGGTTGCGATAACCAACAAGTAATAACCGTTTACGGGTAATAAACCAAAATAATAATTAAAACATCAAAAGCGCCGCGTTTAGTCAAATTTTCGAACGTTTTGCGATTCGTCACGATGTAGAGTTTACATTGCACCGGTTCCTTTTGGGTTCCACACGTTCAAAATAATGACCTCTTTTAAAATCACAGCCGGGAGATTTTTATTACAGCAAATTAATGTGACTTAATTTATTCTCGCATCCTGTCCTATGCTCGTATTAAATCGTCATCACCAAGAATACTTAGTGTTAATATAGCTAGTTCATAGGAAGTTGGTAAAAGGCTCATAATATTCAGTAATTTATTATCGTTTACAACCTGTTAATGACTTTTAAAAAGCAAACGGGACTTTTTACAACGTAAAAATCTACCTTAAAATTTGAGTCGAAACACAAAGAATAGCTTACAACTTGGTTGTTTGCAATACAAATGTTATGTTACTTCATCATTTGCATTTTGTTAAGTGTGAAATTTAAATGAAAAGCCGTGTTTTCTTAGGCTCTGAATCTTTTATGGGGTAGCATTATGGATAACAGTACCGTAGCCTCTGAAATTTAAGTACCAAACGTATTAGTTGGTACAATGTAGGTACTTGTAGTACCCACTAAAGACAAATAAGGTGCAAATGGTATTGCTTTCCTAAAAGTATGTAACAAAATAATTATATACCTACGCTAAAACAAAATGTGTGCGGAACCACTTGTCTTTACAAACATTGTTTACAAAAATATTTTCCGCATGTATAACTTTGAACGCACGAAAAATATAACTTTGTTTAAATATTTTTGCTTCCTACAACTCAATTTGTTACGCGAGGTTACATTTAGTAGCGTGACGGAGACCGTCACTTCTAACTTATTTCGACTGCCAAAATATTTCCATGTTCAATTTAAATTAATTTAAGAAAATCTTTAGTAACTTTTAATCGGTTTGGAAAATAATGAAAGGAATAAGGTCCCATATTGAAATATTGTGACGGGCATTGCATTGCATATTTTCAGTCGTCGCCTGTGACAGAAAAGGTACGATTTATTCATATTTTTACACTCTTATGAGAATAACTTCTTCGTTGCGATAAAACGCATTTTCAGTAACAAACAAAATCGACTATTCCCCTTATGAAATGTATACGTAAAAACAGGTCATAAAAAAACTTATTCCATTTTTACAACGTCATTTTCTTACCGTAAAAGTACAGTTAGCCGAATCTGTTTTAAGCTACACAATAACTAAAGCCCCACAATTATTTTTAATTCCTTCGCGACTTCGCAATTTCGGCTCTCATATAATTTATCGTCCATAAAACCGAATTCGGCACAAAGTGACAATCCCTTTGTCGTGTTACGTTTCCGAGAAATCGTTTGATGACTGACAGACAGACACTTATTATGTGTACGGGTTGAGTTTACATCTGACACTGTCAAAGATATTATTAAATATTGTATTTTTGGCAAAATGTTTTTTTGATATACTTTTATGGTCGCTTGTCGTGTTAGCTTTTTTACGACTGACGATGATTAATTTCATTTTATGATCTTTCAGGTGCAAATGGCTGGTTAGAGTGATGTTAACTACTGCAAGATGTCGAGATGTGGAGGCTATGGAGCATTGCTTTGAGTTGGTGCTGATATCCTATGTTTAATAAGGTTATCTTATTGTACATTTTCGATGCGTACAAAATAGAACCAAGCTGATATGCTCAGGTGCCCGAAAATCTGAATTGTGGATTTATGACACCTATTTAAGAAATACAAAGAAAACTAAAGCAAAGGTATTTAACCTTTAGGTATGTAGCACTATTGTACATGAAGTTTAAATAAATAAAATTAAGTACATGCTGATAATGAAAAAAAAAACGAAGAACTTACAGCTTCTGCGGGACTTTTGATGGACTAACTGAAATATATTTCATACATACACATACATAAACTCACGCCCTTTTCCCAAGCAACAAGGCAAGATTACAAGGCAGATGTGAGTGGTAATGCCGGGAGGGGACGCCCTAGAAAGACATACACTGATCATATTGGTGCCGTTCTTCTGAAAGGACAGGTGCGTAGTACTCGTAACCGGCGTGCGTGTATGACCAGATGTATGAATGTGGACGAGGCAAAAGGAGTATGTAAGGATCGTAGCAAGTGGCGTTCTGTGGTTTCTGCCTACCCCCATGGGAAAAGGGAGTGAGTTTATATATTTCATAATATCATGAAAAAGAATGCCTGTGAGTTCATTCAAAGTTCAAATATCCCGTATACTAACAAAAAAATCCGCAAACATAAATATACTTAATTGCATAAATACGAAAAAACAATACCATCACTTACTGCGCCAATAAAAAAACACAGTAAACGCCACGTGCGCTGAGCGTTGTCGTAAATTGTGTGCGTCCGTTTATTTGCGTCCATCTCGAAAACGTAGCATCTGCGTTTGGTTCGCGTTTTTGCGTTTATTTCGCGCACGTATTTAAGTTATGTTTACGAAAACTAGTGGAATTTTATGTAATTGTCGATTTTTATTTTATGTGTTGTTAAAGCTGGTTTGGGATGAGCAATTACAGTTCTGTGCCAGTTGTTATGCCTTATGAAGGAACAATCACTTCCTCGGTTATTTTTAATGACACCTTGGCGAGATTGGCCGGAGAAAATCAAACTGAGGGATGAGTGGTGAGTGGAAGACTATGGGGGAGACCTTTGCCCAGCTGTGGGACAACATAGAAAAATACAAAAAAAATTAAATGAATGACAACCCCAGAATTCCTGCAATTGGTATATATTTGAAATAGATTCGAATATTTATAGTCCTAAAGCTTACGATACTTGTCAAGGAAGCTTCTAGAGTGCTGACCGCCAATCGTAAGGTGGAGCAATGACAGGTTTCCTACAAGGTGGTCTGAATATCTCCTGGAGGCCACAGGAATCCGCAGGATGAGAAGCACAGGATCGGAAGATGTGGCGACGCTTGGTGGAGGCCTGCTGCGTAAACAAACTAGAGCGAATCTTAGACAGCCGAAAGACATCATTTGCCTAGCCTTTTAGAATAGAATATAATAGAATGGGGTTGAATGGGGTCGGGGGGTAGATTGGGGTTGAGGGGGGGTAGATTGGGGGTGGTATGTTTGGGTTGGCTTCCAATCTAAGCGGATGCAGCTGAATATCAGTATTTTACATGGTGCGATTGCCTATCTGACCTCCACAACCCAGTTAATACCGGGTGATACGATACCCTTTTTTTTTTTTTTTTTGGGTGGGTGGAAAATCATCAAATAACCCCTCTCGCTCTTGGGCAGAGCGAAAGGGAGTGTCAGACTTCTACTGACTAAAAATCACCCATGTTCCTTCTTAGCCCTTCATGTCGAGGCCGCGGTATCTCTTGCGAACAACCCGCAGCCCCGACGGGCATGATACGATACCCTTTAGTAAGACTCGTTGTCAGACTTTCAGCCCTTTGACTACCTGTAAGTACTCCCAAAGATCTATAAATGGTAGCCGGGACCAACGGCTTAACGTCTTTTCCGAGGTACGGAGAAAACTCGGTATGTAATGGGTTGTTACCCATCCACAGACCAACCTAGGCAAGTAGGGCTTAACCTAAAAATCGACCCAAGTGCAAGTTATTATTAAACCACGAGCTTAGACAGCGGAGAAATAGCTGAGTTGCCTTTCACCGCCAAAAACATTCGAATTTAAGAGAACACTCATTTAAATCCGCAATAAATAATCGCAAATAGCCAGAACAAACAGCGCGTACCCAGTAACGTAAACACGTGAAATGTAAGCGGATTTGCACGGCCGTCAAACGTAAACGTAAACTTGGGCGTGAATTGCAGTTGTGAGTAAAGTGGTGTGCGTTTTATGTGAAGTGTCATTATTGTTTTTGGAAATACGTTTTGTTTTGTTACATTTGAGGAATTCTGAATAAAATATGATGTTTTTGTGGTTTATACACAGCACCGTGTGGTAAATATTTTTAGACAACCGTGCACCTTTGGCCCAAGTTTTATAAGTGTCAATATACAATAGATAAATATGTATAATAGATAAAACAGAAATAGTTAATTCACATTTACTACTTATAAAAAAAAAAAGACGTGTGGCACTTGGAGACTGCCGCGGTAAAGCTATTGCATAGCATTTTTTATCAACTTATGCAATTATAATTATTTATTTATTTTATTAATGCAGTATTTAAATATAGTATTTATACTTACACTTTTACTAATCATCCTCATCTTTTATAAAATGTCCTTTTACGTCTCATGTCGCGCCTTGGCGACAACTATTTTTGTTGGCAGCAGAATCGATCTTATTCGATTTATTAACTTTGATTTTGCTGTTCTAAAATATTAAATCTAATAATTTTTCAATGTTTACTTTTCATCTGACATTACGTCAGTTGTCAAGATGTCATTTACTTTTTCTTTTATTTTGTGTCATAGTTTTTCTTAGTGGTTAGAGCTATGAAGGTTACATTTGATTTATATAATTTAATTTATTTTCATTAATATGTTTGCTCAAATAATGTAATTTATTGATAATTTCTATTAATAGTATCTTATCTTACGCTTATAAAATTAATTAACACGCTCACAGAAATTCTTTGAGGAAGTTTTTGACTGAATAATAAAATTAAATACAGGCAACTCACAATTTTTGATTTCAAGAAATTGTCAAGTGTCAATTCGTTAGGTTTTTTTTTCGTTACGGAATTTCTGGATTCGGTCCCCACGCTCAAGGCCCGCGATAGAAGCTATGCAATAGCTTAAAAATCTAAGTAGTCGTACGAAATAATTTAATCCTTACATTGTTCCATGTAACCCTACGAAATCTATTAGGAATCGTAGACTAAACAAGCTAAATAAAACAAGTTATTTTTTTCTACAAAATTGTCTAAGAAGAACCTCCTAACAAACACACAAGTTCCCAGCACTAACAAGCTACAAACATGAAGCCATTAAACTAACAACTTGTCCAATTTATTAGCAGTTCAGCGAACCCCACACCTATTGGTGCGCACACGCAGATTAACTCGAATTATCTAATAATGAGTGCAACGAGGGAACGCCCGCGCACTGCACTCTCGCCAACATGAAGTTGCAACAGAAGGACAAGTCTCGTAATAGAAAAGTATAAAAACCAACTATTTCTGTAAAATATTAAATGTACAGGGTAGAACGGAACGCCCACGCTAAAACGGTTAACACGTATTCATATCTACACCATTCTGAACTCCCCTCCCCCCAGCCACACAAACATTTAATGGGTAATATAAAAAAAAAACTGACGTCCAGTCTTACCAAAGAGTATCGTATTACCTAGTATTAACTGGGTTGTGGAGGTCAGATAGGCAGTCGCTCCATGTAAAATACTGGTACTCAGCTGCATCCGGTTAGACTGGAAGCCGACCCCAACATAGTTGGGAAAAGGCTAGGCAGATGATGATGATTATAAAAAAAACTGTTCTTGTATAAATATACGTATATAATAACTCTTCTTTCTTCTTCTTCTGACAGGATCATCTTCCTGCCCTTGTCCCATTCTACTTGGGGTCTGCCGCAATACGTTTTCTTCTTCCATTCTACCCTTCCAGACGTCAAGGCATCATTTACTCCTGAAAGAGAGCTTTATATCATTCAGTATAATATGAAAGAATGATTATATGAAGGGGGGGGGGGGATAGAATGATCTACTGAATACATGATAACCGTTTTAGCTTCAGTGTCCTTTTCACCCTGTTATGCTAAATCATCAGTAATGACAATAATCCATTACATTGTCGAGATCGCGATAAGTCTGCGAGGTTGAAATGGAACTGGGCGGGTCATTTCCAAGATGGGTCAGGACAGATGAACCAGGGTCGTCACACAGGGCCTGAAGATGGTCATTGTCTTGAGGCAGGCCCAAGAAACCCTGGCGTCATCATCTGGACTCGTTCCTTACTGATTGGCCAAAAAAGGGAAACATCGGGAGAGTTGGAATGGAATCGGGGAGGCCTTAATTGCCCTACAGTGGGACAAAACAGGTTAGTAAAAAAAAAATTGTCGAGATCTTGGTTCGTGTCGCATGTCGTCCTCTCGTCCCACTGGGGCACACATCGATATAGTGTGTGGTATTGAAGTCGCCCGTTAGAGGTCCACTCGGCTCTAGAACTGCAGGTCATGTTCCAAGACCTGAGCACTGCCAGTCTTAAGTTCGTATGTCTTTGTAGAGTGCGTGGCCTTGAAGTCGCCAATAAGAGGTCCGTATAGATGATAAAAATGAGAATATTCACGTGAACTGTTTTACTGCATTCCCTGTTATGCGAACACTGCGCAGAAACTAACATGGGTGACGATACTGCGTAGTAGATGACTTACCAACTATAAGTAGAGCTCTCTTTCCTAACGATTCACACCATAATAGCGGTCAACATAGTTGCAGCGCTGCGTAGTAACTTATGACAAGTATAAGTTGGTCTTGGGGCCCAAACATTTAGTATGAAGCGCTGGGTCGATGGAGATGGTAGAGTGACTTATTACGATAATATGGTTCGTACAAGCTTTTGCTTTTGTTCGCTTTGACAATTAATTGGTGTAGGTTGCGCCTCATCGACCTCATGTTCTATTGTTAAGGAATTACGTATGAGCTGTGAAATAGATAAGAAAGTTCTAAGTATTTTAGATATGGTTTACTTAAGTATGTATTTCGGGACTGCCTGAAATATTTTCGAATTTATCGGCCGGCCTGTGTCCCAGTAGTGGAACCTTATAGGCTAATTATGCTATTATGCTTATCAGACTAATAATATTATAAACGCGAAAGTTTGTGAGTGTGTATGTTTGTTACTCTTTCACGCAAAAACTACTGAACGGATTTGGATAAAATTTGTTTGCGGCACTGAAAATTTCGGGAATCAAAGAAGTGACACAACATTACTGTTTAAAAAGGTATTTATTGCTTTTCGAAGTATTCTCCGCGAAATTTGACTCATTTTTCTATACGATGGAACCAATCATTGATGCAACCATTCCATTCGGAAGTTGGGGTCTCCAAAATGGCCGTTTTGTAGGCGTCCACAGCTTCTTCAGGTGATGAAAATCTCTGTCCACGCAATTTATTCTTTATTTTAGGGAAAGTATAGAAATCATTAGGGCTTAGGTCGGGGCTGTACGGCGAATGGTCTAATAATTCTATGTTTTCTTGCTCTAAAAACTCTTTTGTTCTGTGCGCGGTGTGAGAACTCGCATTGTCGTGGTGGAGGATGATGCGGCGGTTGCAGTTCTCTTTACGGAGTTCAGAAACGACCTGTGGCAAATAAATGCTAGCATACCATTCTGCATTAACCGTTCTTTGTCCCTCAAGAGGAATAGACGTAACATGGCTGGTTTTGGAGACAAACGTGGCCACCATTTATTTTGCAACACTCCGTGAACGAACAATTTTTGTTGGCTTTAACTCATTTTCGAACACCCAAACTCGCGACTGGTTTTTTGTTTCGTGTTCGTACGCGTATATCCAGGATTCGTCACCTGATACGATGTTGTATACAGCATTTGAGGATCCTGCGAGGAATCTTTCGAGAGTTCTGACGCACCAAGTCGCTTTTTGCTCTTCACAGAGCGAATGCGGTATCCATCGGGAAAACCACTTTTTTACACCTAATTGTTCATGCCAGATTATTTGTATTTGACTCATGCCAATGTCTAAAGTTGCCTCAATTTCGCGGTATGTCACATGTCGATCTTCCTCAATCAGCTTACGCACAGCATCAACGTTTTCTTGGGTGACTGCAGTTTTTGGACGACCTTGACGGGGATCATCACTGAGCTTGACACGTCCATGACGTTGAAATTCAGCAAACCAGCGATAGATTGTGGTTTTGGATGGGGCTTCATCACGAAATGCAGAAATCATCCGGTCAACACACTGTTTTTGTGCTATACCACTTCGAAAGTCATAATAAATCATCGCTCTTGAATTTTCTCGAGTCAATTCCATTTTCTCAACGACTAAACAAGTTTGACAAAACCTTGTAACAAGACCGAGAATCTTTTTTTAAATAAATAAATGGTATTCGATTTTTAAAACCAAGGAATTTTTTAATTAAAAAGATTTTAATATGACAGGAACAGTGGAAATATTCCATTCCCGATACTTTTAGTGCAGCCTGGGACATAATTATAGGCAATGAAAAGAAGATCAAAGATGACAAGGCAAGGCAAGGGTTTCGATTTTCCTATAAAGTTGGTGAACGAATCAAAATTAAAGTTGTTATGGTAAATAGTAACCAAAAAGAAGCAGGAGCTTTATAAAATGATAATAACAATTAAACAAGCAGCATTATTATCAAAGGTTAAGGTAATAATATTTAGAAAAATAGTGTACAATCAGATGGAGTAGCTGGATACAATGATAATAACATTCAAGCAAGCACAATTATTATCAATTGTTTATTCGATCAAAAATTTGTCGTTCAATAAAACAGTCTGGTTGTTCATTGGACAAGAGACACTCATTACTGTTTCTATATTCGTCGCGTTTAAGGTGTACTTTTCAATGAACTTGTTATGACTTCTTTTAAATCTCACAATTCCTTAACTATTCTACTCTATCGTAGAAAACACAAAGAAAAAGCTACAACAATGGTGTTAATAAACCAACTAATAACAGCTCATCAAATGAGTTAAATTGAGATAAAAGCCAGGAAAATTACTGATATGAGTTTTAAACAGAGCGGCCAGCAATTATGTCTAATACAGAGCCGAGTTAAGGGTGAATGCGCAATAGTAACTTGATACTACACTAATTTGTTATTTCAATCTAGGTTTAACTCAAGGCTAGCCGCCTATTGTTTTTATTGTGTGGATTGTTCAGTATTTTGAGTGGTGTGCAAGAATTACCTTTTTTATGTCATGAAAATCCAAATTAAAATCACTCAGTGTGTTACAAGTTTCTAAACTGACATGGTCACTCATGGTCATGGTGTTTTATCTCGTATAGAAGAAAAATAAATCTAAAATAAGTCTTAACCAACCCACATGTTAAAAAAAAACAATGTTAGTATACTGGAGCTCATAATTACTTGACCAGCCCCTCAAAAGTAGCATGGCATAAAATGACAAGATTTATTTTGCCTAGATGAAATAATGGGTATCTGACAATTTGTAGTTTCCACCGAAGTTTCAAAATTTAATGAGTAGGTACAGTGTTGTTAAAATTGATGGCTTACTTAGCGGTTGCACATTATTAAGTTATAAAGTTATACCTACATGAAATCAATTCTTAGTTATATTTAAAAGGAAAATGGGCTAGCTCATTCCGTTGGGTTCCTAATTAAGATCTTTAGAAAAGGTCAGATAGCATTAACTTCTTATTCTTTGCTGAAACTGCGTTTTATCTTTCAAAATAATGAGACACCGACCACAAACTACCTATAAAACTCCATCCATAGTTTAACTTGGAGGCGAGACAGAACATGTCTGGGCATATATAGAAGATACCATGCCGCGACGTTGCTTGTCAAATTATCCTTTGACGTCGACTCGCCGAGCGGACGTTTTGCTCGCCACACGAATAGACAATATTCTCGTAGATTTTATATGCATGGCTGAAAACTGTTATAATAGGTAGATTGATTTTTTTATTGGTTGAATATTGGAATGCTTTCAGAAATGGCCAAGTGTTCAGATTATAATTATATGTGTTTTGGTATAAGAACTAAGCCGTTTGCTCAGAAACTAGGAACTATATTCACACTCATGTGGAAGATAACAATGTAATTTTTGTACAGTACTTTATTTGTATTATTAATACTTAAGAATGTATTTACACAGAATGCCAAAAAAAAAACAAATATATACCAATATCAATCACAAACTGAGACATTTTCGTATCTCAACCTACATTACAAACATTGCACTGAGCACCAACAAAAAAACAAAACAGAATTTTTCCACACTTTGTACAAACGTTCAGATCACAGTGCAACGCTCTTCAAAACGACAGTAAGTGTGCCATTTTCAATACAGTACCGTACATTTGAGTATGAATGTGTAATTATTTAGCATCCTGCATTATAACGGGTAACGGTGGACCATTGTACCTGATGGACAAATGATTGCGATTTTTTTTCTTCTCTTTCGCACTGGTTTTTGTCCACACAAAAGAGCTGGCCGCAGCGTGCGTGCGATAAATGTTTCCGAGAATTAGGACACGATACGCCGGTTATGGATTTGTGTTGTTGAACTGTGACCTTTATGATTCTTTAACTCTGCGCTGTAATTTATACTTTTCTTGGATACCACTGAATCACCATCATCCTCCGATTGTTCTTATCAAATTCCAAAACAATATTTGGTCGCCGAAGCGACCCATACTATAATCTCCTTCAACCGTCATTTTAATAACTAATTCTTCTTATCTATTAATCTTTCATCATTTTATATTGAATCTACATTGAGCAAAGCCATGATCATCATGGTATTTTCTTCTTACTTATTCTTTGATCAGCAGGCTATACTCTGCATACCACTGAATAACAGTTAAGTATGTCACAATAAAAGTGAGAAAAGTTAATCTTTATAAGAAACCGCTATCACCGAATTGCAGTTACAAACCGTTGCCATCAATTTCTCACTTTCTATAAGTGTGTATATTTAACAAGCTGAATTCAAATTGTATATTTATCTAGTGACGTGTAGTCTTACGTCTTACACATAAACTTCAGTCAAGTAAATCCGCGTCGCCGAAAGCCGAGAATTAATTCTCGCTGAGCAAACAGCGAACTATGCTGAGCCAATACTATTAGTAATTTAGTCTGTAATTGTCTGCCGAATAATTATTGTGAACAGGGAGTTTCTTGGTAAATATTAGACAACAATCCCGTTGTTGGGTTCTCTGCATACAATTTTGTAGAATCAAGATGATTAGATGATATTGAATTAGGAAAGACCTAGGTTTCAGTAGAGCAATATTTTTAAAAATTGCTTTGTTAATTCCTACAGTTCTTACACGAGTCGCCTCTCTAACGTACTCAATTTTCTGGAAACTTCACTGAAAATCACTTAACATTTAGTGATGCTACAGATTGCCCATGAGAGAGCTTCTGATCCTCATCGGGATTACGTTCTGTGAAAAGGCGTTCTTTTGTAAATATAAGATCAGTTCGTCACACTAGGAATGTAAGAAACAGACCGCAGAGGTCAGCTTCGCGAAATCAGAGTAAAGCAGTCTAGATAAAGGATTGCTGCAAATTCAGTTAAATAATCCCATCATCTTAACCAAGTCATATCTTATCAGTGTCATCGAGTCTACTTTGCCTCAGAGACTGATAATTATTATGCCAAAACCGAAACCCTCCCACATAATTATTAAAATGGTCTATTGACCTCAGTTCCAAGCTATCGCCTCCATGATTCATTTTCCACTGAATTCTGCTTATCATCGTAATGTTTTATTATTTCGAAGAACCGCCATCGAGGTAATATGATAATTTTGTAGTAAATATTGTTTGTGGCTTTTCTAATAAACTTTGTTTTATGGCACATTACTGGAACTAATTGGCTCATGACCTGTCGTGATGTAGAACGAGTATTCGTTTCATTTAAAGACACTTAACTAATGTTTTACTGTTTTCTTCTGACTCAAACTTTGTCCTTTCAGTACGTAGCGTCCTGGCCTGCCCTCATTTAATTCCTGGAGGGTTGCAGGTAGTTTAGCTTGACGGGCTAAAGAAAAGATGCAGCACATCCTGTGTAAGCCGTTACATTGTGTTCGAGATGGATCGTTTAAACCTCATCTAGCCAGAATGTAGTTGCTGCGGCAAAGTCAAACCCACAAGTCTGTCCATAGACTTACATATTGGCCATTTCAATTTGATGACTCAAACTTAAGTTAAAATACAATAAGTTATAGAACTTGAAACTAAATTAATATACTTTGGAACAATATTTTGATTGATAATTAATTGAAATAACTAGTATTCTGCCGTACTAAGAGATGTTTAATGATCTCTTAAGCCACTTAGTAAAGGTTTTGTATGTGAAATCTTTACTAAATGACGGCTTTAAGTAATCATTAACGTCTCCGAGTGCGGCAGTGAGTTTCAATTGGAGCTGTAACATGATATGTTATAAACATCTTATTATTTAAAACTCAACAAGAATGCAGTAAATCGCATGTAAAAACGATTAAAAAGAAACAAAACGGGTCTCCCTAAGGAAACAGATTAGAACTCGGCGTGCGTGTGCAATACAAAACTATTGGGCACGCTAAGCTGTCACTCATTCAGCACAAACCCATGTTTTGCGGCTTTACCTCCTTCCAAGCTTTGGATGTGGGTAGCAACCGGAATTGGATGCGAAAGGTCGGAACAATTGTGGTTAAAAAAATTGGCTTTAATTTCGGGATTGGAAAATAATTGTGGAAATTTTCAGATATTTTGGTTTTAGTTTTTAATTTTGGCATTTGATTGATATTTAGGTGTCATTATTTCTTTGTTGTTTACAGGAAAATTAGCTATTTTAATAATTTTTCGTGGAGTCCCCTACCTCATGGATAATAAATAAATGGTAATGGTGGTTTATAATAAACTAGCGGACGTCACGCGGTTTCACCCGCGTAGTTTCCGTTCCCGTGGGGATACAGGGATAAAAAGTAGCCTATGCTGCCCGGGGATAGTGTAGCTTCCCAACGGTGAAAGAATTTTTGAAATCGGTCCTGTAGTTTCGGAGCCTATTCGTTACAAACAAACAAATCTTTCTTCTTTATTATATTAGTGTAGATAAATGGTATTCAATTCAAGAATAATATAAAGAATCGAGTACAATTCAAGGACGTTTCAACGCCTCTGTGATCAGCTACTGTATTCGACCTCGCTGCGAGCTTAAATCATCACGGCTCTGTGGAAGCACGCTGTGGTGTATGTAGGTAGAGTGGTAGATAGGTCGCATGATGTTACCACTGGCGCGCTTGCGATTCATTCCATGTCCGTACTAATGCGCTGCTCTGACATATTGATAGAAAACGGTGAATTTTTTCAATGAAATTAAAACAAACAGCTTTCAGTATCATTATCGACTCACGATGATCGCGTTCAATTTCGCAGATGAAATTCGCCCTTAGCGTTAAAACTGGAATTTCTCCACTACATAATCCAAATTCTTCATCATAAACGAAGACACTTAAAACGACTGCAGTAGCCAAAATCTGGGCGTATGACGTATTAATTAAAACAGAACTATTCCGACTATTAGCTGCTACGTTTGGCAATATCCCGGAGTCTAGCGCGGAAATGTGAAAGAGATTAATATGACCCCCGCTGAATAGGAATTCCTTTGCAACGCGTATAAGGGTGGGACTGTAGTATCAGCTATAAAGTACGTTTTTTTTCTTTCTCTACATAAGGTTCACACGGCTGAGTGTGTCTCAGCTGTGTAAACCTTATGTTGTCTGCTCTGTTTGGGAGGTTTTGGGCTGCTATCCAGAACGGTGTGGATTGGTGTAGACTGTAGATGTATTCGTAAACTTGATTCTAGAACAAGCTGTGCCGTGTTTCTCCGCTATCTTAACCTTCACTGTTTTACCAAAACCAAACCAAATTACAAATGAGAGGAACTAATCGGTGCCTTAACTGATCTGAATGTAAGTAAGGTACTGCCAGCCACACGAATAACAACGTTTATAAACAATTTTCGCCTACAGCATTGATTTTATTTTCGTCTTACGTAACGACACTAATATTTTGTAACCCATATTATTATCATAAAGTAGGTCATAAATAATCTCAAAGTTGCAATAGTAATTTCACAGAAAATCGCGTTTATTATTCGCAAAGCGCATAGTGTTGCTTGTGACTGTACACAGAGAGGCACTACTGCGGATCAGATAGCCCTCTGATCAAGATCACAAGATCCATTTTAAATCCTCTTATATCCCACCGCTTGAACTACAGCAGAACTTTACCGAAGAGTCGGCATGTACGATGCGTGTGACAGTTGAGAGTCTGCCAAAATCGCCGCGTGAACAACTCGACGTCGCATTAGCCGGTGCCGGATTCCAGCATCCATGCGGCCCGGACCCTTTACTTTTACACCGGATTAATTTTGTGCATTTACATTGTTAACTGTCTCGGGGTCTGGATTGACCCTTTAAAGGTATGTGCGGTGATTAGAAACTTTCTGTAAATTGTTAACGGCTGCGGGAGTATTTTCTGGACATATTTTAGAGTTTTGACGACTCATAGAGATATCGCTGGCTATGGAATGTTTTGTGTTGAGTAAGACCGACCAGTTACTGGACTAAGACAGCAGTTAGAAGAATAAATTAAATTTGTACAATAAATTGCCTGTAGAATTTAAAGGCGCCATGAATCCGAATGAATTTAAGAGAAAATTAAAGTCACTGTTATTGAGGAAATGTTATTACAGCATAGAAGAGTTTCTCAAAGATAATAGTAATTCGAACATGTTATTGTCTTCTAATGACCTTTAAGTAATATAATTATCAAACATTCTATCATGACATTACAATGTTATTGAATTTTATTGACATAGGTACGTTATTATTATTGACATTTTATTTTTATTTTTGTTGACTTTGTATTGATTTTGAATTTATGTTGAGGTAAAATATTAAAATTAATTTAAGACTAATAATGTTAGGATCATAATTATATGGATTATAATGATTGTAATGTCTGTTATTTTTTCCGGCTATGATTATTTGATTTTTGTTTTAATTTTATTTAACAATCCACCATTCAATCATGACATTTTATTTAATGAATTTTATATGTATTTTTAAATTGAATTTATATCGTTTTTGAATGTTATGAAAATTATTTATGTGAATGTAGTTTGTGTTTTTCTCAGCCATATAATGATAAATTATTAAATGTTTATGATGTAATCACTGTTCGACACAAATGTAATTTGTTAAAGAATAAATAAATAAATAGATGAGAGGAATCTCAGACTGATAAAAATAAACTACTACACTAGTAGGTATTACCACTAGTTATGATGGTTTAAGCGGAAAAATCTGTTAGTCAAAGAACCTTAACTTATTTTTGACGCTTGAACCTTTTTCTTCAGGTAGTAATTACTACTCTGTTTTAATCTACAATTAAGCTGAAAAGCCAAAACGGAAGCTGCTTTCCCTTCACTCTGGTTAATTTAAACGAAAGTACAATTAGTGATTACTAAGAAAAAGTTAAAATTACTATACAACTACGTTTTCCCTGTGCAGTAAGCAGAATTACTAAATGGAGTGTTGCCGAACTTGGCACTGACGCGAGTTCATGACCAATGTGACAGATGCATTATCTGTCCACACAGCTGATAAGAAATTACAGAAGATCAACAAATATATATACCTATATAGTTTTATATCCCTTCACGTAATGCTTGTTAAACCTATTAATTTTAATTTTAGTTAAGTACTAAAATATTAATCTTTAATTATAGTTCAGTGCTTGTCGCACATCTTATTAAAATTTGTTTATGGGGCATGTGGTGCTAACCTGTTATTAATTGTTACACTAACCTTAGACATTATGTACTTACTTTAAATTAAATGTTATCAGTTTAAACAATTGTTGGTTGGCCAATAACGGAAAAAAAAAAAAAAAAAAACGAGAATTCGTATTCAAAGACATGATCTTGTCATCCACCAACTTATTTACCAACTAGATCCATCTACGTGGTAATAATATAAAGAAAATTCAATTAAATTAATAAAATAATTGAAAAATAGTAAATAAAGAAATAGGGACCCCCGAACAACTACGATACCATATTCAACCACCATAATAATTATAATCAGAAAAGAGAAGTAAAACAAGAAATTAAGTAAGTCAACGTCACGCCACCGTTATTTTGGCATCACCAGGAGGACCGAGAGGCGGCACACATTAGGGCGAGGAATTAGTACTCTCGCTATTCCGCGACCTACCTTGCCGCTTCCACCATAATGATCATAACTTTTATCGTTTTAGAAAGCCTCCTATATTGTACTCGTAACCAGCGTGCGTAGATGTATGAATATGGACGAGGCAAAAGGAGTGTGTAAGGATCGTAGCAGGTCCCGTCGGGGCTGCGGGTTGTTCTCAAGAGATACCGCGGCCTCGACATGAAGGGCTAAGAAGGATCATGGGTGGTTTTTAGTCAGTAGAAGTCTGACACTCCCTTTCGCTCTGCCCAAGAGCGGGAGGGGTTATTTGATGATTTCCCAACCTCCAAAAAAAAAAGCATCGTAGCAGGTGGCATTGTTGTGCTGTGCACCTTCTGTGCATACCTAGTGTTTGTTGTGTGACACTCTCACGCCCATTTCTTGTTGGACACGACTTTCCTGAATGTTTTCCTTAAGTTTTTGTTACGTGGGTATCATAGGCCAAAAATATACCTACGGTACTGTGGGTTTACTATATCAAACCCTTTGTATGTTTATCATTCATCTAGATTAATAGCAAAGTAGACACCAACTTTAAAAAAATACTGTACCTACTGAATTATTTTTATTTGATAACTTATAAAAATATTAACATTCAGAACACACTATCATTAACGAACCTACTTGATGAAAAGTTGCATTTTGCGATTAAATTGCAGGTTTAAAATCTAAAAACAAAACAGCAAAAAAAATCACAACCAATAAATTGTGTGACACAACATTCAAACTCAAATCCATCCAAATCACTACACTACATTTATCTCAAACCTTCTCTTAGCACCCATAACGAACACGTAAACGAACAGACAGACAAATTGACGGATAGCTCGCACAGGATACACGGCAGACGAAACAAAAAAACTTTAGCTTATTAACGTTTACAACGTAAATGATCGCAAGTGAAACGACCTCGCTGGGATTATTATTGGATAAGGGTGGGTGACCCCTCAGGGTTGAGGAGTGGCTGTGAAGGATTAAGAGAAGATTTTGGGTCGGCTGCACCTGATGGTAGAGACGAGGCCTGTGTCCCAGCAGTGGGAACATTATATGCTGATTATTATGCACCTAGGTAGACGATACTCATGTCATTTAATGACGAAAAGGTAGGTGGCAAAGTGTCTAAGCCTAAATATGTAGTCGTACAAAAAATGGGAACTGTACTCACGATCAGTTTCAAGCCAGGCTATTGCCGCTTCAAGACGAAAGATTTATGCGTTGGAAAGTAATGTAGTTAATGGTTGTACAATAATAGCGCACACACAATTAACTCCACTAAACTGTAAGATAATGTCACTGACACAATCATTGTGTGGACTCATCATGACTATGATATATTCTGCTGGGAAAGAGGCAATAATAGGAAATTGAGGAATTAGATTATTTTTATATTTATCTTACTATATTATAACTAAATATTTTACCAATTTTCTATTCATTGATGTCACCTAGATCAAATTTTGATTATATATGTCAAGAAATTTTGATTAAATATGTCAAGAAATTTTATTTAAATTCGTGTTTATATCCAGCAAGATACTATGAGATTGTGAGTGATATGGTTAATCAAGCATCGCAACTATTTTGATAGTGTTACTTCTCTCATTTCCAGGAACTAGGCACACTATATCGAGTGCAATATCGGCCATATTCTGAGAGCACTAAAACGTCAGAGTAAAGCTTCGGACACATATATTCAGTGCAGCATGTCTCACTGAGATCAAAAGGAAGTGAGCGCGTTTATTTCTGGATCATAATGTAAACTGCGCTCACCAAGGTTGTGTGCACTCCTCCTTTTTGACATTTGTCAAATTAGCGATCGTTATTTTGCTGGCGATGCGGCCGGAGATGAATTTGTGTTATTTATATGTTTGACTTGATATTTTCTTGAGAGTGATTGACCGAATGACGAATATTATTACAGTGCTCTGCGGTATCGCGGTGGATATTTTTATAAATGAGTATTTTTGTACGGTACTGTTAGGTGTGGATGCTGCAACTTCGAGTATTTAGTGCTTTTAAATGACCGTGTGTTAATCAGCGATATATTTTGCTTATTTAATGTCAAGATGAAATTGTGAGTCATAAAAATCTATTTTCTAAAAAGGCCTTGTTTCTCAAAAGTCTTCCATCTTTACCTGAATACTATGACATACTTTAGTTGCTATTTAATTTATTGTTTTGTAAATACCAGTTTCTTATTGTTTGTGTTTATATCATTTCCGTAAAACAAATATTAATATAACTAAAACCAGGAAACAGGCAAATTGCCAACGATGCGAAGATCTTTCATAGTAATGCTGCCCCTTTGCTATATTTCATCACCTTTTCCATCGTTTATCATCCTTTTACTAACAGCTTGTCTCTTCTATCTTCAGCCTTGTTGTTGAGTACCTATGTTACAAGTCTTATCATAATTATGTAGACCTTTTTTTGATCTTATTCTTATTATTCACATTAATTCTCACAGTCAAGATCATTTTGGGATTTTTTTTTTCAGCAAGAAACTAACATTTTAATCATTTTCCATTGCATGACTTGTTCTAAGATTATTACAATTAAAGTCATTAATTTCCGTTTTGTTTAGTGTCTTTTAATTTTCATCATTATTTTTTACAACAACATAACAATCATTTAAATCTTTAAACCAAACCCGGAACGCGGCAACCTGCCAGCGTCACAAGGATGTTACATAGAAATGCTTTCTGTCATAGTTATGTGTTGATTAGCATAAAACATGCTCCTGCGCACTCAAGCCGCGCTCTTCCGGATTTTTTCAACGTTACACCACAAACGGAATTCCAGCCCGCATGACATTGAACGTTCATTGCCAATGTTTTGCATCTAGTAATAAAAAAATGTGAGTTCGTCAAGTGTATTTATTTTAACCACGTAAAAAGGTATCGTGAAAATCTGGGTAACTTTAACAGATTCTGCAGTTTTATAGTACCCGACACAGGAAGTATCCTAAGAGCGGTTGTCTGTATTGTTTGAATGTCAAACTCAAACTGAAAACTCAAAGTACAAAGTATTTATATCAATTAGACCTTTACAATCACTTTTGAATGTCAGAAAAACAAAAAAAGCGAAGCTTCAGTCACAGCATATAACTTGTGAAGGTAGTTGCCCATTCCTAAGCACTCTATGGAAAAGAATGAGCAAGAAACTCCATGGACACTCTTGGCCATTGGTAGCAGCTGTTGCGCTGTCACCTCACATGACCTTCCCATACCTACCTCTACTACAAACCAATACAACAATACTAAACAATACACAAGTTTATCAATAACACCTACCAACAAATACAGTCGGAAAAAATACATACACAATAAAGAGAACCTCCTTCTTTTGGAAGTCGGTTATAAATAAAAAATAATTCCAGTTAAATGTTATAATCTATTAGCCATCATTCTCCTGCCCAGCCTCAGTTGTCTTATTCTATAAATTTCAATAAGTCGTAGCTCTCCTAGTAGGCATACCATCAAAAGTTTTAATCCACAGCACAAACAAAGCTCAGAAAAACCCGCCGCACGCACTAGTATGCAGAACAACGAACAATGTGACTATTTGTCACGCCATGGACTTGAGTATGTGCATAATTATGCCGCAGTGAGGGTATGTACTGTGAGACATGGCACCTGTCCTGTTCGTCAGGTGGCCTGATGATCTTGGAACAAAAATTAACTTTTATGACTTTTGGTAAGAGATTTTTCTTAAAAACAAAATATTCACGCAATCAGGGGTAGGACTATAATTATTCAAACCGCTTACATAATAATATATATGTTATTTAGTTTAATATATGTTATTTAGTTTAATATATGTTATTTAGTTTAATATATGTTATTTAGTTTAATATATGTTATTTAGTTTAATATATGTTATTTAGTTTAATATATGTTATTTAGTTTAATATAATAATATGTTATCTAAGGAAAACGACCATTTAATTTTAAACTCGCAAATGCAATGAATTAATAATGAGATTTCATTGGGCAATTTTTTTGGAAAAAGTGTGATAACATAAATCCTACTGATGACGAACGGAAGAAGAAAACGTGTTGCGCCGACCCCAGATAGAATAGAATAAGGGCAGGAAGATGATGATGATGATTAAATGTATTTGAATGATGTTTTTCTCTTAATTAGTTTGCTTACTTATCATTAGTTGGAGCACGGGACCTTAAGTCTCCACTTTTAGTCCCCGTGCTTTATCCAGGTAGAGAAACCTAAGTGAAGTGCGAGTGCGGACCTAATTGAAAGACAATTATAACCTAACTTAACCCGTGATATGGCAGAAAGCTATTTGTTCTGTATTGTGACATCCCTTTTGTTACTCTGGATCTGGATTAAAATTACTTCTTTGCTCCGAGATTTTAATCATCAAAGTTAAAAATCTAAATCAAAAGTCATTTATTCAAACTAGGCTGATTCAGCGTTTTTCTAACGTCAAAATTTACTATACTTATTTACAAGAGACAGTCCCCCAAAACCCCCACCCTTCGACACTTCCTAGTGTTTTAGCTGGAAAGAAGAAGTGGCGGAACAAACTCCCCAGCAATACATCTGTCTGTTAGGTTAGAAGAACCAGTCTCAAAAAAACCTCATTATACCCTTGCAATTGTCATTGTAAAGCCAATAATTTCATCTACAATGAATAAAAAGCTTCTTTCCTGCTCCTTTAAAGGCACTCCCTTAAAAGGCCTACAATGAGCTACTGGTAAACAAATCAACATTAAAAGGAAAGCAAATTAGAATGAAACAGATAATACTATCAATTGCTACCATAAACTTGCTGACCGATACCGCGATAACACCATTTTATTGGGCCATTGTTCTTCAAAAGGATTCTCTGTTTTAGTGTTAAATAAATTAACGCCTGTGCATTGAACTTCTGACCTGAAATCATTTAAGGAATGATTCTGATAGTGTGACGTTTATGGCTTTGCAGTATCTACTCAATTATTGGCGAATGAAATTAAAGGATTATTTTTAATTCTTGATGGAAAAAACCCGTAACACTTTGGTTCACCTGGGAAATGGAACGAAGCAAAAGCATCAGCGGCCACTATCCTAAGGCCGCAAATTCGGAGAGGCGCTTGCAGCGTGCAGCGGGGCGTTTAATGGAACTGTCCATGTAACGCCCCGCTGCACGCTGCAAGAAACGCTTCTCCGAATTTGCGGCCTAACGTGATATTTCTCGGAGACAGACTTGATTTGTATTTCTGCTCGGTTAATGGGACCTTAAAAATAACTGAACAAATGTCGGTGTACGTACTGGTAAATAGGTACACCGTTGCCTAACCATTCGGGGTAAAAAACAAGCAATGAAATCTTGTTTTTAAAATTCATGATCTACTTGAATCTCTAATCATAAGTTATTAGACTTACAAAATATCGTGTGCAAGTGTTGATATAACAGAGAACCAAGAAATTATTGATAGCATTTACCTAAAATAGTGATGGCAACATGCTCCAGAAATATGACTTCCCCAATGTTCAGTAAAATGGACGGTGGCAAAGGGCCAAGAATACACTAGGATGAAGATGAAGATATATTATGACAATGTACATTCACGAAGTGAGGAAGGACTAAATGAAGAACTCAGAAACTGCGTCACCACTCAAATGTATAACGTATATTGAGAAACCGAAATAAATAAAAAATACGGAATGAATAATGAGGAGTAATAACGTGGAGGACATCGCGGCAAACCAAAGCGAAGATGACGGGATGAGTTTAACTCTTACCAAAAGGACAATGGAGGAGTCATTAGCCCAGCATTGGGTTGCCTCACTACTGGTCAAATGTTTCCTTCTCCGTTAGGCTAAGCTTAGCAATTATAGAGAGCATTTGCCAGCAGAAAATTGATAGAAAAATGTACAAAAAATACATAAAAAGGTTGCGTTAATGGTACAACCATTAAAATTCCTAGACGAGAACTATTAAGATTCCATGAGAAAACAAAAAGAATCAACATCTAAATAAGAATTCTTTCAAATAAAATATTGGAAGTTATTTGACAAGTAAAGAAAATCTTTAATCGGACTACCGCGCAATCTACGGATTATAATCACCTAATATTTTCCCATACACGTCGTTTGTAGGGCAAATCGTAATTGCTACTCATTTTAATTAATTGGCCCTTGATTCGAACTTAGGTCAACAATCACATATTTCAAATCTCGATTCTCCACGTGCTACAATAAAATGTATTATTTATCTAATGTAAAAAACATAATAATCAATTTAATGGGCCAATCAAAGGCCCCTATCAATAAATAAGTTCGAAACTGCATCGCCAGCCTTGGAAATTACTTATCGTTAATCGCTGCGTCTTGGTGTGGTGTAAGTGGATCAAAAACGTTATAATCTGCTTAAAAAAACTACACAATTATTTTTTATTACCATGGTAGTTTCTTTAAACCAAAGTGATACTACAATTTGAAAGGAAGATCACATGAAGTAGCAGTTATAATATTAACAGATTTTATCGAAATTTTTCATTTATTAGCTACACTAATATAATCGCAAAGGATACGCTTATGATACTCATATAAAACGTAATAATTATGATATTCTTCAGCTCCTATAGCCCAGAACACCGCATTACACCAGCCCACTAAAAGCTCATATCTTGACCCGCAGTCTTAGATCACAATTATGTTGTTAGGCTCATCGAAAATGCTCGGCTCTAATAAAGACCGTAAGTCGGTTACTATTAAATATTCATTTACTGTCCCCAATCTATTGTAAATAGCTGGAAAAAAAGAAATGCGAACTATCTTTCTGGAAAGTCAATTCATTGGTGAATTTAAGTTGTAATTAGCTTTATTTAGAAATACAATTACATTTTGAATACAGGACAACAAATAAACGTTGGATTTAGAACTGAACTCGTCTATAAAGGAAGAACACAAATCGGTAGAACCAGAAAATTAATTAGTTTTAACGGCCAACAGGATTATACGATAAAATAAAATTAAAACTCCTAGTCATCAATAGAAAAAGCCAAATAAAAACGGTATCTTGAAGATTGTTTATTAGATAAATAAGCATTAACGCAAACTTGTAAAACGACGATAAGGATAATATTAATGTTAACGCAAGAGAAATTAATAATGATAAATCAAGAAATACCCTACAGTTAATCGCTCAAGTGGGTAATTTCAAACTCTCGAAACGTTTCAACTCCAAAATACCAAACTGGCATACAGAAACACAAAGTTAACAAAACTAAAATCAAGACAAGTGAAATATGCAAGGGCGAAAATTTTGTCCAATAAAGAGGACTCCTTAAATACATGTCTTGGCGCACCGAGCGAGGGAAAACGCACACTTGATGTGCCTCCGTCGCAATTATCGGCGGAAATAGACGGTTATTAGACGTTCAAAGATGATAAACTTGAAACTGAACCTTAAGGGAACAGACATAGATGCTATTGACAGTAATGGGGCTGGTAAACTGGGTTTACAAATGTTATAAAGGAGGGTAAATAAAGCATACAGCAAGGTTTTGTGTTCGTTTCCATGCGAAATGGTGATGAATAAGTTATGTGATACGGGGAATTGTATAACACTATTATTATGGCATCATTTGCTATGTTGTGGTGGAACGTTGCATAGTGAGAGCTATTACCTATCTGATTAAAAATGAAAATTGCACAGTAGACATTTATTAAGTGAGGGTTCTTGATGCAGAAACTAGCTTGTCGCATTGTTAGTAAACAATATTAATAATAATAACTCGGCTATCATTGTGCCGATAGTCGTAACGGCCAATGGCCTTATAACCAAGAGCCTGGACCAACATCTTTCCAAACTCTCATTTGGCGGTTGGATCAAGGGCCTGACTCAGAAGCCAGTACTCCTTTTTTTTTTAACGTTTGGAAAATCATCAAATAACCCCCTCCCGCTCTTGGACAGAGCGAAAGGGATTGTCAGACTTATACTGACTAAAAACCACCCATGTTCCTTCTTAGACCTTCATGTCGAGGCCGCGGTATCTCTTGCGAACAACCCGCAGACCCGACGGGCAAGGCAGTACCCTTTGATACGGCCCGAATTGTTGGACCCTGTTCCCAATATCGGTGGCCCACTATTTTTTAACCGACTTAAAAAAGGAGGAAGTATATTTTTAAATGTTTTTATATCTTTTTATAAGAAATATTTAAAAATGTAGATAATTTGTAAGAAAATGAATAAAGGACATAATAATACTTGATTTTATTTCGGACACAATAAGATCCACAGAGTGTTAGTAACATACTATTTAATAACTTATTATCTAGTGTAAGTACCAATTGACCTGTGCACAAGAAAAATAAAATGAAAATAAGACATTTCAATTATTATTAATAATGAAACCAATTATTACAAGCAACTGCAGAATAATCACTCGTTAATTGATCCCTGTGCTGTAAATCCAATTCGAATATTTTTTGGTATAGTATTATGCGTGATGAATAGAACGTGATAATTTTAAAGTTTTACGACGACGGGATTTGATTGGAGAAGAGCCTAATAATATAGCGATTAAAATTCGACCTACTCAAAGACCGGGGAGCTGGTCCGTGGTCCTTAAATACTACTCAAAAACTTTTATCTATCTATCTATATCTATATTATATATATAAAAATGAAACCCGTTTTTCGTTGTCACGACTTGGCATGAAAACGGCTTGACCGATTTGGCTGATTTTTTTTTTTAAATGTTCGTTGAAGTTCAAGGATGGTTTTTACGGCGAGAAAAATTCGAATAATGGCCGGAAAAGCCCTAAAAACAGCCCTTTTCTTTTTCCCATACAAACGTTTTGTAACTAAAACGTCAAATCAATTTGAGCTTTAATACCGTACTATAAAGTTCAAGTGTTAGTGGAGAGGTTCCGGGAAGGCAAAACAATTGAGTGACGTTCAGTTGTTCAGTCAACGAATGACAACTTCAAACAGACCATAAGACATTATCACAATAATCACAAATAATTACTGTTTCTTTCCCAATAGAAAAATGATTTTTCAAATGGTGTTTGCGTATAATATAAAAATTAATTGCTGTTAGTTAGTCGCGCTAAAACTAGAGAACGGCTAGACCGATTTGTCTAATTTTGGTTTTGAAACATTTGTGGCAGTCCAGGGAAGGTTTGAAAGGTGAGAAAGTGGTAGGTAGGTAGGCAGGGTAGTAGGTAGAGTAGTAGGTAGAGTAGTAAGTAGGATAGTAGAGTAGGTAGGGTAGTCGGTAGAGTAGTAGGTAGGGTAGTAAGTAGGTAGGGTAGTAGGTAGGTCGGGTAGTAGGTTGGTAGGGTAGTAGGTTGGTAGGGTAGTAGGTAGGTAGGGTAGTAGGTAGGTAGGGTAGTAGGTAGGTAGGGTAGTAGGTAGGTAGGGTAGTAGGTAGGTAGGGTAGTAGGTAGGTAGGGTAGTAGGTAGGGTAGTAGGTAGGTAGGGTAGTAGGTAGGTAGGGTAGGAGGTAGTAGGTAGGGTAGGTAATTGGTACACAGGCAGGTAGTAGGTAGGAAAAAGGGCATTGCAACGCATGCCGGGAACAGCTAGTTTTAAATAAGGTTCAGGATTCCACCTAAAGTAAGTACCTATTTTAGGTGGAAACCTGGACCGCGGTTCCAGTCCCGATTGCTTAAATATCAATAAAAGAAACACGACGAAAACGTTCCAATTTTCCAGCCCATTGCAAGATGTCTTAAAGGAACCAACCGTGCAGCATTGACCTCAGCAGAAATGTTCTGAATTCTCATCACGCGTCCGCTACGGCCAACCACTATATACTGAGACAGTTTAATCTCTTATGTACGTACGTTACTACGCTCAAGGTCACAAATACTAGCGCACTACTAAATTTGTACCCAAAATAAACTTGGTTAAAATAAATTAGGCGATGGCCTTGACTCAGTACAGTTACGATAGTAATTTTGTGGGTGACAATTTACCCATTTTTTTTTTGCTTTTCAATGTAACTGTGTCAACTAGTATATGTGAATGCCCTTTTCCCCTTAGATCGTTGTAAGTAATCTTGGCAGGTCAATTTTTGTAATAGCTTGATGCTATATTCAGATTATATTCAGATAAAATAAGGAGAATTTTGAGAGGAATTCCTGAAAAAGACCATTGGTTTGCCTGCAATGGCTTTCATTAAACTATGAAAATCAAAGATACCTATACTATGAGTATTTTACACAGTGGGGGCTGTTTAAAGCACTCAAAGTACTCAAACGCCTATAGTGATGAATTTATGACACTCACAGAAAGATTAAGATAAGTCCGATTCATAAATTGCTCTTTTTTAGCCGGTCAGTAATCTTTATATAGGCTAAGAGCAAATATAAGTTATTTACCGTAAATGTTTTACGCATTTGGAGTGGGCACAGGGAGCCAAATTCGGACCACTGTGTCAATGTCAATATGAAGTGGGTCACCAAAATTGTTCCATTAGTAAATACAGTGGTGATGCTTTCTGAGAATAACAAGAGCAATATTCAAAAACTTATGAAATAGTCTGTTTCTGTAAAATTCTTATTGATTTGAACTTTGTATGTTTGCCCTTTTTAGTTTTAATAAGATACATCGAAACTAAATCGTCAATATTATAGCTTGTGTCAAGTCGTGTGTTGAGACAGTGCACTTGTATTATGCATCCATTGAGGTATAGCCTTCTCTTATTTAAGGAAATTAATTTTCATTTCAACGTTATGTTAACATATTGTTACGAGCTGGGTATGGGATAAATAAAAACACTACCAATTAAGCACACGAAATAACTTTATTAAACACAAAACACTAAATACACAATCACTTCAACACTACTGAACACTTTATCGCACTAGATAACTCTTCGAACCTTCCGTTGTCTCGCTTTAAAAGTAGACTGACTGCTCCGACCTCTGTTGGTCCTTTTATACTCAAACACACAAAAGAAGTTCGAGAAAATTCCCTATTATTAACTAAAAATGAATTCAATATTCACAAAGAAAAATAACTAAAAAATAAACTTAAAGATAAAAGAACCAACAAGGAAGAAGTTACGTTACGCACTCGGCATACGGTCGAAATTACAATGGCAATATGTCGCCGACGCCCGCCGTGCTGACCTTGTAAACATAATGGAACTATACCTATAGAATGTACTGGAGTGTTTTAGACACTACACAATTATAAGCGAGGTTTCTTGAAGATTCTAGATGACCGACGTAACACTGCCCCCTCCTTAGACATGCTCGTCCCGAGCATCATTAGTCCCGTAGTATCGCGCCAATCGGTCTACATGCACAATCTTAGGCGCACCTCGCGGACCCTTCTGTATTCGGTAGGTGACATCGTTGATCCTGGTCACAACTCGGTATGGTCCGTCCCATTTTGCTTGCAATTTCGGAGACTTTCCCTTGCTCCGCACTGGGTTATGCAACCACACCAGCGAACTTTCATCGAAACTACTACTGTTTGCCTTCCGGTCATAACGAGTCTTCATCTTCTCAGACATCTGTTGTCCGGAATACCTGATATGCTCATACACATCATTTAACTTGTTACGCAGGTCATTCGCGTAATCCGTTACACTGCGTGGGACGTCAGGGGGAGTTCCAGTGATTAAATCTGCAGGCAATCGTAATTCCCTTCCAAAGTTTGCGAAGGCTGGAGTTACGGTCGTACTTTCGTGAACTGCACTCCGATAGGACAGAAGAAACGGCTGTATGTGTTTGTCCCAATCCCTTTGCCTGCTTTCCACAACTTTTGCCAGATATCTCTCCAATGTTTGGTTGAATCGTTCTACCATTCCATCGGATTGTGGGTGGTAAGAGGTGGTTCTGGTTTTGTGTGTACCCATCAATCGACAAGTCTCCTGGAAAACTTGCGATTCAAAATTCCTTCCTTGATCGCTGTGAATTTCTAAGGGTACTCCAAAACGACAGAAGACTTCTTGAACTAATTTATCTGCGACTGTTGTAGCTTCTTGGTTAGGAATGGCGAAGACTTCTGGCCACTTTGTGAAGTAGTCCATGACAACCATGAAGTACTTGTTTCCGCTATCACTTTCTGGAAATGGTCCCGCAACGTCCAGCGCTATCCGCTCCCAGGGGGCTCCAACGTTGTACACTTTTAATGCACCTCTGCTACGTGTGTGGGGTCCTTTCACAGCCGCACAACTGGTACATTTGCGACACCAGTCCTCCACATCATCTCGACAGTGGATCCAGTAAAAGCGCTCTCTGATCTTCAATAGAGTCCTTTTTACTCCCATATGTCCTCCTGAGCATCCATCATGGTAGAGCCGTAAAACATCCGGTACCTTAGCTTTAGGGACAACCATTTGTAGATGACAGCTGTCCCCTCGAGCGTTTTCCCATTTACGGCACAAGACTCCATCCTGGATCTCCAAACTGTTCCATTGTGCCCAATAACTTTTCGTGATGGAACTCATCGCAGCCACATCACTCCACTTGGGCTTCGGAGCACCATCTTTAATCCAGTCGAAGATTGGCTTGATGTCCGGGTCATTTTGTTGAGCCTGTTGTAGGGTCTCCTTCCATTCATCGCTGAGATCCGTTCTAAGCATCCTCACGGGCACTACTTCCTTAGTCTCTTGCCTGGCACAGTGCTTGCAGTCTTCAGGACAAGGTCTTCTTGACAAGGCGTCTGCGTTACCGTGAGTTCTCCCACTGCGATGTTCAGTTACGAAGTCAAACTCTTGCAGTAGTTCAATCCATCTCGCCACTTGCCCCTCTGGATTCTTGAACTGTAATAGCCACTTCAATGCAGCATGGTCAGTTCGTAATTGGAATTTCCGTCCCAACAAATATTTACTGAAGTGCTGCAATGTCTTCACTACAGCGAGCAGCTCTCGTCTCGTTACGCAGTAATTTCTTTCCGGTTTGGATAAAGACTTGCTGAAGTAAGCTATAACAACCTCCTGATTCCCTTTCCGTTGAGATAACACGCCCCCAATTCCAGTATTACTTGCGTCTGTGTCGACTATAAAGTCATTTTCAGTGTCAGGATATCCCAAAATAGGAGTATTGCACAGACGTCCCTTTAATTCTTGAAATGCGGCGTCGCAGTTCTCGTCCCAACAGAATGGTTGCTTTTCCTCAGTGAGTTTGTGTAGAGGTTTCGCAATGTTGGCAAAATTCTTCACAAACCGGCGATAGTAGGAGCACAAACCCAAAAATGCTCTGACCTGTGTCTTGTCTTTCGGCACTGGCCAATCCTTGACGGCGACTACTTTCTCTGGATCTGTTTGAACACCTTCCCCCGAAACTATGTGTCCTAAAAAGTTCACTTGTTTTCTGAAAAACGAGCACTTCTTCGGACTCAACTTCAGGTTTGCTGTTTGGATCTTCGACAGCACTCGGTCGAGGTTTTTAAGGTGATCTTCAAACGTACGGCCCACAATGATTATGTCGTCTAGATAGACAAGACATGCATCCCCAATCAATCCGGCAAGCACTTGCTCCATCAGCCTTTCAAACGTTGCAGGAGCATTACACAATCCAAAAGGCATAACTTTAAACTGCCACAACCCTTTTCCTGTTGAGAATGCAGTCTTTTCTTTATCTTTTGGGTCTATTTCTACCTGCCAGTAACCACTTTTCAAGTCTAATGTGGTAAACCACTTCATTCCCGTCAGCGTATCCAGTGTGTCATCGATCCTAGGCAGTGGGTAGCTGTCCTTTTTCGTGACGTCGTTCAGTCGTCGATAGTCCACACACAAAGACGAGGCAATTGATATTAACACATAACAATCATGTCGGCATCACGTGTAAAGGCAGTTTACGCAGTAAGCGATGCTGAGCTGAATGCTCTGATTGCTAAAATGGGGGGAGATGGGGAAGATGGGGTAATGGGTACTATCGTGGGATTAAGGCTGAATGATGACATGTGGAATAATCTTGACAACGTTGCAAAAGTGGTAGCATACCAAGGGTTTGATCCCAAAAGAATGGCTGGAGAGGTAGCTTCTAAACTGATACTGTATACCAATCAAACCCTTCTTGATCTGAAAATGGAAAGCGAGTCCTGCAAATACACCCATGAGTCGACAACACTGGACGTATCGTTCCTAATCACTCTATTCCTCATGCGGGGGAACACAGTTCATAAGATCTTGAGCACTGTCCCCTCTGAGGTTAAAGATGTTATTGCTAGAAAGTGTGCAAACCTTGGTATAATGACCTCGAAAGACACTGGCAAGAAATTGAACTCAACATCGGTAACCTTAGCAAGGCTATCTCAGGCGTTCCCACAGGTAACAGCCACAATAATTGAAGGGAAGAAGATACCTGGTAAGCTCAATCCAAAGTGGCTGATGGGAAGCACTCTTCCACTTATAATGCAACATTCGATCTTTTCAGCGATGATTCCGGCAGATGACATTGTGACACCAGAATTAAAGAAAATAGCAACCGCACTGAATTTAGAGATGACGGTGATGTTACAAACACCCAAGGATAAAAGAAAGATGGAGGGTAGAGATCTGAATGACTTGGAGGAGACCTCTGCTAAGTATGTATTGGCAGCAATTAACGGGACAACTTGCACTAATGAAGTGCAGAGAAAGATCTTAAAGAAGGCTGGGATCATAGGAACCGATGGCAATCTGACACCCATTTGTTCAGTGGTCTATCATGCTTGCTCTAAGTTCCTCGACATGAAGGAACTAGCTTATAGAGATGCCGTAAAGGCCATGATCAGAGATAGTGCCAGCCGTGCTGCAGCTGGCCTGCCAGGACTGTCGGCTGCGGAAAACTAGACATTGACCAGTTAAGGGTGGATCTGGTCAAGCAGTCTAAAAGAATCACCATCTTAGAAGGATTCTATTTGAAACCCACTGCAGGCATGCATGACCTGAGACTCATGTCAGATCGCCCACCACCACCGCCACCTCCGCCTCCAATGCCTCCTCCACCACCTCCTCCACCACCTTCTCGAGCCACCATGCTAGAAAGGGTGGTTGGAAAGAAGAGTAATTCCAAACCTGGTGCTGGATCAAGAGGAAGAACTCAACAGAGCGATAATCTTATAGAAGAGCTCAGGAGGAAACAAAAGGAAAGGAAGGAACGAGCGGAAAGGAGTGAGAGGGATAGCACAAAAGAAGGATCCAGTCATTGTGATCCTTCTTGTAGTAATAAGTAGCATAAGTATTGGTGTTGGTGCATGTCTTAGTTAAGTTTTATTATTAATCACTTATATTGCTTGATGTTTTATTTAAGGTTTAGTTTAAAAGTTTTATTATTCTATGGTTTCACTTATTAGGTTAATTTAGATCTTATTCATGTTTATTATCCCACTTCTGACACCAAATTGTTACGAGCTGGGTATGGGATAAATAAAAACACTACCAATTAAGCACACGAAATAACTTTATTAAACACAAAACACTAAATACACAATCACTTCAACACTACTGAACACTTTATCGCACTAGATAACTCTTCGAACCTTCCGTTGTCTCGCTTTAAAAGTAGACTGACTGCTCCGACCTCTGTTGGTCCTTTTATACTCAAACACACAAAAGAAGTTCGAGAAAATTCCCTATTATTAACTAAAAATGAATTCAATATTCACAAAGAAAAATAACTAAAAAATAAACTTAAAGATAAAAGAACCAACAAGGAAGAAGTTACGTTACGCACTCGGCATACGGTCGAAATTACAATGGCAATATGTCGCCGACGCCCGCCGTGCTGACCTTGTAAACATAATGGAACTATACCTATAGAATGTACTGGAGTGTTTTAGACACTACACAATTATAAGCGAGGTTTCTTGAAGATTCTAGATGACCGACGTAACAATATTAAAATGAAATTAATGACAGGATGGGGGGTTCTTATGAACATTTTATGGTGTAAGTGGTCCTGAACCCCCTCTCCCCACTCCGCAAAGCATTGGTGCAAACTTGTTGTAGGTCCTCCATAAATAAATAAACTCGCTAAGTAAGAGAACTCCACATTATGGCAATGCTAAAACATTAAAAAAGCTTAAAAGAATAATAATATAAGTCTTATTTTCTTTTATCGCTGTTTATAGCACGTAATTCGTTTATGTAAATCAGGTCAGATTGTGTATCAAACGAAAGACGTTTTTATTAATTTAAAATGCTATGGCTGACTTTTGAGTTCAGGGAAATAAAAATAGGATGGTCTTTATCTGAAGCAGCTTTTAAATAATGTGGTACCTACCCCCCCACTCTCATACATTTACCAGTTATGTGGTACCTACCCCCCCCACTCTCATGCATTTACCAGTTAGACAGTCCTCGAGTGCGAGTCTATTGTCAACAACTGGACACAAATCCAGGCTAATATTACTGAGACATGGTTGATGGACAAACCCAATAGCACTTTGCCCAACACAGCTGTCGCATTTGCAACCTCTAGATCAATGAGACCAGGCCTTTTTTTGGGTTTTATGATGAAAGTTTGATTTATTATTACTTACATCATACCGGTGCTTCGCAAAATGAGGAAGTTTACATACTTCAAGTAATGGAAAATCTACAAAACCATGAATACAAATTAGTGTTTCCATCTTGGTCTCACTGGATTAAATTAATTATTTCAATTTAGGTACATTTTTATTTCCTGGGCTGACATTTGGAAAGCCGCGGTGCTCTCCAAAAATGCTTTTTTCTCTCATTTTCGTATAGTAATGAAAATTTACGAGGCCGCGAAGGAAAACTTGGGAAATTTGCCATCTCTGCTAAAACATACCTACTTTATCTGATGCTGCCAAAGTTGTCACACTCAAGAATTTCGTATGAAAGCAGTTTTGACTTTTATGTTCAAGAGAATAATTTTCGTTTTTATTGATGCAATTTTGATGCGGCGATGACAAAATGTTTGTCATTCACGAAATTAAAGCAAAATCTTATTAGCTGTGACTTGTATTTTGTTTAAAAACATATTGAATTATTTACGTATTGTTGTCGTAATGGCCCAATGGTCAAACTCTCACTTCTTGATCGAACCAATGTGACTTTTTTCAATTCATATTAATATACTTTCTAGGGTATTTGAGGAAACAAGGTTTTCATTTAAGTCTGAAATCTGTTGATGCTAATATTCCGTATCAATTCATATGAAACCGATATCCCTTGAAAACTGGTTTAGATTCTTGTTCCCATCATTTGTATAAAACTGCCATTAATCTGTATTTTCGGTTTTTCAACCACACCAGTCTAGAAATTCAACACGAACCAACACTTACATAAATCTTAAAATCAAGATTGATTCAAATCTCGCATTTGGCGCAGTCAATGTCACAGCAAACTATCCCATATTCAGCGCGTGATCAGAATAATCGTCCGCGTTTCACGAGCAAGGCAGAGTACGTGCAAAATCCACTCATTTCATGCCTTTTTACGATCCCGACGTAAATTCTTCTCCGTGCCAGAATATAGCTGTCATAAAAAGACCTAGGAACGGTGGAAATAAATGCCCATGCTTTAAGCTTAGGTTTTAGTTATTGCAGATTTTTTTGGGACATGTATTTATAATATGTATATTTTTTTTACATTTTATAGGTGGGAACGTTTATACACACATCAAAAGTGTCTAGGGATCAACATATATTTTTGCAATAACTTTTCTCCTGATTGATATTAATTAAAATTTTCTTTAAGGATTCATCAAATAAAGTGTTTTCGTTTGTCACAGTAACGATAAACCAAGTCACCTTTGCATTAATAAAGAAATTTGCCATTTTCCTAATAAAGGGATTTTTGACATTTGATCCACTAACATTAAAGTTCGAAAAAAGACTGAAATAACAGTTTTCTTTAAAATTTTATTGGGTAACTTAAACAATTAATAATCCGTGTTTCTACCGCGAACACTAACAACACAAGAACATCGGTTTGGCATACTCAAAATGAGTTCATCCAAATCACGCTGTGGAATGGCCGCCCATGTTCGTTGCAACAACAAAAAAAGGTCTTCTTGCGACTGGATACCCTCCATATTCGGCAGAGCTCTTCTCTGTAGCATATCCCATGCATGCTCAATCGGGTTCAAGTCTGGCGACTGAGCAGGCCAGGGCAGGACATTGATGTTAGCTGCGGCGAGAGTCTGTCTTACAACTCTTGCGGTGTGCGGTCGTGCATTATCATGCATTAACTGAAATAAGGGACCGATTTGCACTTGTAGAGGAACGATGACGGCTGATACAATCCTCTCAGCATAAATTTGAGCGTTGAGGTTGCCTCTGATCCAAATCAACTCAGTTCTTCCGCCGATCCAAATACCCGCCCATACCATATATCCATACCATACCATATAGATCCAAATACCACTTTTGATGTGTGTATTACTTGCCTGTTACAGACAAAGTCCAAGAGAGATCTCTGTACAAAAATACAAGATGAAAAATGATGAACAACAATGTTCGTAGGTTGACCATAAAGTATCACCGCTTTCTACCAAATAACATATTGGGATAATTACATGTTATAATAACGTACCCAATGGAGCAACGCAATGGTGTGTGTGAAGGTCAGAGGCTGCCGCTCCATGTAAAATACTGGTATTCAGCTGCATCCGGTTAGACTGGAAGCCGACCCCAACATAGTTGGAAAAAGGCTAGGCAGATGATGATGATGATATTAACTTACCCAATGAAAGAAAAATATCAATGAATGGCACATTATTTGATTTAAAAGTAGAATAAAATTATTCCTAGAAAATTAAAATCTACTTTGTTTTGCATCTGTCAACTTTTCCAGCTCGTTTTCTATTCTAAAGAATAGGGTATTTCACAAACATATGTCATCTATCTATACATATAATAAATCTGTAGAGAAATCGTTTTTATACATCGAAAATATTTAAAAAAAAAATTGTCAGGGTATTAAAGTATAACCAACAGAACACATTTCCAGCATTTTTGGAATTTTTGTCTGTTTGTCTGTTTATCTGTTTGTCTGTTTGTCTGTTTCGATGACTAAGCATCACGTCAAATTTACGAAACGAATGTAGGTAACTTTTATACATAAATATTTTGCGTAACTTGGGCTATTACTTAGTCTTTGTTTCATCGTAATCGGTGCTCTCTATCAAAAGATATATGAATTTATAGTTTTCAAGAAGAACTTATCGTTATGGTCAAGAATGAGACAAGCAACGACATCTATTGAATGAATATGGTACTTATAACTAAACGCCTTCACAAGATAACTTAAAAAAAGTTATGATAGCAAAAGGTACGTAGATATAAGTCTAAATGACGCTGCTTTCAAAATCTACATAGCCTACACCTTATAGTGTTTGATCGCTCTTTTTTAGCAGTTTATCTTCGTCTTCGATAGATGGCGTTATTCATTTGATGTCATTTTCTGAACCGCGGTGATAGTAAACATACAAACATTATGTTTCGTGAATAGTCAACAAATAAAAATTTACCAATTACACAGTATTAAAATACTATTTTTTTTTAAACTAAATTAAAATTAGATAAAACCCAAGACATATTTTTTTTGTACCGTGTGGGAATCGAACCTGCGACACGCAGTGCTACTGTTAATCGTCCAGCCATTGCGCCAACCATGTCGTCATATAGATGTGGTGTGTTGTTAGCCCTATGTGTCGAGGCCGCGGTATCTCTTTCGAACAACCCGCAGCCCCAACGGGCGTCGGTCCTTGGGGGCCCCTTCAATGTTGCTGACATCTCTTTGAAACGCGCGTGGAACACGAACGCGACTCCATCGTCATAGGACGGACGAACGATTAACTAGCCCGTTACTCACCGTTCACAGGCCCGCGCCTACGGTGGCCGGAAGCCATCACGTGGCCCCCGATGCCCGGAGCGTCTCCCGCGGCGGCTGGGACGAGAGGTTGTCTCCCTCTCACGTTCCGCCACCTCTTTCGCTAGCATTACTGCTTCGCAGAAGGAGGTGGCGGCCATTTCAGATTCGATGACCCAGATTCGGTACAGGTACCCTCTCGAAACACCCTCTAATCCCCCCTTTTTTTTGTGGTTCGTAAATTATCAAATAACTCATCCCGCTCTGGGCGGAGCGGAAGAAAGTGTCAGACTTCTACTGACTAAAAACCACCCACGTTCCTTCTTAGCCCTTTGTGTTTCGGGGCCATGGTATCTCTTGCGGACAACCCTCAGCCCCGGCAGACGTCCCTTTGGGGCCCCTTAATTGTTGCTGACATATCTTTGAGGCGCGCATGGAACACGAACGCGCCAACGACAATCTGTCTGCCTGTCGACTATAATGTACCTGTTTCAAATTTCTTCAAGATCCGTTCGGCCGTTCTGACGTGGTTGATTAACAAACACCCATCCATCTAAACTTTAGTATGAGACATAGTCAGTACTTTGCATTACTCTCTTCTTATTTTCTACAGCGTCAGTAAGTTAACGCAGGGCAATGATTAAATTTTAATGTACTTTTATCTAAGCGACGCATTTTAGTTTCCGACAAGCACGCGAACGAAGTCGCGGGCACAGCTAGTTAACTTAATAAATACTCGTGGAGATCATTTGACAGGGCCACCATGACACAACCATCGCAGCAGGTACCATCGTAGTGGTATCATATAATATATATGGCCGTCGTAAAACGCTATCAAAATACACAAGGCAGACATATTGGCGTATCGAAATACATTTGAATTTCAAAGTTCAAAGCAAAGCTTAGTTTTTATGCACCGCTCTAACTGAGCTTACGGTGGTCGGTTGGAAGCCTACGTGACCGGACTTGTTGACAAATTGACAAAGATTATGTGAAGGGCGGCAGAGGTGGCGGAGAGTTGCACGGTTTGTGCCTACATTTGAGAAGGAATGATTACTAAGCCTATATCCTGAATGAAGCTGGGACAGAGCTAGCAGGCGGTAGACCTGGGAAACTACGTTCCTTCCGCATTGCACGAGTTCATGTGAGTATGGTCATTGACGAGATAGAAGCAAAAACCATCCCAAAGGACACGCAACAATACTCGGGGTCCCTCCAAGAAGCGTGAAATTAGCCAAGACGACGGAGTTTTAAGTGTGTTTGATCACCAAACTGCTTTTCCAGGTATGGTATGCAAGTAGGCATTTTCTTCGCCTGAACAAAAGGAGGGTGCAGATTGGACAAGCAAAATCGCCTGCCTGCGTGCCCAATAAGGGTGTTGACTGGTGAACGACGGACTGATGGTGGTGGTGATGATGATCATTGTGTTAATAAAAAGACAACAGACTAGGCGATAGTAAATTATTTTTACTTGTTTCCCAGTTCACATGTAAACAAGAAGGTTATTTTGTTTTCACACATAGCTTAAGTGTGTACAAATTATTAAACTCATTGGAAAAGAGAAAAAACGTTCAAAAATGTTATTCCCTATCTTTTTAACTTTTTGTAGACACAGGCAGTTAATTCTTCTATAAGTTCTTATTTCTACACAAAAAGCTAACATAGTTTCGTTCATGCATATGTGATGTGTCATAGTTACCTAAGAAGTAAATACATCAATAAATCAATTACTAACCATGTGTCTGTGTCCCTATCCTATGACAAAGTAGTAAAAATTATAATATTTTTGGATTTTATTTGTTTTCTAAATTAAAGGACTACAGCATGGCTAAACACTATCTAAGAGTAAGAGTTTTTAAAAACTCATCCCATTGTTTATAAAGCTTGTTAATGTCTAATAAATTATAATAGTCGCATCTGTTCAAATTATGATTGTTACTCTATGCCCATCGAACCCATATCGACTACAAATTGGGCGGACTACGAAACCGTAGCGAAAGAAAATAATATTGTTTCTTAGCAAATATTTACCATTCCCTTATTCCGTGTGTCTTTGCAGTATACGATATACGAGGGCCAAATATTGATCGACAAGAATTAGCTTAATAGCCAACTTTTAATGTTTACGCTGAACATTTTAGTATTTGTTTAATAAGTTAAGCTGTATTCTTCTTCTTAGCGTGTCGATGGCAAATTTCTATACGATCAAATCGTTTTGGCCCAAAATTCAGCTAAGCGGACTCCACTCGCTGATGCAGTCATAAGGTCGTTAAGTGTGCAGGTGTCAGGGCATGCAGCGCAAGATGGAAGATGGGTCATTATCTGTGGAGATACGCCGGACCACACTTGAGGTCTGAGCCGTCAATGAACCCCCATCTGAAGAGATTATCTTTGCTACGGTCGACCTGGGTTCGGAGTCTATTTAGAGATTTCCAAGTCGGCCACGGCAAAGCATGTCCAGGTGGAAGGCTTTCAGCTGTATTAATTGCGGTTGTCTATACATTAGTTTGCGTGTTTAACTAAATGACAGGAAAAAAACCACTCAAACGTATTTTTTTGCGACTGCAGAATGTGGCAGTAAAACGTGGAATTGTGACACAATCAGTGTGTAAAAAACTACACACATCAACACTGTCTAGGGATATTTTGGATTTACTCAATTTACTCAAAATGTATTAAAAATAGCATACAACATGTATATATTTTTGTAAAGCCCATTTATCAGGCTACACTCCAGAATAAAAGAAAACAATGTTTTTTTGCGTAAACAAATTTTTATTCAAATAAAGAAAAAACATGAAATAATGGTAAAACTAACAACGAATGTGTTTCTCAAGAAAAATTTACAAAAAAGGAAAAAATAATTTGTTTTTAACAGTTCTGTGAATAATCAGTAGTCAGTAAAACCACCCATGACGTTAATAACGGTCCTGCAACGGTTTTTCATGCTTTGGATTAAGTTATCCAAGTCTTGCTGCGGTATATTGTCCCAGGTCCGGCTAAGATGCAAAAAAAATTGCTCTTCCGTCGCAACGTTTGCAGGGAAATTCCTCAAAGCCCTTCTTTGGAGCATGTTCCACGCGTGTTCTATGGGGTTTAGGTCAGGCGATTGAGCGGGCCAGCCTAAGACCGATACGTCGTGCTCCTGCAACCAGCTCGTCACCACTCTCGCTGTGTGCGGACGGGCGTCATCGTGCATGAGCGTGAATTCTTGGCCCATTTGTAGTCGATGGGGGTAGATTATTGGTACTAGCACCTCGTTACGGTATTTTTCAGCCGTCATGGTGTTTCTGATCCAAACGAGGTCTGTTCTTCCACCAACACGAATTCCCGCCCAAACCATAATTGTCCCGCCGTGTTATGAATGGACTTCCTGAGGATGTTGCAGACGGCTCTCACGACCAGGAACTCGCCAAACACGCACTCTACGTGTATCGAGATGGAAACCGAACCGGGACTCATCGGTAAACAGCACTACAGACCACTGGTTTTCTTCCCAGAGCAAATGTTCACGAGCCCACTCTAGTCGTCGTCCACGATTTCCTCGGCGTAGTGCTGGAGTACGAAGCGGTCTGCGAGCATGAAGGTTAGCTTCATGCAGCCTTCTCCTCACAGTTTGGTCACTCACAAGCAACTGGTGCTCTGACTGGAGCCTCTGAACCAACTGCATGGCCGTAACATTTGGTTGTCTTCTCGCGGCAACTTGCAAAAATCGGTCTTGTCGTTGAGTGGTTATGCGCTTCCCGCCTCGGTGTCTTTCAGCCACTTCACCAGTAGCACGATAACGTGACCATAACCTTGATATCACGTTTTGTCTTGTTCCAAATTCCTCAGCAATACTCCGTTGAGTAGCCCCAGCTTGGAGCATGCCTACTGCCCTTAACATTTCTTCTCTAGTTAAATGGCGCCGCTGCATGATGCACACAATAACATTAATTCGGAATTAACCGATAACTTGTTATAAAACTTAAATTGGACACAAAAAAATAGCCACAAACTACTGTAGGTAAATGAAACCTTCGGACTTCGCTACCATTATGCCGCGTAAATCTTTTGTTTTTAATGTATTTTTTCAAATTCAAATTTAGAATCGTTCAAAAAGGCTTACAAAATAAACTTTCTTCAAAAGAATTTAAAAGTGGCCAGTATTTTTTGAGTTTAAGAACTTTATACAAAACTAGCTGACCCACACAACTTCGTCTGCGTCACATAATATAGCTTATAACCTTTCTCGATAAATCGACTATCTAACATATTAAATTGAGTTAAATCGTACTCGTAACAAACAAAAAATCTTACCTTTCCTCTTTATAATACCTATTAGTTTAGATTGGCTTCGATTATATTATTAAAGTAACAATTACTATAGGTATCTCTTACTGTTTAATATACAGTAACACCTTGTACTTGTAAACATTATGGTGCAGTAAATATTTTGAATTTGCATTTCTCCGGAGCCCCCAGAGGCCAGAATCCCCACGTACCTACCGCACCGGACCGAATGACTGCCACGCGCTAATTATTTTGTCGCCCGTATATTTTTACATTGCGATATCTTCTAAGATATTTGTTTAAACTGTATAGAGTAAAGGGCACAAATATTCTATATTAAATTTCCGTGCTAACAAACACATTTATTTAGATATAGACTAATACCATATGGGTTAAATAAGCTTCGCAAAATATCATTCTTTTAAACCTAACATTTTAATATAAAAAAATGGTTACAGTGAGTCAATCTTAAAAGATAAACATATTATTATGCTATCGCGGATTTTTTTTTAGAACTTTTAAAGAGAAACAATTCCGTCATACATGATATTTACGTAACTTAAACCGTTTTCGCAGCGCACGCAACGGAAGCTCTCAAAAAGGAATATCTTTTCCCGTTTTTGCAACATTTTTCATTTATGCTCCGCTCCTATTGATCGTAGCGTGATGTTATGTAGCCTAAAGCCTTCCTCGATAAATGGACTATCCGGCACTAAATTATTTTTTCAATTCCAACCAGTAGTCCCTGAGTTTACCGCGTTCAAACAAACAATCAAACAAACTAACAAACAAACAAACAAACTCTTCAGCTTTATAATATTAGTATAGATATCCCTAGACGGTGTTGATGTGTGTATCATTGAATCAATGAAACATTATAGTAGAAACTTACTAAACCCAGAGTTTTTTTTTCTTAATTAACATTTAGCGTAATATTACTGTTGATTAGCAGAGCGGTTATAACAAAATATTTTAGATTAGTAAATTTTTATTTAGTTCTTTTTTTTAAACAGAAAAGACAGGTGCGTGTAAGACCAGATGTATGAATGTGGACGAGACAAAAGGAGTATGTAAGGATTATAGCAAGTGGCGTTCTGTGATTTCTGCCTATCCCCATGTGGAAAAGGCGTGAGTTTATGTATGTTTTTTTTTAAACAAAATTTAAAAACCTAAGTTTCATACCCCGCAGTACGAACATACTTTGAAAATGTCTCTGCAATTAAAAATTAACACAACCCTTTTTTTTTGGCGGGTGGAAAATTATCAACGCTTTTGGGCAGAGCGGAAGGGAGTGTCAGACTTCTACTGACTAAAAACCACCCATGTTCCTTCTTAGCCCTTGCGCCGAGGCCGCGGTATCTGTTTCGAACAACCCGCAGCCCCGACGGGATTAACAACACCCTTAATGCTAGAGTCGAAGTTGCAAGATGTTGTTATGGTTTCTGTACCAGAATATACCACCACTTATATTTGAGCAAAATTGTCAGTGCATTACAACCCAAGCCTTCGTATTCCACTTACAAAAGTCTCAGATAGACGCAACTCTTTCAATATAATACGAGAACAATTTATTTCGTCATTTAACTATCCAAAGTGGTTTCAAACAAATTATATGTAATGTGATTGTAGAATGATGTAAACGAGGAACGAAGAGGCTGATGACTATCATTATGCCTAATTTATATATTCTGTCAGAGGAACGGACGATTCGTGGGAGAGATGGGTGGAGAAGTGTTGAAAAATTAAAAAAAAATGCAAACAGCTGAGCTGGGCCCCCCGCAAGGGTCGACGTCCGTCGGGGCTGCGGGTTGTTCGCAAGAGATACCGCGGACTCGATATAAAAGGCTAAGAAGGAACATGGGTGGTTTTTAGGCAGTAGAAGTCTTAAGTGTTTCTCTTGTTTTCTTTTTTGTCATTTTTTTATTATTAATTTCTTGTCCTGTGTGAGACTAATAAATACATTTTCTTTCTTTCTTTGACAGCAAGTTACTTTAGTCAAAGATGTCCTCTTTGACTAATCGTCACTACCATTAATTTATAGATCACAGTGGTATATACTAGGAGGAGCTCGTGCCTAAATAATAACAGCCTCTTGGGCCGATGTTCAGTAACCTGAACATCGGCCCAAGAGGCTGTTATTATTTACCAGGTACGGCTTAACAGCCGAACCTGCCTGGGTTGGTCCGTGAATGGGTGACCACGTGTCATATCTACATCTTTGACAGTCGTTACAGGACCTGTACATCTGACAACCAGTCTTACCAAAGGGTAATTGTATTACACAGTATTAACTCGGTTGTGGAGGTCAGATAGGCAGATGATGGCGGTTAGACTGGAAGCCGACCCCCAACATAGTTTGGAAAAGGCTAAGCAGATGATGGTGATAGATAGTGGCAAAACATCTTTTATCTCTTAAGTAGCAGTATCATCCTCACTTTTCCGCATCTTGTCTACGTCCTATAAACGACTGTGAACTTGAACAACTGAGCTCTTCCTTGAAACTAATTAAAATCCTGTTTCCGCACGGAAGACTGCTCTTGGAGATCTAACAAAATACGCGTATAATAATAATTCCATTTTTATTTCCGCTTGGCGGCGAAAATAAGGCAAAAACGTCTTTTTTGGATTCACGAATATCGATTAAGATACTTATTAAAAGTGAATTGTATTATAAAAATAAATCGTATGCGCTTTTGCGCTGAATTGCAAGGTCTAAACATATTAGTATATCTCCAAACACTGTATTGATTAAATTACACTTCTGTACTGTATAATAAAATAAAATAAAAACTAATAGATACTTCTGCTCACAACAGTACAACTTGCCTAAGAATAATTTTCACTGTAATTACGATACGCCTATCCGACTGTACTTAGACTCGATATGAATTGACACAAACGAAAGAAAACAATTCATTGCACTAATTAAATGATTTCCCTCATTTCATATTATTCTGCAGTAGGTGGGCGCCAATTGTGGGTATCGAAATAGCTGCATTTTTAATGACGTGCAAGTTGTATTGTGATAATGGAAAACAACGAGAAGAATTGTCAGGCCCATTGTACAAGACTTGTCATTTGTAGTTGTTTTTGTTCTGCTGAGCATGAGGACCTGGATTTGATTCCCGGGTCGGGAAAAGTTTTATAGGTTTGTCCATCAAAAATATCTCAGTAGGAAACATGTGAGTCGAAATTTGTGCCCAGTTGATGGGTACAGGGCTGCTCCCTATTACATGGGATTTAATTAAACTGGGTGTAGGTACTATGACCTCTACCTAACGCTTCGGAGATTCCCGGTGTGATGTTTGCTGTGAACCTTTGACACCCGTTACGAGTACTTATTGGCTCATAACTCCAACAACCAGACTTACAAAGGGTTATCAAGTGACTGGATTGTGGGTTCTAGAGGAAGTCGGTTCATGTAAAAAACTGGTATTAATCTGCATTTGGTTAGACTGGAAGTCGACTTAGCCCGTGTTGATGCGAGTGCGACACAACAAAGTAGGACTGTCTGTTCTCTTGGTCTTACGGGTGGAAAATCATCAAATAACCCCTCCCGCTCTTAGGCAGAGCGGAAGGGAGTGTCAGACTTCTACTGACTAAAAACCACCCATGTTCCTTCTAAGCCCTTGCGCCGAGGCCGCGGTATCTCTTTCGAACAACTCGCAGCCCCGACGGCCCTTACGGGCCTCTTCCATGTTGCTGACATCTCTTTGAGGCTCTCTTGGTCTCGATGGATTACCTGGGGCCTATTAATAGAACATAATAAATTTATTTTCAGGTAATTTAGACCCATACATAAATACCTTAACCTAAGTATACATACCTAATCATATTATTATTTATGTTAGTATAAGTAAAGCAAAAATCTGGCGACAATTGGACAAGTGTCCTTTAAACAAAATACGTTGCATCGTTATGTGTGTACAAAATACAATGAAGATGATAATTGCATTTCAGAGAAATGTTCATTATATGCAAAAAATGGCAGGAAATGAAAAACAGTATAGTGTTTAATAATCCGTGTAGAGAGGGGTAAGTGAACTTCTGATCTCTCGTGAAATGATGAGACTTCGAAAACATGAAACAATTTTTTTGCAAGTCAGTATTGGCTGTCACCCTTCATCACCATCATTCACAGCCCGACTTCAGCCACTGCTGAATATAGACCTCTCTTTGATTGTGCCAATCTCCATGCTTTTGTGCCAAGCTCCACGCTCTTATGCCAAGTTCCACGCTCTTGTGCCAAGCTCCACGCTCTTGTGCCAGCCTCGTCCAGAATATTCCCACGATGGAAACAATATCGTCTGCCCCCCACCGTCATCCTTACGTCAAATCAATCCCGGATAGTCATGATGACGGACAAGTGTAACATTTTCTAATCCATGGGATAATTTTTGACCTCAACACGAGTAAATCTGCGGGCATAAGCTAGTTATCAATAACAATACGACCAATGAAGACAACTTGTAGCAATATTATGTAGAAGTTATAAAATAAATACATCAACAACGTGTGCCAACAACTTAATAAACACTGTAAACAACCAATGCATTTAAATTCAAAACATCAGTATCGACAACAGTTACTGCTAATATCTAGTTAGATCACGGATGGTAGGTGTTCTAGATAGTATTTTCTGTAAGAAAACTGACATAACATTGGAATTATGAAAAGCAGAATAAGCCTATGAAAAGTTCAGTTCAGTTCACTTCAATTTCATGTTAGAACAAAAACCAAACCAAACCAAACCATAACCATTTGACAGTTAATCGATGGACACTATGATAGCCACTTCGTACCAAACCATAACCATTTGACAGTTAATCGATGGACACTATGATAGCCACTGACATTTAAAAAGATACGCAATAGCCCTGCTCAATTGTCTAATCGCTTATGCGCTTTTGAAGACGCAAGTAATGTCTCAGACCGACACTGTAAAAGAGTGGAAACTTATCGAGCAGTTTCGGGTGAAACACTTGAGGCACAGGATCCTATACCAGTGCCATCAGTCGTAAAGTGGACTGGTCACTGCTACTCCTTGGCCAAATAATGTCTTTGGTGGAATTATCCCAAGAGTTTTTTTTTTAAGGATCTGTGATTGCTTTCCTCGTTTTAAAAACATTATAAATACGAGTTAATAAAAGTTTCTGTGTAGTACCTTAGTACCTACTACTGCTAACTTCATCAGTACAAAGACAATGTGTTGAAAATATAGAACTCCATCCGCAGTGTCTCGGAAACGAATTTTTTTTATTGATTCAAGTTTTGCTTAAGGGAAGGACTTACTAGTATTTCCTTTAGGCAACGCCAGAGAAAGACAAAATTATGACAAAACCGATAACTGCGACTCATTTGAAAAGAAAAAACAAAGAAAATGTAATGGTTATTTTTACAGTACACACAGCAAGAAACCATTTAATCATTTAAATGAATTATCTAACAAAATTTTAATATTATTTACATCGATTATACCAACAGTAGCCTCATTACCGATTACAAAATGGCAACTATACAAATAAGATTAAATTATCATTAGCGTAACCACAAAAACACAGAATATATTTTCATAGCTAAAACATTCGTTGACTCCTGCGCACTTTTCAGGTTATTGCGTCTCGCGTCACAGGTTAACGACCCCGTTACTCGGTCAAGGTTCGCTCTAGTTTGGAGCAAAATCGATAGATGGCACTTTTATCAATTTGTCGACAATAAAAAATATTTTACGTAGATTATGTTAACTCTATTTAACTATGTTCAGGATCAACGATCTGAACATAATTATTATCGCTGATGTTAATATTCTAAATACACCTTATAGAAGTTTTTGCAACCATTTGTTTTCCCTGCTGTGTTCGATTCGGTATCTTCACTGGTTGAAAGGGCCCTACATGAAAATGGATTGAAAACCAGCGCCATAGCCCTTGGTAGCTTAGCTATAACAAGTTTTTGGAAATTATTTAGCTTGAAATCTCTGCAATGGATGCTTATTCTTATCTGTTAATCTTCTCTCCTACATCAAAATATAGACAGACAGACAGATTAGTCAACACTCAACTCACAAAGGGACACATATAAACTTTATGACATTCAATTCCGGTGTCCTGTTTTGTAATATTTGATTTATTTTACGACTGAGAAAGGAGAAATATCACGCTTGGACCGTATAAACTAGTTGACAGAGTAGAGGGAGGACTATTTATTTATCCATTATGATTTTTATCGTATCATAATCATTTATTTTAGGATAAGAAAGACCAGGATTTGGTCATCATTCAGATCTATAACAACATATATTTTATTCAAATATATTTATTACTTTTATTTAGGTTAGAAAAACACTGCGTTTATAATAGTTTTATTCAAATCAATTTATTTTATTGTCAAGCATCTGAGGCTCATAAATGAAATTAATGAATGAATGTTTATTAGTGAATGGGTCAGCTCTCGGCTTAATTTCGAAAGATAGTTTAATATCTAAGTACTCTGAGAACTCAACTTAATCTATCTGAAAACTTATTGCAAAAGATCTTTGATCAATTTCAGTGACTGAAGACTTCTTACCAAATAGATGAACCTAATAACAGTGAGGAGCTCTCGTGTCGATCTTTAGGTTAAGCCACGCTTGCCTAGGTTGGTCTGTGGATGGGTGACCGCCCATTACATACCGAGTTTCCTCCGTGCCTCGGAAAGCACTTTAAGCTGTTGGTCCCGGCTGCCATATAAAGATCTTTGGCAGTCGTTACAGGTAGTCTGCAGTGACCTGAAATTCTGACATCCAGTCGTACCAAAGGGTTATCGTATTACCCAGTATTAACTGGGTTGTGGAGGTCAGATAGGCAGTCGCTCCATGTAAAATACTGGTATTCAGCTGCATCCGGTTAGACTGGAAGCCGACCCCAACATAGTTGGGAAGAGGCTAGGCAGATGATGATGATGAACACCAATAACCGTATTACTAAAAGCTCCTCAACACCAGATTACATTAAAGAGTTTTTTTATAGGTAAAATGGCCAATTAACCAACTCGCATAAATTTTTTATATAATATAATTATGGTACGTGATTTTTCTCCTCACAATTTCACAATAATTGTATTCACAAAGTACATATTCCGTTCAGGTATTTTCCTCGTTTATAATCGGGCACCCATCCAACTGTCGCTGGCAAGTATTTAGGTATGCAGATCGAATGAGTGAGTACTACCTACTAGGTATTAATCATTAGGCAATAAAGTAGTTAGTATGTAACAGTGATAGTAATAAGGAAGCTGTAGAGTTGTATGGCTTGATTGTATACATAGTGGATATTTATTGATGTAAATAATGTACAAATATATGGGATATTATAAATTGCATATCAAATAAATAATCGCCTATCAATACATATATACTCATCATTTATATTCTTTTTTACATCAAATAACTTACTTCACTACAAATAAACTAAATGTTTAACAAAACTCAAACTGCAGATAATGTGCATTAAGATTATTAGCTGTGTATTGATGAAAAAGCTTTTGCTTTAGGAAAAATCGCTGTACGCTGCGAAAATAAATTGTAGTGTGTTTAGTGATATTTTGAGTTGAATATTTTCCTGTGCAATCAGTAATTTTGATGGGAATTCGGAATCTTATTGCATAGAAAAAGGATATTTTTTGATTTGCGTTTAAATACTACCCCAAATATATTAATTGAGGTATACAAAATTTCATAGAAAGAAAACACTACAAAAATATTGACAAGTAAGGCACCAATGTGTTCCGTCGAGGCTGCGGGTTGTTCAAAAGAGATACTGCGACCTCGACACAAAGGGCTAAGAAGAAACATGGGTGGTTTTTAGTCAGTAGAAGTGTGACACTCCCTATCGCTCTGCCCAGAGCGTTAGGAGTCATTGGATGATTTTTAACAAACCAACAAAAAAAGGCACTAATGTACGAGTAAATCCAGTGTTTCTTCAGATTCGATATAGGCTCAGAGCATTTCATAGATATCGCTTTTCCAAGTCCTAATTATCTTCAGATTGGGTATCATAGTATATTGATCAGCAGCTGCAGTGGTTAGATACTAATTAAAAGTAAAAATAGTTCTACTGACGAATCAATGCGGGAGATATAATAGTCTAAAATTGCGTACACACACCTATTGCTGTACTCTGTCGTCCCTCAGTCTCTTAATCGGATCACTCTCATGATCAAAGCTAATGAGATTATAAACTGTAGTACATAATAATATAAACAATGCAGAAAAAAAACTATTACATCATCCAACTACTAATGAACGTACTCGCGCTGTCATACGTTAACTCAGATACAAAAGTCAAAACAAACGCTAGACGATTTTCCTAAGAATCTGCCAAAAAAAATCAAGTGCTGTTTTTTTTTTTCGGAATTACGTGGACAGCCGTGAACTTGGCTCCGTACCAGAGAGCAAGAATCCGTCCGATAATGACGAACTTCCGGTCAGACGGACGAACAGATTTCGGCTCACTGGAAATGATAAATACTAAGCCGTTTTTTATATTTTTTGTAGTATTCATGCGAGCGAGTTTAGATGGAAGATTACGAGGAAAACTGTGTATCATGTTCTGGGAGTTGAATGTTTTTTATTTCTATTGAAAACTAGCTGTTCCCGGCATGCGTTGCAATGCCATTTTTCCTACCTACTACCTGCCTGTGTACCAAGTACCTACCTACCTACTACCTCCTACCCTACCTACCTACCTACTACCCTACCTACCTACCTACTACCCTACCTACTTACTACCCTACCTACTTACTACCCTACCTACTACTCTACCGACTACCCTACCTACTCTACTATCCTACTTACTACCCTACCTACTACTCTACCTACTACCCTGCCTACCTACCTACCACTTTCTCACCTTTTAAACCTTCCCTGGACTTCCACGAATAATTCAACACTATAATTAGCCAAATCGATCCAGCCGTTCTCGAGTTTTAGCGCGACTAACTAACAGCAATTAATTTTTATATTATACGCAAACACCATTTGAAAAATCGTTTTTCTATTGGGAAAGAAACAGTAATTATTTGTGATTATTGTGATAATGTCGTATGGTCTGTTTGAAGTTGTCATTCGTTGACTGAACAACTGAACGTCACTCAATTGTTTTGCCTTCCCGGAACCTCTCCACTAACACTTGAACTTTATGGGTACGGTATTAAAGCTCAAATTGATTTTACGTTTTAGTTAGAAAACGTTTGTATGGGAAAAAGAAAAGGGCTGTTTTTAGGGCTTTTCCGGCCATTATTCGAATTTTTCTCGCCGTAAGAACCATCCTTGAACTTCAACGAACATTTAAAAAAAAAAATCAGCCAAATCGGTCAAGCCGTTTTCATGCCAAGTCGTGACAACGGAAAACGGGTTTCATTTTTATATATATAGAAGATTGGGTGAATGTTGCAGTTGCAGTATTAGTAGTCCGGGGTTATTTGGTTGGAAATTGAAACTGCCTTTTATGTTCTGATGAAAAAGCTCTTGATTTATAAAACTAATTTTATCGTCAGTTAATAATAATTCTCGCGACTGACTATTTTACCTGGTGGTAAATGATGGTGAACGATGTTATACCCCCGTGTACAATCTGTGGTTCATTTTTTCACATGTGTGTAGCATTGGGAGCTGGGACTTTCATGGTGGGTTCTCTAGAGAACTTTTCGTGAAATTCTGATGTTTCAGAGTCAATCGTTTGGAGAGTATTTTTTTTCTGATGGAGTTAAGGTTTAAGAAGTACAAAAGATTGAGCGGTGTTGCTGAAGACTACTGAAATATACAAATGGTGAAACGCTAGTTGCTTATTTTCTCGTTCACATTTGACATTACCTAATTGGACATTGCTTAGCTTCATGATATTGTAAACAAGGTATGAGAAGTGAATCAGCAAAATTATGCTCCAGGTAAAGTTTTGGCGTCCACAGCACCCAAACGCTCCTGAGTTACGTATAATTTCCCAGTGCATTCCTCCCTGCATTTTTCAAGTGCCTATAAAAGTATAAATATTCCCCGTTGGTAAATTTGGGCATATTTCAATAATAACAGCTTGAGTAAAACAGTACGGCTTTTGACCCGGACGTCCTTACATATAAACAACACATTTTCGCGCAAATGTGTGGCGAAAATAACTTTTATAGCTATCTCTGCTGATACGAGTTGATATCTGGGGTATTTCACGACTTGGTCCTCGGGAGTAAGGTAGGATGCCAACACTCTGGTTTTGTGCAAGGCATGTGGAAATTATTTTTTACAGCTTAGCAATTTTGTATTTTCCAATTGATGTCTCTAGTTTATCCATTTTTCTTAGATAACCCCATAAGGAGGGGGGGGGGGCTTCATACGCAATTAATTACTTCCTAAACCTATTAGGATAGCTATTAGGTACCTAAACATTTCATTAAACCCTAAAATAAGTTCCTTCACAGAAAATAGTCAATTAAGAAATTGTAAAAAACATTATGGAGACGAATACTTACAACCTTATAAATACTTAGTAGGTAATTACTTTAGTAAATATTTTTATGCGATAGACAATAATAATTTTAACGAAATAAGAACGGCCAACGAAAGCAAAGCTTAGAATTCTTTAACTGTTGTAACTTCATTACTAAACCACAAAATAAAAATCGTACCTTAAATAATGACTTTAATGACTTTTAAAGTAATCACTAAGACTTGTTTATGGGTGTTCATTTAATGCATGTCGCAAAGGGTATCGATTCGATATACAGGGTGACTGGATCCGAACCCGCCGTAGTAAATTCATACTTATTATCTCCTACTTAAAAGGGAAATTAAGGTCTAATAATTAGCACAAATGACCTCTATATCGTCGCCTTTTTTTGGGTTGTAGGAAATCATCAAATAACCCCTCCCGCTCTTGGGCTGAGCGGAAGGGAGTGTCAGACTTCTAGTGACTAAAAACCACCCATGTTCCTTCTTAGCCCTTGCGCCGGGGCCGCGGTGTCTCTTTCGAACAACCCGGAGCCCGGACGGGCCTATATAATGCGAATTGACTATGGCGGGTTCTGATCTAATCGTCCTGTATAGACTTATTTTCAGAATTAAAAAATCTTCCGTACAATCAATCATCTACTAAACATCAAAACGACACCCCTTCCCTTCGAAGTAAAGCAAAATTATTAAAAACTTATTCATCCACCACATTTCTGCATTACTATAAAATTCACCAGCCATTTTGAACGGAAACCCAGCATATTATTATAATTATCAGTATCGAAAACCAAACAAAACGTTGAACGAACCCGGCACACATCTCGCTGCATCCAAGGTGATTTTGAAATCACATGCACTGCTAATGTAAACCATTGCTAAATAAAATAAACATACTCTGTTTACGTACATCAGCCAATATAAATTACGGCCGTACGTATTATATGATACTATATACATAGGTTTCGAAACATGACGTTGATAGGATACGGGAAATAATCCTTACTAAGATTATTATAAATGCGAAAGTAACTCTGTCTGTCTGTCTCTCGCGCTTTCAAGCCAAAACTACTGACCCGATTTACATAAAATTTGGTACACAGATAGTCTAGAGCCTGAGAAAGGACATAGGTTACTTTTTAATGCGAAAAAAGGGATTTACGTCCGTCCGGGCTGTGGGTTGTTCAAGAGATACCGCGGCCTCGACATAAAGGGCTAAGAAGGAACATGGGTGGTCTTTAGTCAGTAGAAGTCTGACACTCGATTTTCCAACCGTGAAGAAAAAAAAGGGGGGGTTGGGGGTAAAAATAGATAACCGACATCTTCGCGAACGAAGTCGCGGACATCAACTAGTACTCTTATATGGAAAATTTCCATACTAATATCTTCTACTTACTCCTTTGTAAAAAGAAATAGTAACCTTAGGAACTTTACTGCACTTATTCAGTTCAATCCAGCATAATTATATCTGCAAATGCACCTGTTTTGTTAAGACAAAAAGTAAGCGTTATACAAGGCTCTTGTCAACAATTTAGATTTAATTAGACGATTGTTAAAGCAGGGTTTGTTTAAACCTATTTGTCGCCAAGAAACAGGCAGAGGCTTGTTATTATTTTGAATAAATATATATTATATTATATTATTATATATTATATTATTGTTATTTTAATATACGTAAGAAATGTGCAGTTCATATACGTAAAAAAAACGATATTAAAAGTTATCAATAGTAGAATTTTTACGCACCAAAAATCTGAGTCAGTTAAGCCAAGGCCTTGCAAGTCGAGTCCACAATTATGTTTAAAGAGTTGAAGGCCAGTTCTTAAAGTTAAAATCGCGACAATGTCCCATATTTTTTTCCAACTTCCGAGCAAAATAATATTAGACATAAAATTCAAATTAGCATACAGATTTTACACACAAACACCGTCTTTTATTACTCACTATAGATAATCTTGAACATTAAACACCCATATATTTATTATAACCATAAATCAGTCTCGTGCTCTGAGGTGCATCACTGAACCGCAGGCAAAGTGCACTGCACTTGTATCTCATGAAAAACTCTACAAAACACACCTTGAAGCGACAACACACAGTCCAGAATCACTTGGCAAGTCCATCCATCCTACATCGTTTTGGATTAGCAATGATTTTTACGATGCTACCAACCCAAAATGAACTTTAGCAATCTAAATTTAAAATTCGATTTCGTAGATTAAATTGCACCCGTCTTCAATTTTACGATTGTTGGTCCGTCACTGTAATTTCAACTCTAACATTGGGATGGTAACATTGATTTTGCAGCATTATTGTAGTGGTTTTTATGATGTTTCAGTTTCAGATAGTAGGAAAATTGACCTCAGCTGGGTCGTCCCTGTAAATATTTGTACATCGGACGCGGTTGGTGCGAACTAGTAAGAGATTAGCGAGCAAAACTCCTGAATTTTAAACGCTTGTAATTTGGTAAAGTCCAAAGTTAGGAGAGACTTACCAGCTTGTAATAACTGTGCCTATTTGCGGGAACAACCAAAAGGGTTTAAATATAAATGAAGATATATACGCAGATATAAACTTTTGCTGGCAGTTTTCTTTGATTTTATATAAAGTAGCTATTGTTTGATAAGGAAAGCATTGCATCATGTCTAATATGGGTCTGTATCTCAAAGACTCATAGGAGTTCATGGCTTAATAAGAACTGCCACTCGGGTCGATCTTTAGGTAAAGCTGTGCTTGCCTAGGTCAGTCTGTGGATGGGTGACCCGCCCGACACACCGAGTTTCCTCCGTGCCTCGGAAAGCAGGTTAAGCTGTTGGTCCCGGCTGCCATATATAGATCTTTGGCAGTCGTTACAGGTAGTCAGTGACCTGAAATTCTGACATTCAGTCTTACCAAAGAGTATCGTATTAACTGGGTTGTGGAGGTCAGATAGGCAGTCGCTCTACGTAAAATACTGGTATTCAGCTGCATCCGATTAGACTGGAAGCCGACCCCAACATAGTTGGGAAAAGGCTAGGCAGATGATGATCTCAAAGACTCACAGAAAAAAAAGATGACAGATTATTAAAATGTTGCAAAACTATGTATTATGAGAAGAAGCGTGGAAGCTGTGTCACTAGATTCAATGCAAAGTCATTTAAAACGATATGCGGATATTTTAAGTTATTGTTAACATTAATTTAATTTTTTTCAAAAAAAACTGCAAACTTTTACAACAATACTCTCTCAAGCGCACATCTCAGCGTTATTTTTCCAACTCCATTAAATATTGACAGTTAAAATGTATCAGATGCGCAATCAGGAATCAAAATGTTTACCTTGAAGCCGTCCCCATTTCTCCTTCATTCCCGATTCAGCAAAGAAATATTAGTGACGTCTTATCAAGATTTCACCCCGAAAATATGTTCGCGTTCCTACCTAACTCAACCGCAAAAGGCGAATGCGTTCGTCAAACGAATACACATTTTTTTATAAATATCTTCACATAAAAGTCTCAATTTCCCGTTTTTCGTGGGAAATAAATTGCTCGATGTAGTACATTGGGGTTCAAAAATGACGGTTACGTAGATGCGTCGTAAACATCACGTTTTTAGTGTACCGTGTCGTTGCCAGGACTCTTACCATGTTACTATAGACAGGTTAATTGAGCGAGTTTTTTATGTACACGGAAAAGCACATATTTTTGGAATGAAGGAAAATGTTGAGTGCAGACTCGTCGTGCGGAACTTGTGGATGTCACGTACATACATTGCAAACACATCCTACCTTTACCATCCGTAAAGTGTTTTCGAACATATTGAAAAAGTAAATAAAGGTAAATAATGTTCGGTGAGCTGCACGTTAGTGATGACACAACCAGTATTGGCTGGTCTCCTGTTCTGCAATAATACCGAACTACACTAGGCCAGGTTATAGTTAAAATGTCTACATTTACACAAGGATAGTTCTGCTTTCTGATTAACAGAATAAAAGTATAACTATGTCAAAACGGAATGGAGAGAAGCGTTATTGGCGTCAAGAGGAAAGATAGAATAAGATTAATAAAATAAAAAATATAACAAAATTTAAGGATGCAAAGGAAACGTGCAAAACTTTAAAATGGAGATGGACCGGGCATATGCTTAGAGAGACGAATGGCAAATAGACAAAAACCATAACTGAGTGGTATCCCAGGAATGGAAAAAGAATTAAGGGCGTCAAACAAAAAGATGGAAGATAGTATTCTCCTAATTTATTTATATTTATACTCTACCACAGTGCTGTCCTATTTGACCCTAAGGTTGACTGGTAGAGAATGCCTTGTGGCATTAAGTCCGCCTATGTACCACGTTTGTGCATGAAGTTTAAATAAATAAATAACCTCAAAAAAGTAGCGGGTCCAGAGTGGACGAGAACAGCGAGAGACAGGCTAAAATGGAAATCTTTAGAGGAGGCCTTTGTCGAAAGACAAGCTGTGAATTGAAACCGTGTAATAAGAAAAAATTGTAAAACAGCAATAAAGGCTTATTTTATTTTGTTTTATTTAGTTCTGCTTTCTGATTACCGAGACGGTAGTAATATTAAAACCTTAGCGAACTATTACAAGGGTTTAAATACTTACAAGTTTTTGTCTATTTTCCTTCACTTTCTGGTGATTGCCTCGTTCCTGTACTGGTCGCAAGTGAGACTGCTGTGCAGGAGGTGGTGGGTTAATTCCAAGGTCGGACAAAATATTATTGGGTTTTCTATCAGAAATTTCTCAGTAGCAGCCATAGAGCCTGGAATTGAGCCCGGTTAATGGCAATAGGCTAGCCCCCTATTACAAGGGACTTGAACATATCTGGCAAAATGTGGGTGTACTGATGGGAAAACCTTCAAAGATTACATTCGTGATGTTATATTTTTGGTTATAATATAGGGTGTAAAAGTACCCTTAACGCAAACGAAGGGCATTTGTTCTCCCCACCACTGCGATATTTGTTTTGTTCTAGACCATACCTGGAAACCTCCTAGTTACGGAGATATTGGGGGTCAAAGTTCCAAATTTATCACACCTGTTTTTGTAAATACTAGTATTTCAGGTTTTAACTTTACTTAAATTACCTCCATGACCCGTTTACTATTCAAAGCATCCACTAGCACAATGTTTTAAGAGTGCTATTTTGAGTTTTACCGTAAAATGTGATTTTTGACCCCAAAAAAAAAAGTAATTTCCCAGCAAAATTTTTTGCGTAGGGGTACTTAGTTTGATGTACAGAATGCTTGGTTGACGGATGCGTGAAGGGTTCGTTTACACCCTGTATAGTGGGTTCGTATAAAACTTGTAGGCATGGAATAAACAAGACTAGTGAAACTAAAACATATCTCTGCTTACCCCATAGAGGGACAACAAGCACCATGTTTCATTTACTTTGATTTACAATGTAGCTTATAGACTGTGTTAAGAATTATATTATATTTATTTATTTTATTTTAAAGAAATCTTACAGACTAATAACAATTATAAATATCATGCATAAATAAGGACATTTGCTAATTACAAGCTTTTTTTTTTGGGGTCGGAAAGTCATAGAATGACTCCTCCCGCTCTGGGCAGAACAATAGAGAGTGTCAGACTTCTACTGACTAAAAACCACCCATGTTCCTTCTTAGCCCTTGTGCCGAGGCCGCGGTATCTCTTTCGAACAACCCGCAGCCCCGACGGGTGCTAATTACAAGCTTCCACATGTAATTATATGGTAAGAAAGGAGGTGTCTCATGAGATGATGAGAAACAGAGAAGTATGGAAGAGGAAGACATGCTGCGCCGACCCCAAATGAATTGGGTTAAGGGCAAGAGAATTATGATGATGATTATTTACAATGCAGTTATATACATGTCTTAATTCCCAGATATTTGTGCATTGTTTGTCAAAGAGTATAAATAGTTTATTATTAAACTAACAATGCCAAGTCCCAGTCAGAAGGTCGTGGGTTCAAATCCCGGTTGAACTGTTGCGAACCCGAACATTTATCTTGTCGGTCAGATGAGCTAATAAAATGTTACTGGTGCATCAAATATTGGTGTGTTTTGTAGAATATCATGGTGAGACCAGGTAAGGCCAGGACTCTTGGCTAGACGTTGTGATGGAAGCTGGAGTAGAACCCTGAAGGGGCTCTAAGCGGGCAATACTTGCCCGGCAATGGAGATGCACCTTTACTGATAGGTTACCATAACATCACGCCTGTAATCCCGGAAGGGTTAGGAGATGTACCTAATAGTACATCAACATTTCGCCAGTAATGTTTGAGTCCCATGTAATAGGGGGCGAGCCTATTGCCATCAACCGGGCACAAATCCAGACTCCGTAGCTGTTCTGATGGCAAAAGCCAATAACACTTTGCCCGACCCGGGAATCGAACCCAGGACCTCATGCTCGGCAGTCGGGCTTACGACTACTAGACCAACGAGGCAGTCAAATAGGTTACCGTGATAGGTTACCGTGAGATATAATTATCATACCGCTACAAGTGTTGGCAGACTGCTGTGTGGCTGTTGCTACAATAAGGGTGCCGATGATGACACTTATTGACATAACATAACATCACGTTTATATCTCCAAAGGGTAGGCAGAGGTGTTCCCATTAGTATACCAACATAACCTGTGCCCGAACAGGCGCCGATTCAGGCTGATGATGGTTTTGTGACGGTGGTGAGGAAGCGTCGTCAGCGTACCAACAAGAACCGCTGCGGTACTACTCCATCGGAGCCCAAAGTGAACACTCCGGTGTACATCTCCCGTCTACACTACACCACTACGGCGGAGGACATCGTGGAGTACGTGTGCCAGAAGACGGAGTACCTACGTGGCGAGAGTGCAGGTGATTCAAGCCTGCAATGTCCTAGCCAAACTGGAAACAACTTTACAAAGTTTGCTTCCCAAATATCGTTAATAATTAGTAATTGTTTTTTTATTGCCAAAATCCGAGCAATAAATCAGATTGCGACTGACTAATTTCTTGTTAGTAAAACCATTCTGTCCTTAAAACATCGAACCTAGGACCGGTCAGCCGACACAACCAACAAAGCATTCAATCCAATCTTAATGTTCTTTTAATAACGATAGGGCTATCATTACTAAAAACAAATTAGTTGATAACAAAGTCGTAAAAAGCTGTCTGTTGACAAGTAAAAACAGCTGATACAGGGATATCAGCTGCTTATCACATGAGAAGTCATTAAACACGTCTCGGAGAAATGTTTATTACTTTGACAGATAAACTATGTAAAACTTTGCATATATATACTTAAGAAGCTATTTCCCGTTTTCACAAACCTTTAAGCAACGCCTAAATACATACAATTTTAAGTGTCAGATGCTGTAGAGTTTGTTTTACCACTTTTTACTTAGCTGAGACACTTGAAAGAGGGTATGGTCTTACTTTAAGGTTATCTTATGTATTTTTTGACGTTCAAGAAATAGTAATACTATCCTAATTTGATCGACTCTGAACCGAGTGATGAAATTCAGCAGTGCTTTTACTAATTAAATAAGTTTAACTGACCTACAGTTAAACTTTTACCTATAATATGTATATTCATATTAAAATAAAAAGTTAAATCATCTTTAAGAATGCACATAAGAAGTGAAAATACCTAAACTTATTAAAAAAAACCATCCTTAAATAAAGCACTAAACAACATACTCGTATTTTAAAACATTTCCAATCGGCACACACTCTGCTAATCCCATTAAGGTTAAGCGCTGTAGACGTCGCGACTCGCGCCCACCGAGTACCATTGACCACGAGCGTCGAACTCTAACCTTCACCTCTGCCTCGCCGTACTAACGTAAACACTCGATGCAATGGGAAAAATATTGCAAAAGATAAAAATAATGAGACGCCGAGAAAATTAAAATATGTAGGGTAAAATTGGAGCACACAGATGAAATAATAACACGGTTGTTGAACAATGATAGTTATTGTTTAATTATGGAAAGAGATATCCAAGAAAAAGTCCTTGTTTTAGAAACAGAAAAAAAACAACTCGTGTACTACGTATATTCACAAAAAAAAACTTTCGATTTGGTCGTTGGAAACGGTAGCGACTTATTTGGTTTATGTTATTAAATGTGTTTTAAGTCGTTTGTAGCCAGCTTACTGACATGCACTTATTAGGAATCATTCCATCACCATTTGCCCAAGAACGAAAAATTCTAAGACTTGTGACATTCACCGATATCTGCATTGGGTTCGCGTGCTAGGTTATGAACCATTAAAAAAAAACCCTTTGGCCGAACTTTGGTAGTAGATCCAAAATTTCTATCATCAAACCAAGTTTGCTGACGATGCGATCAAGAAGCTTCTCTAAATCTAATGTAATAATTGTAATCAAACTTTTAAATCAAAAACAAAATATTTTTAAAGTGTTCTTAAAGAAAAAACCACTTGCATCTGGGGCACAACAAAAAGTCACTCCATTAAATTATGTGTTAAGACGTGTGATAACGTAAGGAAACTTTATAAGAACAAAAAAAAACAGAAATCAATAAAAAAACATACCAAAAAAGAAGAATAAACATCGACCCAATTACCGCAGGATTTGTTAAAAAATAAACTTGAAACGCCAATAATGAATCATCGCTAGTACACAAGAAAAGGTTCAGCAAAAATCAGGATAACCCAGAAAAAATACCTTCACAAAAAAGAGGTACCGAACAGTCTGTATTAGGTACAGTATAGGTATTAGGTATAGATCCTTTTTAAATTAAGTGAACTGAGCCGTGTCCAAATTAAAATTAAACTTCAGTCATGCCCTTTTTTGCGCTGCCTTGCTATTATGCCATAATCTTTTCAACCCAGCCCCACAATTAGCTAAAAATAATTGGCACCAATAAAATTCAGCTTTTAAAAACTCGGAACGAATATCCTAACGTTTGTTTTTCGGGCGTAACCGATGCCCGGACGTATACAATACAGGTAGATATAAAAGATTATGATGCCATTCAATTTGATAGGGCTATTGATCACAATAGGATTTAGCTAGAGCTGAATTTGAAAATAAATATTGAAGGTGTTGAATAAATTCTATATTTGAGTCTAGATATTTGAAACGATGAGCTACGAATTTAGATAAGACTGTCTGAAAAACAAAACAAAACAATAAAAAAAGCAACATTCAGAACCAGAAGCATCTGTCAAAAAATATTAACAGAATGAGAATCGAAAAAGATTTCCGTTAAATAAATCGTACAAAATATGTTTGATAGACATTTCAACAGATGTACTATCGAATGTTTTGCAAAATACACACGTCAAACTTGTATATTTTTCTATTCTTTTGTTTACTACGTTCTAAGTCTAAAAATACGGCTGATTATTCCCAGACTAGGAATATTTTTAGATCCAACGTGAAAGTAAGGTCGGTTCTAGCTAGAAATAAAACATGATGATCGAAGCATAGCTAGATAGTTTACAATTGATTGATCATCAAAATTGTAACACAGTTCTAACAATTAATATACCATTGTATAAATCCAAAGATAACAAAATAAATGCAAAGGTAACAATATAAATACCAAAGTACGTAACAATATGAATGCCAAAGTAGCAATATGAATGCCAAAGTAACAATATGAATGCCAAAGTAGCAATATGAATGCCAAAGTAACAATATGAAAGTCAAAGTAACAATATGAATGTCAAAGTTACAATATGAATGCCAAAGTAACAATATGAATGCTAAAGTAACAATATGAATGCCAAAGTAACAATATGAATGCCAAAGTAACAATATGAATGCCAAAGTAACAATATGAATGCCAAAGTAAGAATATGAATGCCAAAGTAAGAATATGAATTCCAAAGTAACAATATTAATGCCAAAGTAACAATGTTAATGCCAAAGTAACAATAATATGTATGCCGCAAGTAAGAAAATAAATGCATGTAAATGCAAAAGTAACTATCTACTGGTCTGTTACCTTTTCATTTAATAAATAATACCTTAATGAATTTGAATACTTGGAATTCAGAGAACACTAACCGCTACCTAAAATATGACCTGCGTTGCGATATACTATAATTTTTATTCCCGGCCCTCGGTCGCGAGCAATAGCAAATAATAAAACAAATTCTTAAAGGATCAGTTCAACAACCTCCAGCGCTGATTTCCTAAACAGTCCTGCTTCATATCAGCCCGTCAATCTTTATTTATTCGCTTTAGATATTCAAACCAGCAGACCGAATAATCATCAAGTTATAATATTATGTATAAAAAATCTATTTCAGATCGTCTGGGCCTGATTCGCACCCCACATACTAAATTGTCTTTATTTTTTAAATGGAACAATGCTGCATTCCAAATGCCATCAATTTTATCGCCAAATTGCATAGATTATCAATATTATCATTGTTAAAACGGAGTTTTTTTTTATTATCTTTCAGTAGGCAATCGTAAATGTTTGCAGACACATCTTAATTTTACACCAAATCACCAGTATAATTAGATAACGGATCAGATTCAAGCTCTCTGTGTGTAACAGTTGTTTCAAATTGCCTTTCAAATGATCTGCTTCGCAAGAACACTAGGATTTATAGGTGATGTATAAACTTCTTGCATTCAAAATGATAAAGAAAAATGTCCACAGAGGCGTAAAATAGACAAATCATTCCTCCGTGCGTCCGCGTAAAGTAGTTGGTCTCGACTGTCATTTGCACATCTTTGAAAATCGTTACAGGTAGTCAGACAACATGTCTTACTAAGAAACGGGCTATCTATCTGACCTCCACTACCCATAGTGGTGGCTGGAAAAGGCTAAGCAGATGGTGCTTCGGTAAAATAGGCACCATTATTGAAACAGTACAAAATATTTAAGACTTAAGTTCAAAAACAATCTTGATTTAAACTAAACGGTGAAACGAATTCAATCAGTTCCTATTGTTTTAAACCACGGAATCTAATTGCTATTTATAAATATACGATTCTAGAAATTACATAAACAGGCAGTGTTTTAATTGTTTGTATAGTTTTTTATTTGATTATTACTAATCCGAAGACCCAGAATTGACATTGTAGTATTTCTTCACACATCGAATAAACGCGTATAACGATGTTTTTCCATTGCACGACAAAACAAACCGTTGTGTATACTTCTATACAAATTGTTGGTAATTTCAAAAAAACTGCTTTATGCTGAATGCATAACAGACTATGAAGGTATATAGTACGGTACACAAGAACAGTCAGTTTGTTTCGACTAATCTCCAAAACGGCTGGACCGATTTTGACTGGTATAGCTGATGATAAAAGGAGTACTTGTTATTTTAGAAAACAAATTAGGGTTCCGCGCAGCGAAAATAAAAGAATATCTCGCATCTAAAATCATGACGACATTCAACAACGTAAATGGTTCCGCTGAATTCAAACAGAAACATTCTTAAAACATCTTACAGGTGCTCAAACAAAAGATTGTGATGTGCTTCGATAATTGATTTTTAGAACAAATTATTACATCAAAGGGAACTTCACAGAGAATTGTCAAAGTAATTTGTCAACGAGGCCCGCCTGCATAAAAGCGAGTCGTTGATAATTCTTCCAAGAAAACGCCGAGTGGGTTTTTATTTAGAAAGTACGTGAGAAATGACAATTATTCGTCCTTCACAGTAATTTATCTTGAAGTTCACAGAACTTTGATGGTAGTAAAAATCATCATCATTTTTGTTAACCTGGTGGCGTGTTGGACAAATTTAATTCAAAATATTTAAGCTCGCTTACTCATTAAATGAGTTTTAACTTCTTTTTATAGTGTGGTTTTATTACACATAATACCTAACCTGGTGTCAATTTTTATGCCACCCGTGGGCCTCTTGACTTAGGATCACATGTCGTCGAGACATCTCTCGGGGTTGTTCTGACTTTTCTACGATGTTTTCATTCACGCTAACATATTATGTAACATACACGTAACATTGCATTTGCAATGCGTTTTACGCTAACATAATATAATATAACATAAAAAACAACTGGCAAAGATTGGGTTATTCACCAACTTGACACACGAATTATTTATTATTTCGTCATCTGGACTCTAAAAGATTTCTACGCGTGTCCACACAGTGAATTTTAATAAAATCATTTTTATGTTTTCGCCAACTGGACACACGTTCGTATTTTATCTGAATTCATGAGAAAGTACAGTCACGCAGATAACTGTTCTGTATCACAATCATCGGCCACGTTCCTTTAAACAGCACAACAGTGGATTATAGTAGTTTATTTATTTATTTATAGTGGTTTATTCCCACAAAACGGCACGGAAGTGACAAACATCGAGGCAGACACCATGGCTTGTCTGCGTGGAAGTTGCATTAGCTCTTTGCCACTAGCAAATCTTCGTACAGCAGGTGTAGATCGTGATGCAAGGGCAGCAGCACCCACCGCACCAGCCAACGCAACATCCGCAGCCTCCGCACATTTTTTTATTGCAAGGTTGGAGTACTCAAAAAGCCTAAAATAGGTCCGAAGTTAGACGAGTCTAATGTTGTGGAAAGTCGCAATTTTTTAATAAGTCTTTTTTGGGTGTTTTTTATATAATGTGTACCACACAAGTGATTTGAATGTACTTGATTTTTGTATTTGATTGAGGTGCGATTGCGCGACAATTCACTGGTGCTAGTAAATATTCTAGGGCTCTATCCCTAAGCCAAAAATAACATACAATAGCTTGTAATTGTGCCTGATAAAGGGGCATTAGGCTCACCTCTTCTAACATAACTCTGACTACCCACTTATCGTTATCGCGTCGTAAAGTGTGACAGCCTCAACCCTTCAACAGACTCTGTTACAGCTCCAAGTACCGGGGCACTGGGAGTTTTTTGTGAAAAAAGTTTTTTTCCTTTGAAACACTGCTGCATTGGCCAATTCCAATTCATTTTGATACGTTTGATGTATATATGTCGATGACAATTCAAATTGACTTAGATCAAAATTTGGCGAAGAGTTTGGCACTGTCAGTAGCGTCCATCAGCTCCTGTGATGTGAAACAGGAAAGACAGGCCACGATAGCAAGTTCCATTGTTTGTGGAGCACCACCACATTTACACTCCAGAGCAGATTCATCTATGAATCTCCACGTTGATACAGAAGTAGATAAGTAGTTGACTGCCTCGTTGGTCGAGTGGTAACGCGTGACTGCTGAGCATTAGGTCTTGGATTCGATTCCCGGGTCGGGCAAAGTATTCTTGGGTTTTTTCCAGGAATTTATCAGTAGCAGCCACGAGGATTTGTGCCTGGTTGATTGCAACAGGCTCGGCCATATTACATGGGACTTAAAATAATAAATAGCGAAAATAAATAGAAATCTGTGTAGTTTTCCTCCTTATGAAACCAGAACAAAAATAATCGTTGAAAAATATCAAAATAACTCTGTACCTAGTTAATACCAAAATAACACAATTCCGTACATGGGATCATTGACCTCTAATTCGAGGATAATAGCGTTCTTGAGAAGCTTATCGGTCAAAGATAGATTCGCTGATTGTTTGAATAGATTACTGCTAATTACACTCGAATAGAATTCGCACTTAAAATTATTCAGAAACAAATTCTGGTTTTTTCCGTTTTACGAACTTAGCAAATTCAAATGATATTGTTGGTTCTCTCTATGGAGACCTGGGCAAAAACCAAGGGAACCAGCCAAGGGAAGCAAACCCAAGAGGAACAAATTTTCACACAAAATAATGTGTGCATCCTTAGTTTTGAAAGCCATAACTTTAGGGCTCCTAACTACCCGGCTCAAAAGATTCCAGAAAGACTTTTAAACAGTAATTTTCTAGAGAATCCTTTTTAAATATTCCTCTATAATAAACTAGCCCCACTTCGAAACTTCTTTTTCCACAATTTTCTACAGAATCTAACCCATTAACATGAACTGTAACTTAAGTTTGGATTAGCATAGCTTTAACGACACGAGCCAAGCACGATAGCCAGGCTAAAGTTAAATTATCTTGTGCCCGCTTAGGTCTTGCCCACGAGCTACACGCATCTTGCGACAGCGACTGCAAATCCACAAACAGCCTGAAAACACCACCGTGACGCCACTTGGAAAGTGATCTAGAGGGAAATAGGTGCGCACCACTCAATTTCACTTGACACTGTCATGTCGTGTCGCCAGTCGCATGGCCCAATGCAGTAAAAGTTCTCATTTAAAATTAAAGCCAGTCATGTGGCAATCCATTAAAATTCAAAAAATCTTTTTAATCTTTAGTTTCTATCTTTTATGAAATTTATTTATTTATTTATGGCACTTCAACGACTTACTCACTAAGAACATACATAAACTTACATCACAAACAGTTTTAAGTATAGTGAATTCGTCACTTATAGAAGTGCACAGCACTCGCAGAAAAATAAAGGGCAAGTACAACAACATGAATATTTTAGGTTATATTAAAAAACTAGCTGACCCATGCAACTTCGTCTGCGTCACATATGCTTATAACAAAATGTCAACATAAATTGAGTTAAATCGTAACAAACAAAAAATCGTATCTTTCCTCTTTATAATATTAGTTTAGATTATATTAAAGTGTGAATTACTATTGGTATCTCTTACTGTTAAATATACAGTAACACATTGTAAACATTATGGTGCAGTAAATATTTTGAATATGAATTTCTCCGGAGTCCCCGGAGGCCAGAATCCCCACTAACCTACCGCACCGGACCGAATGACTGTCGCGCGCTTAATTATTTTGTCGCGCGGATATTTTTACATTGCGATATCTTCTAAGATATTTGTTTAAACTGTATAGAGTAAAGGGCACAAATATTCTATATTAAATTTCTGTGCTAACAAACACATTTATTTAGATATAGATTAATACCATATGGGTTAAATAAGCTTCGCAAAATATCATTATTTTTAACCTAACATTTTAATAGTAAAAAATGGTTACAGTGAGTCAATCTTAAAAGATAGACATATGCTGTCGCGGACTTTTTTTTAGAACTTTTAAAGAGGAACAATTCTTTCATACATGGTATTTGCGTAACTTAAACCGTTTTCGCAGCGCACGCAACGGAAGCTCTCAAAAAGGAATATCTTTTCCCGTTTTTGCAACATTTTTCATTTATGCTCCGCTCCTATTGGTCGTAGCGTGATGTTATATAGCCTAAAGCCTTCCTCGATAAATGAACTATCCGACACAAAAAGAGTTTTTCTATTCCAACCAGTAGTCCCAGAGTTTACCGTGTTCAAACAAACAAACAAACTCTTCAGCTTTATAATATTAGTATAGATAAACTTAGAAATAAAAGTGGGTTATGTACGAGGGAATTACAAAATTATATAACAAAAACCGGCCAAGAGCGTGTCGGGCCACGCTCAGTGTAGGGTTCCGTAGATAATAAAATATTATGTAAACGAAGTTAAAAAAAAAATACGGGCAAATGAAACTTGACCTCTGGATTGTATAGGCGCTCATACGATTCAGGGACCAAATTATATTGGTTAACTGCAGTTTCCATCTGTTGTTTCCATCCAAGTTCAAAATAATTTTCCTAGAAAGTCCAAGTTCTACTTTTCAGATTTTTTTCGTATTTTCTAAACTTATGGTTCAAAAGTTAGAGGGGGGGGGACGCTTTGTTTTTTACTTTTGGAGCGATTATTTCCGAAATTATTGACATTATCAAAAAATGATTTTAGTAAACCCCTATTCATTTTTAAATACCTTTCCAACAATATATCACACATTAGGGTTAAAATTAAAAAAAAAAACACTTCCCACTTTACATATAGGGGGGCTACCCTAATAAAACATTTTTTTCCAATTTTTATTTTAGCACTTTGTCGGCGTGATTGATACACATATTGGTCCCAAATTTCAGCTTTCTAGTGCTAACGGTCACAGAGATTAAGCGAGGACGGACAGACAGACAGATAGACAGACAGACATGGCGAAACTATAAGGGTTCCTAGTTGACTACGGAACCCTAAAAAGACAGAATCAAAAGATTAATTAAATTAAACAACTAAAAAGAATAGGGTGAAAGTGGATGCAATTAATAACCCTGCTTCATACATCGTGAGACTCCGAGTTGGTTCAAAGCTTCAAATAAAAAAATAATACCAGCGTGCCTAGCCCCGCAAAAGAAATATTAGTACCGGGCACAATTTCACGAAATTTATGCGACCTCAGCATTAGATTCTAATGTATTTCCATGCGACGCTTCCTGGCCATACCTTCATCGGTTGCCAAGTGACAATGACCTTGCGATCACCGGCCAGGTCAAGGTGAGTGCTTTATAGGGATCTGCAAGGCCACTGGCTGTGCCAACTGTTGCCAATCATGGCCTAATGATACGCAGAGACTATGGTGGAGTGGCCGATTGTTCGTGGTTAAACACCAACTTGAAGTGTGACAGTGGGCAATTAAATAATTACTCTTTATATAAAATGTTGTGCAGTGAGTTCATAGCGATTTCCAAGTGCTGTATTACCTAACGGCATGCTTGCTTTATTTTTAAATCGCCTTAAATAAGGCTTAAATATTATTTTATTATGCATAACAATTTAGACCACTATTTTTGTTAGATATTATAAAAAAAAACCGAGATAAATTTCCATAGTGAAACACAAATCGTTGAATTGATGAAATTTAAGTAATAAGATTTTCTTTCGGTGGGGTTCATACTGGGGTCACACGCTTCAAAGTAAGGGAGAACGTTGCTAAAAAGACTAGCGGGATGCAACAGGAGAAGTAGTGGGGCGACAAGACAAGAGTAGGGATATGACCCAGAATATCACACAGTACGGACTAATCAACCATCTTGTGCCACTTCTCCAAGGAATCACTTTTGCTCCAGAAAGAAGGACAGGAGTGATGGAGCTTAGGACCTATGGCACAAGCAATAATGTTGCTCATGGAGGATAAGTATTATAATAAACTTCAGTCCGCGGTCATGCATGTAAAACGAGGGGAGATTGGTGAAATCCATGGGAACCCAGCTTACGGATTCTATAAATGTTTTGATCCCTCTCAGCAACCGAAACGAAAGTATTTGGGTATGTCGGAGGGACTGGGCATCAATGTTGCTGACATGAAGCAATAGTTCATCAACTTTTTGTGGCTAGCGTGGCCAGAGATCGCATAATATGATAAAGAGGTATGGAAGGAGAAAGGGGAGGCCTTTGCTCAGCAGTGGGACAAAATGTAGACTAGAACAAAATATATAAATATATCATAACTGCGTCGGTTTTCCCGAGTTCATATAACCCCAATCTATTTAAGTCGCGAGTAAATAGGATTCTTCTGGGTAAGCTCGTTCCATCGTCGACCTCATCTTTGCCCTTAGGGTAAGATTGAGGTCAAGAGCAAGCCCATTCCAAATAAAAAAAAAAAAAAAAAAACATTTTCTTGGAGGAGTCCGTGACTAAGTTTTTTATTAACCATTATATTATAATATATCAAGTTTTCTCCGTGCCTCGGAAAGTACCCTAAGTCGCTGGGCCACAGTGGGTCCACAACCAACCAGAGAGAGTCATTCAGTCGAGAGTCTGACAACCAGTCTTACCAAAGGGTATCGTATTACCCAGAACTAACTAAGTTGTGGAGGTCAGATAGGCAGTCGCTCCATGGTAATTGGTATTCAGCTGCATTCAGTTAAACTGGAAGCCAAGTCGAACATAGTTGGGAAAAGGCTAGTCAGTTGAAGATACAATAACATTTTGTATGTGTATAAATAGGTAGGAAAAGAGCACTTGGAAGGTATTGGGGGAGGCCTTTGCCCAGCAGTGGGACAGCACAGGACAAAAAAATAGGTATATTATCACATTATTTTTGAAATATTTATTATAGCAAGGTGAGCTATACAGGTTGTAAACGAACTTCTTCACGAATCCGTCAACCAAGCATTATGTATGTACATCAAACTAAGTTTCCCCCTATGCAAAAATATTTGCTGGGAAACGACCTTTTTTGTTGGGGTGAAAAGTCACATTTTACAGTAAAACTCAATGTAGCACTCTTATAACATTGTGCTAGTGGATGCTTTGAATAGTAAATAGGTCATGGAGGTAATTTAATTAAAGTTATAACCTGAAAAACTAGTATTAAAAAAACAGCTGTGAAAAATTTGGATCTTTGACCCCCAATATCTCCGTAACTAGGATGGATGACGGAGAGAGCAAGTGCCTTTGGCTTTCGGGTACTGTTGTACCCTTTATTATTTATTTACGCATTATTAAACTACGCAAAGAAACAGTTCAAAACTATTACTTAGCACTAAACATTTATGTTAAGTTCTGCCTTTACGTGGCTTTAACTTTGTATTTGAGATTGAAATCAAATATGTTTGGTCACGTCTGTTTACGAAGTTCTGTTAGTTTGGGAGGAACGTGTCAATGTTTTAGAATCGAGACTTCTGAGCTTGTGGCACAGATGCTGACTTTGAGTCTTTCGGTGTTGCCAATCTGAGCATAGAAAGTTTTTGGTCAGTTTAATCTTATTTCAAGAAACTTAAGGATCTGCCAGAATGACTGGTTACAAAATACAATTTCGATTTCGATATTAAAACAAACAAAATAAAGTTTGCAGATATACCAGTTATTAATAGGCCAGTCGTCAATAATTAATTATTGTGCAGTATGATAATTTTGAGGAATGTATCATGATCTATTGCAGTTCAATTTTGCTTTTCGTATAAAAAAAAAACAACAAAAGCAAAGTAAAATAAAAATAGACCACACAATAAAAACAGACGCCAAATATTATTTTCCTGCAACAAGATTCTATGAAACAGAAATTCTGAAAAGCTAAAACATTACAAAACAGTCCGAATACAGATCATGACGATGATTAATCATCACCGTGTGTTCCGGGAAGGGACCTTGGGCCCGAGGTGAAGGCCATTGGTGCGACGCCCGGCCGACGAACCGCGCGGGTAAATATGGCGGCTGAAAATGGCGGGAGAGCGCGGCGCAGGCGCAAAATCTGTTGCACTTTACTGCGGAGCTATGTGCTTGTTTATGTAGCTGTTTTAGGTAGGTATTGAAACTTGTATTTTTTCCGTCTTCATTTAACTTGATAGTTATATACAGACGAATTTCGGATAGGTTATAGGTAGTATTACGTCAACATTTAAAGTATAAATGTATACGATTGTTTATGTGGTAGGTATTGGGACTTCTGTATTTTGCGTTTGCTGTCTTCGAGCCTCGGAAAGCACGTTAAGCTGTTGGTCCCGCTGCCATATACAGGGTGTAAATCAACCCATCACACAGCCGTGAACTAAGCATTCTGTACATCAAACTAAGTCCTACCCCTACGTAAAACATTTTGCTGGTAAACGACTTTTTTTTGGGTCAAAAATCACATTTTACGGTAAAACTCAATGTAGCACTGTTAAAACATTGTGCTAGTAGATGCTTTGAATAGTAAACGGGTCATGAAGGTAATTTAAGTAAAGTTATAACCTGAAAAACTAGTATTTACAAAACAGCTGTGAAAAATTTGGAACTTTGACCCCCAATATCTCCGTAACTAGGAGGTTCCCAGGTATGGTCTAGAATAAAAAAAATTATTCCAGTGGTGAGGAGAACCAGTGTCTTTAGTTTGCGTTAAGGGTACTTTTACACCCTTATGTTGGGAAAAGGCTATGCAGATGATGATGATAATTCCATTTAATTTGTTTATTTTGTATTATAATTCCTGTGCAATATTTTAGACTTTTTTGTTTTCTTAAAATAAACGGTGAAAGAATTTTTCAAATCGGTTGAGTAGTTTGAGAGATAAATCGTAACAATCATACAAAAAAACAAATCTTTATTCTTTAAAATATTAGTTTATAGATGATCAACGTTAATTAAAAACACAGCAAATCTAAATTGGGATATTGAAAATGGCTCGCACTGTAGTTACAAATACCGCGAGATACATTGCGAACATGGTTGCATTTTATTACTGAGTAATGTTCTGCGGTTCAACTAAATTCTGTTTGTTAATATATCCTGGCAGCTGTTTTCTCTCGTGTATTTAATTTGGTACTAATGTTTTATTTTGTAGAAAGAACGTTTTTGTATAATCTATACGAGTATTGTTTGTGGTATGATCAATTACCCACCTTAAGTATAGAAACGCTCTGTAGGATTTTATTTATCTATTGAATCTTTTAGCGCTTCAAATAGGAAGAAAAGCCAATGGAATGTCTATATCATCATCTGCCTAGTCTTTTCCCAACAATGTTATGGTCGGCTTCCAGGCTAACCGAATGAGTTCCAGTATTTTACATGGAGCGACTGCCTATCTGACCTCCACAACCCAGTTAATACTAAGTCAAAGTCAAAGTCAAAGTCAAAGCATTTATTTCAATTAAACCATTACTAGGTACTTTTGAATGTCAGAAGAACAATTCATAAAACTAAACTACGAGTGCAATACGTCATCCCGAAAGCCACCACGCCGAATCACACGCCGCCGAATGCCCGCAACAACGAACACTGCGAGCACGAAAGCACGCAGCGACGCACACCGCAACAACGAATGTACGAGACTCCAAATCACGGAACAACGAATGCACGCCGCAACGCGCAACCACCGCCCCGCGACCCGGAGCCCCGCGCACCCACCGCCACGGTACGCGCCGCCGCGCGCCCCCGCACCCACAGCACTCGCCGCCGCAGACATCCGGCGACGCGCAACTCGACGCAGCAACCCCCGGGACGACGCATTGCA